>JASDDO010000024.1:142083786-143402313 GCA_030015575.1 Agapanthus africanus | reverse complement strand
CTCGAGGCAGTCCTGGATCATTGTGGGCCAATAATAACCCATTCGTTTGATCTTCAGCTTCATCTTTGGGCCCGCTTGATGAGAACCGCAGAGTCCGTCGTGAACTTCCTGAACGACTCTTTTCGCTTCGTCAGGTCCCAGGCATCTCAACCACAGAAAGTCAAATGACCTCTTGTACAGAGTATTATTGACGAAGGCGAAGGACAGAGCTCGTTTCACAAGCTGATGTCTTGAGGACGCATCTTCAGGCGTTCGACGGGATTTGAAGTAGCCTATGAAGACTTCTCTCCAATCTTCAACCTTCTCTTGGCCATTTATTTGCAGGGCCGTCTGCTCAGTTGCTTCCTTTTCCTCGGATGATTCCGGCGATATTTCTGCCGGAGCAAGAACCCGACGGCTTTGTACCACGATTCTTACGTCATCGAGGTTCTCGTCGGCTAGTTCTTTAGCAAGCTTGGCTAATGCATTCGCTTTTCTATTTTTGGCACGCGGTATGCTTTTCAAGGTGTAGGAGGGGATTTGAGTCAGCAGTCGCTGTACTCTTTCGCCATACTTTACCAGCTCTGCCTTGCATGTTTGGTAATCGCCGTTTACTTGACTGATGACCAATTGGGAGTCTCCGTATATAAGGAGGTTTTCAATTCCCATGTCGATGGCGATCTCGAGGCCTGCTATCAAAGCTTCGTATTCAGCCTCGTTGTTCGTCCTCGGCTCTGTCAAGGAGAAAGCAAAGCGCATTATCCCCCCTTGTGGAGTTACGAAGATGAGACCCACCCCCGACTTGATTATAGGTGTGTTTTGTTTGCGCTTCTTCATGGAAGACGCTCCATCGAGATAAAGTTCCCACCGGGTATCACTACCGTCGATCGCATCAAACGCGTGTTCGTCTGGCAGCTCGCAATTCAGGGGAGAGTCAGCAGATATCGGATGCTCAGCGAGGAAGTCGGCGATGGCTTGGCCTTTCACTGCCTTAAGAGGATGATAGGTTATTGAAAACTCCATCAAGAGCAGGGCCCATTTAGCGAGTCTTCCTGTCAATATGGCTTTTGACATCAGATATTTGAGGGGGTCAACCTTTGATATAAGACGGACTTCATGCGCCAATGCATAGTGTCGGAGTTTTGTTATCGCAAAGATTAACGCCAGACAATGTTTTTCGATAGGGGAGTAGTTGCTTTCTGCCCCCAGAAGAACTCGACTCAAATAGTAGAGCGCTCTCTCCTTCCCTTGGTCGTTCTCTTATGCCCATAACGCGCCTAAGGAACCTTCGAGGGCTGTGGTATAAAGAATTAGAGGCTTTCCCTTTACTGGAGCAGCTAACACCGGCGGGTTCTGCAGGTCTTGCTTGATCTCGTCCAGTGCGCCTTGGCATTTGTGATCCCAGACGAACGGGGTTCCCTTCTTCATCAGGTGACTGTAAGGGCGGCACTTGCCTGAAAGGTTGGCTATAAATCGCCGGATGTACGCGAGCTTCCCCTGGAGAGACCACAATTGTTTGAGAGTCCTTGGCAGTGGCATTTCCATGATCGCCTTGATCTTCGACGGATCTATCTCAATGCCTCGGTGCCGGACAATGAATCCTAGGAATTTTCCTGAGGACACCCCGAACGCGCATTTGAGGGGGTTCATCTTCAAGTTGTATTGCCGAAGGCGTTGAAATACGGTCTTCAGATGCTCGAGATGTTCCTCGTATGATTTGCTTTTCACGACGAGGTCGTCGATATAGCATTCGACGATTTCATGTATGAGGTCATCGAAGATCTTCGTCATGGCCCTTTGATAGGTGGCACCGGCGTTCTTTAGACCAAAGGGCATCACCTTATAGCAGAATATTCCCAGAGGGGTCCGGAAAGCGGTGTGCTTCTGGTCTTCGGGATGCATCTTTATCTGATTATACCCTGATGAGCCGTCCATGAAAGAGAAAACCTCGTGAGTGGACGTGTTATCTATCATCAGTTCGGTGACTGGCACCGGGAAATCGTCTTTCGGGCAAGCTTTATTGAGATCCTGGAAGTCCACGCATATGCGCACTGTCCCATTTTCTTCATTACCGGGACGATGTTGGCGATCCAATCAGGGTACTAAACCTCCTGGATAAACCCAGAGTCGATCAGCTTCTTGACTTCGGCGTTGATGCTCATCTCAAGCTCGAGCCGCATTCTTCTCGGCGCTTGTTTGACTGGCTTGATGTCCGAGGATATTGCCAATTTATGGACAGCTATTTCTGGATCTAGTCCTGGCATTTCGGAATAGTTCCATGCGAAGCAATCTCTATGCCACATAAGCACGTCTTTTAACGCAACCACCCTTTCTTCAGATAGTAATTCGCTGACAAATGTCGGTCGCGGGACGTTCGCCGTCCCCAACTCAATATTCTTGAGGTTATCTGCAGTAGTATGTATTCCATCTTCCAGCTCTTTCGGCGCTGGTGGAAATTCTGAGATTACCTCGTCGTCATTGTTTTCGAAGCACCAAGGAAGGTCATCCATATTCTCAGTCTCCCCTTTTGATATTGTTATCATATGACAACTACGAACTCGCTTCCAAGACCGATGTGGATCTGGTTCTGCCCTTGTGGCTTTGGGTTCGTGCTTTTGTGGCGGTGTTACCCTCCAGTTGCTGGATAGAGCAAACCTGCCTTGCTGGTACTGGTCTTCGACCCAGTTCTTAAAGGTGAAGCAGTCTTCGATAGGGTATCCTATGGCTCGGTGATAAGAGCAATAGCCCGGATGAGAGACCTCGTTAGCTTGCTCAGGATGCTTAGACCCCGGAAGTGTGATCATTTGATGTTTTATAGCGAGATCGAGTATCTTCTTCGTCTTGTCCTGAGGGAAAGAATACGCTCGACTCATCTTCTTCATGAGGGACAAATCCGGACCGCGCGATACCCGATCATACGACTCTTTGATCCTGCGTTGTCGTTGTCGACCTCTGTTTACCCCAATCAGAGCAAAGCTCTGTTCAAATTCCAAGACGGGAGATGAAGCAACGCTTCATCTTCCCCCAATCAGAGCAAAGCTTTGCTTTGAAAATTTAAACTTTAATAAATGAAGCAACGCTTCAGATCCCGTGCGCTGCGCGCAATGCGCCACGTGTCAGAAGTTGATGCGTCGGCACAGCGCCCGAGGCAGCGCAACCAATCAGAGCAGGGCCCTTTTAAAAAACAAAAAGTAAAAGAAACAACTTTCAGTTGCGCAAGCGCTGCGGTGCGCGACACATGTCTGCGCAGTTGCGCAAGCGCTGCACCGCGCGACACGTGTCTGCGCAGTTGCGCAGCTGCGCAAGCGCTGCACCGCGCGACACGTGTCTGCGCAGTTGCGCAAGCACAGCTGCGCAAGCACAGCTGTGCAAGTGCTGCACTGCGCGTCACGTGTCTGCGCAAGCGCAGCTGTGCAAGCGCTGCACTGCGCGACACGTGTCTGCGCAAGCGCTGCACTGCGCGACACGTGTCTGCGCAGCTGCGCAAGCGCTGCACTGCGCGACACGTGTCACGCGCTAAGGGAGTTGCGCAAAACAGAATAAATCTTTTCTGTTCTTGTTAAAACAAGAAGATTTTCTTCTGTAAAACAGAGACCTTTGGATCAAAGATCCAACGGTGGGGAAAATTCCCCAAATCACTCAGAGAAAAATCTTTTTAATAAATTTAACTAATTTATGAGCACTATAAAAGGGACTCCAGACCTCAATTCAAAGGCATGAACATTTTCTAAAAAAAAAAAGAGAGAAAGAGGACTCTGAAGAACTCCTCAAGAACAAAAAAGATAAAACCTTTGAAAGAAGAGAAAATTCTCTTATGAACAGATCAGTGATCTAAAAACAAGATCATTGATCTTCAATAAATAAATAAATAAATAAAATAAAAATAAAAATAGTGCCTTGCACTTGTTATGAACCTTTGGTTCTCTGAAACAAGGAAAAACTTGTTCAGATCAAGGGATCAAAAAGTGCTTTGCACTTCTGTTTTTTTTTGAATCTAAAAAGATTCTTAGTGCTTTGCACAAATGCACTGCATTGCTTACAAAAGGGGCCAAGCCCAATTAAAGAAGGCCTAACAGGTCTAATAAAATGCAATGCATTGTTTTAAAAAAGGGCAGAGCCCAAACTAAAATAGATGCTCTGCATCATAAATAAAGGGACAGAGCCCAAATCAAAAGCCTAGCAGGCCAGAATAGAATGCAGTGCATTATTAAATATGGGCAAAGCCCTAGCACAGGCCTAATAGGCCAAAGATCAAGAAAAATGTTGAATATTCTCAACTGGACTTAACCCAATTTTGGCCGTAAGTCCTCAAATTAAATTGACTGAGCAAAATTGCTCTCCTAAATCAATTTATCTCCGGTTCGAGGGTACATCTCCGAACTCCTCTGACATCTATCGTTGTAATCCTTCAACGACGTCAGAGAGGCGACGGGTCCCAACGACCACACATGAATACGGACTGCGGGGTCCCTAAACTCGTGGACCGAAACATCCTTAAACTAATATCGGACCGAAACGTCCTTAAACTAATATCCGACCGAAACGTCCTTAAACTAATATCGGACCACCACGTCCCTAAACTGGAATATGGACCGCAAAGTCCTTAAACTACCGATGGACCACTACGTCCTTAAACTGGTATTGGACCACTACGTCTCTAAACTGGAAATGGACCACCATGTCCCTAAACTGGCAATGGACCACTATGTCCCTAAACTGGAACAATAGAGCCCAAACGCTCTTTTGTCGGATCTAAACGATCCCGTTAAGTTGATCTTAGTCTCAAATCAGACTAACGTATCCTTAACAAATGTTTAAGTTGATCTTAGCCTCAAATATGGCTAACGCATCCTTAAACCAAAACCTCCAAACAGACTTTAGTCCCAAATCGAACTACAGGTCCCCCAATCGACTTTGGTTCAAGGGTACATCTATGAACTCCTCTGATATATGTCGTTGTAATCCTTCAACGTCGTCAGAGAGGTGATGGGTCTCGACGGCCATACATGCAATGGACCACTATGTCCCTAAACTGGAACAATAGAGCCCAAACGCTCTTTTGTCGGATCTAAACGATCCCGTTAAGTTGATCTTAGTCTCAAATCAGACTAACGTATCCTTAACAAACGTTTGAGTTGATCTTAGCCTCAAATATGGCTAACGTGTCCTTAAACCAAACCCCAAACCCAAATCTAAGAAAATACGGATTTGGATTAGTCCACGTCCTACGGGCGACAACATAAATTTGTCCCCGTACACAATCCACGGGCAAGCACAAACAAAACAAACACCCACGACACGAAGTGACCAGCTGGAGAAGGAGAAAGTTGTTACTGCGGTGCGGTAGCGTAATTAACTGCAGGGGCTTGCGCCTGCAGGGAAGAGCGTCCCCACAATCAAAAACCTCTCAAACGAGGGGGAATCTGACAAAGTCTGCTACATCGGCCGCATCCGTTTAAACCTCCGATACACGGTGCCATAAATCAACTTGGTATCTTCGGAGAGGTGGACGGATAGCACCAATTAGCATCTTCCCCGAATCTCAGCCAAGACGCTCATGTCTCGGCCGCCGTTCGGAGGGGAACAGATTCTGGCACGCCCGGTGGGACCTTTTCCTCTTTCCACTCCACACTTCGTATGTCGTGTTCGCGAACGAAACGCGGTTTGCTGTGGTTGCCTATGGATTCGAGGTACTAAGATTTGGTGTCTTGCTCCGTGCAGAAAACAGAAGATCAATGGCTTCAAACTGCACTACCTGCAACTGCAACTCTCGCTCCATCCCATCCGGAGGAGTGACTTATGGGCCTCAGGCGGCCTCCATCTTCGCTATGCCGGTGGAACAGGTAACTCAGGCCACCATTGGGCTGTTCTTTGGGACCATGATCCCACCGATGAGCTTCAATGCCCCAATGACATCGCAAGAAGCTCCCAAGAAGTCGGCATTCGATCGGCTTGCTACTACTGCGACCCCTCTCAACGGGTCGCCCAACTCCACTGCCTCGGTTTTTAATAGGCTAGGTCGGAGCTCCAACGGGTCCATGCAAAAGCCCGCGATACCCGAAGTTGCCATCCCAAAGCGGATAGCCATCCCGGCTCAAGCGGACGAAATCATTGGAAAGGCTCCTCCTTCCAAGAAGTCAGTTTTTACAAGGATGGCCATTCCAGTTGCTGCTCCAGGCGAGATCCTCAAAGCTGCTTCCCCTGCCCAAAGGTCTGTCTTTGACAGATTAGACATTACTTCTCAACGGGTGTCAGCCTTCGATAGGCTAGCACCAATAACAGTCTCTCCTCAAAGCAGGGGGCACGACGAAGTCACCCTTGTAGCTGAAACAACTCCATCCGCAAGACACGCTCGACGTCGCCACTGGCGTCGAGTAAGGAAGGCTGGGGGCAACTTCCCCTCTGGGATAACTCCGTCAGCTCCGATGGTGAGGATCGATGCTGCTGTTCCAACCAAGAACAGCTTTGAACTGCTCAACAAGGTGCGCAGAAACTCTCCTACTGCGATGTTGAAACGAACTCCTTCACCTGTGGAGAATACTCCAGAGAAGAAGTTAGAGCAGCCCCCTCAACGGCTGTCCTCTAAAATTTACAAAGTCTGGCGACAGGTCCAAGAGTCGGTGATCGATCAAGACTGCCTCCGACAACAGAAAAAGATGAAGGTTCGGCAGGGGAAGGATTACTCTGTCAAACCACAAAAAGCAAAAGCTACTTGGGTGCCCACTACAACGGCTCCCTTAACTCCAATCACTCAAAAAAAGGAGGCCGCAAAAAGCCCCTGTGTCTTCGGCAAATCGCAAAGACACCGAACACAAACGCCCCAAGTCTGGGGGCATGGTGGTGCACACTGTTTATATGGCTTCTGGTGTTCCCCTCCGAACGGCGGCCTGGACTTTGCGTCTGTGCCTGAGGTTCGGGGCAGATGCTATTTGGTTTTATCTGTCTATCTCTCCGAAGATGCCAAGTTGATTTATGGCACCGTGTATCGGAGGTTTAGACGGATGCGACCGATGTAGCAGACTTCGTCAGATTCCCCCTCAGGGTGAGGGGTTTTTGATTGTGGGGACGCTCTTCCCTGCAGGCGCAAGCCCCTGCAGTTAATTACACTACCGCATCGCGGTAACAACTTTCTCCTTCTCCAGAATTTCACTTCGTGTCGTGTGTGTTTGTTTTGTTTGTGGTTGCCCGTGGATTGTATACGGAGACTGAGTAATGCCGTCGCCCGTAGGACGTGGATTAGTCCAAATCCGTATTTACTTAGATTTGGGTTTGGTGTTTTTAGTTTAAGGATACGTTAGTCGCGTTGCGGCTAAGATCAACTTAAACGTTCGTTAAGGATACGTTAGTCCTGTTTGAGACTAAGATCAACTTAACGTGATCGTTTAGATCCGACAAAAGAGCGTTTGGGCCCTATTGTTCCAGTTTGGGAGATTCATAGTCCAATTTGGGACTAAAGTCTGTTTGGAGGATACGTTAGCCATTTTTGAGGCTAAGATCGACTCAAACGTTTGTTAAGGATACGTTAGTCCAGTTTGAGACTAAGATCAACTTAACGGGACCATTTAGGTCTGACAAAAGAGCATTTGGGCTCTATTGTGCCAGTTTAGGGACGTGGTGGTCCATATTCCAGTTTAGGGACGTGGTGGTCCGATATTAGTTTAGGGACGTTTCGGTCCGATATTAGTTTAGGGACGTTTCGGTCCGATATTAGTTTAAGGACGTTTCGGTCCACGAGTTTAAGGACTCCGCAGTCCATATCGATGTGTGGTCGTTGGGACCCGTCACCTCTTTGACGTCGTTGAGGAATTACAACGATGGATGTCAAAGGAGTTCGGAGATGTACCCTCGAACCGGATGTAAATTGATTTAGAAGAGCAATTTTGCTCAGTCAATTTAATTTAAGGACTTATGGCCAAAATTGGGCTAAGTCCAGTTGAAATGTTCAACATTTTATTTGCTTTTGCATTGCATTTCTTTTTTTTATTTTTATTTGGGCCTTGCCCAGAAAGGATGCAGAGCATCAATTTGTTTTGGGCTCTGCCTTTTTAGGAATGATGCAAGGCATCAATTTTATTTGGGCTCTGCCCTTGTATAAAGGATGCAAAGCATCAATTTATTTGGGCTCTGCCCATTTATTGCCTTGCAATTTATTTTGGCATGTCAGGTCATTTTGATTTGGGCCTGGCCCTTTAATTAATGCATTGCATTTGTGCAAAATACTGTTAATTTGAGAATCTTTTAGATTCAAGAACCGATGGTTCAAAAAAAAGAAGTGCAAAGCACTATTTGATTTAGATCTAAGAAAAAACAAGTTTTTTCTTGTTTTTCTTATCTCAGAGAACCAAAAGTTCATGAAAGTGCAAAGCACTATTAATTTAAGAACCTTTTAGGTTCAAGAACCGATGGTTCATAAAACAAGTGCAAGGCACTATTTGATTTAGATATAAAAAAAATAACAAGTTTTTCTTGTTTTTCTTCTCTCAGAGAACCAAAGGTTCATGAAAGTGCAAAGCACTATTAATTTAATAACCTTTTAGGTTCAAGAACCGATGGTTCATAAAACAAGTGCAAGGCACTATTGAATTTATTTATTTATTTATCGTTGAAGATCTATGATCTTGTTCATAAGAGAATTTTCTCTTCTTTAAAAGGTTTTTACCTTTTTTTTATTCTTCAAGAGTTCTCTTCTCTTTTTTTTTAGCAAAATCTTCCCCATTTTGAAATGAGGTCTAGGGTCCTTTTTATAGTGCCCATGAATTAGTTATAATTTGTTACATAAATCGTTTTCTGAGTGATTTGGGTAATTTTCCCCACCGTTGGATTTTTGATCCAAAGGCCCCTGCTTTACAGAAGAAAATCTTCTTGTTTTAACAAGAACAGAAAAGATTTATTCTGTTTTGCGCAACTCCCCTAGCGCGTGACACGTGTCGCGCAGCTGTGCTTGCGCAACTGCGCAGACACGTGTCGCGCAACTGATTTTTTTTGCTTGCGCAACTGCGCGCTGACACGTGTCGCGCAGTGCACTGCGCAGCTGCGCTGACACGTGTCGCGCACTGCTCAGTTGCGCACTGCGCAGCTGCGCTGACACGTGTCGCGCACTGCGCAGCTGCGCTGACACGTGTCGCGCACTGCGCAATTTTTTCTTTTTTTTCCTTTTCTTCTTCTTCTTTCAAGAGCTTTGCTCTTATAGAGTATGCTATTTCATTTATTTTAACTTTAATTTTCTTTTTAATTTTCAAGACAGAGCCTTGCTCTGATTGGAGAAAAACAGAAGCATTGCTTCTTTTTCCATCTTGGAATTTAAACAGAGCTTTGCTCTGATTAAGGTAAACAAATGCCCCCCCACCGTTGCGCTTACGTGGCCTCCTAACGTGAGCGCAGCGGTGGCAGACTCCGAACCGTCGCGCCATCTCTTGGAAGCTGAAAGGGCACTTGATGCCTATAAATAGGACTTTTGGTCCCTTAGATGATTCTTATCTCTAAATTTTGCTTTCAGAACTCAGAGCCCTGCTCTCTTATTTAAACACTTTTAAAAGTTCAAACTTTTAGAGAATTTTAGGTAAAAATATTAATTTTAATTAAATTAAATCAATTTTAAGAGCATTGCTTTCAATAAATCCCAGATCTAAAGAAGACCCATTCAGGGTTTCACTTAGTAGAGCTTTGCTCTAAGGGGGTCTATAGAAGACTAAGGAAAGCCCTATTAGAGTTCCATTAATAGAGGTTTGCTCTCTAAAAGATTTTCCCTGTATTTTCTCATTTCATTAATGGAGTTTTGCTCCTCCCAAATCATATAGAAGAGCTCTTAAGAATCCTTCATGGATCTTGGAACTTAAAGATGTCATTTTATTCCTCAGTGCATTATATCGTTTTGCTTAATCAGTCTTTCTGATAATTCTGTCGATCCACTTTCACAGGAACAATGAACGCCCACATGTATACTCTTAACGAGATCATCTCTCATGAGGGTATCCGCCGACTTGGCCATTCTCAAAATCGGGAATTCACAAACGAGGAGTGTGCTGAAATAATGAGTCGTTTCGACGCATACAACGGTCCACTGCATCCCCGACGTTCCTTTCTTCTTAAACTTATCGTGGGAGCTATCTGGGAAGCGCTTATCCTATTCTGTTCCGGTGTGCCGCTTAAGGCGTTGGATGCCGGCTGAGGACAAGGTGCACTCTGTGTACCTATTGAACTTTATCTCGAAGAGATGGCGAGACAGTCTTATCGGCCTCTTGCACGAGATCTTTCAACAGTCTGCCATACTCGCTGCTTATCGGAGGGTGGAAGACATCGGAAGGGACCCTGACGCTTGTGCTCGCGAAAGGAAGGACACTAGGATGGTCCGCGAGGCTTGGAAAGTCATAGATAGGGTCGCTTTTGAATTCCTCAATCCATGCCCTGGATCTGAGGTTATTCCATTGTAACTTTCATTTATTGTTTTTATGACTGTAAGAACTTCGGGCAATATTAATGGAATTTTTTTATATCCCAGCCTGTCTTTATTATATATCTTTTATCCTGAGTCTTTTTGCCCATGCATGAATGATTGTGTCTTGAACGCTTGATCAAATGTAAATCGGATGCTCTTTCTGTTGCTTTTCCTCTTTCTCAGCATGTCGTAACAATTAGCAGGTAATAGAGTAAGCTTCTTGATTTCTTCACGAGATAGCGAGGGCTTAGGCCGCAGGTTCAGATCTGCTGCCTAAGACTTTTCAACTCTATGAGCCGTGAGGGTCTCATAGAGACTTTTCTCCTGACGGATCGAGAGGATCTCGTAGGTGGGTTTTCTCCTTAGGAATCGTGAGGATTCCTAAGTGTGGTTTTCTCTTATAAGTCGTAAGGATCCTACAAGAGAATTTTTCCCTCTTACGAGTCGAGAGAACTTGTAAGCGGTTGTTTCCCTCCTTGTCGAAGTTCGATGTTGGAGAGTGAGACCCGTGGATGGTATGCAAGAGACCGTTTTGGGCCAACTTGCAGGGTCCCAGTGCTTAGGAAACAGGCTTCTTTTATGCCCACTGCCTAAGGCTTTATCTCACGAGTCGAGCCGTCTCAACAATTTTTTCCGCAAGTCGAGACGAATCGAGCGTTTCTCGCAAGAATATCTTAACGTCGCATTTAACCTCTGCTCTTTACGACAGAAGCCCGTTAAGGTTGGTGGTACTTAGGGTTTTGGCCATCGTACCGTCGCATAAGCTGATATAGTCCTCGATAGGCAATCGTGCTATTCGAGTAGCCCTGCGACTGCCGTGTCTCTGATCCCTTCGGGGGCTGGACAAGACGTCTTCAAGCAATCCTCCTTGGCAGTTTGACCGTCGGAAGAGCAAGCGCTAGGAATTTGCCATGCCGCTTTTTACTTGAGGTTAGGCTCATTTTGGAGAGCCCCGATGAGTCATAACCACTCCGCGCTGGTGTGGGATGATCTCCGATAGTCTTTCAAGCTTTATATGACTTGCCGTTAAGACCCTGAAGCTAGGAATTTGGCCTTTGCTTCGTTTGCTGGCATTGCGTCCTCTGTATCGAGACGAATGTCATGGTGGGAACTAGGGATTTTGCCGTGGCTCCGTTTGTATGATGACGTTGCGTCTGCTGTGTCGAGACGAACGTTGGGGTGACATCTCGTCTGCTGTATCGAGACGAACGTCAAGGTGGTGACCACTCTGTGCTGATGCGAGATGATCTCCGATTGTCTTTCCGGTTTTATGTGAGTTACCGTAAAGACGTTGAATCTAGGAATGTGGCCTTCGCTTCATTTGCTTTGTCATGTCTGAATCCCTGCCGGAGGAAGAACGCTGAGGTTGACATTTCGTCTACTGTATCGAGACGAACTTCATGGAGGTGACCACTTCATGTGAGATGATCTCCGATTGTCTTTCCGGTTTTATGTGAGTTACCGTCAAGACGTCGAAGTTAGGAATGTGGCCTTCGCTTCGTTTGCTTTGGTGTGTCCAAATCCTGTTGGAGGAAGAATGCTGGGGTTGACATTTTGTCTGCTGTATCGAGACGAACGTCATGGAGGTGACCACTTCATGTGAGGTGGTCTCCGATTGTCTTTCCGGTTTTATGTGAGTTACCGTCAAGACGTCGAAGTTAGGAATGTGGCCTTCGCTTCGTTTGCTTTGGTGTGTCCAAATCCTGTTGGAGGAAGAACGCTGGGGTTGACATTTTGTCTGCTGTATCGAGACGAACGTCAAGGTGGTGACCACTCTGTGCTGATGCGAGATGATCTACGATTGTCTTTCCGGTTTTATGTGAGTTACCGTAAAGACGTTGAAGCTAGGAATGTGGCCTTCGCTTCATTTGCTTTGGTGTGTCCAAATCCTGTTGGAGGAAGAACGCTGGGGTTGATATTTTGTCTGCTGTATCGAGACGAACGTCAAGGTGGTGACCACTCTGTGCTGATGCGAGATGATCTCCGATTGTCTTTTCGGTTTTATGTGAGTTACCGTAAAGACGTTGAAGCTAGGAATGTGGCCTTCGCTTCATTTGCTTTGTCATGTCTGAATCCCTGCTGGAGGAAGAACGCTGAGGTTGACATTTCGTCTACTGTATCGAGACGAACGTCAAGGAGGTGACCACTTCATGTGAGATGGTCTCCGATTGTCTTTCCGGTTTTATGTGAGTTACCGTAAAGACGTTGAAGCTAAGAATGTGGCCTTCTCTTCGTTTTCTTACACTGCGTCTGGTGTATTGAGACGAATGCTGAGGTGGAGCTGGGATTTTGCCATCACTCCGCTTTGTTTCGACCATGGGGTCTTTTGTTAACTTTTCATGTACACCCCGCTGGGCTGCGAAGGAACGCCGAATGCTAAGGTGGAGTTGGGATTTTGCCGTTACTCCGCTTTGTTTCGACCGTGAGGTCTTTTGTTGACGTTGCATCTGCCTCCAGCTGGACTGCGGAGGAACGCTGTTGTTGACATTGCGTCTACTGTATCGAGACGAATGCTGAGGTGAAGCTGGGATTTTGCCATCGCTCCGCTTGATGGTGTAACATCTGTGTCCTGTTGGAATGAGGAGGCACACCGTTGTTGGTCTCCAGGCTGTAGACGTGGCCATTGAGATTTGGAACTATGGACTTTGTCATGGTTCCGTTTCGTTGCGATTCTGAGGTCAGTTGTTGACGTCATGTCTGCATCTAGTTGGAGTGAGGAGAAACGCCGTTGGTGATCTTTAAGTTGTCGATATTGACGTCGAGACCCTGAAGTTAGGGACCTTCCTTTGCTTCATTTGTTGACATCGTGTCTGTAATATTGCGACAAATGTCGAGATTGTCTCTAGGTTGTCTATGAACCGTCGAGATTTGGCTTCGCTTTCTGATGGAGCCTGTTGGAAAGGTATGGTTCCCTCTTTATCTGTGCCCCTGGATTGTATACAGGGATCGATGTGATTTCACCTGTAGGGCAAAAAGTTTCATTCTTTCATTTTTTTTTATTCTTTCCGCGATGCTCTATCATTTCAGCTTTTATATCGCGAAGGTCGCGATTACCCAATCGTTTCGGCTATTTTTCACGGTGCCCAATCGTTTCGGCTATTTTTTTTTACTCGCTGCTTTTTATTGCGAGTTGCCCAATCATTTCGGCTATTTTGCATGCATACATTTTTACCTGCTGTTTTTATTTGCTAGTTGCCCCATCATTTCGGCTATTTCGTATGCATTTTTATTTTGGCTTGGTGATTTTTTTTTCTTTGGCGAGTAGGGGATTTGGGATCTGATACCAATCTTGGCATCAGCATCGCTGCGACTGGAATATTGCCAGGAGCGAATCATCATCTGCCGTAAAAGGACTTGGAATTTGATACCGGTCTAGGCATCAGCATCGCTGCAACTGGGATATTGCCAGGAGCGAATCATCATCTGCCGTAAAAGGACTTGGAATTTGATACCGATTTAGGCATCAGCATCGCTACAACTGGAATATTGCCAAGAGCGAATCATCATTTGCCTCTGTCGATATTGAACAAAGGTGGCTTAGTAAACAGGGTTAAGGGTCCTGTCGGCTAAGGCTTTTGACTTCATGAGCCGTAAGGGTCTCACAAAGGTATTTCTCCCTACAAGTCGTGAGGATCTTGTAGGTGTGTTTTCTCCTTGGGAATCGTGAGGATTCCTAAGTGCATGTTCTCTTGTAAGTCGTAAGGATCTTACAAAAGGGTTTTCTCCTTATAAGTCGAGAGGACTTACAAGTGTTGTTTGCTGTACAAGCATATCCCTAGTCACGGATGGGACTTTGTTAGGGAATTATTTATTCGTGCCCGTGGATTGTATACAAGGGTCATTATGAGCCGCTTGTAGGGCAATATCGAAGGTTGTGGGGGCTGCTTAAGAACAGGTTAAGGTTTCTGCAACTTAAGACTTTCAACTCTTATGAGCCGTGAGGGTCCCATAAGAGAGTTCTCCTTACAAGTCGTGAGGATCTCGCAAGTGTATTTTCTCCTTAGGAATCGTGGGGATCCCTAAGTGTGTTGCTCCCTTTGTGAGTCGTAAGGATCTCACGCAGGTGATTTCTCCTTACAGGGTCGAGAGGACCCTATAAGTGTTTCTTAACGAGGTTGCGCCCTTTCAGGTTTTCACAAACACTCGCCGGTAGCCCTGCTGTTTTTACTCACGGAGCCCTTTCGGGTTTTCATCCGTGCCCATTTTGCTTATGGACATACCGTTTTTTTTATTCTTTTTATTTTTATTTCTTTTTTATTTCTTTTTTTTTACGAAGTCGCGCCCTTTCGGGTTTTCACGAACACTCGCCGGTAGCCCTGCTGTTTTTACTCACGGAGCCCTTTCGGGTTTTCCTTCATGCCCGTTTTGCTTATTGACATACCGTTTTTTTTATTTTCTTTTTCTCTTCTTTTTTTTTATTAACGAGGTCGCGCCCTTTCGGGTTTTCACGAACACTCGCCGGTAGTCCTGCTGTTTTTACTCACGGAGCCCTTTCGGGTTTTCATCCGTGCCCATTTTGCTTATGGACATACCGTTTTTTTTATTTTTTATTTTTATTCTCGTCAGCCTGAGAATGCTGCGGTAGTAGTTTAAAACCATTTCGGTCATTTGCAAGTTTTAGGACATTGCGGTCCATCATTAGTTTAAGGACATCTCGGTCCGTTGTTAGTTTAAGGACGTTTCGGTCCGTTGTTACTTTAAGGACGTTTCGGTCCGTCGTCGCCGTATTTGAGGCGAACATTTAGTTTATTGACTTTTCGGTCTATGAGTCCTTCTCCATGAATGAACATGATGCCCCCGGCGTATCCATCTTTTTCGGAGCGTGCGGTTGTGGAGGACTTACCTTCCAGTTCTCAGACAGCGCAAACTTGCCCTGTTGGTATTGGTCTTCAACACAGTTTTTGAAGACGTAGCAGTCCTCGATCAGGTGACCTACTATTTGGTGGTAAGGGCAATAATTAGGATTATTAACATCTCTTGGCCGCAACGGACGTTTTGGACTCGGCAGATTGATGAGTCTGTCGCATACTGTCAGCTCGAACAGTCCCCTTGTTTTATTTTGCGGAAACGAGTAAGGACGTTTCAACTTTTCCTGGAGGGGTTGCCGCTTGTTGCTTTGGAGTGCAACCGGCCTAGGGTCACCTGATTGTTGTTGAGTGCTGGCGACGAGGGCCGTTTTTCTTTTTCCTTTATCCTTTTTGTTCGATCCTTTGTTTACGGGGCCGAGATTTTTTCCGAGTAGCATGCGATTGCACGGCTGAACGTTCTCGCAGCTTCTCAATTCCTTTATTTTTGAAATAGATTCCCCGAGGGAAGAGTTGGGGGTAGCTTCTTCGTCAGAGTCGCTTCCAAAGGTGATAATTTGTGATCCCTTGAAGTCGGCTATATGACAGGCGGCGGCGACTCTTTTGCGCTCATCTATCGCATTTTTCCGATGTCCACAAGCTTCACACTTTGTCCTGTCGAAGTGTCGCTTTTGAGCGACATACCCTTGCCACCAACAGTTAAAGGATTCGCAGTCTTCGGTAGGATGTATGATCTTCTGATGATATAAACAGAAGTTAGGGTGCATCTCTACCTCAGAGAAAGAATTTTCTTCATAGGGCGGTAGCTTCATTCCTACTGATAGAGCTTTGGCGAACCGTTTCCTCGTCTTGAATTTGTTTTTACCCGCAGTGTGTGGCTTTTGATTTGACTGGAATACCTTGGTTCTTTCCAGTATGGCCATTTCATGCTCTTGATTGGCTTTTGCTTTCAGACGAATTTCATTTCGGAAGGCATCGATCAACTTGTCTGACGGCCGTGGAATTTCTGTTTCAGGGTCCGCCATTGATTTCTCAGCGCAAGGATCCTCCTCATCATCCGTCAGTGAATGAGAAATCACATAACAAGTCGCTACGTAGTCTTCGGATTCATCCGATAAGTTTTCTCCTTCGTTTTCATCCTCGACGAAAGAACAAGTTGCCCCCGGCGTGTCCGTCTTCTTTGGAGAGTGCGGCTGTGGAGGGTTTACCTTCCAGCTTTCAGACAGCGTGAACTTGCCTTGCAGGTATTGATCCTCGATCCATCCCTTAAAGATGAAACAATCCTCAATCGGGTGACTTACCGTTTGGTGGTAAGGGCAATAATTGGGATTATTAAGATCGCCTGGCTGCGACAGACGCTTCGGACTCGGCAGATTGATGAGTCTGTTACGCACTGCCAGCTCAAACAGTCTTCTCGTTTTATTTTGAGGAAACGAGTAATGACGTCCTAGCCTCTCTTCGAGGGATGGGCGTGGACGCACGTTTTGGCGAGCGACCGGCTTTGAGTTGCTCAACTGTTGCTGAGCGTTGGCGACGATGATCGCTTTTCCTTTCTTATTTCGGGGATCGGGTCTTGGAGGAGACGGTCTATGGCCCATCTGGTCCATTTGGGCTAATTTGTCGATCAAGGCCTGGAAGGTGGTCGGCCTGAAGAACATCATGAATTGCGAGATGGTCGCCTGCGGATCGAGAGTGCCCACAAACATGCCTACCGCAGGTGCCTCTTCTATGCGTTGTTCGCATTTCGACCATAGGTTTCGCCATCGTGTTGCGTATTGGACCCACGTTTCGCCGGGCCTTATCCTGGCATTTATCAGTGCTGTAATCGGGGTGCGTTCACTAGCACTTGCGAATCATTATGTAAACAGCAGTTCCATCTCTGCAAATGTTTTGACAGAGTCATTAAGTAGCTCCGAATACCATTCAAAGGCTATTTCTGCTAAGCTGCCGACGAATTGACGTAGCAACAATTTGTCATCACCTCCAGTATTGCCGCATAAGGCCCTGAATTGAGCGACATGCTGATGCGGATTCCCTGTCCCTTTATATACGTGGAATTTAGGGATCGTATATCCTGGCGGGTAATTGATTTGGTCATACCAGCTCGGATACGGTCGTCCGGTTCTAACAATTTGCCCAGCCGCTTCATTCGCCTGATGAACCCGGATCTGCTGAGCTATATATTCGTCTAGGTCGACTTTGGAGATTGCCTCCTCCTTGGCTGTTGATAGAGCCGGCGGAGGATTTGATGTTTCTCCCCTGTCGTCTTCAAGGACGATCGGAGGATCTTCAGCAGGAGGGTCCGGCTGCAACATCATCCCTACCATATCTTGGAAGAGGAGCGCCATCTGCTTTATGTTAGCCGCTTGCTCTGCAGCTTCTTTGTCCCTCTTTTCGAGGACTCTGCGTAAAAAGTCAGCGTCGGTTTCTTGTTCTTGACGCTCATCCGAAGACGCTTCAGAGCTTTCTTTTGGCTCAGTGAGTGCAGCCATTGTAGTCATCATTTCCTGAAGCTTTTGTTGTTGCTCCTGGGCTTTCGTCACGGATCGGGTGAGCGGTCGGTGGCCCGTAGAGGTGCGGCTTTCCTCCTTTCCAGAAGCCATATAAACAGTGTGCACCACCATGCCCCCAGACTTGGGGCGTTTGTGTTCGGTGTCTTTGCGATTTGCCGAAGACACAGGGGCTTTTTGCGGCCTCCTTTTTTGAGTGATTGGAGTTAAGGGAGCCATTGTAGTGGGCACCCAAGTAGCTTTTGCTTTTTGTGGTTTGACAGAGTAATCCTTCCCCTGCCGAACCTTCATCTTTTTCTGTCGTCGGAGGCAGTCTTGATCGATCACCGACTCTTGGACCTGTCGCCAGACTTTGTAAATTTTAGAGGACAGCCGTTGAGGGGGCTGCTCTAGCTTCTTCTCTGGAGTATTCTCCACAGGTGAAGGAGTTCGTTTCAACATCGCAGTAGGAGAGTTTCTGCGCACCTTATTGAGCAGTTCAAAGCTGTTCTTGGTTGGAACAGCAGCATCGATCCTCACCATCGGAGTTGGAGGAGTAAGTCTAGAGGGGGAGTTGCCCCCAGCCTTCCTCACTCAGCGCCAGTAGCGACGTCGGGCATGTCGTGCTGATGGAGTTGTTTCAGCTATAGGGGTGACCTCCTCATGCCCCCTGTGTTGGTCAGAATATACTGGTACCAGCTTTTTAAAGATCGACGTCCGTTGAACGGGGACGGCCAACTTGTCAGAAGCGGACTTCTGAACATGGGAAGCAATCTTGGTGATTTTTTCAGGAACGTGAGTTGGAATGGCTATCCGCTTCGGGATAACGCCTTCTGGTATGGCAGGCTTCTTCGTGAGCCTGTTAGAGCTCTGGCCTAGTCCGTTAAAAACTGAAGCAGTGGAGTTGGACGACCCGTTGAGAGGGGTCGTGGCAGTGTTAAGTCGATCGAAGACCGACTTCTTTGGAGCTTCTTGCAGTGTCATTGGGGCGTCGAAGCTCATTGGTGGGAGCATAGTCCCAAAAAAATAGTCCAGTCGTGGCTTGAGCCACCTGCTCCACCGGCATTTTGAAAAGGGAGGCCGCTTGGGGCCCATAAGTCACTTCTCCAACAATGACGGAGCGAGAATTGTTGCTGCAGGCGATGCAGTTCGAAGCCATTGATCTTCTGTTTTCTGCACGGAGCAAGACACCAAATCTTAGTACCTTGAATCCACAGGCAATCACAGCAAACCGCGATTTGTTCGCGAACACGACACATGAAGTGTGGAGTGGAAAGAGGAAGAGGTCCCACCGGGCGTGCCAGAATCTGTTCCCCTCCGAACGGCGGCCTGGACTTTGCGTCTGTGCCTGAGGTTCGGGGCAGATGCTATTTGGTTTTATCCGTCTATCTCTCCGAAGATGCCAAGTTGATTTATGGCACCGTGTATCGGAGGTTTAGACGGATGCGACCGATGTAGCAGACTTCGTCAGATTCCCCCTCAGGGTGAGGGGTTTTTGATTGTGGGGACGCTCTTCCCTGCAGGCGCAAGCCCCTGCAGTTAATTACGCTACCGCATCGCGGTAACAACTTTCTCCTTCTCCAGAATTTCACTTCGTGTCGTGTGTGTTTGTTTTGTTTGTGGTTGCCCGTGGATTGTATACGGAGACTGAGTAATGCCGTCGCCCGTAGGACGTGGATTAGTCCAAATCCGTATTTACTTAGATTTGGGTTTGGTGTTTTTAGTTTAAGGATATGTTAGTCGCGTTGCGGCTAAGATCAACTTAAACGTTCGTTAAGGATACGTTAGTCCTGTTTGAGACTAAGATCAACTTAACGTGATCGTTTAGATCCGACAAAAGAGCGTTTGGGCCCTATTGTTCCAGTTTGGGAGATTCATAGTCCAATTTGGGACTAAAGTCTGTTTGGAGGATACGTTAGCCATTTTTGAGGCTAAGATCGACTCAAACGTTTTTTAAGGATACGTTAGTCCAGTTTGAGACTAAGATCAACTTAACGGGACCATTTAGGTCTGACAAAAGAGCATTTGGGCTCTATTGTGCCAGTTTAGGGACGTGGTGGTCCATAGTCCAGTTTAGGGACGTGGTGGTCCGATATTAGTTTAGGGACGTTTCGGTCCGATATTAGTTTAGGGACGTTTCGGTCCGATATTAGTTTAAGGACGTTTCGGTCCACGAGTTTAAGGACCCCGCAGTCCATATCGATGTGTGGTCGTTGGGACCCGTCACCTCTTTGACGTCGTTGAGGAATTACAACGATGGATGTCAAAAGAGTTCGGAGATGTACCCTCGAACCGGATGTAAATTGATTTAGAAGAGCAATTTTGCTCATTCAATTTAATTTAAGGACTTATGGCCAAAATTGGGCTAAGTCCAGTTGAAATGTTCAACATTTTATTTGCTTTTGCATTGCATTTCTTTTTTTTATTTTTATTTGGGCCTTGCCCAGAAAGGATGCAGAGCATCAATTTGTTTTGGGCTCTGCCCTTTTAGGAATGATGCAAGGCATCAATTTTATTTGGGCTCTGCCCTTGTATAAAGGATGCAAAGCATCAATTTATTTGGGCTCTGCCCATTTATTGCCTTGCAATTTATTTTGGCCTGTCAGGTCATTTTGATTTGGGCCTGGCCCTTTAATTAATGCATTGCATTTGTGCAAAATACTGTTAATTTGAGAATCTTTTAGATTCAAGAACCGATGGTTCAAAAAAAAGAAGTGCAAAGCACTATTTGATTTAGATCTAAGAAAAAACAAGTTTTTTCTTGTTTTTCTTATCTCAGAGAACCAAAAGTTCATGAAAGTGCAAAGCACTATTAATTTAAGAACCTTTTAGGTTCAAGAACCGATGGTTCATAAAACAAGTGCAAGGCACTATTTGATTTAGATATAAAAAAAATAACAAGTTTTTCTTGTTTTTCTTCTCTCAGAGAACCAAAGGTTCATGAAAGTGCAAAGCACTATTAATTTAATAACCTTTTAGGTTCAAGAACCGATGGTTCATAAAACAAGTGCAAGGCACTATTGAATTTATTTATTTATTTATCGTTGAAGATCTATGATCTTGTTCATAAGAGAATTTTCTCTTCTTTAAAAGGTTTTTACCTTTTTTTTATTCTTCAAGAGTTCTCTTCTCTTTTTTTTTAGCAAGATCTTCCCCATTTTGAAATGAGGTCTAGGGTCCTTTTTATAGTGCCCATGAATTAGTTATAATTTGTTACATAAATCGTTTTCTGAGTGATTTGGGTAATTTTCCCCACCGTTGGATTTTTGATCCAAAGGCCCCTGCTTTACAGAAGAAAATCTTCTTGTTTTAACAAGAACAGAAAAGATTTATTCTGTTTTGCGCAACTCCCCCAGCGCGTGACACGTGTCGCGCAGCTGTGCTTGCGCAACTGCGCAGACACGTGTCGCGCAACTGATTTTTTTTTTTGCTTGCGCAACTGCGCGCTGACACGTGTCGCGCAGCGCACTGCGCAGCTGCGCTGACACGTGTCGCGCACTGCGCAGTCGCGCACTGCGCAGCTGCGCTGACACGTGTCGCGCACTGCGCAATTTTTTCTTTTTTCTTTTTCCTTTTCTTCTTCTTCTTTCAAGAGCTTTGCTCTTATAGAGTACGCTATTTCATTTATTTTAACTTTAATTTTCTTTTTAATTTTCAAGACAGAGCCTTGCTCTGATTGGAGAAAAACAGAAGCATTGCTTCTTTTTCCATCTTGGAATTTAAACAGAGCTTTGCTCTGATTAAGGTAAACATCTGGAAAGGAGGAAAGCCGCACTTCTACGGGCCACCGACCGCTCACCCGATTCGTGACGAAAGCCCAGGAGCAACAACAAAAGCTTCAGGAAATGATGACTACAATGGCTGCACTCACTGAGCCAAAAGAAAGCTCTGAAACGTCTTCGGATGAGCGTCAAGAACAAGAAACCGACGCTGACTTTTTACGCAGAGTCCTCGAAAAGAGGGACAAAGAAGCTGCAGAGCAAGCGGCTAACATAAAGCAGATGGCGCTCCTCTTCCAAGATATGGTAGGGATGATGTTACAGCCGGACCCTCCTGCTGAAGATCCTCCGATCGTCCTTGAAGACGACAGGGGAGAAACGTCAAATCCTCCGCCGGCTCTGTCAACAGCCAAGGAGGAGGCAATCTCCAAAGTTGACCTAGACGAATATATAGCTCAACAGATCCGGGTTCATCAGGCGAATGAAGCGGCTGGGCAAATTGTTAGAACCGGACGACCGTATCCGAGCTGGTATGACCAAATCAGTTACCCGCCAGGATATACGATCCCTAAATTCTAAGTATATAAAGGGACAGGGAATCCGCATCAGCATGTCGCTCAATTCAGGGTCTTATGCGGCAATACTGGAGGCGATGACAAATTGTTGCTACGTCAATTCGTCAGCAGCTTAGCAGAAACAGCCTTTGAATGGTATTCGGAGCTACCTAACGACTCTGTCAAAACATTTGCGGAGATGGAGCTACTGTTCACACAAAGATTCGCGAGTGCTAGTGAACACACCCCGATAACAGCACTAATAAATGCCAGAATAAGGCCAGGCGAAACGTGGGTCCAATACGCAACACGATGGCGAAACCTATGGTCGAAATGCGAACAACGCATAGAAGAGGCACCTGCGGTAGGCATGTTTGTGGGCACTCTCGATCCGCAAGCGGCCATCTCCCAGTTCATGATGTTTTTCAAGCCGACCACCTTCCAGGCCTTGATTGACAAGCTGGCCCAAATGGACCAGATGGGCTATAGGCCTTCTTCTTCAAAGACAGAGCCTTGGAATGAAAAGGGCAAAGGGAAGGCAACCTTCGTTGCCAATACTCAACAACGGTCGAACAACTCAAAGCCGGTCGTTCGCCAAAACAACGTGCGCCCACGCCCATCCCTCGAAGAGAGGCTGGGACGTCCTTACTCGTTTCCGCAGAATAAAACGAGAAGACTGTTTGAGCTGGCAGTGCGCAACAGACTTATTAATCTGCTGAGTCCAAAGCGTCTGTCGCAGCCAGGCGATCTTAATAATCCCAATTATTGCCCTTACCACCAAACGGTAAGTCACCCGATTGAGGATTGTTTCGTCTTTAAGGGATGGATCGATGATCAATACCTACAAGGCAAGTTCGCGCTGTCTGAAAACTGGAAGGTAAACCCACCACAGCCGCACTCTCCAAAGAAGACGGACACGCCGAGGGCAGTTTGTTCTTTAGTCAAGGATGAAAACGATGGAGAAAACTCATCAGATGAATCCGAAGACTACGCAGCGACTTGTCATGTGATTTCTCACTCACTGACAGATAATAAAGAAGCTTCTTGCGCCGAGAAACCAATGGCGAACCCCGAACCGGAAATTCTACAGCCATCAGACGAGTTGATCGATGTCTTCCTAAATGAAATTCGTCTGAAAGCAAAAGCCAATCAAGAGCGTGAAATAGCCATATTGGAAAGAGCCAAAGCATTCCCGTCAAATCAAAAGCCATACACTGCGGGTAAAAGCAAATTCAAGACGAGGAAAAGGTTCGCCAAAGCTCTGTCAGTAGGAATGAAGCTACCGCCCTCTGAAGAAAATACTCTCGCTGAGGCAGAGATGCACCCTAACTTCTGTTTATATCATCAGAAGATCATACATCCTACCGAAGACTGCGAATCCTTTAACTGTTGGTGGCAAGGGTATGTCGCTCAAAAGCAACACTTCGACGGGACAAAGTGTGAAGCTTGTGGACATCGGAAAAATGCGATATATGAGAGCAAAAGAGTCGCCGACGATTGCCATATAGCCGACTCTAAGGCATCGCAAATTATCACCTTTGGAAGCAACTCTGATGAAGAAGCTATCCCCAACTCTTCCCTCAGGGAATCTATTTCAAAAATAAAGGAATTGAGAAGCTGCGAGAACGTTCAGCCATGCAATCGCATGCTACTCGGAAAAAATCCCGGCCCCGCAAACAACGGAGCGAACAAAAAGGATAAAAGAAAAGGAAAAAAGGCCATCGTCGCCAGCGCTCAACAACAATCAGGTGACCCTAGACCGGTTGCTTGCCAAAGCAACAAGCGGCAACCCCTCCAGGAAAAGTTGAAACGTCCTTACTCGTTTCCGCAAGATAAAACCAGGGGACTGTTCGAGCTGGCAGTGTACGACAGACTCATCAATCTGCCGGGTCCAAAACGTCCGTTGCGGCCAGGCGATGTTAATAATCCTAATTATTGCCCTTACCACCAAACAGTAGGTCACCTGATCGAGGACTGCTACGTCTTCAAAAACTGGGTTGAAGACCAATACCAACAGGGCAAGTTTGCGCTGTCTGAGAACTGGAAGGTGAGTCCGCCACAACCGCACGCTCCGAAGAAGATGGATACGCCGGGGGCATCATGTTCATTCATGGAGAAGGACTCATAGACCGAAAAGTCAATAAACCAGATATTCGCCTCAAATACGGCGACAACGGACCGAAACGTCCTTAAACTAACAACGGACCGAGATGTCCTTAAACTAATGATGGACCGCAATGTCCTAAAACTTGCAAATGACCGAAATGTTTTTAAACTACTACCACAGCATTCTCAGGCCGACGAGAATATAAAAAAAAAATAAAAAAAAATAAACGGTATGTCCATAAGCAAAATGGGCACGGATGAAAACCCGAAAGGGTCCGTGAGTAAAAACAACAGGGCTACCGGCGAGTGTTTTTGAAAACCTGAAAGGGCGCAATCTCGTTAGAAAAAATAAGAAGAAGAATAAAAAGAATAAAAAAACGGTATGTCCATAAGCAAAAAGGGCACGGATGAAAACCCGAAAGGGCTCCGTGAGTAAAAACAGCAGGGCTACCGGCGAGTGTTCGTGAAAACCCGAAAGGGCGCAACCTCGTTAGAAAAAATAAGAAGAAGAATAGAAAGAATAAAAAAAACGGTATGTCCATAAGCAAAAAGGGCACGGCTGAAAACCCGAAAGGGCTCCGTGAGTAAAAACAGCAGGGCTACCGGCGAGTGTTCGTGAAAATCCGAAAGGGCGCAACCTCGTTAAAAAAAAAAGAGAAGAGGAAAATAAAAAGAATAAAAAAAAACGGTATGTCCATAAGCAAAATGGGCACGGATGAAAACCCGAAAGGGCTCCGTGAGTAAAAACAGCAGGGCTACCGGCGAGTGTTTGTGAAAACCCGAAAGGGCGCAACCTCGTTAAAAGACACTTATAGGGTTCTCTCGACCTTGTAAGGAGAAACCACCCGCGTGAGATCCTTACGACTCACAAGGGAGCAACACACTTAGGGATCCTCACGATTCCTAAGGAGAAAATACACTTGCGAGATCCTCACGACTCGTAAGGAGAACTCTCTTATGGGACCCACACGGCTCATAAGATTTGAATGTCTTAAGTTACAGAGACCTAAACCTGTGCTTAAGCAATCCCTACAACTTCCGACATTGCCCTCCAAGTGGCTCAATATTGACCCTTGTATACAATCCACGGGCGCGAATAAACATTTCCCTAACCAAGTCCCATCCGAGACTAGGGATATGTTTGCATAGTGAACAACCCTTGTAAATCCTCTCGACTTATAAGGAGAAAACCCTCCTGTAGGATCCTTACGACTTACAGAGGAACAAAATACTTAGGAACCCTCACGATTCCTAAGGAGAAAATACACCTACAAGATCCTCACGACTTGTAGGGAGAAATACCTTTGTGAGACCCTTACGGCTCATGAAGTCAAAAGCCTTAGCCGACAAGACCTTAACCCTGGTCGCTGAGCCACCTTTGTTTGACATCGACAAAGGCAGGTGATGATTCGCTCCTGGCCATATCCCAGTTGTATCGGTGCTGATGCCATAATCGGTGTCTAATTTCAGGTTTACGGCGAAAAGCCAGTAAGCCGCATATGCATACGAAATAGCCGAAATGATGGGGCAACTTGCAATAAAAAGCAGCAAGTAAAATGTATGCATGCGAAATAGCCGAAATGATTGGGCAACTCGCAATAAAAAGCAGCGAGTAAAAATAAAGTAAACAGCCAAAATGATCGGGCACCGCGAAAAACAGCCGAAATGATTGGGCAATCGCGACATTCGCGATATAAAAGCTGAAATGATAGAGCATCGCGGAAAGAATAAAAAAAAATGAAAGAATGAAACTTTTGCCCTACAGGTGAAATCACATCGATCCCTGTATACAATCCAGGGGCACAGATAAAGAGGGAACCATACCTTCCCAACAGGCTCCATCAGAAAGCGAAGCCAAATCTCGACAGTTCATAGACAACCTAGAGACAATCTCGACATTTGTCGCAATATTACAGACACGATGTCAACAAATGAAGCAAACGAAGATCCCGAGCTTCAGGGTCTCGACGTCAACATCGACAACTTAGAGATCACCAATGGCGTTTCTCCTCACTCCAACTAGATGCAGACATGACGTCAACAAAAGACCTCACGGTCGAAACAAAGCGGAGTAACGGCAAAATCCCAACTCCACCTTAGCATTCGCCTCGTTACAGCAGACTCAATGTCAACAACGGCGTTCCTTCGCAGTCCAGCAGGGTGTACATGCAAAGTTAACAAAAGACCTCACGGTCGAAACAAAGCGGAGTAACGGCAAAATCCCAACTCCACCTTAGCATTCGTCTCGTTACAGCAGACGCAATGTCAACAACGACGTTCCTTCGCAGTCCAGCAGGGTGTACATGAAAAGTTAACAAAAGACCTCACGGTCGAAACAAAGCGGAGTGACGGCAAAATCCCAGCTCCACCTCAGCATTCGTCTCAATACACCAGACGCAGTGTCAGCAAATGAAGCGAAGGCCAAATTCCTAGCTTCAAGGTCTTAACGGCAAGTCATATAAGGCCTGAAAGACCACCGGAGATCATCTCACATGGAGTGGTCACCTCCTCGACGTTCGTTTCGATACAGCAGACGAGTTGTCACCCCAGCGTTCTTCCTCCAGCAGGGATTCGGACGTGACAAAGCAAACGAAGCGAAGGCCACATTCCTAGCTTCAACGTCTTTACGGTAACTCACATAAAACCGGAAAGACAATCGGAGATCATCTTGCACCAGCACAGAGTGGTCACCACCTTGACGTTCGTCTCGATACAGCAGACGAAATGTCAACCCCAGCGTTCTTCCTCCAACAGGATTTGGACACACCAAAGCAAACGAAGCGAAGGCCACATTCCTAGCTTCGACGTCTTGACGGTAACTCATGTAAAACCGGAAAGACAATCGGAGATCATCTCGCACCAGCACAGAGTGGTCACCACCTTGACGTTCGTCTCGATACAGCAGACGAAATGTCAACCCCAGCGTTCTTCCTCCAACAGGATTTGGACACACCAAAGCAAACGAAGCGAAGGCTACATTCCTAGCTTCGAGGTCTTAACGGTAACTCATGTAAAACCGGAAAGAAAATCGGAGATCATCTCGCACCAGCACAGAGTGGTCACCACCTTGACGTTCGTCTCGATACAGCAGACGAGATGTCACCCCAATGTTCGTCTCGACACAGCAGACGCAACGTCATTAAACGAATGGAGCCACGACAAAATCCCTAGTTCCAAACCTCGACGGTTCACCAGCAACCTAGAGACAACCTCGACATCCGTCTCGATACAGTAGACGAGATGTCACCCCAACGTTCGTCTCGACATTTCAGACGCAACGTCATCAAACGAATGGAGCCACGGCAAAATCCTTAGTTCCAAACCTCGACGGTTCACCAGCAACCTAGAGACAACCTCGACGTTCGTCTCGATACAGCAGACGAGATATCACCCCAACGTTCGTCTCGACACAGCAGACGCAACATCATCAAACAAACGGAGCCACAGCAAAATCCCTAGTTCCCACCGCAATATTCGTCTCGATACAGCAGACGCAATGCCAGCAAACGAAGCAAAGGCCAAATTCCTAGCTTCAGGGTCTTGACGGAAACTCACATAAAGCCCGAAAGACTATCGGAGATCATCCCCACACCAGCGCGGAGTGGTTATGACTCATCGGGGCTCACCAAAATAAGCCTAACCTCAAGTAAAAAGCGACATGGCAAATTCCTAACGCTTGCTCTTCCGACGGTCAAACTGCCAAGGAGGATTGCTTGAAGACGCCTTGTCCAGCCCTCGAAGGGATCAGAGACACGGCAGTCACAGGGCTACTCGAATAGCACGATTGCCTATCGAGGACTATATCAGCTTATGCGACGGTACGATGGCCAAAACCCTAAGTACCACCAACCTTAACGGGCTTCTGTCGCAAACAGCAGAGGTTAAATGCGACGTTAAGATGTTCTTGCGAGAAACGCTCGATTCGTCTCGACTTGTGAAAAAATTGTCGAGGCGGCTCGACTCGTGAGATAAAGCCTTAGGCAGTGGGCATAAAAGAAGCCTGTTTCCTAAGCATTGGGACCCCGCAAGTTGGCCCAAAACGGTCTCTTGCATACCATCCACGGGTCTCACTCTCCAACATCGAACTTCGACAAGGAGGGGAACAACCGCTTACAAGTCCTCTCGACTCGTAAGAGGGAAAAATCTCTTATAAGATCCTTACGACTTATAAGAGAAAACCACACTTAGGAATCCTCACGATTCCTAAGGAGAAAACCCACCTACGAGATCCTCTTGATCCGTAGGGAGAAAAGTCTCTATGAGACCCTCACGGCTTATAGAGTTGAAAAGTCTTAGGCAGCAGACTTGAACCTGCAGCCTAAGCCATCGCTATCTCTTGAAGAAACCAAGATGCTTACTCTATTATCTGTCAACCATGTTTATTAAGATAGCATGCCGATAATAAGAGAAAGAAGAAAGATACAGAAAGAGCATCCGATTTACGTTTGATCAAGCGTTCAAGACACACTCATTCATGCACAAGCAAAAGACTCAGAACGAAAAATAAAGACAAGCTGGGATAAAATTTTTCCATTAATATGGCCAATAGTTCTTACAATCATAAAAAACAATGAACGAAAAATATTATTACAATGGAATAACTTCAGACCCAGGACACGGATTGAGGAACTCGAAAGCGACCCTATCTATGACTTTCCAAGCCTCGCGGACCATCCTAGTGTGCTTTCTTTCGCGAGCACAAGCGTCAGGGTCCCCCCTGATGTCTTCCACCCTCCGATAAGCGGCGAGTATGGCAGACTGTTGAAAGACCTCGTGCAAGAGATCGATGAGACTGTCTCGCCGTCTCTTTGAGATAAAGTTCAACAGGTACACCGAGTGCACCTTATCCTCAGCGGCATCCAGCGCCCTAAGCGGCACACCGGAACAGAACAGGGGAAGCGCTTCCCAGATGGCTCCCACGATAAGCTTAACAAGGGAGGAACACCGGGGAAGCAGGGGACTGTTGTATGCATCGAAGCGGCTCATGATTTCAGCACACTCCGCGTTTGTGAACTCTCGATTTTGAGAGCGGCCAAGTCGGCGGATGTCCCCGTAAGAGATGATCTCGTTAAGAGCATACATATGGGCGTCCATTGTTCCTCTAAAAGAAGATCGACAACAATCAGCAACCTTTAAAAGTTATGTTATATAATTTAAAAGGAGCAAAACTCCATTAATGAATCAAGAAATTATAAATGAAAATCTTTCAGAGAGCAAAGCTCTATTAATGGAACCCTAACAGGGTTATCCTTAATCCTCTTTAGAACCCTTTAGAGCAAAGCTCTGCTAAATGAAACCCTAAATAGGTCTTCTTTAGATCAGGGATCTATTGAGAGCAAGGCTCTGTCAATGAAAATTAATCTAATTTAATTTAATCCAAATTAAAATTTTCACCTAAAAGTTTTAAGAGTCTAACTTTTGAAGTTCTTGAAAATAAAGAGCAGGGCTCTGAGTTCTGAAAGTAAAATTTTGGAGATGATAATCATCTGTTGAGGACCAAAGGTCCTATTTATAGGCACCAAGTGCCCTTTCAACTTCCAAAAGCTGCCGCGACGGTTGGGATTCTGCCACCGTTGCGCTTGAGTTTGGAGGCCACGTAAGCGCAACGGTGGGGGGGCATTTGTTTACCCCAATCAGAGCAAAGCTCTGTTCAAATTCCAAGGCGGGAGATGAAGCAACGCTTCATCTTCCCCCAATCAGAGCAAAGCTTTGCTTTGAAAATTTAAATTTTAATAAATGAAGCAATGATTCAGATCCCGTGCGCTGCGCGCAATGCGCCACGTGTCAGAAGTTGATGCGTCAGCACAGCGCCCGAGGCAGCGCAACCAATCAGAGCAGGGCTCTTTTAAAAACAAAAAGTAAAAGAAACAACTTTCAGTTGCGCAAGCGCTGCGCTGCGCGACACGTGTCTGCGCAGTTGCGCAAGCGCTGCACCGCGCGACACGTGTCTGCGCAGTTGCGCAGCTGCGCGACACGTGTCTGCGCAGTTGTGCTGCTGCGCAAGCGCTGCACCGCGCGACACGTGTCTGCGCAGCTGCGCTTGCGCAGCTGCGCAAGCACAGCACCGCGCGTCACGTGTCTGCAAAGCTGCGCAAGCGCAGCTGCGCAAGCACTGCACCGCGCGTCACGTGTCTGCGCAAGCGCAGCTGCGCAAGCACTGCACCGCGCGACACGTGTCTGCGCAAGCGCTGCGCTGCGCGACACGTGTCACGCGCTAAGGGAGTTGCGCAAAACAGAATAAATTTTTTCTGTTCTTGTTAAAACAAGAAGATTTTCTTCTGTAAAACAGAGACCTTTGGATCAAAGATCCAGTGGGGAAAATTCCCCAAATCACTCAGAGAAAGATCTTTTTAACAAATTTAACTAATTTATGGGCACTATAAAAGGGACCCCAGACCTCAATTCAAAGGCATGCACATTTTCTAAAAAAAAAAAAAGAGAGAAAGAGGACTCTGAAGAATTCCTCAAGAACAAAAAAGGTAAAAACCTTTGAAAGAAGAGAAAATTCTCTTATGAACAGATCAGTGATCTAAAAACAAGATCATTGATCTTCAATAAATAAATAAATAAATAAATAAAATAAAAATAAAAATAGTGCCTTGCACTTGTTATGAACCTTTGGTTCTCTGAAACAAGGAAAAACTTGTTCAGATCAAGGGATCAAAAAGTGCTTTGCACTTCTGTTTTTTTTTGAATCTAAAAAGATTCTTAGTGCTTTGCACAAATGCACTGCATTGCTTACAAAAGGGGCCAAGCCCAATTAAAGAAGGCCTAACAGGTCTAATAAAATGCAATGCATTGTTTTAAAAAGGGGCAGAGCCCAAACTAAAATAGATGCTCTGCATCATAAATAAAGAGACATAGCCCAAATCAAAAGCCTAGCAGGCCAGAATAGAATGCAGTGCATTATTAAATATGGGCAAAGCCCTAGCACAGGCCTAATAGGCCAAAGATCAAGAAAAATGTTGAATATTCTCAACTGGACTTAACCCAATTTTGGCCTTAAGTCCTCAAATTAAATTGACTGAGCAAAATTGCTCTCCTAAATCAATTTATCTCCGGTTCGAGGGTACATCTCCGAACTCCTCTGACATCTATCGTTGTAATCCTTCAACGACGTCAGAGAGGCGACGGGTCCCAACGACTACACATGAATACGGACTGCGGGGTCCCTAAACTCGTGGACCGAAACGTCCTTAAACTAATATTGGACCGAAACGTCCTTAAACTAATATCGGACCGAAACGTCCTTAAACTAATATCGGACCACCACGTCCCTAAACTGGAATATGGACCGCAAAGTCCTTAAACTACCGATGGACCACTACGTCCTTAAACTGGTATTGGACCACTACGTCCCTAAACTGGAAATGGACCACTATGTCCCTAAACTGGAGATGGACCACCATGTCCCTAAACTGGAACAATAGAGCCCAAACGCTCTTTTGTCGGATCTAAACGATCCCGTTAAGTTGATCTTAGTCTCAAATCAGACTAACGTATCCTTAACAAACGTTTAAGTTGATCTTAGCCTCAAATATGGCTAACGCATCCTTAAACCAAAACCTCCAAACAGACTTTAGTCCCAAATCGGACTACAGGTCCCCCAATCGACTTTGGTTCAAGGGTACATCTCTGAACTCCTCTGATATATGTCGTTGTAATCCTTCAACGTCGTCAGAGAGGTGATGGGTCCCGACGGCCATACATGCAATGGACCACTATGTCCCTAAACTGGAACAATAGAGCCCAAACGCTCTTTTGTCGGATCTAAACGATCCCGTTAAGTTGATCTTAGTCTCAAATCAGACTAACGTATCCTTAACAAACGTTTGAGTTGATCTTAGCCTCAAATATGGCTAACATGTCCTTAAACCAAACCCCAAACCCAAATCTAAGAAAATACGGATTTGAATTAATCCACGTCCTACGGGTGACAACATAAATTTGTCTCCGTACACAATCCACGGGCAAGCACAAACAAAACAAACACCCACGACACGAAGTGACCAGCTGAAGAAGGAGAAAGTTGTTACCGCGGTGCGGTAGCGTAATTAACTGCAGGGGCTTGCGCCTGTAGGGAAGAGCGTCCCCACAATCAAAAACCCCTCAAACGAGGGGGAATCTGACGAAGTCTGCTACATCGGCCGCATCCGTTTAAACCTCCGATACACGGTGCCATAAATTAACTTGGCATCTTCGGAGAGGTGGACGGATAGCACCAATTAGCATCTGCCCCGAATCTCAGCCAAGACGCTCATGTCTCGGCCGCCGTTCAGAGGGGAACAACTTCCTTTTCCGCTTTTTGACTTACTTCTGCCTTTGAGTCGGGCCTTTTGCGCAATGGGTTGACAGGGAGGAGCATCTTTGTCTTTTACACCCTTTGAAACAGACGTTGCGTCCTGGCTTTCTCGTAGATGGCCATCTCACGATTATGGTCGTCCCTAGCTTTTTGACCCGCTTTCCTGATAAGCTTGTCCATTCGTTCTTCAAACGACGGACTCGGCACTTTGATCGCGGGATCTAGTTTTGATGAGGGGTAGGCATTTCCTGACAGGGCGTCCTCTTCTTCATCGAAGTTATATATGGCGTAGCTACCGTGGACTCGTTCCCGTTTCCCGGCTCTCACGTATCCAAGCCCAAGCGTTTCCATTCTCCCGTTGGGCAGCTTGCGCTGAGTCCCAGGGACATCCCAAATCCTGTTGTAGAATCGAGCTTGTCGAATAGTCTGTTTTAAGGGTACCCCTTGGAGCTTCAATAGCCTTTTCAATCCGTTTGTGTAATATCTGGGCAAACGGATGGGTTGAAGCTTGTCAAGTGTAGAATCCGCGCCATGCCAGATCTCTTTCTCCACTCTTGTTTCCGAGGATCGATAGAATAGGATCGCCTTTTTGCCTTTTCGCCTGGGAGGGATGTAAAATGTCCGCAGCTCTTGCACGCTGTGAGCTTCAAGTGCATCAAGGTCTTTGTAGTGCTCCCGCGGAACCATGGTGATTTGCAAACTCTGATTGCCACCAGGGAATTCTTGTACTGACGGTCGACTGGAGAACACGGCATTAACCTCATCTTCCGAGTCACTTCCGAAGATTAATATGGGGGTGGACGGTCCCGGGTTGTTGCGTCGAGACGGCCCAGCGTAAACTATCTCTTCTTCTTCTTCGGTATAACTACCGAAAACCGGAATGGCGGCGGCGGCTTTGTTCTACGGTTTTCGACACCTCTATGTATCCTCGAAATCTGGCAAAAAGTACTTTGCATCTTCGTATTTGCGGACTTCGTTTATGAAGAACGGGTTCAGCTCTCCTGTTACGGTGTACTTGAGACCATCCTTGAAATACTTCATACACTGATGTTGCGTAGAAGGGATGATGTTGTACTCGTGTAACCAAGTTTGGCCGAGCAGAGCATTGTAGCATGTCTTGGCGTCTATGATGTGAAACTTAATGTCCGTGACGAGTAGCCCAAAGCGTAGCGTCAATATCACAGATCCAAGAGTTCGTGATGATTGGGAGTCGAAACCGGAGATGGTAATTTTGTCCCGAGCGAGGTGCTGAACGCTCATGCAGATTTCCTTCAACACCCGAACATTAAGGAGATTGACAGAGGACCCATTATCCACCAGGATTTTGCCTATCTTGATATCGTGGCAGTATCCAGAGACATATAGGGGACGGTTGTGGTCGCACGTCCCGAGGAGAAGGTCTTCGTCACCGAAAGTGATATCAGCCGTGTGTACTTCTTCCAGTTCATCCTTCATCCTCTGTTCGGTAAGGAAGGCTTAGAATTGCTCGGGCTCTTGTAGTGCATTGATTAATGAATCTCTCGCTTCTTTTGATAATAAGAGGGCGCCGAGAATGCTGAGCTGCGAAGGTAGCTTCCTCAGGTGCGCTAGGATATTGTAGTCCACCTTACTCTTCTTGGGCGGGTCCTTGGCAGTCAGCTCTCTCATGACTTGGTCATCTAAGGATATATCCTCGGCGACCTTTTCCTTTCCCTTATCTTTTCTAGTTGCGGGTCCAAGATTCTTTTCCGGGAGCGTACGATTGCGCAGCTGAATGTTCTCGCAGGCCTCCGGTTCCTCCTCTTTCTCAAAGACGGATTCTTTAAAGAGAGGGCCTAGAGCCATTTCCTCATCAGAGTCGCTCCCAAAGGTGAGAACTTGTGATCCTCCGGCGTTGACCGTGTAGCAGTTGCCGGTATTTCTTTTGTGCCTGTCGGTTGTACTTCTCTGCTCCCGACGAGTTCTGCGTTTCATTCGCTTAAAATGTTGCCGGTGAGCAACATATCCCTGCCACCATATCTTAAAAGCGTCGCACTCCTCAATAGGGTGTGAAATTTTCCGATGATACGAGCAGTAATTAGGGTGCCTCTCCGTCCCATTGAGCGTGTTTTCTTCCGAGGGTGGTAGCTTCATTCCCATTGACATGGCTTTGGCAAACCTTTTCCTCGTCTTGAATATGTTTTTATCCGCATCGAATGTCTTTTGATCTGGCGGGAGTGCTTCGACTTTTTCGTTTAGTCGCTCGCGTTTGGCTCCTTCTGATGCGGCCGTCTCACGCTCCCGATCGGCTTTACTTTTCAAACGAATCTCGTCTAGAAAGGCGTCGATCATTTCATCTGTCGGCCATACAAGTTCTGGCTCAGGCTGTGCCCCCAGTTTCTCAGTGCCAGGAGTTTTTTCATTGTCCGTAAACGAGTGGGAGAGCACATGACAACTCGCCACATATCCCTCGGATTCATCCGACGAGCTTTCCCCATTATCTTTCTCCTGAAAGACGTGGTTGAGGAACTCTTGGAGCGTGATGGGAGTCCGCGCCTTTTGATTGTACTCCTCCAGCGCGTCAATCTGGTTCTGCAAGTTCGTGCGCTTGTCTCCAGACTTCACTGGCTTCTTGGATTTCTTCTTCTTTTTCTTCGAAAATTTTGACGGTTGGGTGTGAGTACTTGGGCCATCACCACCGATCTTTGTAATTGGGAGCGGATTCAACATCCCTTCGATGATTTGAGGTTCAAGCGGGTTCTTCCATTCGATCGCCGGGCATGTATGAAGATCACTCAGCATCCTTTTGGTTTTTGCTGAAAGCACGATTTCCCATGGAGCTTCTTCAATGAAGGAACAAGTTGCCCCCGGTGTGTCCGTCTTCTTGGGAGTGTGAGGTTGTGGCGGGTTTACCTTCCACTTTTCGGACAGCGCAAACTTACCCTGTAGGTATTGATCTTCAATCCATCCTTTGAAGACGAAGCAATCCTCAATCGGATGGCTTACCGTTTGATGGTAAGGGCAATAATTGGGATTATTCGCCTCACTGGGTTGTGGCGGTCGCCTTGGGTTTGGCAAGTTGATAAGCCTGTTGCGTACCTCCAGCTCGAATAGCCTCTTCGTCTTATCCCGTGGGAATGAGTAGGGGCGCTTCATTTTCTCATTATAATACCGCCGTCTTTCTTCCAGTTGATTCGCCAGATTTGGGGCACTGGGTTTCTGCTGAGCGTTCGCAACGAAGGTTGCCTTCCCTTTACCCTTGTCATTCCGAGGTTCTGGCTTCGGGGGAGACGGTCTGTGACCCATCTGGTCCATCTGGGCCAACTTGTCGATCAAAGCCTGGAACGTGGTTGGCTTAAAGAACATCATGAACTGGGAGATAGTTGCATGAGGATCTAGGGTACCCACGAACATGCCCACCGCGGACGCTTCCTCAATGCGCTGTTCGCATTTCGACCACAAGTTTCACCGGCGTATAGCATACTGGACCCATGTCTCGCCTGGTTTCACCCTTGCATTAATTAACGCCGTTATAGGAGTGCGTTCGCTGGCGCTTGCGAAACGCTGGGTAAACAGCAGCTCCATCTCCGCAAATGTCTTAATAGAGTCGTTTGGGAGCTCGGAGTACCACTCGAATGCTGTATCCGATAAGCTACCGACGAACTGGCGAAGCAACAGTTTATCATCACCGCCGGTGTTGCCGCAAAGGGCCCTGAACTGGGCAACATGCTGGTGGGGGTTGCCTTTCTCCTTATACACATGGAATTTCGGTATTGTATAGCCCGGCGGGTACTTGATCTGATCGTACCAGCTTGGATATGGTCGCCCTGTTTTTACGACTTGACCAGCTGCCTCAGTCGCCTGATTGACCCGTATCTGCTGAGCTATATATTCGTCCAAGTCAGCTTTGGAGATTGTTTCCTCCTTGGCTGTTGACAAAGCCGGTGGAGGATTTGACGTTTCTCCCCTGTCGTCTTCAAGGACGATCGGAGGATCTTCAGCAGGAGGATCTTGTTGGATCATCATTCCCACTGTTAGGTTTACCTAGCACCCTATGAAAGGTTTGGAAGCATCACATGTCTCAAAGATTAAACTTTTAGAGTGCTAAGTGAACACACAAAGAATCAATCCTAGAAAATTAGGGTTTCATAACTTTAATCAGCATCACAAGTAACAAAGACTAGGGTTTTGAGAGTACAACCTTTGTAGCTCCCTACGCTAGACTCCTTGGCCACTTGAGGGTTGGAGAAGGGTTTGCTTGAGGTCTTCTAATGTCCACGACGATCCACCCGAAGCTCCTTTGTCCAAGCTTGCAACTTCACTTGATCAAGAGAAAGAAATGAAGCTAACACTCTAAACAAGTGGGCAAGACTTGTGTAGAATGATGTTGTGGTGGCTTTTCTCACTTCAAAATCCTAACTTGGTGAGTAATTTGCTCACTAGAGAAATCTAGAGAGCAAAAGAAGAAGGAGGAAGAAGATGATGGCCTTTTTAGAACAAGAGAAAAGATAATCTCATGTGAAAAAATGAAAAATATATGTATATATATTTTCCACTCTTCATCTCAAACCATGGTTATATTATATGGATATTTATTTCACTTGAGTTAAAACAAAAGAGGAAGATTAACTCATGGTCAATAAGTAGGTGAGCATGGTTAGTTGAAGAAGAATGTAGAAACCATGTATTAATCTTTATCTTTTCTTTTGTTTTAAAACAAATGCAAATATATATATATATATCCATATATATAAACATAGTGTGTGATTCTTATATTGCCATCATTTTCTATGTATATACAACCATGAAGGATGATGTATGTATGTATGTGTGCATGCACATCTCTATGTGCATGAATCAAGAAAGAATGCATACATGCATGCATACATCCAAATATACAAGAAAGGATTTCTAGTGAGAAACTAATGGTTAAATGATAAATCAACACTTGATTTATCAATCCGGCCATATCACATACGACCCGACCAAAAGCAAGCCGCCCGATCAATATACGGTATCTTATACGCGCATTTTGACCGGGTCCATGCGCATATCGCATACGCGCACCACAACGTTTCGCCCGGACTAGGTAACTCCTTTGTGGGACTCTAAGACTCGTCAATACGCCGGCAGTGGGTGATGATCATATCAAGCACCCCCAAGCCGCTAGCGGTCAGCTAAACGTAACGGCCACCCGGGTATTGAGCGATCAGAAGAAAACAAGCGAACCTGCTACAACTCCCGTCGAGCCAACCGGCAACACTAGCCGTGCAGTCCGGTCTCCTCGTCTGATATGTCGCATATCAAGTCTAGGGGTGGTAAACGTCAGACCCCAATAACCGATAAGTCGTGCCGATGTGAGGCTCATAACGGGTTGAGAAACTACTGGTAACACTTATCAGTAAATCTCTAATCATCCCTGGCCAGGGACTTCCCTGTTACGGCCAATCGAGCACAGCGCAACATCAACCCCCAATACCGGGAGAGACGAAACCCCTCCTATCGTTCATTGCCTCCATGTGACTCGGGACTGTACCCAAAAACCACCGTTTTGCACGCCCTCATGGACGTGGTAAGGTGGAAATCAAAGCACAGTGGGAATCACATATGACTCTATGACGTTTCCGGTTGGCTCGACGGGAGTTGTAGCAGGTTCGCTTGTTCTCTTCTGATCGCTCAATACCCGGGTGGCCGTTACGTTTAGCTGACCGCTTGCGGCTTGGGGGTGCTTGATATGATCATCACCCACTGCCGGCATATTGATGAGTCTCAGAGTCCCACAATGGAGTTTCCTAGTCCAGGCGAAACGTTGTGGTGCGCGTATGCGATATGCGCATGGACCCGATTAAAATGCGAGTATAGGATACCGTGTATTGATCGGGCGGCTTGCTTTTGGTAGGGGTCATATGTGATATGGCCGGATTGATAAATCAAGTGTTGATTTATCATTTAACCATTAGCTTCTCACTTGAAATCCTTTCTTGAGTTAGTTGGATGTATGCATGCATGTATGCCTTCTTTTTGATTCATGCACATATGGATGTACATATACACATACATACATACATACATCTTTCATGGTTGTATATACATGAAAATGGTGGCAATATAAGACTCACACCATGGTTTTATTTATGAATTATTATTGTATTTATACTAAAACATAAAAGGAAAGAAAATGTTCATTATTGATTTGTTCTACACTCTTCTTTTGACCTAACCTTTCTCATCCACCTTTTAACCTTTGGTAAAGTTTCCTTTTGAGTTTTAACTATAGCACAATAATGATTCAACCATGGTTTGAGATGATAGATAGAAAATATATATTGATATATTTTTCCATTTTTTAATAAGAGTTATTCTTATCATCTTCTCATATTGCCATCATCTTCTTCTTCCTCTCTTAACTTGCTCTCTAGTTCTTTGTAGTGAGCAATATACTCATCAAGATTGGATTTTGAAGTGAGAAAGAGAACTACAACACCATTCTACACAAGTCTAGCCCACTTGTTTAGAGTGTTAGCTTGATTTCGTTCACTTGATCGGATAAAGTTGCAAGCTTGGACAAAGCGGACTCCGGGTGGATCATCGGTGACCTCGAGGAGTTCAAGCGGAGCTATTTCAAACCCCAAGTAGCCGAGGAGTCTAGCGTAGGGAGCTACAAAGGTTGTACTATCTAAACCCTAGCATTTCTTTCATATGATGATGTGAAAAGTTTTTGAAACCCTAATTTTTCTAGGATCGATCCTTTGCATGTTAACTTAGCACCCTAAAATTCCATCTTTGGTACATGTGATGCTTCCAAACCCTTCATGAGGTGCTAGGTAGACCTTTCAATGGTATCAGAGCCGACCTAGAACATTAGGCGACATTTTTACGAAGTTAAAACTCTGATCGAACCGAAATACGGCCTTTTAGAATGCTCTCTGGACATTTTTTAAAATCTGGTTATTTTCAGAATTAAAAATATGCAAAAAATTCAGCAGGTAAATATAAGACTTACTGTGAAAAACGAGACCATGAACAGTACATATGAGCGCGGAACCGCAGTTCCGCGGCCTTCTTAGGCCGCGGTTCCGCGGCCTTCTTAGGCCGCGGTTCCGCGGCCGTTCTGTTGAATCATGGTCTGGGTTTTGTACAGTAACTCATGACTCTGCTCGTTTATTTTTTTGGAGTATTTTTAATCTGAATTTAGTACTGTAAATTCTGGAGATGTTTTTGGACTCGTGGATTCGATCGGAATTTTCATTTCGTGACTTTTCCGGGTAAATCTAGAAAGTATTGAAGTGTTCGAACGACTATCATTTGCTCACTTTTCACGGGGTCTAAAATCTTTCGGAAATACATGCAAGTTTGTTTGTGGTGGACCTTCTAGAAGACAACAAACCTTAACTCGATTATGTGACCGTCTTGAACTGCCTTTTGAACCTTAGGGTTTGGGGCAGTACTGCGTGCCACATGTGAGGCGTTGGCTTGACCCTTCTACGGCTGGACCGCTACCACTGTGTCACACTCCGGGTTTTTGAACTCTGCTCAAGTGTTGAGCTTTAGGGAATCTTGGGTATTTGATCGTTCGTTCGGAAACTTTAATGCTGTCTAATTATCTGGAATGGATGCAATGTGTGAAATTCATATTATAAGACATGAAATACGAGGTATGTGATATTTCGCATTTACGATGTCTAAAGAGAATGTGGATTCCAGATATTGCAGTTTTACACTTTCTTTTCTGTGACCGTAAGTGTAGTATGTCAATATCGCCGGTTTCGTTGCTATACGTCAACGACAATTGGGGTATGCATACTTACTTACGTTGATGATATATGAGATATTATGTGTTGCTGAGATATGATGTGAAGGATTGTCGCAATCGAATAGCCGGGGGGTTTTATGTGAGATGAGAGTTTTATATTTTCATTCATGTAAATTCAAATGTAATGTAATATTCTTTTATTTGGGGCACTTCCGGGTTGAGGTCGATGCCACCTGTGTTGTATATTATTTACTTTTCCGCATTAGGATGGACCCAAGGAGGGGAGCACGAGTGACCGGGTTCTGGGGTTCAGTGGGAGGCCATCTCGAGGAGTCGAGACCGGGTCTCCTAAACTCCAGAATTGGTAGGGTCGCTTGCCGCTCTCGTAGGGTTCCAGGGTGTGGGCTTGGCTATTCATCGCGACTGTGGAATCCGTATTTTCTATTATTGGCTAAATACTAAATACGGAAGTCCTAGTATATCCCACATTATATCTATGTTTCTGCTGCGATATCTGTGATGTGATCATTAGATATGTTCTGTGATGGATACATTATATAGTATATATGATATATTAATAGGCGTTACTTATGTTTTACACCCGTACTAGCCCTGCCCTGCTCTGTCGTTAGTTACCTAACCTAACGGTGCACGAGGGGACATCGAGGTGAATGCGGATGGCATAAGTGTACGTCGTATTTATCTGTGATGTTTAAATGACTTAAATGATGGGACATCATTAATGTGATTAATGAAAGAAAAGAAACCTAATAGATGTTGTAGATTCAAATTTTCAAATAAAAAGGGTAGCTACTGTTTTGCTTTGCATAGCGGTATATATGATATACCCTGCACCTTATTCGATGAGGAAAGGGCCGAGATCCCTACACCGGGAGTGACCCCTTTAGCAATAAATGGCAGATGCTACACACTCGGTTTGTTTTTTGATTGCTTCTATAGTTTCTGCTTTGCACAGTGATATATATGATATATCCCGCACCTCATTCGACGAGGAAAGGGCCGATGATCCCTTCGCCGGGAGTGACCCCTTTAGCAAAACTAGAAAAGCCTCAAAATCACTCCATTTCAAAACTTCACTTGATTCTACAACGATATCAAGTTCATTACGCAATAGGTTTTCAGAAAAACCTGTCGTAGCCCTCCGTCATTTCAGATAAGTTGTATATAGTATTCGTGCTACATTTGTTGGCTTTCGTCAAGGTGTAGTGTGCGGTAGCTATATGCTGCTTATCTGCTGCATATGATGCGACTGGATTAGGGTAGTCGTACGGCTTTGTTGGCTTTCGTCAAGGGTCGTGCGGGTGGGTTTAATTCGGTCAAGAAATGTACGGGTTGAACTTGACTAGCGGGCTGTGGTTTGTTGGCTTTCGTCAAGGTCATAGCACGTTAGGGGCAAAACATTATCGGGAATTTCAAGTGTTGAAATTTGCAATGAGATTGCATACCTTCTATGAGATAGTTGGATCCCGATACCCACTGCGAGTAATTGTTACTCCTGGGAGAGTTTTACACAAGACAATTAGCCGATCAAGTAGGTGTCTAGAAAGGTGTCAATGGGGTTACGCCTCTGGGAAAATGAGGTTTACTTTAATTAGGTCCGTGAGAAAGCACGGGGAACCTCCCTCAAAGTACCGACACTGGCCTGGCTGAAAGATCGGCGAAGTTGTAAGGTGTAATTAATCCCGGCTAGTATTTCCTTTTAGGGTTTGAAGGAAGATTTGATAAAAACCAGTAGGAGCCATCCTGATTAGATAAGATAATAACCAATCTGATCTTGCAAGAGCATACGCTAAAGTGTTTTCTTCTCTCTCTCTCCAGGTAGCGACCATGTCATGCCCTAATAAAGATAATAATATGGATGTATTGACTGAACCCGCATGTTATACTGTGCTGGGGAACGTTGGTTCCGTTCTTTCTTATAAGAGTTATAGGAATGAACATGACATAGGGGAATACCAGGATTCCCAAGCCACCCAAATGAAGAAAGTACATAATGATGCATTTTCTTCGGGTGTGTTCGTTACAGAAAACTGTTTCTCCATTTGCCCTACGTCCTGGGTATTAGATACCGGGTCAGGATCCCATATATGTAATCAGTTACATGGGCTTAGAAAAGGTAGAGAACTTGGAGAAGGTGATAAAGACATTAGAGTTGGAAATGGTGCAATTGTTGCAGCTATGACTGTCGGGGAATATCACCTTGCATTACCAACTGGTAATACATTGGTTCTGAACGAATGCTATTACATGCCGAACCTGATATGCAACATTATATCGGTTTCTTTGTTGAGTAAAGAGGGATATAATTTTGTATTACAGGATAATGTTATGAACATTTTCCGTAACCAAAAGTTGGTTGGATCAGGCACGTTGTGCAATGGCATTTATGTTCTAAATCAATCAACAGTTCTGAGCATAACAAACACACACAAGAGGAAGAGTTCAGAACTGAACGAATCCTTCTTATGGCATTGTAGACTGGGTCGCATCAATGCGACACAACTGGCTAAGTTGCATAAGGATGGATATTTGAAACACTTCGAATTTTCATCTTATGACACTTTCCAGTCATGTCTCAAAGGTAAGATGACCAAAACTCCGTTTACGGGACACGGAGAAAGAGTTAACGAACTCTTGGGACTGATACATAGTGATGTATGCGGTCCCATGTCTACACATGCCAGGGATGGTTCTTCGTACTTCATTACATTCACTGACGATCTCTCAAGATACGGACATGTGTTCTTGATAAGACATAAGTCTGAAACTTTTGAGAAATTTAGAGAATATAAACAAGAAGTCGAGAACCAAACCGGAAAAAGTATTAAAATCCTTCGATCTGATCGAGGAGGTGAATACTTGAGCAGTGAATTCCTGGACTTCCTAAAAGAGAATGGGATTCTCTCTCAGCTGACTCCTCCAAATACACCACAGCACAACGGTGTATCAGAACGAAGGAACCGCACCCTATTAGATATGGTGCGCTCTGTGATGAGCACAGCTGAGTTACCTATTTCCTTCTGGGGGCATGCGCTTGAAACAGCCATACATCTATTGAATATGGTCCCCACCAAATCTGTGCCTACCACTCCATATGAGATATGGAAAGGGAAGAGACCATGTCTTAACTATGTTAAGAGATGGGGTTGTCCAGCCTATGTCAAATGACAAAATCCGGACAAACTCGAGGCACGGTCTGTTCTATGCAAATTTATAGGATATCCCAAGAATTCACAAGGGTATATCTTCTACCACCCTGAGGAACAAAGAGTGTTTGTTTCTCGGCTTGCCACCTTTTTAGAAAAGGAATTTCTTGAAAAAGAGATTAGTGGTCATGAGGTAGAACTGGAAGAGGTTCCAGCTACAAAAGCTGCATCAGAAGATCTGGTGGAACCAGAGGATTCCATAGTTCCCAATGAACCCCAGCCACTCCGTCGATCTAGTAGGGTTCCTCGCCAACCTGAGAGATACTATGGTTTTCTCATGGATGGTGGGAGCGAGGATTGCATCATGGAGGATGATGACCCAACTAGTTTCGAGCAGGCCATCACAAGTGGGGACTCAGTGAAATGGCTGGATGCTATGCGGTCCGAGATGAAATCTATGTACACCAACAAAGTATGGACTTTGGAAAATGCTCCTGAAGGGGTAAAACCCATTGGGAGCAAGTGGATCTTCAAGAAAAAACTTGGTGTAGATGGGAAAGTGGAGACTTTCAAAGCTAGACTTGTAGCAAAGGGTTTTCGTCAAAGACCAGGTGTGGACTATGACGAGACCTTTTCTCCAGTGGCTATGCTTAAATCCATCCGGATCATGCTTGCCATCGCTGCATATCATGATTACGAAATCTGGCAAATGGATGTTAAGACCGCCTTTCTAAACGGTGATTTAGAAGAGTGCGTGTACATGACTCAGCCAGAGGGCTTCGTAGATAGTGGGAGCAGCGGGAAGGTGTGCAAGCTGCTTAAATCCATTTATGGATTAAAGCAAGTATCGCGGAGTTGGAACATCTGCTTTGACGTCGTTATCAAAGAGTTTGATTTCGTCAAAAACGTAGATGAACCTTGTATCTACAAGAAGGTGGCAGAGAGTAAGGTTGTCTTCCTCGTATTGTACGTAGACGACATACTCTTGATAGGAAATGATATTCCTATGCTGCAATCGATCAAGCTCTTCTTATCACAAAGATTCTCAATGAAAGATCTTGGTGATGCCTCCTGCATATTGGGAATTAGGATCTATAGAGATAGATCCAAACGGATATTGGGATTGTCCCAATCCAGGTACATTGACACCATAGTAAAGAGGTTTAGTATGGAAGAATCCAAGCGTGGGAACTTACCCACAATCTCTGGAGTCACTCTCTCCAAAGAGATGTCTCCCAAGACTGATTTGGAGAGAGCTCGCATGCAAGGGATACCCTATGCTTCGGTTGTAGGCTCTATCATGTACGCGATGCTGTGTACCAGACCCGATGTAGCATACTCACTAAGTGTAGTGAGCAGGTATCAAGTTGATCCTGGAGAGATTCACTGGACAGCTGTGAAGAGCATTCTCAAGTACTTACGAACGACTAAAGAGATGCTCTTGGTGTATGGTAACGGAGAACTCCAAGTGGAGTCCTTTACCGATTCGAGCTTCCAGAGTGATAAGGACGACTCTAAGTCGCAGTCGGGATTTGTCTTTACCCTTTACGGAGGGGCGGTTAGCTGGAAGAGTTCCAAGCAGGAAACCGTGGCAGACTCGACGATGGAGGCTGAATACATCGCTGCCAACGATGCTGCCAAAGAGGCTGTCTGGATCAAGAAGTTCATTACTGAACTTGGAATGGTTCCATCCATTGAGCATCCAATACCTTTGTATTGCGATAACAATGGAGTGGTGGCTTTGGCCAAGGAACCCAGGTCCTATCAGCGATCCAGGCATATTCTGAGGCGATATCACCTGATCCGGGAGATAGTTGTTCGCCGGGAGATCGAGGTCAGGAGGGTTGACACGAAGAATAACACAGCGGATCCACTCACGAAGGCCATTCCCCAGATACAGTTTGAGAGACTCTTCGGGATGCTCGGTATGCGATACTACAGCAGCTGGCCCTAGTGCAAGTGGGAGATTGTTAGTTGTATGTATGCCCTAGAGGCCAGTATTGTACAGATGATGTATATTATATTGGATGCTTGGACATATATAGAGATGACTTTCTTTCTCTATATGATAGTATGCTATCTGGTTGCTCTTTATCTTAACATGTATACTTGTCTCTTTATACTGTCTAATAGTTACATGTTGGTAAAGCCCTTAGGATGTGTACTTGACTACCTGGACTATGATGCGGATCATACTAGTGGGGACATGGTAGTCCATAAGTACATCCTTCAAGGTCCCTAGTCGTGGGTGTATCGAGACGGGGCATCGATATACCAGAGTAGACTAGCGTATACGCTTCTCGACCCATGAGATGGGCGATGGATGATCCCATATCCATTGGTGTTTGACATCAGAGATGGTATACGGGTGCTCAGTGGAGACTGGGTACACTGGACGGACTCGCCGAGAATTCCCAGATGGTATTATACCTCACGTCAGATGGCAGTTCTCAGGTGACACTTGTGCAGGTTAGTCTGTAGACCCGAGATCGTCATAGAGTCTTGTGTGATTCCACTGTGCTTTGATTTCCACCTTACCACGTCCATGAGGGCGTGAAAAACGGTGGTTTTTAGGTACAGTCCCGAGTCACATGGAGGCAATGAGCGATAGGAGGGGTTTCGTCTCTCCCCGTATTGGGGGTTGATGTTGCACTGTGCTCGATTGGCCGTAACAGGGAAGTCCCTGGCCAGGGCTGATTCAGAGATTTGCTGGTAAGTGTTACCAGTAGTTTCTCGACCCGTTATGAGCCTCACATCGGCACGCATTATCGGTTATTGGGGTCTGACGTTTACCACCCCTAGAATTGATATGCGACATATCAGACGAGGAGACCGGACTGTACGGGAAGTGTTTCCGGTTGGCTCGACGGGAGTTGTAGCAGGTTCGCTTGTTCTCTTCTGATCGCTCAATACCCGGGTGGCCGTTACGTTTAGCTGACCGCTTGCGGCTTGGGGGTGCTTGATATGATCATCACCCACTGCCGGCGTATTGACGAGTCTCAGAGTCCCACAATGGAGTTTCCTAGTACAGGCGAAACGTTATGGTGCGCGTATGCGATATGCGCATGGACCCGATTAAAATGCGAGTATATGATACCGTGTATTGATCGGGCGGCTTGCTTTTGGTAGGGGTCATATGTGATATGGCCGGATTGATAAATCAAGTGTTGATTTATCATTTAACCATTAGCTTCTCACTTGAAATCCTTTCTTGAGTTAGTTGGATGTATGCATGCATGTATGCCTTCTTTTTGATTCATGCACATATGGATGTACATATACACATACATACATACATACATCTTTCATGGTTGTATATACATGAAAATGGTGGCAATATAAGACTCACACCATGGTTTTATTTATGAATTATTATTGTATTTATACTAAAACATAAAAGGAAAGAAAATGTTCATTATTGATTTGTTCTACACTCTTCTTTTGACCTAACCTTTCTCACCCACCTTTAAACCTTTGGTAAAGTTTCCTTTTGAGTTTTAACTATAGTACAATAATGATTCAACCATGGTTTGAGATGATAGATAGAAAATATATATTGATATATTTTTCCATTTTTTAATAAGAGTTATTCTTATCATCTTCTCATATTGCCATCATCTTCTTCTTCCTCTCTCAACTTGCTCTCTAGTTCTTTGTAGTGAGCAATATACTCATCAAGATTGGATTTTGAAGTGAGAAAGAGAACCACAACACCATTCTACACAAGTCTAGCCCACTTGTTTAGAGTGTTAGCTTGATTTCGTTCACTTGATCGGATAAAGTTGCAAGCTTGGACAAAGCGGACTCCGGGTGGATCATCGGTGACCTCGAGGAGTTCAAGCGGAGCTATTTCAAACCCCAAGTAGCCGAGGAGTCTAGCGTAGGGAGCTACAAAGGTTGTACTCTCTAAACCCTAGCATTTCTTTTATATGATGATGTGAAAAGTTTTTGAAACCCTAATTTTTCTAGGATCGATCCTTTGCATGTTAACTCAGCACCCTAAAATTCCATCTTTGGTACATGTGATGCTTCCAAACCCTTCATGAGGTGCTAGGTAGACCTATCACATCCATCGCCCATCTCATGGGTCGAGAAGCATATACGCTAGTCTACACTGGTATATCGATGCCCCGTCTCGATACACCCATGACTAGGGACCTTGAAGGATGTACTTATGGACTACCATGTCCCCACTAGTATGATCCGCATCATAGTCCAGGTAGTCAAGTACACATCCTAAGGGCTTTACCAACATGTAACTATAAGACAGTATAAAGAGACAAGTATACATGTTAAGATAAAGAGCAACCAGATAGCATACTATCATATCGAGCAAGAAAGTCATCTCTATATATGTCCAAGCATCCAATATAATATACATCATTTATACAATACTATCCTCTAGGGCATACATACAACTAACACCCACCATGTCTTAGAACAGGAGGGCCATTTGCTTTATATTGGCTGCTTGTTCAGCAGCCTCTTTATCCTTCTTTTCCAACATCCGGCGAAGGAATTCAGCGTCAGTTTCTTGCTCCCGGCGTTCATCCGAGGACGCTTCGGGGCTTTCTTTTGGCCCAGTGAGTGCGGCCATTGCGTTCATCATTTCCTGGAGCTTCTGCTGTTGCTCTTGTGCTTTGGTCACTGACCGTGTAAGCGGTCTATGACCTGTAGATGCACGGCTGTCTTCCTTCCCCGATTCCATGTATACAGTATGGACTACAATGCCCCTGGACTTAGGGCGTTTGGGGTTGTCGCCTTTGGCATTCGCCACAGGCGTAGGGATTTTCTCTGACCTTCTTCTCTTGTGGGCCGTTGAAGTTGAGGGGGCCATTGCAGCGGGCACCCTGGCGGTTGCCGTCCTTTGCTGTTTACCAGGACGGTTCTTTTCTTCATGCACCTTCGCCCTTTTCTGCCGGCGAGAGTGATCTTGGTCGATTACGGAATCTTGAACCCTCCGCCAGACCTTGTAAATCTTGGAGGAAAGCCGTTGAGGGGGCTGCTCCACCTTCGTTTCTGTAACCCTCTCCGCAGGTGGAGGAGATCTTTTTAGTGTAGCAGTTGGAGAGTTCTTACGTACCCTCCTAAGTGGTGCAAAGCTGTTCCCAGTTGGAACAACAGCATTAGCTTCCACCACTGGAGCAGGTGGAGTTAGCCCTGAGGGGGAGTTGCCCCCGGCCTTCCTTACTCGGCGCCAGTGGCGACGTCGAGCGTGACGAGCCGTTGGGACTGGCTAGGCGATAGGGATAGCTTCATCTTGCCCCCTGTCCGAATGAGGCGCTGCTGGTGCCAGCCTATTAAAGAATGAGGTTGTACTTTGAGTGGCGATATTCAATCTGTCAAAGACAGATCCTCGAGCAGGGACAGGAGCCGGAATAGTCAGCCTTGAAAAGACTGACTCTTTGACAGGAGAAGCCGCCTTGGCGACTTCAGGAGCAACCGTTGCTGCCTTCCTTGGGACAGCCACTTTAGGGTTCATAGGCTTCTTGGCGGGCCCATCAGAGTTCTGATCTAGCCTGGCAAAGACAGAGGCTGCTGGTTTAATGTTGGACGACCCGTTGAAAGGGACCGTTGTAGCAGTGAGCCGATCGAAGACCGACTTCTTGTGCGCTTCCGGTGCGGGCACTGGCATAGTGAACCTTGCAGGCGGGAGCATGGTCCCGAAAAACAGACCGGTGGTGGCCTGGGTCACCTGTTCCACCGGCATGGCGAGGATGGAGGCCGCTTGAGGCCCATAGGCTACGCCTCCAGGTGAGGCGGAGCGTTGGTTGCACTTGCATTTTGAGCAGCTCGAGCAGTTGGAGGCCATTGATGCTTGATTTCTGCGCCAGGCGAAAGACCAAATCTTAGTAACTTGAAACCCAAAGGCAACCATTAACAAACCGCGATTCGTTCGCGAAGACGACACACGAAGTGTGGAGTGGAAAGAGGAAAAGATCCCACCGGGCATGCCAGAATCTGTTCCCCTCCGAATAGGCGGCGCGACGGACGTCTTGCCTGAAATTCAGGGCAGATGATAATTGGTGCTATCCGTCTACCTCTCCGAAGATGCCAAGTTGATTTATGGCACCATGTATCGAAGGTTTAAACGGATGCGTCCGATGTAGCAGACTTCGTCAGATTCCCCCTTGCTTGAGGGGTTTTTGATTGTGGGGACGCTCTTCCCTGCAGGCGCAAGCCCCTGCAGTTAATTACGCTACCGCATTGCGGTAACAACCTTCTCCTTCTCCAAATGGTCACTTCGTGTCATGTGTGTTTGATTTGTATTTGGTTGCCCGTGGATTGTATACGGAGACTGAGTTATGTCGTCGCCCGTAGGGCGTGGACTAGTCCAAATCCGTATTATCTTAGATTTGGGTTTGGGGGTTTGGGTTTAAGGATACGTTAGTCTCATTTGAGACTAAGATCGACTTAAACATTTGTTAAGGATACGCCAGTCTAATTTTTAGACTAAGGTCAACTTAACGGGATCGTTTAGATCCGACAAAAGAGCGTTTGGGCTCTATTGTTCCAGTTTAGGAACATAGTGGTCCATAGGTAGTTTAAGGACATTGCGGTCCAATGTTAGTTTTAAGACGTTGCGGTCAAGGTTAAGGACCTTATAGTCCGAGGATTTAAGGACTCCACAGTCCGGCGTTAGTTTTAAGACATCGCGGTCAAGGTTAAGGACGTCATAGTCCGTTGTTAGTTTTAAGACATTCCGGTCAAGGTTAAGGACATCATAGTCCGTTGTTAGTTTTAAGACATCCCGGTCAAGGTTAAGGACCTCATAGTCCATGAGTTTAAGGACCCCACAGTCCGTATCAATGTGTGTGGTCATCGGGACCCGTCACCTCTTTGAAGACGTTGAGGAATTACAACGCCAAGTATCAAAGGAGTGAAGAGATGTACCCTTAAACCAAGGTAGATTAAATGATCTTTGGCCCAATTTGGAACCAAGACCAATTAATTATATTATGAGCCCATTAGCCCAGTTAAGTTTGAATTGAGGACTTATGGCCAGCTTGGGCTAAGTCCAATCATGTTTAGAATATTAGCCCTCTGTTGGCTCATTGAAGGAGAGGCTTTACCTCTAGAACTTAGCCAATTGGGCTAAAGCTAGTGTTAAACACTAGAGACCAACAGTGTTAAACACTGGGAATAAGATTATCAAGTTAGTGTTAAACACTAAAATATAATCAATGTTAAACACAAGCAACAGGGCTTTCAAATTATGTTAAACACTAAAGCAAATCAGTGTTAAACAGTGGAAACAGAGATTTTAATTTAGTGTTAAACACTAAGAAATTCAGTGTTAAACACTGCAAATAGAGTTTTTCAATTAGTGTTAAACACTAAGGCGAATCAGTGTTAAACACTGGATACAGAGGTTTCAATTTAGTGTTAAACACTAAGGCCAGAGGGGTCACGTGGTAGCACGTGAGAGCGCCCTGCTTCTCTTTGTTCTGCCAAAAGTATTGAATACTTTGGAGCATCACGTGCTGTCACGTGATGGGAATTTAATTGTTTGTCTGTTAGAGCTTCAGCCAAGGGGTCACGTGGTAGCACGTGAGGACGCCCATAGCTTCTGTTTCTTTTGCTTTTTCTTTGTGTCCTTCAGGGGTCACGTGGGGCACGTGAGGCGTTGCCTCAAAGTTCTTTTCTGTGGATCTTTACAGGGGTCACGTGGTAGCACGTGACTCTGGTTCTTTGCATGTTTTAAAGATCTGTTCATCTTTTAAGAATTAAATTCTTCATAGGGTTAAACCCTAGCAATAAACTTTAGAGGAATTAAATTCCTATTTTCTTCTGAAGAATTATATTCTTAGATAGGGTTAAACCCTAATTTCTTTTCTGTAGGAATTAAATTCCCCATATATGTAAGGAATTAAATTCTGGCATAGGGTGAAACCCTAATTTCTTCTTTTTTAAGGGAATTAAATTCCTGTGGTTCCGAGAGAATTAAGTTCTCAATTAGGGTTCAACCCTGGTTCTGTCCATTTTGAAGGAATTAAATTCCTATAACATAGGGTTAAACCCTAATTTTATCTCAAAGGAATTAAATTCCTATAATTCTATGAGAATTAAATTCTTAAAACTCAGTTCCTCCTCTGTGTTTTAGATCTGCATGGCAGGATCTCAACCCAATGAGAATTAAATTCTCAATTCATGGGGAGATGTGCACTTTGCAGATCCTCAACCAGAGAAAGAACTAAGTTCTTCTCTTTATATAAGAGTTAAACTCTTTTGAGAATTAAATTCTCTTTTGAAGCCTCTCTTTTCTTACCTAGGTTTTTTTTTGCAGAGAATCAAATTCTTCCTTCTGAATTTTCAAGATTCCAAGGCTCTATCTCTCTCTCTATGTATATCTCTGTATCTCTCAAACTCTCTCCTTTGGCTTCTATTTATAGGAGAAGGAAAAGAATCAATTTGTTTTATTGAAAGATTTGATTTGTTTATTGATAGATTTGATTTATCTTCATCATTAATCTGGGCCTTTAGATTATTAGGTGAATTTTATTCACCACTGGATTTTAAATCCAAAGATATCTCTTTATTATTTCGGTTAGATTTAGGGGGAAATCTTTCCAAGTCCGAGATTTTTCCATAAATTGGTGATATTTAATCACCTTTAGATTTTTAATCCAACGGTTTCAGATAATTCTTTTCCATTTTGGAAAGATTTGAATGATCTCTCTTCAGAATTTAATTCTGTTAAAGAATAAGGCTTTTAAAGCCGGTCACGTGTGGCCACGTGACCGTTGGTCACGTGTGAGCACGTGACCCCTGGTCACGTGTAAGCACGTGACCCCTGGAATGGGCTTCTCTTTTTCTGCGCTCTGTTTTCTGGCCGCTGCTTAACCATCACGTGCCATCACGTGACCACTGGTCACGTGTGAGCACGTGATGCCTCTTCTGAAGCTTTTTCCTGATTCTTAATCAGGGAATGAACGTGCTCTGTGCCGCTGCTTTAAACGTCACGTGCCAACACGTGACCACTGGTCACGTGCTAGCACGTGATGCTTCCTCTGAAGCTTTTTCCTGATTTTAAATCAGGGAACATGGTCGACTTGTCCCCGGCACGGAGTGTCGCTGTTCGACTTGTCCCCGGCACGGAGTGTCGCTGATCGACTTTTCCCCGGCGCGGAGTGTCGCTGTTCGACTTGTCCCCGGCACGGAGTGTAGCTGGTCGACTTGTCCCCGGCACGTAGTGTCGCTGATGTTCGACTTGTCCCTGGCACGGAGTGTCGCTGATTGATTCCGAGTCGAAGCATAATTCCGACATGGAAGGCAGATATGCCTGAGGCGAACCATAATTTCGACACGGTGTATATTCTGGGACGAAGCATGATTCCGCCGCAGAGATTGTTGGTTTGATTTGAGTTGACATTAGCATCGCTATACTGGAATATGGTACCAGGAGCGAATCATCATCTGTCTTTGAGAGGGTTTGGAAATTGGTTCTTTTTTGTTTGGCATCTGCATTGCTGTACTGGAATAATGCCAGGAGCAACTCATCATTTGCCCCGGGAAGATTTGGGAATTGGGTTTTTTTTGCGGCATTTGCATTGCTGCACTGGAATAATGCCAGGAGCAACTCATCATTTGCCCCGGAAGGATTTGGGAATTGGTTTTTTGTTTGGCATCTGCATTGCTGCACTGGAATAATGCCAGGAGCAACTCATCATTTGCCCCAGGAGGAATTGGTTTTTTGTTTGGCATCTGCATTGCTGCACTGGAATAATGCCAGGAGCAACTCATCATTTGCCCCGGAAGGATTTGGGAATTGGTTTTTTGTTTGGCATCTGCATTGCTGCACTGGAATAATGCCATGAGCAACTCATCATTTGCCCCGAGAGGATTTGGGAATTGGTTTTTGTTTGGCATCTGCATTGCTGCACTGGAATAATGCCAGGAGCAACTCATCATTTGCCCCGGAAGGATTTGGGAATTGGCTTTTTTTCTTGGCATCAGTATCGCTACACTGGAATATGGTACCAGGAGCAAATCATCATTTGCGCTTGCTTATCAGGAAGCGATGGCTTAGGAGACAGGTTTTAGGTCCCTATCACCTAAGACTTTTCAATTTTGTGAGCCGTAAGGGTCTCACAAAGCATTTTCTCTCTACGGATCGTAAGGATCCCGTAGGTGTATTTTTACCTTAGGAGTCGTGAGGACTCCCAAGTGTGTCGCTCCTTTGTGAGTCGTAAGGATCTCACGCGGGAATTTTCTCCTCACAAAGTCGAGAGGACTTTGTGAGTGCATTTCATCTCTTTTTCACGAGTTTGCACCCTTTCGGGTTTTCACAAACTCGCCGGCAGTCCTGCTATTTTTACTTACGGAGCCCTTTCGGGTTTTCATCCGTCCCCATTTTTCTTGTGGACATGCCCCTTTTTTTTTGAATCTTCACCGCCGGTGGGGCTTTGAATGTGGTCTCACCGGCAGGAATTAGGAGGGATTGGGATCGTTTTACGCCCGTGGATTGTATACGGTTTTGCAGGATGTATGATCCAGACCATAGGGCCGGAAAAATTTCGGGACTTTGTTGGCGTCTGCATCGCTGCACTGGAATATGGTACCAGGAGCGACTCATCATTCGCTGTTGGGGTATAGGATTTGGAATTTGGTCGGCGTCTGCATCGCTGCACTGGAATATGATACCAGGAGCGACTCATCATTCGCCACTTGGGGATTGGGGAGCGATGGCTTAGGAGATAGTTTTAGATCCCTATCGCCTACGGCTTTTCAATTTTATGGGCCGTGAGGGTCCCATAAAAGTATTTCTCCCTACGAGTCGTAAGGATCCCGCAGGTGTATTTTCTCCTTAGGAGTCGTGAGGACTCCTAAGTGTGTTTTTCCTTTATGAGTCGTAAGGATCCCACAAAGGTTTGTTCTCCTCATGTATCGTGAGGACACATGAGTGGGTTTTCTCAATGGAGCATAATTCCAAAGGCGGAGACCAGCCGCGTAACTGGTGATTACGGTGAAGCATGGGTATGATGAGAATTATTTGAGCCCGTGGATTGTATACGGTAGTCAATTTGGGGACTGGCCGTAGGGCTGGGAGAATTTTGGGAAATTGGATTTTGGTTGGCGTCTGTATCGCTGCACTGGAATATGGTACCAGGAGCGACTCATCATTCGCCGTTGTTTTTTTTTTGTTTTTGTTGTTTTTTTACCGCGATTGCACTATCATTTCAGCTTTTCTTATCGCGAAGATCGCGATTGCCCTATCATTTCGGCTTTTATTCGCGGTTGCCCAATCATTTCGGCTTTATTTTCATCTTTATTTTACTCGCTGGTTTTTATTGCGAGTTGCCCCATCATTTCGGCTTTTCTTTATTTCTCTTTTATTTACACATTTTTTGTTTATTTACATTTTTTTTACATTTCCAGTTTAACGACTTAGAGGTCGATTATTCCCAGTTTAATGACTTGGTGGTCAATTGTTCCTATAGAAAGGCAGATGTCTGAGAGAATCAGTTTGACGAAGAACTTCGGTCTCCGTTTGTATGAAATTGGCGGTCACAACTTGATTGTTTGTTAACACGCCAGGGGACAATGATATTTCTCCTGCCTTGTATTGTTTTTCGACCCAATCCTTGAAGATGCAACAGTCTTCAATAGCGTGTCCTAGCACTCGGTGGTATGGGCAAAAGTTGGGATGATCAGTTCTGTTCGCTTCACTTAGCCTTTTTGGTTCTGGTAACCGCAGATTATTCTTCAGAGCATCTTTAAAAATTTTGTGGACCTTGTCCCTTCGGAAAGAGTAGACCTTATTTCTTCTTTCCTCCAAAGTTGGCTCTCGAGATTTGTTAGTTTTTGCTCCCCCCGCTCTCTGCTTATTTAGAGAATCGGTGCTGTTAGAACTTCCGCCTTTTCGGTTGTCATCCCTCCAAGGTTTCGGTCTGTTTGTTAACTGAAGATCCTGAGCGGACTCGGGCTTTGAGCGTTCCAACGTTTGGACCTTTTTGGTCAGCTCTTGGAATGTTTTAAGGCCTGCGGTGCACAGGAAAGATTTCATCCAGTCCTTTAGATTTTCTATAAGAAGACTGACGGATTGGTCTTGCTCCAACGGCGGTTCACATTTGACAGAGAGATTGCGCCATCGGACTATAAAATCCATGTTGCTTTCGTTGTTCTTTGGCTCTGTCCTTACGAGGTCGGCAATGGTGATTTTATCGCTGACACTCATGAACCTTTGCTTGAACATGGATTCTATTTGAGCGAACGTCGTGATCGAGTCATCTGGTATGCTTGCATACCAATCGAAAGCAACATCCGTCAAGCTATTAACGAACTGACGGAGAAGGAGCGCATCATTGCCCCCAGTATTCGCACATGATGCTTTAAATTAGGCAATGTGCCGGTTCGCATTTCCCGTCCCATCGAACCTTTCAAATTTGGGGACGACATATCCAGTGGGAAACTCCACAAGATCGTACTGAGCAGGATATGGTCTCCCGCTACCGCTGACATCCTTTTGCTCTCCGGCTTCGGCTACCAATGTTTTGACTTTGTTGGCAACAAAATCCATGATTTGATCTTGAGTTAGCGGGTTGCTATCATCAGTAGCCAAGACATTTCCCGAGATAGGATGTGACTGACTTTCGTGCGGTCCGCCCACCTTTGGATTTGAGGGAAAAGGCGTCGGCTGTCTCGGGACACCGTTTCTCGGTCCATGAGTAGAGCCATGCGCTTGATTGAGCGGCTGAGAGGCAAGTTGGGCCGTTAGCTGTAAGACGACGTTTGTCAAGCTGTCAATTTTTGAGTAGAGCTTGGCTATCTCCTTGTCTTTGCTTCTGAGCTGCTTTCGGAGTTCCTGGAGAAGTTGCCGCTCTGCGGTCTTAGGATGGAAAGTTGGCTCATCTTCGCTTTCCGAGCCCGACTCCTCTTGAACCGAGGGCTCTCTCTTCCTATCAGCCTCACTGGGAGGATTTTCATCACCCTCCGGAGGACGCTGGTTTTGAGAAGTGACAGCTATATTCACACCAGGTTGGATTTGAGATGTGGTGGCCCCATCCTTGCTTTTGCTGCGAAGGTTATCGCTGGGACGCGTACCCACCATGTAGACGGTGTGGATAACACATTCAGCCATCCTTTCATCACTGGCAGCTGGTTTCGCGGAGCGGTCCGGACTTTGGAAATTCATAAATTTTAACATGGACGGAGCCTTAGCCCTTTTGTTGGCTCTGTATCTGAGCCGCTTTTTCCTCAGCTTCTCTGCCTTGAGCGCTTGGTAGGCTTCTGCTCTCCGGGAAGCCGCCATAGGCTGAGTAATGGGGAGCTTAGAGAAGATACCCAATTGAGCAGTTGTCAGGGGCATCGTCGGAGCTTGCTCGAGACGCCCTGTTGCTTTGTTGGTATTGATGGCCTTGCCCACAGCTGGGGACAAGGAGAGCCGTTCAAACACCGACTTGCGTTTGAGTTGGGGTGCCTTCAAGATTACCACATTTGGCCTCTTGCCTTTCGAGACCGGTTTGTCTGTCACCGGGGCTTGAGGAGCTGGGATGGCGTTAGCTGACACGAATAGGATAGAGCCGAATGGTAGCGGCGGCTCTTCCCATTGTCGCCCGAGACTGGCCGGAAGGACCGTCCTGGCGTCCATCTTCATCGTGTAGGAGATGGGAGCCGCGCTGAGAGCTGGGTTCATCTTTGGAGACATTGTTGAAAAGTGATTGCTTGAAAACCTGCATGAAAGAGCATTATTTTAGTATAAATATAGATATATATATATATATATATATATATTGATTGAGTTCGCATGAACGTTTAACCCGAAATATGGGAGGAGAGATAGGTCCCACCGGGCGTGCCAGAATCTGTAGGGTGTTTTTCATCACCTCATTGAGATGGGAATACGCGCGCGCGCTTGTCAGGCGCATTACAGATTCTCCCTGTCTAGGGTAGGCCGGGGTTTAATGATTGTGGGGATCCGAATCTCCGGCAGCCGCGGACTAAGCTGCCGTTAATTACCCCTCGCTTTTGGAGCGAGGGAACCTTCGATTGATGGGTTAAACTGGTCATGCGAACTCAATGTGCAGTGTTGTGTTTTGAAGGGGTTTTGGTATATCGGGGGCCCCGCAGAGTTTTTACGGGGGTCCCGCTACCCGGATAGCGGGCTGGGGTTCAAGGGGGCTAGCAGCCCCCTTGCGGGGTGCGGGGCAGCGCCCCGGCCCAAAATTTTTTGGGGAGGGATAGTGTTGTAGAGTACATGTGTGTGTGTGTGTGTAGATATATATATATAAGGGGGAAAAGGCATCCAAAGGATGCGTGGGGCCAGCTCCTCACGTGCCTAGCACGCGAGCGCTGGGCGCTGGGCGCGAGCGCTCTGGGCACTGGGCGTGCCACGTGTCGGCACGTGGGCGCAAGCACTCTGAGCGCAGGACGCGCCACGTGGGCGCAAGCGCTCTGGGCTGGGCGCGCCACGTGCTCGGCACGTGGGCTGGGCGCGCCACGTGTCGGCACGTGGGCGCAAGCGCTCTGGGCGCTGGCGAGCCACGTGTCTGCACGTGGGCGCAAGCGCTCTAGGCGGTAGACGCTGGGCGTCAAACAGAAAGGGGACTTTGGTCCCCTTCACTGGGAGCTGTGCTCCCGATTTGTGGAGTTAAACTCCTAAAAGTTTTAGAAATGATCAAAGGGAGGCTTCTTTGTTTCTCCCTTTGGCTCTGGATCTTCCCAAGATAGGATTTTTGGAGATGGGTCTCCTCCTTCCTCCTCTATTGGCTGGGTCTTGAAGAACAAGAAGTATAAGATCTTAAAGATCTCTTCTTTTTGAGATTTGATGAGAGATCTGAGTTCCCCTTTGTGGGTTTCGTGGTGGATAACTACTTAGTTATGGAAAAGAAAGAGTAAAACTCTTGATTTAATTCAAAAGAAATGAGAAGGTTTAGAACCTTGGAGAAGGAGCAGGAGGCACAAAAAACCCTAGTTTTTGGGGAATGAAAATTGTATATTAGATATTTTCATCATGTTGCCTTATATAGGCTTACAACATTACATATAGCCCCTTGGGCTTTACAAAATGGCATTTTGGCCATCCCATGACTCATGTGCTATTTCTTTTTGCACATAAGCCATGAGCTTACAAAAATTTGGTTTTATGCCCATTTTGTTTACATTCATGCATAAAAAATTACATAAAAATTATTTATTACATGATTTCATTTTGGCATGGGGGAGGCTGGCCGCTTCATGTTCGGACTCGACCTGGGCATGGGCCCGTTTGGCTTGGGGTTGACTTTGACTTTGACTTGGTCAACCGGGGTGCAATTTTCGACTTCAACAGCGCCCATGGATTTCCATGGTAAAGCCCCTGTGATTAAAAATTTAAAATACATGAATTAGTATGGATATTTTATATTAATTAAATGTGTGTGCGCGCGCGCGTGCTTGTTTGTTTGTTTGTGTGTATACTTGTGTGTGTCTGTGTGTATGTATGCTTGTGTGTGTACACATGTATGTGATTTGTGCATGTGTGTATGTGATATGCTTTTGTATGTGTGTGTATGCACGCGCGCGTGTATGTATGCACGCGCGCGTGTATGTATGCTTGTTCATGTGTATGTGTGTGTATGTATGGTTGTGTGTGATATGTGCGTATGCATGTATATACGTAAGGGTTATCGAACTTACCGGAGGTACTGGCCTTCCAGCTTGGACGTACGCGTCGATAAAATTAATCCTCTACTTGAGAGTCCAGCCAGCAAATAGATCGGCAGCAGGAGCGGCAGCGACAGTCTATCGGCGTGAGGAAATGCCGTATTCCGGCGTCCGCTCCTGAGACGATCTATGAAACACAAGGGTCCTACTCCTAGAGGCCCTGGTCTGTAGCGGTGTCTCCGATGCCGATTCGTCTGCCGGCTAAAACCTAGGAGGTGGATGCCTAGTCGGCTGGAAGGAGTATTATACTGACGCAGAGTGATGTAACAACCGAGTTCTGTTATACCAATTTCTGTTACCGTTTGCGTGGTGTGTGGTATTTATTTCATTTATCATGCTTTGGCTGTTACTAGTTATAGTTTACCCCGACATTTCATATTCTTGCATATAACAATTTAAGTCTCTTAAAATAATTTAAAAATACATGTCTTGGCCCACTTGATACCCCTAACCCTGTGGTAGCGTCTTTACATCGTGTTCTCGTCCCGTTCAGTGAAACGGACGTGTTTGGATGGCTACGCGCACGTACGTGCGTCCATTCTTGGGGGTATTCCTTTTCATTACACAATCCTTCATTTTAATTTTTGGAACTTGTCAGTATTTTTCTTATTTCAAATCCAAATTTTTGGACCAGACCCGGGCGCAATTCTGAAATATTTTGTATTCCGCCAAATCCTATTTATTTCAAAATTTCTTAAAATCTGTTTAAAAATATTTTTACAGCCTATTAAAATTTTTCTAAACCAATGAGATTACATTTTAAAATCCCAGTAAATCTTTTTAAATCAGCTTAAATTTTAGCCAGCGAGATTATACTTTTAAACCCTGTGAATCTTTTTAATTTCCCTATCAATTCCCCTCACCCAATCAAAACCCTCCTTTCCTCGTCGCTGGCCCCCACCTTCGTCTCTCTCTCTTCCTTTTCTCCTTCTCTCTCTTCCTCGTTCTCTCTCACCCCCACTACGAGACAAATTCCTCTCTCCTCCTCTTTCTCTCTCCTCTCGTTTCTCCCTCTCTCTTTCCTCTCGCGCCCGCTTCTCTCTCCTCTCGCGGTGAGCGAGAATCCCGTCACCGCTCCCCGCGATATCCTCACCTCCCTCTATCTTCTTCTCCCTCTGTTAAAGAAATGGAACCCATGCACAAGAACCACAAAGTTAAACCCTAACTTTTCCCTCGTCCTCTCTTTCCTCGTTGACACCTTCGGCATCCCCCTCGTCACCCTCAACTCCATCATCTCTTCTCCTTCTTCCTCCCTCAAGCGAGCCCACTAAACCCAGAAACCCACTGCAGCCCTGAACCCAGCACCGCCACCTCGTCGCCACCGACTCCCTCATCTCATCGTCATCTCCTTCCTCTCCCTCTCTTCCTCTCCTCTGCCGTTTCCCAGCACCAGAACCCACATCAAAGCAAACCCTAGCAGAAACCCTAGCCTCGATCCATTCCCTGCAACCTGGGACCTTGCCGCCTTGCCGTTGATCTCACCGGCGATCCCTTGCCGACGACTTCCCACCTTTGCAACCACAGCCGTCTCCCAAACCCCAGTGAGCGACCCTTCTCTCTCTCATCCTTCTCTTCTTCTTCTTTCTCTTCTTCTTTATGTTAATTTTCTTTTCTGTTAAAGAAAGGGGACCTCTGTAGATCGTCGGAGCTCCGTCGACGCCTCGCCGACGACGCTGTCACCCTCTGCAATCCAGTGAGTAAGTTTCCTCCATCAATCTCCTCTGTTCTATTTCATTCTTCTTGCTTCTTCTTTCATGCATTCTCTTTCAATCTAAATGTTCACTGCGTTTCTTGATTGCCGGGATCCGACCGTGCCAGCGACGATCCCCGACGATCCAGCTAGGACCTCTGACCCGTGTGATTCCACTGTTCGTTGTTTGGACTCATTCCGTGTACCGTGCGCGCGTCGCGACTTTTCCCGCCGACGCGAGACGTTCCGTTTTCCGTATTGCGACCGTCGAGGCAAGTGAAACTTGCTACATGCTATTCAAACTATTCTTATACTAATTTATCTATTCTCCTATTAAATCTCTAGATAGAATTGAAAGTCTTGAATTTCAAGTTAACCGCATAACGTTCCGTATACATATTTTCTGATCTAGAACTTGAAACTTAATTGTTGCATCTAGTTGTTTATACCTAGTAATCACATGTATATGTTAGACCACATGATCACAATTGTTTTATAGCCATGATACCCTTTTTCTCTAGTATTAACCTATCGGACATCCGGGTGCATCTTTAACCGGTTTAGTTACAATTGCATCCATTGAACATATTATACATGTCATCGCATCCCTAGATTACTCAATACTTATTAACTTGATTTTTTTTAACATTCATATCTGTCATACTGTATCCATATAATGCTGAAACCATCTCTTAAAACATAAACTGATGACCGTACAGCTAAGTAGTTTAATCTGCACATATTGCTTAACCTATTACATGTGCCAATTTATTGTGTTATTGATACCCATGCTTGTTTTTTTACAACCATGATTTTTGTCAGTTGATTATGAGCACTCACATGATATCCTTTACACCCTGACATGACTTGCTACACACATACTACTTGACCCGACATGGTACCGTACACTACTTGACCTGACCTGATGTACCATAGCTTGACCTGTTATCTGATCTTGTGTCTAATGCCAACAAACCTGACATGTAGTCTGTAACATTTCCAAATAATCAAATATTATTTTTGGGAATTTTTATAATTTAATATTATTTTAATGAATATCATAATATTCCGGTATAATTAAATACAAATAAATGGGGAAAAATTATGGAAAATTCTAAAATAGGGTATTTTATGGAATTATGCCATTTTAAAGTTTTTATGATTTGTTTGACACAAATTTAGTGCTAATCGCGATTAAAAATTGCTAATCGGTTTTTAGCAATTTTGTCCAAAACATGCACATATCTTTTTCTACACTTGTGTTACATTTTTCTTGCCATGGTTTTACTTTGGGGTTACTATTCTTGGGAGATGGATTTTGAGAGAAAAAGAAAAAGGAAAAGAAAAGAGGACAAGTGCATTTAATGAGGCATGATGTATTTTGACTTGGATTTCTCTCTCCCTCTCATTTTCCTCTTCTCTCTCCCTCTTCATTTTCCCTTAGTGTTTCAGCTGAAGCTTTGCCCTCCTTTTCCTCCCCTCTTCAAGCCCCAAATCATCTTACAAACATCATCAAAACCCTACTTCCATTTCATTAAAAGTGTGCACAAGCTCAAGATCTACACATTGGACCAAGGAAGCAAGGATTTTGGCCACTAGGGGCAACTCAAGAAAATTCTTGAGTTGCCAAATGAGATAATTACTGAACCATTAGCTTAATTTTAGCATTCCTTATACCCCCATGTTGTGATAGAACCGATATTGTTTGATTTTGTGGACTTAAAGAAAACCTAGTTAGGGTTTGAGGGAATTTTGTGTTGTAATGTGAAATTGAGCTCAGTAGAGGCTACACCAACACCCTAGTGCATGAATTGAGACCTAAACCTGAGACTTGAAACCCGGAATACGGATTTAGAAACTGATATCGGAGAATTTGTGAAATCTGTGAAGGTTATATTGAATCTGCTTTCACCCGAGACACCTGAAAATAAAATTGATTGGACAGTGAGATGTGCAGGCACCCTAGAACCACCACATAAGACCCCAGCCCCTAACTCCAAGACCCGGCCGCAGATTTATTCTATTTGGCCGCAATTTGCGGCCAGACCTGCCCCATTTTGCCTCGTTTTGGTTCTGCTGCTCCTATATGTATAGATTAGACCCCTGGTATAAATAGATTTGTCTAAATTGACCTAGGGTGAAATCTGGAGCCTATTTCCTTTGTTGCTGTTTTGGATTCGTGTTTCCGTATTCCGTATTTTAATTCTGAATTCACGTATCGTGTTTACCTCAACTATTTGGCGTTTATACGACGATATCGAGGATTGATTGTTGGTTTTGGAGGCATACCCATAGGTTCTAACCTATAGGCCCCATAACGTATCGTTTTGGCTTCCGTGTGTCGTTTTAGCTTTGATTTGGTTTTGATACGCATTTGCGATACGTTAATGTGTAGGTACCCCATGAAGACTTCGGAATGACAAGCAAACGCGTGGCGGCGTCGACAGATAAAGACGCAAGGTGAGTAGATTTATATCTACGGGGAGAAGTCGGGTGGATGGCGTATAGCACCCCCGCAGTCCGTGGTGATGTATACGAATACGTATACACACGTATATTTATTATGTGTTGTTTAAGTTTATTGATGGTAATAATGGAATTATTGATGATAAGGATGTATTGGTTTAGGATAGTGCGGAACCCCAGAGTAGTGGTTGCACCCACACATACACGTACACATATACTTGCATACATTCTTTCTTTTATCTGTGCGTATTTGGAGGTGTGTATATCTACACATGGGTATGGGACTATGTGTTCATATACGGGATTTGAGGATGATACGTGGGATTACGATAAGTCAATGAGATTTGATCTGAGGCCGTGAGATTCGGCGATATGACAGAGTTCGTATTTGAGATACGACATGATGGTTTTAGCGGGCCTTTGGGCATGTGTTTTACCCCGCATTCATATTTATATAGATGGTATCGATGGGTACTATACTTAGAGTTGTACCCTAGATTATGTGATATGATGGTAGTGATACCTGATATGTGATGAGATAATGTGATATTGACCCGTACCCAGCTATTGGGATGCTGTACGACGATTTACCGTACGAGCTTTATATTGATGTTAGATCCGCACTCATGACTCGAGGATGTTATATGATATACTGTATCGTACGTGATTCTATTGAGGCGGGATCACCGACTATTGTATATATATATATATATATATATATATATATATATATATATATATATATATATATATATATCGACTCAGATTTAGGTGGTTTTCATACCCCTCCCGATTGACTTGATAGTTGGGTCCGTAGTTCGCATAGTAGGCATAGACTAGACCCGAGTCATACCTATTTCAAAACTAACGAATCGGGGATATTTTAAAGATAGGCAAAAAGGGATTCTATGGATATTTTCAAACGCAGCATCTGTTCTTAAAACACCGTAGCCCTTATTTTACCAAAACCCCCGATTCGTCTTATTTCAAAAGGCAAGGCTGCATGATATATTTATTGAGATAGATTATTTACTGTTGCGTTGATTCTTCGATTCAGCATACTCAAGCTATTTGCATTGCATTGCTTGTGTTTATTGATATATTACAGTCATGCTGCTAGGACACCGGCACCATTATCGATGATGCGTATGTTCCACGTACACTGTTTGCCGGCTCACACACTTCATCATCGATAATTGCCATGTCACTACACTGTAGTACTGTTGCATTCAGGATATGATTCTTGAATGACAGACTGATATGCTTACATTTCTTTTACATGTCACATACATCATGCTTACTGATTATACGCATTGAGAGTTGCTGTTTCCATGATATTTCTGGATTTTAGGAATCATGGGTATTTCAAAAGAGAATATGTCATTGCTTTAAAAACCCGGTTACCCTTGATATGATATTTCAGTGCGTCCACCATGTGTTTTCTCGGTGCTGAGAGCGACATGTGAAACCCGATTCGAGGAGCGGACGAGCCGATAGCGGGTACATGGTGGACTTGGTATGGTTCCCCTCGTCAAGATGATCGAAGGACTTTGCCGATTGAGCCTGGAGGCGGGCGAGTACCTACCAGTGATTGGTTGGACCTGGCGGTTATCCGGAGGATACCGACTAGAGTCGATAGATGGATATGGGCGTACTGCTGGGGCCGAGGGCCGATTCCGTAGATGGAGCCCGTGGGCTGGTCCGGACTGACGGAGCCCGTTATATGAGGATTTACGTGCCGATGCTGGGCACAGTTTTCATGATGTTTTCGAGTGTCGATGCTGGACACTCCGGTTCCATGATTTTGACGTGGCGCGAGGGACACAGGTGGTTTATATCCTCATATTTCCATGCATATGCTGATGATATTTACATGCATGATGGTTATTGTCATTGGGTGACGAGTGGACGGGATCCACGTACATGCAGATTTGATTACACTGATTTTACCTCATATTTATGATATGCTATTACCTGAGGCACTGGCACGAGCACTTGGCACTACACTCATGTATAGAGATTACATTGCCAGTTTAGCATGCTTCTGACTTATTCATATTGAGGTTTATATTTATTTGATTGTATTGACCTAGGATGGGTCATGCATTCGATCTCTGCTTGTAGATATTTTCTATTCACGAGTTGGCAACTCACCCCCGTTGTGCCACAGTTCTTGCAGGTTTTTGCCGTACAGATTCCATAGCGGCATTTCTGGCACACTGCTTCCATATGGGTGACTTGCGTTGGTAGGTGGGTTCTTTTGCATCAGAACCACCCTTGTACATGTACTTTCAGTTGTATCTAGTCATTCCATCAACCAAAACTTGTATATTGTTTCAGACTTAGAGACAGTGATGTATTATTTCGACCTTAGAGTCGCGCTTGTAGTATTATGGTTTCCTGGCTGTTTTGAGTTTCTTTTTGGGTTTTGATCCTCGCCCTTTGGCATTGTATATTATTATTGCTTGCGTGGTTGTGACCGTCGATTGACGAAGAGCTAGCTCCCGCTTGGGGATGCCTTTTATCATTGCATATATATTGTTCTTGTTGTATCCTGTTTGGGGCCAATTTTTACAAAGGAAACTCTGCCGAAATTTTCAGAAAAGACTACACATTTTTAAAATGCATTTCGGCTTAGTTATTTGAAAACTTTGATTTCAAACATGCTTTCTTTACTTATAAAAAACCAGTTCCTTTATTTACTCCTTAAATGGTTTTAGATTTCTGGGCTTTTGGCTTATTTGGATCAGATGGAGTCCTATAGACTTCATAGGATTCAAGGGCCAGTCACGTGCTCTTTCGGGTCGTGACAAAGTTGGTATCAGAGCGCTAGGTTGACCTTCGTTCGAGTCTAAGTTTGACTATGTGGAGCCTAGGGCGTTTATATATACGGAACTTAGGCTTGACCTTACGGAACTTAGACTTAGTCGATGGGGTATTATACCCGAACTTTCGTCGCATAGGATGACCCTTGGTTGATGGAGTAGGTAGCTTGAGTAGAGGGACGTACCGTACGTATGTTCCGCGGCATACTTACGACATGCCACTCCGCTTAAGAAACCTTAGGATGTACATTTCCTTACATAGTATTACATTCCTTCCTATGATCTATCCTTATCGAGACTGGTTATGGGTTTGCTGCCACGATTGCACGGGCAGAGTGAGCTACGGCTCGAGTTGCGTCAGCATGAGCTCGTCGTGGACGAGGACTGATCAGGGCGTGTTTTCCAGAGTCATACGATGGCATATAGTGGCGTCGTCTTATTGTGCTTTCACGCCATGAGCGTTTGACAGATCGCTTTTACGAGATTTCTCGGGCGTACCGATCGGTACCAGAGGATTGAACCACTGATAGAGGCCAGCCAGGATGTGATGACCATTGATAGGTCGCTTATTCATGATGATTGAGGCGCTGTTCAGCGTACGGACGGATGAGCCAGTTGTTGCTGCGAATGACGAGATATCGCTCCAGATGTTGGAGCTACTGCAGCTTGAGCATATACTTAGAGATATGATGGTGAGTCGCTAGTCACCCGAGGGTGAATGACTAGGACATGTGGTTCGTTCGCTTACCCCGATGCGAGGTCATCAGATAGATTGATCCCAGCTAGAGACGACTTCTCGCAGATTCATTGAGAGTCGATTGAGACGATCGAATGTCAGGAACCCATTTTCCAAGTTTAAAGTATTCGGAAAGACATGCAAGCGATTCTATGGACCCTCTAGAAGAATGAAACCCTAACTCGACATAATGACCGTGTGAAAGCCTTTGAACCTTAGGGTTTGCGGCAGTTCCGCGACGCCATTAGCGAGGCTTGGGTTTTCCCTTCTACGGTTGGACCACCGATGCTGTGGTATGTACTCGATACTATTAAACTGTACTCAAGATGTTGATCTCTTGGGGGATTACGAGGTTCTGACGAGTCGATAGGATGGTTCAACATCTTTCGGATATTGTGATGGGACACTGCTTGGGAGACTCCAGATACGAGTATAGCCGTTGGAGTGCAGTCCGCGTAGCCACGATGAGATGAGTCCGAATCAGTCGACCTTGGAACAAGTGGAGTAAAGAGTTCGCACGAGATTTCGACGAGATGACGTTCCACTCCGCTGACATCAGAGACGCGATATGCACGCTGAGGACGTGTTTGGCTAGATATCTTCTACTGAGTGATGAAGATACCGAGTTCGTGATTTCGAGTCCGTGTGAGGGACTTCGGATGGACCGTAGCCGAGGACATTGCAGTGCGAAAATAGAGACGTGACGTCAAAATGGACGATGATACAGACAAGCGGGACAAGAAGTTCGTGCGAGATGCAGACGAGCTGTTACTACTCCCCGTTAAGAACAAAGGTCAGATGTGCATTCAGAGGACCAGAGGTCGGCGCCAGTGATGTACTGCTTTACGAGTGGTCATGAGGATTGACCGAGAGATGACCAGAGAAGTGCCAGAACGGAATCGTTTCCGTTAGCACACCTGACAGGACCGATGAGCCGATGGATTGCAAGATTGGTAATCCACAGGGAAGATAAGAAACCAGAGGCAGAGGACGCCAGCCGCGAGCAAGAGGCAAGTAGATATCTTGCGCCACTAGCATTGGATGTGCCGACACCTTCTCGACTTCGAAGGAGGATATACCGACGGCGGTATTTATGATTTGTGATTTTGTGATTTGATTATCACGTATCCGTCACTTTGGATTTCGGTATTTTGGGCGATCTTTTCGCATGATTTAGTCTTGATGACTGAGTTCCATGATATTTGATTTTGTGCACCATGGTTGCACCTACTGGGTATTTATATCTGGCGCATAGTTATTATTCTTGAGGTACCGATTGTGATTTCATGCCTATTTTATGCCGGTGATTTGATTTACGCTTTCAGCATAGTTTTCATGTACTTTTAGTGTTTTGATTTGATTTGTGCACGCTGATGCACGCGGTTGTGAGATTTTCTATCACGGTACACTTGATTTTGATTGAGCCGCATTGTATATCGTCGACTTTGACCCTGATATCATGATTCTTGCACTCCGTGCTTTTGACTGGACTTACGCATGTTTGGCGTTTGCCATTGGATTTCGTGATTCCGTGCATGTTGAGTGCACAGGGTTTAGATTTTCATTCGTGCACGATGGATGTACCGATTTGGATTTTCGCGCATGTTGGGCGCATGTTTTGAGATACGATTTTGGTGCACACCAGATGCACTAAATCGAGATTCTTCGTGCATGTCAGATGCACCTGATTTGGCTGTCAGGCACACACGTTGCCTATGACAGATACTTCGTTCACACCCGTTGCACCTAGATGTTGTTTTGTGCACCTGTATGGCACATATATGGATTTTGATGTCCGTGCGCACCAGACGCACATGGTGGTGTTATGTGCATTTTGGGATTTATTCCTTTTGGAGCAGTACATTTTTATGATATTTGATATTCGTTTTGTACTGAGCAGGACTAGTCAGAGGATAGTACCTGGATATATTTTTGCATGCATTGATAGTTATCGAAGGGACTTCCAAAAAGCGAGCTATAGTCTCAGTATATATATACCTACGTGTCCGATATGACACGAAATGTTTTAAAAACAAGGAAACCCTTCTAAATTGTTTTCAAAACGGCGACTTAAAAAGATTTGGCATGCATTTACATCAGCTATTCACATGTATAGATTGGATGTCTACATGTATAGTTCTGATCTATATCATATTGGTTTTGTATTGGATTTGACATTTGTGTCTTTACCATGACTCCGATGATTGCGGGATGCTTGACGGAGTTTTGCTTTTGAGTTATCTTCTCATTACTCATGCGCATGTATTGCGCTATGATGTTTTATGTATTAATTATTCGGAGCCCCGACGACTTAGAATTTGTATCGAAATATTTTAGTATTTGGGGGTTTAAATTTAAATTCGGGGACAGAATTTCTTTAAGGGGGTAGATTGTAACATTTCCAAATAATCAAATATTATTTTTGGGAATTTTTATAATTTAATATTATTTTAATGAATATCCTAATATTCCGGTATAATTAAATACAAATAAATAGGGAAAAATTATGGAAAATTCTAAAATAGGGTATTTTATGGAATTATGCCATTTTAAAGTTTTTATGATTTGTTAGACACAAATTTAGTGCTAATCGCGATTAAAAATCGCTAATCGGTTTTTAGCAATTTTGTGCAAAATATGCACATATCTTTTTCTACACTTGTGTTACATTTTTCTTGCCATGGTTTTACTTTGGGGTTACTATTCTTGGGAGAAGGATTTTGAGAGAAAAAGAAAAAGGAAAAGAAAAGGGGACAAGTGCATTTAATGAGGCATGGTGTATTTTGACTTGGATTTCTCTCTCCCTCTCATTTTCCTCTTCTCTCTCCCTCTTCATTTTCCCTTAGTGTTTCAGCTGAAGCTTTGCCCTCCTTTTCCTCCCCTCTTCAAGCCCCAAATTATCTCACAAACATCACCAAAACCCTACTTCCATTTCATTAAAAGTGTGCACAAGCTCAAGATCTACACATTGGACCAAGGAAGCAAGGATTTTGGCCACTAGGGGCAACTCAAGAAAATTCTTGAGTTGCCAAATGAGGTAATTACTGAACCATTAGCTTAATTTTAGCATTCCTTATACCCCCATGTTGTGATAGAACCGATATTGTTTGATTTTGTGGACTTAAAGAAAACCTAGTTAGGGTTTGAGGGAATTTTGTGTTGTAATGTGAAATTGAGCTCAGTAGAGGCTACACCAACACCCTAGTGCATGAATTGAGACCTAAACCTGAGACTTGAAACCCGGAATACGGATTTAGAAACCGATATCGGAGAATTTGTGAAATCTGTGAAGGTTATATTGAATCTGCTTTCACCCGAGACACCTGAAAATAAAATTGATTGGACAGTGAGATGTGCAGGCACCCTAGAACCAACACACAAGACCCCAGCCCCTAACTCCAAGACCCGGCCGCAGATTTATTCTATTTGGCCGCAATTTACGGCCAGACCTGCCCCATTTTGCCTCGTTTTGGTTCTGCTGCTCATACATGTATAGATTAGACCCCTGGTATAAATAGATTTGTCTAAATTGACCTAGGATGAAATCTGGAGCCTATTTCCTTTGTTGCTGTTTTGGATTCGTGTTTCCGTATTCCGTATTTTAATTCTGAATTCACGTATCGTGTTTACCTCGACTATTTGGCGTTTATACGACGATATCGAGGATTGATTGTTGGTTTTGGAGGCATACCCATTGGTTCTAACCTATAGGCCCCATAACGTATCGTTTTGGCTTCCGTGTGTCGTTTTAGCTTTGATTTGGTTTTGATACGCATTTGCGATACGTTAATGTGTAGGTACCCCATGAAGACTTCGGGATGACAAGCAAACGCGTGGCGGCGTCGACAGATAAAGACACAAGGTGAGTAGATTTATATCTACGGGGAGAAGTCGGGTGGATGGCGTATAGCACCCCCGCAGTCCGTGGTGATGTATACGAATACGTATACACACGTATATTTATTATGTGTTGTTTAAGTTTATTGATGGTAATAATGGAATTATTGATGATAAGGATGTATTGGTTTAGGATAGTGCGGAACCCCAGAGTAGTGGTTGCACCCACACATACACGTACACATATACTTGCATACATTCTTTCTTTTATCTGTGCGCATTTGGAGGTGTGTATATCTACACATGGGTATGGGACTATGTGTTCATATACGGGATTTGAGGATGATACGTGGGATTACGATAAGTCGATGAGATTTGATCTGAGGCCGTGAGATTCGGCGATATGACAGAGTTCGTATTTGAGATACGACATGATGGTTTTAGCGGGCCTTTGGGCATGTGTTTTACCCCGCATTCATATTTATATAGATGGTATCGATGGGTACTATACTTAGAGTTGTACCCTAGATTATGTGATATGATGGTAGTGATACCTGATATGTGATGAGATAATGTGATATTGACCCGTACCCAGCTATTGGGATGCTGTACGACGATTTACCGTACGAGCTTTATATTGATGTTAGATCCGCACTCATGACTCGAGGATGTTATATGATATACTGTATCGTACGTGATTCTATTGAGGCGGGATCACCGACTATTGTATATATATATATATATATATATATATATATATATATATATATATCGACTCAGATTTAGGTGGTTTTCATATCCCTCCCGATTGACTTGATAGTTGGGTCCGTAGTTCGCATAGTAGGCGTAGACTAGACCCGAGTCATACCTATTTCAAAACTAACGAATCGGGGATATTTTAAAGATAGGCAAAAAGGGATTCTACGGATATTTTCAAACGCAGCATCTGTTCTTAAAACACCGTAGCCCTTATTTTACCAAAAACCCCGATTCGTCTTATTTCAAAAGGCAAGGCTGCATGATATATTTATTGAGATAGATTCTTTTCTGTTGCGTTGATTATTCGATTCCGCATACTCATGCTATTTGCATTGCATTGCTTGTGTTTATTGATATATTACAGTCATGCTGCTAGGACACCAACACCATTATCGATGATGCGTTTGTTCCACGTACACTGTTTGCCGGCTCACACACTTCATCATCGATAATTGCCATGTCACTACACTGTAGTACCGTTGCATTCAGGATATGATTCTTGCATAACAGACTGATATGCTTACATTTCTTTTACATGTCACATACATCATGCTTACTGATTATACGCATTGAGAGTTGCTGTTTCCATGATATTTCTGGATTTTAGGAACCATGGGTATTTCAAAAGAGAATATGTCATTGCTTTAAAAACCCGGTTACCATTGATATGATATTTCAGTGCGTCCACCATGTGTTTTATCGGTGCTGAGAGCGACATGTGAAACCCGATTCGAGGAGCGGACGAGCCGATTGTGGGTACATGGTGGACCCGGTATGGTTCCCGTCGGCAAGATGATCGAAGGACTTTGCCGATTGAGCCTGGAGGCGGGCGAGTACCTACCAGTGATTGGTTGGACCTGGCGGTTATCCGGAGGATACCGACCAGAGTCGATAGATGGATATGGGCGTACTGCTGGGGCCGAGGGCCGATTCCGCAGATGGAGCCCATGGGCTGGTCCGGACTGACGGAGCCCGTTATATGAGGATTTACGTGCCGATGCTGGGCACAGTTTTCATGATGTTTTCGAGTGTCGATGCTGGACACTCCGGTTCCATGATTTTGACGTGGCGCGAGGGACACAGGTGGTTTATATCCTCATATTTCCATGCATATGCTGATGATATTTACATGCATGATGGTTATTGTCATTGGGTGACGAGTTTGTTAGTTATATGTATGCCCTAGAGGCCATTACTGTACATACGATGTATATTGTAGTGGATGCTTGGACATATATAGGGAGGACTTTCTTGCTCGACATGATAGTATGCTATCTGGTTGTACTTTATCTTAACATGTACTCTGATTGTCTCTATATTACATGTTGATAAAGCCCTTAGGATATGTACTCGACTACTGGGACTATGATGAGATCATACTAGTGGGGCCACGGTAGTCGACGAGTACATCCTATAATTGTTCCTAGTCGTGGGTGTATCGAGACAGGGCATCGATGCACCAGAGTAGACTAGCGTATACGCATCTTGACCCATATGATGGGCGATGGATGATCCCATATCCATCGGTGTTTGACATCAATGATGGTGTACGGGTGCTCAGTGGAGACTGGGTACACTGGACGGACTCGCCGAGAACTCCCAGATGGTATTATACCATACGTCAGATGGCAGTTCTCCGGTGACACTGGTACAGAGTAGTCTGTTGACCCGAGATCGTCATAGAGTCTTGTGTGGTTCCCACTGTGCTTTGATTTCCATCATACCACGTCCAAGAGGGCGTGCAAAAAGGTGGCTTTTGGGTACAGTCCCGAATCACATGGAGGCAATGAGCGATAGGAGGGGATTCGTCTCTCCCGGTATAGGGAGTTGATGTTGTGCTGTGTTTGATTGGCTATAACCGAAAATCCCTGGCCAGGGTTGCTGAGATTTACTGATAAGTGTTATCAGTAGTTTCTCGAACTGTTATAGACCTCATATCGACACGACTTATCAAGCTGCTGGGGTATGACATTTACCACCCCTAGGCGAGATATGCAACATATCAGACAACAAGACCGGACTGTACGAGAGTGTTACTGTTTGGATTCACAGGAGAATGTACAGGCTTGCTTGTTGATCTTCTGAGCGCTCAATACCTGGGTAGCTGTTACGTTTAGCTGACCGCTTGCAGCTTGTGGGTGTTTGATATGATCATCACCTACTGCCAGCGTATTGACGATTCTTTAGAGTCCTACACAGAGGTTTCTTGACTCAGGCAAAATGGAGTAGGGGCACATATTTGATATGTGCGGGACCGAGGATAATACGATATGAGATACTGTAACGTCTTCAAAATAATAAAATATGATTTTTGGGAAATTTTATAATTTAATATTATTTTAATGAATATTTTAATATTCTGGTATAATTAAATACAGATAAATGGGGAAAAATTATGGAAAATTCTAAAATAAGGTATTTTAAGGAATTGCTTCGTTTTCTGTGCATGCCCCCATTTCCTCTAGTTTTGACCCTGAGTATGTCTAGTTTTGACTGATTCCATCTAGGGTGAAATCTGGGTTGATTTTCCTATGTTGGTGTATAATTTGGGACTTGTTTTAGCATGGATTTTGGTATTTGGTGATTCATTCCTGTCGGGTGGCGTTTGGACGTCAACGACAAGTGGATTTTGATTGTGTTTACATGCGAGTCGATAGGTTTTTACCTATGCGGGTAGCGTGTGCTATTTTGGTTTCCGATGTGATTTTCATGTGCTTTAGCATTGTGATATACTTGTAGGTACCCCGCGTGATGTTGAGGCAAAGGAGGTGAAGATAGCGACATCGGCTTTGGCACACGAGGAGCAATGTGAGTAGATTTATATCTGTGGGGAGAAGTCGGGTGGATGGCGTATAGCACCCCCGCAGTCCGTGGTGATGTATACGAATACGTATACACACGAATATTTTTTATGTGTTGTTTAGGGTTATTGATGGTAATAATGATATTTTGATGATAAGAATATATTGGTTTAGTTTAGTGCGAACCCTAGAGTAGTGGTTGCACTCACACATACATTTACACACATACTTGCATTCATTCTTTCATTTATTAGAGTGCATATGATGGTGCGTATATCTACACATGGGTATGGGACTATGTGTTTATATACTGGATTTGAGGATAGTATTTGGGATTTGAGATGAGTCGATGAGATTGGGCTTGAGGCCAGGAGATCGGTGATGTGATTTGGTTCGTATTGAGATACGACACGATGTTTTAGCGGGTCTTTTGACGTAGTGATTCTTACACCTGCATGCATACATAGAGGGTATCAATATTGTACTAGACGTAGATCAGTACCCCGATCATGACATTTGATAAAGAGGATACCAGATAAATAGTATGATGAATGTGATATTGACCCGTACCCATATTTGGGATGCCGTACGACGGATTTACGTACAAGCTATATTTTGATGATTGATCCGCACTCTTGACTTGGGATGTCTGATTATAGATAAGGTATCGGATATGATATTATTGAGGCGGGATCACCGACTAATATATATACATGTATGTATATGTATCGACTCAGATGTTAGGCGGTTTCCTCACCCATAGCTCTACTTGTTAGTTCAGCCGTATAGTTTAGGATGGTTGTTAGATTAGATTAGACTCCTACCTATTTCAAAAACTAACGAATCGTGGGTATTTTAAAAGACAGCCCAAGGGATCCTACGGATATTTCAAAAGACGTATCTTTTCATAAAAACACCGTAGCCCTTATTTTCAAAACCCCATGATTCGTGTTATTTCAAAAGGCACCAATTGTAGAGGTTATTTTAGATTAATGCAGATTAGTTATAGTTGCGTCTAGTATTCAGCTTCCGCTCATTATTGTGGTTCGCATCGCATCGCATGCTTATATTATGTTTCATACTCCATTATTGATGTTATGCTGTTAGGACACCAGCACCATTACCGATGATGCGTATGTACCACGTACACTTACTTGCCGGCTCACACACATCTTCATCGGTAATTGCCATGTCACGTACACCTTAGAAAATATTATTGCATCGACATAGGTTGTTAGCTAATAATTTAGACATGATATTAGTGTACTTGCATTATATGCTAGATTAGACGTTGTAATTATTAGTTGTTACATCATGCATGTTATTATTCTTGGATTTTTATGCCTGTATGCACTGTTTACATGCTATTGAGGATTGGATTCGGATTTCCATGAGATTTTCTGGATTTGGGGGAAAACCGCAAAACTTATATAAACTTCTTTTCTCTCTTTAAAATAAAAAGTGCGGTTTTCCCATGATGTATGAGTCGTCCACCATGAGTTTGCTGATGGATTTGGAAACCCGATTCGAGGAGACGGATGAACCGTTTCGGGTACATGGTGGACCCGGTAAGGTACCCCGGGGCAAGAAGCGCGTGGTGATGACGATGTGAGCCTGGCAGGGGAGCACTACCTACCGGTGATTTTACCCGACGCGTCGGATATCCGGAGGATACCGTCGTGGTCTTGAGATGGATGGTAGGGGCCGGTCTGGACTGACGGCGCCCTAGATATTATGATTGAGACATTGGGATTTCGAGATTTCGAGGTACAGAGATTGTGATACAGAGATATCGAGATATTGGGATTACGTTTTGTGCCGATGCTAGGCACTGTTTTATGCTGATTTCATTATGATACCTCAACTAAAAATACAAGGGAAATCTCACTAAATTATGAAAACAGTTTCTTCATTTACATGTATTCTGCTTTCATGCATTCATACCTCATATTCATGACATACTATTACCTGAGGCACTAGCACGAGCACTTGGCACTACATTCACGTATAGAGATTACATTGCCAGTTTAGCATGCTTCAGCTTTATTCATATTGAGGTTTCTTTATATCTGATCGTATTGACCTAGGTTGGGTCATGCATTCGATCTCTGCTTGTAGATATCTTTCTATTCACGAGTTGGCAACTCACCCCCGTTGTGCCCCAGTTCTTGCAGGTTTGCCGTACAGTTCTATAGCGGCATTTCTGGCACACTGCTTCCTTTTGGGTGATTTGCTTGGATAGGTGGGTTCTTTTGTATCAGAACCGCCGTTGTATTTATATTATTCATTGTATCTAGAATATCCATCAACCAAAACTCGTATATTGTTTCAGACCTAGACTAGTGATGTATTATTCGACCATAGAGTCGCGCTTAGTAGTGTTGCGGTTTTCTTGTTGCTTTTGAGCTTTCTTTTGGATTTGATCCTCGCCACTTGGCGTTGTATATTATTGTTGCATGTGGTGGTGACCGTCGATTGACGAAGAGCTAGCTCCCGCTTGGGGATGCCTTTATCATTGCATATATTGTTATCCTTGTTATACCCCATTCGGGGCCAGTTTTACAAAAGAAACTCTGCCGAAATTTTTAGAAAAGACTGTACTGTTTTTAAAAATGCATATTCGGCTTAGTTATTTAAAAACCTTGATTTCAAACATGTTTTTCTTCACTTTTTTAAACCAGTTTCTTTACTTATTCTTAAAAATGTTTTTAGATTTCTGGGCTTTTGGCTTACTTGGATCAGATGGAGTCCTATAGACTTCATATGGTTCAAGGGCCAGTCACGTGCTCTTTCGGGTCGTGACAAAGTTGGTATCAGAGCGCTAGGTTGACCTTGGTTCGAGTCTAAGTTTGACTATGTGGAGCCTAGGGCGTTTATATATATACGGAACTTAGGCTTGACCTTACGGAACTTAGACTTGGTCGAGGGGGTATTAGACCCGAACTTTCGTCGTGTAGGATGACCCTTGGTTGATGGAATAGGTAACTAAAGTAGAGTGACGTACCGTTGGTATGTTCCGCGGCATACTTACGACACGCCACTCCGCTTAAGAAACCTTAGGATGTACATATTTTCGAGATCAGTGATCCTCTTTATATCCAGGATTATACATCCATTTGAGATCCCCGATTCTATTAGTTTCATGATCATACCTTTATTGATGCTGTTCCTTCCCATGATCATGTATCCACTTTGGATCTGTTGTTTCCTTTCTTGCCATTGATGTGCTCTCCTTGATACTCGATTGAGGTTCCTGTCACCATGTTTGAGGGCAGTTTGGGCTGCTGCTAGGGTTACGGCCGGTGTGAGCTCGTTTGGTACGAGGGCCGACCATTGTGTTTTCTGGTGACATGGGAACGTCTCGAGTTAGTGTTGGTGATTGTGACCTCTAGTGGAGGCGAGTGCTTGGTCTTGCACCGGATGATCGGGCCATTGTTAGAGCTGCCAGTTGAGAGAGGACTGTTGATGTACAGCATACCTTAGAGATTGTGATGTCGCCTACCGTGCAGACAGATGGACCAGCTGTTGCTGAGATTGACAGGATGTCGCTTCCGAAGCTTACGAGCTGAGATTGCCGTAGCTTTCAGGCAGATATGAGACAGATGATAGCTAGTCTACCCGATTTGAGAGACGAAGGTGATTCGTCCGATTTTGCGCCGGAGCGGGCCCTGATGAGTTGAAGATTTCCAGTGTGGAGAGTCTTACTCAGATCTAGAGCAGACCGACTCAGAGATGACCGCCTATGTATTGCCTTTCCTGGAGGATTGAGGCGCTGTTCGACGTACAGGCGAATAAGCCAGTTGCTGCTGCAAATGACGAGATGTCGCCCAGATGGTTGGAGCTACTGCAGCGTGAGCATATACTTAGAGAGATGATAGCGAGTCGCTAGTCACCTGAGGATGAATGACTAGGACAGGTGGTTCGTTTGTTTACCGATGCGAGGTCATCAGATAGATTGTTTCCAGCTAGAGACGACTTCACGCAGGTTCGTTGAGAGTCGATAGAGACGATCGAATGTCAGGAGCCCATTTTCCAAGTTTAAAGTATACGGAAAGACATGCAGGTGATTCTATGGACTCTCTAGAAGAATGAAATCCTAACTCGACTTAATGACCGTGTGAAAGACTTTGAACCTTCGGATTTGCGGCGGTTCCTCGGCGCCATTAGTGAGGCTTGGGTTTGCCCTTCTACGGCTGGACCACCGACGCTGTGGCATGTACTCGATACTATTAAACTGTACCCATGATGTGATCTCTTGGGGGATTATGAGGATCTGACGAGTCGATCGGATGGTTCGACATCTTTCGGATATCGTGATGGGACACTGCTTGGGAGACTCCAGATGCGAGCGTAGCCGTCGGAGCGCAGTTCGTGTAGCCACGATGAGTTAAGTCCGAATCAGTCGACATTGAGCAAGGTGGAGTAAAGAGTTCGTACGAGATTTCGACGAGATGACGTCCCACTCCGCTGACATTAGAGATGTGATATGCACCCCGAGGCGTGGTATATGGATGTATCTTCCAGAGAGAAGCGCGATAGGTATGCAGCCGTTCCGGAATAAGCTTTAGCTTCAGCATTGGATGATGACTTCCGGGCATTTCGGCAGGATTGAGATTTGAGAAAGGAACCTCGACAGGACCTTTCTGGAGTACGTTACGAGAAGACCTAGACCAGGAGTGGTCGTATTGCGCACACCCAGCAGGACAGAGTTCGGCATTGTCGACGAGGTAGTTGACCATGTTCGGATAAAGGAACTTACCCAGATGCGTTGCAGATTGATCAGGGACGGACGAGTGATGAGTATTCCTCCGATGGTTGGGACGTGTTCCCGAGGACCTGTTCGGCCTGACATCCTCTACAGAATGATGAAGCTACAGAATATGCGATTTCGAGTCCGTGCGAGAGACTTCAGATTGACCGTGGCCGAGAACAGTGCAGTGCGTAGTAGCTTGGCGTGACGTCATAGTGGACGACGATAGAGACAGTTGGAACAAGAGGTTCGTGTGAGACACTGATGAGCTGTCATTGCTTCCCGTCGAGACTAGAGACCTGATATGCTTACAGAGACGTTGGAATGTGATCAGTTTCCGAGAAAATATTGTGCTGAGGACACAGGTGTTTTTGAGCGAGAAGAGGTTGTGTAGGAAGCCAGCCTCTGTACAGATCGGCATAGGCATGATCGGAAGAGACCTTGAGCAGGATTCCTTCCAGGACATTGCTGCAATGATGTTTGCACCCAGGATCAGATGTGTGACGTGCTTTCAGAGAGCCAGAGGCCGACGCCAGTGATACGCTGCCTTACGAGCGGTCGTGAGGATTGACCGAAAGGTGACCAGGAAAGTGCCAGAACGGAATCGTTCCTGTCAGTACTCCTGACCGGGCCGATGAGCCGATGGATTGCGAGATTGGTAATCTACAGGAAAGATCAGGAACCAGAGGCAGAGGACGCCAGCCGCGAGCAAGAGGCAAGTAGATATCTTGCGCAGCTAGCATCGGACGTTCCGGTACCTTCTCGACCCTGAAGGATGGTATACCGACGACGGTAATTATGATTTGTGATTTTGTGATTTGATTATCACGTATCCGTTGCTTTGGATTTCGGTATTTTGGGCGATCTATTCACATGATTTAGTCTTGATGACTGAGTTTCATGATATTTGATTTTGTGCACCATGGTTGCACCTACTGGGTATTTATACCTTGTACATAGTTATTACTCTTGAGCTGTTGATTGCGATTTCATGCCTATTTTATGCTGGTGATTTGATTTACGCTTCCAGCAGAGTTTCATGTAATTTTAGTGTTTTGATTTTGCACTCGGTATAGCTTATATGTGCTTGTAGTGTATCGATATGTGTTTTGTGCCCGCAGCTGCACACGTTTATGATTTTCTTCATATCTGGATACACTTGGTGTTGCTGCTTACGTATTTGAGTTATTGCTTGGTATTTGTGCATGGGATGCACCAGTTCTATACTTCGTGCATTTGTCGCACCAGTTTTATGTTTCTTGCGTTTATCGCATCAGATTTATATTTCGTGCCTTTGTTGCACCGGATTTATATTTTGTGCATTACGATTGCACCTGACTTCGATTTGATGCCTTTCGGTATGTCGATTTTGATTGTGATATTGATGTGGATTCTTGCACTCCGTGCTTTTGACTGGACTTACGCATATTCGACGTTGCTATTGGATTTTGTGATTCCGTGCATATTGAGTGCGCAGGGTCTAGATTTTCATTCGTGCATGATGGATGCACCGATTTGGATTTTCGCGCATGTTGGGCGCATGTTTTGAGATACGATTTTGGGGCACACCAGATGCACTAAATCGAGATTCTTCGTGCATGTCAGATGCACCTGTTTTGGCTGCCAGGCACACGTTGCCTATGACAGATGCTTCGTGCACACCCGTTGCACCTAGATGTTGTTTTGTGCACATGTTTAGCACATATATGGATTTTGATTTCCGTGCGCACCAGACGCACAGGGTGGTGTTATGTGATTTTTGGGATTTATTCCTTTTGGAGCAGTACATTTTTATGATGTTGGATATTTGCTTTCATACTGAGCAGGACTAGTCAGTGGGCAGTACCTGGATATATTTTGCATGCATCGATAGTTATCGAAGGGATTTCCGAAAAGCGAGCTATAGTCTCAGTATATACCTACGTGTCCGATATGACACGAAACGTTTTAAAAACAAGGAAACCCTTCTAAACTGTTTTCAAAACGGCGGAACGTACCTATTAAACAAAGGATATATATACACATATATAGTTATTTTCTTATGAGAAACGTCCGCCACTGTGCAGTGTTACGCGCATCGCACATCGACTTAAAAAGATTTGGCATACATTTGCATCAGCTATTTACATGTATAGATTGGATGTCTACATGTATAGTCTTGGTCCATATCATATTGATTTTGTATTGGATTTGACATTGTGTCGTTACCATGACTCCGATGATTGCGGATGCTTGATGGAGTGTTGCATTTGAGTTATCTGCTCAGTACTCATGCGCATGCATTGCGCTATGATGTTTTATGTATAGATGATTTCGGAGCCCCGATGACTTGGAATTTGTATTGAAATATTTTAGTATTTGGGGGTTTAAATTTAAATTCGGGGACCGAATTTCTTTAAGGGGGGTAGATTGTAACGTCTTCAAAATAATAAAATATGATTTTTGGGAAATTTTATAATTTAATATTATTTTAATGAATATTTTAATATTCTGGTATAATTAAATACAGATAAATGGGGAAAAATTATGGAAAATTCTAAAATAAGGTATTTTAAGGAATTGCTTCGTTTTCTGTGCATGCCCCCATTTCCTCTAGTTTTGACCCTGAGTATGTCTAGTTTTGACTGATTCCATCTAGGGTGAAATCTGGGTTGATTTTCCTATGTTGGTGTATAATTTGGGACTTGTTTTAGCATGGATTTTGGTATTTGGTGATTCATTCCTGTCGGGTGGCGTTTGGACGTCAACGACAAGTGGATTTTGATTGTGTTTACATGCGAGTCGATAGGTTTTTACCTATGCGGGTAGCGTGTGCTATTTTGGTTTCCGATGTGATTTTCATGTGCTTTAGCATTGTGATATACTTGTAGGTACCCCGCGTGATGTTGAGGCAAAGGAGGTGAAGATAGCGACATCGGCTTTGGCACACGAGGAGCAATGTGAGTAGATTTATATCTGTGGGGAGAAGTCGGGTGGATGGCGTATAGCACCCCCGCAGTCCGTGGTGATGTATACGAATACGTATACACACGAATATTTTTTATGTGTTGTTTAGGGTTATTGATGGTAATAATGATATTTTGATGATAAGAATATATTGGTTTAGTTTAGTGCGAACCCTAGAGTAGTGGTTGCACTCACACATACATTTACACACATACTTGCATTCATTCTTTCATTTATTAGAGTGCATATGATGGTGCGTATATCTACACATGGGTATGGGACTATGTGTTTATATACTGGATTTGAGGATAGTATTTGGGATTTGAGATGAGTCGATGAGATTGGGCTTGAGGCCAGGAGATCGGTGATGTGATTTGGTTCGTATTGAGATACGACACGATGTTTTAGCGGGTCTTTTGACGTAGTGATTCTTACACCTGCATGCATACATAGAGGGTATCAATATTGTACTAGACGTAGATCAGTACCCCGATCATGACATTTGATAAAGAGGATACCAGATAAATAGTATGATGAATGTGATATTGACCCGTACCCATATTTGGGATGCCGTACGACGGATTTACGTACAAGCTATATTTTGATGATTGATCCGCACTCTTGACTTGGGATGTCTGATTATAGATAAGGTATCGGATATGATATTATTGAGGCGGGATCACCGACTAATATATATACATGTATGTATATGTATCGACTCAGATGTTAGGCGGTTTCCTCACCCATAGCTCTACTTGTTAGTTCAGCCGTATAGTTTAGGATGGTTGTTAGATTAGATTAGACTCCTACCTATTTCAAAAACTAACGAATCGTGGGTATTTTAAAAGACAGCCCAAGGGATCCTACGGATATTTCAAAAGACGTATCTTTTCATAAAAACACCGTAGCCCTTATTTTCAAAACCCCATGATTCGTGTTATTTCAAAAGGCACCAATTGTAGAGGTTATTTTAGATTAATGCAGATTAGTTATAGTTGCGTCTAGTATTCAGCTTCCGCTCATTATTGTGGTTCGCATCGCATCGCATGCTTATATTATGTTTCATACTCCATTATTGATGTTATGCTGTTAGGACACCAGCACCATTACCGATGATGCGTATGTACCACGTACACTTACTTGCCGGCTCACACACATCTTCATCGGTAATTGCCATGTCACGTACACCTTAGAAAATATTATTGCATCGACATAGGTTGTTAGCTAATAATTTAGACATGATATTAGTGTACTTGCATTATATGCTAGATTAGACGTTGTAATTATTAGTTGTTACATCATGCATGTTATTATTCTTGGATTTTTATGCCTGTATGCACTGTTTACATGCTATTGAGGATTGGATTCGGATTTCCATGAGATTTTCTGGATTTGGGGGAAAACCGCAAAACTTATATAAACTTCTTTTCTCTCTTTAAAATAAAAAGTGCGGTTTTCCCATGATGTATGAGTCGTCCACCATGAGTTTGCTGATGGATTTGGAAACCCGATTCGAGGAGACGGATGAACCGTTTCGGGTACATGGTGGACCCGGTAAGGTACCCCGGGGCAAGAAGCGCGTGGTGATGACGATGTGAGCCTGGCAGGGGAGCACTACCTACCGGTGATTTTACCCGACGCGTCGGATATCCGGAGGATACCGTCGTGGTCTTGAGATGGATGGTAGGGGCCGGTCTGGACTGACGGCGCCCTAGATATTATGATTGAGACATTGGGATTTCGAGATTTCGAGGTACAGAGATTGTGATACAGAGATATCGAGATATTGGGATTACGTTTTGTGCCGATGCTAGGCACTGTTTTATGCTGATTTCATTATGATACCTCAACTAAAAATACAAGGGAAATCTCACTAAATTATGAAAACAGTTTCTTCATTTACATGTATTCTGCTTTCATGCATTCATACCTCATATTCATGACATACTATTACCTGAGGCACTAGCACGAGCACTTGGCACTACATTCACGTATAGAGATTACATTGCCAGTTTAGCATGCTTCAGCTTTATTCATATTGAGGTTTCTTTATATCTGATCGTATTGACCTAGGTTGGGTCATGCATTCGATCTCTGCTTGTAGATATCTTTCTATTCACGAGTTGGCAACTCACCCCCGTTGTGCCCCAGTTCTTGCAGGTTTGCCGTACAGTTCTATAGCGGCATTTCTGGCACACTGCTTCCTTTTGGGTGATTTGCTTGGATAGGTGGGTTCTTTTGTATCAGAACCGCCGTTGTATTTATATTATTCATTGTATCTAGAATATCCATCAACCAAAACTCGTATATTGTTTCAGACCTAGACTAGTGATGTATTATTCGACCATAGAGTCGCGCTTAGTAGTGTTGCGGTTTTCTTGTTGCTTTTGAGCTTTCTTTTGGATTTGATCCTCGCCACTTGGCGTTGTATATTATTGTTGCATGTGGTGGTGACCGTCGATTGACGAAGAGCTAGCTCCCGCTTGGGGATGCCTTTATCATTGCATATATTGTTATCCTTGTTATACCCCATTCGGGGCCAGTTTTACAAAAGAAACTCTGCCGAAATTTTTAGAAAAGACTGTACTGTTTTTAAAAATGCATATTCGGCTTAGTTATTTAAAAACCTTGATTTCAAACATGTTTTTCTTCACTTTTTTAAACCAGTTTCTTTACTTATTCTTAAAAATGTTTTTAGATTTCTGGGCTTTTGGCTTACTTGGATCAGATGGAGTCCTATAGACTTCATATGGTTCAAGGGCCAGTCACGTGCTCTTTCGGGTCGTGACAGATACTGTATTCTATTCTCGCGATATTTGATATCAGCCGGGTCATCGGATCAAGTGTTGATTCGATGAATCGGTACAGATGAATATTAGTCGGTTATATGCGATATAGCCGGATTGTCGGATCAAGTGTTGATTCGATAATTTAATGTATAATAATATATATGATATATTAAATTACATTAACTAATATTTGCTCACTAAAAGATTCTTTTTCTCATTCGGGTAATACATTGATATATATACGATATATGTTAATTGTATTATTTTATTTTGTTACGATAAATATTATATATGTGATATATAATATTGTAACATGATATGATAACTAATGCAACTTGTTTAGTGGAGTTTAAACTTGATTAGGGTTTGGATTAGGGTTAAACCTTCTAGTTGATTCTAGAAGCTTTTCTTTTTGTCATGATAAAGATATTTTCAAGTGAGTCATGCTTTAACCAAACCCAAACCCTAACCCTAGTTAATTCTCTACAAGAGTTAGCTTGACCATGGTTGCATTATCTATCATATTATTACTTTTCCTATTCATCACAAATGGATCATGAATATTGTTCATCTTCTTCCTTCATTTTCTTTCATGGAAAAACCTTTCTTGATTTTTCCAAGTGATGAATAATAGTGAGAAAAAGATAAATAAATAGAGCAAAATTCCTACTTCATCATCCTCATCTTCCCTTGCCATTTAGATGAGAGTGTTCACATCATTTCATGAGTGTTAGCTTGTGTTAAAGAAACTTCAAGGTAGATCATCTTAGTATCGAAGATCGGAAGCAAAGGCTGCGTCTTTCTCTTCGTGGAACCTCTCGAGAGTCCGGATCCCGATGATCGCAGCGAAGGGGCCACAACACGGAGCATATGAAGTGAAGGACTGGATCTACAAAGGTTGTAATCCATCTCACTTAGTGTTAAAGTGTTTAGCATGTTGTTTTCGCCTAATCTCTAGTTTAAAGTTCCGTATTCGGGTTGTTCGGCACGGCTAAATTTTTATTCGGGCATGGTTGATGCCTCGTAGACCCTTGTGCGCGTGCCTAGCAACCCTACAGTGGTATCAAAGCCAAGCTAGAGCTTTAGGCGAAGTCTAGACGGAGTTTGAAGTCCGATCGAACCAAAAAGATAACCCGAAACATGCTCTCTGGATTTTTTCTAAAAGGTGGGATTTTTCCAAATTAAAAATGCGTAAAAAATTCAGCAGGGAATTCTAAGAATTAGGGCGCAAATTTTTTTCGATGAACAGTAAGAATAGCGGCGGAACCGCGGCAGAAGCATGCCTTCTGCGGCGGTTCCTCGGCGAAAAGGTGACGTCATCAATTCTGTTTTGCACAGTAACTCTTATTTAATTATGCTGGATTTTCTGGGAATTTTTAATATTTATTCAAGAGTTGATCTTTCTGGGGTTGTTTTGGGGATTCGATGTTTCGATCGGAGTATCAGATTTTGTCTATGTGGTTTTCCGGATAACTTTTAGAAACTGTTAAAAAGTTCGAACGGATATCAATAACTCACTTTTTCCCCTGTCGGAAATTTTTTCAAAAGTTGGATTTTTCCTCGTGTTTAAGAATGTTCTAAGTCGTGCAAGTAACTCGATGGACCCTCTAGAAGACAACAAACCTTAACTCGATTATGTGACCGTCTTAAACTGCCCTTTGAACCTTAGGGTTTGGGGCAGTACGGCGTGCCACATGTGAGGCGTTGGCTTGACCCTTCTACGGCTGGACCATTGGTACTGTGGCATGTGATGGGCGTTTTTAAACTGATTTCAAGTGTTGAGATATATTGGGGAAATCTTAGGTGCTTGATGATTCGATCGGAAAGTTTAACTTTTTCTATTTATCTGGAATGTGATACAATAATTGGAATCCACAGGTAGTTATGTGATAACTAATTTGAATATTATAAACATAGCAGTTTAGTCTCAGATGATCGGTTGCCACGGAATTTTGATGTGATCAAAAGTCCGTCGCAATCACCTAGGGTACGCGAATACTCGCCGGGTAAACTTAATAGACAGCCTCACTCCATAGCCCCGACTAAGTGACTGTAGGAGAACCCTGTCGCCGAAAGCATCCGTTCGGGTGCTCCCGGTAGCGGTGTTCCGCCTTGGTGCACTTCGTCGACGGTATCAGGGGTGCGGCCGTCTACTAAAGTTTGCGACGAGCATTCGATCAGTTTTTCGGGAATCTTGTTGAATTCCCCGACTTGATATTGAAAAGAGTTTTCGATAATGAGACTAAAATGCGGGGTTTATAATAGTTAGACATGCGATGTCTAAGGAATTCATATGGTTAGGCATGCGATGTCTAAAGAGGTTGCGGATTCCAACTGTTGTAGTTTTACACTTTCTTTTCTGTGACCGTAAGCGTAGTATGTGGTGTATCGCCGGCTTCGTTGCTATACATCAACGACAATCGGGATACGCATACTTGCTTACGTTGATGATATGAGATATTATGTGTTGCTGTGATATGTTGTATTGTATCGTCGCGTTTGAATAGCCGGGGTTTTTATGTGAGATAAGAGTTTTTCTTTTTCATTCATGTAAAATTCATTTGTATGTAATATTATTTTATTGGGGCACTTCCAGGTAGCGGAAGATGTCACCGTTGTATATTATTTACTTTTCCGCATTAGATAGACCCAAGGCGGGGAGCACAAGTAACCGGGTTCTAGGGTCCAGTGGGAGACCATCTCGAGGAGTCGAGACCGGGTCTCCTAACCCTAGAATTTGCAGTGTTACTTGCCGCTCTCGTAGGGGTCTAGGGATGTGGGTTTGGCTATTCATCGCGACCGTGGAATCCGTGTTTTATACAGGCTCGTATTAAAAACACGGACGTCCTAGTATATCCAATATTTCATATATGTTCTTCTGCTGCAATGTTCTGTGATGAGATCATATTACTGCCTGAGACGAATGTTTATATTATATATATATGAGATATATGTTATATTGCAGATTTCGTTTCAAAAGAGATGCTTGCGAAGCATAATTAAAAATGGGACTTCATTAATGAAATTAATGAAATAAAAGAAACCTAAGATGTTGTAGAAACTTGTTTAAAAACTGGTAGCTCTAGTTCTTGCTTTGCATAGCGGTGTTCCTTGTAGAACATCCAGCACCTTATTCGATAAGGAAAGGACCAAGATCCCTTCATCGGGAGTGACTCCTTTAGCAATAACTGGTAGATGCTACAAACTCGATCTGTCTTTTGATTGCTTCTATAGTTCTTGCTTTGCACAGCGGTATATATATGATATATCCTGCACCTTATTCGATGAGGAAAGGGCCGACGATCCCTTCACCGGGAGTGACCCCTTTAGCAAAACTAGAAAAGCCTCAAAAACATTCCATTTAAAATCACTCGATTCTACGACGATATCAAGTTCATTACGCAATAGGTTTTCTTAAAAACCTGTCGTAGCCCTCCGTCATTTCAGATAAGTACTAGTTAGTATTCGTGCTGCGGTAGTTTGGCATGCGTCAAGGCGTAGTGTACGGTAGCTAACTAGTGCTTATCTGCTAGCATACGATGCGATTGGATTAGGGTATTCGTACGGCGTTGTTTGGCATGCGTCAAGGGTCGTGCGGGTGGGTTTAATTCAATCAAGAAATGTACGGGTAGAACTTGACTAGCGGACTATGGGTTGTTTGGCATGCGTCAAGGTCATAGCACGCTAGGGGTAAAATACTATTGGGAATTTCAAGTGTTGAAATTTGCAATGAGATTGCATACCTTCTATGAGATAGTTGGATCCCGATACCCGCTGCGAGTAAAAGTTATTCCTGGGAGAGTTTTACACATTACAATTAGCCAATCAAGTAGGTGTCTAGAAAGGTGTTAACGGGGTTACGCCTCTGGGAAAACGAGGTTTACTTTAATTAGGTTCGTGCGAAAGCACGGGGGACCTCCCTCAAAGTACCGACACTGGCCTGGCTGAAAGATTGGCGAACTTGTAGCGTGTAATTAATCCCGGTTAGTCTTTCCTTTTAGGGTTTGAAGGAAGATTTGACTAAAATAGTGGGAGACATCCTGATTAGATATATTAGATAACCAATCTAATCTTGCAAGAGCTTAAACTGAGTGTTTTCTTCTCTCTCTCTCCAGGTTGCGACCATATCACGCCTTAATCAAGATAATAAAACGGATATATATTGACCGAACCCGCTTGTTATACTGAGCTGGGGAACGTTGGTCCCGCTCCAACTTATAATTGTTATAAGACAGAGCAGGAAATTGGGGAATACCAGATTTCCCGTGCCGCCCAAACGAAGAAAGTGCATGTTGATGCATCATCTTCGGGTGTGTTCATTACACAGAACTGTTTCTCAGTATCCTTTACGTCCTGGGTATGTGATACCGGATCAGGGTCCCGCATATGTAATATGTTACATGGGCTACAGAAAGGTAGAGAACTGAGAACGGGTGATAAGTTTCATGAGACAGAAAATGGTGCAAGTGTTGCAGCCAAGTCTGTTGGTCACTATCACCCTGTATTACCAGAATACATTGATTCTGAACAAATGTTATTAGATACCGAACCTGATATACAAAATCATATCAGTCTCTTTATTAGTAAAGAAAGGATATAATTTTGTGTTGTTGGATAATGTTTTGAACATTTCCTATATCAAGAGTTGATCAGTTCAGGCACGTTATCTAAAAGCATTGATGTTCTAAATCAAACTACAGTTCTTAATATACGGAACACACACAATAGGAAGAGTTCAGAAATGAACGAATCCTTCTTGAGGTATTGTAGACTAGGTCATATCAATGCGACCCGACTAGCTAAGTTACATATAGATGCATATTTAAATTAGTTTGAATTTACATCTTGTGAAACTTGCCGGTCATGTCACAAAGATAAGATGACCAAAGCTCTGTTTATTGGAAACAGAGAAAGAGTTAGTGAACTCTTGGGATTGATACATGCTGATGTATGAAAGTCTCCTGTCTACACATGCCAAGACTGGTTCTTTGTACTTCATTACATTCTCTGATGATCTCTCAAGATTCAGACATATGTTCCAGTTGAAACACAAGTCCGAACCTTTTGAGATATTCACAGAATATAAGTTAGAAGTAGAGAACCAAAATACGGGTAAAAGTATTATGTTCTTTGATGAGATCAAGGAGGAGAATACTTGAGCACGGAATTCCTGGACTATTCTAAAGGAGAATGAGATTCTCTCTCAGCATTACTCCTTCGTATACACCATAGCAGATGGTATATCGGGGCGGAGCAATAGCACCCTATGTGATATGGTGTGCTCTATGATGAGTACTACTGAGTTTCCTGTTTCCTTTTGGGAGTTATGCACTTGAGAAGCTGCATACCTATTGAATAGGGTTCAAATCAAATCAGTTGCCTACCACTTCATATGTGATATGGAAAGGGAAGAGCCCATATCTTAAGTTTGTTAAGATTTGGGGTTGTCTGGACAATGTCTAAAAGCAAAAACCGGACAAGCTCGAGGCAAGGTCTGTTATGTAGAACTGGAAATGTTCCAGCTATACAAACTGCAGCTGATGATTTGGTAGAACCAAATGATTCAATAGTTTCCAACGAACCTCAGCCTCTCCGCCGATCTAGTAGGGTTCCTCACACACCTGAGAGATACTTCGGTTTGTCTATGACAGTGGGAGCGAGGATTGCATCATGAGATGATGACCCAACTATTTTCGAGCTGGCCATCAGGAGTGGGACTCTGTAAGAATGGCTGGATGCTTATCGATCTGAGATGGAATCCTTATACACCGACAAAGTATGGACTTTGGTTGCTTTATCTGAAGGGTTAAATCCCCATCAGGAGCAAGTATATCTTGAGAAGATTACTTGGTGTACATAGAAAAGTTGAGACTTTCAAAGCTATGCTTAAGTCCATCCAGATCCTACTTGCCACGGCTACTTACCATGACTACGATATCTGGTGGTTGGGTGTCATGACTACTTTTCTAAATGATGTTTTAGAAAAGATCGTCTATAAGTACACAGCCAGAGGGCTTCGTAGACAGTGGGAGCAGCAGAAACGTGTGCAAGATGTTTTATATGATAAAACAGGCATCGCGGAGTTGGAACATCTGTTTTGATGTGGTAGTCAAAGAGTTTGACTTCATCAAAATGGTAGATGAACCTTGTATATACAAAAAGGTAGTAGAGAGTATGGTGGTGATCCTCGTAGAGTACGTGGATGACATACTCTTGATAGGGAAGGAGTTTCCTATGCTACGCTTGGTCAATCTCCGCTTATCACAATGATTCTCCATATAGGATCAAAGTGATACCTCCTAAATCCTGTGTTTTGGATCTATGAGATAGTTCTAATTGGATGTTAGGATACTCACTAGTTGTAGTGAGATGGTATCAATCGATCTTGGGGAGAATCACTGGAAAGGTTCCAGGGTGATAAGGACGACTGAATGTCAGTCGCAGGCTTGTCTATACCCTCAGTGGAGGGACGGTATGTTGAAAGAGTTCCAAGCTAGATACCGTGACATACTAGATGATTAAAGGCAAGATACATCGTTACCAAGGATGCTACCAAAGAGGCAGTCTGGATATATATAAGTTCATAAGATGAACTTTGTTCCTACCATTGTGTGACAATGGAGTTGTGGCTTTAGCCAAGGAACTTCCGTCCCATCAGAAATCCAGATATAATTCTTAGGCAGTATCACCTGATCATGGAGATGGTTGATCTCCAGGGAGATCAAGGTTAGGAGAGTAGACACAGAGGACAACAGCGCGAATCCATTCACAAAGGCCTTTTTCCCAGTAGAGACTTTTATGGGATGGTTGAGTATGAAATACTTCAACCGCAGCTAATTGTTGGGTATGCGATACCATAACAGATGGCCCTAGTGCAAGTGGGAGATTGTTAGTTATATGTATGCCCTAGAGTCCATTACTGTACATATGATGTATATTGTAGTGGATGCTTGGACATATATAGGGAGGACTTTCTTGCTCGACATGATAGTATGCTATCTGGTTGTACTTTATCTTAACATGTACTCTGATTGTCTCTATATTACATGTTGATAAAGCCCTTAGGATATGTACTCGACTAGTGGGACTATGATGAGATCATACTAGTGGGGCCACGGTAGTCGACGAGTACATCCTATAATTGTTCCTAGTCGTGGGTGTATCAAGACAGGGCATCGATGCACCAGAGTAGACTAGCGTATACGCATCTTGACCCATATGATGGGCGATGGATGATCCCATATCCATCGGTGTTTGACATCAAGGATGGTGTACGGGTGCTCAGTGGAGACTGGGTATACTGGACGGACTCGCCGAGAACTCCCAGATGGTATTATACCATACGTCAGATGGCAGTTCTCCGGTGACACTGGTACAGAGTAGTCTGTTGACCCGAGATCGTCATAGAGTCTTGTGTGGTTCCCACTGTGCTTTGATTTCCATCATACCACGTCCAAGAGGGCGTGCAAAAAGGTGGCTTTTGGGTACAGTCCCGAATCACATGGAGGCAATGAGCGATAGGAGGGGATTCGTCTCTCCCGGTATAGGGAGTTGATGTTGTGCTGTGTTCGATTGGCTATAACCGGAAATCCCTGGCCAGGGTTGCTGAGATTTACTGGTAAGTGTTATCAGTAGTTTCTCGAACTGTTATAGACCTCATATCGACACGACTTATCGAGCTACTGGGGTCTGACGTTTACCACCCCTAGGCGAGATATGCAACATATCAGACGACGAGACCGGACTGTACGGGAGTGTTACTGTTTGGATTCACAGGAGAAGTTACAGGCTTGCTTGTTGATCTTCTGAGCGCTCAATACCTGGGTAGCTGTTACGTTTAGCTGACCGCTTGCAGCTTGTGGGTGTTTGATATGATCATCACCTACTGCCGGCGTATTGACGATTCTTTAGAGTCCTACACAGAGGTTTCTTGACTCAGGCAAAACGGAGTAGGGGCACATATGTGATATGTGCGGGACCGAGGATAATGCGATATGTGATACCGTATTATATTCTCGCGATATTTGATATCAGCCGGGTCATCGGATCAAGTGTTGATTCGATGAATCGGTACGGATAAATATTAGTCGGTTATATGCGATATAGCCGGATTGTCGGATCAAGTGTTGATTCGATAATTTAATGTATAATAATATATATGATATATTAAATTACATTAACTAATATTTGCTCACTAAAAGATTCTTTTTCTCATTCGGGTAATACATTGATATATATGCGATATATGTTAATTGTATTATTTTATTTTGTTACGATAAATATTATATATGTGATATATAATATTGTAACATGATATGATAACTAATGCAACTTGTTTAGTGGAGTTTAAACTTGATTAGGGTTAAACCTTCTAGTTGATTCTAGAAGCTTTTCTTTTTGTCATGATAAAGATATTTTCAAGTGAGTCATGCTTTAACCAAACCCTAACCCTAGTTAATTCTCTACAAGAGTTAGCTTGACCATGGTTGCATTATCTATCATATTATTACTTTTCCTATTCATCACAAATGGATCATGAATATTGTTCATCTTCTTCCTTCATTTTCTTTCATGGAAAAACCTTTCTTGATTTTTCCAAGTGATGAATAATAGTGAGAAAAAGATAAATAAATAGAGCAAAATTCCTACTTCATCATCCTCATCTTCCCTTGACATTTAGATGAGAGTGTTCACATCATTTCATGAGTGTTAGCTTGTGTTAAAGAAACTTCAAGGTAGATCATCTTAGTATCGAAGATCGGAAGCAAAGGTTGCGTCTTTCTCTTCGTGGAACCTCTCGAGAGTCCGGATCCAGATGATCGCAGCGAAGGGACCACAACACGGAGCATATGAAGTAAAGGACCGGATCTACAAAGGTTGTAATCCCTCTCACTTAGTGTTAAAGTGTTTAGCATGTTGTTTTCGCCTAATCTCTAGTTTAAAGTTCCGTATTCGGGTTGTTCGGCACGGCTAAATTTTTATTCGGGCATGGTTGATGCCTCGTAGACCCTTGTGCGCGTGCCTAGCAACCCTACAGAGTTGACAGGATCCACGTACATGCAGATTTGATTACACTGATTTTACCTCATATTTATGATATGCTATTACCTAAGGCACTGGCACGAGCACTTGGCACTACACTCATGTATAGAGATTACATTGCCAGTTTAGCATGCTTCCGACTTATTCATATTGAGATTTATATTTATCTGATTGTATTGACCTAGGATGGGTCATACATTCGATCTCTGCTTGTAGATATTTTCTATTCACGAGTTGGCAACTCACCCCCGTTGTGCCACAGTTCTTGCAGGTTTTTGCCGTACAGATTCCATAGAGGCATTTCTGGCACACTGCTTCCATATGAGTGACTTGCGTTGGTAGGTGGGTTCTTTTGCATCATAACCACCCTTGTACATATACTTTCAGTTGTATCTAGTCATTCCATCAACCAAAACTTGTATATTGTTTCAGACTTAGAGACAGTGATGTATTATTTCGATCTTAGAGTCGCGCTTGTAGTATTATGGTTTCCTGGCTGTTTTGAGTTTCATTTTGGGTTTTGATCCTCGCCCTTTGGCGTTGTATATTATTATTGCTTGCGTGGTTGTGACCATCGATTGAAGAAGAGCTAGCTCCCGCTTGGGGATGCTTTTTATCATTGCATATATATTGTTCTTGTTGTACCCCGTTTGGGGCCAGTTTTTACAAAGGAAACTCTGCCGAAATTTTCAGAAAAGACTACACATTTTTAAAATGCATTTCGTCTTAGTTATTTGAAAACTTTGATTTCAAACATGCTTTCTTTACTTATAAAAAACCAGTTCCTTTATTTACTCCTTAAATGATTTTAGATTTCTGGGCTTTTGGCTTACTTGGATCAGATGGAGTCCTATAGACTTCATAGGATTCAAGGGCCAGTCACGTGCTCTTTCGGGTCGTGACATAGTCCTTACGGACCATTCCTGTTGTCTATCCAGACAAACCTGCACCTACCTGCTCCTGTGTTGGCATTTGTTCTTGATTACTTAAATACCTGACTTGAACACCTATAACTTGGAGGTATGGGGAAATCAATGATGAAACCTGACTTGTAACTCGACAGTGTGCTACCTTTACCGACCAGTTTTAGAGGCTGGGCCAGCCTTGGGATGATGCTGCTGACATCATCCATCGTTATCCATTACCTTTTAGAGGCTAGGCCAGCCTTGGGATGATGCCATGGACATCATTCATCTTTACCCTTTTTCCTTTTGTGCCTAGCGGCATGTCTCGGTTTCAGCCCGAGAATCTTCACCGTGATCCCGGGCACGCACGGGATACTATTGAGTTACATCGATGATTCATCAAATTGATTTGAAAGACTTGAGAGTAGTTAACCCAATAGACCAGTTTGGATTACTCACGGTACACTACATTTCACTGCCCTGATTTATATTGCTGTTACACCTGCTTTACTATTTATGATTATACTTGCATGTCTTGCTACCCTGTTTATTTATTATTGCTTGATGTTATGACGCGCTGACGTCTGGGTTTTGCATGGCCCAGATTCCGTACCTTTGCTGCAGTCCAAGTAGGAGTACTTCAGTCAGCAGGCTGAGCAGTGAGGACTCTTTAGTAGTTAGTTCTTTTACTTTTCAGTATTTTATTCCTGATGTGAGCCCGCATTATGGGACATACATTCCACTTATTCTTGTATTGGATCTTTTGCTTCCGCATTATTTATTCTTGACTCATTTTATTTTGGCTTATGGACATGTGCTAGATAGTTTTATTATTGTTCTTGATATCTCTACAGCCGTAATGTGACTGTGGAAGGATAATTCCTATCCTAAGGTAGCATGGTTGGCTATGTCACGTGCCTACCTTAGCGTACTCTGGGAAGCGGGGCGTGACATGGTTCTTTTGGTATCAGAGCCATAGGATATAGGTTAATCGAGTTTGATTCTTTTTGTAGTTGGGTATTGGACCCAATACATGAATCAGAATACTCGTGATTAGGAACATGTCCTGCCACCTTGTTATCGTGATTCTTGAATCATATCTTCCTCTTATCCTTTGTCTTGACGATATGCAAACCACTTTGCATCTCGACTCGAAACCTTTTGGTTCCCTATTATTTCACCTGTTCTTTGATTCTGATACTAGGATTTGGGCGACTTGAGTGGAGTTATGTAATTGTACCCATGAACTGCAGCATGGTTACAATGCGGTACTCTATTTAAGTAACTTGGAGTCCTGGTTTTGATTCACTTCCTTGTTTCATGATCGTTATATTACCTTACTTCTCTCGGTTTCATTGCTTACCAGTTCTTGTTTTATCGCCAGCTTGAATCATGTTTACCGTGCTTAATTCTCTTCAGTATCTTGACTTCGGATGAAGTCATCTCGGTATCTTACTTGTTCATGTTTTCCCCGCATTAGAATTATTCGATTCTGGTGCATCCCTTTTTTTTGTTGTTGTCTTGGGAATGGATTTTCGCAGCACTTTCCACACTCATATTGATTGTAAGGAAAGGAAAGTGATTTTCCATATTTCCGGACATCCGGAGTTGTTTTGCTGGGGGTAACAGTTCTGTCGGGCCAGTCGGGTTTAGGGCTAGGCCAACAAACAATGTTCTTTCGTCGATGGAAGTTGATAAGGAGGAAGCGCCAGCAGTAGTTCGAGAGTTCATGGACGTGTTCGAAGACATCTTGGGTTTACCACCAAAATGAGATGTGAAGTTCGCGATTGATCTTGTTCCTGGTGCAGCGCCAATCTCAAAGGCGTATTATCCAATGGCACCAGTGGAGTTGGAAGAAATCAAGAAGCAGGTTACCAAATTACTTGAGAAGGGTTGGATTCGAAGCAGTGACTCGTCTTGGGGAGCTCCAGTTCTTCTAGTCAAGAAGAAAGATGGCACGAGGAGGATGTGCATCGACTATCGAGAATTAAACCGGGTGACTATTAAGAATAAGTACCCGATCCCTCGCATTGGCGAACTATTTGAGCAGCTTAGTGGTGCGAGGATATTCTCGAAGTTGGATTTGCGATCCGGATATCATCAGGTCCGAGTGAAAGCAGAGGATATTTGCAAGATGACGTTCCGAACTCGGTATGGACATTACGAGTACTTAGTGATGCCCTTCGGAGTAACGAATGCACCGGCGATATTTATGGACTTGATGAACCGAATCTTTTCACCATTCTTAGACCAGTTTATTGTGGTGTTCATTGACGATATTCTGGTCTATTCAAAGAGTATTGAAGAGCATGCTGAACATTTGAAGATCGCACTACAGACGTTGAGACAAGAGAAATTATATGCGAAGATGAGCAAGTGCGAGTTTTGGCTGGAAGAAGTAAAGTTTTTGGGGCATGTTGTGTCTGGCAATGGAATCGCCGTCGATCCTGAAAAGATTGCAGCAGTTCGAGATTGGCCGATTCCGAAGAATGTTGCGGAGATAAGAAGTTTTCTTGGACTCGCCGGGTATTACAGAAGATTTATGGAGAACTTTGCTCGTCTGGCGGAGCCGTTGACCAAGCTTACGCGCAAGGAGGTACCCTTTGTGTGGACGGATAGGTGTGCGTCAGCTTTCGAGGCGTTGAAGCAGAAATGATTACCGCTCCTATTCTGACCGTGCCAGACAGTTCTGGAGGATTAGTGATTCACAGCGACGCATCTGGGAAAGGATTGGGATGTGTTTTGATGCAGCATGGGAAGGTTGTAGCGTACGCATCGAGACAGTTGAAGACCCATGAGAAGAATTACCCAACTCACGACTTGGAGCTTGCGGCTGTGATCTTCGCTTTAAAGATTTGGAGACACTACCTTTTGGGCGAAAGGGTCGAGGTGTTCACTGATCATAAAAGCTTGAAGTATGTGTTCACGCAGAAGGAGCTTAATATGAGGCAACGTAGATGGTTGGAGCTGATGGCCGACTACGATGTTGATCTTAAGTACCATTCGGGGAAGGTTAATGTCGTGCCGGATGCGCTCAGTCGGTTACCAGCTATTCAGATGTTGACTACGCAGAAGGAACTCATCGAAGACTTTCGGAGATTTGATTTGGAGGTTGTGCTACCGCATTCTTCGGGACAGTTGATGCAGTTGCAGGTACATTCATCATTGATCGAGAATATTAAAGCAGCGCAATCGCAGGACCCTAGATTGCAAAAGTTTTGAGAACAGGTTGAAGCCGGACTTCGAACAGACTTATTGATCCATGAAGATGGTTCGTTGAGGTATGGTAACCGATTGTGTGTACCAAAGGAGGATACTCGCGAAGAACTTATGAAAGAGGCGCACAGTTCAGCCTATTCCGTACATCCAGGAGGCACGAAGATGTACCGAGATATACGACAGCATTTCTGGTGGGAAGGCATGAAACGGGAGATTGCCCGCTTTGTGGCAAAATGCTTGGTGTGTCAGCAAGTTAAGGCTGAACATCAAAGGGTTGCTGGTTTACTGTAACCACTTCCGATTCCTCAATGGAAGTGGGAACATATAACCATGGATTTCGTGACAGCTCTACAGCGGAGTCCAAAGGGCAACAATGCAGTATGGGTGATTGTTGATCATTTGACCAAGGCAGCTCATTTCATTCCTTTTCGGGTTGGTCAATCAACAGAAACTTTGGCAGAACGGTACATGCAGGAGATTATAAGATTGCATGGAGTACCGGTAAGCATCGTGTCCGACCGTGACACTCGGTTCTTATCATACTTTTGGAGGAGCTTACAGGAAAGTTTGGGGACTCGATTGAAGCTTAGCACAGCTTATCATCCTCAAACAGATGGCCAGTCAGAGAGAACGATCCAAACTCTTGAAGATATGTTGAGAGCTTGCATGTTGGACTTCAAGGGTTCATGGGAGGATCATCTGCATTTGGTGGAGTTTTCTTACAACAACAGTTTCCAGGCAACAATTCAGATGGCTCCATTCGAAGCTTTATATGGTCCCAAGTGTCGTTCACCTGTTTGTTGGGACGATGTCGGTGAACGAAGGTTGTTGGGACCAGATTTGGTTGTGCAGACAGTCGAGAAAGTTAACGCTATCCGGAACCATATGAAAGCAGCACAAGACCGACAGAAAAGTGGGGCAGATACGTCGAGAAGACCTCTAGAGTTCGCCATGGGTGATTTGGTATTCTTGAAGATATCACCGACTAGAGGGGTGATTCGTTTCGGAAGTCGAGGAAAGCTCAGTCTTCGATTCGTTGGACCCTTTGAGATTTTGGAGCGTGTTGGTGAGGTAGCGTATCGTTTGGAGTTACCGCAGTCCTTGGCGAATGTGCATGATGTGTTTCACGTATCTCAACTCCGTAAGTATGTTCGAGATGAAACGCATGTGTTGGATCATTCGGAGCTAACGGTTCGAGAAGACTTGACTTTTGAGGAGCGACCGGTTGCAATTGTGGATCGAAGGAAAAAGGTTCTTAAGAACAAGGTTATCCCTCTTGTACTTGTTTCTTGGGGTAATCGCTCATATGGAGAGTCCACTTGGGAACGAGAAGATGAAATCCAGTAGAAGTTTCCCCATCTTTTCTTGTAGTGTTGGTCATTTATTCTTTTGTGTTCTAGGAATTTCGAGGACGAAATTCTTTTTGTAGTTGGGTATAATGTAACAACCGAGTTCTGTTATACCAATTTCTGTTACCGTTTGCGTGGTGTGTGGTATTTATTTCATTTATCATGCTTTGGCTGTTACTAGTTATAGTTTACCCCGACATTTCATATTCTTGCATATAACAATTTAAGTCTCTTAAAATAATTTAAAAATACATGTCTTGGCCCGCTTGATACCCCTAACCCTGTGGTAGCGTCTTTACATCGTGTTCTCGTCCCGTTCAGTGAAACGGATGTGTTTGGACGGCTACGCGCACGTACGTGCGTTCGTTCTTGGGGGTATGCCTTTTAATTACACAATCCTTCATTTTAATTTTTGGAACTTGCCAGTATTTTTCTTATTTCAAATCCAAATTTTTGGACCCGACCCGGGAGCAATTCTGAAATATTTTATATTCCGCCAAATCCTATTTATTTCAAAATTTCTTAAAATCTGTTTAAAAATATTTTTACAGCCTATTAAAATTTTTCTAATCCAATGAGATTACATTTTAAAATCCCAGTAAATCTTTTTAAATCAGCTTAAATTTTAGCCAGCGAGATTATACTTTTAAACCCTGTGAATCTTTTTAATTTCCCTATCAATTCCCCTCATCCAATCAAAACCCTCCTTTCCTCGTCGCTGGCCCCCACCTTCGTCTCTCTCTCTTCCTTTTCTCCTTCTCTCTCTTCCTCGTTCTCTCTTAACCCCATTACGAGACAAATTCCTCTCTCCTCCTCTTTCTCTCTCCTCTCGTTTCTCCCTCTCTCTTTCCTCTCGCGCCCGCTTCTTTCTCCTCTCGCGGTGCGCGAGAATCCCGTCACCGCTCCCCGCGATATCCTCACCTCCCTCTATCTTCTTCTCCCTTTGTTAAAGAAATGGAACCCATGCACGAGAACCACAAAGTTAAACCCTAACTTTTCCCTCGTCCTCTCTTTCCTCGTCGACACCTTCGGCATCCCCCTCGTCACCCTCAACTCCATCATCTCTTCTCGTTCTTCCTCCCTCAAGCGAGCCCACTAAACCCAGAAACCCACTGCAGCCCTGAACCCAGCACCGCCACCTCGTCGCCACCGACTCCCTCATCTCATCGTCATCTCCTTCCTCTCCCTCTCTTCCTCTCCTCTGCCGTTTCCCAGCACTAGAACCCACATCAAAGCAAACCCTAGCAGAAACCCTAGCCTCGATCCATTCCCTGCAACCTGGGACCTTGCTGCCTTGCCGTTGATCTCGCCGGCGATCCCTTGCCGACGACTTCCCACCTTTGCAACCACAGCCGTCTCCCAAACCCCAGTGAGAGACCCTTCTCTCTCTCATCCTTCTCTTCTTCTTCTTTCTCTTCTACTTCTTTCTCTTCTTCTTTATGTTAATTTTCTTTTCCGTTAAAGAAAGGGGACCTCTGTAGATCGTCGGAGCTCCGTCGACGCCTCGCCGACGACGCTGTCACCCTCTGCAATCCAGTGAGTAAGTTTCCTCCATCAATCTCCTCTGTTCTATTTCATTCTTCTTGCTTCTTCTTTCATGCATTCTCTTTCAATCTAAATGTTCACTGCGTTTCTTGATTGCCAGGATCCGACCGTGCCGGCGACGATCCCCGACGATCCAGCTAGGACCTCTGACCCGTGTGATTCCACTGTTCGTTGTTTGGACTCATTCCGTGTACCGTGCGCGCGTCGCGACTTTTCCCGCCGACGCGAGACGTTCCGTTTTCCGTATTGTGACCGTCGAGGCATGTGAAACTTGCTACATGCTATTCAAACTATTCTTATACTAATTTATCTATTCTCCTATTAAATCTCTAGATAGAATTGAAAGTCTTGAATTTCAAGTTAACCGCATAACGTTCCGTATACATATTTTCTGATCTAGAACTTGAAACTTAATTGTTGCATCTAGTTGTTTATACCTAGTAATCACATGTATATGTTAGACCACATGATCATAATTGTTTTATAGCCATGATACCCTTTTTCTCTAGTATTAACCTATCGGACATCCGGGTGCATCTTTAACCGGTTTAGTTACAATTGCATCCATTGAACATATTATACATGTCATCGCATCCCTAGATTACTCAATACTTATTAACTTGATTTTTTTTAACATTCATATCTGTCATACTGTATCCATATAATGCTGAAACCATCTCTTAAAACACAAACTGATGACCGTACAGCTAAGTAGTTTAATCTGCACATATTGCTTAACCTATTACATGTGCCAATTTATTGTGTTATTGATACCCATGCTTGTTTATTTACAACCATGATTTTTGTCAGTTGATTATGAGCACTCACATGATATCCTTTACACCCTGACATGACTTGCTACACACATACTACTTGACCCGACATGGTACCGTACACTACTTGACCTGACCTGATGTACCATAGCTTGACCTGTTACCTGATCTTGTGTCTAATGCTAACAAACCTGACATGTAGTCCTTATGGACTGTTCCTGTTGTCTATCCAGACAAACCTGCACCTACCTGCTCCTGTGTTGGCATTTGTTCTTGATTACTTAAATACCTGACTTGAACACCTATAACTTGGGGGTATAGGGAAATCAATGATGAAACCTGACTTGTAACTCGACAGTGTGCTACCTTTACCGACCAGTTTTAGAGGCTGGGCCAGCCTTGGGATGCTGCTGCTGACATCATCCATCGTTATCCATTACCTTTTAGAGGCTAGGCCAGCCTTGGGATGATGCCATGGACATCATTCATCTTTACCCTTTTTCCTTTAGTGCATAGCGGCATGTCTCGGTTTCAGCCCGAGAATCTTCACCGTGATCCCGGGCACGCACGGGATACTATTGAGTTACATTGATGATTCATCAAATTGATTTCAAAGACTTGAGAGTAGTTAACCCAATAGACCAGTTTAGATTACTCACGGTACACTACATTTCACTGCCCTGATTTATATTGCTGTTACACCTGCTTTACTATTTATGATTATACTTGCATGTCTTGTTACCCTGTTTATATATTATTGCTTGATGTTATGACGCGCTGACGTCTGGGTTTTGCATGGCCCAGATTCCGTACCTTTGCTGCAGTCCAAGTAGGAGTACTTCAGTCAGCAGGCTGAGCAGTGATGACTCTTTAGTAGTTAGTTCTTTTACTTTTCAGTATTTTATTCCTGATGTGAGCCCGCATTATGGGACATACATTCCACTTATTCTTGTATTGGATCTTTTGCTTCCGCATTATTTATTCTTGACTCATTTTATTTTGGCTTATGGACATGTGCTAGATAGTTTTATTATTGTTCTTAATATCTCTACAGCCGTAATGTGACTGTGGAAGGATAATTCCTATCCTCAGGTAGCATGGTTGGCTATATCACGTGCCTACCTTAGCGTACTCTGGGAAGCAGGGCGTGACAAGTGATCTTGGAGAACACGCACTGTATCGGCCTAAATGCCGTGAAAACCCTATCTACAATGAATATTCTCTGTGCGTCATCAATCGGATGTCCCTTCTCCGCCTCGATTGTTTGGATCAACTGATCTATCTCAGCCACCATCGTCGCCTGTTTGTAGAAGAAATGTATTACTGTCATTCTTAAAGCTACATAATAATTATTCTAAAATAATTAAGAAGCTCGGCATATATGGAGTCTTACATATATCCCCTGTGCCTTAATCGACGCAGGACGCCATCGTCCTGTATAAATTGAGCTCGGTAGATTTCGATCCGATCAAGAGACTCTCCACCATGATTTTCTTCCTGCATATAACATTTAGAAAGTTCACACATAAATTTCTAAGATAATTTTAAGGTATTAATATCAAATACGATACTTACGTGTTCTGTTTACCGTCGAAAATATAGACAAATTGGGATGGATCGTCTTGCCTGAATTTAGGGGCAGATCCTATTTGGAACATATCCTTCCACCTCTCCGAAAATACCAAGTTGATTTATGACACCGTATATCGGAGGTTTGGATAGTTGCGATCGATATAGCAGGCTTTATCAGATTCCCCCTCATTTGTGAGGAGTTTTGGATCGTGGGGATGCTCTTCCCTGCAGGCGCAAACCCCCGCAGTTAATTACGTTATCGCGTTGCAATAACAACTTTCACCTACTCCAGTATTTCACTTAGTGTCGTGTTGAGGTTGCCCGTGGATTGTATATGGAGACTAGTTTATGTTGTCGCCCGTAGGGCGCGGATTAGTCCAAATCCGTATATATATGAATTTGGGTTTGAACTTAGGACGCAGATCTTATATGAACGAGTTCCATCAATTTGAGATATATTATCTGAGGATCGTTAGCCATTTTAAAAACTAAGATCAACTCAGGATTATGTAGTTAAGGCTCGTTAATTCTGTTTTGGATTAAGATCAACTTAACAAGTATAGATTAAGGATCTCTAGTCATCTTTGAGACTAAGATCACTTGGGTCTATTGATATTTTGATCCACAGAAGTTTTATCATTTAATTAAACTTTATTTAAGTGATTAAATGATGTTTTATGGTACAAGTGCGCAGGTACATGCGACGCACATGCCTGGTTATTTCATTTGAAAAGGGTGAGAGCATGTGTATCACATGGCACCTCTATTATAGGTTTTAAGTTATATATGTGCACATGTATGTAAATGCGTATGTATTTAGTAAGCCTGCGTGCGTTGCACATAGCGCTTGCACATTGGCGATGATGTACACATACGTGATTGTCACGTGATGCGCATACCATTATAGGCGGTTTTCATCAAGTGCGCACACGCGGACATCACGTGATGCGCATGACTTCAGAGGCTGTTTTCTTCAAGTGAGCACACGTGGGTATAACGTGAATCGCATACCTTCATAGGCGGTTTTTTATTAAGTGCGTACTAATTTGGGTGCACTTGTTTTTATCATAAAGCACAGGTTTTCATTAAGAAACAATGGTTTCTGTGTTATCTTCTTTTCTTCTTCTCTTATTTGCAGAGAAGTGAAAACCTTGGTTTTCACCAGTTTTTTTTGTGCGTATCTTTTTTTTTAGAATGAAGGACGAGTCCTAAGATCATTTGATCTCTTTTAATAGTGAATCGTTAGATTCAAAGAGAAGTCAAGGCTTCTGTATAAAAACGAAAACTTTTTAATGGAAAAAGAGAAGTTTCCTTTTTCATTTCTACCTTGCGCAATTTTTGTTGAATAAGGAAGGGACTTGAATTTTTTTCAAGCTCATGGGGGGTCTTCTTTCTCTGATTTCTTTATATGATGCTCTTATTTATAGGAGAGAAGAAATTAGGATTTGTTTAATTTGTTTTAGTTTGTTTTGATCTCAATCTGATTTTAGATTGATTTAAAAAGATTTAATTGATTTATCTCAATTAAGGACGCCATGCGCACCGTTGGATCATTGATCCATAGATGTTTTGGTTAAAATATTTAACCAACAGAATATATTTTACTGTTAATTAAAAATTTGATTGCCTATCAATCAAGATTTATTTCTTTTTCAATAAGCGTCTGTTTTCAGGGAATGCACATACATTTGTTGTTGATTAAGTGCGCATTGTGCCCGCGCATTGCACGTGTATACGGCGAATATATGCGCACTTATCATATGCACACTTGCTTTGCACATGCCTGTGGCTAGAAAGTGTGCACGTGCTTTGCACATCGCACTAAATGATGTTTCTATTATGTGCGCACATAAATGTAATTGTGCAGACTGACGACTCATAATTTTCAGTGCTATCCACCTCTTTTTCAATACTTTCTTCGGTCAAAACTTGGGAACTGTTCCCATTTTAATGACATGCAAAATTTTTTGCGCCAAGACTTGATTACTCCTCCTTATAAATTAGAAAAGTGATCTTCTTCTCTTTCACATCCACAGAGAAAAAAATATGGCTTATGACCGCTCACACGCTCCTTGACAGCCATGAGAAGTACCCGTTGAAGAGATCATTCCCCGTTTTGCTACCCGCTTAGTGAACCCTGGTCTCACGGAAGCTCAATGTGACACCGTGATGTATGAGTTGATGTCCCGTAGGAGATCTCCTCTTCCAGCCGGCTCTATATGGCTTCGCTTGATTTTTCTAGCCGTTCTCAACGACGTTCCTTTTCACTCGGCGGAAATGACTTTAGCGATGCTCGACATGGCGGAGGACAAGGTCGACTGCTTTTAGGAGACAGGTCAGAACATGAAGCCTTTAAGGGACTGCTCCATTCACATGTTGAGTCGAATACGGGCTCGATGAGGTGTCATGTTTTCTTTTGCCGATGAACACGGCTGTTCACCCCCGAAAGACCGGACCGCGACGTTGAGACGTCTTGGCCTGAATTTTGGGGGCAGATGCTATTTGGACTTATCCATCCACCTCTCCGAAAATACCAAGTTGATTTATGGCACCATATATCGGAGGTTTGGACAGACGCGATCGTTGTAGCGCGACTTTATCAGATTCTTCTCATTTGTGAGAGGTTTTTTGATTGTGGGGACGCTCTTCCATGCAGGTGCAAGCCCCTACAGTTAATTACGTTACCGCGTTGCAATAACCACTTTCTTCTTCTCCAGCACTTCACTTCGTGTCGTGTTGTATTTTGTTTGTTAAGGTTGCCCGTGGATTGCATATGGAGACTATTTTATGTCGTCGTCTGTAGGGCGCGGATCAGTCCAAATCCGTATATTTTAGATTTGGGTTTAAGGACCGTTAATCTAGTTTGAGATTAAGATCAACTTAAATATATAAGAATTTGGGCTCAATTTATTTTAACTAAGGATACATTAGTCTAATTTGAAACTAAGATCAACTTAGCAAAATTTCAAGGATCATTTTTATTTCAGATCTAACAACAGAGCGTTTGGGCTCAGTTGTAAGAAAACCTTTTCAGAGAGGCTAAACCAATTTGGGCTTAGTCTACTCAGTCTTTTTTTGTTCAAAAGTATTAAGCACTTATTTGTAGCTCTGGTGCTCAAGTGTGAAACATGTGAGGCGCTTAGATATGGGCGCTGCACGATCAATGCTAAGTACTTAGTCATTTTGAGTGAATATAGAGTGCTAAGCATTTTATATGGCACTCACGTGGGAAGCACGTAAGGCACTGAGCATCGGTTTCGGGTTTTTTTGGTTCATCCCTTTTCTCTATACAGAAGTGCTAAGCACTTGGTTAGAGCTCTGGCGCTCACATGTGAAGCACGTGAGGCCCTCAGCCTCTTTTTTTTGTTTCACGTGTATTTCACGTGATTACTTTATTTTTGGGGTGCTAGGCTGCTTTATTTGGTGGCTGCCCAATCAACACAAATGAGTTTTCTTTGTTTTTTGGACGCTCACGTGAGATGCACGTGAGGCGTTTTAGCTCTCTCTTTTTTTGTTTTAGGCACTCACGTGGGAAACACGTGAGGCACCATAATAGTGCTAAGCACTAATTTTGCTTACGTGTGTTTCACGTGAGACACCAAGTTCTTTTTTTTATAGAGATTTTAATCTCTGTTAATGACATTTTAGTCATTGATGATCATCAAGATTTCTGTTTTGAAGATCTTGGATCATTTTTTCTGTTAGAGAACTAAGTTCTTTTTTTCTTTTTTATAAGAACTAAGTTCTTTATGTAGGGTTAAACCCTAATTTCGGAGGAATTAAATTCCCAGAACATATGTTCTTTTTTTTCCTCTTTCTTTTTAACCTAGTTTTTTTTCCCCTAAATTTTGAGTCTGAAGAACAGAATCTCCCCGATGAGAATTAAATTCTCAACTTGTAGGGCGATTTGTTTTTGCAAATCTCAAATCAGAGGAAGAACTAAGTTCTTGTATGAAGGGTTAAACCCTTGTTTCCATTATACTAGACAATGGAGATATTTTGATCTCTCCTTTTCCTTTACCTAGAGTCTTGAAGGAGGGAGATCTTCTTTCTTCTATTGAGAATTAAATTCTCTGTTGTTTTTGAGAGCCCTTTGTATTTTTTGCAAAAGCTTATGAGGGGTTCTCTCTATATGTCTGTCTCTGAGACTTGAAGTCTCTGATCCTTTATATAAGAGAGACAAATTGTTAATTGGTTTTGAGAAAATCTCTCATTGAGAGATTCCAATTGATTTAATTGGTCTCAAAATTTGTTTGGGGAATTTAACCCACTGTTGGATTTTTGATCCAACTATTTCTGTTTTTACAGAATATGATCTCTTATTTTTAACAAGATTGGGGAAATATTTTTTCATATACAGAATTTATTCTGTCAAACGGTGATTTTTAATCACCATTAGATTTTTAATCCAAGGGTGCTCGGTTTAACAGAGCACAATTTTTCTTTATTTAGAAAGATTGAGGAAATATATTCCTATTTCATTAGATCTTAGTTCCAATCACTTTCTGTTTAACAGAAAATATGCTTCTCATTTAGAGAGATTGGGGAGATATTTCCCCCCAATAGAATTTAATTCTATATCTGGTGACCTTTTTAATCACCCTTGGATGTTTGGTCCAACGACCCTCTATTTAACAGAGATGATCTTTCTATTTTTAGAAAAATTCAGGTAGGTATTTTCCAATAGTAGAATTTAATTCTACATAAGGAGGCACTCTCACGTGTTTAACACGTGAGGCTTATTTAGCTTCATTCATTTGGCGCCCATATGCCTTGCATATGAGCGCTCATGTGTTTAACACGTGAGCGCAATTTGGCCTTTGGCCATTTACTCTTAATGCTCATATGCTTTGCATACAAAATAGAATTTAATTCTATGCATAGAGTTTAACTATATCTGAAGCTAATTCTTCAAAAGAGTATTCTCATGTGTTTAACACGTGACCCCAGTATGAGTTTTTTCATGCTTATATGCTTTACACATAGGCGCTCACGTGTTTAACACATGAGGCCTATAGTCTTTAATTGTTTGATTGCAGCGCTTATATGCTTTACATATAAGCGCTCACGTGTTTAACACGTGAGGCTTGAGTCGTGGGGAAATCTTTCCCATGTTCTCTCCCTTTTTATATAACAAATTCCCCCAGTGTTGCTCTCATGTGGCTTGCACGTAAGTGCAACGGTGTCCATCTTTACCACCGTTGGATTGCCTAGGAGAATGGGAAGTTGAACCGCTCTCATCACGTCTTATAAATGAGGCATTTGGCCTTTAAGATGATTACTGTTTTTCATCTTTTTCCTTGAATATTTTCTTGAGAATTTAATTCTTTTATCAGAGCTTAGCTCTCTGCCCATAGAACTCCTCTGGTCAGAGTAAAACTCTGCCAACAAGAATTTTGGTAAGGATTATGAACGGAATTTTGTCTCTTAGGAAACTTTTTATCTTGTTTTGGGATTTTAATTCATTAACAGAGCTTGGCTCTTTTCTTGCACTGATCTCTTAGAGATCTAAATTTTTTTTGGGTAGACCATGGGTCTTGAATCAATGGGCATTCTTGAGAATCGTTGGTTCTCTTCTTAGGATTTTCCCTATCATTGATCCTGATCTTTGAGGGTCTTTGGAATTTAATTCCATCATATATATGTATATTTTTAACCTGTTTCCCATCATAGGGATTTCTGGGATTTAACCCTATTAGTGGAGGAATTTAATTCCATTTTGTCTTATAGAGCTTAGCTCTAAAAAATTTAGAACTTTTGGGAATTTTATTTCCCTTCCTGTTCTTGAGCATTTTCCTTTTTAGGGTTTTAATACCCTTTGTACAGATTTGAATCTGTTGTTATCTTTTAAAAGAGACCGCTTTTCGAAGATATTGGGAGTTTTTAACTCCACTGTTCACTTAATGAGAATTTTTTTAGATTCTCACAATAGGCCCTTAGTCTCATCGTTGACGAGCCGCCAATTTGATTTCATGGGGTCTACTAGCTTTTTAATTAGTAGTCCCATAAGACTGACTCACTCATTTTGGTGATTGTTTTTTTGTCCCCGTTTTCAGGTACAATGGCCTCACTTCCCTACTTCCCTTATACACGCTCAGAGGCTGCTTTCCCACAGTCGCCGTCAAACGAAGAAATGATGGCTATGATTAAGAATCACGATAAGGACAAAAAGAGCCTTCTGCGATGAGGCGTCTGGTATGGTCATATTATAATAGGCCGTCGCAGTTTTACGTGTGAAGTACCAGCGGAACCCATTCATTCGATTCAGTTTACGGTGCATCCGTGTACTGCTTATGCAGTGGAGATGGTTAATTGGACTCCCGAGGGAAGGCTTGAGCCATCAACGACAGGGATTTCCAATCAGCCCTTGGTGGATATTGACATTCTGGGACGCCGGATATCCCAAGGCGAGGCTCGAATTTAGGGGCAGGTCTACAAGATAGGCGTCATCCTACGGCATCCAGTGGGCTACCTTCCTTGGGCCTGTTATATTCTCTCCTCCCAACGCTCGCGTTTGCAGAAAGTTGGATTATACCAGGCAGTGTACGCATCTTTGTTCTACTATCATGCCCCTCATGTTTGGTGGGTTAAAGCCTTTTTGAACCAATGGAATCTTCTAACACACACGTTCCTACTGGGGGATCGCGGAGTTTCTGTTTCGCTGGAGGAATTCTGAGAAATTTTGGGACTTCCGTGTAGGGTTTCCTTATCACCTCATATAGGGTTTGGAAGCATCATACATGCCACAATTTAATTTTAAGAGGTGCTAAGCAAACTTAACTAGGAATCGAACTAGAAATATAGGGTAACACTTATAGTATCACATACTAAAGTTAATCTATAACTAAGTGGAGAGACTACAACCTTTGTAGACCTCGTAGGGTTTGAATGAGCTAGCTTAAACCTCCTCCACGTCCACGACGATCCACCCAGAGTTCCTTTGCTCAAAGCTCCTAGCTCCAATAGATCACAAAGAAGATGAAGCAAACAAACTACACCAAGGGGCTAAAGAAGTGTAGTGTGATGATATGGTTGTGTTCTCATATAAAAACCCTTTCTTTCTTTTAACCTCACTCAATTTATGAAACTCAAGAGAGAGCTAGAGAGAGGATGATGAAGATGGCAACCATTTTCTTTTGGATGAAAAAGATAATGATAAAGATCAAAAGAGAGAGAGAGAGATAAATATCAAGCATAAATATCTAAACTCAAACCATGGTTAATAAAAATATCTAGATATTTTAGAATGAGAAAAATAACAAAGGAAAAAGAAACCATAGTTAAATTTTGGTCAAGTAAAGAAAAGTCAACAATGATGAATAATCAATTTTCTTTTTCTCATTCTAATATATACAAATATATTTACTTTCCATGTATTTCTTATATTGCCATCTTTAATGTATCATCAACCATGATACTAATGCATGTATGTATGTGTGTATGCACATCAACATGTACGTATACATGCATGCATCCATCATAAAGAAAATGTTTATTTAAATGAGATAAAAGTCAATATTAAATCAACATTTGATTTAATAAACCGGTCATATCTCATACGACCCGACCAATATAAAACACCCGATTAAAATACGACATCATATACACGTATTTAATCGAGCTGCTGCACATATCTCATATGTACACTACATCGTTTCGCCTGAGCCAGGAAACTCCTATGTGGGACTCTAAGACTCGTCAATACGCCGGAAGTAGGTGATGATCACATCAAACACCTACAAGCTGCAAGCAGTCAGCTAAACGTAACGGCTACCCGGGTATTGAGCGATCAGAAGAAGAACAAGCGAACCTGTCAAAACTCCCGTAATCCAACTGGCAACACTTACTGTACAGTCCGGTCTCTTCGTCAGATATGCTGCATATCAAGTCTAGGGATGGAATCGTTGACCATAATAACTGAATAAGTCATGCCGGTTTATGGTCTACAACAGATCGAGAAACTACTGATAACACTTATCAATAATATCTCAGCAGCCCTGGCCAGGGACTTCCTGTTATAGCCAATCGTGCACAGCACAACATCAACCCCCAATACCGGGAGAGACGAAACCCCTCCTATCGCTCATTGCCTCCATATGGCTCAGGACTGTACCCAAAATCCACTTGTTTGTACGACTCAGTAGAGCCGTAGTAGGGTGGAGATCAAAGTACAGTGGGAGGACATACAAGACTCTCTGGCGATCTCGGGTCTACAGACTAACCTGTACCAGTGCCACCTGAGAACTGCTATCCGACGTATGATATAATACCATATAGGAGTTCTCGGTGAGTCCGTTCGATGTACCCAGTTTCACTGAGCACCCGCATACAATCTTTGGTGTCACCACACCAGACGGATATGGGATCATCCATCGTCCATCACATGGAACAAGAATGGTATACGCTAGTCTACACTGGAATATCGATGCCCTGTCTCGATATACCCACGATTATGAACATTTCAAGGATATGCTTATAAACTACAGGTGTCCCACCAGTATGATCCACATCATAACCCCAGTAGTCAAGCCTATATCCTTAGGGCTTTATCAACATGTACCAAATGAGTAAAAACATGATCAAGTGAACATATGATAAAGTGAAACCAGATAGCATACTATCATGTCGAGCAAGACTGTTCTCTGAATACACACACACACACACATCAGTACATACACTGTCACATAATGGCCTCTAGGGCATACATATATCCAACAATCTCCCACTTGCACTAAGGCCAATTATTGGCGTATCTCATACCCAACATCTTAAAAAGTCGCTCATGCTGCGGCTGAGGGAGGGCCTTGGTGAATGGATCCGCAGTGTTGTTCTTTGTATCTACTCTCTTAATCTCGATCTCGTGGCGATCAACTATCTCCCGGATCACATGATATCGCCTCAGGATGTGTCTGGACTTCTGATGGGACCTGGGCTCTTTGGCCAATGCCATAGCCCCATTATTGTCACAATACAAAGGTATTGGATCAATAATGGTTGGAACTACTCCTAGCTCCGAAATGAACTTCCTCATCCAGACGGCTTCCTTGGCAGCATCATTTGCAGCAATGTACTCAGCTTCCATCGTTGAGTCTGCAACGGTATCCTGTTTGGAACTCTTCTAACTTACCGTCCCTCCATTGAGGGTAAATGCAAACCCTGAGATAGACTTGCTGTCATCCTTGTTACTCTGGAAGCTCGAATCGGTAAAGGCCTCCATTTGGAGATCCCCGTTACCATACACCAAGAACAATTCTTTAGTCCTTCGCAAGTACTTAAGAATGTTCTTCACAGCAGTCCAGTGATTCTCCCCTGGGTTTGACTGATACTTGCTTACTACACTAAGTGCATAAGCAACATCAGGACGTGTACACAACATCGCATACATTATCAATCCTACTGCCGAAGCATAGGGAATAATGCTCATGCGAGCTCTCTCTTTATCAAACTTTGGGCAATTGTCCTTGGAGAGAGTGACTCCGTGGCAAGCGGGTAAGGTACCCCGCTTGGAGTCTTCCATACTAAACCTCTTTAGGATGGTGTTGATGTACTTGGTTTGTTACAATCCCAACAACCGTTTGGATCTATCCCTATAGATCCGTATGCCCAATATGTATGTGGCATCACCCAGGTCCTTCATGGAGAACCTTTGTGATAAGAATGATTTGACCGACTGTAGCATAGGAATACCATTTCCTATCAGAAGTATGTCATCTACGTACAATACGAGGAATGCGACATTTCTCCCTACAGTCTTCTTATAAACACAAGGTTCATCTGGATTTTTGATGAAATCAAACTCTTTGAAAACATCATCAAAACAGATGTTCCAACTTCGTGATGCCTGCTTTAATCCATAAATGGATTTAAGAAACTTACATGCTTTTCTGCTGCTCCCATTGTCAATGAAGCCCTCTGGCTGATCCATATAAACGCATTCATCTAAATCACCATTTAGAAATGCAGTTTTAACGTCCATCTGCCAGATTTTTGTCACGACCCGAATATTTCGACTCGTGATCGGCACTTAACCACGCTACGTCTACAGGCGTAACGCGACTAAGTAAGCCGAATCCAGAAATCAAAACCATTTAAAAGTAGCGAGTGTTGAAAACATTTAGTTAAAACATTTAGAAAACCTTACATAATTCGATAAGTTCTTTTAAAGTTACGTTGCCATTTAAATAATTTTGGCAGCATTTCCTTTGTAAAAGTAACCCCGAAAATCGGGTATAAAACAGGATATAAGTAAAGATGAAATATAATGAAATGAAACATTCCCAAACGGGAGCAATCACGCCTAACGGCGGAAACCATCATCACAAGAGTAATATACGACGCCGTAGCGAAGAATAAGCAATAAGTAAACATCACAGGAATATAAACTGCATATAAAAACAGTCGGCTCCTACGAGCTCGACACCAGAATACAAAATATACATCATCGTCCTCACACAGTATCTAAGTCCAGTACATAAATGGTAGATGGAGAATACTAGATACAAAAGGAGTACAATAAAAGTAATCAGATACCACAACCCACCTAAAATGCAAAACAGCTCTCACACCAACTGTAGTGGTATCTGTAGCCAAAAGATGCAAAAGGCAGCCTGCCGCGACTACTCTGAAGGGCAACCTGCAAATACTGTGGCACAACGGGGGTGAGTTGCCAACTCGTGAATAGAGATAACATATAAAGGTAATCGCGAGCATGCACGTATTGCGCTACTCTATCAAATGCCAGCAGATGATATCAATGCGTGATAAGCAGTATGTGCAATAATCATGCAAATGCTCTGTCAGGTAAAATAACTACAGGATGAGATACATGATAATCAATACTGAGCATGGGATAAACAACATCTACATGGAAATATCAACATGGAAAAATAATCGGTGCCCCAAACTGCATCCAAATCCCAAATAAACTCATGCGCCGGCACTCTCCTCGGCCCTCAAATCCTGTAAATCTCTGAAAATCACGAGTGCCCAACATCGGCACTCAAAATATCATAAAACACTCGTGTCCAGCATCGACACGCAAATCCTCATATATCGGGCTCCGTCAGTCCGGATCAGCCCACGGGCTCCGTCTGCGGTATCGGCTCTCGGCCCCGGCAGTACGGATCATCCCGCATCCATCTCTCGACTCTGGTCAGTATCCTCCGGATAACCGCCAGGTCCAACCAATCACCGGTAGGTACTCGCCACCCTGCCAGGCTCATCGTCTACTCCACGAAAAACATTTCTCGTCCCGGGGAACCATACCGGGTCCACCACGAACCCACAAACGGATCATCTAACTCCTCGAATCGGGTTTCAAGCACACGTCTCAGCACCGAGAAAACGCGTGGTGGACGCACCAAAATATCATATCACGAGGGAACGGGTTTTCAAACAGTGCATCTTTTCTTTAAATAATTCCACGGTCCTCAAAACCAGAAATTTCATGGAAATCCAACACCAATGAGTGAATCAAATGCGATATGCTATGTACATCAAGTCACAATGTAGGTACAAGGGAGAACCGCTTTTTAAAATAGTTTCAGTTTTTAAAGACAACTTACGGCTCCCAATTTCTATGAAGATCATAACGAATCATATATGAAATGAACTACAGCAATGTAATCATGGCAATTCTACAGGGAGTGTGTCATGGCAATTACTAACGGTGTGTGTGTAACATGCAGATTAGTGCTCGTGCAACATGAACCGTTAGTAATAGTGCGGTGTTCTATCAATTCTAAGTTTACATACATATAGCAGGGAATGCAGTATGCAACAGTAGTATACATGACAGTCAATGTAGGAAAAATGCAATGTATAACTATAAGGTCCTATCAGCCCTGACGCATAACGCCATGCGGGCGATATCCCCATAGATGTTAAATCTACTCACCGAAGTCTCGCGCTAAGTATAGCCGACGACTTGCTTTCCTTTCTTCGCAGCGTCCGTCTCACTCGCCTGCGAACCTAGAATCACACAATATATCACACATAAGCTCAAATCCACAAAAACGTGACATTAAGGTCAAACTAGAAACCCGTGTCGCAAACCAAGCGCGTGTGTGCGCGATACGTAAAAACGTGTGATTACGCGCCTGAAACTACCCTGACGCATCGCGATACGCAGAAATCCCAAACCACATGCGTATCACGCGTGTCGCGAAGGTTTAAAAATACGGGAAATAGGTATATAGCTCCAGATTTTCCTACAGCAAGAATAACTCAAAAATACACATGCCAGGAGTCTAAGGGTCTCAGCAGACACCTATAGGACCAAACCCCAACCAAAACCCTCCCCTTCTGGCCGCAATTTACGGCCAGATCGAATTTTTCGGCGGCCACTGTACGGAATTTGGGGGTCGGGTTCTACCTGGGGGATCAGCACCTAACCAACATACTGCAGTCTTCTCAAAATCAATCTGAACTCACCGGGTCGATAGCAGACAGAAGCTCAAAATTTACTTAAAAACGATGAATTGCATCAAATAGGGATCTGGTGGTATTTTAGTACAATTGGGGGTTAAGCTGGGTTAATATGGCCCTAACAACACTCCAGCAACTTACTGACACCAAAACATACATCACTTGGTCATGGTTCCCACAATTCACCACATATCGCACTAAAACGCACCAATAACCACTAATCGAAGCTAAGCTACACTAAATAAGCAAACTAGGAAGTAAGTTCAGGAAGTATACCCCACACTCGACCCTAGGAAGCTGGAGGAAGAAGAAGAAGTGGAGGGAAGGAGCTGCAGTTGAAGTTGTGCTGTTGCTGCTGCTCACTGATGTTGTTGCTGTGATGCTTGCTGCTGCTGCTGCTGTGATGCTTGCTGTTGCTGCTGAGATGGTTGCTGCTGCTGCTGGGGATGCTTGCTGCTGCTGCTGTGGAGGTAAGTGTGTGTGTGAGTGTGAGAGTGAGGTTGAGAGAAAAGATTACAAGAATAAGAGGGAATCATAACCCCAAATGTCAACCCCTCCATTCTCTCTCTTCATTAAATGCAAGCATGGCTTTTGCCATGATGCATTCTCTCTCTCTCATTCTCACCAAGTCAACACTAAAAGGGGAATTCAAATTAAAGCAACCATCATAAAACTAATTAAACTCAATTAAAACCCAAAGGGCTTAATCCCTAAGATTAAACCCACCATGGTTGCTAATCATGGTATTACCTCATTTTAAAACCTTAGTTTACATGCACATGTGTGTGCAAGCCTAGGAAAATTCTGGAAAAATATTTATTAAATTGGGAAAAATATTTGAAACTCAATTTGGTAAACTTTTTATTAAAAACCCTTTATTTAAATATAAATAGCCACTAAACACATTCTAAGGTGTTACAATCTCCCCCTCTTAAAAGAAATTCGTTCCCGAATTTCAAAATCTAACTACACGTACCTTCGAAAAGACGGGGGGTACTTCTTCCTCATCTCGCTTTCGGTCTCCCAAGTGACCTCCTCGCTGCTCTGACCACGCCAAAGTACCTTGACTGATGGAATGTCTTTCGATCTCAATTTCTTCACTTGTCGATCCAAGATCATCACCGGCTGCTCTGCATAGGAAAGGTCGCGCTCAAGCTGGATCGTCGGGTGCTGAATCGCATGCGAAGGATCATGAAGATATCTACGGAGTATCGAAACGTGAAATACGGGGTGCACATCTGGAAAACTGGGCGGAAGGGCTAACCGGTATGCAACTGCACCAACACGCTCGAGGATCTCGAAGGGGCCCACATATCTACGACTGAGCTTCCCCTTCTTCCCAAACCTCATCACACCTTTCATTGGGGAGACCCTCAAGAAAACATGATCACCAACAGAAAACTCAAGTCTGCGCCGCCGACGGTCCGCATAAGATCTCTGCCTACTCTGGGCTGCTCTCATCCTATCGCGAATCAACTGGATTTTCGCGGTCGTTTCCTCAACAATCTGTGGCCCTAAGATACTGCTCTCACTGAGCTCTATCCAACAGGCGGGCGATCTGCATCTCCTCCCATAAACAGCCTCAAACGGTGCCATCTGAATGGTCTCCTGGTAGCTGTTATTGTAGGATAACTCTACTAAGGGTAAGTGATGATCCCAGCTACCTCCGAAATCTAATACGCACGCTCTGAACATGTCCTCGAGAGTCTGAATAGTCCGCTCTGACTGTCCGTCGGTCTGCGGATGAAATGCTGTGCTGAAACTCAAGCGAGTGCCCAAAGCCTCCTGAAGCCTCTGCCATAGTCGACTGGTAAACTGGGTGCCTCTGTCGGACACGATACATGTCGGAACTCCGTGCAGTCGTACTATCTCGTCGATGTAAATCTGGGCGTACTGAGCAAATCCGAAAGTCGTCTTCACTGGCAGGAAGTGAGCCGCTTTCGTCAAACGATCTACGATCACCCAAATGGAGTCATACCCTCGCCTAGTCCTGGGTAGACCCACAACGAAATCCATCGAAATCTGCTCCCATTTCCACTCCGGAATGGGTAACGGCTGTAGCTCTACCGCGGGCCTCTGGTGCTCAGCCTTGACTTGCTGACAAGTCAGGCATCTCGATACAAAATCTGCGATGTCCCTCTTCATTCCGTCCCACCAGTAAACATCTCTCATATCATGATACATCTTGGTGGAACCAGGATGGACGCTGTACACCGATCGATGTGCCTCCTCGAGAATCTCGCGCCGCAGTCCCTCAGCATCTGGTACGCACAGTCTAACCCCAAATCGTAGTACCCCCTGATCATCGATCACGAACTTGGAAAATCTGCCCTGTCCAATCTGTGCCATGATCTCCGAACATCGGTCATCACTGCGCTGTGCCTCATGTATGCGGTCAAGCAACGTGGGCGTGAACGAACATGCGCGATCTGTCCTCCAATCGGCGTGAACTCGAACTGTATCCGGCTGTCGCATAATATCTGCCAATCTGCCGACGACTGCCCCTGTACTGCGCTCAAACAAGATAGACTACCCCCGGGCCTCCTACTCAAAGCATCCGCCACCACATTCCCCTTGCCCGGGTGATACAAGATCTCGCAGTCGTAATCCTTCACTAACTTCATCCATCGGCGGTGTCTAAGGTTCAGGTCTCGCTGCTTAAATATATACTTTAAACTCTTGTGATCAGTGAATATCTGGCACGACTCGCCGTATAAGTAATGTTTCCAGATCTTAAGTGCAAAGACCACTGCAGCCATCTCCAAATCGTGAGTGGGGTAGTTCTGTTCATGTTTCTTCAATTGTCGCGAAGCATACGCGATCACCCTGTCACGCTGCATCAATACGCACCCTAACCCCACTCGAGAAGCATCACAATAGACCACAAATCCGCCTGATCCTGAAGGTAATGATAATACCGGTGCCGTAGTCAGCCGAGTCCGTAGCTGCTGAAAACTGTGCTCGTACTCCTCCGTCCAGTCGAAAGGAACTCCCTTCCGGGTCAACCCGGTCAAAGGTGTAGCAATACTGGAGAAGTCCTGCACAAATCACCTGTAGTAACCGGCCAACCCCAAAAAGCTGTGAATCTTCGTAACCGATGTGGGTCTGGGCCAACACTGAACGGCCACGATCTTCCTCGGGTCTACACATATACTGTCTCGTGAAATCACATGCCCCAAGAAGTCTACGCTGTCCAGCCAGAAAGCACACTTGGAGAATTTTGCATAAAGCTGGTGCTCCCTCAAAGTCTGCAGTGTAATCCGCAGGTGCTGCTCGTGCTCCTCACTACTCCGGGAATACACCAAGATATCGTCAATGAATACTATGATGAAAAGATCCAAATATGGCCGGAAAATACGGTTCATCAAGTCCATGAATGCTGCTGGCGCATTGGTGAGTCCGAACGACATCACCAAAAACTCATAATGGCCGTAGCGCGTACGGAAAGCCGTCCTAGGAATGTCCTCCTGTCGAACCCGCAGCTGATGATAGCCCGATCGTAAGTCGATCCTCGAAAAGTATCCTGCCCCCTGGAGCTGGTCGAACAAATCGTCGATACGCGGCAAGGGATATCTGTTCCGCACTGTCACCCTGTTCAGCTGGCGGTAGTCGATACACAGACGCAAACTGCCGTCCTTCTTCTTGACGAACAGGACTGGAGCACCCCAAAGAGAAACACTGGGTCGAACAAGTCCCTTATCCAGCAAATCTTGCAACTGACCTTTCAACTCTCGAAGTTCTGCCGGGGCCATCCGATAAGGCGGTATGGAAATAGGCCCCGTGCCAGGAACCAGATCAATACATAAAGAAATGTCGCGCTCGGGCGGTAGCCCAGGAAGCTCGTCAGGGAACACATCAGGAAACTCGCTAACAACCGGAACCTGATCCAATGGAACCTCTGTAGCACTAGCATCGCAAACATAAGCGAGAAATCCCTGACATCCCTTCCTCAAAAGCTGTCCAACACGAAAGAAATCACACTGTGAGGGGCGGCACCACGGTCCCCCAACACAACAAAAACCGACTCGCCGGGAAAGCAGAATCTAACTGTCTTCTCACGGCAGTCCACAGAAGCATAGCACGTGGCTAACCAATCCATGCCCAAAAGAACGTCGAAGTCCAACATCTCAAGAAGGATCAAGCCGACAGGCAACTCTCTCTCGCCAATACAGACGGTACAGGATCGGAACACGTGCCTAGCAACAAACGACTCTCCCACAGGAGTGGTCACAACAAGCGGCTGATCAAGCAAACCGGACTCTCTACCCAAACTCGGCACAAAGTGTGTGGATACGTACGAGTGCGTGGATCCGGAATCAAACAACACGTGTGCATCAACAGAACATACTGAAAGGATACCTGAAACCACCGCATTGGACGCCTGCGCGTCCTGATGCGTCAAAGCAAAGACCCGCGCCTGTCCTCCACCGGTGACTGACTGCCCTCTGCCTCGGTCATCCCGTCCTCTCAGAGCAACTCCTCCATGCCCACGACCTCTCTGAGTGTGAGTCTGACGCGGAACAATGGTAGGTACAACTGGCAACGCCCTCTGGAGTGGTGAAGGTGGTAAGGTAACATGCGGTGCTGCCGCCTCCCTCCGGTGTATCTCAGGACAATCTCTAGCGAGGTGAAGTAGACTGTCGCATCTAAAGCAACCCCGCGACGACTGCTGACTTTCCTGGGGATACGAACTAAACATCTGGCCTCGTCCCGAATCTCTGCTACTCCTCGTACTAGAACGATACCTGTCGCGGCGTCTGAATGATTGCCTCCGTGCGGATATACTAGTACGAACTCTCTTCGGCTCTGGAATAACCGAAGTCTCAGCAAGGCGCTCCTCGACTAATAGGGCTGCGTCCACAGCTGCTGCGTATGTCTCATAATGCTGCGCGCTGATCACGAGGAACAGTGGCGTAAGCAAGCCTCGAACAAATCTCTTGACTCGCATCTCCTCGGTAACCACCAGGTACGGAGCATAAACTGCTAGCTCTGTAAACAGCACGTCATACCCTGCCACTGACATCTTCGGAGTCTGGCGTAAGGACTCGAACCTGCGTGCCCTAGCATCTCTGACACTCAGTGGAAGAAAGCGGGCAAGAAATAGTGCCACGAACTCTGTCTAGGTCATAGGAGGAAGACCTGACGCTCTGTCCTTCTCAACTGAATCACACCACTTCTGCGCAAGTCCTTCCAGACGAAAGCTCGCGAACTCAACCCATCTCGCATCTGCGCATCTGAGGGAACGACATATCCGGGCCATCCTATCAATGAAAGACTGTGGGTCCTCGGCTGTATCGGTGCCTGTGAAGACCGGAGGCTTCAGCCTCATGAACTCTGATAGCGATACTGTAATCACCTCCGTGGCTGCAGGGGAAACTGGCTGTGCGGTAGGTACCATCGCGGTCTCTGGAACGGGTGGAGCTACCTCTGGTCGCTGCGCTCGAAGCGTCTCAACTAGCGATCCTATCATCTGGCGCATCTCCTGCATGCTGGATCCCACCGTCTGACGCATCTCCTGCATACCAGCCCCTAGCGTGGCGATCTAATCTGTCACGGGAGGAACAGTCTGCTCGGGTACAACGGGTGCACTGCCCGGATCAGTCCTCGTCTCGGACGAGTCAACTCGAATCTCGGCCCTCGCGGCCGCTCTCTGCGCCCTCGTAGACTTTGGCGGCATAATGGCTGAAAGGAAATTAGGATTCGATAAGAAAACGGAAATCGAATCACAAGAATAAATATACTCAAGAAGGAATTTAAATCAATAAGTCCTAAGGTCGCTTTGGCGGAGTACCGTGTCGTGAGTATGCCGCGGAACATACACACGCTACGCCACTCTGCTTCAGCTACCTACTCCATCATACCAAGGTCATCCTACACTCCGAAAGGTAAAACCTACGCTCTGATACCAACTTTGTCACGACCCGAATATTTCGACTCGTGACCGGCACTTAACCACGCTATGTCTTCAGGCGTAACGCGACTAAGTAAGCCGAACCCAGAAATCAAAACCATTTAAAAATAGCGAGTGTTGAAAACATTTAGTTAAAACATTTAGAAAACCTTACATAATTCGATAAGTTCTTTTAAAGTTACGTTGTCATTTAAATAATTTTGGCAGCATTTCCTTTGTAAAAGTAACCCCGAAAATCGGGTATAAAACAGGATATAAGTAAAGATGAAATATAATGAAATGAAACATTCCCAAACGGGAGCAATCACGCCTAACAGCGGAAACCATCATCACAAGAGTAATATACGACGCCGTAGCGAAGAATAAGCAATAAGTAAACATCACAGGAATATAAACTGCATATAAAAACAGTCGGCTCCTATGAGCTCGACACCAGAATACAAAATATACATCATCGTCCTCACACAGTATCTAAGTCCAGTACATAAATGGTAGATGGAGAATACTAGATACAAAAGGAGTACAATAAAAGTAATCAGATACCACAACCCACCTAAAATGCAAAACAGCTCTCACACCAACTGTAGTGGTATCTATAGCCAAAAGATGCAAAAGGCAGCCTGCCGCGACTACTCTGAAGGGCAACCTGCAAATACTGTGGCACAACGGGAGTGAGTTGACAACTCGTGAATAGAGATAACATATAAAGGTAATCGCGAGCATGCACGTATTGCGCTACTCTATCAAATGCCAGCAGATGATATCAATGCGTGATAAGCAGTATGTGCAATAATCATGCAAATTCTCTGTCAGGTAAAATAACTACAGGATGAGATACATGATAATCAATGCTGAGCATGGGATAAACAACATCTACATGGAAATATCAACATGGAAAAATAATCGGTGCCCCAAACTGCATCCAAATCCCAAATAAACTCATGCGCCGGCACTCTCCTCGGCCCTCAAATCCTGTAAATCTCTGAAAATCACGAGTGCCCAACATCGGCACTCAAAATATCATAAAACACTCGTGTCCAGCATCGACACGCAAATCCTCATATATCGGGCTCCGTCAGTCCGGATCAGCCCACGGGCTCCGTCTGCGGTATCGGCTCTCGGCCCCGGCAGTACGGATCATCCCGCATCCATCTCTCGACTCTGGTCAGTATCCTCCGGATAACCGCCAGGTCCAACCAATCACCGGTAGGTACTCGCCACCCTGCCAGGCTCGTCGTCTACTCCACGAAAAACATTTCTCGCCCCGGGGAACCATACCGGGTCCACCACGAACCCGCAAACGGATCATCCAACTCCTCGAATCGGGTTTCAAGCACACGTCTCAGCACCGAGAAAACGCGTGGTGGACGTACCAAAATATCATATCACGAGGGACCGGGTTTTAAAACAGTGCATCTTTTATTTAAATAATTCCACGGTCCTCAAAACCAGAAATTTCATGAAAATCCAACACCAATGAGTGAATCAAATGCGATATGCTATGTACATCAAGTCACAATGTAGGTACAAGGGAGAAGCGCTTTTTAAAATAGTTTCAGTTTTTAAAGACATCTTGCGGCTCCCAATTTCTATGAAGATCATAACGAATCATATATGAAATGAACTACATCAATGTAATCATGGCAATTCTACAGGGAGTGTGTCATGGAAATTACTAACGGTGTGTGTGTAACATGCAGATTAGTGCTCGTGCAACATGAACCGTTAGTAATAGTGCGGTGTTCTATCAATTCTAAGTTTACATACATATAGCAGGGAATGCAGTATGCAACAGTAGTATACATGACAGTCAATGTAGGAAAAATGCAATGTATAACTATAAGGTCCTATCAGCCCTGACGCATAACGCCATGCGGGCGATATCCCCGTAGATGTTAAATCTACTCACCGAAGTCTCGCGCTAAGTGTAGCCGACGACTTGCTTTCCTTTCTTCGCAGCGTCCGTCTCACTCGCCTGCGAACCTAGAATCACACAATATATCACACATAAGCTCAAATCCACAAAAACGTGACATTAAGGTCAAACTAGAAACCCGTGTCGCAAACCAAGCGCGCGTGTGCGCGATACGTAAAAACGTGTGATTACGCGCCTGAAACTACCCTGACGCGTCGCGATACGCAGAAATCCCAAACCATATGCGTATCACGCGTGTCGCGAAGGTTTAAAAATACGGGAAATAGGTATATAGCTCCAGATTTTCCTACAGCAAGAATAACACAAAAATACACATGCCAGGAGTCTAAGGGTCTCAGCAGACACCTATAGGACCAAACCCCAACCAAAACCCTCCCCATATGTCCGTAATTTACGGCCAGATCGAATTTTTCGGCGGCCACTGTACGGAATTTGGGGGTCGGGTTCTACCTGGGGGATCAGCACCTAACCAACATACTGCAGTCTTCTCAAAATCAATCTGAACTCACCGGGTCGATAGCAGATTACAGAAGCTCAAAATTTACTTAAAAACGATGAATTGCATCAAATAGGGATCTGGTGGTATTTTAGTGCAATTCGGGGTTAAGCTGGGTTAATATGGCCCTAACAACACTCCAGCAACTTACTAACACCAAACCATGTTAGTGTATATGTCCTAGAGGCCATTACTGTATCATACTAGTTTGTATATTACTTAATGGAAGCTTGGGATATTCACCTTGTATAAACAATCTTGCTCAATATAGTAGTATGCTACTTGGTTTGTTTCTACTTCAATGTGTACATGTGTTTATTTTAGTATATCACCTATACACATTAGTGGAGCCCTTAGGATCTTTGCTTGATTACCAGCGTTGTGATGGCAGTCACACTAGTGGGGGCTGGGTAATCTATAAGCACATCGTTATACAGGTCCCTAGTCGCAGGACTATCGAGACAGGGCATCGATACTCCGGAGTAGACTAGCGTATGCGCTTCTCATCCCAGTGTGGGAGATGGTCTGTCCCACAGCCATCAGTACGTCGTACTGGAGATAGTATACGGGTGCTCGTTAGGTTACGAGTACACTGGACAGGACTCGTCGGGAACTGACCGGTTGGTATTATACCTATCGTCAGTTATCAGTTCCCAGGTGACATGAGTACAGCTTAGTCCGCTGACTTGACCCTGTCACTTCGCCTCGAGTGTGTTCCCATTGTACTTTGATTACTACCCTACCACGGCTCAAAGGAGTCGTGCAAACAGGTAGTGGTTGGGTACAATCCCGAAGCACTTAGAGGCAGTGACGGTTAGACAGGATTCGTCTCTCCCGGTATTGGGGGTTGACATCGCGCTGTGTTTAGGAGAGCCATTACACGAGTAGTCCCTGGCCAGGGCAATCGAGATATACTGGTAGGCTTCCAGTGTTATCTCAGGGTGTTTTGGGCTTCACTCCGACACGACTTGTACCGCTATTAGGGGACTGACGTTTACCGCCCCCCTAGGCCCGCCATGCGATGTATCAGACGAACAGACCGGACTGTACGGAGAATGTCACATTCAGGCTCAGTAGGAGTTCAGATGGGTTTCACCTCATCAGTCTTCTTGTCGGCTTCTACCTGGGGACCGTTACGCACAGCTAGTGCCGCTTGCGGTCTGTGGTTAAACCCACTGCCAGCGTAGTGTCGAGTCTTTAGAGTCCCACACAGAAAGCTATTCGCCTTTAGGCAAAAGAGTAGAGGTCGCATGGTTTTGCGGCAGGTCGCATGGCTTTGCGACAGGGTTCGGTCACATCCGTGCACTTGTGCACGTACAGTGTCCGGACAGTAGACACTAGTGGGCTTTGGTTTAAGCCAGATCCTAGTGTATGTATTGGGATTGGATTTATCCAGTTTGTATTCGTGTTCCTCGGAACGCGGATGCGGGTGTGTATGCACAGTTGACGGAGAGACAGAGGCAGAGGATTCTCATTAGGGTTGTTGACCGTTGACCGTTGACTATTGACTTTTTGCTCAACCCTAATGAGAATATGATATGTGATTAACAATTATATTAATTAAGTATTATGGCGACATGGTTGTTGAGGGATTGACTTTGTTGACTTGTTGACCGGTTGACTAGGCTTGACTAGTTGACCATCATGATAATTATAGCTATCATTTCATGGCAAAGACTTTTGCTTGCTTGCTCTTTTGTGCAAAATGAGTGCATGAAATGATATGGCTATGGTTGCTTAAACCATCACATAATACTTGATTGATATGAGGTGTTATGATTGTTTTGGATTATGAGAGCCAAATGAGAAAAGTCTTCTCTCATTCTTTCATACTCATTCTCTCTCTTGTTCTCGAGCTCTCATCTCCTCCTCTTGCTCTCCCTCTCTTGACTCTATGGTTCACTTGTCTCATGAGTTGAGAACCAAGAACCATAGATAAAATCCCATACAAACTCTTCTCTACTCACTCTAGTTCACAAGGTTTAGCAAATCGAGTGAACTAGTTTCTTCAAAGTTCGAAGAAGGAGCCAAAGGTTGAAGCTTTCAGGTGGATCTATCTTCGGCGCAAGGAGACGACGGGGAGAAGCCGATTCGGACGGCCATCGAAGCTTGAAGACGAAGGAGTTCGAGAAAAAGAAAGGTATAACCCCCTAACCGAGTAGTTAGCAACTCGTAGTTAGGTTGTTAGTTAGATGTTTAACAAAGATCCGGGTTTTAAGTCCATGTTACCACCTCTAAGAAAATCGTTTTTTTATCAAATTCCGCTTGCCCGAAAGTACCGGGAGAGGTAGCATGGACTTACAGTGGTATCAGAGCCTAGTTAAACTCTATCTAACATGTTAGCAAAGTAGCTAGAAGATCGATCAAAGAAAAGTCGCAAAACGAACCCAAAACTGTCAAGTTTCTGCCGATTTTTATTCTGTTCAAAAGTTGATAATTTTCATCTTAAAAATCGGCTCAGGCTTTTTTATGAATAACCACCAAATTTGGTCCCACGATCGATTCAAAGAGCCGCGGAAACGCGGCGGGAGCACTCTCCCGCCGCGGTTCCGCGGCCGAGTTGACTCGGTCGGGGTCCATCTTTGGTGCAGTGTATATCTGGGGTTGTTTTGGGATTTTTGGAATATGTATTTTTTGCCCAGATTTTCCAGAACGAAAATTTTGCGTTTGGGGCCTATAAATCCGTATTTTTGATCGAACTTCTAAAAGACTTAAGCTGACGGGTTTTTCTGTGATGTGATATTTGTATCGAACGTCTACTAATCGCTATATGTCGATTAGTGGGGGTTATACAAATCTGTGATCTGTAATGTTGCTGGAATGTGTATATGAATTCATTGGATTGTCGCGGGTGAATAGCCGGGGGTTGTGAGACGAGAGTTTTCTTTTCTTTCAATTCAAGTAAATTTGTAAATTGATGTAATAATTATTTGTATGGCCGCACAACCGGGTCGGGGTTGTAGCCGTTATTGTATAATTTCTTTTTACTGTTTTTGCTCCTAGGATAGACCCATGGAGGGGGTGCACAAACTACCGGGTATGCCGAAGTGCCGAGTGGCCTACTCACGGGGATGAGGGAGGTTGCTTCGCTTCGGGTACCTGGCGGGTAGTTTGCCTCACCCGTAGGGGTCTTGGGTGGGGTATTGGCTATTCACCGCGACCGTGTAATCTGCTTTTCGTTACAGGCTCGTACGAATTGCAGGTTCCTAGTATATCTAATGTGTTCATCTGTGATCTGAAATGTCTATCATTGCAATATATCTATATATGATATTATTTAGGCGTTGCTTATGTTTTACAGCCGCGCTAGCCCAGCCCCCGCTCTGTCGTTAGTTAAGTAACCTAACGGGTAATGACGGGGCCCCGTGGCGAATGCTAATGGCATAAGCGTACGTCATATTTTGGTTGTTTTCTGCAATGGTAGGTTTAAATGATGGGACGCATTAAAAGAACTAATGCAAGAATATCACGCATTAAAAGAACTAATGCAAGAAAATAAACCATGTAAAAGTCGTTGGAACACTTTCGAAAAACCACTCGGTTCTTTTCAAAACAAACTTTTAAAATACGGAGTTTGAGCCACTCCTTTTAAAAGCTATCTCGTTCCATCGATTATATCAAGTTCTCTACGTTCACGATTTCGCCAAAACCACTCGTAGCCTTCCGTCGTTTCACATGAATAGTCAATAGTATTCAAGCTGTGTTTGTTGGCCAAAGTCAAGGCATAGTGATTGGTAGCTATTGGGTATTCATGTGCAGCATAAATAAATGCGTTGGTTTGGAACAGTCGTACTGCCTTGTTGGCCAAAGTCAAGGGTAGGTGCGGGTGGATTCAAATTAACCTGGAGAACGACGGGTAGAACTTGACATGTGACTTATGATTTGTTGGATAAAGTCAAGGTCATAAGAGCATGGGGCAAAAATCCACATCGGGAGTTTCAAAAGAACTGAAACTTGCTAGTATTGCATACCATTTGGAGTGTGATGATTCTGGTAGGATTCCTTCAGTTTCGTCACGCGATGATATTTGGATCCCGATCCTACTGTGAGTATATGCTACTCCTCGGGAAATTTCTCACTTAACGATCAATGCTATAAACCAAGTAGGTGTCTAGAAAGGTGTTAGCGGGGCTACGCTCCCAGGGAAAAGAGGTTCTTAAATTAAGGAACTTCGCGAAAGCGTTGGAAAACCTCCCTCGAAGTACCGACACCAGCCTGGCCGAACGGTTAAGCAAGTATTGTATGGTGAGATTGATCCTGACTAATTCTTCCTTTTTGGTTTGAGGAGGGATTCGAGAAACAGTGGGAGCCATCCTGTTTAGACAAACTAAAAACCACTCTAAACTTGCAAGAGCATCATGCTGAGTGTTTCTTCTTCTCTCTCCTAATTGCAGCGACCAATCGACATGACTGGACTTAAGTTACTTCTAGATAAAAACATACTGACAGGGCCAAACTACAAAGATTGGCTCAGGAATGTCAAAATGGCAATCACTTACGACAAGCTGGGGTATCTTCTTACTACCAAAGCTCCCCCTGTCCCAAGTCCCACCTCCAGCGTCGCGGATAAGGAAATCCGTAAGACTTGGGAGATTGATAGCGCGAAGGCCAAGTGCCTCATACTTGCCTCGATGGACAACGAACATCAGAAGAGGCACGAGAATATGGACCTTGAATCCATATTTCTCCATACAAAAGAACTGTATGGAGAGCAATCTCGTATCGCAAGATACGAAGTGTCGAAAAAGTTATTTTCGGCAAGGTTGGCCATCGGATCATCGGTAGCGGAACACGTGCTTAAGATGATTGTCTTCATTGAGGAGCTCGCGGAACTTGGAACCACGTTAGAGAACGAGCTCTATACGGACTTGATTCTCCAGTCCCTTCCTTCCACTTACGCCCAGTTCATACTGAACTTCAACTTACAAGAAAAAGAAGTTGAACTTTCAGAGCTCCTTAACATACTGAGGAGCGCAGAGGGCACCCTACAGAAAGGTAGGGAAACATCCACTTTGTTTGTAGGAGGATCATCTTCTTCTAGGTCCAAGGCGAAAGCCAAGGGAAAGAAGAAGAAAGCCCCCACCAAACCAAGAGGCGGTGTTAGTAAAGTGGATACGAAGGGAAAAGCTAAAGCAACAAAGATAGCGGGGAAGCTTGTGGATAAGGAAGAATGCTTCTATTGTCATAAGAAAGGTCACTGGAAGAATGATTGCAGGGCTTGGAAAGCCAGGACACAGGAATTGAAGCAGGTTGCAGCTTCAGCTTCAGGTGTGTATGTTATTGAAAACTGTCTTTCAATAAACTCTACTTCCTGGGTATTGGATACCGGATCAGGATCTCATATCTGTAATTCTTTGCAGGCGTTGAGAAACCGTAGTGTTTTGAAAGCAGGTGACATGACCCTCAGAGTTGCGAACGGAGCTAGCATGGATGCTAAAGCTGTGGGGGACTATCACCTGGGAATGTCAGATGGACATGTTTTGGTTTTGCGTAATTGCTTTTTTGTACCCAACGCAACATGTAATATCATTTCTGTATCTTTAGTTTCTAAAGAAGGTTATGAATTTGCGTTTGTAAGTAATGTTGTAAACATTCACCTTAATCAAGTTTTGATTGGGTCAGGTACATTGAGCAATGGTATATACGTATTAAACCAACCACAGATTTTCAATGTCCAGAATACACACAAAAGAAAGTCTCCAGAAATAAATCAGACTTTCTTATGGCATTGTTGACTGGGTCATATCAATGAGAGAAGGTTGACGAAGTTACATACAGAAGGATATTTGAATCCGTTCGAATATCAATCGTATGCCACTTGTCAATCCTGTCTCAAAGGAAAGATGACAAAGACTCCGTTTACTGGACACGGAGTAAGGGCGAGCGAGCTCTTGGGACTCGTACATAGCGATGTGTGCGGTCCAATGTATACACATGCACGAAGCGGTTATTCTTACTTCATTACTTTTACGGATGACTTTTCAAGGTACGGTTATGTCTTCTTAATGAAACATACGTCCGAAGCCTTTGGAAAGTTCCAGGAATTTAAGAATGAAGTAGAAAAACAAACCGGCAAAAGTATTAAGATTCTAAGATCGGATCGAGGTGGAGAATACTTAAGTGCCGAGTTTCTGGATTGTTTAAAAGAGAACGGAATTCTCTCTCAGCTTACTCCTCCATACACTCCGCAACATAACGGTGTATCGGAGAGACGGAACCGAACCCTATTGGATATGGTACGGTCCATGATGAGTAACGCTGAGTTACCGCGATCATTCTGGGAATATGCGCTAGAATCAGCTGCATACCTTTTGAACCGAGTTCCAACTAAGACTGTGCCTACTACACCATATGAGATGTAGTGTGGGAAGAGACCCTATCTTAAGCACATTAAGACATGGGGATGTCCAGCTTTTGTTAAAAAGCAGCATGCGGACAAGCTCGAAGCACGCTCAGTACAGTGTAAGTTCGTGGGATATCCAAAGAACTCAAAGGGATATTTCTTCTACTGCGAAGAGGAACAAAAAGTTCTTGTTTCTCGTCATGCCTACTTCTTGGAAACTGAGTTTTTGGAAACCCAGATAAGTGGGAGCACAGTAGAACTGGAAGAAATTCCAGAACCATGAGCTATTACTGAAAGCTTAGTGGAACCTGAGGGTTCAAGAGAACAGGACATTCCTACGCCGCTCCGCAGGAGTAGTAGGCAGTCTCATCCGCCCGAGAGATACTACGGTTTTCTCATAGACGGGGATAGAGATGATTGCATCATAGATTATGATGAGCCTACTAGCTTCCAGCAAGCCGTTCAGAGCGTCGACTCGGTAAAATGGCTGGATGCAATGCGGACCGATATGGAGTCCATGTACACCAACAAAGTATGGACGTTGGACATTGCTCCAGACGGGGTAAAACCCGTAGGATGCAAGTGGATCTTCAAAAGGAAGATTGGTGTAGATGGACAGGTTGAGACCTATAAAGCTAGACTGGTAGCGAAGGGTTTTCGTCAAAGACCTGGTTTGGACTATGACGAGACCTTTTCTCCAGTAGCTATGCTGAAATCCATTCGGATCCTTCTTTCCATTGCTGCCTTCCACGATTATGAGATTTGGCAGATGGACGTAAAGACAGCTTTTCTAAATGGAAATTTAGAGGAGTGTGTCTATATGGACCAGCCAGAGGGTTTCATTCAGAGTGGGAGCAGCGGAAAGGTGTGCAAGTTGCTTAAGTCCATTTACGGACTAAAGCAGGCATCGCGGAGTTGGAACATCTGTTTTGATGAGACGGTCAAGGAATTTGGCTTTATCAAAAATCCAGATGAACCATGCATCTATAGTAGATTTGTAGCGAGAACTGTAGTATTCCTCGTTTTATACGTGGATGACATTCTCTTAATAGGAAATGACATTCCTATGCTACAATCTGTCAAGGGGTTCTTGTCACACAGGTTCTCCATGAAAGACCTGGGTGATGCCTCATACATCCTGGGGTTCCGGATCCATCGTGATAGATCCAAGAGGATATTAGGACTTTCACAGTCCAGGTACATCGACACCATACTGAAAAGATTCAGTATGGAAGATTCCAAGCGCGGTAACCTGCCGGCTTGTCACGGGATCACCATCTCTAAAGAGATGTCTCCCAAGACTGATTTGGAGAGGGATCGCATGTCTATTATACCCTACGCTTCTGCGGTAGGCTCTATAATGTATACGATGTTGTGTACCAGACCGGATGTAGCTTATGCACTCAGTGTGGTAAGCCGGTATCAGTCAGACCCAGGGGAGAAACACTGGATAGCGGTAAAGAACATTCTCAAGTACCTGAGAAGGACTAAGGAGATGTTCTTGGTGTATGGCGGAAAAGACCTCCAGATCGAGGCCTTTGCTGACTCCAGCTTCCAGAGTGACAAGGATGATTCCAAGTCCATATCGGGTTTTGTCTTTACCCTCAATGGAGGGGCGGTGTGTTGGAAGAGTTCCAAACAGGAAACCGTTGCAGACTCGACGATGGAAGCGGAATACATCGCTGCATCTGATGCCGCAAAAGAAGCTGTCTGGATAAGGAAGTTCTTGAAAGAACTTCAGGTGGTTCCGTCCATTGTTGATCCAATACCTCTGTATTGCGACAACAACGGGGCTATAGCTTTAGCGAAGGAACCCAGGTCCCATCAGAGATCCAGACACATCTTGAGGCGGTATCACCTGATCAGGGAGATCGTGGATCGCCAGGAGATCGAGGTTCGGAGAATCGCTTCAGAAGATAACACTACAGATCCATTCACCAAGGCCTTGCCCCAGACTCAGTTCGAGCGGCTGATCGAGATGATAGGTCTTCGATACGCCAGTACATGGCCTTAGTGCAAGTGGGAGATTGTTAGTGTATATGCCCTAGAGGCCATTACTGTATCATACTAGTTTGTATATTACTTAATGGAAGCTTGGGATATTCACCTTGTATAAACAATCTTGCTCAATATAGTAGTATGCTACTTGGTTTGTTTCTACTTCAATGTGTACATGTGTTTATTTTAGTATATCACCTATACACATTAGTGGAGCCCTTAGGATCTTTGCTTGATTACCAGCGTTGTGATGGCAGTCACACTAGTGGGGGCTGGGTAATCTATAAGTACATCCTTATACAGGTCCCTAGTCGCAGGACTATCGAGACAGGGCATCGATACTCCGGAGTAGACTAGCGTATGCGCTTCTCATCCCAGTGTGGGAGATGGTCTGTCCCACAGCCATCAGTACGTCGTACAGGAGATAGTATACGGGTGCTCGTTAGGTTATGAGTACACTGGACAGGACTCGTCGGGAACTGACCGGTTGGTATTATACCTATCGTCAGTTATCAGTTCCCAGGTGACATGAGTACAGCTTAGTCCGCTGACTTGACACTGTCACTTCGCCTCGAGTGTGTTCCCACTGTACTTTAATTACTACCCTACCACGGCTCAAAGGAGTCGTGCAAACAGGTAGTGGTTGGGTACAGTCCCGAAGCACTTGGAGGCAGTGACGGTTAGACAGGATTCGTCTCTCCCGGTATTGGGGGTTGACATCGCGCTGTGTCTAGGAGAGCCATTACACGAGTAGTCCTTGGCTAGGGCAATCGAGATATACTGGTAGGCTTCCAGTGTTATCTCAGGGTGTTTTGGGCTTCACTCCGACACGACTTGTACCGCTATTAGGGGACTGACGTTTACCGCCCCCCTAGGCCCGCCATGCGATGTATCAGACGAACAGACCGGACTGTATGGAGAATGTCACATTCAGGCTCAGTAGGAGTTCAGATGGGTTTCACCTCGTCAGTCTTCTTGTCGGCTTCTACCTGGGGACCGTTACGTACAGCTAGTGCCGCTTGCGGTCTGTGGTTAAACCCACTGCCAGCGTAGTGTCGAGTCTTTAGAGTCCCACACAGAAAGCTATTCGCCTTTAGGCAAAAGAGTAGAGGTCGCATGGTTTTGCGGCAGGTCGCATGGCTTTGCGACAGGGTTCGGTCACATCCGTGCACTTGTGCACGTACAGTGTCCGGACAGTAGACACTAGCGGGCTTTGGTTTAAGCCAGATCCTAGTGTATGTATTGGGATTGGATTTATCCAGTTTGTATTCGTGTTCCTCGGAACGCGGATGCGGGTGTGTATGCACAGTTGACGGAGAGACAGAGGCAGAGGATTCTCATTAGGGTTGTTGACCGTTGACTATTGACTTTTTGCTCAACCTTAATGAGAATATGATATGTGATTAACAATTATATTAATTAAGTATTATGGTGACATGGTTGTTGAGGGATTGACTTTGTTGACTTGTTGACTTTTGTTGACTTGTTGACTTTGTTGACCGGTTGACTAGGCTTGACTAGTTGACCATCATGATAACTATAGCTATCATTTCATGGCAAAGACTTTTGCTTGCTTGCTCTTTTGTGCAAAATGAGTGCATGAAATGATATGGCTATGGTTGCTTAAACCATCACATAATACTTGATTGATATGAGGTGTTATGATTGTTTTGGATTATGAGAGCCAAATGAGAAAAGTCTTCTCTCATTCTTTCATGCTCATTCTCTCTCTTGTTCTTGAGCTCTCATCTCCTCCTCTTGCTCTCCCTCTCTTGACTCTATGGTTCACTTGTCTCATGAGTTGAGAACCAAGAACCATAGATAAAATCCCATACAAACTCTTCTCTACTCACTCTAGTTCACAAGGTTTAGCAAACCGAGTGAACTAGTTTCTTCAAAGTTCGAAGAAGGAGCCAAAGGTTGAAGCTTTCAGGTGGATCTATCTTCGGCGCAAGGAGACGACGGGGAGAAGCCGATTCGGATGACCATCGAAGCTTGAAGACGAAGGAGTTCGAGAAAAAGAAAGGTATAACCCCCTAACCGAGTAGTTAGCAACTCGTAGTTAGGTTGTTAGTTAGATGTTTAACAAAGATCCGAGTTTTAAGTCCATGTTACCACCTCTATGAAAATCGTTTTTTATCAAATTCCGCTTGCCCGAAAGTACCGGGAGAGGTAGCATGGACTTACAAACCATACATCACTTGGTCATGGTTCCCACAATTCACCACATATCGCACTAAAACGCACCAATAACCACTAATCGAAGCTAAGCTACACTAAATAAGCAAACTAGGGAGTAAGTTCAGGAAGTATACCCCACACTCGACCCTAGGAAGCTGGAGGAAGAAGAAGATGTGGAGGGAAGGAGCTGCAGTTGAAGTTGTGCTGTTGCTGCTGCTCACTGATGCTGTTGCTGCTCACTGATGCTGTTGCTGCTCACTGTTGCTGCTGCTGTGATGCTTGCTGTTGCTGCTGAGATGGTTGCTGCTGCTGCTGGGGATGCTTGCTGCTGCTGCTGTGGAGGTAAGTGTGTGTGTGAGTGTGAGAGTGAGGTTGAGAGAAAAGATTACAAGAATGAGAGGGAATCATAACCCCAAATGTCAATCTCTCCATTCTCTCTCTTCATTAAATGCAAGCATGGCTTTTGCCATGATGCATTCTCTCTCTCTCATTCTCACCAAGTCAACACTAAAAGGGGAATTCAAATTAAAGCAACCATCATAAAACTAATTAAACTCAATTAAAACCCAAAGGGCTTAATCCCCAAGATTAAACCCACCATGGTTGCTAATCATGGTATTACCTCATTTTAAAACCCTAGTTTACATGCACATGTGTGTGCAAGCCTAGGAAAATTCTAGAAAAATATTTATTAAATTGGGAAAAATATTTGAAACTCAATTTGGTAAACTTTTTATTAAAAACCCTTTATTTAAATATAAATAGCCACTAAACACATTCTAAGGTGTTACAATTTCATAGTCGTAGTGAGCAGCAATAGCAAGTAGGATCCGAATGGATTTAAGCATGGCTACCGGAGAGAAAGTCTCGTCATAGACCAAACCTGGTCTTTGACGAAAGCCTTTCACTACCAACCTTGCCTTATAGGTCTCCACCTGTCCATCTACACCGATCTTTCTTTTAAAGATCCATTTGTAGCCTACAGGTTTTATCCCGGAGGGTACATCCTCCAAATTCCATACTTTGTTGGTGTATATGGACTCCATTTCGGATCTCATGGCATCCAGCCATTTCACAGAGTCACCACTCGTGATAGCTTGATGAAAACTGGCAGGATCATCATCATCAATGATGCAATCTTCTCTATCATCATCAATGAGAAAATCGTAGTATCTCTCCGATGGGCGAGAAGTCCTACCAGATCTACGGAGTGGCTGAGGTTCATTAGATTCTGTTACAACATCAGGTTCAGCCAAGTCATCATTTGTAACTTGTGTTTCTAGAACCTCTTCTAGATCTACCATATTACCATCAACATCATTTGGAAAAATCTAATTTTCTAAAAATGTGGCATACTGAGAAACAAACACCTTTTGTTCCTCATTGTGGTAGAAAAGATACCTAAACAAATATTTTGGATATCCCACAAATATACATTTGACTGATCGTGTCTCGAGTTTGTCTGGATTCTGCTTTTTGACAAAAGCCGGACAACCCCAAATCTTAACTCTTTTAAGAGATGGTCTCTTCCCATGCCATATCTCATATGGAGTGGTAGACACGGTCTTGGCTGGAACTTTGTTTAACAGAAAAGCTGCAGTTTCCAATGCATGCCCCCAAAACGAGAGGGGTAACTCAGAATCACTCATCATGGATCGTACCATATTTAATAGGGTATGATTCCGCCGTTCTGACACACCGTTGTGCTGTGGTGTGTAAAGGGGAGTGAGCTGAGAGAGAATCCCATTCTCTTTTAGGAAATCCAAGAACTCAGTACTTAAGTACTCTCCACCTCGATCTGATCGAAGTATCTTGATTCTCATTCCTGTTTGGTTTTCTACTTCAAGTTTGTACTCTTTGAATTTCTCGAAAGCTTCAGACTTATGCTTTATCAAAAACACATGACCGAATCTTGAGAAATCATCAGTGAAAGTTATGAAGTAAGAAAAACCGCCTGTTGCATGTGTAGACATTGGCCCACATACATCACTATGTATGAGGCATAGGAGCTCAGTAGCTCTTTCTCCATGTCCAGTAAACGGAGTTTTGGTCATTTTACCTTTGATACAAGACTGGCAAGTTGCATAAGATTTATACTCAAAAGAATTTAAATATCCATATTTATGAAGCTTGTTTAGTCTTGTTTCATTAATATGACCAAGTCTACAATGCCAAAGAAAAGCTTCATTTATATCTGAAAATTTTCTTTTTCTTGTGTGTTGAATGTTGAAAACTGTGTGTTGATTAAGGAGGTATATCCCGTTATTAAGTGTACCACAACCAATCAACTCTTGATTAAGCCTAATGTTCATAACATTGTGTTGCACAGCAAAATGATATCCTTCATTGTCTAACAAAGAAACGGATATAATATTACAAAGAATATTTGGCACAAAATAGCATGGGTTCAAAACCAATATACAATCCGACGGCAACCCTAGGTGATACTCTCCCACTGAAACTGCATTTAAATTGGAACCATTTCTTGTTAGTGTATATGCCCTAGGGGCCATTATTGTATCATACTAGTTTGTATATTACTTAATGGAAGCTTGGGATATTCACATGTATATAACAGTCTTGCTAAACATGGTAGTATGCTACTTGGTTTTTCTATCTTAATATGTGAGTATACGTATTGATAGAGCTCTTAGGATCTTGCTTGACTACCAGCGCTGTGATGGCAGTCACACTAGTGGGGGCTGGATAGTCTACAAGCACATCCTTATTCAGGTCCCTAGTCGTAGGATTATCGAGACAGGGCATCGATACTCCGGAGTAGACTAGTGTGTACGCTTCTCATCCCAGTTGGGGAAATGGTCTGTCCCACAGCCATCAGTACGTCGTACTGGAGATAGTATGCAGGTGCTCGTTAGGTTACGGGTACACCGGACAGGACTCACAGGGAACTGTTGGTTGGTTTTATACCAGTCGTCAGTTAACAGTTCCCAGGTGACATGAGTATAGCATAGTCCGCAGACTTGACACTGCTACTTCGCCTCGAGTGTGTCCCACTGTTCTTAGATTGCTACCCTACCACGGCTCAAAGGAGTCGTGTAAACAGGTAGCAGTTGGGTGCAGTCCCGAGCACTTGGAGGCAGTGGCGGTTAGACAGGATTCGTCTCTCCCGGTATTAGGAGTTGATATCACGCTGTGTCAGAGAGCCATTATGCAAAGTCCCTGGCCAGGGCAAGCGATATTTGCTGGTAGGTTCCAGTAGTTTCTCAGGGTGTAATGGGCTTCAATCCGACACGACTTATACCGCTATTAGGGGACTGCCGCTTGCCGCCCCTAGGCCCGATATGCGATAGTCTTAGACGAACAGACCAGACTGTATGGAGATTGTCACATCAGACTCGGTAGGAGTTCGGATGAGTTTACTCATCGGCCTTCTTATCGACATCTACCTGGGGACCGTTACGTACAGCTAGTGCCGCTTGTGGTCTGTGGTTAAACCCACTGCCATCGTAGTAGTCGAGTCTCTAGAGTCCCACACAGAGAGTTTCCCTACTCCAGGCGGAACGATATAGAGGTCGTATGGTTTTACGACAAGGGTTCGGACGCATACATGTGTTTACGCACGTACGACATCCGGACAGTTTTTACTAGCCGTCTTTGGTTTAAGCCAGTTTCTAGTATCCGGTTATTGGATTTATACAGTCTAAAGTTTTTCCGTGTTTTCACAGATAGGAGGGGCGTTCTCGTAATTACGCGAGAAGCTTCTAGAAGATGGTGACTTGGGGGTTAAGGTGGCATATGCATTAAATGAGATTAGTGAGTCATTTGAGTGATTCATCCATGTCATTAATGCATCATAAATGCTTAATGACTCATGGAGATGAATCACCCTCTTATATTTATGAAGCATGATGATTAATCCTTTATTTTCTTTTATTGGATAAATGATAATGCTTGATATATATTATGATAGATCATTATCTCATCTCATTCTCTTGCTCACTTTCTCTCTCCTCAAGCTCTCTCTCTTCAAACCCTAATCCTCCCCTCTCATGTGTTGAGACCAAGGATTAGAGTAGACTACTTAATCCTTAACCATTCTCTATATCACCTAGGTTACTTAGATTAGCGATTTAAGAAACCTAGTTACCCCAAGTTAGAGGTGAAGCTTGTAGTAAAGCTCTCGGGTGGATCTTCTACTACATAGAGAAGGCCGGAGAGGACGTGGAGAACGACAAGATGAAGGACTCGGTTCTATAGGTATAATCACTTATCATAGTAGTTAACTCTTCTATGGTTTCTTGTTAGTTATTGTTTATGCAAAGATTCTCGGTTAGTCGATGTTTACGCTTAAAACAAGATCGTTTTTCATTATTCCGCCTCCCCGCAAGTCGTGGGGTGTTGTACATCGACTTACAGTGGTATCAGAGCCTCGATAAACAATAATTAACTCATTAGCAAAGTCGTATGAATTTCGAACGCAAAACGAACCAGAAAACGACATCGATATCACAAGTTTCTGTCAATTTCAAAACAGGCTCTAAAAATTTTTCAGGTTGCTGCAGAGTAACAAGCATAGAAAGATAAGAACACTGGAGAAAAATGGGTTAGTGAATCGGCCATACAGCCGCGGAACCGCGGCCGATCCCACCGATCCGCCGCGGATCCGCGGCCGAGTTGGGGCCGATTCGACCCAGTTTGCTCCTGTTATTCTTTTGTGATATTGTTGTGTTTTCTGGAATGTTTATTTTCTGCTCAAAGTCTCAGGTGCACAGAGAAGTTTTGGGTGTAGAATATGATATGTTTGCTCGATCGAAATTATACGATGTTTGCTAATTTGATTATATATGTGTTTGTATAAATGTGTTCGTAAACCTCCCCTAACTGCTAGTATGTCGGTTGGCAGGGGGTTGCATATTTCTGTAATGGTTTTTACTGTTTGTGGTTGAGAACTGTATTGGACTGTTGTGATGATTAGCCGGGGTTTGAGATGGGTTGTTATATTCATTCATTCAATGTAATTGTAATATGTTGTTGTTAGGTTTACCTAGCACCTCATGAAGGGTTTGGAAGCATCACATGTCACAAAATCAAATTTTTTAAGGCGCTAAGTGAACATACAAAGAATCATCACTAGAATTTTAGGGTTTCTTAAACTAGACAACATCACAAGTAGGAAAAACTAGGGTTTTGAGAGTACAACCTTTGTAGCTCCCTACACTAGACTCCTTGGCCACTTGAGGGTTGGAAAAAGGTTCGCTTGAGGTCTTCTAATGTCCACGACGATCCACCCGAAGCTCCTTTTCCCAAAGCTCCTTGCTTTACCCGATATGTGAAAGAAGTAAAGCAAACACCCTACACAAACCGGCTAGATGTGTGTAGTATGATGATGTGGTTGTTTTTCTATAATCAAAACTCTTTCTTTTATCAATCCTCACCTAAAGAAAATTATCAAGAGAGGAAGAAGAAGATGGTGGCTTTTTTTTTCTCACAAAAGGAAAAGAGATAAGAATAGAATACAAAAATGAAATGAGAAAGAATAATATATATTTTTAATTCCTTCTCACTTCAACCATGGTTAGAATTATCTAGATCTTTTTCAAAATGAGTTAAAAGCAAAAGGATAATTAACTCAAGGTTAATAAGTGGTTGAAGCATGGTCAAAGATGATAAACTCTAACCTTTTGTGAATTATCCTTTCCTTTTTACAAAATGAAAAATAAATAGATAATTCTATCATGTAAGTCTTGCATTGCCACCAAACTTGTATCAACAACCATGATACAATGTATGCATGTATGTATCCATGCACATCATCATGTGCATACATGTATGCATACAAAATAGAAAAAGAGTTAGATTAAAGAATTAATCTAAAGTCATTTGTAAAATCAATACTTGATTTTGCAAACCGGTCATATCACATACGACCCGACCAATAGAAAATATCCGATTAATATACGGTATCACATATCCGTATTTAATCGGGTCTCCGCGCATATCTCATATGCACACCACATCTTTTCGCCTGAGCCAGGAAACTTCATTGTGGGACTCTAAGACTCGTCAATACGCCGGCAGTAGGTAATGATCATATCAAATACCTACAAGCCGCAAGCGGTCAGCTAAACATAACGGCCACCCGGGTATTGAGCGATCAGAAGAAAACAAGCAAACCTGTTACAACTCCCGTCGAGCCAACCGGCAACACTACCGTACAGTCCGGTCTCTTCGTCAGATATGCTGCATATCGAGTCTAGGGATGGTAACGTCGACCCCAATAACTCAATAAGTCGTGCCGATGAATGTTCTATAACAGATCGAGAAACTACTGATAACACTTATCAGCAAATCCCAACAGCCCTGGCCAGGGACTTACTGATATAGCCAGTCGAGCACAGCACAATATGAACTACCAATACTGGGAGAGACGAAACCCCTCCTATCGCTCATCGCCTTCGTGTGTCTCGGGACTGTACCCAACAGCCACCTGTTTGCATGACTCAGTAGAGCCGTGGTAGGGTGGTAATCAAAATACAGTGGGAGAACACACAAGACTCTATGACGATCTCGGGTCTACAGACTAACCTGCACCAGTGTCACCTGAGAACTGCTATCCGACGATAGATATAATTCCATATCGGAGTTCTCGGCGAGTCCATCCAGTGTATCCAGTCACCACTGAGCACCCGTATACGATCTCGATGTCAAACATCGATGAATGTGGGAACTTCCATCGCCCATCATATGGGTCTAGTATCATATACGCTAGTCTACACTGGTATATCGATGCCCCGTCTCGATACACCTACGACTAGGGACATTTCAGGATATGCTTATAAACTACAGATGTCCCACTAGTATGATCTCTATCATAATCACAGTAGTCAAGCCAATATCCTTAGGGCTTTATCAAAATGTATGAATGAATAAAAGCATGATCAAATCAACATGTCAGATAAAGAAGAACCAGATAGCATACTATCATGTCGAGCAAGAATGTACACTGAATATATATATATATACATGTATAAATACATCCACTATCACATAATGGCCTCTAGGGCATACATATATCCAACATTCTCCCACTTGCACTAAGGCCAGTTATTGGCGTATCTCATACCCAACATCTCAAAAAGTCGCTCATGCTGCGGCTGAGGGAGGGCCTTGGTGAGTGGATCCGCGGCATTATTCTTTTTGTCTACTCTCTTAATCTCGATCTCGCGGCGATCTACAATCTCCCGGATCAAATAAAATCGCCTCAGGATGTGTCTGGACCGCTGATGGGACCTGGGCTCCTTGGCTAACGCCATAGCCCCATTATTATCACAATACAATGGTATTGGATCAATAATGGTTGGAACTACTCCTAGCTCCGAGATGAATTTCCTCATCCAGACGGCTTCCTTGGCGGCATCATTTGCAGCAATGTACTCAGCTTCCATCGTAGAGTCTGCAACGGTATCCTGTTTGGAACTCTTCCAACTTACCGCCCCTCCATTGAGGGTAAATACAAACCCTGAGACAGATTTGCTGTCGTCCTTATCGCTCTGAAAGCTCGAATCGGTAAAGGCCTCCATTTAGAGATCTCCATTACCATACACCAAGAACAATTCTTTAGTCCTTCGCAAGTACTTAAGAATGTTCTTCACAGCTATCCAGTGATTCTCCCCTGGATTGGATTGATACCTGCTTACAACACTAAGTGCATAAGCTACATCTGGGCGTGTACATAACATCGCATACATTATAGATCCTACTGCCGAAGCATAGGGTATAATGCTCATGCGAGCTCTCTCTTCATCGGTCTTTAGGCAAGAGTCCTTGGAGAGAGTGACCCCATGGCAAGCGGGTAAGGCACCCCGCTTGGAGTCTTCCATACTAAACCTTTTTAGGATGGTGTTGATGTACCTGATTTGGGGCAATCCCAATAATCTTTTGGATCTATCCCTATAGATCCTTATACCCAGAATGTATGTGGCATCACCCAGGTCCTTCATGGAGAACCTTAGTGATAAGAAAGATTTGACCGACTGCAGCATAGGAATGTCATTTCCTATCAGAAGAATGTCATCCACGTACAATACGAGGAATGTGACAGCTCTCCCTACAGCCTTCTTATAAACACAAGGTTCATCTGGATTTTTGATGAAATCAAACTCTTTGATAACATCATCGAAACAGATGTTCCAACTCCGTGATGCCTGCTTTAACCCATATATGGATTTAAGCAATCTACATGCTTTCCCGCTGCTCCCACTGTCAATGAAGCCCTCTGGCTGATCCATATAAACACATTCTTCTAAATCTCCATTTAGAAATGCCGTTTTAACGTCCATCTGCCAGATTTCATAGTCGTAGTGAGCAGCAATAGCAAGTAGGATCTGAATGGATTTAAGCATGGCTACGGGCGAAAAAGTCTCGTCATATTCCAAACCTGGTCTTTGACGAAAACCCTTCGCCACAAGTCTTTCTTTATAGGTCTCTACCTGCCCATCTACACCAATCTTTCTTTTAAAGATCCATTTGCACCCCACAGGTTTTACCCCAGGGGGTACAATGTCCAAAGTCCATACTTTGTTGGTGTACATAGACTCCATTTCGGATCTCATGGCATCCAGCCACTTCACAGAGTCTCCACTCGTGATAGCTTGCTGAACCGTAGTACCTCTCCGGTGGGCGAGAAGTCCTACCAGACCTACGGAGTGGCTGAGGTTCCTCAGTTTCTATTGCAACAGCTGGTTCAACCAAGCCATCATTTGTAGTTTGTGTCTCTAGAACCTCTTCTAGATCCACCACATTGCCATCATCTTTATCTGTGAAAAACTCTTTTTCTAAGAATGTGGCATGCTGAGAAACAAACACCTTTTGTTCCTCCTTGTAGTAGAATAGATATCCATAAGAGTTCCTTGGATATCCCACAAAGTTACACATGACTGACCGTGTCTCGAGTATGTCCGGATTCTTCTTTTTAACATAGGCCGGGCAACCCCAAATCTTAATTCTCTTAAGAGATGGTCTCTTCCCAAGCCATATCTCATATGGCGTGGTAGACACGGTTTTGGTTGGAACCCTGTTCAGAAGAAACGTTGCAGTTTCCAATGCATGCCCCCAAAATGAGACAGGTAACTCAGCATCACTCATCATGGATCGGACCATATCTAATAGGGTCTCATTCCGTCGTTTAGACACACCGTTGTGCTGTGGTGTGTAAGGAGGAGTGATTTGAGAGAGAATCCCATTCTCTTTTAGGAAGTTTTCAAATTCTGTACTGAGGTACTCCCCACCTCGATCTGATCGAAGCATCTTGATACTCAAGCCGGTTTGTTTTTCTACTTCTTGTTTATATTCAGTGAATTTCTCGAAAGCTTCGGATTTGTGCTTTAATAAAAACACATGACCGAATCTTGAGAAATCGTCAGTGAAAGTAATGAAATAAGAAAAACCGCCTCTAGCCTGTGTAGACATTGGCCCACATACATCACTATGTATGAGTCCTAGGAGCTCGGTAGCTCTTTCTCCGTGTTCAGTAAACGGAGTTTTGGTCATTTTACCCTTGATACAAGACTGGCAAGTCGCATAAGATTTATATTCAAAAGGGTTTAAATATCCATCTTTGTGTAACTTGTTTAGTCTTGTTTCGTTAATATGACCAAGTCTACAGTGCCAAAGAAAAGCTTCATTTATTTCTGAAAGTTTTCTTTTATTAGTGTGTTGTATGCTGAAAACTGTGTGTTGATTTAGGACGTATATCCCGTTATTAAGTGTACCATACCTAACCAACATTTGATTCAGGTGAATGTTCATAACATTGTTCTGCAATAGAAAATTATATCCTTCATTGTCTAACAAAGAAACAGATATTATATTACAAAGCATGCTTGGTACAAAATAACATGGGTTCAAAACCAATATACACCCAGATGGCAACCCCAAGTGATACTCTCCCACTGCGACTATATGTACATTGGAACCATTTCCAAAGCGGAGAGTATGGTCACCTGTTTTCAAAACTTTGCTATTTCTCAGCCCCTGCATAGAATTGCAAATGTGAGAACCTGAACCGGTATCTAATACCCAGGAAGCAGAGTTTATTGAAAAAACTGTTTTCTGTCACAAACACACCTGAAGCGGAAGCATCCCCATGCTTCTTCTTGAGATTCAAGTACTCCGTACAGTTGCGCTTCCAATGTCCTGTTTTGTGGCAATGAAAACATTCACCTTTCCCCGATTCTCCAGCTTTGGACTTTTCCTTCCCCTTAATCTTTTTAACTCCTCCCTTAGGATTGGTGGACTTCTTCTTTTTCTTTCCCTTGGCCTTAGCCTTTGGGCGAGAAGAGGAAGATTGTCCAACAGTCATAACGGGAGTTTTCACTGATTTTAGTGTGCTCTCTGCACTCCTTAACATATTAAGGAGTTCAGATAGTTTCCTCTCCATGTTGTGCATGTTGAAGTTAACTATGAACTGAGCAAAGGTGGAGGGGAGGGACTGCAGAATAATATCCGTATATTGATCATTGTCTATTGTCCATTCAAGGTCCTCAAGCTCTTCTATGAGAGCTATCATCTTCAGAACATGGTCTCCTACTGATGTGCCAGGGGCCATTCACATCTGAAACAATTTCTTTGATGCTTCGTATCGTAATACGCGGGATTGCTCTCCATACAACTCCTTTGTATGGAGAAATATGGCTTGAATGTCCATATTCTCGTGCTGCTTTTGATGTGTGTTGTCCATCGATGCAAGCGCGAGGCATTTGGCCGTGGCACAGTCAGCGTCCCATGTCTTGCGGACTTCTTTGTCCGCAACTGAGGATTTTGGACCTGGGATGGGCGGGGCTGAAGCCGTGAGGACATATGATACTTTATCATAAGTCAAGGCAATTTTTAGATTCCTTAGCCAGTCTTTATAATTGGTCCCATTCAGTTTGTTTTTATCTAGTAGAAGCTTGAGTCCAGTCATTGGTATCTGCCATTAAGAGAGAGAAAAGAATACACTCAGCGAAAGCTCTTGCAAAGATCAGATTGGTTATTATCTTGTCTAATCGATGTCTCCCACTGCTTTAATCAAGTTTTTCTTTCAAACCTTAAAAAGAAAACTAGCCAGGATTAATTACAGTCTACAACTTCGCTAACCGTTCAGCCAGGCCAGTGTCGGTACTTGAGGGAGGTTCCCCGTGCTTTCGCACGGACCTAATTAAAGTAAACCTCGTTTTTCCAGAGGCGTAGCCCCGTTAACACCTTTCTAGACACCTAATGAGTTAGCTAATTGTAAACTGTAAAACTCTCCTGGGAGCAACTATTGCCCACAGTGGGATCGGGATCCAACCATCATATGGAAGGTATGCAATCTCATTGCAAATCTCAACACTTGAAATTCCCGATATGATTTTTACCCCTAGTACTCATGACCTTGGCTATGGTCAACAAATCAAAAGCACTAGTCAAGTTCAACCCGTCATTTCTTGATTAATCTGACCCGTTTACATGACCCTTGGCTAAGGGCAACAAAGTCATATGCCCGTCCTAATTAATCTGCATCATATGCATTGTAGGAAGACATCACTTAGCTACCGTACACTACGCCTTGGCTAAGGTCAACAAACGTAGCACGAATACTAAGTACTCTACTTCCTAAAATGACGGAGGGTTGCGGATGATTTTTAAGAAAATTTTTAATGCTTTGAACTTGATATCGTTGTAGAATCAAATGGTTTTCAAAAGGAGTGGCTTGAGCTCCGCAGTTTTGAAATATAGCTTTTTCATAAAGAGCCGAGTGGTTTTCAAATCCGATTCTACAACATCTTTTTAGGTTTATTTTCTTTACATTAATCATATTAATGTAGTCCCATCATTTAAGTCCTTAAGCCAATCACAGAAAAGAAACGAAAACACAACGTACGCTTATGCCATCCGCATTCGCCGCAATGTTCCGTTATGCACTGTTAGGTTACTTAACTAACGACATACCGGGACGGGACTAGCGCGGGTGTAAAACATAAGCAACGTCTACTATATATCCCATATATAATATATCATTCGTCTCAGATATCACAGAACACAGGCAGCAGAAACATATATATAATGTGGGATATACTAGGACGTCCGTATTCAGTATTTAACCAATAATAGAAAATACGGATTCCACAGTCGCGATGAATAGCCAAGCCCACACCCCTAGACCCCTACGAGAGAGGCAAGCGACCCTACCAATCCTGGAGTTTAGGAGACCCGGTCTCGACTCCTCGAGATGGCCTCCCACTGAACCCCAGAACCCGGTCACTTATTCTCCCCTCCTTGGGTCTATCCTAATGCGGAAAAGTAAATAATATACAATACCAGTGACATCAACCTCAACCCGGAAGTGCCCCAAATAAAAGAATATTACATTACATTTGAATATTACATGAATGAAAAATAAAACTCTCATCTCACATAAAACCCCCCGGCTATTGAATCGCGACAATCCTGCACATCATATCTCAGCAACACATAATATCATATATCATCAACGTAAGTAAGTATGCGTACCCCGATTGTCGTTGATGTATAGCAACGAAACCGGCGATATCGACACACTACACTTACGGTCACAGAAAAGAAAGTGTAAAACTACAATATTTGGAATCCACATTTACTTTAGACATCGTAAATCCGAGATATCACATACCTCGCATTTCATGCCTAACTATATGAATTCCACATATTGTATCACATTCCAGATAAATAGACAGTATTAAACATTTCGATCGAATAATCAAATACCCAAAATTTCCTAAAGCTCAACACTTGAGCGGAGTTCAAAAACCTGGAATGTGTCACAGTAGTAGCGGTCCAGCCGTAGAAGGGTCAAGCCAACGCCTCACATGTGGCACGCCGTACTGGCTCAAACCCTAAGGTTCAAAAGGCAGTTCAAGACGGTCACATAATCGAGTTAAGGTTTGTTGTCTTCTAGAGGGTCCATCACAAAACTTGCACGTATTTCCGAAAGATTTAAACTCGAGAAAAGATTCAACACTTGAAAATTTTTCGTGCCGGGAAACAGTAGGTTAATGATATCCGTTCGAACTTTTTAATACTTTCTAAATTATCCGGAAAAAGCACGAGATTAAAATTCCGATCGAATCACCGAATCCAAAACAATCCCCAGAAAATCCAACACATGAATCAGATTAAACATACCTAAAACAGTATACAATCAAATATAAATATTACTGTACAAAAACGATGCATTAACTCATGTGTACGGCCGCGGAGCCGCGGCCCAAGCAAGCTTTGGCCGCGGTTCCTCGGTGGAATATACTGTTCACAGCTTCGTTTTTTACAGTGATGCTTATATTCACCTGCTGGATTTTTTACATATTTTTAATACTGAAAAATCACAGTTTCAAAAAATTGTCCAGAGAGTGTTCAAGAAATCCGTATTTTGGTTCGATCGGAGTTTTGACTTCGTTAAAGTGTCGCCTAAAGTTCTAGGTCGGCTCTGATACCAATGTTAGATTTACCTAGCACCTCATGAAGGGTTTGGAAGCATCACATGTCACAAAATCAAATTTTTTAAGGTGCTAAGTGAACATACAAAGAATCATCACTAGAATTTTAGGGTTTCTTAAACTAGACAACATCACAAGTAGGAAAAACTAGGGTTTTGAGAGTACAACCTTTGTAGCTCCCTACGCTAGACTCCTTGGCCACTTAAGGGTTGGAAAAAGGTTCGCTTGAGGTCTTCTAATGTCCACGACGATCCACCCGAAGCTCCTTTTCCCAAAGCTCCTTGCTTTACCCGATATGTGAAAGAAGTAAAGCAAACACCCTACACAAACCGGCTAGATGTGTGTAGTATGATGATGTGGTTGTTTTTCTATAATCGAAACTCTTTCTTTTATCAATCCTCACTTAAAGAAAATTATCAAGAGAGGAAGAAGAAGATGGTGGCTTTTTTTTTCTCACAAAAGGAAAAGAGATAAGAATAGAATACAAAAATGAAATGAGAAAGAATAATATATATTTTTAATTCCTTCTCACTTCAACCATGGTTAGAATTATCTAGATCTTTTTCAAAATGAGTTAAGAGTAAAAGGATAATTAACTCAAGGTTAATAAGTGGTTGAAGCATGGTCAAAGATGATAAACTCTAATCTTTTGTGAATTATCCTTTCCTTTTTACAAAATGAAAAATAAATAGATAATTCTATCATGTAAGTCTTGCATTGCCACCAAACTTGTATCAACAACCATGATACAATGTATGCATGTATGTATCCATGCACATCATCATGTGCATACATGTATGCATACAAAATAGAAAAAGAGTTTGATTAAAGAATTAATCTAAAAGTCATTTGTAAAATCAACACTTGATTTTGCAAACCGGTCATATCACATACGACCCGACCAATAGAAAATGCCCGATTAATATACGGTATCATATATCCGTATTTAATCGGGTCCCCGCGCATATCTCATATGCACACCACATCTTTTCGCCTGAGCCAGGAAACTTCATTGTGGGACTCTAAGACTCGTCAATACGCCGGCAGTAGGTAATGATCATATCAAATACCTACAAGCCGCAAGCGGTCAACTAAACGTAACGGCCACCCGGGTATTGAGCGATCAGAAGAAAACAAGCAAACCTGTTACAACTCCCGTTGAGCCAACCGGCAACACTACCGTACAGTCCGGTCTCTTCGTCAGATATGCTGCATATCGAGTCTAGGGATGGTAACGTCGACCCCAATAACTCAATAAGTCGTGCCGATGAATGGTCTATAACAGATCGAGAAACTACTGATAACACTTATCAGCAAATCCCAAAGGCCCTGGCCAGGGACTTACTGATATAGCCAGTCGAGCACAACACAACATCAACTCCCAATACCGGGAGAGACGAAACCCCTCCTATCGCTCATCGCCTTCGTATGTCTCAGGACTGTACCCAACAGCCACCTGTTTGCACGACTCAGTAGAGCCGTGGTAGGGTGGTAATCAAAATACAGTGGGAGAACACACAAGACTCTATGACGATCTCGGGTCTACAGACTAACCTGCACCAGTGTCACCTGAGAACTGCTATCCGACGATAGATATAATTCCTTATAGGAGTTCTCGGCGAGTCCATCCAGTGTACCCAGTCACCACTGAGCACCCGTATACGATCTCGATGTCAAACATCGATGAATGTGGGAACTTCCATCGCCCATCATATGGGTCTAGTATCATATACGCTAGTCTACACTGGTATATCGATGCCCCGTCTCGATACACCTACGACTAGGGACATTTCAGGATATGCTTATAAACTACAGATGTCCCACTAGTATGATCTCTATCATAATCACAGTAGTCAAGCCAATATCCTTAAGGCTTTATCAACATGTATGAATGAATAAAAGCATGATCGAATCAACATGTCAGATAAAGAAGAACCAGATAGCATACTATCATGTCGAGCAAGAATGTACACTGAATATATATATATATATATATACATGTATAAATACATCCACTATCACATAATGGCCTCTAGGGCATACATTTATCCAACAGTTGTAATATTATTTTGCGGGGAACATCCAGGTTGCGGTTGTAGCCACCGTTGTATTATTTCATTTTACTGTTTTTGCTCCTAGGATAGACCCAAGGTGGGGTGCACAAACTACCGGGTACTTTGAAGTGGGTAGTGGCCTACGCACTTTGTTGAGGGAGACCGCTTCACTTTGGGTATTTGACGGGTAGTTTGCCGTACTCGTAGGGGTCTAGGGTGGGGTAATGGCTATTCATCACAACTGTGTAATCCGTCTTTTGTTGCAGGCTCTAAACAAACGCGGATTGCTTGCAAATCCAATAAAGTTCATATGAGATTTGGAATGCCTATTATTGCGTCAGACGAATGTACAATATCTATATATGATAGCTATTTAGACGTCACTTATGTTTTACACCCGCGCTAGCCCAGCCCCCGCTCTGCCGTTAGTTAAGTAACCTAACGGGTGATGACGGGACCCAGTGGCGAATGCGGATGGCATAAGAGGACATTGTATTTTCGTTGTTTTCTGCAATGATAGGTTAATGATAGGATGCATTATTTATAATGCAAAGAAAATAAACCAAAAAGTTGAATCGTTGGGACAATTTAAAAGAAACCACTCGGTTATTTTAAAACAGATGATATTTTTAATTGCGGAGCTTTAACCACTCCTTTTAAAAAGCTATCAGGTTCCTTCGGTCATATCAAGTTCACTACGTTCACGGTTTCGCCAAAACCATTCGTAGCCCTCCGTCATTTCATTTGGGTATTCAGTAGTATTCAAGCTATGCATTTTGGCCAAAGTCAAGGCATAGTGCTTGGTAGCTGCTGGGTTTTCATTTGTTGCATAGATAGATGAGTTAGTTTGGGACAGTCGTATTATCATTTGACCAAAGTCAGGGGTATGTACGGATGGGTTCAAATTGACAAGATAATGATAGGTAGAACTTGACATATGACTTATGACATTTTGACCAAAGCCAAGGTCATAAGAGCATGGGGCAAAAACCTATATCGGGAATTTCTAAAGAAACTGAAATTTGCAAAGAGATGCATACCATTTGGAGTTTGATGAATGTTGGTAGGATTCCTTCAACATTATCATACGATGATATTTGGATCCCGATCCTACTGTGAGTATATGCTACTCATCAGGATATTCGTCACTTAAACGATCAATGCTATAAACCAAGTAGGTGTCAAGAAAGGTGTCAGCGGGGTTACGCCCCCAGAGAAAAGAGGTTATTTAATTAAGGAACTTCGCGAAAGCGTTGGAAAACCTCCCTCGAAGTACCGACACCAGCCTGGATGAACGGTTAAGCAAGTATTGTACAGTGAGAATAGTCCTGGCTAATTCTTCTTTTATGGTTTGAGGAAGGATTCGAGAAACAGTGGGAGCCATCCAGTTTAGATAAATTAAAAACCACTATAAACTTGCAAGAGCATCATGCTAAAGAGTTTTCTTCTCTCTCTCCTAATTGCAGCGACCCTGAAAATGATTGGACTTAAGTTACTTTTAGAGAAAAATATACTGACATGGCCAAACTATAAAGATTGGCTGCGGAATGTCAAAATGGCTTTGACCTATGACAAATTGGGGTACGTCCTCACCGCTAAGGCACCTGCTGTCCCTGGTCCCAAATCCAGTAATGCGGATAAGGAAATCCGCAAAACCTGGGATTTTGATTGCGCGAAAGCCAAGTGCATCGTGCTTGCCTCGATGAACAATGAACATCAGAGGAGGCACGAGGATATGGAACTAGATGCCATATTTCTCCATACAAAGGAACTTTATGGAGAGCAATCTCGTATAGCAAGATACGAGACCTCTAAGAACTTGTTTCGAGCGAGGTTGGCTGTCGGATCATCGGTGGGAGAACATGTCCTAAAGATGATCGGCTATATAGAAGAGCTCGCAGACCTTGGGACGACTTTGGATAATGAGCTCTATACAGACCTTATTCTCCAGTCCCTTCCTTCCACCTACGCCCAGTTTATTCTGAACTTCAACATTCAAAGAAAAGAAGTTGAACTTCCGGAACTCCTTAACATGTTGAGGAGTGCAGAGGGCACCTTGCAGAAAGCAAGAGAAACACCCGCTATGTTTGTTAGCGGTGCTTCTTCTTCGGGGTCCAAGGCTAGGGCCAAAGGAAGGAAAAAGAAGGCCGCCACCAAACCTAGAGGAGGTGTAAGTAAGGTGGGAGGGAAGGGAAAGAAAAAGTTTGCGATACCGGTAGTGGCCCAGGATGAGTGCTTCCATTGTCACAGGAAAAGGCACTGGAAAAAGGATTGCAAGGCGTGGAACGCCAAGAACCAGGAACCGAAGCAAGCTGTGGCTTCGACTTCAGGTGTGTTTGTAATTGAGAATTGTCTGTCAATCAACTCTACTTCCTGGGTATTGGATACCGGATCAGGATCTCATATTTCCAATTCATTGCAGGCACTGAGAAACCGTAGAGTGCTGAAGGAAGGTGATATGACCCTGATGGTTGCTAACGGAGCTAGCGTGAGAGCTGTGTCCGTAGGGGATTATCACCTGGGATTGACGAGTGGACACATTTTGGTTTTACATAACTGTTTTTGTATAGCCAGCTTAACGTGTAATATCATATCTGTTTCCTTGTTATCAAATAAAGGTTATGATTTCACGTTTGTAAGTGATGTTGTTAACATCCGCCTTAATCATAGTTTGATTGAGTCCGGTACACTGGAAAACGGTATATATGTGTTAAACCAACTCCAAATTTTCAATGTCCAGAACACACTAAAAAGAAAGTCTCCAGATTTAAATAAAGCTTTCTTATGGCATTGTAGACTGGGTCACATCAATGAGAGAAGGTTGACTAAGTTACATAGAGAAGGATATTTGGACTCGTTCGAATATCAAACTTATGCCACTTGTCAATCTTGTCTCAAAGGAAAGATGACAAAGACTCCATTTACTGGACATGGAGTAAGAGCGAGCGAGCTCTTAGGACTCATACACAGCGATGTATGTGGTCCAATGTCTACACATACAAGAGGTGGTTTTTCCTATTTCATTACTTTCACGGATGATTACTCAAGGTACGGATTCATTTATCTGATGAAACATAAATCCGAGGCTTTTGAGAAATTCCAAGAGTTTAAGAATGAAGTAGAAAACCAAACCGGCAAAAGTATCAAAACACTAAGATCTGATCGAGGTGGTGAATACTTGAGTGCCGAGTTCCTAGGTTACCTAAAAGAGAAAGGAATTCTCTCTCAGCTTACTCCTCCATACACTCCACAGCATAACGGTATATCGGAGAGAAGAAATCGAACCCTATTGGATATGGTACGTTCCATGATGAGTAATGCTGAGTTACCGCGATCTTTTTGGGATTATGCGCTAGATTCAGCGGCATATCTTCTGAACAGGGCTCCTACCAAGACTATGCCTACCACCCCATATCAGATGTGGAGTGGGAAGAAACCCCATCTTCAGCATATGAAGATTTGGGGATGTCCAGCTTTTGTTAAAAAGCAGCATGTGGACAAGCTCGAGGCACGATTAGTAAAGTGTAAGTTTGTGGGATATCCAAAGAACTCCAAGGGATATTATTTCTATTACGCAGAGGAACAAAAGGTTTTTGTTTCTCGTAATGCCCATTTTCTAGAACAGCAGTTTTAAGAAAAGGAAATAAGTGGGAGCGAAATAGAGCTGGAAGAAATTCCAGAACCACAAACTAATACTGAAAGTTTGGTAGAACAAGTAGTTCAAGAAGAACAGGACATTCCCGCACCCCTCCGCAGGAGTAGTAGGCCATCTCATCCGCCTGAGAGATACTACGGTTTTCTCATAGATGGGGATAGAGAGGATTGCATCATAGATGATGATGAACCTACTAGCTTCCAGCAGGCCATCCAGAGCGGCGACTCGGTACGATGGCTAGATGCAATGCGGACCGAAATGGAGTCCATGTACACCAACAAAGTATGGACTTTGGACTTTGCTCCTGATGGGGTAAAACCCATAGGATGCAAATGGATCTTCAAGAAAAAGATTGGTGTAGATGGACAGGTGGAAACCTATAAAGCTAGACTTGTTGCAAAGGATTTTCGTCAAAGACCTGGTTTGGACTATGACGAAACTTTTTCTCCAGTGGCTATGCTCAAATCCATTCGGGTCCTTCTTGCTATTGCTGCCTTCCATGATTATGAAATCTGGCAGATGGACGTAAAGACGGCTATTCTGAATGGAAATTTAGAAGAGTGCGTCTTTATGGATCAGCCAGAGGGTTTCAATCAGAGTGGGAGCAGCGGGAAAGTATGCAAGTTGCTTAAGTCCATTTATGGACTAAAGCAGGCATCGCGGAGTTGGAACATCTGTTTTGATGAAACAGTCAAAGAATATGACTTTATCAAAAATCCAGATGAACCATGCATATATAGTAAAGTTGTAGCACGAACTGTCGTATTCCTCGTCTTGTACGTGGATGACATTCTATTGATAGGAAATGACATTCCTATGCTATAATCTGTCAAAGGATTCTTGTCACACAGGTTCTCCATGAAAGACCTGGGTGATGCCTCTAACATTCTGGGGATACGGATCTATCGTGATAGATCCAAGAGAATGTTGGGACTTTCGCAGTCCAGGTATATCGACACTGTACTGAAAAGATTCAGTATCGAAGTTTCTAAGCGCGGTAATCTACCGGCTTGTCACCGAATCACCCTATTCAAAGAGATGTCTCCCAAGACTGATTTGGAAAGGGAACGCATGTCTATTATACCCTACGCTTCTGCGGTATGCTCTATAATGTATGCGATGTTGTGCACCAGACCAGATGTAGCTTACGCACTGAGCGTGGTAAGCCGGTATCAGTCAGACCCAGGGGAGAAGCACTAGATAGCAGTAAAGAACATTTTCAAGTACCTGAGGAGGACTAAGGAGATGTTCTTGGTTTACGGCGGAAAAGACCTCAGGATGGAGGCCTATGCTGATTCTGGCTTCCAGAGTGATAAGGACGATTCCAAGTCCATGTCAGGTTGTCTTTACCCTCAATGGAGGGGTGGTGTGCTGGAAGAGCTCCAAGAAGGACACCGTTGCTGACTCGACGATGGAAGCGGAGTATATTGCTTCTGGCGATGCCGCAAAAGAAGCGGTCTGGATGAAGAAGTTCCTCACAGAACTTCAGGTGGTTCCTACCATTGTTAATCCAATACCTCTGTATTGCGACAACAACGGAGCTATAGCTTTAGCGAAGGAACCAAGGTCCCATCAGAAGTCCAGACACATCTTAAGGCGGTATCACCTGATCAGGGAGATCATTGATCGTCGGGAGATCGAGGTTCGGAGAGTTGCTACTGAAGAGAACATTGCTGATCCATTCACGAAGGCCCTACCTCAGATTCAGTTCGAGAGGCTACTCGAGATCATCGGTCTTCGATATGCCAGTACATGGCCCTAGTGCAAGTGGGAGATTGTTAGTGTATATGCCCTAGGGGCCATTATTGTATCATACTAGTTTGTATATTACTTAATGGAAGCTTGGGATATTCACATGTATATAACAGTCTTGCTAAACATGGTAGTATGCTACTTGGTTTTTCTATCTTAATATGTGAGTATACGTATTGATAGAGCTCTTAGGATCTTGCTTGACTATCAGCGTTGTGATGGCAGTCACACTAGTAGGGGCTAGGTAGTCTACAAGCACATCCTTATTCAGGTCCCTAGTCGTAGGATTATCGAGACAGGGCATCGATACTCCGGAGTAGACTAGTGTGTACGCTTCTCATCCCAGTTGGGGAAATGGTCTGTCCCACAGCCATCAGTACGTCGTACTGGAGATAGTATGAAGGTGCTCGTTAGGTTACGGGTACACTGGACAGGACTCACAGGGAACTTTTGGTTGGTTTTATACCAGTCGTCAGTTAATAGTTCCCAGGTGACATGAGTACAGCATAGTCCGCAGACTTGACACTGCTACTTCGCCTCGAGTGTGTCCCACTGTTCTTAGATTGCTACCCTACCACGGCTCAAAGGAGTCATACAAACAGGTAGCAGTTGGGTGCAGTCCCGAGCACTTGGAGGCAGTGGCGGTTAGACATGATTCGTCTCTCCCGGTATTGGGAGTTGATATCGCGCTGTGTCAGAGAGCCATTACGCAAAGTCCCTGGCCAGGGCAAGCGAGATTTCCTGGTAGGTTCCAGTAGTTTCTCAGGGTGTAATGGGCTTCACTCCGACACGACTTATACCGATATGCGATAGTCTTAGAAGAACAGACCGGACTGTATGGAGATTGTCACATCAGACTCAGTAGGAGCTCGGATAGGTTTACTCATCGGCCTTCTTATCGACATCTACCTGGGGACCGTTACGTACAGCTAGTGCCGCTTGCGGTCTGTGGTTAAACCCACTGCCAGCGTAGTAGACACAGAGAGTTTCCCTACTCCAGGCGGAACGATATAGAGGTCGTATGGTTTTACGACAAGGGTTCGAACGCATACGTGTGTTTACGCACGTACGACATCCGGACAGTTTTTACTAGCCGGCTTTGGTTTAAGCCAGTTTCTAGTATCCGGTTATTGGATTTATACAGTCTAAAGTTTTTCCGTGTTTTCACGGATAGGAGGGGCGTTCTCGTAATTACGCGAGAAGCTTCTAGAAGATGGTGACTTAGGGGTTAAGGTGGCATATGCATTAAATGAGATTAGTGAGTCATTTGAGTGATTCATCCATGTCATTAATGTATCATAAATGCTTAATGACTCATGGAGATGAATCACCCTCTTATATTTATGAAGCATGATGATTAATCCTTTATTTTCTTTTATTGGATAAATGATAATGCTTGATATATATTATGATAGATCATTATCTCATCTCATTCTCTTGCTCACTTTCTCTCTCCTCAAGCTCTCTCTCTTCAAACCCTAATCCTCCCCTCTCATGTGTTGAGACCAAGGATTAGAGTAGACTACTTAATCCTTAACCATTCTCTATATCACCTAGGTTACTTAGATTAGCAATTTAAGAAACCTAGTTACCTCAAGTTAGAGGTGAAGCTTGTAGTAAAGCTCTCGGGTGGATCTTTTACTATATAGAGAAGGCAGGAGAGAACGTGGAGAACGACAAGACGAAGGACTCGGTTCTATAGGTATAATCACTTATCATAGTAGTTAACTCTTCTATGGTTTCTTGTTAGTTATTGTTTATGCAAAGATTTTCGGTTAGTCGATGTTTACGCTTAAAACAAGATCGTTTTTCATTATTCCGCCTCCCCGCAATTCGTGGGGTGTTGTACATCGACTTACATTTCCAACCTGGAGAATATGATCACCTGTCTTCAAAAATCTGCTATTTCTCAACGCCTGCACAGAATTGAAAATATGAGAAGCTGAACCTGTATCTAATACCCAGGAAGCGGAGTTAATAGAAAAATAGTTTTCAATTACGAACACACCTGAAGCTGAAGCATCACCATGCTTCTTCTTGAGTTCAAGGTACTCAGTACAGTTCCGCTTCCAGTGTCCTGTCTTTTTGCAGTGGAAACATTCTCCTTTCCTCGATTCCCCAACCTTGGACTTGTCTTTCCCCTTAACTTTTTTGACTCCACCCTTAGGTTTGGTGGTTTTCTTCTTCATCTTTCCCTTGGCCTTAGCCTTCGGGCGAGAGGAGGATGATGGCCCAACATACGAAACGGGAGTCTTCACTGACTTCAGTGTGCTCTCTGCACTCCTTAACATATGAAGGAGTTCAGGTAGTTCCTTCTCCATGTTGTGCATGTTGAGTTAACTATAAATTGAGCAAAGGTGGAGGGGAGAGACTGCAGAATAATATCCGTATATTGCTCATTGTCCATTGTCCACCCAAGGTCCTCAAGTTCTTCTATGAGAGCTATCATCTTCAGAACAAGGTCTCCTACTGGTGTGCCAGGGGCCATTCGCATCTGAAACAGCTTTCTAGATGCTTCGTATCGTAATACGCGAGATTGCTCTCCATACAACTCCTTTGTATGGAAGAATATGGCTTGTACGTCCATATTCTCGTGCTGCTTCTGATGTGTGTTATCCATCGATGCAAGCGCGAGGCATTTAGCCGTGGCACAGTCAGCGTCCCATGTCTTGCGGATTTCCACATCCGCAACTGAAGGTTTAGGACCTAGGATGGGCGGGGTTGAAGCTGTGAGGACATATGATACCTTATCATAAGTCAAGGCAATGTTGAGATTTCTCAGTCAGTCTTTATAATTGGTCCCATTCAGCTTGGTTTTATCTAATAGAAACTTAAGGCCTGTCATAGGTATCTTCCATTAAGAGAGAGAAAATAATACACTCAGCGAAAGCTCTTGTAAAGATCAATTTGGTTATTATCTTGTCTAATCGATGTCTCCCACTGTTTTTATCAAATTTTCTTTAAAATCTTTAAAAAGAAAACTAGCCGGGATTAATTACATTCTACAACTTCGCTAACCGTTCAGCCAGGCTAGTGCCGGAACTTGAGGGAGGTTCCCCGTGCTTTCGCACGGACCTAATTAAAATAAACCTCGTCCTCCCAGAGGCGTAGCCCCGTTTGACACCTTTCTAGACACTTAACGGGTTAGCTAATTGTAAAGTGCAAAACTCTCCAGGGAGCAACTTTTGCTCACAGTGGGATCGGGATCCTACTATCATATAGAAGGTATGCAATCTCATTGCAAATTTTAGCTCTTGAAATTCCCGATATTATTTTTATCCCTAGTACTCATGACCTTAACTATAGTCAACATATCATAAGTACTAGTCAAGTTCTTCCCGTCATTTCGTGATTAACTAGACCCACCCACATGACCCTTAACTAAAGTCAACATAATCACATGAATGTCCTAACTAATCTGCATCATATGCAGTATAGGAAGACATCACTTAGCTATCGTACACTGCGTCTTAACTAAAGTCAAAATACGCAGCACGAATACTAAGTACTCTACTTTCTAAAATGACGGAGGGCTGCGGATAGTTTTTAAGAAAACTTTTAACGCTTTGAACTTGATATTGTTGTAGAATCCAATGGATTTAAAAAGAGTGGCTTAAGCTCCGCATTTTGAAACTTGCTTTTTCATGAAAAGGCCGAGTGTGTTTCAAATCCGATTCTACAACATCTTTTAAGGTTCATTTTTCATTACATTAATCTCATTAATGTTGTCCCATCATTTAAGTCCTAAAGCCATCATAGAAAGAAACGAAAATATAACGTACGTTTATGCCACTCGCATTCGCCACAGTGTCTCGTTATGCACCGTTAGGTTACTTAACTAACGGCATACCGGGACAGGGCTAGCGCGGGTGCAAAACGTAAGCAACGTCTATTATATATCATATATATAATAATCCTTTCGTCTCAGATATTTATTAAATGATCACATCACATAAAAAAAGCAGCAGAAGCACATTTAATATAGGATATCTAGGAGGTCCGTATTTTGTATTTAGCCAGCAATAGAAAATATGGATTCCATGGTCGCGATGAATAGCCAAGCCCACACCCCTAGACCCCTACGAGAGCGGCAAGCGACCCTACCAATTCTGGAGTTTAGGAGACCCGGTCTCGACTCCTCGAGATGGCCTCCCACTGAACCCTAGAACCCGGTCACTTGCGCCCTCCTCCTTGGGTCTATCCTAGTGCGGAAAAGTAAATAATATACAGCACTGGTGACATCATCCTCATCCCGGAAGTGCCCCAAATAAAAGAATATTACATACAATTTAATTTTACATGAATGAAAAGAAAACTCTCATCTCACATAAAACCTTCCCGGCTATTCAATCACGACAATCCTGCACATCATATCTCAGCAACACATAATATCATATATCATCAACGTAAGTAAGTATGCGTACCCTGATTGTCGTTGATGTATAGCAACGAAACCGGCGATACATCACATACTACACTTACGATCACAGAGAAATAAAATGAAAAACTACAACAATTGGAATCATAACTGCCTTTAGACAACACAAACCCGGAATATCACATATCCAAGATTTCATGCCTAACAATGTAAAGCTCGCATTTAGGTCTCATTCAAGAAAACACCTTTTCATAATAAGTCGGATAATTCAACAATATATCCGAATACTCCCGAGACCGAAATTCTAGATTTACACGCAACAAACAAATTTGTAGATTCCAATTATTGTATCACATTCACATAAACTAAGCGCAGTTAAAATATTCGATCGAACGATTGATCACCCAAAGACTTCTCAGAAAGATCAACACTTGAGCAGTTTTAAAATTTACCAGAGACTGCTACAAGTACATACGGGCCAGCATAAGAAGGCAGAGACCAAGCTTCACCTACGGCGCCGCGGAACCGCCACTAAATGACCATTTTGGCCGTGGTTCCGCGCTCGTACAGTGGAGTTAGGGCTTCGTACTTCTTGTGGGCCCATAAAATACCCTGCACGATTTTCTGAGTATTTTTAATGTGAAAAAACCATGTTTTTGAAAAATTTCCAGAGAGCACCCTCCGGGCGTCGTATTTCGTTCGTTCGAAGTTTTTAACGTCGTCTAGGTTACTTTAAAGCTCTAGCTTGGCTCTGATACCACTGTAGGGTTTCCTTATCACCTCATATAGGGTTTGGAAGCATCATACATGCCACAATTTAATTTTAAGAGGTGCTAAACAAACTTAACTAGGAATCGAACTAGAAATATAGGGTAACACTTATAGTATCACATACTAAAGTTAATCTATAACTAAGTGGAGAGACTACAACCTTTGTAGACCTCCTAGGGTTTGAATGAGCTAGCTTAAACCTCCTCCACGTCCACGACGATCCACCCGGAGTTCCTTTGCTCAAAGCTCCTAGCTCCAATAGATCACAAAGAAGATGAAGCAAACAAACTACACCAAGGGGCTAAAGAAGTGTAGTGTGATGATATGGTTGTGTTCTCATATAAAAACCCTTTCTTTCTTTTAACCTCACTCAATTTATGAAACTCAAGAGAGAGCTAGAGAGAGGATGATGAAGATGGCAACCATTTTCTTTTGGATGAAAATGATAATGATAAAGATCAAAAGAGAGAGAGAGATAAATATCAAGCATAAATATCTAAACTCAAACCATGGTTAATAAAAATATCTAGATATTTTAGAATGAGAAAAATAACAAAGGAAAAAGAAACCATAGTTAAATTTTGGTCAAGTAAAGAAAAGTCAACAATGATGAATAATCAATTTTCTTTTTCTCATTCTAATATATACAAATATATTTACTTTCCATGTATTTCTTATATTGCCATCTTTGATGTATCATCAACCATGATACTAATGCATGTATGTATGTGTGTATGCACATCAACATGTACCTATACATGCATGCATCCATCATAAAGAAAAGGTTTATTTAAATGAGATAAAAGTCAATATTAAATCAACACTTGATTTAATAAACCGGTCATATCTCATACGACCCGACCAATATAAAACACCCGATTAAAATACGGCATCATATACACGTATTTAATCGAGCTCCTGCACATATCTCATATGTACACCACATCGTTTCGCCTGAGCCAGGAAACTCCTATGTGGGACTCTAAGACTCGTTAATACGCCGGTAGTAGGTGATGATCACATCAAATACCTACAAGCCGCAAGCGGTCAGCTAAATGTAACGGCTACCCGAGTATTGAGCGATCAGAAGAAGAACAAGCGAACCTGTCAAAACTCCTGTAATCCAACTGGCAACACTTACCGTACAGTCCGGTCTCTTCGTCAGATATGCTGCATATCAAGTCTAGGGATGGAATCGTCGACCCTAATAACTCAATAAGTCATGACGGTATATGGTCTACAATAGATCGAGAAACTACTGATAACACTTATCAGTAATATCTCAGCAGCCCTGGCCAGGGACTTCTAGTTATAGCCAATCGTGCACAGCACAACATCAACCCCCAATACCGGGAGAGACGAAACCCCTCCTATCGCTCATTGCCTCCATATGCCTAAGGACTGTACCCAAAATCCACCAGTTTGTACGACTCAGTAGAGCCGTAGTAGGGTGGAGATCAAAGTACAGTGGGAGAACACACAAGACTCTATGGCGATCTCGGGTCTATAGACTAACCTATACCAGTGTCACCTGAGAACCGCTATCCGACATATGATATAATACCACATAGGAGTTCTCGGTGAGTCCATTCAGTGTACCCAGTCTCACTGAGCACCCGCATACAATCTTTGGTGTCACCACACTAGACGGATATGGGATCATCCATCGCCCATCACATGAAACAAGAATGGTATACGCTAGTCTACACTGGAATATCGATGCCCTATCTCGATATACCCACGACAAGGAACATTTCAAGGATATGCTTATAAACTACAGGTGTCCCACTAGTATGATCCACATCATAATCCCAGTAGTCAAGCCTATATCCTTAGGGCTTTATCAACATGTACCAAATGAGTAAAAACATGATCAAGTGAACATATGATAAAGTGAAACAAGATAGCATACTATCATGTCGACTAAGACTGTTCTCTGAATACACACACACACACACACATCAGTACATACACTATCACATAATGGCCTCTAGGGCATACATATATCCAACATTCCGATCAGGGGAGAACACTACGAGGAATTACTACCCCCTGACGAGTTTGTTTTTGCTACGGTGCCAGCCATGCATGAAAGCTTGACAACTGAGAATGCTATTAGCACAAGCATCTAAGTTTAATCAAGGCCTTAGGTATTTTGTAGAGTCTGTTCGTCGCATTAGAAGGGCAAGGTATTAGTTTTGACGCTTTAATTGCTCGATTTTTTCATAAAGATGCTCTATCCAAGAAAGCTCCGAAATTTGCGAAAGTCGAGAATCCCTTAGGATTTAGCATGGAGAAATTGCCGGCTAAAGAAGAAGATCTGCCATAATTTTACATCCCAAGTTTGTCGGCCGTGACTTTTGATGCGATTGATGCCCCTGGTATGGACGAGGAAACATTCTTTGTAGGCTTCATCAGTCTCTGGCCCAGCTGGTTTGCCATGTCAATGCATCGTCATTTTATGAGAGCCTCCGTCTTCTAACCCGCATATCGTATAGCCGAAGGAGCACGATTAGCTATTGGCGTTGCAGGGTTATCACACATGTATCATGGCTTAAGTACCGCAGCCAACACTTTAAATCCAGGTGCAGACACCGTGACCTTCTTCCTCCACTACTTTACGTCCTGGATCGAGATGCACGTGTTAGGTGCGTTTGCTGTGCACCGGCGGCCTGATTTTTATGAGTCGTATATTGGTGCCCCTAGTTCATTTATACCAGTTCTATTTTAAGTATTTCTTTATTGGTGGCTATTTCTTGATTTATTGTGTTTTGGGTGCGAATAATGTAATTGGTATCTGTATTTGCATCCGAGCCGACCCGCTTGCTGGAAACCGTATTGATTCCTGTTTATGATTTATCCCGGCTAGTTACGAGGATCCGTGCACTTTTAATATTGTTTATACTGCATACTGGCATTATATCTGGCATCTGCATTTTTTAGTATAACAAATAAAGTCAAATAAAATATTTTAAAAATATCTTTCATGGCCTGTACCATACCCCTAACCCTGCTGTAGCATCCGTACATCGTGTTCTCGTCCCGTTCAGTGAAACAGACTCGTTTGGATAGCTACGTGCACGCTACGTGTATCCGTTCTTGGGGGTACTCATTTTCGTTATCCAGATAACATATTTTCGTTATATTACCTTGCTTCTCTCAGTTTCATTGCTTACCAGTTCATGTTTTATCGCAAGCTTGAATCCTGTTTACTGTGCTTATCTTCTTCAGTGTTTGGCTTCAGGTGAAGTCATTTCGGGTATCCTACTTGTTCATGTTTTCCCGTATTAGCATTATTCGATTCTGGTGTAAGTCCATGTCACGCACCCCACGAACTTGCGGGGAGGCGGATATATGAAAAATGATTATCAAAGCTTCGTAACACGGACTTGACCGCATGAATCGTTTCTAAACCGTTACTAGCAAACTACGAAAGGTTTATCTACTCGGATTCGAAGTTATACCTCACGTTACTTGTCCTTCGGGTCTTCATCGCGGTCCTCCACTCCTCGTAGGCTCCTTGGAACATCGGCACCTCAACGGCCTCCTCGAATCAAAGATGATCCACCCGAGAGCTCCTACTACAAGCTTGATCTCTAACTTGAGATAACTAGGTTGCTCAAAGTGCTAATCCAAGCTACCTAGGGGATATAGAGTGAGGTTATGGATGTATTAGTCTAGCTAACCCTTGATCTCAATACATGAGAGGTTAGGGTTAGGGTTTCAAGAATGAGAGCTTGAGGAGAGAGAAGGTGAGAAAGTGAATTACTTTGGATGAATGAAATCATTTTAGTATATATGAAACATATGATATTATTAAGTAAATAATAAATAAAACTTTATCATCATGTTTCATTAATACCCTAAGTGATTCATCATATGAGTCATATAAATCATTAAATGAATCATTAACTCATTGCATGAATCACTACATGACTCACTAATCCAATTAATGCAAATGCCACCTTAGCCTCCAACTCACCATGCTTCTAGAAGCTTCCCGGAAAATTACGAGAACGCCCCTCCAATCCGTGAAAACACGGAAAAAATTTAGACTGTATAAATCCAATAACCCGATACTAGAATCTGGCTTAAACCAAAGCCGGCTAGTAAAAACTGTCCGAACGTCGTACGTGCGTAAACACACGTATGCGTCCGAACCCTTGTCGTAAAACCATACGACCTCTATATCGTTTCACCTGGAGCAGGGAAACTCTCTGTGTGGGACTCTAAAGACTCGACACTACGCTGGCAGTGGGTTTAACCACAGACCGCAAGCGGCACTAGCTGTACGTAACGGTCCCCAGGGAGACGTCGATAAGAAGGCCGATGAGGAAAACCATTCGAACCCCTACTGAGCCTGATGTGACAATCTCCGTACAGTCCGGTCTGTTCGTCTAAGACTATCGCATATCGAGCCTAGGGGGCGGCAAGCGTCAGTCCCCTAATAGCTGTATAAGTCGTGTCGGAGCGTAGCCCATCACACCCTGAGAAACTACTGGAACCTACCAGTAAATCTCGCTTGCCCTGGCCAGGGACTTTGCGTAATGGCTCTCTGACACAGTGCGATATCAACTCCCAATACCGGGAGAGACGAATCCTGTCTAACCGCCACTGCCTCCAAGTGCTCGGGACTGCACCCAACTGCTACCTGTTTGCATGACTCCTTTGAGCCGTGGTAGGGTAGCAATCTAAGAACAGTGGGACACACTCGAGGCGAAGTAGCAGTGTCAAGTCTGCGGACTATGCTGTACTCATGTCACCTGGGAACTGTTAACTGACGACGGGTATAATACCAACCAATCAGTTCCCCTGCGAGTCCTGTACGGTGTACCCGTAACCTAACGAGCATCTGTATACTATCTCCAGTACGACGTACTGATGGCTGTGGGACAGACCATCTCCCCAACTGGGATGAGAAGCATATACACTTAGTCTACTCCGGAATATCGATGCCCTATCTCGATAATCCAACGACCAGGGATCTGTATAGGATGTTGCTTACAGACTACCCAGCCCCCACTAGTGTGACTGCCATCACGACGCTGGTAATCAAGCAAAGATCCTATGGGCTCTACTAATATGTATAAGTGATACGTTACAAGAAATATATGCACATATTAAAGTAGACACAAACCAAGTAGCATACTACCATTTTTAGCAAGACTGTTATATACAATTGTGAATATCCCAAGCTTCCATTAAGTAATATACAACCTAGTATGATACAATAATGGCCCCTAGGGCATATACACTAACAATCTCCCACTTGCACTAGGGCCATGAGCTGGCATATCGTAGACCTATCATCTCGAATAGCCTCTCGAACTGCGTCTGAGGAAGGGCCTTTGTGAATGGATCAGCAATGTTATTCTCCGTCTCCACTCTCTTCACCTCGATCTCCCGGCGATCTACGATCTCCCTGATCAGGTGATACCGCCTTAAGATGTGTCTGGACTTCTGATGGGACCTGGGTTCCTTCGCTAAAGCTATAGCGTCGTTGTTGTCACAATACAGAGGTATTGGAACAACACTGGTAGGAACCACCTGAAGTTCTGTGAGGAACTTCTTCATCCAGACAGCTTCTTTTGCGGCATCGCAAGCAGCTATGTACTCTGCTTCCATCGTTGAGTCAGCAACGGTCTCCTGTTTGGAACTCTTCCAACAGACCGCCCCTCCATTGAGGGTAAAGACATAACCCGACATGGATTTGGAGTCATCTTTGTCACTCTGGAAGCTGGAGTCGGCAATGGCCTCAATCTGGAGGTCTTTTCCGCCATACACCAAGAACATATCTTTAGTCCTCCTCAGGTACTTGAGAATGTTCTTTACTGCTATCCAGTGATTCTCCTCTGGGTTTGCCTGATACCGGCTTACAACGCTTAATGCGTATGCTACATCTGGTCTCGTACATAACATCGCATATATTATAGAGCCTACTGCAGAAGCGTAAGGTATAATCGACATGCGATCCCTTTCCAAATCAGTCTTGGGAGACATCTCTTTGGAGAGGGTGATTCCGTGACAAGCCGGTAGATTACCGCGCTTAGAATCATCCATACTGAATCTCTTCACTATGGTGTCTATGTACCTGGACTGCGAAAGTCCCAACATCCTCTTTGATCTATCACGATAGATCCGGATCCCCAGAATGTAGGTGGTATCACCCAGGTCTTTCATGGAGAATTTATGTGATAAGAATCTTTTGACTGACTGTAACATAGGAATATCATTTCCTATTAGGAGAATGTCATCCACGTACAATCTTACTGTATATGCAAGGTTCATCTGGATTTTTGATAAAGTCGAATTCTTTGCCAGCATCATCAAAACAGATGTTCCAACTCCGCGATGCCTGCTTTAGTCCATAAATGGACTTAAGCAGCTTGCATACTTTACCGCTGCTCCCACTCTGAATGAATCCCTCTGGCTGATCCATATAGACGCTCTCTTCTAAATTACCATTTAGAAAGGCCGTCTTTACGTCCATCTGCCAGATTTCATAATCGTGGAAGGCAGCAATAGCAAGAAGGACCCGAATAGATTTAAGCATAGCCACTGGAGAAAAGGTTTCGTCATAGTCCAAACCAGGTCTTTGACGGAAACCCTTTGCAACAAGTCTAGCCTTATAGGTTTCAACCTGTCTATCTACACCAATCTTCTTTTTGAAGATCCATTTGCATCCTACGGGTTTTACCCCATCTGGAGCAATGTCCAAAGTCCATACTTTGTTAGTGTACATAGACTCCATTTCGGTCCTCATTGCATCCAGCCATTTTACTGAGTCACCGCTCTTAATGGCTTGCTGGAAGCTAGTAGGGTCATCTTCATCAATGACACAATCCTCTCTATCCCCATCTATGAGAAAACCGTAGTATCTCTCAGGCGGATGAGACGGCCTACTACTCCTGCGGAGGGGTGTGGGAATGTCCAATTCTTCTTGAACTACTGGTTCTACCATACTTTCAGTTGTAGTTTGTGGTTCTGGAATTTCTTCCAGTTCTATTTCGCTCCCACTTGTATCCTTTTCTAAAACTTGTTGTTCTAAAAAATGGGCATTACGAGAAACAAAAACCTTTTGTTCCTCTGTGTTATAGAACAGATACCCCGTGGAGTTCTTGGGATATCCTACAAACTTACACTGTACTGATCGTGCCTCGAGCTTGTCCGCATACTGTTTTTTAACAAAAACCGGACATCCCCAAATCTTCAGATACTGAAGATAGGGTTTCTTCCCACTCCACATCTGATATGGGGTGGTAGGCACTGTCTTGGTAGGTACCCTGTTCAGAAGATATGCCGCTGATTCTAGCGCATATCCCCAGAATGATCGCGGTAACTCAGTGTTACTCATCATGGAACGAACCATATCCAATAGGGTTCGATTCCTCCTTTCTGATACACCGTTATGTTGTGGCGTGTATGGAGGAGTAAGCTGAGAGAGAATTCCATTCTCTTTTAAGTAACCCAGGAACTCGGCACTTAAGTATTCACCACCTCGAATAGATCTCGGTGTCTTTATACTCTTGCCTGTTTGTTTTTCCACTTCATTCTTGTATTCTTGGAATTTCTCAAAAGCCTCGGATTTATGCTTCATTAAGAAGACATACCCATACCTAGAGAAATCATCCGTAAAAGTAATGAAGTAGGAATAACCACCTTGCGTATGTGTAGACATTGGACCGCACACGTCACTGTGTACGAGTCCCAAGAGCTCGCTTTCTCTTACTCCGTGTCCAGTGAACGGAGTCTTTGTCATCTTTCCTTTGAGACAAGATTCACAAGTAGCATAAGATTGATATTCGAACGGATTTAAATATCCTTCTCTATGTAACTTAGTCAACCTTCTCTCATTGATGTGGCCTAGTCTACAATGCCATAAGAAAGCCTGATTTATTTCTGGAGACTTTCTTTTAAGTGTGTTCTGGATATTGAAAACCTGAGCTTGACTTAATACGTATATACCGTTATCTAATGTACCGGACCCAATCATAACTTGATTTAGGTGGATGTTAACTACATCGCTTTACGAATGTAAAATCATATCCTTCTCTCGAAAGTGAGAACACTGATATAATATTACATGTCATACTAGGTACATACAAACAGTTACGTAGAATCAATATATGCCCACTGGTCAAACCTAGGCGATATTCTCCGACGGATTCAGCGTCCACGCTCATTCCGTTTGTAATTCTGAGAGACCAATCACCTACCTTTATAACTCTACGGTTTCTCAAAGCATGTATTGAATTACAGACATGAGATCCTGCTCCGGTATCTAGTACCCAGGAAGTAGAGTTAATTGACAAACAGTTCTCAATAACAAATACACTTGAGGCTGAAGCCACAACATGCTTCGAATCCTGGCTACTGGCTTTGCTAGCCCTGCAATCATTCTGCCAATATTCATTCCTGTAACAATAGGAACGTGCCTCTTTTACTACATCCAGTCCCGAAACTTTTGTCGTTCTCTTTCCTTCTGCTTCCCTTGTTTCCTCCAGGGTAGGAGGCAGAGACTGTAGAATCAAGTCAGTATCTGACTCGTTTCCTAACGCGGTCTCCAGGTCCTGGAGCTCATCAATACAGCTAGTCATTGTAAGGACGTTGTCCCCTACAGATGACCTGTCAGCCAACCTCGCTTGAATTAATTCCTTCGAGGTCTCATATCTTGCGATATGAGATTGCTCTCCATATAAATCTTTGTTATGGAGAAAGATGGAAACTAAGTCCATCTTCTCGTGCTGCTTCTGGTATACACCATCAACTGAAGCTAACACGAGGCACTTAGCTTTCGCTTTATCTTTTTCCCTTGTCTGACAGATATCCATATCCGCGACAGTGGAAACTGGACCTGGGACGGCGGGATCTTGAGTAGTAATAGGGTGGTCCAGCTTGTCATAGGCAATGGACATCTGGAAAGACTTTTGCCACTCATATAAGTAAGATTCAGTCAGATTATTATCTAGATGTAACCTATGTGTGGTCACAAGGTCGCTGCAATTTAAGAGAGAGAAGAAAATACTATTAGCATGATGCTCTTGCAAGTTTAGAGTGGTTTTTAATTTATCTAAACAGGATGGCTCCCACTGTTTCTCGAATCCCTCCTCAAACCATAAAAGAAGAATTAGCCAGGACTATTCTCACCGTACAATTCTTGCTTAACCGTTCAGCCAGGTCAGTGTCGATACTTCGAGGGAGGTTTTCCAATGCTTTCGCGAAGTTCCTTAATTAAATAACCTCTTTTCTCTGGGGGCGTAACCCCGCTGACACCTTTCTAGGCACCTACTTGGTTTATAGCATTGATCGTTAAGTGACGAATCTCTTGATAAATAGTATATACTCACAGTAGGATCGGGATCCAAAATATCATCGTATGATAATGTTGAAGGAATCCTACCAACATTCATCAAACTCCAAATAGGTATGCTCTCTCTGCAAATTTCAGTTTCTTTAGAAATTCCCGATATAGATTTTTGCCCCATGCTCTTATAACCTTGGCGTTGGTCAAAATGTCATAGGTCGCATGTCAAGTTCTACCCATCATTGTCCTAGTTAATTTGAACCCATCCGTACATATCCCTGACGTTGGCCAAATGATAATACGACTGTCCCAAACTAACACATCTATCTATGCAAACAAATGAAATACCCCAGCAGCTACCAAACACTATGCCCTGGCGTTGGTCAAATGCATAGCTTGAATACTACTGAATATCCAAATGAAATGACAGAGGGCTACGAATGGTTTTGGCAAAAACCGTGAACGTAGTGAACTTGATATAATCGAAGGAACCTGATACTTTTTTAAAAGGAGTGGTTAAAGCTCCGCAATTTAAAAAATTCTGATCTTTTAAAATAACCGAGTGGTTTCTTTTAAATTTGTTCCAACGATTAAACTTTGGTTTATTTTCTTTGCATTATAATAATGCGTCCCATCATTTATCCTATCATTGCAGAAAACAACGAAAATACCACGTCCTCTTATGCCATCCGCATTCGCCACGGGGTCCCGTCATCACCCGTTAGGTTACTTAACTAACGATAGAGCGGGGGCTGGGCTAGCGCGGGTGTAAAACATAAGTGACTTCTAATAGCTATCATATATAGATATTTTACATTCGTCAGACGCAATAATAAGCATTCCAGATCACAGATGAACTTTATTGGATTTACTAGCAATCCGTATTTGCTTTGAGCCTGCAATAAAAGACGGATTACACAGTTGTGATGAATAGCCATTACCCCACCCTAGACCCCTACGGGTACGGCAAACTACCCGCCAAGTACCCGAAGTGAAGCAGTCTCCCTCAACAAAGTGAGTAGGCCGCTAAACACTTCAAAGTACCCGGTAGTTTTTGTACCCCGCCTTGGGTCTATCATAGGAGCAAAAACAGTAAAAAGAAATAATACAACGGTGGCTACAACCGCAACCTGGATGTGCCCCGCAAAAGAATATTACATCATATTACATTTACATCGAATGAATGAATATTAAACCCATCTCAAACCCTGACTAATCATCACAACATTCCAATCAAGTCCATATACACAAACAGTAAACATTACAGAAATGTGCAACACCCTGCCAACCGACATACTAGCAGTTAGGGGAGGTTTACGAACACATTAAACATTACAGATAATAACCCGATTAGCAAATATCTTAGAACATCGATCGATTACCATATTCCATGTTTACCCCAAAAGCAAACCAGCAAAGAAGCAACCTGGGTAGAAACAGAACATACAGGAAAACAGAAAACCACAAAATAGGAATTACTAAGCAAATCCGAGTCAACTCGGCGTTGACTCGGCGGCGGATCCGCGGCACAAGCACTCTATTGCCGCGGATCCGCGGCCGTTTTGCCGAGTTACTGACTCGTATTTTCCCAGTATTCTTAAAATACCCTGCTGTGAATTTTAAGGTATGTCAAAAAAAATTTGTGACATGTTTAAAATTAACAGAAACTGTTAAGGGGTTAGGGTTTTGTTTTCGTGTTTTCCGTCGATCGAACTTCTAATTAGTTGCTAACAAGCTAGTAATGGTTTAGTTGGCTCTGATACCACTGTAAGTCCATGTCACGCACCCCACGAACTTGCGGGGAGGCGGAATATATGAAAACGATTATCAAAGCTTCGTAACACGGACTTGAGCGCATGAATCGTTTCTAAACCGTTACTAGCAAACCGCGAAAGGTTTAACTACTCGGATTCGAAGTTATACCTCACGTTACTTGTCCTTCGGGTCTTCATCGCGGTCCTCCACTCCTCGTAGGCTCCTTGGAACATCGGCACCTTAACGGCCTCCTCGAATCAAAGATGATCCACCCGAGAGCTCCTACTATAAGCTTGATCTCTAACTTGAGATAACTAGGTTGCTCAAAGTGCTAATCCAAGCTACCTAGGGGATATAGAGTGAGGTTATGGATGTATTAGTCTAGCTAACTCTTAACCTCAACACATGAGAGGTTAGGGTTAGGGTTTCAAGAATGAGAGCTTGAGGAGAGAGAAGGTGAGAAAGTGAATTATTTTGGATGAATGAAATCATTTTAGTATATATGAAACATATGATATTATTAAGTAAATAATAAATAAAGCTTTATCATCATGTTTCATTAATACCCTAAGTGATTCATCATATGAGTCATATAAATCATTAAATAAATCATTAACTCATTGCATGAATCACTACATGACTCACTAATCCAATTAATGCAAATGCCACCTTAGCCTCCAACTCACTATGCTTCTAGAAGCTTCCCGGAAAATTACGAGAACGCCCCTCCAATCCGTGAAAACACGGAAAAACTTTAGACTGTATAAATCCAATAACCCGATACTAGAATCTGGCTTAAACCAAAGCCGGTTAGTAAAAACTGTCCGAACGTCGTACGTGCGTAAACACACGTATGCGTCCGAACCCTTGTCGTAAAACCATACGACCTCTATATCGTTTCGCCTAGAGCAGGGAAACTCTCTGTGTGGGACTCTAAAGACTCGACACTACGCTGGCAGTGGGTTTAACCACAGACCGCAAGCGGCACTAGCTGTATGTAACAGTTCCCAGGTAGATGTCGATAAGAAGGCCGATGAGGAAAACCATCCGAACCCCTACTGAGCCTGATGTGACAATCTCCGTACAGTCCGGTCTGTTCGTCTAAGACTATCGCATATCGAGCCTAGGGGGCGGCAAGCGTCAGTCCCCTAATAGTTGTATAAGTCGTGTCGGAGCGTAGCCCGTTACACCCTGAGAAACTACTGGAACTTACCAGTAAATCTCGCTTGCCCTGGCCAGGGACTTTGCGTAATGGCTCTCTGACACAGTGCGATATCAACTCCCAATACCGGGAGAGACGAATCATGTCTAACCGCCACTGCCTCCAAGTGCTCGGGACTGCACCCAACTGCTACCTGTTTGCACGACTCCTTTGAGCTGTGGTAGGGTAGCAATCTAAGAACAGTGGGACACACTCGAGGCGAAGTAGCAGTGTCAAGTCTGCGGACTATGCTGTACTCATGTCACCTGGGAACTGTTAACTGACGACGGGTATAATACCAACCAATCAGTTCCCCTGCGAGTCCTGTCCGGTGTACCCATAACCTAACGAGCACCTGCATACTATCTCCAGTACGACGTACTGATGGCTGTGGGACAGACCATCTCCCCAACTGGGATGAGAAACATATACACTTAGTCTACTCCGGAATATCGATGCCCTATCTCTATAATCCAACGACCAGGGACCTGTATAGGATGTTGCTTACAGACTACCCAGCCCCCACTAGTGTGACTGCCATCACGACGCTGGTAATCAAGCAAAGATCATATGGGCTCTACTAATATGTATAAGTGATACGTTATATGAAACATATGCACATATTAAAGTAGACACAAACCAAGTAGCATACTACCATTTTTAGCAAGACTGTTATATACAATTGTGAATATCCCAAGCTTCCATTAAGTAATATACAACCTAGTATGATACAATAATGGCCCCTAGGGCATATACGCTAACATCTGGTGCATCCTATTGTTTTATGTCGTCTAAGTTTATTATTGCACACTCGATTTCTTGCACGGCCCTATCTTATTGTTGGGACATACACACTGGGAATGGGAAGATCATATCTAGTAGCGAGTGCAAGGATTGTTCTGTTGTTATTTGCGGACGAGAGTTATTCGCGGATTTCTTGGTGATCGATACCGGCAGTTATGATGTTGTCTTGGGAATGGACTTCTCGGCACTTTCTACGCTCACATTGATTGTAGGGCAAAGAAAGTGATTTTCCAGATTCCCGGACATCCGGAGTTTGTTTTTGCTGGAGGTAGCAGTTCTGTCGGGCCAGTCGAGTTTAGGGTTAGGCCGACATGCGCCGTTCTTTCGTCGATGGAAGTTGATAAGGAGGAAGCGCCAGCTGTAGTTCGAGAGTTCATGGACGTGTTCGAGGACATCTTAAGTTTACCACCAAAACGAGATGTGGAGTTCGCGATCGATCTTGTTCCTGATGCAGCGCCAATCTCAAAGGCGCACTATCCGATGGCACCAGTGGAGTTGGCAGAAGTCAAGAAGCAGGTTACCAAATTGCTAGAGAAGGGTTGGATTCGCAGCAGTAATTCACCTTGGGGAGCTCCACTTCTTCTAGTCAAGAAGAAAGATGACACAAGGAGAATGTGCTTCGATTATCGAGAATTGAATCGGGTGACTATTAAGAACAAGTACCCGATCCCTCGCATTGGCGAATTATTCGAGCAACTTAGTGGCGCGATGGTATTATCGAAGCTGGATTTGTGATCCGGATATCATCAAGTTCGAGTTATATCAGAGGATATTTGCAAGACTGCGTTCCGAACTCGATATGGACATTACGAGTATTTTGTGATGCCATTCAGAGTCACGAATGCACCGACGATATTTATGGACTTGATGAACCGAATCTTTTCACCGTTCTTGGACCAGTTTATAGTGGTGTTCATCGATGATATTCTGGTCTACTCGAGGAGCCTAGAAGAGCATGTTGAACACTTGAAGATCGCACTGCAGACAATGAGGCATGAAAGATTGTATGCAAAGATGAGCAAGTGCGAGTTTTGGCTTGAAGAAGTAAAGTTTTTGGGGCACGTCGTATCCGGAGATGGAATCGCCGTTGATCCTGAGAAGATTGCAGCGGTTCAAGATTGGCCGATTCCGAGGAATGTAGTGGAGATCAGATATTTTCTGGGACTTGCAGGATACTACAGAAGATTCGTGGAGAATTTTGGTCGATTGGCTGAGCCTTTGACCAAGCTTACACGGAAGGAGGTACCGTTCGTATGGACGGATTGTTGTGCGTCAGTTTTTGAGGCGTTGAAGCAAAAGTTGATAACCGCTCCTATTTTGACCGTACCAGACGATTCCGGAGGATTGGTGATTCACAGCGACTCATCTGGGAAAGGTTTGGGATGTGTTTTGATGCAGCATGGGAAAGTTATAGCATATGCATCGAGATAGTTGAAGACTCTTGAGAAGAATTACCCAACTCATGATTTGGAGATAGCAACTGTTATTTTCGGTTTGAAGATTTGGAGACACTACTTACTGGGCGAAAGGATCAAAGTATTCACTGATCACAAAAGCCTAAAGTATGTGTTCACGCAGAAAGAGCTTAACATGAGGCAGCGTAGATGGTTGGAGCTGATGGCTGACTATGATCTTGATCTCAAGTACCATCCGGGGAAGGTTAATGTAGTGCCGGATGCGCTTAGTCGGTTGCCAGCAATTTGGATGTTGACTGCGCGGAGAGAGCTTATCGAAGATTTTCGGAGATTCGATTTGGAGATCGTGCTGCCGCATTCTTCGGGACAGTTGATGCAGCTGCAAGTACAGTCGTCGTTGATCGATAATATTAAATCAGCGAAGTCACATGACCCAAGATTGCAGAAGTTTCGAGAACAGGTTGAAGCGGGACTTCGAACGGACTTGTTGATTCATGAAGATGGTTCGTTACGTTATGGTAGCCGTTTGTGCGTGCCGAAAGGAGATATTCGCGAAGAAGTTATGAAGGAGGCACACAGTTCCACATATTCCGTACATCTGGGTGGCATGAAGATGTATCGTGATCTACGACATCATTTCTGGTGGGAAGGCATGAAAAGGGAGATTGCTCGCTTTGTAGCGAAGTGCTTGTTGTGTCAGCAAGTTAAGGCTGAACATCAAAGGGTAGCTGGTTTATTGCAATCACTTCCGATTCCCCAATGGAAGTGGGAACATAACCATGGATTTCGTGACAGCTTTACCGCGGAGTTCAAAGGGCAATAATGCAGTTTGGGTGATTGTTGATCGACTGAACAAGGCAGCTCATTTCATACCATTTCGAGTTGGTCAGTCGACGGAAGCGTTAGCAGAGCGGTACATGCAGGAGATTGTGAGATTGCATGGAGTACCCGTGAGCATCGTCTCCGACCGTGATACCCGATTCTTATCGCACTTCTGGAGGAGTTTACAGGAAAGTTTGGGAACGCGATTGAAGTTTAGTACTGCTTATCATCCCCAGACAGATGGCCAGTCGGAGAGAACAATCCAAACTCTTGAAGATATGTTGAGAGCTTGCATGTTGGACTTCAAGGGTTCATGGGAGGATCATCTACACTTGGTGGAGTTTTCATACAATAATAGCTTTCAGGCGACTATTCAGATGGCTCCATTCGAAGCGTTATATGGTCGCAAGTGTCGCTCACCCGTTTGTTGGGATGATATTGGAGAACGAAGATTGTTGGGACCAGATTTGATCGTGCAAACAGTAGAGAAGGTTAATACTATCCGGAATTACATGAAGGCAGCACAGGATCGGCAGAAAAGTTGGGCCGATACATCGAGAAGACCTTTAGAGTTCGCTGTTGGTGATCTTGTATTCTTGAAGATATCACCGACTAGAGGAATGATTCATTTTGGGAGCCGAGGCAAGTTTAGTCCTCGATTCGTGGGGCCTTTCGATATCATCGAGCGCGTTGGAGAAGTGGCTTATCGATTGGCTTTACCACCATCTTTGGCGAATGTTCATGATGTGTTTCATGTATCTCAACTCCGTAAGTATGTTCGAGATGAAACACACGTGCTAGATCATTCGGAGCTGACAGTAAGGGAGGACTTGACCTATGAGTAACGACCGACGTCGATTGTTTATCGAAGAGAAAAGGTCCCCAAGAACAAGGTTATCCCGCTCGTACTTGTTTCATGGGGGAATCGCTCGCACGGAGAATCGACTTGGGAACGAGAAGACGAGATTCGACAGAAGTTTCCACACCTCTTCTCGTAGATTCATGTTTGTTTGTTTGTCTTTTCTTGTTCCGGGAATTTCGAGGACGAAATTCTTTTTGTAGTTGGGTATGATATAACACCCTAGTTCATTTATACCAGTTCTATTTTGGGTATTTCTTTATTGGTGGGTATTTCTTGATTTATTATGTTTTGGGTGCGAATAATGTAATTGGTATCTATATTTGCATCCGACCCGCCCCGCTTGCTGGAAACCGTATTGATTCATGTTTATAATTTATCCCGGCTAGTTACGAGGATCCGTGCACTTTTAATATTGTTTATACTGCATACTGGCATTATATCTGGCATCTGCATTTTTTAGTATAACAAATAAAGTCAAATAAAATATTTTAAAAATATCTTGCATGGCCTGTACCATACCCCTAACCCTGTTGTAGTATCCGTACATCGTGTTCTCGTCCCGTTCAGTGAAACAGACTCGTTTGGATAGCTACGTGCACGCTACGTGTATCCGTTCTTGGGGGTATGCATTTTCGTTATCCGGATATCATATTTTGGTTTTATTTAACACGTATATTAATCGTATTTTCAAACCGTAATTTTAGACCCGATCCAGGCATGTTTTGGACTATTTTTGTTTTAACCAAAAACTCAAATTTATTAATATTTTAAATCCTAATATATTAAACTGATTTATACGAATATATATAAATTTTTAACTAAAGTTATTTTTCTATATTCTCCTAATCCTAACCAAATCCTCACCCTTGATTTTCTCTCTCCTTACATGATATATACATACACCTAAATATATTATTTTTTCCCTAACCTATTATTTAAGCCCACGTCCTCTCTTTTCCGTGACGTTCTCGTCTTCCTCCTCGTTTTCATGTTCCCACCGCATCTCGAAACCCTAACCCTAATCCATGCTGCGCTCGCCCCTCGCTACCTCCATTCTCGCTGTTTCCCGACCTCGACTTCTTCTCCCTCTCCCCTTCATTTCCCGACACCACCTTCACGTTCTTCTCCGACCTCCACAACCCCGACCCAAGAAAACCCACGCACCCACCTTCGCCCGAGCAACCACCTCGCCGCTGGAGCTCCGACCTCGTCGTCGCCTCCACGTTCTCGCCACCACCTTCTCCCCTCTGTCCTTTCTTCTTATCCTGACGAAGCTCGAACCCCTACACAACCCAAGAACCCGACCATTGCAACCCAAGAAACTCTCACGCCGGTGACCCCATCACTGACGTTGCCATCGTCGTCGACCCCTCCTCCGTCACCTCTCACCTCCCTCTCTCCTCCTCCACCTCCTGCCGACTCTTTCCCTGCTGAAACCCGACACCCGAGAACCCTAGCACCCACTGCCATAGCCATGGATCTCGCCGTCGACGGCCCATTGTCGACGTCACCCCCTCGTCGCCTTCTCTGACCCCAGAGCACCTTGAGCCCACAACCCTCTCCTTCTTCTTCCTCCCCCTCCTCTTCTTCTCCTTATTCTTCTTCTTCTCTTTTTCTTGGTTCTTGATTCCGGTGATCGCCACCGGAGTCGTGCTCATCGCTGACGATCCAGGCGACCCAGTGGACGTTTCCAGCCAGCGTGGTCACCTTCTTGCTTTGCCTGGTCCTGTCCCGTGTGCGCGTGTGTACATTGCGACGTTTACCCAACGTCGGATACAGCGTACGCATCTCGTCTTGAGATCCGATCGGGCAAGTTTACCTTGCTACATGCTATGATACATATTTTGCATCCATATGAATAAAAATATCACATGTTGACTGCATTGTATATCCATATTATTGTTTTACTGTTTTCGGATATCCATACGCATCCATATCATTAATTACATATCAGGTTGCATGCAAATAGCTTGATACAGGCTATATTATTATACTCGCATCTATATTAATAAGAATATTGCATGTTTATGGTATTGTGCATCCATATTACAGTTTTACTGTTTTCCGATATCCGTTCGCATCCGTATCATTTATTATATATCTAGTTGCATGCCTGATCACATTATTTCATGTTACTGTTATATTAACACCCCATGCTTGATAATATGCATCATGCATAGTCATGGAGTTGTAGATGTAATCCCTGATAGACATTTATGCATCCATATTTTACTGTGGATCCGTACTTTTATCGTGCATCCGTACATGCTACAGTTTTATTATGAGCATCCGTTTGATACATGTGCACTACCTGACATGACTTGATATACCACTGCTTGACTTGATACCTGATCCTGTTCCTAATGCCGACAATCCTGATATGTTGTCCGTCCATACTGCTGGTATGCCAGGAAGCAGGTTAACACTTGCGCCAAGGTCAAGTAGAGCACAGTTAATGTGTTTACTCCCAATAGAAATAGAAATAGTAGGACAACCAGGGTCCTTACGTTTCCTTGGTAATTGTTGGGGAAAAACCGTGTCTACATTACTCGACATGAACACCTTTTTTGGCACTTGAGTCTTCCTCTTCCTAGTGCACAAGTCCTTAAGAATTTTCGCATAAGCCAGGACTTGTTGTATAGCATCTAGGAGAGGGATATTGATGTTAACCTGTTTAAAAATTTCAGTGATCTTTTCCATTTGCGGACTTGGTCTGTTTCCCCTTAACCGATTCAGATAAGGAGATTTAGTAATAATAGTGGGGTCCAACATTGGAGAAGATCGTGTGGGTAGGAAAGATCCAAGAATAGGAGTGAGGATCGTCTTTGGTGGACTAGAAGAAATGTGTCGAGGGTTCGAGCCTTGGGGAAAACGGAGAATAGGCTCGGAAGAAAGCAGTGGGGTAGACGAACTAGGGTCAGAAGTAGAAGTAGAAGTGGAAGGAAAAGTCTCAGCCGGGGTATCATTGATTGATTCATCATTATTAGTATCAATCTCTTCACCGACATGGTTGTCAAGCACTCTTCCAGATCTCAACGTGGTGATAACGTTCGCATGATGTGAATAGCCAGGATTTGGTAGGGGTTGAGCTGAAAGTTTCCCTTTCTCTCTAGCACTCATTTCGGCATTTATACGGGCAATTTGTGCTTCCATTGATTTAATACTCTCATTTGGGAGTCAGAGTTTTTCTGGATTTTATGGACGGAAGACTTCATCTCAGCCGAAATTTGCATGAAATTTGTCAGAAGCAAATTCATGGTTTGTTCGAGTGAAGAGGAGTTATCAGTACCGGTCAATTGCAAAGAATTGTTGTGCGGTGCAGAAGTGTTGACCGGATTTTGAAAATTTTGTGATTGGTAGGGGTGCTGACTTATTTGAAGTGGTTGCTGTTGTGGTGGAGGACCCCTTTGGAAATTGTTTTGATTTGGAACCGTGTTTTGATTTTGTTGTTGGTTCCAAGCAAAGTTAAGGTGATTCCTCCAACCCTGATTATAAGTGGAAGAATACGGATCGTTTCTAGGTCTTTGTTGGAAAGCAGCATTGGTATGCTCTTGACCTTGAAACGGAGAATTTAATGGACATTCTTCCGTAAGATGAGATTGATCAAAACAGCATCCACAAACAGTTTTGGAGAGTGACATCTGATTTAGGGAGGCTGCTAAAAATTTATGTTCCATAGGTTCGAGTTTCTTTTGCATTGCTGCCATTTCAGCTCTAACTCCTATGGAAACATCAAGTTGATGAATGGCATCCCTAGATGATGACTGGTTTACACTCTCCCACTACAAAGTTCTTTCAGCGAAATCTTCTAAAAATCTCTGGGCTTCACCATCATTTTTATTCATGAAGGTTCCTTGACATATGGATTCAAGGGTCTGTTTTTTTGTAGGATTAATGCCCTCATATATGATTCTGCACAGATCCCATCTAGGAATTCCGTGATGAGGACATTGAACTAACAGATCCTTAAAGCGTTCAAAACACTTCGAGAATGGTTCATTTGGAAGCTGGGTAAATTGATTAATTTCGCTACGGACTCGAGCTGTCTTATGATTGGGATAAAATTTCTTTAGGAAAGCTGTTACGAATTCTCCCCAGTTCGAAATAGAATGTGCGGCTGTGTTATAAAGACACTTCTCGGCTATATCGCACAAAGTGAATGGGAGAAGACATAATCTCATAGCATCCACAGAAAGCTGTGAAATACCCATCATAGCGCATACATTTTCAAATTTGGTAATAAAGACGTATGCGTCTTCAGACTCAAGACCGTGGTATTTGGATAAAATATTGATGTATTGAGGTTTTATTTCAAAATTGTCCCCATTGGCTGGTGGAATGGTGAGACAGGTCGAAAGAGGACCTCGCATAGGGTAGCATCTCTCTTGGAGAGAGATGCAGGGCGGATTCTGTACACCTGCGGACGGTGGCAGAGTAGTGTTAAAGAAGTTCGATGGATAACCGTCCATCGAAGTGGGTGTGGTAATGGGTGAAGAAAAAGAAGATGTAGAAATACTGACTTCGGAGTCTATAGGAAGAACGTGGACAAGACGGGCACTAAAATCCCGTATCCAGCCGAGCATGCACTAAATGGTTTAGCACAAGTGGCAGCGTTGTGATAATTAGAGAAAAAGATGAGTTGGTGTTTGTTTTGAAAAAGACGGATTTTGAAAAATTCACACAAACAACCCTAAATCTAGTGGTCATCTAGGTCAAGTCTCTAGACCGCTCCTAGACTTCCAGAAGACAAATCGTAAGATAGATCCTCTACCGCCTCTTTGCCCCTTCTGTGGCCAGGTAAGTGGGAGGTTCTCCACTACGTAAGTAGTGTGCCTAATTAAGTAACCACTTTTCTTAGACACACTTGCCTAGACACCATAAAAGAAACGCGGATAAGCAATAGATTACCCACGACCTCCTTTTGTCCTAATTGAGCGCGACGCTCCTTAGAGTCTTGTCTAGATATTTTTTTAGTTAATGAGGGTGATGTGGATGCAAGTTTGTGATTTTTGGAGCTTAGGAAGGGTAATGAAATCCTCACCTAATCTGAATTTGGTCTTTTGCCCCTTAATTTCCTTGTTAAAATATGCAAACAAACAAGATCAAACACGCAACAATTTTCTTTTTAGCGGCGCTGCGAATTTTTGCAAAGAATCCTGCAGAAATTGGTTAATGGAGAAGAGCAGGGAGGAGATAAGAAAGTCAGAGATGTACCTAAGAATTTTGAAACAGTGAAGCCTTCAACTCACCGCGGTTCCGCCGCAACCACAAATACCGCGGATCCGCCGCGATATGGATAGATCCCTGCACAAAAATTTTAGCAACTGCTCCTGTTGACTCAATGAACTCTCTAAGATGCTCTGAAAATTTTTCCTCTCGCTCCAGAGATTCCAGATCTCCTTGCAACAATTCACAACAAATCGTTAAGCGCTTGATGCGATTTTTGATCAAAAAATTCTGATGGAATAATAAAATTTTTCAACTCAAATTGCAAAAATGAACAAATTAGCACATGATCCCGGCAACGGCGCCATTTGATTGATCTTCACCATGTCGTATTTTGAAAAGTGTAAAAGATCACAACCAAAGAAATTTGTAAACCGCAATCAATAATCGGTGTCTTTTGTAAGTTCGTTTAGCGAGTGCGGATCGTCCACAGAGAAAGTGCGATTTGTTCGAAATCATTTTAGTTGAGTTGAAAATTAAAAGATAAAAGAAAATGATTCAATATTTGTGAAATTTAGTTTCAAGAATCATAAAGAAAATGATCTAAAATCAAGAATTACTAAAGATCAAGAAAATGTCCAAACCAATTGAATTATCAAAATTTGTAAAGTAGCTTGTAGGAATCGATCAAATTGATAGTGATGATGAATACTAATGATTACGAATTCTTATCTATCGAGGATTTGTTGCTAGATCGATGAGGATCAACGAGGTTTAGGGATCTATTGAAGAAACTAGGGTTTCTCCTTCACCATCTCTTGTCCTTTCATTGATTATCATTCAAATTCTAGCCTCTAGCAAATTAAATCACCGATCGTTGATTTCTAATTTGGAGCGAAAACATTCAAGAAAGCGATCTCGCTCAAATTAGGTCTTCGATGATTCAATTTCCTATAGTTTACAAAACTCATAAGACTTAAGAATCGTTCAAGAATTTCATCATCATCATCTACCTATTTTCTCGATTCCGCTACAAGCGGAGATTTCACTCACACATCATGAAAAAGAAAAGAATCAAGAATCGATAACCTTTCATAATGCAAGAATGTAAAGAAAAGCAAGATTTATAATTTTCACCTTTATTAATCGATGATTAGGTACAATTCACTCAAGTCGAGGTTACAAGATTTGAGGAGGTAACTAAATCGTCGAAATTAGCTTCGCATCGATCTTCTTGAGTCACGGATCATCGTGGATCTCTTGCTCGGATGAAGATCGGCGTTGATTCAAAGGCTCGTTAAAGGCTTGCTTGATTCGCTTCTCGATGCATCTTGATTTGGCTTTGGACTAGGGTTTTGAGTTATAAGTTGTGTCACTCAACTTGTGCAAATTTGGCTCAATATTCAACAACTCAATTAATGAACAACCACCGAACAAACTTTGTAATGAAACCCTAGGTCCCCTTTTATAGTTTTTCCTTTATCTTCTCCTAAAAGCTTGGTTGTTATGAAGCTTGCATAGGAAGCTAGGTAGGTACCAAGCTTACACTAGAAGATTGGCTGTTGTAGAGAAGCTTCTGGAGATTTGTAGGGACTTTGAAGCGTCTTTAAGAAGTTTGGCCGTTAAAAGAGAAGTCTCGGGAAAAGTTCCAACCGCCGACGAGTCGAATTGTCCGCGGATCCGCGGCGGATCGGCCTGACTCGGCCGCGGATCCGCGGCCGTTTGGTGGAGTTGCTACATGAAATTTCCAGTGCTGATTTGTGTTGGCTTTATGGCACTTTCCTGATGTCTGGAATATTTTTATACTTTCTAATTTACTGCCAGATCTCACGTCTTTGACTTGCTGCAATTTATCGGCACTTTTGTGATTCCGGCTCTTTAACCTGGAGAATTTCCTGAACACAATCTCGAGACAAGTGTTGATATATAAAAAATCATGCGAGTAATAATAAACACACAATTTCCCTCATAATGCCAGTTATAATGTATCACACATGTTATTTGATATTTCGCAGACGAATTGCTAATATGTGCTATATTTATACCAAACACCTTTAGATGATTAGAAAGAGTAGGGAAATTGATGTGTTAAGAATGCAATATTTTCGACTGATCAAATTCCCCCAAACTTAATTTTGGTCGTCTCGAGCAAACTTGTTTTATTCAAGAGAAGGAGAAAATATAAGAAAAAGAAAAACTAACTAGCACACTTTCGTAGGCAACACGATTGCACTGAGCACGTGCAGCAAGCCTTTAAACCTCTAGGTGTCCCTAGTAGGAGGTGTGTTGTCTCCTGAGGGTTTTCAGAGGATTGCACCCACAAAATCCTATAATAAAAGGAAGACTTGAAAGTTACATATAAAAATAAGATTTGTAAAAGAAAGACTTTGAAAATCAGAGTTTCCAACTATACTAGCTTTTCAGTTGTCATGAGCCCTATCTTAATAGTCATGAAAAGATATTAGAAATCACATCATCCCTTAATAAAACATCGCCTTTATTCTTCATTCCTACCTTTCTTCCAAACACCGATCATATACCCCTTCATGTGTGTAAAGGACATCCCTACACTCGGAGAATTCAATTCAAGCTATCATACTCTTGTCCATTGTTCAGTTGATAAAACTGCACATTTGTATTACATTTTTTCTACCATTTTCATATTAAAAAAGGACTTTATTATAATATGTTATACATATGAGGGTTTATGCGTAAAAACACCATTTTCCATGTGTTAATATATTTTAATTAGTATTTGGTAGAAAAATGTATGCAAATAAATTCATTGACCAAATTCTAGTAGAACTAAGTCTACTAAATATTATTTGAGATTATTATGCAGAATTTTCCAAGTTGTTATGCAGAATTTATCAAACAAATCAAGTTGTTGAAGAAAACTTGCCAAATTAAGAAGCAAAACTTGGAGACCAAGTCTGGGAGCAACCGAGAAAAGATTTCTGAATTCTGAAGGTGCCTAGGATTGCCACATGTCACAATCACAAAGCCCAAGAAAAATGATCAAAAGATCCCCACCATTGGCCGCGGAACCGCGGCCAAACCCCCCTGTTGGCCGCGGATCCGCGGCAATCTAGAGAGATCATTTGCTAAGATTTTGTGGCTTAAATCTCTGTTATATTTTACCAACTTTTGAAGCAAAAGATTGTGGATTTGGACTATAAAAGGGCACCGAGAGCCTCTTGGAAAAGATCAAGCCGAAGAGATCACGAAGTCCAAGACGGCTCACGCATCCAGGCTGATCATCAACGGTTCATCTACCCCCTTGGAAGAGATCGAGAAGCAAACTAGTCTTTGTAATCATTTTCTAAGGAATCAAAGTGTAGATTGTTCAAGTTGATTAATAAAGGTAGTTATTTTATTTAATTCTTTTGCATTTTACATTATGTTTTCCCTCTCTTTCTTTTCATCTTCTTCTCCCAACATGCGCGAGTAATTCTCCGCTTGTTAGGGTTCGTAGGATTAGGGTAGGCTAATGGACGATGAAAATAACTAAACCCTTTTTAAGTCCTATAAAGTTTAGGAACTTTATCAAAAGAATCATTAGCATCCTAATCGGGCGCGCTAGCAATTCTTTGCTAGTTCCAACCGCGATTAGAGATTAGATTAATGATTGTTTTGGTAAAGGCTAGATATGAACGGAGTTCCGTGTCGAGATAAGGGTTAAGAGTGGGATTCATTTTCCCTCCAGAAACCCTAATCTACACGCATCACCGTCGTTCTAGTTCTAAATCTATTAATGGATAAAAAGGGTAACTTTTAAATAATCATCCATAACTACTAAATCCTAACGAACCCTACAAGACCTCTTATTATATTAATTACATCTTTAAAATAATCTAGATCTATATTTTACATTCTTATTTAACGTAGATCTAGAAACCAATCTATAAAATTCTTTATCCCTCCTCTCTTTCTCAACACATCTAAAGTAAAAGTAAAAGATTCAACGTTTCCCTGAGGACGACCCGTACTCACCTCGGTCTAGCTACGCGCGATACCGTTCTGATTGCGGTTAACTACAAACACACTCTTTCGAATCAAACAATCAAATGGCGCCGTTGCCGGGGAAACGTGCGTAATTTTTTATTCTTGCTATTTGTGTTGAATTCTTAGACGAGTCATATCATTATTAAAACAAAACTGCAAATTGTATATTTAACGATTATTGTGTGAATTTTTGCGAGGAAATCTGGAGTCACGGACTTGAGGAAACAGAAGATCTAGGGTTCACACTTCTCTGGTAAGATTCTAACTCCCTTCTCTCTCCTCTAAAATCCAATAAAATCTATTTTCTGCAGGATTCTTTGCAAAATATCACCGCTCAAAAATCTTTTTGCAAAGTTTTGTTTTTCGGTTTGTTTTTGCATATTTTAATACGGATCTTTAAGCGGCAAGGACCAAATCAAGATTAGGTGGGGATTTCATCATCCTTCCTAAGCCCCACAAATCACAAACCAAGCATATAGATCAACCTTTCATTAATTTAAAAAATATCTAGACCAGACTCTAAGGACTGTCACGCTCAATAAGGACAGAGGAAGGTCGTGGGTAATCTATCGTTTATCCGCATTATTTTTGTAGTGCCTAGGAAAGTGTGTCGAAGGCTAGTGGTTTTTAATTAGGCCCACGACGTGGTTCCTTCCCACTTACCTGGCACTTACCTGGCTACAAGGGTAGTACGGAGGCGGTAGAGGATTTATCCTGCGGCTTGTCCTTTGGAAGTCTAGGAGCGGTCTAGAGACTGGACCTAGGTAACCATAGTTCTAGGGTTGTGCATTTTTTGTGATTTGTCTAAATCCGTCTTTTTTTTTAAAACAAACCAATTACTTTCTCTCATTTTTACCCCTTCTCCCTTCTTCTCTTCTTATAATGGGTGACCTAAACAGAAGAACACTTGCCGAGCTTTGCTGTCCACAACCAGATATCTCTTGTTTTCGAAATCCCTTCGGTATACCGTTCGGCTCTTCCATGTCCTTAAGAGATCATATAGAACAAGCAGGAAGAAACAGTTGGCCACCTCAGTCTAGGTCTTATCAATCGTATCCTAATCCTACACCTATTTCAGTTCATACCCAGAGTGAGGAAGCCCCTAGAAGAATGTCCATTGCTGAGCACATAGCTAGGTCTAGAGGCCAAAGTTTCAACCCGGACCAATATCAACCATCACCACCACTGTCCGGAGAAGAGTTTGATATGCGGTTTGTATATAGCCAACCAACCAACCCATATCAATATTCTTCTTATCATAATATTGATCCTACTCCTACCCAAGTTCAGCAACCATTCTGTTCCTATCAATCCAATCCGACTTTTCCACCTACTCTAGACAGTTCTTCTAATCAGTCATTTGAGAGTTTTAATTATCCACAGGAATTTCAATTTTATACTGAAACCCCTTATCAACCCAAGATTAGTCTGGATCAGACATTAGAAAAATATATGGAACTGACGAATCAAATTATGAAGGATTTGCGTAGTAAGACAGAACTGTACACCCTTCCTAATCAAACCTCCCCTTTCCAAACTGAAATCCACAACTCCAGTTTCATAGATTCATCAAGTACACCAAATAGAATGACTGATAAGTTGTGTGACTTTGTAGTGTTTGATTTACCCAACTGTGAAGGGTCCCTTTCAAGTGAAACCATACCCAACCCTTGTGATCTCTACACCTCCACTCTTGAACCAAAACTGATTGAAAACCATACTTTTGATGAGGAGTTTGAGAATTTTAACCTTCACTTGAATGAGGTAATTGACATTGGGGATATATTGATTGATGAACCCGAAATTTTGGATGATTTTGTCCCACCAATTCATCAAATCCTTTCACTTCCTTGTGGTCATCATCTTGAGCCTTTAATTCTTCCCGAACCCCAAATATGTCTTGAAGTTGATGATAAAGGTATACCCGAAGATCAGATCGAAATACAGCCTCCATCTTCCACATATGGTTCAGCAACACTCGACACACCGATTTGTTTACCCACTTCACCTTCTACTTTCTCCGGTTCTTCTTCTGTTCCTATAGTTTCAGTGAGTTTTGATAAATCACAATCCGTTAATTCAAGTTCAGTAATACCAGAAATTCAACTTGATTTGGATATTTTTGAAAAAGAGGTAGATGAGTTTTTCGAGTCCTCTACCTCAGTGATTTTTTATGAATCAAGTAGAATAAATTCTGGCATAAAACTCTTTGACAGCAAAATGTTCAATCACACCATTGATAAAAGTTTTGAAGAACTTTTTGCTGACGAACTTGAATTTTTAAAAAATACGGATTTTGTGATTGATCAATCTCCACCTATAGAGGTCGAACCATCGCCATTCCTTCTTCCTAATCATTCACATTCCTCCTCATTCTTTCTTTTCTCTAAATTCAAACCCTTTCCTGACCACCTCTTATCCCTTCCCCACTTTTTCTTGACTCGATACAACACATTCTTCCACCAACCTATACGATATACTGATAAAATCTTTGAATGGTTGGTGTTGACTTTTGGTCTTTGTAAAGTCTTACTTTGACCAAATGACTCACCCCCTCTTAAAATGCTTCGTATTGTCCAACTCATGTTTGAGGGGGGATATATTTTTGGCTCTTGATCATAACTTTTGTCCTCAAATTTGTGAGCCAAAAATAAGTTTGGGGGAGGATTTTCACTTTCATATATTCTTGCCCCCATTAATAATTTTCTCCCAAGTCTACAGGTTTTTGAGCTTAACGGATGACATCAGTGAGGACACTACTGTAAACAGGTTTGGGGGAGGTTTGTGCTTATTTACGCATCAATTTGCATCATACTTTGTATAAGCACAACATTTTCAAAAAAAATTTAGAAAAAAAAAATTCTTTTATAACAAAAGAGTAGAAAATGAAAAATTACATCCAAAAGATAGGAATAGTTTAAGAAAACCAAGAAAATTAGAAGTTTTCTTAAACGAACTAGTAATAAGTAGTTATGAGCTGTTGTCCCAAGGGTTAGTAAGATGAAGGAAGTCACTAATCTGAGGATAAAAATAAGTCTGAAAAATAGTTTCTATTCTGGAAGCCGAACATTTGAATGTTGATACCCTACTATATGCACTTACACACTTCTTGAAACTCGGGATAGTAGAGGATACCTTGAAATGCTCTTGTCTAAAAGCCAAAGTATGAAGGAAGTGAAAAAAAATGAAGAAAATATAAAAATGGTGAAAAGAAAAAAATGAACACTGGTTTTGTATCGCCAAGGCAGCAATAAAAAAATATAGCGAGGGTGCCTCTTCACCTAGTGCCCTAAGGCCAACTGGTCTGGGAGTCACTGCTAAGCCTTAGGTGGTGCAAGATGAGGAAAATATTATCACCTAATCAGCAAGCACAGGAGTAATCGGTTGGTTAGTACCTCAAGAAGTATTAACGGTCGCATGAAAATGTGTGAGTGAATCTTAATATTCATCAAATTAAAAAGTACTAAGGTAGATGGACAAGAGTATGATAGCTTGAATTGAATTCTCCGAGTGAAGGGATGTCCATTTCACACACGTGGGGTTATATGATCAATGTTTGGATGAAAGGTGGGAATGAAGAATAAAGACGATGTTTTATTGAGGGATGATGTGATTTCTAACATTTTTTCATGACTATTAAGATAGGGCTCATGACAACTGAAAAGCTAGTATAGTTGGAAACTCTTCTTTTCAAGACCTTTCTTTTATGGTTCTTATCTTTATATGTAAATTTCACCATCTTTCTTTTGTTATTGGATTTTGTGGGTGTAATCCGCTGAAAACCCTCAGGAGACAACACTCCTCCTACTAGGGACACCTAGAGGTTTAACGGCTTGTTGCACGTGATCAGTGCAATCGTGTCTGCCTACGAAAGTGTGCTTAGTTTTCTCCTTTCCTTTTCTCCTCTTGAATAAACTAGTTTGCTCGGGACGATCAAAGATAAGTTTGGGGGTATTTGTTCAGTTGATAAAACTACACATTTGTATTACATTTTTTCTACCATTTTCATATTAAAAAAGGACTTTATTATAATATATTATACATATGAGGGTTTATGTGTAAAAACACCATTTTCCATGTGTTAATATATTTTAATTAGTATTTGGTAGAAAAATGTATGCAAATAAATTCATTGACCAAATTCTAGTAGAACTAAGTCTACTAAATATTATTTGAGATTATTGTGCAGAATTTTCCAAGTTGTTATGCAGAATTTATCAAACAAATCAAGTTGTTGAAGAAAACTTGCCAAATTAAGAAGCAAAACTTGGAGACCAAGTCTGGGAGCAACCGAGACAATATTTCTGAATTCTGAAGGTGCCTAGGATTGCCACATGTCACAATCACAAAGCCCAAGAAAAATGATCAAGAGATCCCCACCATTGGCCGCGGAACCGCGGCCAAACCCCCCTGTTGGCCGCGGATCCGCGGCAATCTAGAGAGATCATTTGCTAAGATTTTGTGGCTTAAATCTCTGTTATATTTTACCAACTTTTGAAGCAAAAGATTGTGACTTTGGACTATAAAAGGGCACCGAGAGCCTCTTGGAAAAGATCAAGCCGAAGAGATCACGAAGTCCAAGACGGCTCACGTATCCAGGCTGATCATCAACGGTTCATCTACCCCCTTGGAAGAGATCGAGAAGCAAACTAGTCTTTGTAATCATTTTCTAAGGAATCAAAGTGTAGATTGTTCAAGTTGATTAATAAAGGTAGTTATTTTATTTAATTCTTTTGCATTTTACATTATGTTTTCCCTCTCTTTCTTTTCATCTTCTTCTCCCAACATGCGCGAGTAATTCTCCGCTTGTTAGGGTTCGTAGGATTAGGGTAGGCTAATGGACGATGAAAATAACTAAACCCTTTTTAAGTCCTATAAAGTTTAGGAACTTTATCAAAAGAATCATTAGCATCCTAATCGGACGCGCTAGCAATTCTTTGCTAGTTCCAACCGCGATTAGAGAATAGATTAATGATTGTTTTGGTAAAGGCTAGATATGAACGGAGTTCCGTGTCGAGATAAGGGTTAAGAGTGGAATCATTTTCCCTCCAGAAACCCTAATCTACACGCATCACCGTCGTTCTAGTTCTAAATCTATTAATGGATAAAAAAGGGTAACTTTTAAATAATCATCCATAACTACTAAATCCTAACGAACCCTACAAGACCTCTTATTATATTAATTACATCTTTAAAATAATCTAGATCTATATTTTACATTCTTATTTAACGTAGATCTAGAAACCAATCTATAAAATTCTTTATCCCTCCTCTCTTTCTCAACACATCTAAAGTAAGAGTAAAAGATTCAACGTTTCCCTGAGGACGACCCGTACTCACCTCGGTCTAGCTACGCGCGACACCGTTCTGATTGCGGTTAACTACAAACACACTTTTTCACATCAATCATCCATCTATCTCAGTACTTTTTAATCGGTGAATATTTAGATGGATTTGCTCACACATTTTTCATGCGACCGTTAATACTTCTTGAGATACTAACCGACCGATTACTCATGTGCTTGCTGATTAGGTGTGTTATTATTTTCTTCGTCTTGCAACACCTAAGGCTTACCAGCGACTCCCAAACCAGTTGGTCTAAGGCACTAGGTGATGAAGCACCCTCGCTATATTTTTTTATTGCTGCTTTGGTGATTACAAAACCAGTGTTCATTTTTCTACACCATTTTATCTTTTATTCATTTATAATTTCCTTCATACTTTGGCTTTTAGACAAGAGCATTTCAAGGTATCCTCTACTATCCCGAGTTTCAAGACGTGTGTAAGTGCGTATAGTAGGGTATCAACATTCAAATGTTTGGCTTCCAGAATATGAACTATTTTTCAGATTTATTTTTATCCTCAGATTAGCGACTTCTTTCATCTTACTAACCCTTGGGACAACGGCTCATAACTACTTATTACTAGTTCCGTTTAAGAAAACTTCTAATTTTCTTGGTTTTCTTAAATTTTTCCAATCTTTTGGATGTAATTTTTCACTATCTAATCTTTTATTATCTTATTTATGTACAATTTTTTTTTATTATATGTTTTGTGCTTATGCAAAGTATGATGCAAAGTGATGCGTAAATAAGCACAAACCTCCCCCAAACTTGTTTTCAACAGTGTTCTCACTGTTGTCTTCTGCTAGATCACAAAAACCTGTAGGCTTGGGAGGAAAATTTTTATTAATGGGGACATGAAATATGATCGTGAAAATACTCCCCCAAACTTATTCTTTGGCTCACCATTTTGAGTAAAAATTTTATTTTCAAGAGCCAGATTATACCCCCCCAAACTTGAGTTAAACAATATTAAGCTTTTGATAATCATAAGAGGGGGTCAAAGTTATTGGTCAATGCCAAGCTTTGCAAAGACCGAAAGTCAACACCAACCATTCGAAAATTTTATCAGTGTAGTGCATCGGTTGGTGGAAGAACATGTTGTAGAGAGTCAGGAAGAAGTGGGGAAAAGGTAAGTGGTGTGATAGAAAGGGTTTGAGTCTCATCTTGGAGAGATGACTCAATGATTGTGATGGATTACTCGCATTCTCTTTATAGTCCAGAAGAAGGGATGGAGGTTCAATTTCTTCGTTTTGGAGATGATTCATCTCAACACCCGTGTTTGCTAAAAATGCGAGTTCATCAGCGAAAATATCCTCAAAGCTCTCATCGATACCCCGAAGAATAATGTCATCAAAAAGCGTGGGGTGATCTTCAGACTCCAAAAACGGTTCATAATCAGTATTAGTTGTTGACCCGGACAACTCGGTGGAAGAGTCCGTATGTGTATGATGCATAGTTGGGTCAAACAACAACATATGAAAAGAGTCTAGATCAGTATCATAAGGCTGATCAAATTCGCTGTCGTCGACATCCATTAATTCGACAGAACATGCATGAGCAGTAGGTTCGGAGGGTACACTTCCCAACTTTTAAATGTTAAGCTCAATTGATATCTTCCCGAAGGATAGGGTCATAGAGCCATTACGACAGTTGATTATAGTATTGGAAGTGGCCAAAAATGGTCGACCGAGAATTGCCGGAATTTGGTTCCGTGGGTTCACTACAGGCTGTGTATCGAGAACAATAAAGTCCACAGGGAATAAAAATTCCCCGATTTTTATCAACACATCCTCTAGCTCACCCCAAGGTTTGGTGATTGATCGGCCGACCATCTGAAGAGTGCAGTGAGCTAGTTTCAACTCTCCAATTCCTTACTGTTCATAAACCGAGTAAGGAAGCAGGTTAACACTTGCGCCAAGATCAAGTAGAGCACGGTTAATATGTTTACTCCCAATAGAAATAGAAATAGTAGGACAGCCAGGGTCCTTACGTTTTCTTGGTAATTGTTGGGGAAAAGCTGTGTCAACAGTACTCGACATGAACACCTTTTTTGGCACTTGAGTCTTCCTCTTCCTAGTGCACAAGTCCTTAAGAATTTTCGCATAAGCCGGGACTTGTTGTATAGTATCTAGGAAAGGGATATTGATGTTAACCTGTTTAAAAATTTCAGTGATCTTTTCCATTTGCGGACTTGGTCTGTTTCCCCTTAACCGATTCGGATAAGGAGCTTTAGCAATAATAGCGGGGTCCAACATTGGAGAAGATCGTGTGAGTAGGAAAGATTCAAGAATAGGAGTGGGGATCGTCTTTGGTGGACTAGAAGAAGTGTGCTGAGGGTTCGAGCCTTGGGAAAAATGGAGAATAGGCTCGGAAGAAAGCGGTGGGGTAGACGAACTAGGGTCAGAAGTAGAAGTAGAAGTGGAAGGAAAAGTCTCAGCCGGGTATCATTGATTGATTTATCATTATTAGTATCAATCTCTTCACCGACATGGTTGTCAAGCACTATTCCAGATCTCAACGTGGTGATAGCATTCATATGATGTGAATAGCCAGGATTTGGTAGGGGTTGAGCTGGAAGTTTCCCTTTCTCTCTAGCACTCATTTCGGCATTTATACGGGCAATTTGTGCTTCCATTGATTTAATACTCTCACTTTGGGAGTCAGAGTTTTTCTGGAATTTATCGACAGAAGACTTCATCTCAGCCGAAATTTGCATGAAATTTATCAGAAGCAAATTCATGGTTTGTTCGAGTGAAGAGGAGTTATCAGTACCAGTCAATTGCAAAGAATTGTTGTGCGGTGCAGAAGTGTTGACCGGATTTTGAAAATTTTGTGATTGGTAGGGGTGCTGACTTATTTGAAGTGGTTGCTGTTGTGGTGGAGGACCCCTTTGGAAATTGTTTTGATTTGGAACCGTGTTTTGATTTTGTTGTTGGTTCCAAGAAAAGTTAAGGTGATTCCTCCAACCCTGATTATAAGTGGAAGAATACGGATCGTTTCTAGGTCTTTGTTGGAAAGAAACATTGGTGTGCTCTTGACCTTGAAACGGAGAATTTAATGGACATTCTTCCGTAAGATGAGATGGATCAGAACAACATCCACAAACAGTTTTGGAGAGTGACATCTGATTTAGGGAGGCTGTTAAAAATTTATGTTCCATAGCTTCTAGTTTCTTTTGCATTACTGCCATTTCAGCTCTAACTCCTATGGAAACATCAAGTTGATGAATGACACCCCTAGACGATGACTGGTTTACACTCTCCCACTACAAAGTTCTTTCAGCGAAATTTTCTAAAAATCTCCAGGCTTCACCATCATCTTTATTCATGAAGGTGCCTTGACACATGGATTCAAGGGTCTGTTTTGTTGTAGGATTAATGCCCTCATATATGATTCTGCACATATCCCATCTAGGAATTCCGTGATGAGGACATTAAACTAACAGATCCTTGAAGCGTTCAAAACACTTCGAGAATGGTTCATTTGGAGGCTGGGTAAATTGATTTATTTCGCTACGGACTCGAGCTGTCTTATGATTGGGATAAAATTTCTTTAGGAAAGCTGTTACGAATTCTCCCCAGTTCGAAATAGAATGTGCGGCTGTGTTATAAATCCACTTCTCGGCTATATCGTACAAAGTGAATGGGAGAAGACGTAATCTCATAGCATCCACAGAAAGCTGTAAAGTACCCATCATAGCTCATACATTTTCAAATTTGGTAATAAAAACGTATGCGTCTTCAGACTCAAGACCGTGGTATTTGGGTAAAAAATTGATGTATTGAGGTTTAATTTCAAAATTTTCCCCATTGGCTGGTGGAATGGTGAGACAAGTCGAAAGAGGACCTCGCATAGGGTACCATCTCTCTTGGAAAGAGATGCGGGGCGGATTCTGCGCACCTACGGACGGTGGCAGAGCAGTGTTAAAGAATTTCGATGGAGAACCGTCCATCGAAGTGGGTGTGGTAGAGGGTGAAGAAAAAGAAGATGTAGAAATACCGACTTCGGAGTCGATAGGAGGAACGCGGACAAGACGGGCACTAGAATCCCTTGTCCAGCCGAGTATGCACTAAATGGTTTAGCACAAGTGGCAGCGCTGTGATAATTAAAGAAAAAGATGAGTTGGTGTTTGTTTTGAAAAAGACGGATTTTGAAAAATTCACACAAACAATGCACAAGCAACCCTAAATCTAGTGGTCACCTAGGTCAAGTCTCTAGACCTCTCCTAAACTTCTAGAAGACAAGTCGCAAGATAGATCCTCTACCGCCTCTTTGCCTCTTCTGTGGCCAGGAAAGTGCCAGGTAAGTGGGAGGTTCTCCACTACGTAAGTAGTGGGCCTAATTAAGTAACCACTTGTCTTAGACACACTTGCCTAGACACCATAAAAGAAACGCGGATAAGCAATAGATTACCCACGACATCCTTCTGTCCTAATTGAGCGCGACGGTCTTTAGAGTCTTGTCTAGATATTTTTTTAGTTAATGAGGGTGATGCGGATGCAAGTTTGTGATTTTTGGGGCTTAGGAAGGGTAATGAAATCCCCACGTAATCTGAATTTGGTCTTTTGCCCCTTAATTTCCTTGTTAAAATATGCATACAACCAAGATCAAACACGCAACAATTTTCTTTTTAGCGGCGCTGCGAATTTTTGCAAAGAATCCTGCAGAAATTGGTTAATGGAGAAGAGCAGGGAGAAGATAAGAAAGTCAGAGATGTACCTAAGAATTTTGAAACAGTGAAGCCTTCAACTCACCGCGGTTCCGCCGCAACCACAAATACCGCGGATCCGCCGCGATATGGATATATCCCTGCATAAAAATTTCAGCAACTGCTCCTGTTGACTCAATGAACTCTCTGAGATGTTCTGAAAATTTTTCCTCTCACTCCAAAGATTCCAGATCTCCTTGCAACAATTCACAACAAATCGTTAAGTGCTTGATGCTATTTTTGATCAAAAAATTCTGATGGAATAATAAAATTTTTCAACTCAAATTGCCAAAACGAACAAATTAGCACACGATCCCGGCAACGTCGCCATTTGATTGATCTTCTCCGTGCCGTGTTTTGAAAAGTGTAAAAGATCACAACCAAAGAAATTTGTAAACCGTAATCAATAATTGGCGTCTTTTGAAGGTTCGTTTAGAGAGTGCGGATCGCCCATAGAGAAAGTGTGGTTTGTTCGAAATAGTTTTAGTTGAGTTGAAAATTAAAAGATAAAAGAAAATGATTCAATATTTAAGAAATTTAGTTTCAAGAATCATAAAGAAATAGATCTAAAATCAAGAATTACTAAAGATCAAGAAAATGTCCAAACCAATTGAATTATCATGATTTGTAAAGTAGATTGTAGGAATCGATCAAATTGATAGTGATCATGAATACTAATAATTACGAATTCTTATCTATTGAGGATTGTTGCTAGATCGATGACGATCAACGAGATTTATGGATCTATTGAAGAAACTAGGGTTTCTCCTTCACCATCCATTGTCCTTTCATTGATTATCATTCAAATTCTAGCCTCTAGTAAATTAAATCACCGATCGTTGATTTCTAATTTGGAGCGAAAATATTCAAGAAAGCGATCTCGCTCAAATTAGGTCTTCGATGATTCAATTTCCTAAAGTTTACAAAACTCATAAGACTTAAGAATCGTTCAAGAATTTCATCATCATCATCTACCTATTTTCTCGATTCCGCTACAAGCGGAGATTTCAATCACACATCATGAAAAATGAAAGAATCAAGAATCGATAACCTTTCACAATGCAAGAATGTAAAGAAAAGCAAGATTTATAATTTTCACCTTTATTAATCGATGATTAGGTACAATTCACTCAAGTCGAGGTTACAAGATTTGAGGAGGTAACTAAATCGTCGAAATTAGCTTCGCATCGATCTCCTTGAGTCACGGATCATCGTGGATCTCTTGCTCGGATGAAGATCGGCGTTGCTTCAAAGGCTCGTTGAAGGCTTGCTTGATTCTCTTCTTGATGGATCTTGATTTGGCTTTGGAATTGGATTTGGGCTAGGGCTTTGAGTTATAAGTTGTGTCACTCAACTTGTGCAAATTTGGCTCAATATTCAACAACTCAATTAATGAACAACCACCGAACAACCTTTGTAATGAATCCCTAGGTCCCTTTTTATAGTTTTTCCTTTATCTTCTCCTAGAAGCTTGGTTGTTATGAAGCTTGCATAGGAAGCTAGGTGGGTACCAAGCTTACACTAGAAGATTGGCTGTTGTAGAGAAGTTTCTGGAGATTTCTAGGGACATTGAAGCGTCTTGAAGAAGTTTTGCCTTTAAAAGAGAAGCCTCGGGAAAAGTTCCAACCGCCGACGAGTCGAATCGGCCACGGATCCGCGGCGGATCCGCCTGACTCGGCCGCGGATCCGCGGCCGTTTGGCGGAGTTGCTGCATGAAATTTCCAGTGCTGATTTGTGTTGGCTTTATGGAACTTTCCTGATGTTTGGAATATTTTTATACTTTCTTGTTTACTGCCAGATCTCAAGTCTTTGACTTGCTCCAATTTATCGGCACTTTTGTGATTCCGGCTCTTTAACCTGGAGAATTTCCTGCACACAATCTCGAGACAAGTGTTGATATATAAAAAATCATGCGAGTAATAATAAACACACAATTTCCCTCATAATGCCGGTTATAATGTATCACACATGTTATTTGATATTTCACAGACGAATTGCTAATATGTGCTATATTTATACCAAACACCTTTAGATGATTAGAATGAGTAGGGAAATTGATGTGTTAAGAATGCAATATTTTCGACTGATCAAACACCAATGCGTATGGTGTTGTATTCGTGGCCGTCTTGAACATTGTTCGGTACGTCCAGAGAGATTTATACAGCCTTTCGTGCCAGTCCTTTTTGTTTCTGGACACTGTTTTCTTTATAATCTTTATTCAGGTCTTGTTGAAAGCTTCAGCCAGACCGTTGGCCTAAAGATTATAGACCGAAGAGTATCTCCAATCTATTTTATGTTGCTGTGCGATGCGGCTTATTTTATGGCTTCAATAAGCTGGTCCATTATCCGAGATAATTCGTCGCGGAGTGCCAAACCGATAGATGACATGGGTTCTAAAGAAATGGAGGATATTCTCCGTCTTCACCTCCCATAGTGGTACTGATTCTGCTCATTTAGAGAATTAGTCAGTCGTTGCCAATATAAACTGATGTCCTTTGGACGATGTCGGTTCAATTGGGCCAATTATATCGGTTTCCCACATTTCGAACGGCCAGCTAGCCATTGTTGGGTGTAGTGGATTTGAATGTTGGTAGATGAAGTCCCCGTGAATTTTGCATGAGTGACACTACTTCGCATATTCAAGGAAGTCCTGAATCATTGTGGGCCAATAGTAGCCCATTCCTTTTATCTTCAGCTTCATCTTTGTCCAGGGTTGATGCGAACCGCATAGTCCATCGTGAATTTCTTGGACGACTTTCTTTGCTTCCTCCGACCCCAGGCATCTTAGTCACAGATAGTTGAACGATCTCTTATATAGAGTATCATTGACGAAGGCGAAAGACAAAGCCCGTTTCATGAGCTGATGTCTAGACGACGCATTTTTGGGCGTTCGTTGGGATTTGAAGACTTCCCTCCAATCCATGACCTTTTCTTCGTCCTCTATTTGAAGGGCTACTTGTTCGATCGCTTTTTTCCCCTTCAGATGGCTCTATTAGGTCTTCCGAAGATATATCCGTTGGCGCGAGAATCCTGTGGCTTTGCACAATGATCCTTACGTCATCGAGGTCTTCATCGGCCAATTTGGCCAATGCATCCACCTTGTTGTTTTCCGCTCGCGGTATGTTTTCCAGGGTGTACGAAGGGATTTGTGTCAGTAGTTGTTGTACTCTTTCACCATACTTTATCAGCTCTGGGTTGCATGTCTGATAGTCACCATTTACTTAGCTAACGATCAGCTGGGAGTCTCCGTATATGATGAGGTCTTTGATTCCCATGTCGATAGCGATCTCTAGACCTGCTATCAAAACTTCGTATTAAGCCTTGTTATTTGTCCTCGGCTCTGTTAAAGAGAGGGCGTACCGCAATATCCCTCCTTACGGAGTCACGAAAATAAGTCCCACCCCGGCTTTGATTTTGAGGGTGTTTCGCTTTCGTTGCTTCATGGAAGATGCTCCATCGAAGTAGAGATCCTATTGTGAATCATTTTCTTCTTTCTCTTCTTCGATTGCGTTGAACACACGTTCATTTGGCAATTCACAATTTAACGTGGAGTCAGCTGGTATCGGATGCTCCGCAAGAAAGTCAGCTATGGCCTGACCTTTTACTGCTTTAAGGGGTCGATACGTCACCGAGAACTCCATCAGGAGGAAGGCCCATTTGGAAAGCCTTCCTATTAGTATAGTCTTTTACATTAGATATTTGAGAGGATCCACCTTTGATATAATGGACCTCGTGTGCCAAGGCGTAGTTTCTGAGCTTTGTTATTGCGAAGATCAACGCTAGGCAATACTTTTCAATATGGGAATAGTTGTTTTCTGCCCCCAGGAGAACTCAACTCAAATAGTATAGAGCTCTATCCTTTTCTTGATCGTTCTTTTGCGCCCACAATGCACCTAGAGAACCCTCAAGGGCTGTTGTATATAGAATAAGGGGTTTTCCTTTAACCGGAGTAGTCAGTACCGGCGGATTTTGCAGGTATTACTTGATTTCGTCCAGTGTGTTTTGTCACGTTTGATCCCAGACGAACGGGGTCCCCTTTTTCATTAAATGACTGTATGGACGACATTTTTTGGAGAAGGTAGCTATGAACCGCTGGATATATGCGAGCTTTCCTTGGAGAGACCGCAGTTGTTTGAGAGTTCTTGGCGTGGGCATTTCCATAATCGCCTTGATCTTTAAGGGATCGATTTCGATACCCCGGTGTCGTATGATGAATCCTAGAAATTTTCCTGAGGAGACTCCAAACGCGCATTTTAAAGGATTCATCTTCAAATTATACTTCCGAAGACATCGGAACACTATTTTTAGATGTTCCCAATGTTCCTCGTGAGATTTGCTCTTCACCACAAGGTCGTCGATGTAGCATTCGACAATCTCATGGATGAGGTCATCGAAGATCTTTGTCATGGCCCTCTAGTAGGTAGAGCCAGTGTTCTTTAGACCGAATGGCATCACTTTATAGAAGAATATGCTTAATGGGGTTCGGAAGGCAGTATGCTTTTGGTCTTCAGGATGCATTTTTATTTGGTTGTATCCTGAAGATCCATCCATGAAGGAGAAGACCTCATGGATCGACGTGTTATCGATCATAAGCTCGATAACGGGCACTAGGAAGTCGTTCTTCGGGCAAGCTTTATTGAGGTCCCGAAAGTCCACGCAGATGCGCACCGTCCCATTTTTCTTCACCACTGGAACGATATTGGCGATCCAGTCAGGATATTGAATTTCTTGGATGAAGCCGGAGTCGATTAGTTTCTTGACTTCAGCGTTGATGCCCATCTTAAGTTCGAGTCGCATCCTTCTTGGCGCCTATTTGATTGGCTTTATACCCGGCGATATAGCCAGTTTATGTACTGCCACCTTTGGATCTAGACCCAACATTTCAGAGTATTTCCAGGAAAAGCAATCTTTATACTGCATAAGCACGTCTTTTAACTTGGCTACCTGTTTTTCAGATAGTAGCTCACTGACGAACGTCGGCCTCGGATCGTTTTCTGTCTCTAAGTCAATTTTTCTTTGGTTGTCCGCCATAGTATGTATCCCATCTTCCAGCTCTTTTGGAGCCGGTGGAAATTCTGAGATCACCTCGTCCCCGTCTTCATTTGTGAAGCACATGTGGAGGTCATCCATAGTCTCGTGCCCTCCCTCTTTTGAGAATGTTATCATATGGCAGGTACGAGTTTGCTTCCATTCTTGATATTGAGCTGGTCGTATCCTCACGGTATAGGTTCTCTTTGGCTCATGATTTTGCGGTGGGGTTACCCTCTAGCTGTCAGATAAGCGAACCTGGCTTGTTGCTACTGGTCTTCTACCCAGTCTTTGAAGGTGAAGCGGTCTTCAAAGGGATGGCCTATTACTCGGTGATATGAGCAATAATCCGGATGATGGACCTCGTTTATTTGTTCGGGATGCCGAGACTTCGGAAGTGTCATCATTTGGTGCTTCATGACAAGCTTGAATATTGTCCTCGTCTTGTCTTGGGGGAAAGAATATTCTCGACCCATTTTCTTAGTAAAGGACGGCCTCCAACCGAGTTTTTCTCGATTGCATGGCGTTCCCACTTTGTTGTTTTCGAACATTGTTTGCGTTCTTTGCCCTGTTTTAGCCTCTATTTATGGATTTTCCCCTTTCACGAGAACATACAGTGGCCCGAAGATGAAGAGCATTATATTCTTCCTTCTCCGCAGATTGCTGACTGAGACGCTGCGTCCTGCCCTTTTCATAAATGGTTATTTCGCGGCTATGATTGTCCCGGCTCTTTTGACAAGCTTCTTTTATTAACCTGTCAATTTGCTCTTCCAGCGACGGGCTTAACATTTTTAGAGCAGACTCTCACTCCGATTTGACGTCATGGCTATTTGGAAGAACGTCTTCCGCTTCACTTGAGCTGTTTATGACACGACAACTGTGGATATGATCCCGTTTCTTGGACCGAACGTATCCGAACCCGCTTGTCTCCATCTTCCTATTGGGCATCTTTCGCCGAGTCCTAGGAATATCCCAAATCTTTTTGTAGAATTGGGCTTGTCGAACAGTTTATTCGGGTGGTACACCTTGGCATCTTAACAACCTTTTCAATCCTTCCGTGTAATATCTGGGCAGATGGATTGGTTGAAGCCTGTCGAGTGCAAAATCGGCACCATGCTAAACTACTTTTTCTACTTTGGTCTCCGTAAATCGGTAAAAGAGGATCGCCTTTTCACCTCTTTGCCTGGGAGGTACGTAGAAGGTTTGCAGCTCTTGTACGCTGTATGTATCAAGTGCATCAAGTTCCTTGTAATGCCGAGGCGGAGCCATTGTAATTTGTAGACTTTGATCTGTTCCAGTGAAGGTTTGCATTGACGGGCGGATGGAGAACACTGCGTTGGCCTTGTCCTCAGAGTCGCTACCAAAGACCAAAATAGGAGTAGATGGTCCGGGCTTATTGTTTTCTTTCTGGAGTTGTCCCGAGTAGACTATTTCTTCGTCTTTCTCGGTATCGCTTCCAAAGATCGGGACAGTGGCGACAGATTTCTATTTATCCTCTGGCTTGTGGAACTTTTCAGTATCCTCGAAGTCTGGTAGGAAGTATTTTGCATCTTCGTATTTCCGGTCTTCATTTACGGAGAACGGATTTAGCTCTCCCATGACGGTGTACTCCAAGCCATCCTTGAAGTACTTCATACACTGATGTTATGTAGAAGGGATGACATTGTACTCATGTAACTAAAGCGTGCCGAGCAAAGCGTTATAACAAGTCTTGGCGTTAATGACATGAAATTTGATGTCAGTAATGAGGAGCCCGAAGCGTAGAGTCGGTATTACGGACCCAAGTGTCCGTGACGACTGTGAGTCGAACCCGGAGATGCTAATTTTATCTCGGACAAGGTGCTGAACGTTCATGCAAATCTCCTTCAGCACTCTCAAGTTGAGAAGGTTAACGGAAGATCCGTTGTCGACAAGGATTTTCCCTATCTTGATGTCATGGCAGTATCCAGTGACGTATAACGGGCGATTATGCAAGCACGTACCGAGGAGGATATTTTCATCGTTGAATGTAATATCAGCTGTATAGAGCTCTGCCAGTTTATCCTTCATATTCTCTTCTGCGAGGAAAGATTGGAACTGATTGGGTTCTTGTAATGCCTTGATCAGGGAATCCCGTGCCTCTTTAGACAGGAGGAGAGCATCCAATATGCTCAGTTATGAGGGTAGTTTTCTCAGATGTGCTAGAACATTGTAATCCATCTTATTTTTCTTATGCGGGTCCTTTGCGGTGTGCTCTTTGACTGTTGTTTCATCAAAGGCAATTTCCTCAGGGTTTTTCCCTTTCCCTTTGTCATTTTTGTTCGAACCTTTGTTCGCTGGTCCGAAGTTCTTCTCAGGTAGAGTGCGGTTACGCAACTGGATGTTTTTATATTTCTTCTCCTCTTCTTCTTTTCCCGAGGTGAAGTCTTCGAAGAGAGGGCTGAGGGGTATTTCGTCCTCAGAATCGCTCCTGAAGGTAAGAACTTGGGGTCTTTCCCCTTCCGAACTGGTACCAACCATATGATAGTTGCCAGTCGTTTCTTCATGCGTGTTTGTCGCACTAGTTTTCCGCTGACGGGCATGAGCTTCGCGCTTCATCCTTTTGAAGTGTTTTTAATAGGCAACGTATCCATGCCACCACTTCTTGAAGGTACTGCATTTCTTGATGGAGTGAGTGACCCTTCGATGATATAGACAGTAGTCTTGATGTGCTTCTTCTCCATCGGGGCGTATGATCCCGGGAGTGTTCCTTACGAGAGACGACAGCTTCATCTCCATTGATAGAGCTTTGGCGAACCGCTTCTCTGTTTTGATCCTTCTCTTATTTGTAACAGGTGTGTTTTGGTTTGGTCGGAGTACTTTATGACTCATTCTCGCTGCTGCTTCTTTATCCTGACACTGACACTTAGCCTTTTCATATATGTTGTCTCGCATTCTCGGTTAACTTTACTTTTTTGTAAGGCTTCGTTTAACAACCTCTCGATCGGGTCATCTGGCAGTTCCGGGGATTTTAGCGCCGATTCTGCCCCTAGTTCCTCCGCGTTGTTTTCTGACGCTGAAGGAGCTTCTTCGTCGATGAATGAGAGACCATGTGGCAACTTGCTATGTGGTCTTTGGTGTCCTCTGATGAGTCATTTTCCTCATCGTTGTCACTATCTTCGTCCTCAAGAATATGCTTGAGGAATTCTTCGAGCGTGACTGGTGTCCGCGCTTTCTGGTTGTACTCCTCCAGCGTATCAATGTATTTTTTTAGATCTGTGTGCTTGTCGTCATACTCGGCAGGCTGCACAGGTTTCTTGGTCTTCTTCTTTTTCTTCGAAGACTTCGAAGGCTTGACTTGGGGTTTTTTCCCCTTGTCAACAATTTTCAGTGCGGGACGTAGTTTCAGCATCCCTTCAATGATTTCAGATTCAAGTGGCATTTTCCACCTGACTGTCGGACATGCTTATAGATCTTTCAGCATTCTTTTGGTTTTTGCTGAAAGAATGACTTCCAATGGAGTTTCTTCCACGAGTTAGCATGATGCCCCATGCGCGTACACCTTTTTTGGAGTGTGCTTCTGGGGTGTGTTTGCCCTCCAGTTATCAGACATCACGAATTTTCACTGTTGATACTGGTCTTCGACCCAATTCTTGAAGATGTAGCAATTTTCAATTGGGTGGCTCACCATTCTGTGATAGGAGCAGTAGTTAGGGTTGTTGACATCGCCGGGTTGCGGTGGACGCCGCGGGTCTGGTAATGTGATAAGTTTATTACGCACCGCAAATTCGAACAGTCTCCTCATCTTGTCGTGGGGGAACGAGTAAGCACGTCCTAGTCTTTCCTCCAAGGATGGGCACGGACGCGCGTTGTTTTAGCGAGCAACTGGTTATGGCCACTCGGTTTTCATTGCGTATTGGCAACGAAGGCCACTTTCCCTTTACCCTTGGCATTTCGAGGGTCCTTATTTGAGGAGAAAGGCCCATGGCCCATCTGGTCCATTTGGGCCAATTTATCTATCAGAGCCTGAAAGATTGCTAGCTTGAAGAATGTCATGAACTGGGACACAGTCGTTTGAGGATCAAGGGTCTCGATGAACATGCCCACGGCTGGAGATTCTTCAATGCGCTGTTCGCACATAAATCATAGGTTCCGCCACCGGATCACGTATTGGACCCAGGTTTCTCCCGGCTTTACCCTGGCATTTATCAATGCCGTAATTGGAGTGTGCTTGCTCGTGCTGGCAAAACACTGTGTGAACAACAGTTCCATCTCTGTGAATATTTTTACAGAGTTATTTGGGAGCTCCGAGTACCATTCAAAGACTGTTTCTTACAGGCTGCCAACGAACTGGCGAAGCAACAGTTTGTCGTTGCCTCCAGTGTTGCTGCACAAAGCTCTGAATTTCATGACGTGCTGATGAGGGTTGCCTTTCCCTTTGTATACATGGAATTTAGAGATCGTATATCCCGACGGGTACTTGATTTGATCATACCAGCCTGGATACGGTTGCCCAGTTCTAACGATTTGGCTAGCAGTTTTATTAGCTTGATGATCTCTTATTTCTTAAGCAATATAATCATCAAGAGCAGCCTTGGAGATCATTTCCTCCATGGCTGCTGATAAGGCGGAGGAGGGTTTGATGTTTCCACCCTGTCATCCTTGACGATTATCGGCGGATCTTCGACCGGAGGATCTGGCTGAATCATCATTCCAACCATGTCTTGGAACAAGAGAGCCATCCGCTTTATGTTAGCAGCTTTCTCAGTGACTTCCTTGTCCTTTCTCTCGAGCACCCTTCGCAGAAACTCTGTATCGGTCTCTTGCTCTTGGCGCTATTCAGCTTCTTTGTCAGGACTTTTTTATGTCCGGTAAGTGCTGCCATTTTGGTTAGCATTTCCTGGAGCTTCTGTTGTTTCTCTTGAGCCTTGGTCAGCGACCGAGACTGCGGTCGGTGACTCACTGAAGTACGACTTTCTTCTTTTCCCGAAGCCATATAGACCGTATGTATTGTTATGCCCCCGGCCTTAGGGCGTTTAGGTCTATCACCTTTGGAATTTGCCTTTGCCGCGGGCGATAGAGTTTTCTCTAACCGCATTCTTTTATAGGAGATTGGAGTTGAAGGAGCTGTTATGACAGGCACCTGCTTAGGGGAAGTCCTCCGCTGTATGGAGGAGGAGTAGTTCTCTTCTTTTCGAGCCTTCGATTTCTTCGGTTGACGAAAGTAGTTCTGGTCGATCATAGAGTCCTGGACTTTTCCCCAGACCCTATGAATTTGCGAGAAGAGCTGCTGATGAGGCTACTCCGGCTTTGCCTGCACTGTAACTTCTACAGGAGGGGGTGATTTATGTTGGCTATAGTGCCCTCAAGGAAATTATCATAGTCGCAGGTAGGCGATTGCGATAATTGAGGGAGGACCTATACCAGTGGAACAGTCTTACTCGAGATGATAGTATGTTGTATGGTTTGTCTTTATCATCATGTACATGTTGATAGAGCCTATAAGATTCTTGCTTGACTACCAGGATTATGATGGCGATCATATACGTGAGAGCTGGGTGGTCTATAAGCACATCCTTAAATGTCCCTAGTCGTGGGAGTTTCGAGACTGGGCATCGATACTCCAGAGTAGACTAGAGTATACTGATCGAGACCCGATGAGGGGCGGTGGCCAGGTCTTACAAGACATTGGTGTTAGTTTGTTCACCTAAGATAGTATACAGGTGCTCATTGGGTTATGAGTATACTGGACGGACGCGCCGGGAACCTGCTAGTTGGTACTGTACCTATTGTCAGATGGCAGTTCCCAGGTGACATGTGTACAGGTTAGTCTGTCGACCTGAGATCGTCATTTTTCTCGTGTGAGTTCCCACTGTGCTTTGATTACTACCCTACCACGGCTCAAAGGAGTCGTGCAAATAGGTTTTAGTTGGGTACAGTCCCGAGCCACATCGAGGCAGTGAGCGGATAGTCGGGGATTCGTCTCTCTCGGTATTGGGGGTTGATGTCGCGTGGTGGACGGGTGGCCATCACCAGAAATCCTTGGCCAAGGTAGACGAGAATTACCGATCCAGGATCGATAGTTTCTCAGGTGGTGATGGGTTTCATACCGACACGAATTATCGCGTTATTAGGGGCCTTGACTTTATCCACCCCCTAGAATCGATATGCGATACTCTTAGACGAATAAACCGGACTGTACGGATATTGTCACTGTCTGGATCAGTAGGGGTTTGGATGAGTTTGCTCATCGGCCTTCCTTTCGCTCAATACCTGAGTAGCCGTTATGTACAGCTAGTGCCGCTGACATGCTTGTGGTTAAATCCACAGCCAGCATATTGACGAGTCTTTAGAGTCCCACACAGAGGGTTTTCACGGTTCAGGCGATATAGTGTAGATGACGTATGTTGGTACGTATAAGTGTCCGATTAAATATGTGTACAGGCCGCACAGACTTTAATCGGACGGTTGATAATACTAGCGGCTTAGGATTAAGCCGGATTATTAAATCAGGTATTGATTTAATAATTTATATATATATGTATTTATATATATGTATTCTAGTATTATTGTTCACTATTCATTTTCTCTCTTGGCTATTCGTATTTTGGTACGAATACGCGTATATGCATTTCGATACGTATACCAAGTTGAATTCCGTATTTATACGGAATGGTTTCTAGAAGATGTCCACCTCATTAATTGATTTTCTTTTTAGAAAATCAATTGGAAAATGAGGTGGAGGGTGAGTTGGCATGAGCATGGGTCATGGCATGTAGAAAGGTATGGCATGCAATTGTTTATTGGAAAATTGATGGAGATATTTTTTCATTGCATGATTGGAAAAGGAAAATGAGAGGCAACCACTTCTCTTGGGGGGCCTTGCTCATTTTCTTTTCTTCTCTTGATTCTTCACTTGCTTCATGGCTCCATTCTCATTTCTCTTGAAAACACTTAGCCATTCTTAAGTTGCTCATGCCACATGTTTCCTGACCTTCTTCATCTTCTTTAGTTGCTCTTTTGAGCATTGTGATGAGAGGAAAATTATAGTGACACATTTCTACACCTCCACTCTCCATTGCTAGCAACCTTGGAGCGTCGGTTGCCTCACTTGGCGAGGCTGGAGCTTGCGCCGATTCCCTCAGGTGGATCATCATAGATGGAGGAAGACTGGCAACCAAATTCGATCAAGGAGCCTCTACGAGCTTGGGATGATGGTTCAAGACCGAAGGACACGGATCAACTCTGTATAACCATCTAACTCCTAGTTTTAAATATTGCTAGTATAGGGTTTAGGGTAGATCCGGGCATCGGGTCATGGTAGCGCCAGTTCAGAAAAATTTTGTTTCGCATTTGGCCACGGTTTGATGGCCGGGGCGCTGCCGTAACCCAACATGGTATCAGAGACAACCCGTAAACCCCTTACTAGCTTGTTTAGACAATGTTAAAGTATCGAAATCAAAACAACCCCGAAATGATACCCTGCAGATTCCAGTCTCTGTCGATTTTCAAAGTCTTAAAAAAAATTTAGCAACTGCAGAAGACTATTTGTATGAACACAAGAGCACACACCAAATACGAACCCATTTCACCTATTTTCACCCGAGCACATTGCTCAAAATTCCGAGCTGGCCGGCCCTATTGGGGAATTAAGACTTTGTATTTTGTGTGTGGTCTGGTCTCTGGAATATTGGTTCAGTGGTATTGCTAGTTTTGCCCATTTTGGATATTATGTTATCTATTGTTCAGGGGCAATTCGGGGTGTTTCGAAGTCGATAATTTTAACACCGTTTAAATGTTTATCAGTACATACATTACTATCTGGGACCGTGATGTCATTCGAGCGGTACAACTCGTCTAATTGCTATATGTTCTTTTAGACGGGTTTGCGAACGTGACATTCACGTTGATGTTCTGTGTTGTGCTGTGATTGTGGTTGGATCGTCGTGGTGGATAGCTTGGGTGAAATGTTAGTATAGTTTAGTTTCATTTGTACATTTGATATTGCGGGGCGAGCGTCTGACATGTGGACTGCTATCACTGCCAGTTTGTATATTATTTGTTTGGGGCACGACCGGGTTGAGGTCGATGTCACCCTTATACATATTGTTTTCTTTTCTGTACTAGGATTACCCCATGGTGGAGTGCACGAATAACCGGGTTCTAGAGGGCAACGGGTCCGCATCTCATGGCGTTGAGACGGAGGGGACCTTACTCTAGAATTGGCGGGCTATTCGCTGCACTCGTAGGGGGTATAGGTTGACCCACGGAGGGGTGCTCAAGTTATCGGATTCCGTGAAGTGCTGGGTGGCCCATTCACATTGTTGAAGGGGGCTGCCTCACTTATGGGATTGGCGGGTAACTTGTCGCACTCGTAGGGATATAGGTTTTCATTGCACAGGCTATCCACACGACGGGGAACGTCGAGTCGCACTTGCGGCTCAAGTGAAACCCGGGGCTCCAAGATTATTCACCATTCTGTGCTGCTTCTATGATGCTTCTGTGATGTTACTTTATATCATGCCTGGGATGATTGTTATATATATTTATATATATACTAGTAGATGTTGTATATGTTTTGCACCTGCGCTAGTCCAGCCCCGCTCTGTCGTTAGTTAAGTAACCTAACGGGTAATGATGGGGCCAAGTGGCGAATGCGGATGGCATATACGTACATTATATTTTCGTTCTTTTCTAGTGTGATATGTTTAATTGATGGGACTGCGTTGATTCTGATCAATGCAGGGATAACAAACATATATATATATATATATATATATATATGATGTTGTTGGAACCAAGTTTCTAAAAACTGACACTACAGACGTTTTCTTTTGCTTTGCAAAGTGGTATTCGGTTATGAATATCCAGCACCTCATTCGACGAGGCAAGGGCCGAGATCCCTTCATCGGGAGTGACCCCTTGGGCAGAAGTTTGCGTCAACGTAATTGCTTCACTATAGTCGATTCTTTTGCTTTGCATTGTGGTATTCAGTTAGGAATATCCTGCACCTCATTCGACGAGGATAGAGCCGAGATCCCTTCACAGGGAGTGACCTCTTTAGCAAAAGTTTTCGCCATTATATATTTATAAAACACTCGGTTCCTTCAACGATATCAAGTTCATTACGTTAAAGGTTTTTCGCCAAAAACCAGCCGTAGCCTTCCGTCATTTCTTATAAGTACTATTTAGTATTCATGCTATGTTTGTTGGCAAGCGTCAAGGCATAATGTACGGTAGCTGAATAATACTTATTTGTAGCATGGATATGCGATTGATCGGGACAGTCGTACAGCTTTGTTGGCAAGCGTCAAGGGTTTGTGCGGGTGGGTTCGAGTTAATCCTGGACAATGACGGGTTGAACTTGACTGGTGGCTTATAACTTGTTGGCAAGCGTCAAGGTTATAGGTCGTTAGGGGTAAAAATCACATCGGGATTTTCAAACATACAGGAAACTTGCCAGGCATGCGCATACCTTTTGGAGTGTGGTGACTTGAGTGGCTTCCATCAAGTTATCATGCGATGATATATGGATCCCGATTCCCACTGATGAGTAGGATTACTCCTCGGGTGATTTTAGATGATCCCGACTAATTCTCTTTTTAGGTTTGGAGGAGAATTCGAGGAAACAGTGGGAGCCATCTTGATTAGATAAAGTGATTAATCATTCTGATCTAGGTTAGAGTGCACGCTGAGTGTTTCTGTTCTCTCTCTCTCTGGCAGCGACCATGTCCCGACCCTAGACTAAAACTCATGAACCAAGTTAACCGAACCTTCTTAAAAAAATTTTGGTTTTTTGGAATGTCACGTTGTCGCATATATCATTGCCACTTCTATATCACCTTTGCATTTCTCCAGAACACCCAGTATCACTACGAACATCGACTCCTATTGGATAAATCCATCGTATAGTTACATACGAACTCGAAGGAACTTGTTCTAGATTCGAGGATGGATTCTGGTTCTGGAGAGATTGAATAAGATTATTCGGTTGTCTTTTCACTTTATCTTCTCTCAGATTGTGAGGGCTCCTAGAATTAGGAAAGGGTACACCTATTGAGCTTATTGGATAATCTTCCTCCAGACCATAGGTAGGTGCCGAAAGGTGGGGAAGGAAGAAAACCAACTAGTCTAAAGGTAGTGTACAGAAGGTAATAAGTAAAGACATATAAGGGGATTAAAATAACGGAAAAGAAAATTGCAACTACTATCATTTATGACAAAACCGTGTATACCCCTGCCACTCCCACATCCACTTTGGATTTCTCCAGAACACTTCATATCACTACGAACGTCCATAATGCTTGGACATGCCATCATATAGTTACATACGAACTCGAAGGAATTCGTTCCAGATTCGAGGATGGTTTCCGGTTCAAGAGAAATGGAATAGGATTATTCAGATGTCTTTTCTTATTACCTTCTCTCAGATTGCGAGGGCTCCTGGCATAAGGAGTGTACACCTATTATTCTTATTGGATAGTCTTCTTCCAAACCTTAGGCTGGTGCCGAAGGGTAGGGAAGGAAGAAAACCAATTAGCCTAAAGGTGGTGTACAGAAAGTAATAAGTAAAGACATATAAAGGGATTGAAGTGAGGGCAGGTAAGTATATGGTTACTGTCATGAATCAGGATAGTGGAAGAGGCGTTACTAGGAATACCAGGTTAACCCATTCGAAACATTTTCATTTTTCAGTCCGACTGTGCGATGTTAATTGAAAACTGTTTTCCGAATTGGAATCTAACTCCACGGTATGTATTTACCAGATCAGTTTCTCACATCCGTATAGTGTTACAGATGGTGAGTGGGAGTAAGATATTGGGAATTTGGTGATTATATCCTCATTATATCGGAATTCGTTTTAATTGGTGATATTTGAGGAAACTATCTGGTTTTTTCCTGACGGCAAATTTTTGGTTTTGAATATCCGTTGTTATGCACCAATTTTAAACTGATATATCTGTACGTTTATTTTATAAAGCGAGATATAAATTTTTGAAATTATGTCTGTGACATTTACCTATATCAGTTGGTGGTTAGGTAAGGTGCATTCAACAGCGGTGTAATTCTTCTTAACCATAGTACAGTTATCAACTTACGACGCACAAGGTTTGAGTTATTGAACTCAGAGGACTTATACAAAGTATTGTATGTTGTCCAGTGTTCATTAGGACAATGGGGTTGGTACTCGTACTATATTCTGTTTACTCATGACTTCTCCAGTTCTGGACAAGCATTTCATTGAAATACAAGATCCAGATTTTGAGAAGTTATAGGCATAAGAATAAAGTAGAGAACCATTTGTTGGAAGTATCAGGGTTCTTCAAGGTAGTCGAAGATGTAGGCACTTGTGTATGGTATTCCGTTGATAGTAATGGTTTTTGAGAACTTGCTTCTCTTTCAGGTTACTCATATATGGATGCGCTCCTAGATGAGTAATGCTGATTGGCTTCTTTCTATTTGGTTGATATGCACTGGAGACAGCTGCATGATTTTGAATCTAGTTCCAATTAAATTAGTGCTTTTTGTTTCTATATTAGGTATAGGGAGTTGTCCGGCTGATGCTTAAAACCAGAATCCAGAGAAACTCAAGGCACGTTTCAGTAATAGCCGTTTGTGGGTTATCCCAGGCTTTGACGAGGGTTAACTTTCTACCATCAGGAAGATCAATAGTGATATTGTTCTTGACTCGTCACAGTTTTAGTAAAATTGATTTTTTCAGAAAACAAAAGTGGGAGTATGATAGAACTGGAAGTGATTCCAGAACCACAAACGATCACTGAAGATTTAATAGAACCTGAGGATTCAATTGGATTTGACATTCCATTAGCCACTCCGCAGATTTGGTGGGTAACCTCAAGCATCCGAGAGGTACTTCGGTCTTCTCAGAGACGGTGACAGGGAGGTTCTTGTTTACCCAGACATGTCATTGCTGCTGTTCCAGACTATAAGACCCGGCAGGAGGATGAGTATAGCGTCGTTCTAAACTAGCTTTAGTGCACGTGTATATGACTCTGCCAGACGGTTGTTGTAGTCAGTGGGAGCAGCGGAAGCATAGTGTGCAAGTAGCTTATGTCTATTTGTAACAACCCTAATTTTCCTATACACTTTTCTATACAATTTTTTTTTTCAAAATCCATAAAGGGGTATTTATTGCCTGACTTAAGTATTTATTTCACACAATAATTACAAGAAGGAGCTTGTAGCTCATTGGTAATACCTTGCACTGCTGAACCAAGCCACCAGAGTTCAAATCTCATACCCCACATTATTTTTAATATTGATTTTTATAAAACCTTTAGAATACCAAGGATTTACACGTGCATATCTCACAAAAAACCCCACTACACCTAAAAATGTAACATTGCCAGAGGTTAGATGAACCGTCGGGGGGGATCCCGGCCGCTTGACTCGGCCAGGAATCGGCCAAATCGGCCTTGACTCGGCCGACTCAGTCCTCCGACCGAGTCACGGCCGAGTCACGGCCGAGTCGGCCGATTCCGGAGACGGCCCCAACATGAAAGTTGTGTCTTTTCATATTCCCTATGCACCTGCAAAATTTCAGCCTCAGACCATTTCCAGAGCCCTTTTAAAACCCCAATTACTCCACTTTTAATACATTTTTAATACATTTTATCACATTTTTCATTTTATCACATTTTTCATTTTAACCTTTCACCTACCCTAACCCTAGCCTAACCCTATAAATACCACCCCTACCCTCTACCTTCTCACCCCAAAACTTTGAACCAACTCTCTAAAATTCTCAAGAGATCTTGTGTACTTTGAAAACAAGCTCGAGGAGAAACTCCGGCGAAATCTACAGCAAACTTCCGGCGATCGTTTAGGAACTACCGGCGACGACGCAACACATCGGCGATTCCTCTACTTCCCTCTCACTCTCTTGTGTGATCTAAAACCCGTAAGTCCTATTTCTACCTCTCTTTTCCTTTCTAAAAAAAATACGGATTTACAAAACCCGACGGAATCAGAACAAATCCGATTTCCGATTCGGTTTCCTATAAAATTCCACTTCTCACTAATACAATCATACTTAAACTTCCTCATGTTGACTATTAAACACTAATCAAACAAATTGATCAAGTTTCATTACATAAAATGATAGCTATTTCCATTCATCGTATTTTTTCACTTAAATACCATATTGTTTCAATTATACATTTAAACCATTAAACTTGCTATACCTTAAAGTAGATCATGAGGTAACGACCTACCTCCTCACACACTCATATGCAACATAACACGATAACCTAGAATACGAGAAAACAAACATTTCATTTAAATACCCTTTACTTAATAAAATCATTTCTAAAAGATTTAGTATTGATACAATTTTTAAATAAATACCTCTTATTACGAAAATACGATAAGTTGTGGACATCAGTCGTTTATCTAAACCTGACTTTATGGTGTCTAGGCTAGGCAAGTGAGAAAGGTAACTTTAAAAGGCCCGTCTCACGGTGATTCGTGAGCGGATCCCTCCTTTCTTCACTTGTACATACCTGGCTACAATTGGCGGTGAAGAGGCGATTTGAGGCATCTCACAACTTGTCTTTTGGACCAGTTAGGAATAGTCTAGTTGACTTAGGAGGTCCTAAAATATAGAATACGGAAAATTGACATCTTTACAAAAAAATACCAATTACTTCATAAAACCGTTTTCTAAAGGATTTAGTATTTTACAATCTTTGCAAAGCGCCGCTACAACCCATTTTGGGGAACCCGTTCGAGATGGTGCGGATTATCGCACATCCTCGGGCTGAGTAGTGCGAGATTCAGACCTCCGCAAGGAGCATTCGGTCTCGAAAGATTTAAAGTACGACATCTTAAGAAAATGGGATTTTTAGAATATAATAAATATATTAAAATTATTTTTGTATAAATATATGTATCTTTATCATTAAAATACCTATTTTGTTATGATATAAATATTCCACCTTTTTCTAAAAATCCCAAGAATCAATTTTACACTAAATACCATAAATTCCACATAAATCAATATTATAAATAAATACCTTTATTTATGAAATTAGGATATTTTCACTAGAAATATCACAATATAAAATCCACATTCATTACAACTCTAAAGACGAATAATAAATACTTGGGGTGCATTTTGAAAAGTATATAAAAGTATTTTTACATAAAACCCCCTCAAGGTTTATAAATTACCCTAAGGACTCTAGTAAACATAGGTTTAAGCAGAACCAATCTCTTGAGCCCCAGGGAGCCGGAGAATTGGGTGCTTGTCTATCTAAGGTAGACAAATTAATAAAAACAATCAGAACTTCAATATACTTTGCTAATTGTCTGACTCGGGTTTGAGTCTGATTAATATCTGACTTGAATATGATTCAAGTACAATCTATAATCTACAATATTCCAATTCAATATGAACACATGAATCCATGAATCCAGTTATCAATCTATACAACTTGACTGAATCAAACCATGGATATACATTCCATTTACATGATCTCCAGTTTACATCCATTTACATGATTATGCAATTACATCCGTTTACCGATATCATGGTTTCGATCAGTCATCCAACTATACAATACAACAATACAATCAAAACACTACGGGGTTTAAGGGGTATATTGGTACGGAAGGTGTTAAAAGTGGCACGAGACGGTAAGATTTGAGACACCTAACATGAATCCAATTGCCGTTGTTCCGGGCCTTCTAACGGAGCCTTATACTCTATATTCCGTTTTCTCTGATCTCTAGCATATAGAGACCCCTCTCGTATATACTGGCATCCTTTTGTACCAAGCTACAAACAACAGCGTTAACACAATACTACAACAATATAATACAACATTAAAAGCTACTCTCTCTCTCTCTTACTCTCTGTCTATTCCTCCCCTATCTTTGGGACATACCGAGCGACCTGTTCGCTGACGACATTCTATTTCTTTCTTCTTTGAATGTCTTTAGGTGTTTTGGACCCGTCAGAGAACAAGCCCACTGCTGAAGACTTGGATCAGTTCAGTGAAGACCCCGAGCTCTAGACATTGTACACTTTCCATTTCTGTTATGCCATTGTTTAGGCATTGCTTTATTTCAGTTGTATTTCCTTTTCATGCATTGTACAAAAGAATGTTAATAAATAAAGTTGCTGTTCAGTTTATATCTCTTGTCTCTTGTGTATTTACTTTTATATTGCTTAGTTACGCTTAGCTTGTTTGCTTCTGAGTAAATACGTAGCGGACCAGTCGCGTTCCTTTCCCGTATACTGAGAAGCGGGGCGTGGCACTATTTATAGACTAAAGCAGGTATAGCGGAAATAGATCATCTATTTTTAATGTGACAGTCATAAGCTTTGACTTCATCAGAATAGGAGATGGATCTGGTAAGAAGGTAATAGGGTGTGATGTCCTGGTATTTGGGATGACATGCACTTTATAGGAAGTGAAATTCCTATACTACGATCGGTTATACTGTGGTTGTCACACAGTTGTTTCTCCATATAGGACATGGATATAATATCAAGGTTTCTGGTTACTAGATCTATGGTTTTAGATCTAGATTTGGGAAGTGTCCCAATTTGGGTACTTGACACTATTCTAAAGTGTTTTAGAATGGACGACTCCTGACATGGTGGTGTGCCTGCAGGTGATGGAGTTACCCTCACTAAAGGTGTCTTACAGACTAAAGGGGAGAGGGATCTGCATGATTAGCATATCACTTGCTTAGACAATTGAGTTAATCATGAAATGTCAAGTACCACACCAGATATTGTTTTTCCACTAGCTGCAATAAGCATATATTAATCCAATTCTGGAGAAATGTAGGGAAGCAGTTTATGAACATAAATGGATATTCTAGGGATATGGTAACGACAGCCTCCTTCAGGAGACGGTTATCATTTCAGGCTTCCAAGGTGACCTGGATGACAGAGTGGCTGTATGAGTTATAGTTTTTCCCTTTTCTGAGGGACAGTATGTTGGACAGGTAGTCCAAGCGGATACTGAGGAAGGATGGCGCAGGATACTGATTAAATTCAGTGCATGATACAGTCTACGAAGTTTGCTTGATTTGGAGTTCATTTGTGAACTGGGTCCCATCAGATATCCAGAAAAATTCTAAAACAAGGTATTGCTCATTTCGGAAGATGGTTATTCTCCGCGAAGTTGAGATATAGAGAGATAAAGATAGAAACATTGGAGCGAATCTACTCACAGAGGATATTTATCGAACACAATGGTTTCACAAACGAGCTTTACGAAACTGCTTAGTAGAGAAGTTGGGTGTTCGGTATCACACGGGCTGTGAGTATGCGACACCGCAATAATTATTTAACAACCCTAAACTTCCTGTACAAATTTTTCAAAAAATACAGAAAAGGGTATTTTTGCCTGAGCACAAGATATAGGTTTGTTTTGCTTTTTAATAGCAAGAAGGAGCTTGTAGCTCATTGGTAAGACCCTGCACTACTGAACCAAGCCACCAGAGTTCAAATTCCATACCCCACATTATTTTTAATATTGTTTTATTTTGAACTTTTAGAATACCAAGGGTTTACACGTGCATAACTCGTAAAAAACCCCCACTACACATATTAAACAAACTGACCCAGGGGCTATACCAACCGACGACGGACCCAGGGGACCCCCGAATCGGCCTGACTCGGCCGACTTGGGCCGGCGGCGCCGGCTGAGTTGGCTCCAATGTTGAATCGGTCAACATGAAAAGTCTGCCTCTTCACCTCCCCATCACTCCTGCACACTTTATTTTTTTGGATCGGTTCCAGAGCCTCTTTAAAATCCTATTTACTCCATTTTAATATATTTTAATACAATTTAACACATTTTTTCAATCCAAACTTTCACCTACCCCAAACCCTAGCCTTACCCTATAAATACAACCCCTAAACACACACCCGTCACTCCAAAATTCTGATCAAAACTCTCAAGAAATTCCTAGAAGCTTAGTGTACTTTTGAAGTAGCGAAGGGTGAAGCTCCGGCGATTTTTCCGACGACAACCCCAGGAGTTCCCGGCGATGAAAATGACGCACCGGCGCCTCCTCCCATTTCCTCTTCCTCATCCCTAACTTCTAAACCCGTAAGTCCCAATTCCTTCTTCACTTTACTTTTCTCAAAATCCGTATTTTAAAAACCCGGCGGAATCGGAATTAATCCGATTTCCGATTCGGATCTTTCTATAAAAAATTCAACCTTTTCTTAAATACAAATCATACCAAACCATTACATGTTGACTATTAAACATTAATAAATATGTTGAACAAGTCTCATGACAATCTATTTTATTTTGTAACTTTTACCGCTCTTTTTCATTAAAATACCATGTAGTTTCATTTCGACATTAAAACATCACAAACTTGCTATACCTTTAAGTAGATCACGAGATAATGACCTACCTCTTCATAACACTCATATGCAACATAGCACAATACCTTTCGGGAACATAGAATACGGGAAAACGAAACATTTCAAATAAATACCATGAATTAATAAAACCGCTTTCTAAAGGATTAAGTATGTTTTTTTATAAATCTTTGCAAAGTGCCGCTACAACCCATTTTGGGGAACCCGACTGGGATGATGCAGATTATCGCACATCCCTGGGCTTAGTAGTGCGAGATGCAGACCTCCGCAAGGAGCATTCGGTCTCGAGAGATTTAAAATACGAAAATCTTAAGAAAATGAGATTTCTAGAAATATAATATATATTAAAATTTATTTTTATATAAATATATATATATATCATTCAAATATCTATTTTGTAATAATATAAATATTCCAACTTTTTTCTAAAATCACAAGGACCACTTTACATTAAAATACCATGAAATCCATACAAGTTCAATATTACAAATAAATACCATGTATTATGAAAAATAGGTTATTCTCACTAGAAATGTCACAAATATAAAATCTACATTTATTACAACTCTAAAGATGATAAATAAACACTTGGGGTGTATTTTGAAAATTATACAAAGTATTTTTTCATAAAACCCCCTCAAGTTCTTTAAATTAGCCTAAGGACCCTAGTTTATATAGGTTTAAGCGGGACCAATCTCTTGAGCCTCAGGGAGCCGGAGAAGTGGGTGCTTGCCTATTTAAGGTAGACAACTTAACAACGGTGTTATCAACACGGTAACCGTCTTTGAAAAAGACACAAATCCTGCCGCCCATGTGCAGCGGTTACCGATAACATCAAAACAATCAGGACATCAATTTACTTTTCTAAATGTCTGACTCAAACTGAGTCTCATTAAATAATCTGACTTGAATATGATTCATGTATAATCTACAATCTACAATTCAATATGAATTCATGATTCCATATATTCAATCTATTAAATCTGTATTGACCGAACCGAACCATGGATATACTTCCTGTTCTCCTCCGAAAGATGCGACCGGGACGTTGGGACGTCCGGGCCTGAATTCCAAGGGCAAATGCTAATTGGTGCTATCCTTCCACCTCTCCGAAGATGCCAAGTTGATTTATGGTACCGTGTATCGAAGGTTTAAACGGATGCGGCCGATGTAGCAGACTTCGTCAGATTCCACCTCATTGTGAGGGGTTTTTGATTGCGGGGATGCTCATCCCTGCAGGCGCAAGCCCCTGCAGTTAATTACTCTACTGCATCGCGGTAACAACTTTCTCCTTCTCCAGATGGTCACTTCGTGTGGTGGGTGTTTGTTTTGTTTTTGGTTGCCCGTGAATTGTATACGGAGACTAATTTATGTCGTTGCCCGTAGGACGTGGATTAGTCCAAATCCGTATTTTCTTAGATTTTGGTTTGGGGGTTGGGTTTAATGATAGTTTAGTCTCATTTGAGACTAAGATCAACTCAAACGTTTGTTAAGGATACGTTAGTCTAATTTCAGACTAAGATCAACTTAACGTGATCGTTTAGATCCAACAAGAGAGCATTTGGACTCAGTTGTTTAGTTTAGGGACATTGCGGTCGATTACCAGTTTAAGGACATGGTGGTCCAATATTAGTTTAAGGACATCTCGGTCCAATATTAGTTTAAAGACATCTCGGTCAAGGTTAAGGACATCATAGTCCATGAGTTTAAAGACCTCACAGTCAAGGTTAAGGACATCATAGTCCATAGGCTTAAGGATCCCACAGTCCAGGTTAAGGACATCATAGTCCGTAGGCTTAAGGACCCCACAGTCCATGGAATGATTGGTTATCGGGACCCGTCACCTCTCTGAAGACGTTGAAGGATTACAACGAAAAATATCAGAAGAGTGATGAGATGTACCCTCGAACCAAAGTTGATTGGGGGATCTGTAGTCCACTTTAGAACTAAGATCAATTAATTAGATTATGAGCACATTGGCTCAGTTAAATCTGAATTGAGGACTTATGGCCAATTTGGGCTAAGTCCAATTAAACTTGAAATGTTGGCCCTTTGTTGGACCATTAAACATTTGTCTTGGTTCAGCATCTCATTATTTAGCAATGCTGAACAATGGTTTGGAGGCTCTGTTAACATTTTGTCTTTAGTTGAGCACTAACCATTCATTATAGCTATGGATTTTAAGGTTCATTTGAGGGGGAGATTTGCCTCTGGAAAACTTAGCCAATTTGGGCTAAGATTGACTTTAAAATAGTGTTAAACACTAGAGGATATCTGGTGGTCACGTGTCCTCACGTGATGTATTTAAAACAGTGTTAAACACTAGAGATGAAATGCTTAAAATAGTGTTAAACACTAGAAAAGAAGGGGTCACGTGGGGGCACGTGAGGGCACCCAGAGGTGGAGCCAGACCTCCTTTATTCTATTCTCAAATTTACAAATAAGTGTTAAACACTTTTAGTTTTCACGGCCATCACGTGTGGGCACGTGATAGGCACTCATGCACTGATTTATTAAGGTGTTTATTAGGGGTCATGTGAGGCATTGCCTCTGGGTTAATTCCTTCTTATTTCGGAGGATCTTTTCAGGGGTCACGTGGGGGCACGTGACCTAGTTTTATTCTTTCTTTTCTGATCACTGAGGATTGGAGTCACGTGTCATCACGTGACCAAGTTCTTTACGTGCATGGAGATCTTTTAAGTCCCCTTTTTTTAAGAATTAAATTCTCTGTAGGGTTAAACCCTAATTCTGTTTTGGAGGAATTAAATTCCTATGAATTTAGGAGAATTGAATTCTCATGCAGGGTTGAACCCTAATTTTATTTTGGAGGAATTAAATTCCTGTGAATCTAGGAGAATTAAATTCTCAATTAGGGTTAAACCCTAGTTTTATTTTGGAGGAATTAAATTCCTGTGAATTTGGGAGAATTAAATTCTCATATAGGGTTAAACCATAGTTTTATTTTGAGGAATTAAATTCCTATGAATTTGGGGAATTAAATTCCTTACTCTTAAATTCTCCCTCTAAGTTTTGGATCTGCATGGCAGAATCTCCCCGATGAGAATTAAATTCTCAACCTGTGGGGAGATCTGCTTCTGCAGACCTTCAACCAAAGGAAGAACTAAGTTCTTGTTCAGAAGAGTTAAACTCTTAAATTGAGAATTAAATTCTCTTTTATTTTATAGAGCTTAGATCTTTTTCCCCTTTCTCACCTAGGGTTTCTTTTCTTTGAAAGGAACTTCTTTTCTCTCTTGAGAATTAAATTCTTCTCTCTTTTCTCTCTGTTGTTGTTTTTCTTTAGAAAATCAAAGTTCCAAGATCCAAAAATCCCTCCTCCTCTTCTCTTCTTGGCTCCTATTTATAGGAGAAGGAAAAGAATCAATTTGTTTAGTGAATCTTTCAATGAAAAATTTTGTTTGTTTTTGTAACTAACATGATCTCAGTGAATTTTATTCACCATTGGATTTTTAATCCAAAAGATATCCTATTTGTTATTCTTGGTGAATTTTAGGGAAATCTTTCCTTGTATAAAATCTTTCCATAAATTGGTGATTTTTAATCACCATTGGATTTTTAATCCAACGGTGCTCCACTTTACATAACATAATCCTCTTTTGTTTGGAAAGATTTAAAGAAATACTCTGCCAATTAGGGTCTTTGATTTCCCTTAATTAGAATTTAATTTTATTGGTTCAGAAGGCTTTTAAAGCCCATCACGTGTTGGCACGTGATCCTAATGTTTGATAATTTAATTCTATCAATTAAAGATCTGAGGGACCTGTCACGTGTTGATACGTGACCCTCTTTTATGCAGAATTTAATTCTGCCTTTTAACAGAACTAAGGGACCATCACGTGTCAGCACGTGACATTCTTTTATTCAGAATTTAGTTCTCCCTTTTAACAGAGCTAAGAGACCATCACGTGTCAGCACGTGACCCTTGGTCACGTGCGAGCACGTGATGCCCCATTGGGGCCTTTCCTTAGCTATTTTGTTACATTTTTATTTGACTAGAATTTAATTCTATAAAGTAGAGATCACAGAAACCTATCACGTGTCAGCACGTGACCCTTAGTCACGTGTGAGCACGTAATACCCCATTGGGGAATTTCCTGATATTTGTTATATTTTTTAATCCCTTTTGGTCGGTTTCAAAGGCCCATCACGTGGTGGCACGTAACTCTACTAATTTCCTGCTTGGATATAATTTAATTCTATTACAACAGAGTTCCAGGAACCCATCACGTGTCAGCACGTGACCCTTGGTCACATGAGAGCACGTGATACCCCATTGGGGAATTTCCTGATATTTTATCAGGGAACAAATGCCCCCACAGCATTGTTCTCACGTGTTTGCACGTGAGTGCAACGCTATCACCTTTGTGACCGTTGGATCTGTCTAGGGAATAGGGGAGATGAACCGTTCCCCATCACATCCTATAAATGCAAGAGTCCCTTCAGAAGCGCCTCCACTTTGTTCATCTTCTTCCTTACTTGCTTTTTCCTTTGAGAATTTAATTCTCTCTCCTAGAGCTTAGTTCTCTGTTTTGAAATTTTCCAAAGTTTAACTCTGTTAAAAGATTCCCTTTTCTCAGGTAATAATCTTGAATGGCTGAAGAACTTCTTGTAGAAATTTGGATTTCAAATCCTCACCAAGGGTTTTTCCCTTTAACAAGAACCCATTTTTTTTAAGTTCTTTAAAAAGAAAACTACTCAATCTTTAAATAATAACCCTCTTAGGGCTTCTCTGATCTTCAGGGATCAATGGCAATACTTGTCTTCTCTCTGGAATTTAATTCTATTCCAAAGAGCTTTGGCTTTGAAAAATATTTCTGGAATTTAATTCCCTTGTTCAAAAGGAATTTAATTCCTCTAAAGAAATTAGTTCTTTAAAAGAAGATCTCTTGGGATTTTTCCTCCTGAGTTGTTCTTTGCAACCAAAAGAAAAGATTTGCAGTAGAGTTTTCTGGGAATTTAATTCTCTTGTTCTGCTTGATTTTTGCAGAGTCCAAGGTGGATTTCTTTTTGGGGAATGTGTAGGGGCATTTGAGATCCACTGTTCATTTATTGAGAATCTCCCTTTTGTTCTCATAGTGATTGCTTTACCTCATCATTAGTAAGCCACCATCTTGATTTTGTGGGACCCATGCGTTTTGTAATCAATGGTCCCATAAAATAAGTCCTCTGTCGCATTCTTCCACTGTCTTTTTATATATGCATTTACAAACATGTATATATATAAACGTGTTGGCTTCGCTTAACAGTTTCCCTTTTTTTTTATTTCAGGCACAATGACTTCTATTTCATACTTCCCTTTCACTCGCTCAGAGGCTGCCTTTCCTCAGTCACCGTCTGACGAGGAAGTGATGGTGATGATCATGGCTCATGACCCGAATCGCACTAATTTATTTTTATAGGGGACCTAGTACGATCACATCATTCGCGGTCGCCGCAGTTTTCTTTGCGAGATACCGACGGAGCCTACCTGTCCGTTTTTACCGATGGATCTTCCACGGACCGCCTTTGCTGTGGAGATGCTGAACTGGACCCCTATAGGACGGCTTGAGCCTTCAACAACTGGTATTCCGAACCATCCTGTGTCGGCTATAAACATTTTAGGGCGCCGCATTTTCCAGGGTGAAGCCCAGCCATAGGGACAGATTTACAAGATAGGGCTTACCCCTCGACATCCCACGGGCTACCTTCTCTGGGCCCGTTATATCCTGTCCGCCCATCGCGCACGATTGCAGAGGGTCGGACTCTATCAGGCGATATATGCGTCTCTTTTCCACTATCAGTCTCCCCATGTCTGGTGGGTTAAGGCCTTCTTGAACCAATGGAACCTTCCCACCAACACCTTCCTTCTAGGGGACCGCGAAGTTTCAATTTCTCTGGAAGAATTTCGCGAGATCTCAGGGTTGCCGGTCAGGGGGACACTTTATGAAGAATTACTGCCTCTCGATGAGTATGTCTTCGAAACCGAGCCTGCCATGCTTGACGGCCTGTCGACCGAGAACGCCGTCCGCCACAAGCGCTCAAGTTTGATCAAGACCCTGAGTATTTTTGACAAACTATTCACAGAGTCAGAGGAGCAGGGCGTCACTTTTAAAAGCTTTATCACTTGCTTCCTTCGCGAAGATGTCCTATCAAAGACGGCTCCGAAGTTCGCGAACATTAACGACCCCTTTGGGTTCGGTTTAAATAAGCGGCCGACTAAAGAAGAAGACTTGCTGCAGTACTATATTCTCATTATGTCAGCGGTATCTTTCGAGTGGATTGCAGCTCCTGGTATGGACGAGGAGACTTGCTGCAGTACTAAAGTGTAACATTTCAGGAAAATATAAAATATTATTTTTGGAATTTAATATTAAAATAATACTTTTCCTGAAAACTGTCGATTTACGAAATTGGGGTTTTCGAAAAAGGGTAAAAATATATACTAATAATTGTGAAATAAATGGAAATTAAAATGATTTATTCATTTTAAAATATATTTAAAGGATTTGGCATTTTTAAGATTTATTATATGCAGTTTAAATGAAAACCCGATTAGCGCACTGCTAATCGCGATTAGGCCAAATCCGTGTTTTTACAGTTTTCCGTGGCTAGTGCACCATGTCATGTTGTATTTGGTTACATGTTGTCGCATTTGTGTTGTTTTGTGTGTATTATTGTGATTTGGTTTCAAAAGAGAAAAGAAAAGAAAAGAGAAATGGCAAAAAGGGTAATTAGTGAGAGAGTAGGTGAGAATAAGTGAGGAGAGAGAGAGGGGCTGCCACATTCATCTCCCTCCACCATTTTTACATCATTTTCTTCTCCTCCTTCAACCTCATCTCCCTCCACCTTCACTCCAAGAAACCATCTCCAAATCTCCATCAAAACCCTAAACCCCTTTCATTAAAAGTAATCCCCTCTTCACCCTCTACACAATGGACCAAGTAAAGTAGGATTTTGACAACATTGGGGAGCTAGGGTTTTTCTTGGGTTTCCCAAGTGAGGTATAAATTCTTCCTTCTAGTTTAGTTTAAAGTCTAATAGCACCTCATAGTAGTTTAGAGTTAAATTGGTATTGGTTAGTGAGGTTAGAAAATTTCTAGAGAAGAATTAGGGTTTGAGTGGTGTTGTGGTGATATAGTGGTTGTTAACAAGACTTGGGTGATGTTTTTACTGACCTAGAACAGAGAATAGAACCCAAAACACGGACTTAGAAACCCCAACATCGGATAATTGTGTGAATTGTGGTAGTATATTGGAATCTGGAGTGACTCGGGGACCTGGAAAATTATTTAGCGAAGACTAAGAGTTGTGCAGGCACCTAGGAAGCTACCACAGAGACCCGAGCCCAAACCCCCAAGCTAAGGCCGCAAATTTATTCATTATGGCCTCAATTTGCGGCCAGAGTAGGGGCAAATTGGTCAATTTTTGTTCTGTGGCTCCTTTATCAGTAAAATAGACCCTCCATATTTGCAGAATTGGCTAATTTGACTTAGGGTAAAATCTGGGACCATTTCCATGAGTTGATGCATTGTTTTACGACTTCGTTTTGACTTGATTTTGGTATTTGGTATTGTGCTTCCGTCGTGTGGTGTTTGAACGTCAACGACTAGGATTATTGGTCGTGTTTTGCGTGCGAGGCTATAGGTTTTTACCTATGAGCGTAGCATGTGCCGTTTTGGTTTTCCGATTGGATTTTAATACGCATTTCGATTGGATTGTATGTGCAGGTACCCCCATGTGGATGTCGAGACGTGGAAGAAGAAGATGGCGACATCGGCATCGGCACGCAAGAAACATGTGAGTAGATTTATATCTACGGGGAGAAGTCGGGTGGATGACGTATAGCACCCCGGCAAAGTCGTATGAAATAATGTGATATGATATAGATATGCATTTATAGGTTATGGAGAGATTGAACATTTAGCAAGAAAAGGTTAGGAAACTATGAGTTAGTGTTCGCGAGATTTGAGGAAGGTGATTTAGTTGTTTTCATAGTCATGAAACCTAGAGTAAGGTTGTTACACACACACATACACGCACGGGATATGGTTTGGGTGTATGTGTTATATGTTTATAGATAGATGTGGATGCATGGGTTGATATATATATATATATATATATATACACACACACACACACACATATACAAATACACGGATGATTGATGATGGTATATGATACTTGGGAATGAGTCGATATGATCGGGTATAATGCCGTGAGATATTTAATGTGTGACCAAGATATGTCATGATGTTATAGAGGATCGTTGGGCGACGATACCATGTGGATGATGATATATATATATGATAGTGACTGTAACGTTTTGAAAATCGTTTCGGTGAAATTTCGAAAAAACGGTAAAATAAGGGGTTTTCTGTAAAAAGTCAAAATGCAAATATCTTTATTATAAAATTAAATATACATATTCTAGCTATGTAATTGCTAGTATTTGGTGTTTATTGAGCCACTGCTGAAATTTCAAATTTTCTGAAAATTTTTCCGAAATTAATTATTTTAATATTATTTTAAGCCGGTAAGAAAATATATTAAATTAGCGATAAATACAAATTTAAATGGGCTAATTTTAATCTTTAAAATCATGTTAATTAAAATCTAGTTGTAATATAATTTTTTAGTATTTTATTTCAAGTTTTAATTGATTTATTTTATGGAAAACAAAAATATAGTTATTTTGAACTAAAACTTGCAAATATGGTATTGTGGGGGGTCTTTTTGCATAGAATTTTTTTGTAAAGTCTCTCACACTCACCCTCACTCCCTTTGGCCGGCCCCACACAATTGTAGCAGCCCAAGAATTTTATTTCCCTCTTTTTTACCTTAAATCATGTGAGAAATAGGTTAAAATAAGGTTTTTATATATAGTAAAGTAGGTGGGGGTATTGTATTATGGTAATTGGGAGGGGCTTTGACCTTAGAATTTCCACCCCAATTTCCTCACCTCATTCCAGCCCCTCTACTGGCCGAAATTCTGCTACAACAGCCCCCATCTTTTCCCCCCATTTTCCTTCTCTTTTGCTTCAAAAATTGCCTCAAAATCCATCAAATAAATCCCAAAATCCAAATCCAACTCCTACCCATTTCTCATTAGCCAAACTTACATGGATCTAGGGAACAAGTTGGCATTTTAGAGGCTTTGATTTCCATAATTGATCTCTTGATCATGAGGTATAATTCTAACATTTTTCTTAAATTGTTGTTAATTGCTTTAGGTTAGCTTAATTATATGTTTAAATAGGTTTTTATTTTAGTTCTAAGTGCATGATTTGAAATTCAAGAGTGGGATTTGAATTCAAATTGGGGTTTTGTGTTGTGAGTTTAGGGTTGTGTGATGTATTTGACATATTAGGTTATGCTAAATCCAATTTAAGTTGCTAGTTTGCATATTTGTTGATTTAAATTGTGATAATTATATAAATTGTAGACTAGGTTTTTGGAATTTGATTAAATAATGGAGATAAAAATCTAATTAGGGTATTCATGGCATTATTAACATTTTTAAGTGTAGTTTAATACTTTAGTTCATGAAAATCCAAGCTAGATTGTAGTTTGTGCATTTTTGCTATAAAATTGTTAAAATTTAGGTATTTTGTAACTAGAATTTTGGGGTTAATGAAATTTATTGGGAATAAATTATAGAAATGGTTTAGATGATTTAATTAAGATGTTTAATAAGTATTATGGCCGCTAGATTTATTTAAACATCGAGTTTTGTACTAAAACGGTTAATTATGCTTGCTAGATTTTCGGAAAAAATAGCTTTTAAAGTGAGTTTGAGGTTTTTGTGAATTGCAACCTATTTCATATTATAATTAGTGTTTGTGAATGTGTAAATGAGTGTGTTTGGGCTTTTTCTCGATGGTTTGGCGTTTGTACGCCGACGTCGAGGGTTTTTGAGTTGATTTGTGAAAGAAACCATAGGTATTGACCTATGTGGGATTCGTGTGTCGTTTTGATCATGAGTCGGATTTTAATGCGATACGGTGCATTATGATATGTAGGTACCCATGTGGACTTCGAGACGACAAGCAAGCGTGTGGCGACGTCGGCACCGGCGAGCGAGGACCAGGTGAGTAGATTTATATCTATGGGGAGAAGTCGGGTGGATGGCGTATAGCACCCCCGCAGTTCGTGGTGATGTTTACGAATACGTATACACACATATATATATTGTTTATTTTGTTGAGTTATTGATGATAAATATGGATATTTGATGTTCTTGGATGTTATAGTGTCGCGAAACCCTAGAGTAGCGGTCGCACCACACTTGCACACACCCACCCATACTTGCATACTTTCTTCTTTCATTTGTGCTTACGGGAATATATTGTTATGTGTTCACATGGGTATGGGACTATGTGTTCACATACGGATTGAGATGAGTCGATGAGATTTGTGTTGAGATTGTGATATCGGTGATATGGCAGGATTCGTACTTGAGGTACGTCATGGTGTTATAGCGGATCTTGGGGCGACGATACGGGTGAATAGTGTTATAAATAAAGTGGTCGACATGTGATCGTGATATGAGATAAGATATGCTAGGATATTGATCCTAGGTTGTATTGGGCGATGTATACCCCTTGATGATGATATGTGCTGATGATATCAGTTTGTACGAGACTGTCGATCAGTAGCCAAATCATGTCTATATTGATGATATCAGTATTTTACTAGACATAGGTCAGTACCCTAGAATATGATCTTGGATAAAGAGGATACCAGAGGAATAGTGTGAGGAATATGATATTGACCCGTACCCAGATTTGGGGATGCCGTACGACGGATTTACGTACGAGCTATATCTTGATGATTGATCCGCACTCTTGACTTGGGATGTCTGATTATAGATATGGTATCGGATATGATATTATTGAGGCGGGATCACCGACTAATATATATACAGGTATGTATATGGATCGACTCAGATGTTAGGCGGTTTCCTTACCTATAGTCCAGCTTGTTAGCTTAGCCCTTTAGTTTAGTTTAGTTGTTAGATTAGATTCGATTCTTACCTATTTCAAAACTAACGAATCGTGGGTATTTTAAAAGACAGCCCAAGGGATCCTACGGATATTTCAAAAGACGTATCTTTTCATAAAAACACCGTAGCCCCTATTTTCAAAACCCCATGATTCGTGTTATTTCAAAAGGTACCATTTGTAGGACTTATATTAGATTAATGCAGATTAGTTATAGTTGCGTCTAGTATTCAGCTCCCGCTCATTATTGTGGTTCGCTTCGCATCGCATGCTTATATTATGTTTCATACTCCATTATTGATATCATGCTGTTAGGACACCAGCACCATTACCGATGATGCGTATGTACCACGTACACTTACTTGCCGGCTCACACACATCTTCATCGGTAATTGCCATGTCACGTACACCTTAGAAAATATTATTGCTTGACATAGCCTGTTAGCTAATAGTTTAGACATGATATTAGCGTACTTGCCTTATATGTTAGTTTAGACATTGTAGTTATTACCTGCTACTTTATGCATACTGTTATTCATTGTTATGCCGCATTCATGGATTCTCATGCATATATTCACTATTTTACGTGTTATTGAGGTTTTGATTCGGATTTCCATGAGATTTTCTGGATTTGGAGGAAAACCGCAAAAACATAAATAAACCTTTTCTCTCTTTTAAAATAAAAAGTGCGGTTTTCCCATGATGTATGAGTCGTCCACCATGAGTTTGCTGATGGATTTCGAGACCCGATTCGAGGAGTAGAGGAACCGTTTCGGGTACATGGTGGGCCCGGTGCGGTACCCCGGGGCAAGAGGATCGTGTTGTTGACGTTGAGCCTGGCAGGGGAGCACTACCGACCGGTGATATTACCCGACGCGTCGGATATCCGGAGGATACCGTCGTGGTCTTGAGATGGATGGTAGGGGCCGGTCTGGATTGACGGCGCCCTAGATATTGTGATTGAGATATTGAGATTTTGAGATATTGAGGTACAGAGATTGTGATACAGAGATATCGAGATATTTGGACACTTGTTTTGTGTCGATGCTGGGCACTGTTTTATGCTGATTTCATTTATGGTACCTCACTTTTAAAATACAAAAATCTCACTGATTTATGAAAGCAGTTTTCGTCAGTACATGCATTCTGTTCCATGCATTCATACCTCATTCATATGATATATTGCTACCTGAGTCACTGACACGGGCACATGAGATCACACTCGGGTTAGATATTACCCTAGCCATTGTAATAGGCTGCATGTTATTCATATATTTGAGGATATATTATGATCATTGACCTATGTTGCGTTATTTATGCGATTTCTGTGCGTAGATGTTTTTCTATTCATGAGTTGGCAACTCACCCCCGTTGTGCCCCAGTTTCTTGCAGGTTTGCCGTACAGGTTTCATTACGGCTTGCGGGCATAGTTTCCTTCGGGTGATTTGCTAGTAGGTGGGTTTACTTGTATCGTACCCCCCATTATATAACTTGTATATTATTACTCTATTGTATCTAGAAGTTCCATCAACCAAACATGTATTTATTTTGAGATAGAGACCAGTGATGTTATTCCTTCGACCTTAGAGTCGCGCGTTATATTTCTGTGGTTTTCTTGTGGTTTTGAGTTTCCTTTTGAATTTTGATCCTCGCCGTTGGCGTTGTATATTATATTGCTTGTGTGGTTGTGACCGTCGATTGACGAAGAGCTAGCTCCCGCTTGGGGAATCCTTTTTATTGATTTCGTATACTATGCATGTTGTATCCCGTTTGGGAGCCAGTATTTACAAAGGAGACTATGCCGAAATTTTCAGGAAATATTTAATGTTTTTAAAAAAAGGCATAATTCGGCTTATGCTATTAAAACTACTTGATTTAAATTGGTTTTCCTTCACTCTACTACTTTTCTTGGTTTGGATTTCTGGGTTTTCGGCTTACTTAGATTACGTACGCCTCGAGACGTTCGTAGTTTAAGTGTCGGTCATATTCCGTAATTGCGGGACGTGGCAGTGACATATGATCGAGATATAAGATGAGATATGTTATGATATTTATAATGGATCGCTTGGGCGATGTGTACTTTTGTATGATATTATGTGTTGACGACATCGGATTGTATGAGACTTTAGATCAGTAGCCAGATCACGATATTGTTGATGATATTAGTAGTGTACTCGACTTAGATCAGTACCCCTGCTCACGATATGTGATGATGTGGATACTAGATGAATAATGAGATAAATATGATATTTGACCCGTACCCAGATTTGGGATGCCGTACGAGATATATTTATGGTGTTAGATCCGCACTCTTGACTCGAGGATGTCATATATATATATATATATATATATATATATATATATATATATATATATATTGTATCATACATGATACTATTGAGGCGAGATCACCGACTACTATATATATAGATCGACTCAGACTTAGGTGGATTCCCTTACCCTTTCGACTGGGCTCGAGTCATGCTCGTTTGCAAGTGGAGGATTGTGTGTATTTTAGATACCAAATTGTATGACTCGTATATTGGGTAGGTTTATTCTTCAGTGTTGCCGTTACCATATCGCTTTCTGTATATTCATGATGTTTCATCGCATTGCATGCTTATACATATGTTATCTGTCGTTATTATGAAACCCTGCTGTCAGGACACCAGCACCATTACCGATGATGCGTATGCTCCACATACACTTGCTTGCCGGCTCACACACATCTTCGTCGGTAATTGCCATATCACGCACACTTTAGAAAATACTATTCATTGACATAGCTTGCTAGTTGATAGTTGCGATATGCTATAGCTCTCATATGCTAGTTTAACTATCGCATTAATTGCATGATATCAGATGCATCCATATATTCATTGGTTATGCAGTATTATGGAGATTTATGCTGGTTTTCATTGTTATTGACAAGGTGACTTGATGATTTCAGATTCTTCTTGATATTTCTGGATTTGAAAATCGCATGTGAAAGTTTTGTAAACTGATGAATTATTTTAAAGAGAAAAAAATGTGGTTTTCCTTGATATGACGAGTATTGTCCACCATGATGTTTTCTCGGTTCTGAAATGTTTTCGAGACCCGATTCGAGGAGTTGGATGAACTGTCTGCTGGTACATGGTGGACCCGGTATGGTACCCCGGGGCAAGAAGCTCGAGTTGTAGATGATGAGCCTGGCAGGGGCGGACTACCTACCGGTAGGGGTGTAAACGAGCCGAACTCGAACCAGCCAAGCTCGGCTCGAGTTCGGCTCGTGGTTCTTTTTGTCGGCCCAAGTCCGGCTCGTTTAGTTAATCGAGCTAGAGATGCTCAGCTCAAGTCCAGTTCGATTAAACATGCCCAGCTCGTGTTCGGTTCATTTGTGGACCATTAACTAAACGAGCCGAGTTCACGAGCCAAGCTCAACTGAGCTCGTTTGTGAGCTCGGCTCGTTTTCAGCTCATTTACTCATATTAATAGTATCTTCCAATAAAAAAACATAATTAACAATAATGCTTAAAACTCAGGGTTTTGAGATATGGAAAAATTAAAAAACATTAACATCTAGGGCATTGAATGGGTCTAAGTGCCGGGTTTTATATTTATCTCATTACACTTTATATACTGTCATTTAATTGAATTAAGTGTTCTAAGAGTTGTATAGAATCTGCTATATATTACATATTACTGGGTTTTTTTCAAACTGTGTAACCCAGCCGAACCCGAGCCAATACCGAACGAGCCTGGCTGAGCTCGAGTCCGGCTCGTTTAATAAACGAGCCAGGCTTTCTGGCTCATGTCCGGCTCATTAATAAATGAACCGAATTTGAACGAGCTGATACCGAGCCGAACCTTAATCGAACCCGAGCTGGCTCGTTCAATTACCACCCCTACCTACCGGTGATAGTATTTGGACCTGGCGGTTATCCGGAGGATACCGACCGGAGTCACTAGATGGATATAGGCCGATCCGTTCTGCCGGAGCCCGCGGGCCGATCCCGCAGATGATACGGAGCCTGAGATATATGAGGATTTACGTGCCGATACTGGGAACAGGTTTCATGATGTTTTCGAGTGTCGATGCTGGACACTCAGGTTCCATGATTTTGATGTGTCGTGAGGGACACACGTTGATTTATATCCTCATACTTTCATGCATATGCTTTTATGACTTTTACATGCATGATGTTTTTATGGCATTGATTACATAGTTGGATGATATCCACATACTTATAGACTTCATGATATAGTTGACACCGATTTCATGATGATTACATTGATCATACCTCATGTTTATGATATGTTGCTACCTGAGGCACTGACACGAGCATGTAGTATTACACTTATACATAGATGGATCAGGATATGATTTTGAGGATATTACTTGATATGACCTAGGATAGCGTCATGCATGCGATTTCTACTCGTAGATGTTTTCTACTCACGAGTTGGCAACTCACCCCCGTTGTGCCACAGTTCCTTACAGGTTTTGCCGTACAGGTTTCGTTGCGGCTTTGCTGGCACATTGTTCCTTCCAGGTGATTGCTTTGGTAAGTGGGTTCACTTGCATCGTGACCACCATTGTACATTTATTACCTCAGTTGTATCTAGTAAACTCCATCAACCAGACATGTATTTATTTCAGACTAGAGACCAGTTGTTTATTCTTTCGACCTTAGAGTCGCGCGTTGTATTATTATGGATTTCATGTTGATTTGAGTTTCTTTTGAGTTTTGATCCTCGCCCTTCGGCGTTGTATATTATCTTTCTTGCGTGATTGTGACCGTCGATTGACGAAGAGCTAGCTCCCGCTTGGGGATGCCTTTTATCATTTCGTATACTATTCATGTTGTACCCCGTTTGGGGCCAGTATTTACAAAGGAAACTCTGCCGAAATTTTTAGAAATGACTTGATGTTTTTAAAAAACGCATAATTCGGCTTATGCTATTAAAATTACTTGCTTTAAATTGGTTTTTCCTTCACTCTACTGCTTAATTGGTTTTGATTTCTTGGTTTTGGCTTACTTAGATTACGTACGCCTCGAGACGTTTCGTAATTTTAGTGCCGGTCATGTTCCGTACTTTCGGGTCGTGACATAAAGAACAATCCAGTAGTGGCTTGTGTGACTTATCCCATTAGAATTGAAAAAATAGAGGTCGCGTTAGGCCCATGGGCCACTCCTCCAGTTGAGGTGGAGTGGAAGTTTTTGTTGCAAGAGGTGCAGTTGGAATCCACTGCTTTTTTATGCGCAGGAGAAAGACACCAAGTTTTAGTACCTCGAATCCAAGGGCAACCATAGCAAACTGCGATTTTGTTCGCAGGGACTTCGGCGATGGCGGAGGATCTGAATTCGAGTCGCGCTTTGACTGTAGACTCCGTTAGTATCCCCAATGAAACACTAATCAGTGTGGAGGGGGTCGATGCAACCGCTGCTCCTGCCATGGAGCCTCCCTTGGTGACTCATGTTTCCCAAGCGCTTGCTCCCCCGGGAGAGACATCTTTGTTGGTCGCTGATCCGATGGATCTTTCTGGGGGCAGCCCGGAGCTTAGGGGGCAGGTAGTCGAGGCTACCGTCCTTCCGCTGGAGCCTGCAGTGGCGGCCACTGCTCCTTGCTCGGAAGTCGTTACATTGGCCCACGTCCCCGATGATGTGCCTGGGGGTACGGAGGAGGCCGTTGAAGCTGCTATCCCTCCAGCCCATAATGGGAGAAGCATCGAAGGCAGCCTTCTATATTTTACACTAATGATCTCTCCATTATCTGAACCCTTATGTCTTTTCAGAATTGCATGGATTGGCGATGTCTATTGCCGATCTGTCTTCCAGGAAGCCTTTTCAGCACCTGTTGGAGATGGCCGCTCCGCAGGCGATATCTCCTCAACGCATCGTCCTCTCTTCCGGGCAAGGTCAGTGTCTTTTGCCTTCTTCTCACCGTGTTATTATTATTTCATATAATGACATTGATGTCTTCTACAATTCTGGAAGTTGATGACGAGTTTGAAATTCTTGACGGGCCTGGGGAGCCTTCAGACCCCTCTTGCATGACTATGGGTAAGTAGAGTCTCAACGTCGTTCCATTTGTTCTTTGCCTATAAGTTTCACTGACTCTTTATAAATCTGAACAGCTTTGCCAGTTCTAACCACGCTGGAGTCTCGCATCGTCATGCCACCCGGCCCCTACGCTCTACGTGCCTCGGAACGGATGGCAAAGCTAAGCCTCCAGTCCCTGTCATCCCTAATTGAGGACCTTCGCGCTGGCAGTCCGATCACGGCCGAAGCGTTTGCCGCTGAAGGTAACGGCTCTCTTCCATTTCTTGCCACCTACCATAGTGAAACATTGGTGCAAGTCTGGGTTGATTTTTGTCGGCAGGTGGAGGCTTGCTTGCATGTTCTTGAATGTACACGCCTTCCTTCGGAGGTTGCGGCCGCAAAGGCGAGCTTACGGGGGCTGATTGAGCGGTGTGCCGCGAACATGATATCATGCGAGAAAAGGCTCAGCCGCAAGTTTTCGGAGAGGGAGCTGGCTTCCAAAGCGCTGAAGGAGCTTCAAGCCAACCTTACGGCCAAGACCACTAAAGCATATGAACTTTGGCAAGTGCTTCAAGAGGCTATCAAGGAGGTGGTAGCCATTGATAAGGCCGCCGTATTTACTCGTGAAATGGTCGAAGCCCATAAGGTTACTGAAAAAGAGCTTGAAGGCCGGCTTGCCTCATACCAGGCCCAACAGGCTCAAGCGGAGGCCCGTCTTTTGACGATACTAAATCATGAAGCCGAGGCCCAGCGAAAAAGGGGCGAACTGGAAAATCTACTAAATCGCCCGCCGACTTGAAGAAATGTATATATATATATATATATATTATTCTTCTCTTGTACATACTCCTGAATGAGAGTATATTTTTTTTCTTTCGTAAGTTGTACTTTGTATTCATTTTGATTCTTGAATAAAAGACATATTTTTCTTCATGATGGTATGTCCCTTTTAGTAAGTGTATTCTGCGGATAGTCTATTTCGATTTCTTTGCATGACAACGATGGCTTAGGATTCAGGGTTAAGATCTGCCTCCAAAGACTTTTCAACTTTATGAGCCGTGAGGGTCTCATAAAGAATTTTCTCCCTACAGGTCGAGAGGATCCCGTAGGTGTAATTTCTCTTTAAGAATCGTGAGGATTCCTAAGTGTGTTTTCTCTTGAAAGTCGTAAGGATCTCACAAGAGAGTTTGATCCCTTACGAGTCGTGAGTACCCGTAAGTGATGGGTGAGGTTACCATTATCCGTATCTCACGGAGTCAGGAGTTGCTCTGGATGCTTCCCACGGGGTCATAGCCGTGTTCTGCGAGGACCAGGCTCCGCTCTGGACGTTTCCCACAGGGTCAGGATTGACTTAAGCCGCGTTCCACGTAACCAGGAATTTGCTCTGGATGCTTCCCACGGGGTCATAGCCGTGTTCTGCGAGGACTGTGTTCTGCGAGGACCAGGCTCCGCTCTGGATGCTTCCCACGGGGTCATAGCCGTGTTCTGCGAGGACCAGGATCCGCTCTGGACGTTTCCCACGGGATCAGGATTGACATAAGCCGCGTTCCATGTAACCAGGAATTTGCTCTGGATGCTTCTCACGGGGTCATAGCCGTGTTCTATGAGGACCAGGCTACACTCTGGATGCTTCCCACGGGGTCATAGCCGTGTTCTGCGAAGACTAGGATCCGCTCTGGACGTTTCCCACGGGGTCAGGATTGACATAAGCCGCGTTCCACGTAACCAGGAATTTTGCTCTGGATGCTTCCCACGGGGTCATAGCCGTGTTCTGCGAGGACCAGGCTCCGCTCTGGATGCTTTCCACGGGGTCATAGCCGTGTTCTGCGAGGACCAGGATCCGCTCTGGACGTTTCCCATAGGGTCAGGATTGACATAAGCCGCGTTCCACGTAACCAGGAATTTGCTCTGGATGCTTCTCACGGGGTCATAGCCGTGTTCTGCGAGGACCAGGCTCCGCTCTGGATGCTTCCCACGGGGTCATAGTCGTGTTCTGCGAGGACCAGGATCCGCTCTGGACGTTTTCCATGGGGTCATAGCCGTGTTCTGCGAGGACCAGGCTCCAAATAGCATCTGCGAGGACCAGAATTTAGGGGCAGATGCTATTTGGACTTATCCATCCCCCTCTCCGAAGATACCAACTTGATTTATGGCACCATATATCGAAGGTTTGGACAGATGCAACCATTGTAGCATGACTTTATCAGATCCCCCCTTATTTGTGAGGGTTTTTTTTATTGTGGGGACGCTCTTCCCTGCAGGCCCAAGTCCCTGTAGTTAATTACGTTACCGCGTTGTGATAACCACTTTCTCCTTCTCTAGCAGTTCACTTCGTTTCGTGTTGTATTTTGTTTGTTAAGGTTGCACGTGGATTGTATACGGAGACTATTTTATGTCGTCGCCCGTAGGGCGCGGATCAGTCCAAATCTGTATATTTTAGATTTGGGTTTGTTTTATTTAAGGACCGTTAATCTAGTTTGAAATTCAGATCAACTTAAATAAATGAGCATTTAGGCTCAATTTATTTTAACAAGGATACATTAGTCTAATTTGAGACTAAGATCAATTTAGCAAAATTTCAAGGATCATTTTTATTTCAGATCCAACAACAGATCGTTTTGTCTCAGTTATAAGAAAACCTTTTCAGAGAGGGTAAATCAATTTGGGCTTAATTTACTCGGTCTTTTTTTGTTCAAAAGTGCTAAGCATTTATTTGTAGCTCTGGTGCTCACGTGTGAAACATGTGAGGCGCTCAAATATGGGCGCTGCCCGATTAGTGCTAAGCAGTTAGTCATTTTGACTGAACATAAAATGCTAAGCATTTTGTATGTCACTCACGTGAGAAACACGTGAGACGCTAAGCATTGATTTTGGGTTTTTTTGTTCACCCATTTTTCTTTATACAGAAGTGCTAAGCACATGGTTAGAGCTCTGGCGCTCACATATGAAGCACGTGAGGCGCTCGGCCTCTTTTTTTTGTTTCACGTGTATTTCATGTGATTGCTTTATTTTTGGGGTGTTGGGCTGCTTTATTTGGTGGCTGCCCAATCAACACAAATGAGTTTTCTTTATTTTTTTGACGCTCACATGGGAAGCACGTGAGGCGTTTTAGCTCTCCTTCTTTTTTTGTTTTAGGCACTCACGTGGGAAACACGTGAGGCACCATAATAGTACTAAGTACTAATTTTGCTCACGTGTGTTTCACATGAGATACCAAGTTCTTTTTCTTTTTAGAGATTTTAATCTCTGTTAATGACATTTTAGTCATTGATGATCTTCAAGATTTCTGTTTTGAAGATCTTGGATCGTTTTTTCTATTGGAGAATTAAGTTCTTCTTTTCTTTTTTATAAGAACTAAGTTCTTTATGTAGAGTTAAACCCTAATTTCGGAGGAATTAAAATCCCAGAACATATGTTTACTTTCTTTCTCTTTCTTTTTAACCTAGTTCTTTTCCCCTAAATTTTGAGTCTGAAGAACAGAATCTCCCCAATGAGAATTAAATTCTCAACTTGTAGAGAGATTTGCTTTTTCCAAATCTCAAAACAGAGGAAGAACTAAGTTCTTGTATGAAGGATTAAACCCTTATTTCCATTATACTAAGCAAGGGAGATATTTTGATCTCTCATTTTTCTTTACCTAGAGACTTGAAGGAGGGAGATCTTCTTTCTTCTATCGAGAATTAAATTCTCTGTTATTTTTTAGAGCCTTCTGTATTTTTTGCAAAAATTTATGGGGGGTTCCCTTTATATATCTGTCTCTGAGATTTGAAGTCTCGGATCCTTTATATAGGAGATGCTAATTGTTAATTAGTTTTGAGAAAATCTCTCATTGAGAGATTCCAATTGATTTAATTGGTCTCAAAATTTGTTTGGGGAATTTTACCTACTGTTGGTTCTTTGATCCAACTATTTATGTTTTTACAGAATATGTTCTCTTGTTTGTAATAAGATTGGAGAAATATTTTCGTATATACAGAATTTATTCTGTCAAACGGTGATTTTTAATCACCATTGGATTTTTAATCCAATGGTGCTCAGTTTAACAGAGCACAATCTTTCTTTATTTAGAAAGATTGAGAAAATATATTCCCATTTTATTGGATCTTAGTTCCAACCACTTTCTGTTTAACAGAAAATATCCTTCTCATTTAGAGAGACTGGGGAGATATTTCCCCCTAATAGAATTTAATTCTATATTTGGTGACCTTTTTAATTACCCTTGGATGTTTGGTCCAACGGCCCTCTGTTTAACAGAGGGGATCTTTCTCTTTTTAGAAAAATACAGGGAGATATTTCCCAAGAGTAGAATTTAATTCTATATAAGGAGGCGTCCTCACATGTTTAACACGTGAGGCTTATTTAGCTTCTTTCATTTGGAGCTCATATGCCTTGCATATGAGCGCTCACGTGTTTAACACGTGAGGCCAATTTAGCCATTTACTCTTAATGCTCATATGCTTTGCATACAAAATAGAATTTAATTATATGCATAGAGTTTAACTCTCTCTGAAGCTAATACTTCAAAAGGGTGTTCTCACGTGTTTAACATGTGACCCCAGTGTGGGTTTTTTCGTGCTTATATGCTTTACACATAGGCACTCACGTGTTTAACACGTGAGGCCTATGTAGTCTTTAATTGTTTGGTTGCAGCGCTTATATGCTCTGCATATAAGCGCTCATGTGTTTAACACGTGAGGCTTGAGTCATGGGGAATTCTCTCCCCTTTTCTCTCCCTTTTTATAAGGGAACAACGGTGCTGCTGATAGGTGGGAAGCGACTTTTCGCGAGAATCGTCGCTTCGACATGATTGAAAGAGCACAGAAAGAGTTATAGAATTTTGTATTTTGTTTCACAAATCGTTGTAGCCCGGATCCCATGTTTGGTGATCTCTTCCCTGTTGGGTTACGCCAGCGCCCCGGCCATCAATCTGTGGCCGAATGCGGAATAAAAAACTTTAAAAACCGGTGCTAACGGAACCCTAATCTATAGATCGTACCATTAACCTTACACTAGTTGTATGTAAAGGAGTTTAGAGAGGTTATACCGAACAATCCGTGTCCTTCGGTCTTCAACCTCTGTCCAAAGCTCCTCTCGGCTTCCTCGATCATGTTTGATCTCCGGTCTCCGTCCATCGAAGACGATCCACGTCGAGAGCTTGTAATACAGGCTCCGACCTTAAAACCGAAGCAACTCGAGTATCTAATTTGCTAACCTAGATAGCCAAGATGAAATAGAGAGGGTGTGCGATTACGTTGTCTCAATACACCCTAGGTTTCTCAACACATGAGACATGTAGGGTGGAAGTTGAAGAAGATGCCATGTGAGAAAAGTGTGAAGCAAAGAAAAGAAAAGTGCAAGTCAAGAAAAGAAATGGTGGATGCTCTTTTTCTTGAGTTGTTTTGGCTAAGCTTTTTGTGTGTTATATTTGTGAGCACTTAAAGAAAATCCTCACTAGAAAATCAACAGCCATCTCACTCCAAAATATCTCACACAAATATCTTGGCCAAAACAAAACCTATCTATGTCACAATGAATCACTACCATGAGTCACCACGATGAGTCATGCAAGAGTTAATGCAAGCCATGATTCACACTTCCACTCAATAAACATTTAAAACCCTAAATGTTTATAACAAAAAAGAAATGGCATCAAGTAAAGTAATCTTGTAACGAATTACAAAAATACCCCTTATCCGTATATACATACCCGCATCCGTATTCCGAAAGAATACGAATACAACGAGATGAAAATAATCCAACAATATAATACTAGGATCCGACTTAAACCAAAGCCCGCTAGTATTATCCGTCGGAATCATGATCCGTGCACAAGTGCACGGATATGATCGAACCCTGCCATAAAACCATACGGTCTCTACAACGTTTCGCCCGAAGCAGGGAAATCCTCTGTGTAGGACTCTAAAGACTCGTCAATACGCTGGCAGTGGGTTTAACCATAAGCACGTCAGTGGCACTAGCTGTACGTAACGGCTACCCAGGTATTGAGCGAAAGGGAGGCCGACGAGCAAACTCATCATGAAACCCCTACCGAGCCTGACAGTGAAAATATCCGTACAGTCATGTCCGTTCGTCTATGAGTATCGCATATCGAGTCTAGGGGGTGGATAAAGTCAGACCGCTAATAACGTGACATTTAGTGTCGGTATGAAGCCTATCACCATCTGAGAAACTACTGATCCGAATCAGTAATTCTCGACTACCTTGGCCAAGGATTTCTGGTGATGGCCACCCGTGCACTCCGCGACATCAACCCCCAATACCGGGAGAGACGAATCCCCTGACGATCTGCTCACTGCCTCCATGTGGCTCGGGACTGTACCCAACTAAAACCTGTTTGCACGACTCCTTTGAGCCGTGGTAGGGTAGTAATCAAAGCACAGTGGGAACTCACACAAGAAAAATGACGATCTCAGGTCGATAGACTAATCTGTACACTTGTCACCAGGGAACTGCTATCTGACACTAGGTATAATACCAACCAACATGTTCCCGGCGAGTCCATCCGGTGTACTCATAACTTAATGAGCACCTGTATACATCTTAGATGAACCAACTGACACCAATGGCTTGTGAGACCGGCCACCGCCCCTCGTCGGGGTCTCGATCAATATACACTGGTCTACTCTTGGAGTATCGATGCCCAGTCTCGAAACTTCCACGACTGGGGACTTTAAGGATGTGCTTATAGACCACCCAGCTCCCACGTATATGATCGCCATCATACTGCTGGTAGTCGAGCATGAATCCTATGGGCTCTATCAACATGCAATAGTGATTTGTAATGTCATCTGAAGCATGTACACGATGATAAAGACAAACCATATAGCATACCATCATCTCGAGTAAGACTGTTCTACCGGTATAGATCATCCCTCAATCAATGCAATCATGTGCCTGCGATCCAATAATTGACTTGAAGGCACTATAGCCAACAATCTCCCACTTGCACCTAAGGCTAATTATTGCGGTGTCGCATACTCACAGCCCGTGTGATACCGAACACCCAACTTCTCTACTAATCAGTTTCACAAAGCTCGTTTTAAAATTATTGCGTTCGAGAAATAGCCTCAATGAGTGGATCCTCTCCTATATTTCTTTCTATGTCTCTCTTTATCTCAAGTTCGCGGAGAAAGCCATCTCCCAAATTGAGCAATATCTGTCTTAGAATATGTCTGGATATCTGATGGGACCTAGTTCATAAATGAACTCAAAATCCAGCAAACTTCTTAGACTGTATCGTCAACTGAATTTAATCAGTATCCTGCGCCATGCCTCCCTCAGTATCCTCTTGGACCACCTGTCCAAACTACTGCCCCTCAAAAGAGGGAAAACTATAACTCTGACAGTCACTCTGTTATCCAGGTCACCTTGGAAGCCTGGAATGATAACCGTCTCCCGAAGGAGGCTGCCGTTACCATATCCCTAGAACATCCACTTATGTTCATAAACTGCTTCCGAACGTTTCTCCAGGATTGGATTAATATATCAACTTATTGCAGCTAGTGCAAAAACAATATCTGGTGTGGTACTTGATATCTCATGATTGACTCAATTGCCTAAGCAGGTGATATGCCAATCATGCACATTCCTCTCTCCTTTAGTCTGTAAGACCCCTTTAGAGAGGGTGACTCCATCACATGCAGGTACACCACCATGCCAGGAGTCGTCCATTCCAAAACACCTTTAGAATAGTGTCAAAGTACCCAGATTGGGAAACTACCCAAATCTAGATCTAAAACCATAAATCTAGTAACCAGAATGCCTGATATAATATCCATATCCTATGTGGAGAAACTACTGTGTGACAACCACAGTATAACCGATCGTAGTATATGAATTTCACTTTCTACAAAGTGCATGTCATCCAAATACCAGGACATCACACCCTGCTACTTTCTTAACAGATCCATCTCCTATTCTGATGAAGTCAAAGCCTATGGTTGTCACATCAAAAATAGATGATCTATCTCCGCTATACTTGCTTTAGTCTATAAATAGACACAAGCTACTTGTCCACTATGCTTCCGCTGCTCCCACCGACTATAACAACCCTCTGGCAGAGTTATATACACGTGCACTTTTAAAGCTAGTTTAGAACGACGCTATACCCATCTTCCTGCCGGGTCTCATAGTCTAGAACAACAGTAATGGCAAGTCTGGGTAAACAAGAACCTCCCTGTCACCGTCTTTGAGGATACCGAAGTACCTCTCGGGTGTCTGAAGTTACCCACCATATCTGCGGAGTGGCTAATGGAATGTCAAACCCGATTGAATTTTTAGGTTCTATTAAATTTTCAGTAATCGTTTGTGGTTCTGGAATCACTTCCAGTTCTACCATATTCCCACTACTGTTTTATGAAAAAGTGTATTTTATTAAAACTATGGCGAGTCAAGAACAATATCACTATTGATCTTTCAGATGGTAGAAAGTTAACCCTCGTCATAGCCCGGGATAAGCCACAAACCGCCATTATAGAAACGTGCCTTGAGTTATCCAGAGTCTGGTTTTAAGCATAAGCCGGACAACTCCATATACCTTAACATCGTTAAGATATGAACCATTCTATATACAATATAGAAACAGAGGCACTGATTTAATTAGAACCAGATTCAAATCATCCAACTGTCTCCAGTGCATGTCAACTAAATGGAAGGAGGCTGATCAGCATTACTCAACTAGGAGTACATCCAAATATGAGTAACCTGGAAGAGAAGCAAGTTCTCTAAACCATTATTATCAACTGAATACCAAACACAAGTATCTACATGTTCGATCACCTTGAAGAATCCTGATACTTGCAACACATGGTTCTCTACTTTATTCTTGTACCTATAACTTCTCAAAACTTGGACCTTGTATTTTTACGAAATACTTGTCTAAAACTGGAGAAGTCACAAGTAAACAGAATATAGTACGAGCACCACCCCCTTTGTCCTAATGGACACTGGACAACATACGATACTTTGTATAAGTCTCTTGAGTTGAATAACTCAAACCCTGTGTGTCATAGGTTGAAAATTGTACTATGGTTAAGAAGAATTACACCGCTGTTTAATGCTCATTACCCAATCATCAACTGATATAGGTAAATGTCATGGACATAATTTCAAAAGGTTATATCTCACTTTATAAAATAAATGTACAAATATATCAGTTTGAAATTTGTGCATAACAACAGATATTCAAAACCAAATATTTGCCGTCAGACAAAACCCCAGGTGATTTCCTCAAATATCACCAATTACAACGAATTCCGATATAATGAGGATATAATCACCTAATTCTCAATAACTCACTCCCACTCATCATCTGTAAAACCATACAGATGTGAGAATCAAACCTGGTAAATACATACCCTGGAGTAAAGATCTAATTGGGAAATCTGTTTTCAATTAACAACGCATAGTGAAACTGAAACATGAAAATGTTTCGAAGGGGTAACCGGGTATTCCTAATAATGTCTCTTCCATTATCTAGATTCATGATTGTAACCGTATATTTCCTTGCCATCTCTCTAAATCCCTTTATTTGTCTTTACTCATTACCTTCTGTATACCTTCCTTAGGCTAAATGGTTTTCTTCCTTCCCTACCGTTCGGCACCAGCCTATGATTTGGAAGAAGACTATCCAATAAGTGTAATAGGTGTACTCTCTTAATCCAAGGAGCCCTCGCAACCTGAGAGAAGGTAAAGATAAAAGACAACTGAATAATTCTTATTCTATTTCTCCTGAACCAGAATCCATTCTTGAACTGGAACAAGTTCCTTCGAGTTCGTATGTAACTATACGATGGATTATCCAATAAACGCGGATCTTCGTAGTGATACGGGGTGTTTTGGAGAAATTCAAAGGTGAAGTAGGAGTGGCGATGATATACGCGGTTTCGTCATGAATGATAGCAGTCGCAATTTACTTTGCCCTCTTTCTAATCCCTTTATTTGTCTTTACTTATTATCTTCTGTACACCATACTTAGGCTAATTGGTTTTCTTCCTTTCCCACCTTTCGGCACCTGCCTATGGTTTGGAAGAAGACTATCCAATAAGCGCAATAGGTGTACTCTCCTAATCCTAGAAGCCCTCGTAACCTGAGAGAATGTAAAGATAAAAGACAACTGAATAATCCTTATTCTATTTCTCCTGAACCAGAATCCATTCTCTAATTGGAACAGGTTCCTTCGAGTTCGTATGTAACTATACGATGGATTATCCAATAAATGCGGATCTTCGTAGTGATACGGGGTGTTTTGGAGAAATGCAAAGGGTAAAAGTAAGAGTGGCAATGAAGTATGCAACTCTGACAATCCAAAAGTCAATGTGTTTTAAGAAGGTTCGGTTAACTTGGTTTATGAGTTCTAGTCTAAAGTCGGACTATGGTCGCTGCTAAAGAGAGAGAGAAAAGAAACACTCAGCGTGCACTCTAACCAAGATTAGAATGGTTAATCACTTTATCTAATCAGTATGTCTCCCACTGTATCCTCAAATTCTCCTCCAAACCCGAAAGAAGAATTAGTCGAGATCATCTAAAATCACTCGAGGAGTAAACCAACTCATCAGTGGGAATCGGGATTCAACTATCATCGCATGATAACTTGATGGAATCCACTCAAGTTATCACACTCTAGAAGGTATGCGCATACCTGACAAGTCTCCTGTATGTTTGAAACTCCCGGTGTAATTTTTACCCCATGCTCTTATGATCTTGACGAAGGCCAACAAATCATATATCACATGTCAAGTTCTACCCGTCATTGTCCAGGTTAATTTGAACCCACCCGTACATACCCTTGACGAAGGCCAAAAAAGTAGTACAACTGTCCCAAACCAACGCATCTATCTATGCAACAGAAAAGTAACAAACAACTACCATACACTATGCCTTGACGAAGGTCAACAAATATAGCATGAATACTAAGTGCTACCCGTCTGAAATGACGGAGGGCTACGAATGGTTTTTGGCGAAAAACCTTTAACGTAATGAACTTGATATCATTGAAGGAACCGGATAGCTTTATATGGTAGCGAAAACCTTTGCTAAAGAGGTCACTTCCGGTGAAGGGATCTCGGCTCTTTCCTCGTGGAATGAGGTGCAGGATATTCCAACTGAATACCGCGATGCAAAGCAAAAAAGTAATCGACTATAGTGAAGTTATTACCCTGACGCAAACTTCTGCCCAAGAGGTCACTCCCGGTGAAGGGATCTCGGCTCTTGCCTCGTCGAATGAGGTGCTGGATATTCATAACCGAATACCTCTGTGTAAAACAAAAGAAAATGTCCTTGTAATAACAACTTTTTGAAAATTGTTCCAACAACAACGAATAGGTCTGTTTTCTTTGCATTGATCAGAATCAACGCAGTCCCATCAATTAATCACACCAGAAAAGAACGAAAATATGATGTACGTATATGCCATATGCATTCTCCACTGGGCCCCGTCATCACCCGTTAGGTTACTTAACTAACGACAGAGCAGGGGCAGGACTAGCGCGGGTGTAAAAAATATACAGCATCTACTAGTGTGTGTGTGTGTGTGTGTGTGTGTATAACAATATATAATAATCGTTCCAGGCATGATAAATGCAACATCATAGATAAGCGATAAGCATCATAGAACAATACAGATAATCTGGGAGCTCCGGGTTTCCTTTGAGCCGCAAGTGAAACCCGACGTTCCCTTGGTCGTGTGGATAGCATGTGCAATGAAAACCTAGACCCCTACGAGCGCGGTAAGTTACCCGCCAAAACCAGAAGTGAGGCAACCCCCTTCATCAAAATGAATAGGCCACCCAGCACTTCATGGAATCCGGTAACTTGAGCACCCCTCCTTGGGTCAACCTGTATCCCCTACGAGTGCGGCGAATAGCCCGCCAATTCTCGAGTGAGGCCCCCTCCGTCTCAACGCCATGAGATGCGGACCCGTTGCCCTCCAGAACCCGGCTATCCGTGCACTCCATCGCGGGGTAATCCTAGTACAGCAAAGAAAATATGTACAACGGTGGCATCGACCTCAACCCGGTCGTGCCCCAAACAAATAATATACAAACAGGCAATGACGGCAGTCCACATGTCGAACGCTCGCCCCGCGATATCAAATGTACAAATGAAACTAAACTGTACTAATATAGCACCCAAGCTATCCACCACCACGATTCCGCCACAACACAGCACAACACAGAACATCAACGTGAATGTCACGTTAGCAAACCTGTCTAAAAGAACTATAGAAATTCGACAAGTTGTACAGCTCTAATGACATTCACGGTCGCAGATAGTAATGCATGTACTGTAAAACTTTAAACAGTGTTAGAAATATCGACTTCGAAATACCCTGAATAGCCCCCAAACCAAAAGATAAATCCATATCTAAACTGGGCTAAGCAATACCACTGAACCAATATTCCAGAGATTAGACAACACCCAAAATTCCAAGTTCAAACACCTTAACAAAACCGGCCACACCCGGGATTTTGCAAGTTTCACCGGGCCAATTTTGGTGTTTTAGGCTCGTATTTTTAGGGTGTTCTAGTTGTCACCAAAGTAGTCTTCTGAAATTGCTTAATTTTTTTTTGAAGACACAGAAAAAATTGACAGAAACTACAATATCTTTGGTATTGTTTCGGAGTTGTTTTGGTTTCGAAACTTTAACATCGTCTAAATTAACTAGTATGAGGTTAATAGGTTGGCTCTGATACCATGTTGGGTTACGCCATCGCCCCAGCCATCAATCCGTGGCCAAATGCGGAACAAAAAACTTTAAAAACCGGTGCTAACGGAACCCTAATCTACGGATCGTACCATTAACCCTACACTAGTTGTATGTAAAGGAGTTTAGAGAGGTTATACCGAACGATCCGTGTCCTTCGGTCTTCAACCTCTGTCCCAAGCTCCTCGCGGTTTCCTCGATCTTGTTTGATCTCCGGTCTCCCCCCATCGAAGACGATCCACGTCGAGAGTTTGTAATACGGGCTCCGACCTCAAAACTGAAGCAACTCGAGTATCTAGTTTGCTAACCTAGTTAGCTAAGATGAAGTAGAGAGTGCGTGTGATTACTTTGTCTCAATACATCCTAGGTTTCTAAACACATGAGATATGTATGGTGGAGGTTGAAGAAGATGCCATGTGAGAAAAGTGTGAAGCAAAGAAAAGAAAAGAGAAAGTCAAGAAAAGAAATGGTGGCTGCACTTTTTCTTGAGTTGTTCTGGCTAAGCTTTTTGTGTGTTATATTTGTGAGCACTTAAAGAAAATCCTCACTAGAAAATCAACAACCATCTCACTCCAAAATATCTCACACAAATATCTTGGCTAAAACAAAACATATCCATGTCACAATGAATCACTACCATGAGTCACCACGATGAGTCATGCAAGATTTAATGCAAGCCATGATTCACACTTCCACTCAATAAACATTTAAAACCCTAAATGTTTATAACAAAAAAGAAATGGCATCAACTAAAGTAATCTTGTAACGAATTATAAGAATACCCATCATCCGTATATACATACCCGCATCCGTATTCCGAAAGAATACGAATACAACGAGATGAAAATAATCCAACAACATAATACTAGGATCCGGCTTAAACCAAAGCCCGCTAGTATTATCCGTCCGAATCATGATCCATGCACAAGTGTACGTATATGATCGAACCCTGCCATAAAACCATACGGCCTCTACAACGTTTCTCCCGAAGTAGGGAAACCCTCTGTGTGGGACTCTAAAGACTCGTCAATACGATGGCAGTGGGTTTAACCACAAGCACGTCAGTGGCACTAGCTGTACGTAACGGCTACCCAGGTATTGAGCGAAAGGGAGGCTGATGAGCAAACTCATCCTGAAACCCCTTCGGAGCCTGACAGTGATAATATCCGTACAGTCCGGTCCGTTCGTCTATGAGTATCGCATATCGAGCCTAGGGGGTGGATAAAGTCAGACCCCTAATAACGAACATTTAGTGTCGGTATGAAGCCCATCACCATCTGAGACACTACTGATCCGAATCAGTAATTCTCGACTACCTTGGCTAAGGATTTCTGGTGATGGCCACCCGTGCACTCCGCGACATCAACCCCCAATATCGGGAGAGACGAATTCCCTGACGATCCGCTCACTGCCTCCATATGGCTCGGGATTGTACCCAACTAAAACCTGTTTGTACGACTCCTTTGAGCCATGGTAGGATAGTAATCAAAGCGCAGTGGGAACTCACACGAGACAAATGACGATCTCAGGTCGATAAACTAACCTGTACACATGTCACCAGGGAACAGCTATCTGACAATAGGTATAATACCAAATAGCATGTTCCCGGCGCGTCCGTCCGGTGTACTCATAACCCAATGAGCACCTGATTGATCTTAATTTCCGTGTCATGTTTGGAAAATGTAAAATATATCACAACCAAAGAAATTTATAAAAACCGCAATCAATAATCGGTGTCTTTTGTAGGTTCGTTTAGCGAGTGCGGATCATCAAGAAATAGATCTAAAATCAAGAAATACTAAAGATCAAGAAGATGTCCAAATCGAATGAATTATCAAGATTTGTAAAAAGGCTTGTAGGAATCGATCCAATTGATAGTGATGATGAATACTTATGATTACAAATTCTTATCTATTGAAGATTTGTTGCTAGATCGATGACAATCAACAAGGTTTAGGGATCTATTGAAGAAACTAGGGTTTCTTCATCATCATCCCTTGTCCTTTCGTTGATTAGCATTCAAATTCTAGCCTCTAGGAAATTCAATCATCGATCGTTGATCTCTAATTTTGAGCGAAAACATTCAAGAAAGTATCTCGCTCAAAACTAGGTCATCGTTGATTCAATTTCCTAAAGTTTACAAAACTCATAAGACTTAAGAATCGTTCAAGGATTTAATCATCATCATCTATCTATTTTCTCGATTCCTCCACAAGCGGAGTTTTCACTCAAACATCATGAAAAAGAAAACAATCAAAAATCGATAACTCTTCATAATGCTCAAATGTAAAGAAAAGCAAGATCAAGAATTTTCACCTTTTATTAATCGACGTTTCGTTACAATATACTCAAAGATTACAAGATTTGAGGAGGAACTAAATCGTCGAACTAGCTTCACATCGTCTTCTTGAGTCGCGGATCGTCGTGGATCTCTTGCTCGGATGAAGATCGGCGTTGCTTCAAAAGGCTCGTTGAATGCTTGCTTGATTTGGTACCCGATGGATCTTGATTTGGATCAAATTGTGTCACTCAATTTGATTAGATTTGATTTGGATCTCACTACAATTTTTACCACTCAAATGATGAACAACAACTAATCTCCCTCCAATTTCAACAACCTCCAACCCTAGGTTTAGATCTCCTTTTATAACCACTCATTTGAATCTTCCCTCCAAAGCTAGGTTGTTAGAGAGAGTCTTCTAGAAGAAGTTTGTTGGTGGGAATATTCTAGAATGAGGAATATTCTAGGATAAGTTTGTTAGGTCGAGCCTTCTAGAAAAGCCACGTGCTCTTTGAGAGTCTTCTAGAAGCTGAGGCCGTTACAAGAAGCCACGTGGAGAAATTTGACGCGCTGATAAACTAACAAGGCCGCGGAACCGCGGCAACTCGTCCGACTCGGACGCGGATCCGCGGCCATGTTGGTGAGTTACTGCATGCAATTTCCAGGGAATTCTTCTATTGGGTTTAGGATCTTTATCTGATGTCTGGAATCCTATGTTTCTTTCTTGATTTCAGCCAGATCTCAGGTCAAAGACTTGCTGATTTTTACCGGCATTTTTAGCAATTCCAGCTCTTTTACCTGGAGAATTTCCTGCACACAATCTCGAGACAAGGGTTGATATATACAAATCAATGCGATTAGTAATAAACACGTAATTTCCCTTTAGAATGTCGATTATAACTATAACACAGGTTATTTGGTATTTTCCAGATGAATTCGTAATCTGTGTTATAATTACAATAAACACCTATATATGAATGATGAGAGTAGGAAATTAACGTGTTGAGAATGCACTATTTTCGACTGATCAGCACCTGTATACATCTTAGGTGAACCAACTGACACCAATGGCTTGTGAGACCGGCCACCACCCCTCGTCGGGGTCTCGATCAGTATACACTAGTCTACTCTTGGAGTATCGATGCCCAGTCTTGAAACTCCCACAACTAGGGACATTTTAAGGATGTGCCTATAGACCACCCAGCTCCCACGTATATGATCGCCATCATACTGCTGGTGGTCAAGCATGAATCCTATAGGCTCTATCAACATGTAATAGTGATCTGTAATATCACCTGAAGCATGTACACTATTATAAAAACAAACCAGATAGCATACTATCATCTCGAGTAAGACTGTTCTACCGGTATAGGTCATCCCTCAATCATTGCAATCACGTGCCTGCGATCCAATAATTGACTTGAGGACACTATAGCTAACATTCCCCATGTAATAAAATGCATTTTTATCTGATAAATATTTCAACTCCAACAAATTTTCTTCCACTGATATGCGCACCTTGCATGTATGCACGTGCATATGGTAAGCGTATGTGCATGTGCTTTTGCACGTGCACTTCGTATTTAGAAATCCCTGCTAAGTGTGAACGCCAATGTATGCTGCATACGTGTCATGCATTAACCCTCGTATGAACACATGCTTTTAGACTTATTCTTCCCTTAAGTGCACACTTGATTTGGATGCGCACTTAAACAGGTGCGAACATGTTTGATGGCAACCTGCTGGGAACTCTTACTCCCACCCCAATAACATCGTGCAGCTGAGCGCGAGATGCTTTGCCTCGCTCGCTCTTCTCCTGTAGTTATATCAAACATTATTTACCGAGTTACTAAAAAATAGTAAAAAGGTATCGTCAAAGATATACCCTAAACTCTCCAGACAAGACGTGATCGACCAAGGCATGCTCGTATTCATCGGACCGATCTGGATCCATCTTAATCGAATCCATCTCATCGGGTGAAGCACACTTTTCAACCTTTTTAAAGATCTTGTTCTTATGGCCTCTCCAATTTTTCTTCATATGACTAGACATCTTATCGTAAACCGCGCGTTCATCGCAAACCCCCTAAGGGCCCTCTACGCCAACCAGCCGGAACTCGAACCGAGCCTGTGAAACGGGATAATTCATCATCGTATGTGTTTTATAGTAATTTAGTAAATGTGTGTGTACATGTATGTGTATATGTGTGTGTGATATACGCGTATGTGTGTGTGCATATAAAAAAAGTGCAGTATTGAATTGTGTAAAGAAATTTGACCATCATCTCTCATATAGCAACTTGTTTGTTTAGCCCTAACACTTCGCTGTCCCAATTTAGGACCTCCCACCCATCATCTTCGTCCTTCAACAAATGAGGCATGCGGTCCTCACTGTTCTCGATCGACGACATCATTTTCTTCACTTCTTTGCAGGCTCCTGTTACAACGTCCCCTGTGAACGCAAGGTATACAATCGTCTCTCCAGGGGCATACGATACCCTCCTCCATATATCACTGGCCTGTTTGGGTCTTCTCCTAGTCCGTTTCCGTTTCTGAGAGGATTGCCCCTCGTTCTTGGTAGACTGATCGATCCTGCTATCAAAACCTGACATATCTAAAACAATTTCACGGAATATACTTTAGTATGTTAGATTAAAAAAATACTAGTGAAAATTATTGCTGAAAAGAATATCATACATGAGCAACAAATTGTGGAAATAATACGCGGGGAAAAAGATGAAATGTATGACATTAGAATTCTGGTCCAAGATAATTATCAAGAACATAATACATATAACCAGCTTATATAACCTCATATATAAATTAACAGTAAAATCTTTGTACATTAGAATTCGAAACTGAACGAAAGGATATATGATATTCGACAAACTGTAGGAAATAATATGCGAAAATAATATGCGGAAAAAAACTGAAACGTAAGAAATAATATGTGGAAATAAACATGCAATAAATTGTAAGTTTTACATTACTTAAGTTATGAGTACCATACAGGAGGGAGTTAATATATCAAGATGTTTAAAGTTTTAATTAGACTTCTAGTTTTACGACCGCCGATGGTACATCAGAGACTATTTCCGGCTCTATGTCTGTCCTTGATAAACCGCTGTTGAATTCGAGAGGAATAACATCATCTTATATAACCGGGATTGTAGCACAACTAATCTTGCTTACATCACTTTCACCCATGTTGTAATAGTCTCGTGGATTCGTCACAACAACAACATCCTACGGGGCATCTCTAGGGTCTGTGACGTAAAAGCATTGGCGGGATGGGCTGGCGAGGATATAAGGCACTTCACCAAAAGCGTGTTTTGATAAATTGAGTAAAAGTATACCATTTTCAACTTTGAACCCAGTATGTTCATGATGGATATCGTACCACAGATACTTGAACAGGACAATCGTCTGTTCATGATAACGCACCCAAACTATTTTTTTAAGCACCCTGTAATAGTCCAATTTTTCCATGGTTGGATTTGAATCTCTAAAAGATGTATATCTAGTAATGGTGGGTGTGACAAAGATGCCGCAATTTTGAAACTTCTTATTTTTATCTCTTTTTTTGGTGTGATATCTAAACCCGTTAACAACGTAACCAGAGAGGTACTCGACTTGTTCATCTGGACCATACGCTAGTGCTTTTATATCTTCTGATACATGTTTATCATTGGGATTTCTTTCAACCTATTAGGGTAAAACGGATTAAGTTATGTGTGTATGTATCAACATAAGTTATAGTTTGGTTTTTATAGTTTACAACTAATACGTGCTTTCAACCAAACCGGAAAGTGTTTATGTCGCTCCTTATCGATATACCATTGCTGAGGTCGTTTAGTAGGTGGACGGTATCAAGTATTCCAAATACTGTATATATCGCAAATAAATATTTAGTTTTGACTTGAAAATTTTCTATAATTATGTTAAGGAAAAAGTAATAAATACTTAACCCGATAAAATTGTTCACATCTAAACAGTTGAATAAAACGTAACGGTGAATCATGCCGAGCTGCTCAGATGCGGTGTGACCCGACTTCACTTTACCCAGTTCCTTTTCTTGGGCCCGGAAGACAAATATTACAGGTTTATTGTCAACCATATTCTCATTACGTCTTGGCCTATTAAATGCAGTCTCAACACTCTCTAAATATAAAGAATAGAACGTCATACATTCCTCCGTGAGAAACCCTTCAGCGATCGACCCTTCAGGCCGACTCTTGTTACGGATATACCGTTTTATTTTGTACATGAATATAACGGATGCAAATAAATTTAATTCATTTTATTATAAATATTCGATTTATTATGAACAGTAAAGAGTTGTTATGTTAGTTTTACCTCTCGAACGGATACATCTACCGATAATTCACGAGACCACTTAAATGCGCCTCTTGAGCAAGGTGAACCATGAGATGCAACATTACGATGAAAATAGAAGACGAAAACATCATTTCCATTCTACAAAGTATGTGAGGTATTTTATTCTCTAGGGTTCTAAAATCATTTGCCGAGTAATTTTTGGAGCATAACTCACTGAAGAAACGATACAAATCAGTCACAACTGATACAACGTCATTTTCTGATAACGCCCTAATAGCAATAGGCAACAACTGCTGCATGATCACATGACATTCATGACTTTTCAGGCTGATGAAGGTTTTCTTTTTAAGTTTACGCATTTACTCATGTTCATAGAATATGCATCAGGTACCCTTACTTGTTTAAGTATCTTAAGGAAACTCAGCTTCTCATTATCAAATATCGTGTGCTTTGCTGGTGGAATTGCCCATTTACTATTCCCTTACGAAGTTGGATGCAATTCTGGATGCAAATTCTTTGTAGAAAACCATTGTCGTATCGCTAGTGTGTCTTTGTTCTCTGTTTACCGCCGAAAACAGAGACGAATTGGGATAGATCGTCTTGTCTAAATTTGGGGGCAGATGCTATTTGGACTTCTCCATCCACCTCTCCGAAAATACTAAGTTGATTTATGGCACCGTATATCAGAGGTTTGGATAGATGTGACCGATGTAGCAGATTTTATCAGATTCCCACTCATTTATGAGGGGTTTTGATTGTGGGGACGCTCTTCCCTGCAGGCGCAAGCCCATGCAGTTAATTACGTTATCGCATTGCGATAACCACTTTCCCCTTCTCCGGCAGTTCACTTCGCGTCGTGTGTATTTTTGTTTATTTTGGTTGCCCGTGGATTGTATACGGAGACTAGTTTATGTCGTCGCCCGTAGGGCGCAGATTAGTCCAAATCCGTATACTTTAGATTTGGGTTTGTTTTATTTGAGGACCGTTAATCTAGTTTGAGATTAAGATCGACTTAAATATATGAGTATTTAGGCTCAATTTATTTTTAACTAAGGATACGTTAGCCATATTTAAGACTAAGAACAACATAGCAAGGATCATTTTTATTTCAGATCCAACAACAGAGCATTTGGGCTCGGTTGTAAGAAACCCTTTTAGAGAGACAAAACCAATTTGGGCTTAGTCTGCTCAGTATTTTTTGTGTTCGAAAGTGCCAAGTACATATTTGGGCTCTATTTGGGCACTACCCAATCAATGCTAAGCACTCAGCCGTTTTGGCTGTATATGAAGTGCTAAACACTTTTATGTGGCGCCCACATGAGGAGCACGTGAGGCGCCGGGCGCTGCCCAATCAGTGCTAAGCACTCAGCCGTTTTGGCTGTATATGAAGTGCTAAGCACTTTGATTCAGCGCCCATATGTATTTCTCGTGAGGCGCTGGCCCACTGCTTTAGGCACCCGTGTGTTTTTCACGTGAGGCGCTGGACGCTGTTGAGGGCACCCACATGGGAAGCACGTGAGGCGCTAAGTCCTTTTCTTTTTCAGAGATTGAATCTCTTTTAATGACATTTTAACCATTAATGATCGCCAAGATTTTTGTTTTGAAGATCTGGGATCACGTTTTCTTCAAGAACTAAGTTCTTATGTTTTTTCTTTTATAAGAACTAAATTTCTTTTTAGGGTTAAACCCTATTTTCAGAGGAATTGAATTCCTAGAATATATGTTCTTTTTTCTTTTTTTTCTTTTTAACCTAGTTCTTTTCTGAATTTTTATTCTCAAGAACAGGATCTTCCCGATAAGAATTAAATTCTTAACTTATGGAAGAGTTTTCTTGTGGATCTCTGTTCCAAAGAAAGAACTAAGTTCTTTGAGAAGCGTTAAACTCACAGATAGGTAAAAAGAGACATTTTGATCTTTGTGTTTTCTTTACCTAGGGTTTTGAGGAGGAAAGTTTTCTTCTTTTCTTGAGAATTGAATTCTCTGTTGTTTTGAAAGCTTTTTATATTTTCCAGAAGCTTATGCGGGTTCCTTCTATCTGAGTGTGCATCTCTCTCTCTGTCTATGTGAGACTTTAAGTCTTGGGTCCTTTATATAATAGAGGTAAATTTGTTAATTAGTTTTGAGAAAATCTTTTATTAAGAGATTCCAATTGATTTAATTGGTCTCAAAATTGATTTGGGGAATTTTACCCATCATTGGATCTTTGATCCGATTATTTCTGTTTTACAGAATATGTTTTCTTGTTTTGAGCAAGATTAGGGAAATATTTTCCCGTATACAAGATTTTATTCTGTCAAACGGTGATTTTTAATCACTATTGGATTTTTAATCCAAGGGTTCTCTGTTTTACAGAGAGTAAATATTTTTTGTTTAGAAAGATTGGGAAAATATATTCCCAAAATAGAATTTAATTCTATCTGTAACAACCCTAAACTTTCTGTACAACTTTCTGTACAAATTTTTCAAAAATACAGAAAGGGGTACTTTTGCCTGAGCACAAGTTATAAGTTTGTTTTGCTTTTTAATACCAAGAAGGAGCTTGTAGCTCATTAGTAAAGTCTTGCACTGCTGAACCAAAGCACCAGAGTTCAAATCCCATCACCCATATATTATTTTTGATTAAATTTCTTTTAAACTTTTAGAATCCCAAAGGTCTACACGTGTTAAACTCATAAACCCAAAAGTCACACTAAAAACAAACGAGCCCAGGAGGTAGACCAAACGATGAGCGACATGTGGCGGCGAGAATCGGCCCGACTCGCCGGAATCGGGCCGGCGGCGAGCGTGACTCGGCCGGCGACGCCGGCCGACTCGGAGTCAAATCCGATTTTCTTCTTTTGGCTCGGTGTCTTTTGGCCTCCCCTTAACCCCTGTCATGTTTAAATATCCTGCACATTAACAGAGACCATAAAACTTAATTAAAACTATTTTAATGCAATCTTTTAATTCATTTTTTCTATCAAACCCTAACTCTAATCTTTTCCTATAAATACCACCCCTAAAAACACACCCCACAACCCAAATCTCTGTCGAAAACTCTCAAGAGAAACCTCTAAACTTTCGTGTACAAGTGGAGTTAGCGAAGGGCGAAGCTCCGGCGAAATTCCGACGACAACCTTAGGAGTTCCCGGCGAAAAAAAGACGCACCGGAACCTACTTCCACTCCCTTTTCCTCTCCTCTAAACCAAAAGCCAGTAATTCCCACCTTTCCCTTCTCTATTCTATTCTTAAAACTAGTATTCCTAAAACCCGATGGAAGCGGAGTTAATCCGAGTTCCGATTCAGTTTTCTTTAAAAAGTACAATTTTCATTAAACACAACCATTCCAAACTCTCACATCTTGACTAGTAATCATTAACAAAACATCATGAACAAGTTTCATAGAAAAATATTTCATATTGCAATTTTTATCGTACTTTTTCAGTAAAATACCATGTAGTTTAGTTTTGACATTAAACATCATATTTCATTGCTATACCTTTAAATAGATCACGAAGTAATGACCTACCTCTTCACAACACTCATATGCAACACAACACGATACCTTTCGGGAATATAGAATATGGGAATACGAAATTACACATAAATACCTTTTACTATTAAAACATTTTTCTATAAGATTATGTATTTTAAATAAATCTTTGCAAAGAGCCGCTACAACCCATTTGGAGAACCCGTTCGGGATGGTGCGGATTATCACACATTCTCAGGCTTAGTAGTGCGAGATGCAGACCTCCGCAAGGAGCATTCGATCTCGAGAGATTTAAAAATACAAATATCTTTAAAAAATGAGATTTCTAGAAAGAAAAAATTAAATTATATGTGTGTGTGTGTGTGTGTGTGTGTATGCATGTATTATCAAAATATCTAATTTTGATATAATATAAATATTCCAACTTTTCTAAATAAAAAAGAATCGCTTTACATGAAAATACCATACAATTTTATACAAGTTCAATATTTTACAATTAAATACCATATATTATGAAATTAGGTTTATCTCACTAGAAATGTCACATATATAAAATCTACATCTATGAAAACTCTAAAAACAATAATAAAATACTTGAGGTGTATTTTGAAAATTATACAAAATTATTTTTACATAAAACCCCCTCAAGTTTTATAAATTACAATAAGGACCCTATTAAATATAGATTTAAGCGGGACCAGACTCTTAAGCCTCAGGGAGCCGGAGATATGGGTGCTTTCCTATTTAAGGTAGACAACTTAACAAACGGTGTTATCAACACGGTAATCGTCTTTGAAAAAGACACAAATCCTGCCGTCCATGTGCAGCGGTTACCGATAACATCAAAACCTAATTCAGGATTTCAATTTCTTTTCTAAATTTTCTGACTCAGACCGAGTCTCAATATATACAATCTGACTTGAATGAGATTCAAGTATACAACTACATTTAGTATGAATCCATGAATCCATATATTCAAGCTATTCAATCTGTATTGACCGAACCGAACCATGGATATACTTTCATTTACATGATTCTCCAGTTACATCCATATTACTGATATCATGGTTTCGGCAAGTCATCCATCTATACAAGACAATACAATACAACAATACAATCAAGATATCACGAAGTTTTAAAGGGTAGATTGGTACGGAAGGTGTTAGAAGTGGCACGAGACAGCAACATTTAAGACACCTAACCTGTATTCATTTGCTGTTGTACCGTGGCATAAACGGTTTCTTGTACTCCATTTGCCTTCAGTCTCTGGCATATAGAGACTCCTCTCGTATACACTGGCCTCTTCGGTACCAAACTACAAACAACAGCGTTAACAATAATAATACAACTTTATAAACTACACACACTCTCTCTCTGTCTATTCTACTTCTCCCTTATCTTTGGGACTTACCGAGCAATTGTTCGCTGACGACATTCCTTCTCTTTCTTCTTTGGAATATTGTCAAGTGATTCGGATTTTCAAGAGATCGAGCCCACCAGCGAGGACTTGGATCAGCTATCCTACAACCCAGAGCTTTAGATTCATTGTACACATTTCATTTCAGTACTTTACATTTCTGTTATGTCACTGTTTAGGCATTACTTTCATCTAGATGTATTTACTTTTCCATGCATTGTACAAAAGAATGTTAATAAATAAAGTTGTTGTTCATTACATTTGTCTCTTATGTATATTTCTTTTATATTGCTTAGTTACGGTTAGCGTATTTGCTTCTGAGTAAATACGTAGCGGCCTCGTAGCATCGTCTGTTCGTACACCGGGAAGCGGGACGTGACAGGTTTTGTTGGTGGCCCATGCAAGTCTCGAACCTGCGACCTTCGCGTTATCAGCACGATAATCGTCTTTGAAAAAGACACAAATCCTGCCGTCCATGTGCAGCGGTTACCGATAACATCAAAACCTAATTCAGGATTTCAATTTCTTTTCTAAACTGTCTGACTCAGACTGAGTATCAATATATACAATCTGACTTGAATGAGATTCAAGTATACAACTACATTCAATATGAATCCATGACTCCATATATTCAAGATATTCAATCTGTATTGACCAAACTGAACCATGGATATACTTTCATTTACATGATTCTCCAGTTACATCCATATTACTGATATCATGGTTTCGGCAAGTCATCTATCTATACAAGACAATACAATACAACAATACAATCAAGACATCGTGGGGTTTTAAGGGGTAGATTGGTACGGAAGGTGTTAGAAGTGGAACGAGACAGCAACATTTAAGACACCTAACCTATATTCATTTGTTGTTGTACCGTGGCATAAACGGTTCTTTGTACTCCATTTTCCTTCAGTCTCTGACATATAGAGACTCCTCTCGTATACACTGGCCTCTTCTGTTCCAAGCTACAAACAACAGCGTTAACAATAATAATACAACTTTATAAACTACACTCTCTCTTTCTCTCTGTCTATTCTACTCCTCTCTTATCTTTGGGACTTACCGAGCGATTGTTCGCTGACGACATTCCTTCTCTTTCTTCTTTGGAATGTTGTCAGGTGATTCGGATCTTCAAGAGATCGAGCCCACCAGCGAGGACTTGGACTAGCTAGCCTACAATCCAGAGCTTTAGATTCATTGTACACATTTCATTTCAGTACTTTACATTTCTGTTGTGCCACTGTTTAGGCATTGCTTTCATCCAGATGTATTTACTTTTCTATGCATTGTACAAAAGAATGTTAATAAATAAAGTTGATGTTCATTACATTTGTCTCTTGTGTATATTTCTTTTATATTGCTTAGTTACGGTTAGCGTATTTGCTTCTGAGTAAATACGTAGCGGCCTCGTAGCAGCCTCTGCCCGTATACCGGGAAGCGGGGCATGACAGGTTTTGTAAACTAGTCCTTAAAATAAAATTTGTAAATTTCGAGGACGAAATTTTTGTAAGGAGGGTAGACTGTAACAACTCCAATTTTAGTGTACAAAAATTTGTTAAAAATTAATGTATACTTGGGGTATTTGCATTTCCTGTGAGTACTATAAATAATTGTTTTGCTTTTTAATAACAAGAAGGAGCTTGTAGCTCATTGGTAAGACCTTGCACTGCTGAACCAAAGCACCAGAGTTCAAATCCCATCAGCCACATGATTTTTATATTGTTTTCTTTTAAATTTTTAGAAGCCCAAGAGCCTACACGTGTATAACTCGTAAAAACCAAAAGTCACATATAAAACAAACTGACCCAGGAGACTAACCAAGAGGCAAGGGACACGTGGCCCCCCTGAACCGGCCCGACTCGGCCGACTCGGGCCGGCGGTGCCGGTCCGACCGAGTCGGATCGCCTAGTTCTCTTCAGGACTCCTCTGCCTCTTGGTCTTCTATAAACCCCTGTACACTTTAAAAACCCTACATTATTACACAGGATTAAAAATCAAATTAAAACTCTTTTTAATGAAAAAATTAAATAATTTTTTCTTCACACCCTTTCATCTACCCTAACCGTAATCTTTTCCTATAAATACCCACACACTTTTCCACCTCCTCACCCCAAATCTCCGTCCAAAACTCTCAAGAAAATTCTAAGTTCGATAGTGTACAAGTGGAGTTAGCGAAGGGCGAAGCTCCGGCGAATTTCCGACGACGACCCTAGGAGCTCCCTGCGACGAAACGACGCACCGGCACCTCCTTCCACACTTTCTTCCTCTTCTCTAACCTAAAATCAAGTAACTCTTATTCTTCTTTTCCATCTTGATCTCTAAAATGTTCTCTTTCCAAAACCCAACGGAAGCGGAGTTAATCCGACTTCCGATTCGGTTCTTCTTAAAAACTCCATCTTTTCTTAAATACAAACATACCAAACCCTCACATCTTGACTATTAAACATTAACAAAATATCATGAACAAGTTTCATAGCAAAATATTTCATATTGTAATTTTTATCGTACTTTTCCAGTAAAATACCATGTAGTTTAGTTTTGACATTAAACATCATATTTCTTGCTATAGTTTTAAATAGATCACGAGGTAATGACTTACCTCCGCACAACATTCACATGCAACATAGCACGATACCTTTCGGGAACAAAGAATACGGGAAAATGTAGTTTTACACATAAATATCTTTTACTATTAAAACCGTTTTCTACAAGATTATGTATTTTTACAAATCTTTACAAAGCGCCGCTTCAACCCATTTTGGGGAACCCGTTCGGGATGGTGCGGATTATCGCACATCCTCGGGCTTAGTAATGCGAGATGCAGACCTCCGCAAGGAGCATACGGTCTCGAAAGATTTCAAAATAAAAATATCTTAAGAAAATGAGATTTCTAGAAAAATAATAAATTAAAATTATTTTATATAAATATATATATATATATATATATCATCAAAATATCTAATTTTTGATATAATATAAATATTCCAACTTTTCTGAATCAAAAGAATCATTTTACATGAAAATACCATGCAATTCCATACAAGTTCAATACTTTACAATTAAATACCATATATTATGAAATTAGGTTTTATTCACTAGAAATGTCATATATATAAAATCTACATCTATGAAAACTCTAAAGACGATAATTAAATACTTGAGGTGTATTTTGAAAATTATACAAAATTATTTTTACATAAAACCCCCTCAAGTTTTAAAAATTAAAATAAGGACCCTAGTAAATATAGGTTTAAGCGGGACCAGTCTCTTGAGCCTCACGGAGCCAGAGATATGGGTGCTTGCCTATTTAAGGTAGACAACTTAACAAACAGTATTATTAACACGGTAATCATCTTTGAAAAAGACACAAATCCTGCCGTCCATGTGCAGCGGTTACCGATAACACCAAAATCTAATTTATGACTTTAATTTCTTTTCTAACTGTCTGACTCAGACTTAGTCTCAATATATATAAATAATCTGAATTAAATATGATTCAAGTACAAACTACAATTCAATATGAATACATGAATCCATATATTCAAGCTATTCAATCTGTATTGACTGAACCGAACCATAGATATACTTTTATTTACACGATTCTCCAGTTACGTCCATTTTACTAATATCATGGTTTCGGCAAGTCATCCATCTATACAAATCAAATTACAAGACAATACAATACAAACAACACAATCAAGACATCACGGGGTTTTAAGGGGTAGATTGGTACGGAAGATGTTAGAAGTGGCACGAGACTGCAAGATTTAAGACACCTAACCTGAATTCATTTGCTGTTGTACCGTGGCATAAACGGTTCCTTTTACTCCATTTTCCTTTAGTCTCTGGCATATAGAGTCTCCTCTCGTATACACTGGCTTCTTCTGTACCAAGCTACAACAACAGCGTTAACAATATAATACAACTTTAAAAGCTACATTCTCTCTCTGTCTATTCTACTTCTCTCTTATCTTTGGGACTTACCGAGCGATTTGTTCGCTGACGATATTCCTTCTCTTTCTTCTTTAGAATGTTGTCAGGTGATTCGGACCTTCCTGAGATCGAGCCCACCGGCGAGGATCTGGACCAGCTAGCCTACGACCCAGAGCTTTAGTTTCATTGTACACATTTACTTTCAGTACTTTTCATTTCTGTTATGCCACTATTTAGGCATCGCTTTATCTCATGTATTTACTTTTCCATGTATTGTAAAAAGAATGTGAATAAATAAAGTTGTTGTTCAATTATATCTTTTGTCTCTTGTGCATTTTATTTATATTGTTTAGATACGCTTAGCGTATTTACTTCAGAGTAAATACGTAGCGGCCTCATCCCGTCCCCTTCGCCGTACACACAAAACCTGTCACGCCCCGCTTCCCAGTAGATGGAAACGGTGGCGTGGCAAGCCCTCGACGTATTTATTCCGAGAAGGTCATTTCTCGAAATAAATACGCTAAGCGTCTATAAGCAACATAAAGTAACAAGATTAAACTAAAGAATGAAATCCAACTGTGATTTATTACATTCATGATTCATAGTAGACAAAATATCTGAATACAAGATATTTAACATGATAAGCCTTAACAAGGAGGCATACATAAATAAACTGAAATGAAATGAAAAACTGAATGAAACTATACGTCTGTTTGTGATGTGAACTGGTTGTACTCCTTTTCAACCACTTCTATCTTCTCTATCTCAATGTCACGACGAACATTCTAAGAATAGAAAGAAGTGGGTGGAATGCCCGTCAGCGAACTAATGCTCGGTAAGTCCCAATAGAGATGTGTAATATATAAATTGAGTGCAAGATGACATGTAATATAGTATAAATGGAAATTGTAATATGTGAACAAGTATGGTAATGTATATGGCAACTATATCAGCATGGAAATGTAACATGAGCATAGCAAATAAGTATAGCATGGCCGTAGAGTGTAGGTATAGTAAATATGAAGTGAATGTAAGTGTCCTAAAAGGTCTCTAAAAGGGTAAAAGTAACTAACGTGAGTTCAAGTATGAATCTCAACCAATCTCAAGAGTATTCTCGAACCCAAGGCTATCGTCCAGGGGTAAGGAATCACGAGCCCAAAATAGCAGGACTTCAATCGTTATTGAAGTATTCCAAACCCAACAGGCTATCATCCAGTGGCTTGGAAACACGGTCCCTCATTTGTGAATTCGTGATTTATACCGTTTCAGCCCGGTACCACAGCAACATGATTTGTACCGTTTCAGCCCGGTACCACAGCAACATGATTTGTATTAATGGGACTCATGAGATTCCGTTGGATTCATACGCAAACTACCCCAACACCCCGTGTATATAAGTCTGTGATTAAAATTACAAGTCTTGCCCAAATCCATGAATATATAAGAGAGTGCAATTCAAGTATCGAGTCGAGTTCAAGTATTCAAGTCAATTGTTCATGTATTCATGTCAAGTGTTCATGTCAAGTCATTACGTATTCATGGTTCGGGTCAAGTCGAGTCAAGTGCGCCTATTGGATTTAGCTATTCACGATTGAGTCATGTCAGGATCAAGTCAATTCCAGCATGTAATGGTTTAATCACAAGTCATATAGATAAAAATAGATAAGCAATCATAGAACATGATATGAGATAAGTATACAAGAAACGTCCAAAAATAATGTTGTAAATATGTGATATGTACGACTAGTTAATAAAGTTATTTGAATTCAGAATATAAATGAAAATATAGCCTTAAGTGTTATGCACATGCGAGTTTCAGTCTCGCCTAAATATGACTAACGGTTTAGGAGATATACATGTTTTCGTATCGTCGCGCAAAACAGATCAGAATCTGTTCAGCACCGTCACGTATTTTTAAAACACATTTTTAGTTAATTTTTATTATATTTCAGGCTACGAAAATTAATATAAAATTGTAGGTCTTTCGATGTACTTATCGAAAACACTAAGATTCACGTGATTTGGATTTCTAAAACTCTAGTTATGATCGTTTTAATATCAGTGTTTAAAACAGAAATTCAGATTTCTGGAAAGCAATTATATGTTATATTGCAAAGTCTATATCGAGTTGTTTCATGCATTTTTAAGTAATATAATATACATAAAATTATATTTCTATCAATTATCCATCTACACATCTAAATTTTGTCACAAACGGACATCGGGTGTTCGAGTTATGTCCAATTTAAAAACAGTGTGCGAATCAGGACAGATTCTGTCCAGATTCGTTGCTAAATATTGTAATGCAGTTTTCTATATTTTACATCAGTTTTCAGTAAAAACTTAAAACTAAGAAACTCTATATCCTTCGATGTAGATATTCAAACCATCTGAAAATACTTAATTTAGATTAACTATTATAGAGTTATGGTCTCTCGAAGAAGACCCTTATTGGTAGTTTTCTAGTTTTCAAATAGTGAATAAAAAACTGCATAACACCTAAACCGTTATGTGGTTAGATCTGAAATTTTTACAGCGTATACACAAAAATATATTCTATCCAAGGTAATTTTCTTGAAATTTTCAGAATTCAAAATTAATTTCTAAAAATTATTTTATATATAAAAGTATTGATATGTCATATGTGAGAATGAGGAAATCATGGTATTTATTCGTAACTTCATATTTTTTACAAATTTAAATAAAGTAATTTAAAATACAACAACAAACGATACAATTCTAAATGGTCACTATGAAATCTTAACATATGGATTGAGAGTAATGAAAAAGACTTTACAAACTTTATATGTGTGTATGTTTGTGTGTGTTAATTATTTATATATGTATCCATTTAATTAATTATTTAGGGACTATGATATGATAAGAGAAGTTTTTCATGGCAATATGATAAGAGAAAGATAGAGAGAAGGAGATAGAGGGAGGGAAAGTGATAAGTGACTTGCATACACAAGCCGGTATTGTCACCGGGTTTGTCTATCCGCCGATAGCCTCGCGTTTCTAGCGAGACTTCCTTGAGAATTTCTTCAGTTCTTCTTCGACAAATTTAGATGAAGAGGGATATATGAAATAATAGAAAGGTGTGATAATGAAAAGAAAAATGAGTGAGATATAAAAAAGTTTATGGCTACTAATAAATCATGGCTCATAACCATTCTAATTATTTTGGGAGTTAAAAAGAAGATGAAATGAAAGGTCTCATTTGTAGGTTATAAGAAGAATAAAAATTGATAAAAAAAATAATTGCAAGAATGGAGATTTGATCATGTGACTTATAGAATAACAATGCAAGGACTTAACCAATGTGCTACAAGATTGTTCATGCAGATATTTAATTAGAATTAAATATATATTGTTGCTTGAAAAGAAAGTGGGCTTTTAGGATCATAGTTTTATAAAAAAAATAAAAATGGTATTGGATTTGGGTTATAGGTTGGGTTAGGTATTGCGTTTAATTTGAAATAGGTTAAGATTTAGTTTAAGGAAATGGGTTTAGGAAAAATAGATAGAATAATAAAATAATATATTTAATAGAAAACAAAATTTACGGAAAAATACTACGAATAAATAAATACAATATTTTACTAAAGAAAGAAAACACTAAGGTACAGTAATACTAGGGTCGTTACACAAATAGGTTAGGATAGATTCAAAGAATAAGGTTCAAGGAATAAGATTCAAGGAATATGCAATGTAAAGAATGTTTTCAGTTACTGGTTCTTGTGCTATATTGCTTAGGTTGTCCACACAGAACTGAACTGCATGGTAGGGTTCCATACAGGATTCCCCAAACAACACCAGCACCAATGTCAACAACACACCTCCACCACTACTACTCACACCTGCCGTCCCTGCTCTGATCAACGAGCAGACGGTTCTACTTGAGGCAATCCGTAGCCTCCAAGAAGGACAGCAGCAGCAGACTGCTCTTTTAATGAACTGTCCCGAGGCAGAAGCACCTGGAGTGAAACAATTCGGGGCTTTACACCCCAAACAGTTTACAGGAAAAGAGAGCCCACTGGAAGCTGAGGAATAGGCTCAGAGCATCGAAGATGATCTGGCAGCAGCACAAGTGCCAGAGATAGCTTGGGTCCGTGTTGCGAAACTGCAGCTCACGGACAATGCACGGATTTGGTGGAAGACGGAAGAAATCCGTCTTGATCAACCCATCGAAAGGAAGACTTTCCGTGACATGTTCGACGCAAAGTATTTCCCAGAGATTACCCGCTTTGATATGGAACAGCAGTTCATCTATCTGCAACAAGATTCCATGTGGACCAAATCTATAGATGAATATGACGCTGAGTTCACCATACTCAGTCGGTAAGATATGTCTCAATAATTCGACTCTTCAATATATCACATACTACACAGCTAACATAAGACCGTAACAGGTTTGCGGCCCATCTCATACCGACTGCTGAGATAAGAGCTAGAAGATTTCAGCAAGGGTTGGACCCGGAAATCCAAGCTGCTCTAGCTACAGGGGATTTCCCAACCCATGATTTGGCTTTGAAGGCTGCCTGAAGATACGAGGCAGTAGTAAAGAAAAAGGGCAGATCTCAATCTGCCGGAGTGAAGCGTCCTGCCAATCAGATGGCAGGAGGATCCTCTTCAAGGCCAACTGTTGAACCGAGAAGACCGGAAGTGACAGATAACCAGTTGAGTCCCGAATTTTGCTTCTATTGCAAGAGAGAAGGACACTTGTGGAAGGACTGTAGGCGCGCAAAAGGCCTATGCTTAGTTTGTAGCGCATCCAATCACGGAATTGGAAACTGTCCTTACAGACGCAACCCAGCTCACACACCCACCAACTACCCACAGCGGCCAGCTATCCAGGCTCCTGCACCTCGTCTTGCACTCCCATCTCCACCATATGCACAACCTACTCGCCAATTCCAACAGGCAATGATGGACATGCCTCGAGGGCAGAGAAATATACCCTAAGGACAGAATGTACCTCCAGCTAGGAGGAATGTACCACGGCGTCAGACTTTCATATTAGCAGCCGTAGAAGCCAAGACTGTAGGTCAAGCTAACACGGGTAATTCTCTTTCACAAATCCTTGCATCACTTTGTTATTCTTCATACACTACCAAACTTTCCTTAAATCTGTTACACTTTCCTTTTACAAATTTCGAGGACGAAATTTTTATAAGGAGGGTAGAATGTAACAACCATAAACTTTCTATACAAATTTTTCAAAAATACAGAAAGGGGTACTTTTGCCTGAGCACAAGTTATAAGTTTTTTTTGCTTTTTAATAGCAAGAAGGAGCTTGTAGCTCATTCGTAAGACCTTGCACTACTGAACCAAAGCACCAGAGTTCAAATCCCATCACCCACATATTATTTTTGATTAAATTTCCTTTAAACTTTTAGAATCCCAAAGGTCTACACGTGTTAAACCCGTAAACCCAAAAGTTACACTAAAAACAAACGAGCCCAAGGGGTAGACCAAACAACGAGCGACACGTGGCGGCGAGAATCGGCTCGACTCGCCGGAATCGGGCCGACGGCGAGCGTGACTCGGCCGGCGACGCCGGTCGATTCGGAGTCAAATCCGATTTTCTTCTTTTAGCTCGGTTTCTTTTGGCCTCCCCTTAACCCCTGTCATGTTTAAATACCCTGCACATTAACAGAGACCTTAAAACCTAATTAAAACTATTTTAATGCAATGTTTTAATTCATATTTTCTATCAAACCCTAACCCTAATATTTTCCTATAAATACCACCCCTAAACACACACCCCTAACCCCAAATCTCTGTCCAAAACTCTCAAGAAAAATCTCTAAACTTTCGTGTACAAGTGGAGTTAGCGAAGGGCGAAGCTCCGGCGAACTTCCGACGACGACCCTAGGAGTTTCCGGCGATGAAACGACGCACCGGAACCTACTTCCACTCCCTCTTCCTCTCCTCTAAACCAAAAGCCAGAAAGTCCCACCTTTCCCTTCTCTATTCTATTCTTAAAACTAGTATTCCTAAAACCCGACGGAAGCGGAGTTAATCCGACTTCCGATTCGATTTTCTTTAAAAGGTACAATTTTCATTAAACATAACCATTCCAAACTCTCACATCTTGACTAGTAATCATTAACAAAATATCATGAACAAGTTTCATAGCAAAATATTTCATATTGCAATTTTTATCGTACTTTTTCAGTAAAATACCATGTAGTTTAGTTTTGACATTAAACATCATACTTCATTGCTATACCTTTAAATAGATCACGAGGTAATGACCTACCTCTTCACAACACTCATATGCAACATAGCACGATACCTTTCGGGAATTTAAAATACGGGAATACGAAATTACACATAAATACCTTTTACTATTAAAACCTTTTTCTATAAGATTATGTATTTTAAATAAATCTTTGCAAAGCGCCGCTACAATCCATTTGGGGAACCCGTTCGGGATGGTGCGGATTATCGCACATTCTTGGGCTCAGTAATGTGAAATGCAGACCTCCGCAAGGAGCATTCGGTCTCGAGAGATTTAAAAATACAAATATCTTAAGAAAATGAGATTTCTAGAAAAAAATAATAAATTAAATTATTTTTATAAATATATATATATATGTATGTATGTATGTATTATCAAAATATCTAATTTTGATATAATATAAATATTCCAACTTTTCTAAATAAAAAAGAACCACTTTACATGAAAATACCATACAATTCTATACAAGTTCAATATTTTACAATTAAATACCATGTATTATGAAATTAGGTTTATCTCACTAGAAATGTCACATATATAAAATCTACATCTATGAAAACTCTAAAAACGATAATAAAATACTTGAGGTGTATTTTGAAAATTATACAAAATTATTTTTACATAAAACCCCCTCAAGTTTTATAAATTACAATAAGGACCCTAGTAAATATAGGTTTAAGCGGGACCAGACTCTTGAGACTCAGGGAGCCGGAGATATAGGTGCTTGCCTATTTAAGATAGACAACTTAACAAACGGTGTTATCAACACGGTAATCGTCTTTGAAAAAACACAAATCCTGCCGTCCATGTACAGCGGTTACCGATAACATCAAAACCTAATTCAGGATTTCAATTTCTTGTCTAAATTGTCTGACTCAGACCGAGTCTCAATATATACAATCTGACTTGAATGAGATTCAAGTATACAACTACATTCAATATGAATCCATGAATCCATATATTCAAGCTATTCAATCTGTATTGACCGAACCGAACCATGGATATACTTTCATTTACATGATTCTCCAGTTACATCCATATTACTGATATCATGGTTTCGGCAAGTCATCCATCTATACAAGACAATACAGTACAACAATACAATTAAGACATCGCGAGGTTTTAAGGGATAGATTGGTACGGAAGGTGTTAGAAGTGGCACGAGACAACAACATTTAAAACACATGTATTAATTTGTTGTTGTACCGTGGCATAAACGGTTCTTTGTACTCCATTTGCCTTCAGTCTCTGGCATATAGAGACTCCTCTCGTATACACTGGCCTCTTTTGTACCAAACTACAAACAACAGCGTTAACAATAATAATACAACTTTATAAACTACACGCACACTCTCTCTCTCTCTGTCTATTCTACTTCTCTCTTATCTTTGGGACTTACCGAGCGATTATTTGCTGACGACATTCCTTCTCTTTCTTCTTTGGAATGTTGTCGGTGATTCGGATCTTCAAAAGATCGAGCCCACCAGCGAGGACTTGGACCAGCTAGCCTATAACCCAAAGCTTTAGATTCATTGTACACATTTCATTTCAGTACTTTACATTTCTGTTATGCCACTGTTTAGGCATTGCTTTTATCCAGATGTATTTACTTTTCCATGCATTGTACAAAAGAATGTTAATAAATAAAGTTGTTGTTCATTACATTTCACTCTTGTGTATATTTCTTTTATATTGCTTAGTTACGCTTAGCGTATTTTCTTCTGAGTAAATACGTAGCGGCCTCTGCCCGTATACCGGGAAGCGGGGCGCGACACTATCATTTGATCTGTAACACCCTAGTGCATTTATACGATATTGTATTTGGGGTATTTTCTAATCTTGCGACAACTTCTTGATTATTATTGTTTTTGGGTACGGATAATGCATTTGGTATCTGTGGTTAGTATTCGACCCGACCCGCATGTTTGAAACTCATTATGGTGCAAGATTACGTCATATATTTACTAGTACAGAGAATCCATGCACATCTAAGTTCTATAGTCATGTATGATATATTTTGTATCCGCATATCTTTAAATAATACATATAATAACCAGATAATATATTTTGATATCTAGCATAGCATGTTATCATACCCCATATCATATGTTTGCATCCATACATCGTATTCATGTCCAGATTGATAAAACAGACTCGTTTGGATCGCTACGTGTATTTATGTATATCCGTTCTTGGGGGTATGCATTTTATTTAACCGGACATTGCATTATAGTTTTAACCGATACGTATATTATCCATATTTTAAAACTAGATTTTTAGAAGAGACCCGGATATTTCTCGGAATAATTTGGTATTAACTGTATAATCCAAATATAAATATTATAATATTCTTTATATATTATACAGTTAAAAATATATATTATATATATATAATTAACTAAATATATTCCTCTGTCTCTCTCTTAATTAATTAATATATATATATATATATATAATAAATTACACCTCATCTCTCTCCTCTCTCTCTTCCTCGCTGTCCCTCTCGCCACGAGAACCTTAACCTAAACCTTCGCCCTACGCATGCTCCTTCATCTCACCGCCGACCATCTCGATCTCATCATCCTCATCACAACCTCCACTTCCTCCTCTTCTCCTTTCTCCGAACACCCATAGCTACCACCCTCGACCTCCCCACAACCCCGAGCACCTGCAACCCCGAGAACTCACGACGCCACTTGCAATCCCTCAACGCCGATCACCACCGACCTCATCGTCGTCTCCTCACCCCTCTCTCGACTTCCCGACACCACAGACCACCACCACCATCAACCTTGACAACCCCAACTCCCCCGACGACCTTAACAGCAACCCAAGAAACCACGGCCGACGCAGCTCCCTCGTCGTTGACGGCAGCCATCGTCGCCGTCGCCGTCTCCTCTGTTCTCTGACCCCTGAACCCAGAGCTCAACAAAACAGCCCCATTCTTCTTCTTCTTCTCTTCTTTCTTTCTTTCGTTCTTTATGTCTTGCTTTCTTGATCGGATTGCTGGAGTCGCATACATCGCCGATGATCAGGACGACCCAGTCATCGTCGTCGTCCAGCCCAGTCATTACGTCACGTCATTGATCAGCTAGGTCCAGTCCTGCGTGCATAGTTTGCATCGCGACGTTTATCCGACGTCGACCATGACGTATGTAACCCAACATGAGATCCGATCAGGCAAGTTTAACTTGCAACATGCTATGTTACTATATCGATATTTATATGAATAAAAATAGTACATGTGTTTTTATTAAACAGCAAATGTTATAGATTTACAGTTTTACGATATTCGGTCGTCTCCGTACTGAGAATAGCATATCTAGTTGCATGCCGGAACATCCTGATATCATTATACTACTATATTAGTACAACATGTTATCTAGTTTGTATCACACATAGTCATGGACGTATAAATGGTTATTACAGATAGACACATATGCATCCTGACATCAGTATTGTTTATCGTGTTTCGATATCGATTACAGTTTTACATTGGGTATCTATTTGATACATATGCATCACATGACAGGTTCACAACATTCTACCTGGCTCGTTACTTGGATATTGTTACCAATGCCAACAATATTGACATGTTTTCCTGACGGACGTGACTTGTTGTCTGCAGAGACAAGAATTGTACATATTTGATCATGTGTTGGTATTAGATCTATATTGGCAATACCTGACTTGAACACAAACCTGGGGGAAAATGGGAAATCAAGAATGTAACCAAAACATAACTCAAGAGAATATTATTACATGTTTTTCGTTTTTCCGGGCGTTACAGAATAATTACTTGTTTGTCGTTTTTCCAGGCGTTACGGAATAATTACTGGTTTGCCATTTTTCCGGGCGTTACGGAATAATCATTACTTGTTTGCCGTTTTTCCGGACGTTATGGAATAATTACTGGTTTGCCATTTTTCCGGACGTTACGGAATAAATGCTATTACCGTGGTCCCGTGGGGAATGAACGGGATATATACTGTTGGGTTACGATGAGGATTACATTAATTGATTTCGAAGACTTTTAGAATAGATAGCCTAGAAGCACAGTTTTAGGTTACACATCACACATCACATACATACACATACCTCACTATTTCATATTTGTTTTATTCATTTATATCCATGTTTACTTATATCGTTATATCCTGATTATCACTGTTATTTGGTATTATGACGCACTGACGTCTAAGTTTTGCATGGCCCGGTTCCTTTACCTTTATCGCAGGCAGATCAAGAGTACTTTAACCATCAAGCCGAGCGATAAGGAGTTGAATATATGATTTAGAGATGTTTAGTTTAGTTTATTTCTGCAGTTTTATTTTTTTGATGTGAGCCCATATTGGGACATATTTCAGATGTTGTTTATTAGAGATTGATTCGTTTCCGCTTATGCATTTTCTTAACTTTATTTACTGTGGAAAATAGACATGTACTAGATAGATTTTATATTTTACTGTCCTTGATATCCTATAGACAGCCGTAATGTGACTGTGGAGGGATGATTCCTAGCCACAGGTAGCATGGTTGGATTTGTCACGTGTCATAGTCTGCGCATCTTTGGAAGCGGGCGTGACAGGGTTTGCTTGGTATCAGAGCCATACGATTTAGGGTTAATCGGGTTTGGTTCTTTTGTAGTTGGGTATTGAACCCAATACACTAACCAGAAAACCCGGAATTAGGAACATGTCCTGCCACATTACTATCTTGCCAGTCTTGAATCTATAGCTATCTTGTTTATTGAATCCTGTTTACCGTTGCTAATACTCTTCGGTGTCTTAGCTTCAGAATTATGGCAGATAGAAATTTGCGATCGTACCAGAGGCGTGTTGATGACGCCGCATTACTTGGAGTTATACGTGGAATGCTGGAAAACCAGAAGCGGCAAACTGAGCTGAATCAACGGCAAGCCGAGGCTTTCCAGGAGGGTCTACGGACAGTCCAGCAGTCCGTAGTCGCAGTAGCACCCAGGCCAGCACAGCATGAGGGCACCGTGGTGTACTTCAGAAAGCTCGGTCCATCCATATTTACAGGATTGGAGGAGCCGTTGCCAGCGGAGCAGTGGTTAGTTGACACAAAGAATCTGCTTGTCGCCGCACAGATTCCAGATGAGAAAAGAGTGGATGTAGTACGCATCCAACTGATAGATTACGCTCGCGAATGGTGGCTCGTAGAGGAGATCCGTCTGCCCAAACCGATCAGTTGGGCAGCGTTTTCGTGAAGTTTCTTGGAGAAGTTATTTCCGCAATCTGCTCGAGAGGAAATGGAAGAGAAGTTTATTAGCCTGAAGCAGAATGGCGGATCCGTTGATGCGCACGCGGCTGAGTGGACTCGGCTCAGTCGATTTGCGGGGCCTTTGGTTGCCAACGATGCAGATAGGGCACGGAGGTTTATGCGTAGCTTGGATGTGGAGATTCAAAGATATATTAGATCTCTGAGATTGACCACCTTCTCCCAAGTTCTCAAGGCAGCCAAGGAGCAGCAGAGTTTATTGGTGAAAGCGAAGAGTACGCAATAGCAAGCCATCGTAGTGTGGAAGCCGGCGTTTACGCCAAACCGAGCTCCTGTATGCGGAGGCATCCCGGTGAACAGGAGAGGCATTGTACCCATGAAGAAGCCCGTTGTATCCGATCAGAGAAGGACTGTATTTTGTGACTATTGCCAACAACCGGGTCATTTCCGGAGAGAGTGCCGGATGAGGCTTGGGCAATGTCTGATTTGCGGAGCTACTGATCATCGAATGCATACTTGTCCATCGAGAGTTCAGTTGAAGGGTGATACTCTAAGAGCATCATAAAAGAAGGTCACTCAGAAGCCTAATCAAGCATGGGCCTTCACTTTGACGGCCGAGAAGGCCAAGGCTTCAGACGAAATTGTTTCAGGTATCCTACTCGTTTATAATTTTCCCTCATTTGCATTGTTTGATTCAGGTGCATCCCACTGCTTTATGTCGTCCAAGTTTATTAGTGCACACTCGATTCCATACCTGGCCCTGTCTAGTTGCTGAGATATACACACTGGGAATAGGAAAATTATATCTAGTAGTGAGTGCAAGGATTGTTCGATTGTTATTTGCGGGCGAGAGCTATTCGCGGATTTCTTGGTGATTGATACCGGCAGCTATGATGTCGTCTTGGGAATGGATTTTCTTGGCACTTTTCACGCTCACATTGATTGTAGGGCAAAGAAAGTGATTTTCCAGATTCCCGGACATCCGGAGTTTATATTTTCAGGAGGTAGCAGATCTGTCGGGCCAGTCGAGTTTAGGGCTAGGCCGACAAGTGTCGTTCTTTCGTCAATGGAAGTAAACAAGGAGGAAGCGCCAGCAGTAGTTCGAGAGTTTATGGATGTGTTCGAGTACATCTCGGGTTTACTGCCAAAACAAGATGTGGAATTCGTGATTGATCTTATTCCTGGAGCAGCGACGATTTCAAAGGCGTATTATCCGATGGTGCCAATGGAACTAGAAGAAGTAAAAAAAACAGGTTGCCGAATTGCTAGAGAAGGGTTGGATTCGTAGCAGCAATTCACCCTGGGGAGCTCCAGATCTTCTAGTCAAGAAGAAGGATGGCACATGAAGAATGTGCATCGACTATCGAGAATTAAACCGGGTGACTATTAAGAAGAAGTACCCGATCTCTCGCATCGGCGAATTATTCGATCAACTCAGTGGCGCGAGGGTATTCTCGAAGTTGGATTTGCGATCCGGATATCATCAAGTTCGGGTGAAATCAGAATATATTTGCAAGACAACGTTCCGAACTCGATATGGGCATTATGAGTACTTAGTGATACTATTCGGAGTTACTAACGCACCGGCAATATTTATGGACTTGATGAACCGAATCTTTTCACCGTATCTGGACCAGTTCGTAGTGGTGTTTATTGATGATATTCTGGTTTATTCGAGGAGCAAAGAAGAGCATGCAGAACACTTGAAAATCGCACTGCAGGCGTTGGGACAAAAAAAGTTATATGCTAAGACGAGCAAGTGCGAGTTTTAGCTCGAAGAAGTGAAGTTCTTGGGTCATGTCGTATCAGGAGATGGAATTGCCGTTAACCCTGAAAAGATTGCAGCTGTTCATGATTGGCCAATTCTAAAGAACATAGGGGAGATCAGAAGTTTTCTTGGGCTTGCCGGATATTGTAGAAGGTTTGTGGAGAACTTCGCTCGAATAGCAGAACCATTGATCAAGCTAACATGAAAGGAGGCACCGTTCGTATGGACGGAGAAATGTGCGTCAGCTTTTGAAGCATTGAAGCAAAGATTGACCACCGCTCCTATCTTGACAGTGTCAAACGGTTCCGGAGGGTTGGTTATTCACAGCGACGCATCTGGGAAAGGCTTAGGATGTGTACTAATGCAGAATGGGAAGGTTATAGCCTATGTGTCGAGATATTGAAGACTCATAAGAAGAACTATCCAACTCATGATTTGAAGCTCGTAGCAGTGATTTTTGCTTTGAAGATTTGGAGACACTACTTATTGGACGAAAGGGTAGAAGTATTTACCGATCACAAAAGCCTAAACTATATGTTCACAAAGAAAGAGCTCAACATGAGGCAGTGTAGATGGTTAAAGCTGATGGCTGACTATGATCTTGATCTAAAATACCATCCGGAGAAAGTTAATGTAGTGCCGGATGCTCTAAGTCGGTTACCAGCAATATGGATGTCGACTGCACAGAAGGAGATTATAGCTGATCTTCAGAGATTCGAACTGGAGATCATACTACCGAATTCTTCAGGACAGTTGATGCAGTTGCAAGTACAGTCATCCTTGATCGATAACATTAAAGCAGCACAGTCGCACGATCCAATTTTGCAGAAGTTTCGAGAATAAGTAGAAGCGGGACTTCGAACAAATCTATTGATTCATGAAGATGGTTCGTTACGATATGGAAGCTGTTTATGTGTACCGAAAGGAGATGTTCATGAAGAAGTCATGAAGGAGGCTCATAGTTCCACATATTCCGTACACCCAAGAGGCACAAAGATGTAAAGAGATCCGCGGCAACATTTTTGGTGGGAATGCATGAAAAGAGAGATTGCTCGCTGCGTATCGAAGTGCTTGGTGTGTCAGCAAGTCAAGGCTGAACATCAAAGGGTAGCTGGTTTGTTGCAACCACTTACAATTCCTCAATGGAAGTCGGAACATATAACCATGGATTTCGTGACAGCTTTACCACGAAGTCCGAAGGGAAATAATGCAGTTTGGGTGATTGTCGATCGATTGACCAAGGCAGCTTATTTTATACCATTTCGAGTTGTTCAGTCGACGGAGGCTTTGGCAGAACGGTATATGCAGGAGATTGTGAGATTGCATGGAGTACCTATGAGAATCATTTCCGATTGTGATACCCGATTTTTATCGCACTTTTGGAGGATTCTACAGGAAAGTTTGGGAACTCGCTTGAAATTTAGCACCGCCTATCATCCGCAGACAAATGGCCAGTGTGAAAGAACGATCCAAACTCTTGAAGATATGTTGAGAGCATGCATATTAGACTTCAAGGGTTCATGGGGGGATCATTTGCACTTGGTGGAGTTTTCTTATAATAACAGTTTTCTGGCGACTATACAGATGGCTCCATTTGAAGCATTGTACGGTCGCAAGTGTCGCTCGCCTATCTGTTGGGACGATGTTGGAGAAAGAAGATTATTAGTACCGGATCTTATTGTGCAAACGGTGGAGAAAGTTAACGTGATCCGAAATCATATAAAGGCGGCACAAGATCGACAGAAAAGTTGGGCTGATACTGGACGAAGACCTCTGGAGTTCACAGTTGGTGATCTTGTATTCTTGAAAATATCACCGACCAGAGGAGTGATCCGATTTGGTAGTCGAAACAAGCTTAATCCTCGATTCATGGAACCTTTCGATATCATCGAGCGTGTTGGAGAGATAGCTTATCGATTGGCTTTACCATCATCCTTGGTGGGTGTTCATGACTGTTTCATGTATCTCAACTCCGCAAGTATGTCCGAGATGAGACGCACGTCCTAGATCACTCGGAGCTGACAGTAAGGAAAGATTTAACGTATGAAGAAAGACTAATGGCAATTGTGGATCGACGATAAAAAGTTCTCAAGAACAAAGTTATCCCTCTAGTACTTGTTTCATAGGGGAATCGTTCGCACGGAGAATCTACTTGGAAATGTGAAGACGAGATTCGACATAAGTTTCCACACCTCTTTTCTTAGATCTGTGTTTTCTTGTCTTTTCTTGTTCCGGAAATTTTGAGGACGAAATTATTTTGTAGTTGAGTATAACGTAACACCCTAGTGCATTTACACTATATTTTATTTGGGGTATTTCAAATCTTGCGACAGATTTCTTGATTATTATTGCTTTTGGGTGTGGATGGTGCATTTGGTAACTGTGGTTAGTATCCGACCCGGCTCGCATGTTTGAAACCCATCATGGTTCATGATTATGTGGGAACGTGAAGACGAGATCCGACAGAAGTTTCCACACCTCTTTCCTTAGATCCGTGTTTTCTTATCTTTTCTTGTTCCGGGAATTTTGAGGACGAAACTCTTTTGTATTTGGGTATAATGTAACACCCTAGTGCATTTACACTATTTTTTATTTGGGTTATTTCAAATCTTGCGACAAATTCCTTCATTATTATTGCTTTTGGGTATGGATAGTGCATTTGTTGACCGTGCTTGGTATCCGACCCGACCCGCATGTTTGAAACTCATCATGGTTCAAGATTACGTCAAATGTTTGCCAGTACAGAGGATCCATGCACATCTAGATTCTATACACATATATAATATTTTTGTATCCGCATATGTTTTAAATAATACAAATAAAAACCAAATATTATATTTTGATATTTAGCATGGCATGTTATCGTATCCTATATCATATGGTTGCATCGCTACATCATGTTCATGTCCTAATTGTTAAAACAGACTCGTTTGGATCGCTACGTATATTTACGTAGATCTGTACTTGAGAGTATGCATTTTTATTGATCAGATATCGCATTATGCTTTTAACTTTTACATATATTCTCCATATTTAAAACAATATTTTTAGAAGGGACCCGGGTAATTATCGAAGTATTTTGATATTAGCTGTATAATCCAAAAATATATATATTATAATATTTTCTTTACAACTAAATATATACATATAAACTAACAGCAGATAATATATATATAATATATATAATATATATAATATATATAATAATAATTGTTCTCTCTCTCCCCCTTCTTTCTCTCTCTCTCTTCTCTTTGTCTCCCTCTTCTCTTTCTCTCTCTTTATATATATAAATATATATATATATATATATATATAAAATTAAAACCTTACCCTCACCTTTCTCTCTCTCCTCTCCTTCTTTCTTTTCTTCTACTGCACCCTGCGAGAAACCCAAACCCTAGCCCTCGCCCACGCCAAAACCGCCGCCGACCTCACCTTGAGCTCGCCCCCATCCCCTCACCCTCACCACCTCTAAGACCTCCACCCCTCCTACTCTTCTCCATTCCCGAGCACCCTACAACAACCCCCAACCCCAGAAACCTCACCCCTCGCCGTTAGCTCTCTCCATCGTCACCCACCATCACACCCACTTTCACTTCCTCATCTCTCTCTCCTCTCCCGAAACCCCAGACCGCTACGACCACCAACCTCGCAAACCCCCGATCCTGAACACCAACCCAAGAAACCCATAGCCATCTCGCCGACAAAGCACGTCGCCGTCGACCATCGTCGCCGTCATCTTGCCTCTGTCCTCGCCACCCCAGAACCTAACACAACAGCCACCTACTCCTCTTCAGTTCATTCTTGCTTTTCTCGATCGTTTCTTGATTCTCCGATCGGCTCGCCGGAGTTGCGCGCGTCACCGATGATACAGATGACCCAGTCACCATCGTCATCCAGCCTAGTCACCACGTCACGTCTCTGCTCAGCCAGGTCCAGTCCTGCGCGTGTAAGTTTGCATTGCGACGTTATTTCCGACGTCGGACGTAGTATCTGTATCTCGACGTGAGATCCGATCAGGCATGTTTTAACTTGCAATATGCTATGTTATTATATCGATAATTATATGAATAAAAATAGTGCATGTATTTTATTATTCAGCAAATATTACCGATTTACAGTTTTACGGTATCCGTTCGTATCCGTACTGATAATCGTTTATCTAGTTGCATGCCGGAACATCAGGATATCGTTATACTACTACATCAGTACAACATGTTATCTAGTTTGCATAATACATGGTAATGGATGTATAATGGTTATTACAGATATATACATATGCATCCTGGCATCAGTTGTGTTTACCATGTTCCGATATTGATTACCGTTTCACATTGGGTATCTATTTGATTAATATGCATTACATGACACATTCACGACTCACTACCAGACTCGTTACTTGGATCTAGTTACTAATGCTAACAATCCTGATTGTTTTCCTGACGGACGTGACTCGTTGTCTGCATAGATAAGAACTGTACCTGCTTGATCTTGTGTTGGCATTAGATTTATATCGTTAATACCTGACTTGAACACAAACCTGGGGGAAAAGAGAAAATCAAGAATGTAACCGAAACGTAACTTAAGAGAATATAATTATTGTTTGCCGTGGTTCCGAGCGTTACAGAATAAATCATTGTTTTCCGTGTTTTCGGGCGTTACGGAATAATCATTATTGTTTGCCGTGTTTCCAGGCGTTATGGCGTTACGGAATAAATCATTGTTACCATGGTCCCGTGGGGAATGAATGAGATATATACTGTTGAGTTACGATGAGAATTATATTAATTGATTTCAAAAACTTTTAGAATAGATAACCTAAAAGCACAGATTTAGGATACACATCACACACCCATACATACACATAGCTCACTATTTATACATGTGTTTATTATTTATATTCATGTTTAATCATATCATTATATCCTGGCCATTACTGTTATTTTGATATTATGACGCACTGACGTCTGGGTTTTGCATGGCCCAGTTCCTCTACCTTTATCGCGGGCAGATCAAGAGTATTTTAGCAATCAAGCCGAGCAATGAGGAGCTAGCCATTTAGTTTAGAGACGCTTAGTTTATTTATTTCAGCAGTTTCATTTCTAATGATGTGAGCCCATATTGGGACGTGATTCAGATACAATTGTTTATTGGATCTTGATTCGTTTCCGCTAAATTTATTTCTTGATTTTATTTATTGTGGCAAATGTACATGTGTTAGCTAGATTATATATTTTACTGTTCTTGATATCCGATAGACAGCTGTAATGTGACAGTGCAGGGATGATTCCTAACCATAGGTAGCATGGTTGGCTCTGCCACGTGCCATGTTTGCGTATCTTGGGAAGCGGGGCGTGACAGTATACATGGAATTTGGGGATCGTATACCCCGACGGGTATTTGATTTGATTATACCAGCTTGGATACGGTCGTCCAGTTCTGACGATTTGGCCAACAGCTTCATTAGCTTAATGAGCTCTTGTTTGTTGAGCAATATAATCATCAAGGACGGCCTTGGAGATCGTTTTCTTCTTGGCTGTTGATAAGACCGGAGGAAGGTTTGATGTTTCCCCCCTGCTATCCTCGACGATTATCGGCGGATCTTCAGCTGGGGGTTCTGGCCTGATCATCAATCCAACCATGTCATGGAACAAGAGAGCCATCTGCTTTATGTTAGCAGCTTTCTCAGGGATTCTTTGTCCTTTCTTGCGAGCACCCTTCGTAGGAACTCTGTATCGGTCTCCTGCTCTTGGCGTTGTTCAGCTTCTTTGTCCGGACTTTTTTTCTTTCTGGTAAGTGCTGCCATTTTGGTCAGCATTTTCTGGAGCTTCTGTTGTTGCTCTTGAGCCTTGGTTAGCGACCGAGTTTACGGTCGGTGACTCACCAAAGCACGACTTTCTTCTTTTCCTGAAGCCATGTAGACCGTATGTCTTATTATTCCCCCGGCCTTGGGGCGTTTGGATCTATTTCCTTTGGAACTTACCGTGGGCGGTAGAGTTTTTTCCAACCTCATTCTTTTATGGGAGATTGGAGTTGAAGGAGCCGTTATGACAGGCACCTTCTTAGGAGAAGTCTTCCGTTGTATGGCAGAGGAGTGATCTTTTTCTTGTCGGCCTTTAGATTTCTCAGGTCGACGAGAGTAATTCTTGTCAATCACAGAGTCCTGGACTTTTCGCCAGACCCTATGAATTTGCAAGGAGAGCCGCTGATGAGGCTGCTCCGGCTTTGCCTGCACTGTAACTTCTGCAAGTGGGGGTGATTTCTTTAGCACCGCTGTTGGAGAGTTTTTGCGCACCCTCTTAAGCGGTTCAAAATTGTTCCCAGTTGAAACAGCAGCGTCGACTTCCACCATTGGAGCTGGTAGGGTGAGTCCAGAGGGGGAATTGCCCCCAGCTTCTCTCACTTGGCACCAGTTGCAACGTCGAGCGTGCCTTGCTGAAGGGACCGTCTTAGTTTTGAAAGCGGCTTCATTACGCCCCTGGTTTTGTTGAGGAGCTGCAATTGGTATCAGCCTGTTGAAGACCGACGTCCTTGTTAAGGTTTGAGGAGGGCCGGCCAATTTTTCGAAGACCGACTTTCTGATAGAGGAAGCACTTTTTTCGGCTTCACCTGTAGTAGGAGTTGGGAGGGCTAGTCGTTTTGGGGTAGCCCTTTCAGGTATCACGAGCTTCTTTGCAGGCCCGTTTGAGTTCTTGCTTAGCCTCTTGAAGACTGAGACGCCATATTTGGACAACCCGTTGAGAGGGGCCGTTGTGGTTGCCAGTCGATCGAAGACCAACCTTTTAGAAGCTTCTTTTTGCGGCACCGAAACTCATAGATGGGAGCATAGTCCCAAAGAACAATCCAGTAATGGCTTGTGTGACTTGCCCCACTGGCATTGAAAAAATAGAGGTCGCGTTAGGCCCATAAGTTACTCCTCCGGTTGGGGTAGAGCGAGAGTTACTGTTGCATGCAGTTCATTGAGAAGCCACCGATTTTCTGCATAGGAGCAAGACACCAAGTTTTAGTACCTCGAATCTAAAGGCAACCATAGAGAACCGCGATTTTGTTCATAAAACACGACACACGAAGTGTGGAGTGGAAAGAGAAAAAGGTCCCACCGGGCATGCCAAAATCTGTTTACCGCCGAAAACAGAGACGAACCGGGATAGATCGTCTTGCCTAAATTTGGGGGCAGATATTTTTTGGACTTCTCCATCCACCTCTCCAAAGATACCAAGTTGATTTATGGCACCGTATATCGGAGTTTTGGATAGACGCGACCGATATAGCAGACTTTATCAGACCCCCCCTCATTTTTGAGGGGTTTTTGATTATATTGACGCTCTTGCCTGCAGGCGTAAGCTCCTGCAGTTAATTACCTTATCGCGTTGCGATAACCACTTTCTCCTCCTCCAGCAGTTCATTTCGTATCGTATGTACTTTTTTTATTTTGGTTACCCGTGGATTGTATACGGAGACTAGTTTATGTCGTCGCCCGTAGGGCGCGGATCAGTCTGAATCCGTATACTTTAGATTTGGGTTTGTTTTATTTAAGGACCGTTAATCTAATTTGAGATTAAGATCGACTTAAATATATAAGCATTTGGGCTCAATTTATTTTTAACTAAGAATATGTTAGCCATATTTGAGACTAAGATCAACTTACCATGGATCATTTCTATTTCAAATCCAACAATAGAGCATTTGGGCTCGGTTGTAAGAAACCCTTTTAGAGAGACTAAAACCAATTTGGGCTTAGTCTGCTCAGTCTTTTTTGTGTTCGAAAGTGCTAAGCACTTATTTGGGCTCTGTTTTTTTGGCCCCTTTTGTATGCAGAAGTGCTGAGCACTTGTTCGACGCTCTGGCGCTTACATGGGTATCATGTGAAGCCTTCAGTTATGTGCGCTGCCCAATTAGTGCTAAGCACTCAGTTACATATATAGTGTTAAACACTTTTTTTATGTGGGGTCCACATGAAGAGCACGTGCGGCGCTGGGCACTGCCCTATCAGTGCTAAGCACTTAGCCGTTTTGGTTATATATGAAGCGCTAAGCACTTTTTGTATGGCGCCCACGTGAGGAGCACGTGAGGTGCTGGGCACTGCCCAATCAGTGCTAAGCACTTAGCCGTTTTGGCTGTATATGAAATGCTAAACACTTTTATGTGGCGCCCATGTGAGGAGCACGTGAGGCGCCGGGTGCTGTCCAATCAGTGCTAAGCACTCAGCCGTTTTGGCTGTATATGAAGTGCTAAGCACTTTGATTCAGCGCCCATGTATATTTCTCGTGAGGCGCTGGCCCTCTGTTTTAGGCACCCACGTGTTTTTCACGTAAGGCGCTGGATGCTGTTGGGGCACCCACATGGGAAGAACGTAAGGCGCTAAGTCCTTTTCTTTTTCAGAGATTGAATCTCTTTTAATGGCATTTTGACCATTAATGACCGCCAAGATTTTTGTTTTGAAGATCTGGGATCACGTTTTCTTCAAGAACTAAGTTCTTATCTTTTTTCTTTTATAAGAACTAAGTTTCTTTTTAGGGTTAAACCCTATTTTAGAGGAATTGAATTCCTTGAACATATGTTCTTTTTTCTTTTTTCCTTTCTTTCTTTTTAACCTAGTTCTTTTCTTAATTTTTGATTCTTAAGAGCAGGATCTTCCCAATGAGAATAAATTCTCAACTTGTGAAAGACTTGTCTTGTGGATCTCTGATCCAGAGAAAGAACCAAGTTCTTTGAGAATGGTTAAACCCTTAGATAGGTAAAAAGAGATATTTTGATCTCCGTGTTTTTTTTAACTAGGGTTTTAAGAAGGAAAGTCTTCTTCTTTTCTTGAGAATTGAATTCTCTGTTGTTTTGAAAGCTTTCTGTTTCTCAGAAGCTTATGGGAGGTTCCTTCTATCTGAGTATGTATCTCCCTCTCTGTCTGTGTGAGACTTGAAGTCTCGGGTCTTTTATATAGTAGAGGCAAATTTATTAATTAGTTTTGAGAAAATCTCTTATTAAGAGATTCCAATAGATTTAATTGGTCTCAAAATTGATTTGGGAAATTTTATCCACCGTTGGATCTTTGATCCAATTGTTTCTGTTTTACAGAATATGTTTTCTTATTTTTAGCAAGATTGGGGAAATATTTTCCCATATACAAAATTTTATTCTGTCAAATGGTGGTTTTTAATCACCGTTGGATTTTAAATTGAAGGGCTCTCTGTTTTACAGAGAGCAAATCTTATTTTGTTTAAAAAGATTGGGAAAATATATTCCCAAAATAAAATTTAATTCTATTATTGGATTTTTGATCCAACCGAGAGTATTTTCTCAGTTAGGAAGATTTGGGAGATATTTTTTTCCTAATAGAATTTAATTCTATTATTTGATGATTTATCATCACCATTGGCTCTTTGTTCCAACGGCTCTGTTTTACAGAGAGTATCTCAGTTTTCAGGGAAACATCCCCATGTAGAATTTAATTCTACTTAACTTTAACTTAGGCGCTAGCGCTCACGTGTCATGTACGTAGGAGCCATTTAAGAATTTAATTCTAAGCGCCCCATGTGCTTTGCATATTGGCGCCCACGTGAGCTTCACGTGCGGCGCCATCCTAGGATTTAATCTTAAAACGCCGGCGCTAGTGTCGGCGCCCTCGTGAGGGACACGTGAGGCGCTGCCTCAACAAAATTTTAACAGAGCTTAGTTTTTTTATTATGTTTAAATACTGGGGGAACATTCTTGAATTTGGTATTCTACGGGGTACCCAGCTTGAGCTCACAGACATTCTTCTTAATGTGCATGACGTCTATGTTATGGCGAAGATTAAGAAATCGCCAATAAGCCAAATCATAAAATATAGATCTCTTTCTCCAGTTATTTGATATCTCATTTGGAATGGTATGCTTATGTTTCTTACCGAAAACAACATTGATGTGTTCTACGTGCACAAACGTCTTTATCCCATTTGGTTCAGGAGGAGAGGGTCGATTCTCCTGTTCATCATTGAACTTAATTCCATTGCGTCGGCAAGGATGATCAACATCTAACGAAGATATCCAGTGTAACAGAAAATACGATTTACTGGCGTTTCATAGACGGTGTTCTCTTGACAACAAGGGCAAGCACGATGACCTTTCGTACTTCATCCCGACAACATGGCATATACCGAGAAATCATTTATTGTCCAAAGCAACGTTGCACGCAGTGTGAATCTCTCCTTTCTGTGGACATCATAAGCAACGATGTCGTTCTCCCATAGCTTATTCAACTCATCGATCAACGGGTTCAAATAAATATCGATATCAATACCAGGAGAGTTGCTTCCAGGGATCAACAGAGGAATTTGGATGTAAAATTGTTTCATACTCATCAACGGTGGGAGGTTATAATCTACTAGTGTAACGGGCCATACACTGTGAGATGTACCTCCTTTAAACGGTTCCAAGCCATCAGCCGATAATCTAAATCTCACATTACGAGCTTCCGCGGTGAACGCTGGAAATTGAGCGTCAAATCTTTGCCACTCCTTACTATCTGCGGGATGCTGTAAGACCCCATCCTTCCTGCGTCCATCTGCATGCCATGTTATATGTTCAGCGGTTTTAGACGACAAAAACAACCTCTGTAGTCTTTTCTTAATAGAAAAAAGCGCAACACCTTCACAAGAATTTTCGAAATTGACTCATCGTCCCTCGGGGGTCTTTTAGGTAATATCCACCTCGATTCTCCACAAGTTCTACACTTATTTAAGTTCATGTCATCATCTATCATGAATAACATGCAGTCATTTGGACATGCATCAATTTTTTGATAACTGAAACCGATGTCGGCAATAATCTTCTTCATCTCTTGAAAATTGGCAGGGAGATCGGAATTCGGATACGCCTCCTTCTCTATCTTTAGAAAGACATCGACTGATTTGTTGCTCCATAAACTTTTTCATTTGAGATGAAATATGTGAACCATTCAATCCAACTTCATCATCGTCACACTTTCATAAAGAGCTTTCTTAGCATCCTCCATATACTTAAAAAAACTAGCAGATTCGGAATTTGGAACCGCATCATCCGAAGGGGTATCATTGCGCATGCTATCATATAATTTTTCCATCATATCATTTAAACCGGTGGTTGTTGGGGTTCTCATAGGAGGTGGCAACAGACGATGTGTACCGATTCTATAGTCTACGATTTCTCCATGCAAGTGCTAAATAGTGTAACCTTCAAAAAATCCGTTAGCAAGTATATGCAGTTGAATCGCCCATCGACTATCACTTCTGCCGTTAAAACATTTCCTACAGGGAGAAGGGATCCGACTACCACCCACTCTTAACAAGAATTGCATAAACTCTTCTACACCGATTTTAAATTCCGGGCCAAATTTGTTCATATTTATCCAAATCTTATCCATTCTTGTCTGATACGTACAACTTAATACAGTTCACAATTAATTATTATATCATTACAAATATTTTCAAATCATACACGATATTAACAATTTTATACCGTAGTGAGAAAACTAAGAACGAGATGGTTATAGACAAAGAAAAGAATGATAACAATGTCTCGGAAATACATTTGAGTAATTTATCAAGATTGGAAATACTATTAACGCTTCTATTTTAGATGTCCATGGGTAATGGCTATCGGGGGTAAGGTTTCTATCCTATTAAGAATGTATAACGCATACATCCCTTGGACTTATACTTTCATTCGCTTCGAGAAAATTTTAGCAGCATCTCCCTGTTGTTCTCCGAGTACACTGTAATAGAAGAGATATATATATCTCAATACTATCAGTATTGAGATGATTATCTCAACTATATGTGTACACGGAGAATCAACGGAAAGGTACTGACGAAACTCATCTCGAAACGAATGAAAAGTATAAGTATGCAAGGAAGTGTATACGTTATACATTCTTAACTTGTCCAAAACGGGATAAATCTATCTGTAGGGTGTTTTTCGTCACCCCATTGAGATGGGAATACACACGTGCTTGTCAGGCGCATTACAGATTCCCCCTGCCTAGGGTAGGCCGTGGTTTAATGATTGTAGGGATCCGAATCTCCGGCAGCCGCGGACTAAGCTGCCGTTAATTACCCTTCGCCTTTAGAGCGAGGGAACCTCTGATTGACGGGTTAAACTGGTCATGCGAACTCAATGTGCAGTGTTGTGTTTTGAAGGGGTTTTGGATATATCGGGGGCCCCGCAGAGTTTTTACGGGGGTCCCGATATCCGGATAGCGGGCTGGGGGTCAAGGGGGCTAGCAGCCCACTTGCGGAAATTTTTTTCTAACAGGGACAGTGTCGTGGAGTATGTGTGTGTGTACATATGTATACATAGGTATATATATGTATATATATAAAAGGGGGGAAAAGGCATCCAAAGGATGCGTGGGGCCAGCGCCAGGGCTTTGAGCGCAAGAGCGCTAGCGCGCCACGTGTCAGCACGTAGGCACTCGGGCACTAGCGCGTCACGTGTCAGCACGTGGGCGCTAGCGCTCTGAGCGCTAGAATGCTAGCGCACTGAGCGCTAACGGGCCATGTGTCAGCACGTGGGCGCTCGGGCGCTAGCGCTCTGAGCGCTAGCGCGCCACGTGTCAACACGTGGGCGCTCGAGCGCTAGCGCTTTGGGCGCTAACGCTCTGAGTGCTAGCGCGCCACGTGTCAGCACATGGACACTAGAGCGCTGGTGCCCCACGTGTCAGCACGTGGGCGCTCGAGCAGCAAAAGGGACTTGGTCCCTGCAATAGGAGTTGTACTCCAGGAAATAAGCACTTATTATTCTGTATATATATATATATATATATATATATATGAGGAGTTAAACTCCTAAGATATTTTGAAGCTGATGAAGGGCTTCTCCCCTTGAGCCCTAGTTCTTCCCCAAAGTGGGGTTTCTGGAAATGGGTCTCCTTCTTCTTCCTTTGTTGGCCGGATCTTGAAGATCAAGAAATATGAGATTCTAAAAACCTCTCTTTTCTGAGATCTGATGGCAGATCTGAGTTCCCCTTTGTGGGTTTTGTGGTGAAAAACTATTTAGTTTTGGAAAAGGAAGAGTAAAACTCTTGATTTAATTAAAAAAATGAGAAGGTTTAGAACCTTGGAGAAGGAGCAGGAGGCACAAAGAACCCTAGTTTTTGGGGGAACGAAAATTGTCTTAGATATTTTCATCATGTTGCTTCTTATAGGCTTACACATTTACACATAGCCCCTTGGGCTTTACAAAATGGCATTTTGCCCATCCCATGGCTCATGTGCCATTTCTTTTTGCACATAAGCCATGGGCTTACAAAAATTTGGCTTTATACCTATTTTGTTTACATTCATGCATAAAAAAAATTACATAAAAATTATTTATTACATGATTTTGTTATTGGCATGGGGAGGCTTGGCCGCGGGCTCGGCTTGGGCATGTGCCCGCTTGACCTGGGCTTGGGGTTGACCTTGACGTTGATTTGGTCAACCGGGGTGTAAATTTTTACCCCAACACTATCGGTTATAATGCGACCAGTGTTCTCGTCGCATAAACTACGAGATGGTTGTCAATGAAGAACGATTAAAATTCGAGGTTGACAATACACGCGTAATTTTTTGTCATAAAGATAACGATACGCATATAACTGATAGACGGGTTTTAAGTAGCGATATTTTTTCAATGTGAGATACTCGATGACGATATGTATCGGTTTACTTTTTTTCATTATCGAGTATCATGCACTTAATTAGATTGGTTTTGATGGTTATCATTTCAGTGTCGTCGGTTATTTAACTATTTTGTTTAAGGTCTTGGAATTTTCAGTTTGAATGGTATGTTCTCAAACAATTGATATTATTAACGAAGTATCTACATTCATTAAAATAAACACGCATCCATACAATGAAAATTATATAAAGGTAAGTCTCACACGCTCTCTCTTACACAACCACATGTCCATAAACAATATATTACACACACAGTACACACACATCCATATTAAATCCCAACATGGACTATTTGTTTAAGAAATGATGATTAATTGATTTTAAACCCGTGAAAGAAAGCATGTATATAGTAATTAGATTATGCCATGTCAAGTATCTAAATTTTCGGTTTAATTAATTTTTAATTGGTGACTTAATCTATTTATGGTGACTTAGACTAAGTTTAGTACTTAAAAATTAAAAGTGATAAAATTGTGTATTGGAGACTGACGTATATAGAAAGCGATAAAATATGAGCAATCACGTCCACGTCAACCCTATAATAATACGAATTTTTAGTTACATATGCTTCCATTCTCTATTAATAACAACAATAATACACACACATACACACTCCTAACTATAATTAACTAAAATTAACAACCTAACCCAAGTTCTAAATCTAAAATTTTCAACAAATAAACTAACCTAACACTAATCCCAAAATTAATCCTAATCCTAACCTTAACGCCAAAATTAACCCAAACCCTAACCCCAAAATTAACCCTAACATTAACCATAAAATTAACCCTAACCCTAAACCTAAAATTAATTCTAACTCTAAAACTAAAATTAACCCTAACACTAAAATTATTCCTAAAATTAACCCAAACCCTAAAATTAGCCTTAACATCAACCCTAAAATTACTTAAATTTAACAAAATTTCAAACAATCTAAATAAATCAATAAACCGACTCACCATTGGCGTCGGAGGTGGAGACCGGAGGTGCTTGGAGAGGAGGAGGTTAGGAGGCGGCCGGGGTAAATCTTCGATGAAGAAAAGGCTATGAGGCCGTCGGGGGAGATCGTCTGAGAGGAGGAGGCTAGGAGGCGGCTGGGGGAGATCGTCGATTGTCGATGAAGGGGCTTGGATGATCGAGGAGGCGGATGGAGGGCTGATCGGAGGCCGGTGGAGTTTTTTTGGATGGCCGGTGGAGTTTTTTGGATGGCTCGGAGGGGTAGAGAAGGAGGGGGGATTGGAGTCAGCGGAACTCGCAATATTTTAAGTGGGAAATGAAAAAATTGGGGGAAAAGAATGTAGTAAAGGCAAAAACGGGGGAGGTTACGGGAAAATTTTGTTGATTTCGGTCACCTATTCTTCGACGGTAATTAGCCGTCGAAATAACTGTTGACCGAAATCAACAAAATTTCAATTATTTTTAGTCAATTTCGACTGGCATATGCCGTTGAAATAAATCTTTAAAAAATTCCCGTCGAAATTAGACCCATTTTCCTGTAGTGCTTGCATTTAATCTTGCAAACAGACGACGAATTGCTTCCACTATTCAACGAAAAATTATAAGAGATAATTGCTGCTGTTTCGATCTCATCCAAATACAAAGAAAATCTCTCTCAAACCCCTCTCTCTCTCTCTCTCTCTTCTCGGCTTTGAAGCCGCAAGCCATAAAATATTGGCTCTGTGGATTAATCTAGCAGCCGCAGACTTCCTCCTTTTCATGTGGATTGTTGCCGCAGCCTTTTGGTGCTGCTGTTGATTAATTAATTCCCCAACCTAGGGGTTTTCTAATTAAATAATATATATAGGAGCAGGGGTTCTTAGAAATAAATCTTAAATTAAACTTTGGTTTAAGATTTAGATTAATCCAAATCTCCATAGCAGCCGCCACTCACTGTCACGCCCCGCTTCCCAGAGTACGCTAAGATAGGCACGTGACAGAACCAACCATGCTATCTGTGGATAGGAAATATCCTTCCACAGTCATATTACGGCTGTAGAGATATCAAGAACAATAATAATAACTATCTAATACATGTCCGTGAGCCAGAATAACGAGTCAAGAATAAAATAATGTGGAAGCAAAACATCCAATACAAGAATAAACTGGAATGTACGTCACATAATGCGGGCTCACATCAGGAATGAAAATGCATAAATAAAACCAAAATACTAACAGGTCCTCACTGCTCGGCCTGCTGACTGAAATACTCCTGCTCGGCCTGCGGCAAAAGTAAAAAATCTGGTCCATGCAAAACCCAGACGTCAGTGCGTTATAATATCAAGCAATAATATAAACAGGGGGTAGCAAGACATACAGGTATGAGTATGAACGGTAAAACATCTATAACAGTAACATAAATAAGGACAGTGAAGGGTAAGGCATGGGTGATGTGCAGTGAGTAATCTAGACTGGTCTACTGGGTTAACTACTCTCAAGTCTTGAAATCAATTTGATGAATCATCAATGTAACTCGATAGTATCCCGTGCATGTCCAGGACCACGGTCAAGATTCTCGGGCTGAATTCGAGACGTGCCGCCAGGCAGTAAAAGGTAGTATGTAACGATGAATGATGTCGGCAGCATCATCCCGGGGCTGGCCTAGCCCGTAAGACTGATCGGTAAAGGCATCGAACTGTCGAGTTACAAGTCAGGTTTCATCATTAATTTCCCCATACCCCTAAGTTATGTGTTCAAGTCAGGTATTGATAAATCTGGAGCTAATGCCAACACAGGATCAAGCAGGTACAGGTTTGTCTGTATAGACAACAGGATATGTCCGTAGGGACAACATGTCAAGATTGTCGGCATTAGTAACACGATCAGGTAATGTGTCAAGCTGTGGTATATCAGGTCGTGTCAGGTAGTGCATAAGTGTCGAGTGGGTGCTCATAATCAAACTGTAATAAGCATGGATACACAACAAGTATGGGATACCAATATAACAATAAAATGGAATAATGTGATGTGGTATGCAAATAAGTATAGATTCAAACATATGGATGCACAGTTATCGATTTGGGTTACATTTATAGTTCCAATACTAAATAGGATGCACTTTATTAAACATGGAGTGTTAATATCACATTATTATGTATTACTATGATCTATGGATGCAGTTATATATATTCTAAATGAGATGGATGCAAACGGGTATCCGAAAAGTTATAAAACTATAAAATGGTGATGTGGGGTGTACAACTAAGCAATATGTGATATAAATATTGATATGGATGCAGTATAATGAAATCTAGTATGTAACAAGATTAGTTTTCATGATCTAGATTTAAAATGATATAAACGGGTGCAAACGGAACATCGACATGTTATAAAACTAAACATGGGGTACTGGATTTAAACTACAAGTATAATATTTATTTAAATAGATACATAATGAGTTATATAGCATGTAGCAAGATTTACTTGCCTCGACGGATCAAAAAACGGATGTGTACGGAACGTCTCACGTCGGTGAAAAGTCGCGACACGCGCACGGTACACGGAACGGTTCCAAACAACGCACAAAGATGATCACACAAGTCAGGTACGACGTCTGGATCGTCGACTTCATGTCCGGCTCTGGCGAACTAAACAAACAGAGAACCATTTTTCTTTTAAGACAGAAAGAAAGAACAGAAGAAAGAAAGAAAGAAAAGGGAAGAAAGGAAGAAGGAAAAGGGGAAGAAGAAGGCTCACTGGATTGTACTGGAGTCAGGAAACGAGGGGGCGACGACGAGATCGACTGCGGCGATCTACGCCGGCGGTGGAGTGGTGTGCACGGGATGCTCGGGTTTGGGTTTCTGGGTGTGTGCAGGGCTCGGGGAGATGAGCAGAGGAAGGTGAGGACGAGGGGAGGATGAAGATGAGGTCGGGAGGGACGTCGTCGACGGCGAGGGAGGCGACGGCTAGGGTTCGCAAGTCTCGCGGGTTGAAGGAAAATGAGAGAGAGGAAGGAGGGATTAATAAATATATATAGGGAGAGAGAGAGAGATAAAGAAAGTGAGAGTGAGAGCGAATCTGAGAGAGAAGAGAGAAAGCGAGATCGAGAGGAGAGAGAGAGGGAGAAAGGAATAGTAAGGAGAAAGAATTTTGGAAGTATGTGGGGGAGAGAGAAAGGGAGAAGAGAGAAAAATTATGAGGGGGGGAGAGAGAATGAGATCTGCGAGTGAGATAGAGAGTGAGAAAGAGAGAAAGAAAGAAAGAGAGAGGGAGTGGGGGCCACGAGTCAGTCGAGAAAGAGCTGGGGATGTGCTGGGTTTAGTTAGGAATTAGGATTTTAAAATTTAAAAAGATTTTTAGTTTGTTAAAAGAAAACTTATGAACTGTTAGAAATATTTGAACTAAATTTTAAAATTTAAATAAATTGAATTTTGGCGGGATACAAAAATATTTCAAAACGCGTCCGGGTCGGGTCTAAAAATTCAGATTTAAAATACGAAAAGTATATGCGACTTTCAAAATTCAAAACGAATGCTCAGCTAACGAAAATGCATAACCCCAAGAACGGATGCACGTACGTGCGCGTAGCCATCCAAACACGTCCGTTTCACTGAACGGGACGAGAACAAGATGCGCGGATGCTACCACGGGGTTAGGGGTATCATGCATGCCAAGTTATGTAATTTTAAAAATATTTTATGTGACTTAAAAATGTTATATTGTAAAAAATGCAATACCAGATAAAATGTCAGTATGTACTAAACATGAAAATGCACAGTCTACGTAACAAGTCAGGGTAATTCATAAATATGAATCAAACAGGTTCAAACAAGCGGGTCGGGTCGAATGCAATGTAAAATGTAAAATACCATTCACACCCAAAACACGATCAATCAAGAAAATACAACAAATAAGGAAATACGAGAACTGGAATTGGTATAAATGAACTAGGTTGTTACACTCACCAATTCTTATAGTCATTAGAATTGAACCCATGTATGCCGCACGTGCTCAACTAATGGGCTTCTTCCGAGCATTTGATCTCGGGTTCCGAATTTGCAATCAATTTCAACAATCTCTACTTTGATTAAAATTCGCAAAATCTCTACACTTTCATGAAAAAACTTGGAATTCTGCAATTCGTCGTCTCTTGCCTTTATCAAGCAATTAGGAAAATCAAGTTCAACCAAATCTTGAACTTAGAAACTGAGACCACCTTCGTAAATGCGTCCGCCGATGTTTCATGGGTACCAATCTTCGTAAAAGAAATAACTTTCTTCTCGTTCTCCAAAAAGAAATACTTCATCTAGATATGCTTAGTTCTCAAATTATAAGCCTGATGCTCTGCCAAGTGAATCGCGTTCAGATTGTCGCAAAACACCTTCGTGAAATCCCGCGAAACACCCATATCACCCACCCATCAATCCACGCAAATATATGGCCTTCTTGACAGCCTCCGTAGCAGCCATCAACTCTGCCTCTATTGTCCATAATGCGACAATGGACTGTGACGTCGATCTTCATGACACTGCGCCAGTGCCCAACGTGAATATGTAACCCGTCATAGATCTCTGTCTGTCCCCATCACCAGCAAAATCTGAGTCACAATATAACCATCCGTATTGCCTCTACTAAATAACAAGCCGAACCCCGTAGCACCCCTCAAGTACCTCAAAATCCACTTTACAACCTACTAATACTCCTTGCCCGGATTAACCATGTATCGGCTGACCATCCCTATTGCATGTGTAATGTCTGAACGCGTGCAAATCATCGCATACATCAAACTGCCCACTGCACTCGCATATGGCACTCTAGACATGTACTCCATGTCCGTATCCGATCGTGGTGATAACTTCGTTAAAAGTATGAAGTGCGCCCCTAAAAGTGTATACACGGGCTTTACCTTCTCCATCCCATACTGAGCGAGAATTTTCTCGATATATTATTTCTATTGCAGACGCAACTCACCACACTTCCTCTCCTGACAATCTCCATGCCAAGTATCTTCTTCGTGGCCCCAAATGTTTCATCTCAAACTCCTGACTCAACCGCTGTTTCAACCTGTTGACCTCTAACATGCTGCGTGATATCACCAGCATATTGTCCACGTACAATAAAAGATAAATCCGGGACCCATCGTCTAGTAGCCTCACATAAACTAATCAAATCGTTTGTACCACTGTCTCGGAGACTACTTCATACCATAAAGAGTCTTCTTCATTTTGCAAACATAGCCATCCTTGCCTTCGACTACTAACCCTTCTGGCTGATGCATATAAACATCCTCCTCTAGATCACTGTGCAAGAAAGCAGTCTTGACATCAAGCTGCTCTAGCTCCATGTCATAAACCGCAACCATGGCCAACAAAACAAGAATCAAAGTATATCGAACCACCGGAAAAAATATTTCGTTGTAATCTTCACCCTTCATCTGTGCAAAACGCTTAGCCACCATTCTCGCCTTGTATCTAATGTCATCTACCTTTGACGAACCCTCATTTACTTTAAAGACCCCCTTTCAGCCAATCACATTCTTACCCTCTGGTAGAGCAACTAAATCCCACATATCGTTCTGATGAAGAGACTCCATTTTCTCCTCCATCGCAACTCTCTCCTACTAAGAAAGTCGGTAGACTGCACAGCCTCTCTGTAACTGGATAGTTTCTCGTGCTCAATAATCAACGCATATGATGCCACGGCGTCGAAACTAACTGCGTTCATGTCCTCAAAACCAAGTCTGACCAGCGGACGCCTAACTCGTGTAGGTCTCCACCCCTTCTATTTGTACTAGACCATTTGTCTCTGTCGGACCCTCCTGAGTATCAATCACCTCATTTCTCCTACTATCCTGAACCGGAACGCCGATCTCCACCTCGTCTGGTGGCGCAATCGTTCTCTTTTTACCATCTGATTAAGTCTGTTTTCTACGAACCATCGCAGACTCATCGAATGTAACATGCCGGCTGATTACTATCTTCTGGGTCTCAGAACACCACAGTTTGTACCCTTTGGCTTCATTTTCGTAGCCGAGTAGGATACACTTCCTATCTCTCGACTCTAACTTATTGCTCATCCGCTGAACATAAGCTGGGCACCCAAACATGTCGGGACCCGGTTCTTGCTCAAGAAACAAAATACCACACGGAACAAAGTGCCACGCCAAGTGTCATGCCAAGGGGCGGGAGCCACCTCTTGAATCCATAGGGGGCACCTCTTGAGTCCGTGGGACCTACTGTAGAACAATGGGAAATTTTCGGAATGGATTCCGAAAGAGGGAAGATCTGTACAATAAATGGAATGATATCACTCTTCAATACAGATACGCTTTTTAAGTGAACCGGTACTACATGACCTTGAGAACTCCGTAGTTAAGCGTGCTCAGGCAAGGAAAGTCCTGGGATGGGTGACTTCCTGGGAAGTGGCCTCCGGTCGGGTCCGATTCGCTCTGAAGGACAAAACCGTGAGGGTGGACAATACTCTCTGTATTAAGGGTGGGACGTAACAGAATGGTATCAGAGATGGTCCCTCAATAGTAGATCTATGATTCGAGGATGAAACATTGTTCAAAGATGGGGAGAATGTCGGGATCCAGCTCTTGCTCACGGAACAAAATGCCACGCCAAGTGTCATGCTAAGAGGCGGGGGCCACCTCTTGAGTCCGTGGGAGCTACTGTAGAATAATGAGGAATTTTCGGAAAATATTCCGAAAGAGGGCAAATATGCACTATAAATGGAATGATACCACTCTTCAATACAGAGGTACCTTTTAAGGGAACCGGCACTACAGGAGCTTAAGAACTCCTGGATCCGTGGGGGCCACCTCTTGAGTCCATGTGACCTACAATAGAACAATGGGAATTTTCGGAATACATTTCGAAAGAGGGCAGGTCTTTACTATAAATGGAATAATATCACTCTTCAATACAGAGACGCCTTTTAAGCGAACCGGCACTACAAGAGCTTGAGAACTCTGTAGTTAAGCATGCTCGGGTCAGGGAAGTCCTGGGATGGGTGACCTTCTGGGAAGTGGCCCCTAGTCAGGTCCGATTCGCTCTGAAGGACAAAACCGTGCGGTTTTGGCCAGAGTGGACAATACTCTATGTATTGCGGGTAGGGCATAACAAAAATTACAAAGCCTCCTGTAATATCCAGCCTTCCCAGTCCACAGTTTCTCAGGAATTTTCTTATCTATCACCGCCGATAACTATACGGCTATAGATAGAGCTTCAGCCCGAAACTCCTTAGGAAGCTCGGCTGTAAGCCGCAAACATCTGGTTTTCTCCAGTAGTGTCCGATTCATCCGTCCTGCAACGCCATTTGACTGAGAGTCTTCCAGAGTGGTGTAATGGCGCACAATCCCCTCTGATTTGCAGAACTCTACAAACGCATGCGAAGTAAACTCTCCGCCGTTATAGGACCGAAGAAGCTTTACATGGTTACTAGTTTGCTTCTCCACCCTGGCCTTCCACATCTTAAACTTCTAAAAAGTCCCGGCCTTAGACTTGAGAACATACATCGAGACTTTTCCAGAAAAATCATCAATGAAGGAAACACAGTATCTGGCTCCACTTCGCGAAAGAACCAGTGCTGGACCCCAAATATCAGTGTGAACGTAATCAAGAATACCCTTCATATTATGTTCTGCTGTCCCGAACTTTACCTGTGTTTTCTTTCCTAGGACACACTCCTCACAGAAATCAAGACTGCCAAAATCTCTATCTCTAAGTAGCTGTCTCTTGCGAAGTACCTCCAGGCCTGACTCCTTAATATGACCCAACCGTAAACCAACTCCGATATGGAGTCATGTGGAAAGAGCTCCCCGAATCTAGCATCCATAGATCATGTACATCGCCGACTGCACAAAATGATAATACGGAACAATCGCTGCCATCATCTGATTCATTTATAACAACTGCGGTATTAGAAAACTTCTTAGTATGCTCCTTAAACTTCTGACAATCACTCTTCCAATGGCCTTTCACCTTACAATAATTGCACTTGTCATTAATGCGATTCCTCGATTTGGACCTCGTTCTATTCTCGGAACCAGCATGTCACCGCTTCTCAAAACGATCTCTCGCCTTGAACACCCTTATCACACGATACCTTCTCTCTCAACACCTCGCTATGTAGGCCCTCTTTAACATCTTCTAAAGCCGTTAGTTCATGACCAATCATAACTTCAGAATTCCTGGCAAAGTTGCCAATCCCTTGGGAAATTTTATCTCTACCGTACACCATCGATTTCATGAACTGGCTATATTTGGAAGTCAAAGAGTAAAGCAGGATCATAACTTGGTTCTTGTCTTCAATCTTCACCTCTACGTTGAGCAAGCCCATGATGATTTGGTTGAGTTCATCCAGTTTGTCTTTGACTGATATACCTTCCTTCATCTTCAATGTGTATAGACGCTGTTTGAGATAGAGACGATTTGTCAAAAATTTCTTCATGTATAAGGATTCTAGCCTACTCCATAAACATGCTGCCGTTGCCTCTTGCGCATCCTCGCATAGAATTTCGTCAGCCAAGCTCAGCTGTATAAAACTGAAAGCTTTATTCTCCATATTTTCTTTCTGAATATCTGTGGTCGTCAAAGGAATTTTCTTTTATTCGAAGACTATCTTATGTACTCTTTGTTGTTTTAGACTCACCGTCACCTTCAATCTCCATGAACTGAAATTGTTCTTTCCGTCAAACTTATCGATCTTATAATGTGTAAAAGGTATCTTTCCAATAATCCGAATCACAGTAACAAAAACTTTGATACCACTTGGTAGGAAAATAATACCAAAATACGTAGCGGATGATCGATACGCATGAATCAAAACTGATGAAAAAGATCAAACGCAGCAACCATGCAAAAGCAATAAGTAATAAAAGAAAAACACACCAAGTAAAGAACACATGATATTACCCAGGTTCGGTGCGCACTTGCATCTGATCCTACAAATCGACGACGAATTGCTTGCACTGTTCAATGAAAAATTAAAAGAGATAATTGCTACCATCTCGATCTCATCCAAATACGAAGACAATCTATCTTAAACCTCTCTCTCTCTCTCTCTTCGGCGTAGAAGCCGCAAGCCACAAAATATTGGCTCTGCTGATAAATCTAGCTTCCGTAGACTTTTTCTTTTTTTCTTTTTTATGTGGATTTTGGCCGCAACCTTTTGGTGTTACTGTTGATTAATTAATTCCCAAACCTAGGCTTTTTAATTAAATAATATTTATAGGAGCAGGAGTTATTAGAGATAAAGCTTAAATTAAACTTTGGTTTAAGATTTAGAATAATCCAAATCTCCGTAGCAGCCGCCGTACCTCACCAATTCCTATGGTCATTAGAATTGAACCTACGTACACAGCAAGTGCTCAACTAATGGACGTCTTCTGGAATTTTGATCTCGGGTTTCGAATTTGCAATTAATTTCAAAAAAAAAAGGATGGAGTCTGCATCTAGTAACAAGGGTAATTTGACAAATAAATTAAGAATTAGTTTCTTACAGTAGTGTTAATTGGTATATAAGGGAATTTTCTTTTAAAAGAAAAATCAAATTTTAGGTTATGTATGTTAAATATCATAAAGTTTTTCATTTTGTGATTATTTTTCAATATTTCTTTTTGTATTGGTTTCCTATGAAGTTTGATAATTTACAAAAAAAATCTCGCACTAAACATCTGGAACATCAATGATCTTTGTCACGCACTCAAATAAAATACCCTAATGATGCCATGGCCGTTGACTTATCAACTTATTATATGAGGTAACCCTCTCGACATTCACCTTGACATGTAATGCAATTGGTGGAACCTAAATAGGTGGCCTAAATTTTAGAACCGGATCACTAGGCAATAGATGAATTGAATCACCATGTTTTTAGGGTTGATGTCAAAATCGCAATGTTTTCTCTATCGATGATTCAACAATGCTTCCTTAAAGATAAAATCACTTGCTGTCCTTCCATAGAAACCAGTTCGACGCCCCCAGCTTGATAGTATTCGACTCATTCTTACCAACTTTTGCACAATTTCTAACACTAAATCTGCATTTGAACTTCAAATTGCGAGAGGTTACCCAAAGCTAACTAGTTCTGGGTGCTAATATTGGAAAAGCATATCCTCTAATGTTTTTGGCTTTTGTGATCGATACTTGGAATGTAATTGGTAACATCTTGCATAATTTTTATTGGTTGTTCCTCAATTAAAATAGTAACTAATTGATTTGTTCACTGAAAATTCGATTTGATAGTTTCATCCTCTGTATTAGTTATGTAAGTTGATATGCAATTAACTTAGGGAGTATATTATGAAAATGAGCGTAACATTAAAGCTTTTAAAAATTTCTCAAAAGATTAATTTCTTTTCGGATTTCCATTTTTTGAATCCCAAACAATCTCAAACCAATTATTAATGTTTCCTTAAACCTTTTCATTTAAACTTATACCTGCCATTTAAACTTGCATTCTAAATTAACCTTATTAATTTCAAACTTTAAATTGAAACATATATATGCGATCCTATCTCATCTAATTTGATCCGATTAATCTCCTGTCATACTAATCTATACATCTCCAACTGAATTTTGATATGCAAAACGTCAATTTTATCATTCAAAAGCTTGTGATTCTCATAAACTTTTCACCCCCTTAGAATGCAAACCGGTCACAACCTTGATTGGTAATATTTACTTTACAAGATATGGCTCCAACTAGATATCTCCAGATAAAAACAACAACCATTGGCCTGAAAATTTTAATCTTCCACATTTTTTCCATCATATCATTCAAAATGTTAATGTTGGAAGAGGATGTTTCTACCATCGTCGGGCTTCTCAATACAATATATGCTGATTTGTAGGAAAATGAATCTGATTTGGACATACTGCAACCAAACTAGAATGGTCTTTTTTCTTTTTCTCTTTTTTTATTCTTTTTTTTTTTGGCACTGACCCGTAAGTTTTAACCTATGTACACAACACATCCACGCAGACCACACACAAGCACACAACACACACGCATCAAGGGACCCATGAATTTGCCCCAAAAGTGTTAATATATGGCCACTTCCCCTCTTAATTAGGATGGTCTTTGCATATTGATGAAGCTACTAATCGGAGTCTTCAAAATATAACTTATTGTGTAAACTAGCAAGGGCTTCCACGCAATGCGCCGGTATGAAGGCCAAAGTCCAAAAAATCGATTAAATTAGAAGTTTATTTTGATATGATTTGTAAGTTGGAATATCCCATGTATGTGAAATTCATATGTAAAAATATACGAAAGATTATTTTGCAAAAACCTCGGCAATTTTAGAGCAGAAAATTTTTGGTTTTGCATTCCAAATCGGTTCGGTTCGGGTCAGAGAATTTCTAAGCCGGATTAGACGACCAGACCGAATGGATGGCCTTTTGGATGTAAAAATTAGGGGTGCACAATATTAACGTGCTTATATATCATATATATGGGAAAAATAAATTCGTAAACCAAACAATCCTGTCTCTCTCCTCCCCCAAAACATAATGGGCAGCTTTGTATCTTCTCTCCGATGGCGACTACTTTAGATCTCCCCTTCATCGACAATTTCCCAGTTTACAGCTTTGGATCTTCTTAGCACGTCTGTTGCTTGTCGTTTTTCTCTTGCTTTTGATGGATTCCCGCAAGTTTTTGTATGGATTCACACTTAAAATTTAGGATTTTTCTCCTCCTCTACCCCAAACCAACTACCATCAGCAAAACCAATATTTTAAATCGAAGGAACCATTTCGGTTCGGTTTTCTAGTTCCTTGCTATTGCATAAGAAAATCGTGAAATTTTCAAATATTTAAATCTATATTCTATGTTTTTGAAAATATTATGCATATAAATATTTTGTGATTTCGCTGGTATTTAGCGCGCTATACCATATGAAAATCAAAAAAATTTCAAAAATCTAAAAAATTTCTGTTCCTTACCATTTTCAATATTTTCAGAAAACCTTGAAATTTTAAAAAATCCCAAAATTTTCTTCTTGTCCCCCAAAATTTCAGTATTTTACACACTCACATGAAAACGGCAAAAATTTAAAATTCTCAAAATTTCCTGTTTCTTCTCAATTTATTAATATTTTTATTTTTATTTCTATATCACACAAAAAACACAATCAAAATCAACAAATTTTCCGTTTTCTTCCATTTTTCAAAATTTCTCGGTTTGCTTCGATTTTTTAATATTTTGCTTTCTATATAGTAATAGCAACCGAAAATCCCGAAATTTTAATAATTTGCAAAACCTTTTATTTTATTTAAATTAACAATATTTTGCCGGCTAGCACACAAAAAACATGAAATTTTCAAAATCTTCAAATTTTTTGTTGCTCTTGGTTATTCAATATTTTGCATGTTATATAGAAAGTAAAAATTGGAATTTTTAAAAATCTTAAAATTTTCTATTATCTTTAGTATTTCAATATTTTGCATTATATAAAACAAAAAAATACAAAATTTTAAAAAATCTCAGAATTTTCTAATTTTAAATATTTTGATTGTTATAACACATGAAAATAGTGAAATTTACAAATATTAAAAAAAAATTCCTACTAGCACACGAAATAACAAAAATTTCAAACACAACAAAATTATTTTGTTTACTTCCGGTTTTCAATATTTTGTATTATATAGCTAACGGAAATTATAAAATTTTCAAATATCTCAAAACCTTTTGTTTCCTTCGTCTTTCAATATTTCAATATGCAGGAAAATCTAGAATTTTCAAAAATCTCAATTTTTCTTGTTTTCTTCCATTATTTCAATATTTTTCAAGATATAACAAACTAATATCATACAATTTTCAACAATTCTGAATTTTTTTGGTTCTTTCGTTTTTCAAATATTTTGCTTCCTATACCATCGAAATTCGCAAAATTTTACAAAACTCTAAAAAAATTCTCTTTTTTTTTTATTTTTCAAATATATAGTTTTTTGTTTTCTTCGGTTTTCAATATTTTTTCTTATTAATTAGACACGAAATTAGTGTAATTTTCAAGAATCCCAAAATTTCTTTGTTCTTTTAAATTTTCAGTATAGCATTAAAAAAAGAGTGAAATTTGAAAAATTCTCACAATTTTCATTTTTTTTTTCAGCTTTACAAAATTTTCATAATATATATAAATGAAAATCACCAAAATTTCGAAAATATTAATAGTTTTTTGTTTTCCTATGTGTTTCGATATTTTGCATAATATAACAGAGAAATCATGCAATTTTCCAAGATACCAATTTTTTTCTTTCTACTTGCTTGCGTTGTCGCACTATTTTGCATGATATAGTACACGAAAGTCATGATAGGTTCGAAAATCATAAACTTTTCTGATTTTTTCGATTCCTTAGTATTTTGCTTATAGCATACAAATATTGTGATATTTTCAAAAATCCCAACATTTTTTGTTTTCTTAAATTTTTTAATATTTTGTCCACTGTAGCTTCGAAATTAAATCGTGAAATTTTCAATAACCTCATAAATTTAGATTCTCTTCGGTTTTAGATATGTTGGTTTTTTTTATAGTATATAAAGATTGCAAATTTTGAACAACAAAAATTATTTGATTTATACGGTATTTCAATATCTTTTAGTTTAAAGCACACGAGATCTTAAAATTCTTGAAATTTAATTTTTTGTACGGTTTTTCGATATTTTGTTTACTATCGCACACAAAAATCTTGAAATTTTAAAAAATCCTAAATTTTTTTATTTCCTTAAAATTTTAATACTCCGCATTCTTAACACATGAAAATCACGAAATTTATGAAAATGTTAAATTTATCGGTGTTCTAATGTTTTATTATTGTTTGGTATAAGGAACTAGAATAATGAAATTTTCGAAAACTCTTAAATTTTCTTTTTTAATGTATTTTATGATATGGCATATGAAATCGTGAAGTTTTAGAAATTCTGAAACTATTTTTTTTTGGTTTTTAATATTTTGCTTTATCACATGAAATATTGCGAAATTTAAGAAAATCCTAAAATATTTGTTTTTTTTCGGTTGTTGCAACATAAATATATCTGTTATATGTTTAGAAAGGGTATTTTACTTGTAGGCCTCTTAAAATATATCAAATTCCTTTCCAGCCTTTCAAAACTTGGTATTTACATTTTACCTTTCAAAACTAATAAGATATATCATTTTGCCCCCTTTACGATTTCCGTCAGAAAAAACCCCATTAACTTTAAGTTTAATTTTTCTCCATAGATTTTAGGTTTACCACTTAACTGAAGAGAATAAGTAAGACGGCAGAAACATTCAATTTCTTCATAGCCAGAGAAGAATATTGAGGATGCTCCTGATTTCATAGTCGATTTTGAAAAAGGTGCTGCAGAGGCCTACACTTTAATTTTAATTTGAGGAAGAAATTGCGTATTTTAAAGAAAAACCTGATGTTATGCCGTTAAAAGTTGATGAAAATCGTAAAAAGGATAAAATGATGTATGTTGGTAGTTTTAGGAGGTAAAAAGTAAATACCAAGTTTTTAAGGGGTAGAAAGGAATTTTCTATGTTTTAGGGGGCTACAAGTAAAAACCCATTTTAGAAATGTCAAAATTTATGTTTTTTTTTTTTGTTTTTCAGTATCTTGTGTTATATATTATATAACACATGAAAATTTATATTAAAGTTTTTCAATATTTTGCTACATAAAATAAGGAAAGAGATGCTTTTTGTGGTCCAAACATTGTTCAAAATAGAACCACATCCTACACATATATTTATTTGGTAGGATCCAAAAACGCATTGATAGAAAGGACCGATGTGGTAAAAGTACGAATTTTGTCATACAAATCATTAGTTTTTTTAATTTTCAAGTGTTTTCAGATGCCTCCAAATTTTTTGTTTCAGATCCCAGCTGTTCATAACGTCTCCATAAATCAACACACAAAGTGCAAATCAATCAAAACATATATAATTATTGTTCAATGCTTGCTTAAGCATTGGATCATCACATAAATTTTCAAGTTTATTCTAGCCTCATACAACTAAAATAATCTCCGAATCTCTCTCTCTCTCTATGTAAATGAAACGTCTCAACTAAAAAAATTATTCTCATCATCTGAACTGGATAAAATTCCAAACCGAATACACATCCAAATGCATCTCAGGTATCTGATCACTCCAAGGCATTCTCCCAGTCACATTAGCCCCCGGTCCTTGGCTCTTAAACTCGCCGAAAAACAAGGTGTTTAGGGCGAAATCTCCAGCCCAAAATGTCCAACCTTCAGGCCTAATAATCCCCTCCAAATAACAATCTATAAACACAGTCCTCGCATACTCTTTCCACGGCCTTCCTAAATAATTCTGATGCGCCGCAGGGTTCTGGTAGTAATACCTCAAGTACTCTGCGCTTCCATTGACGACGCAATTATGAAAAACAAATCCTGTTGATTGAGCCGGATCGGTTCGGCCGTTGGCCGTTACAGTGTTGACCTCACCTTTTTCAGGGTTGAGCTGGCGAGGGACGATAAAGATGTGTGAGTCTTGGAAGACAGCTGCAGAGCCGCCGAAGATGAAGTCGACCGTGCCAGAGATAATGCAGGACTTGAAGAGCTGGCGGAGAGAGTGGGTGTAGAGAGTGTCTTGATGGCCGATAAATTCAACGTTTTCGATGATAGAACGGTCGCTGCTTGTTCGGAATGCTACCGCTTGGTGCACGTCCGGACCAGCGGTGTTGCTGATGGTAAGGTTTGCTGCCATGAATCCATCTCCTAGAACTCCTGTTGAGGGAAAAATAGTTAGATGTAAATTTTTTAAGTATTAGAGACATCATTATTAGTTAGATATCCTTGAAAATTTAAGAACTGTTTCAATATATACTACAAACTTAGTTGTTAAATCATCATGTTGAACTTAGCTTAAGAAACAATTAAGCTGATGAACATATGAATTGATTGGGTATCAGTAAGTAATTAAAATACATATCAACAATATTAGAAAATGCTATTATATTATCTCCTTCTACATTGAAAATTTTCATTTGATCAAAATTAGAAGATGAAGCTACTGTATCAACTAAGAAAAGATTTGGGCGATTCTCATGTTATTTGTATATGTCATGTTATTTTATCAATAATCAATTAGATAGGTTTAGGGGTAAATTCATGGGTCTCACAGCATAAATGTGTGTTATGTGCTTGTGTGTGTTGTGTCTCTGGGTTGCACTTAGGGACCAGTTGAAAAAAAAGTCAAATAGATTCAAAATTAATTGCACATAAACCCCATGTACTACATGAGGTGTAGCATTTAAATTCTAATTTATAATCAATGAAATGAAGATATATAGAATTACACTCTTGGTCATGGCGTCATTTTATCTCGCTATTCTATATTTTTTTCCTTCTGAAATTCGGTAACAACTTCGTTACAAAAAATGTAGAAATTAGATTAAGAAATAAAAATATAGAGCTAACTCGTTTAAAAGGAAACATATTTTACATATAAATTTTATTTATTAAAAATAAAAATTTGTTGAATCCTATACACACCAAACATCTTGTGATTACCATACTTTTTATTTTTATCATGGATCTAAGTCAGAAATATCAAACAAAAAATAAATCGTTAATTCCGCCACGATAAGCACGCGATGAAAGCTAAAGCATCAAGTTAATCTCAGTATTAGACAATTTAGATCAACATTATCAGCGTGTAAGATTTAACAATTTTTTACTGCAATACGTGCGCTAGACCTAATGCGCCCGTGTACAAAATCTTAAATCTCTTTCTAAGGAAAATCATACGTACCTACGGTCGCCGTATTGTATGTAGACAAGCCAATCCCGACTGTAAGATTTCCTGTAACGACAGTTTTGCCCATCCCGTCTCCAAGAAACACAACGTTTGTCCTTTTAAAATGCACCCTCACCGTTTCCTTATAAACCCCTTCTTTTATATAAATCACGAACCGGTCCGATCCGTGAACCGGAGCCGAGTCAACCGCCGCCTGAACCGTTCTGAACCGGCACCCGTTTTTGCAGACCGTAACATTCGGTGCCAGGTTCGACGGCACGCCGATTTCGGACCCGGGTTTTGCACCCGGCCTCGCCACCGGGCCCCAGTAACCGTCTCTCTCCGTCTGTGGTGGGCCCCAGTTCGACGTGTCCTTGCCAAAGCGTTGGAGGGCGGTGACCATGGAGAGCGCGTTGCTGGTCAGATTGGTCAGCGTCTCTAGAAACGTTATCGCATCTGCCACCTGCGTTCGTTATTTTTCATTAATTGCTCAATTAATCTTTTACCTTAATCTATTGTGAGTCTTTATTAGGAAAAATTCTTCTCTCATGTCCTTCTTTGATGATAGAAAAATTCTTCTTTACATCGAGTAATTTCACGATTTTCTCATAATAAAATAAATGAAAAGAACGTGTCGCATCCCATGACTTTCCCATGCATTGTGCTTTACTTGATCAATAGACTTTAAATCGATCACACAATTTGTGTGATGCGTTAAAAAAAATTCACAAATAGAAAATGATGCTATATTACCATAAACAATTAAGATAGTATTTTCATGGTTAAAATCAATTTCAAATCTTAAAAGGAGATTTGAACCCCCAAACCTCATGCTGGTTATTGATTCAATGTATATCTGGCCCGCAAATTTTAATACAAATATATTTTCCAAACTCAAATGACATTAAAAAAAATCAATGTTAAGAAGGAGGAAAAAATAATTAACCTCATGGGTGTCATTCACACTCTTGAGCCCAGACCAGCAACCAAAATGGTAGTGGGAGGCAGCGCTGGCCCATGCTCATGCGTCGGCGGCATCCATCCCACCTCTGATCGCGTCCGCCGCGTCCGACAACCGATGTTTCGAATAAACGAGCCCTTCGATGCAATTGTCGGCCACCAGCGTCCGGTTCGCATTCGACGGAACGGACCTCCGAACGGCCTCGAGCATAGTTTTGGCGACCTTGACATTATCCAAAGAGACCGAGATGGAAGCAAGAATGACATCAATCGGGGCGGGATCTTTAGGCAGTTTCTTCGAATGGGAGAGAGCCGAGTTGCAGAGCACGCGGTACCGGGTGGCATTGCAGGCGTTTTCGATGGGAGGCGAGGAGGAGAGAGAGAGGACCAGGAAGAAGGAGGGAAGGAGGAGGAGAGGGTATGGCAATGCCATTAATTAGTTGGATCCTGTTTGGATTATAATTAAGGAGAGGATTAATTAGGGGGATGTTAATCTTTATGGTTATTGATCATAGGGGTTGGAAAGAGCTTGGGCACCATGACAAAATTAATGGTTGAGGCTGTTTCTCATGAGCTACCATTTATTTTTGTTTTGTGTCTCCACCTCCATGTTTGATGTCTTTGAATTTTTTGTTTTAATTTTTAAAATTTGATGGAGGGCATATAAATTAAAGAGCTGGGAAACATGCCATGTGAGAGATTTTATCATGGTGGATGTATGTGCATGCATTTAATCTTGAAATATTTTTCTCATTCTATCTTTTACTATTACAGTATTACTTGCAGGTATGTTGTATGCATGTGGAGTATAAAATCATGGATGATTATGATTTATGGAATTCTTATTTTAGGCGCATAACATATGGTTTGAAATCGTAATTTCCCATATTTGTTTGGAGGGCTCAATTTTTAGGTGGTGGAAAATTGCCGGAAAAATTGGAATGCATTATCTTGTGACTGCTTTGATCTCCTTTCTTGTACTTAACTTTCTTATTGTGATTATAATAACCACAACAATCCAATCATAACTCTTTACTAAGAACCGTCTTCTCAGTCAAATTAACAATTAACATATTGTTTTTAATTGTAATTTTCCATGATCATTTAGGTCTATCCCTACCTTTTGTAGCGCCATGAACTATAATTTTATCATTTATCTAACCAGAACGTTGATTGGTTTCCGTTGCATATATCAAAACTGTCTCAATTGGTTCTCTTGAATCTTATTCTATGTAGAAGAAATCTCTACTTTATTACGAATATACTCATTTTTTATTCTATATTTTAGTATGTTATATATCATACATCCATTTTAACATTTTTATTTCAGCCACTCTTATCTTTTTTGGACATCGTTGTTTCTTAATTCCTCAACTTTCTGAGCTATAAAGAAGCTTGCAGTTTTCTCACCCTCTTATAAAATTTTCCAATCAAGTAACTATATTTTATTTATAAAAATCTGGGCTTTCGTCAAAAAGAACTAACGTTGATACAATAAATCAGCAACTATTATCTAAACTATGTAGCATTACAATATAGCCAAATATAACATGGGTAATCAATTATATGTGATTTTTCTTGTTTTCTGAATTATATTTACTCTCCTGATAGAGCATTGAAAGGAGAGAGAAGAGAAAGGGGAGACTGATAAAAGGCTTTATAAAAGGGTCGACTTTTTTGGCAAAATTAAGACCCCAAGGCTTTGGAGAGTTTTCCTGGACAAAATAGAAGGGTTTTTAACTAAATGGTCCCTTAATACTTGGATACTTGGGTAATTACTAAAAACACCTCCAATACTTGATGATTACCATTTACCTTCCAAAACCTCTAAGTTGTTATCATTTACCCCCTCCAAAATTTCCATCCAAAGATAATATTGCCGTTTCACGAATTTCGTAAGGTAATAACGCGGCCTACACTGCGACCTAATACATCCTCAATTACCCTCGACTTCATTCAAGAATCGATCTTTTTTCTATTTCGAAGCTCTTTTCCAAATTAACTCGACTTCTCTCCCTTCGATTTAGTTGTCATTTATCCTTAGCTTGCAAATATGATCATATTTGCATTCCATTAGTGCATTTGAAGAGGAGGTTGAGGAAGAAGATCATGTTTACATAGCAAATTGAGTTTTGATAAAGCAAATCCCTAACCCTTATTTTGATTTGGGGTTGAACTTGGGGATTATAAATGTACGAGAAGGATTTGGGGGTTTAAAACCCTAGCCCTGACATCTCTCCATTAGATACCTAACATAATGGAAAAAAAGAATCCTTTTAGCAAATAAGGGACCTTTTAGAAATTATTTAAAGTTTTGGAAGAGTAAGCAGTATCTATCAAGCCTTGATGGGTGTTTTAGTAATTAAACAAGTTTTAAGGGACCTTGTATTTACGACTTGTTTGAATTGGATTATTTTTGTCAACAAGTGCTTAAAAATCAAATCAAGATGAGTCCTAAAATGGTGTGTTTGGGTCTCTCTTTTACTATTAAATAAGTGATTATTTTACCATGGATCCCACCATGACTAGCTAAAAAACGGAATCTTTTCCCACTAAAAAAATAAGCTAGAAATTCCTAGTTAAATGATAATGAAATAGTAGACTTGACCAAGTAATATACCATCATACTACTTGTTTTTTCATCCAAATTTTAAGATGGCATTAACGATACGTCCTTTTGGTCGTTTTACACTCAATAAACACTTATCTATCTTTTCCTCCAAACACACTATCTACTTATAATCACTTTTCATATCAAATCATCCAAACCCCAAACACTAAACAGCTTATTTTCCGTAAACACTTATAAGTGACATTTCACCTTTTCCAGAAATAATCACCTATAAATGATTATGACAAATAATCACTTAAAAATAAGCTCATCCAACAATGCATTTTTAGTATAAAAATATCCCCAAAAAAAAAGAAAAAACCCTTATCTTTCTAATTTAACTTACATGTACTCCTTATGGTATTTTCAATTACAACCCGTGATATTAAAGATACTTGATTTCAAAGGATCAATACACAAATATCAACAAGTTATTATTTTTCAAGATGAGTAATCAATCTTATCATATCATCCTCAATTGCGCGTAACAATCACCATCACCGTAATGCTTTTTAGGGTCAATTTCAATGTAATGTTGTACCCCATATATATCCAATTTATCATGTTAAATTCTTAGACAATAATCAAATTATTTAAGAGGAAACGGGCACCCGAGACCTATGACCACTGCAGGCCCATTTACAAAAACCCTTGGCCCGCAGTGCCCACGGATATGCACACAGCAAGCCGAGGCATGCATATAATCAATTATTAATTTGATATAGTCATTATTGTTAGATAAGTCAAAATATTCAGAAGAACATACAGTAAGACAATAGCAGGCCTATTTATAAAAAGACCCCTGGCCCACAATGCCCATGAGTCCGGACACTGCTGGCCGAGGCCTGCATATAGTCAATTGTTAGTTATATATAGCCTCAAAAAGAATAATGGAGGAAAGATGCTTGGAGGGAATTTCCTCCTATGGCGGCCCTCCCTTATTTTTTCTACCGATCGGCACCCACCATCTTCATCGTTATCATCTAAGATGTAGGTACACCAAATTACATATGATTCTACAACCTTTTCACCGTTGATTTAGCAATGTAAAAAGTTCTATTGTCGATAAACCGTTAATTTTAAACCCACTAAATCAACGATGAAAAAATTGTAGAATCATATGAAATTTGGTGTACCCACATCTTAGATGATAACGAAAAAGATAATGAATGCCGATCGTCGGAAAAAATGAGGAAGCATGTATTTTTTCGACACCATAGGAGGAAATTCCCTCGTGTGGCCTCTCTCCTCCATTACCGTTCAACCTCAAAAGTCATTACCGTTCGATAAGTCAAAAATATTCAGAAGAACATATAGCAGGACAATTAGCACATGCAAGATGTAATCTGCACCTTCTGCAGGTCTTTAATTAATTTATTTATTTATTGGAATAAGGTGGATCATTATGCCACCCAAATATCATTATTCTGATGAATCCGAAGTGCATCACACACTATTATTCAATTGCCAAAAAAAAGAAACAATTTAACAAATCCAAGGTACAGCATAAATAAGACGGATTCATGAACACGAGTTATGACATTTTTTTTCCAGAAAAAGTGAGATGTCGCATACAGCAACAATCATGAACGATTGTGTTTCTTAATATAACTTAATATGCCGTCCTATCTAGAAAAATCAATATCTCCTACTTTTATTGCAGGTCAAATATTTACTAATGTATTTCCTTTTTTAGGTTATTTGTTTATTAGTTTGTGTAGCCTTATTTGTATAAACAAGGCAAAGGCATCCAATTCTCCTCTTTTACAGCTAGAAATAAAAAGAGACAATCGGTAGAAGATTTAAGATTTGTTACAGGAATCGAGTCGGGCTTATTTATCTGGACAAAAGAAGCTGCGTTGAATGAAGGACAATCTGCAACTGCCCTGGTTCTGCTTGTATTTGCATATAGAATCTAACCTCCAATTACCATGCATTCATATTACTCCAAAATCTCCACAAAGAAATAACCACTACCAGTTCTATATATACTGAGATTTTAAACTTCTATGCACCAATCAGATATAACTAGGAGAGAAGGCAGGCCCGACCGAAATGGAATTTATTATCGCTCGCAATGTACTACTTTCATTAGATGGTGTATACACAAGTAAAACTGACCTTGATAAACCAATGCCATATCGCATGCGTCGATGGATGTATCGTTTCCTTTCTCACCTCAAGGAACACAAAAAAGATAGGTAAAAAAAGATCAACTACAAGGGCTTCAACTTCTGATTTGATGAGAGATCTTACAAGAAAAATTGATCTTCCAAAATTATCGGTGTTTCTTATAATCCATCAGAAATCTGAAACATGGTTGCAGTATAAATAAATGAAAAAATGGATTCGAACTGTTCAAATTGTTATCTTCCCAAATTTCGCCACCCTGCAAATCGTTGGATAAAGAATAACCATCAGATACATATATAACATTAAAAAAATGCAGACTAACAATCTTTTGAATTTTGATCATTCCAGACAGCAACCTTTGTGATGTTTGGAAAGACAAATATTGCAACGCCACGAAATAACAATTATTAATTTGACAACTATGCTTTACAAACTATTTCCTTGCAATATTGTTAGCGATATGTCTAGAGGGAATAATTCGTAAAGCAAATTTGTATAATTGTAGCGTCAGTCGAAAAATTGGAGGCCTCTCATTGAAGACGGTAGTTATTGAAGACAGTAGTTGGGTCCATGAAAACATAGAGAAGTGCAAACTGATAAAAAGGGAAGCTTTCTCAAGTTTGTAATGCACTACGCTGAAATTGTCAAAGTTGGAAGAACATATGATAGAATCCAAGCCATAGATTATTATTCTGCATCAATAAACTTTTTCCTACATGATGGTAAGTAACAGATCCATTCACTTTTCAAGTTTCTTTCCATTCATAGGCTTAGTTTGGCGATGAGACAAATTATGCAACTCCAAGTTCAAAACATTATCTAGGGGTTGTATGATCTAAGCATGTGCTCAAAGTAGGCAGTATTTGAAGTGCGGATGAAATTGCATAAATTTCAGATTTAGTTGCTTCAAAAGAGTGATGTAAATGTGTTTATTCAAATGAATAGTACAATCGTTCAAATTTTTTTCCATGGACATAGAAATGCATACACAGTTTTTTTGAGGTTAAAAGGATGTTGTTTAGTGAGAAAGAAACTCAACTGGAGGAACTTTCATGGTTTCAATATTTCTCAATTTGGAGGTTGAATGTAAGTCAGTCAAGAGATTGAAGGTAGAGGTGGTCGTGCTTGCATGTTAAAAGAAATGATATGCATGTATTCAACATAAACTAATAATATAGGATTCCCGGTAAGAAACCTCACCATCTGTCGGCAAAAAGGAGAAAAGAAGCTCATTCCAAGCATCTGGGACTCCAGGGAGACACCAATGGCTGCAATCAAAACTCGCCATGTGGCTCCAGTTGCCTATATGGGCATCACTCCGGACTGCCCCCATTGAAGTTACATTGAGGACAATTGCAGGAACTTTCATTCTTGCCACCACCTCAGATATGATATCTGCAAACTCATTCCTATCGTTCCCTTGAGCCTCTTGCAATGGCTGTTCTGTCACTTCACAGACCTTCGGGTCCGACTCACTGAGACACAGTAGACGGAAATTTCAGTCATATATTGAAATGTTTGAATATAAATAAGCAGTGTACAGACGAAGTGAATTAAGATCATTTACTGATAGTAATACATGTGTAGCAAAGACTAAAATAAAGAGATGCTAAAATTGCAAGGAATTCTCGTCTGGCAGAAATCAAGCAGCTATGAAGCCAAATACATTCCCATGAGAATTAGTAGAAACCTCCTCAATGTCCAACTTCAAACTTTGCCATCAGAATCAGTTTAAAAAATAGAACTTAAATCAGTTCAAAGATGTTGAATCGTGATATGTATCGTATAGAGATAAGAACTTTCCTTATAAACTGTATTGTATATCGCAGTGTATCGTATATCGTAAAAGATGTTGTTCACTTGTGTAATAGGTAAGCAATTGAGCTTACAAATATATAGTAAGATAGAACAAAACACAAGAAGAAATATAATGTTTAGTAAATCGTCAGCTGACAGAATAAACACATGCAAAAGCAAGAAACATGAATAAACTACGGTCAAGTGAACAATCATAATTAATAGGATAACCAAGTAAAATGACACCATATAGATATAGTGTAAAATGTAAACCACATACATGGCATAAGCATTAACATAAGCTTCACTACTAGAACTTCCTAACCAAATTCACAATCATAACCCATACTCTTCCAAAAAGTAACAAAACAAGACAACAAATCATCAATAGTCAATTATGGATCCATCGCTATCAACATTGACGAGGATGTCTTCATCTTCATCACTTTCACTCTCCATGAAGTCCCCTTCCTCCTCCACCTCTACTACCTGTTTACCAACCTTGTCCTTTGAAAGCTTTCTTTTTAGCAATAGCATTCAAATATGGATTTCTTATCAATAAATGGTTAAAAACTAACAAGACGCTATAATCTTAAAAGTTAAAAATTGGGAAAGTTTGGAAAGTGGCATGCAACCGGATGTGAGGTGATAATTCTCATGAAGAACAAATTAGGGCTTTGATGAAAGAATTTCGAAAAATTTGGGCAGTGGATCTTCATACATTATAGGCTATTAGTCTTTAAAACCCGACCGATAAAGTGCATAGTCGACCCAATTTTGACCTTAGGCCTCCGATATCGCATATCGTAAATATTTGTATCCTAAGATACACATTGTACACTGTACAGTACAATCAATACAACAATGTTCTAAATGTTCGATATCGGTATCGTATGGGCCTGATCAGATCGTGATATATAGGAAGATATTTTCTAAAAATAATTATTGTATTATAAATTCCATAAATGAAACTTAATACGAATAGTCGGCTTTTTTTAATGAGATTTTTTTTCTTAATAACTCAGTAAAAAAGCGATCATATTAACCGCCTGGTTGTAGGTTCGAATTTTATTGAGAAGATTTAAAGTTAAACACAAATTATCATATATGGATCCAAAGAGAAGATAAATTGATATGGATTCAAGGTTTTTTCAGCAGTTTTTAAGTTTAACCCATCCTTCAATACAGGGACGGATCCAGGAATTTTCACTAGCGGGGGATCAAAAAGAGCAAGTATCCGTTAAAAAATCATACTAAATGTTGAACAAAAATCCTCAAAAAATGTAAAATAATATTTTAAATCAATTTAATTATAATAAAAAAAGAAACTATTTTCTTTAAAAGAAAAAGAATATTGATATTCACACCCTCTTAAAAATAATCTAAAGTTAATGTCGGTAATGAGAGTTGAACCAAAAACCTTTTGTTGGGAAACAAAATACCAAAATTAGCTAATTCTTCCATTATAGCCTATCTAATTTTGCACTTTAACGGCCGAATTAGCTAATTTTGAAAATGCGCAATCTTCTCGAAAGCATTATATTGGAAGAACCATGGTAAAAAAAAGAGTTTCCATTTTGTTTTACCCATAGTTCCTTCCTTGCATTTATACTTTTATTTATATATTTTGGTGTAAAATTTTTATATCTTCGCTCTATCCCTCAGAGAGCTAATTCCTTTCCCTCGCATTAATTACTAATATCAATCATATGTGAAGTAGTAGAGATCATTTATGTAGTGTTTTAGTCTACATTTAGATCTATGCTTCAATAAATGTTATCGGTTGTAATATTTTAGCATGCACTTGGGTCTATTCTTCAATAAATGTTATTAAGTGTAATGTTTTAGCCTACACTTAAATGTTACCAGTTGTAATGATTTAGCCTACACTTGGATCTATACTTCAATAAATGTTATTAGTTGTAATATTTTAGCTTAGACTTGAATATATGCTTCAATAAATGTTTTCAGCTGTAATGTTTAATTCTACACTTGGATCTATGCTTACACACTTGGAGTTATACTTCAATAAATGTTATCAACTATAATGTTTTAGCCTACACTTACATGTTATTAGTTGTTATCAGAAAGGAAAATTTATTGGGTAAATTTTACTAAATCTCATCCACCTTTTGAGGTTTTTAAGATATCTCTATTGAACTTTAAAAATGCTATAAAACCCATTGAAGAGTATTTTTGTAAAAAAAATTGAAAGGTAATTTTTTCAAAAAATATCATATTCCGTTTATTTTGAATCTATTCAATTTATTTGTAAGATGTTAAAGGGTATTCAATCCAATCGTGGGTTGCACGAATTAATCAAACTAACGATTTCAAATAATACTGGTAGTTCAATGGGGTTTTATAGCATTTTTAAAGTCTAATAGGGCCATCTCAAAAACCTCAAAAGGTGAATGGGGTTTGGTAAAATTTACCCAAATTTATTTATATAAGTATGCATGTTAAAATGGCTATAGATTCTAACTTTTATTTTTGGACTCTAATGTCAATATTAAAAATTTTATTACAAAAAAAACTTGATTTTTTCAACTTTCTTCATAGCCCGCTTCATCGATTGAGGTTATGAAAAAGGATCGACCGCCAAACATACTTAGCCCAGATTATTTAGTAATCACAGATGGAGCTCATGAATCCAGCTCTTCAAAAGATGCGGACGATCAGAATAGAATCAATCCTTTGACCATCGATTTTGGTGATCTCGGGACTAATGAGATTAACGCCTAAAATCTAATGAAGATAGATGGAGCTGCTACGTACATCCCGAAAAAGTGGGCGTGGTCGGTCCTTGGAGGAGAGGCGCTGCCATGAAATTTTGCCCGCCAATGTACAAAATGGAGACCGTCGAGCAGAAAATGATGCATGCGGTTGTTGGTTATTTTACTTGTTTGATTGTGTTTCGAAGCCAAGAATCAGACATGTTGACTGGCATGCAGACATGTCGACATATATGTGGCCACATGCGCGAAAATCACGTTATTTAGAAGTTTTTTACATATGCTATAATTAGTTTTAAATAAAAATTCTACGATTGAAATAAGTTAGCATATTTATGCACATGTAATACACTTCCATATAACGTGATATTATGACCATTCACAATATAGAATGTGTTGATCAACTTTGATTGATGAATAGCTCAATGAAAAGATATAATACATGAAATATCATTCCGAACATACAAAAATATCCATCACACAGCACAAATTTACAAACAAAATTCTAAATTATAAGACGGAAAATTATAAGAAACCAATAGATTCAAAGTGTAAGGATGGAACCAAGATTTGATGAGAGCCCATTCCAATCTATTATATATCTGATGAGATATCATTTGTAATTTAGTTAAGATATCTTGTAAGAGGTTGCGGGGGTTGCAGTGCCCCTGCAGCCCCCGCGCTGCAGTGCCCCTTCACATGGGGGAATTTTGCAGAAAGTCCCTGGATTTATCCCAGGCTTTTCTGCAAAACGCAGCCCGGGGACTGTAGGGACACTGCAACCCTCTTTTGGCCATTTTATTGTTATCTAAATTTATTAGAGCTTCAAGATTTTAGCAATTTTTTTGTTTAGAAAACATATTATTTAGATGTTAAAGATCTTAACCTTTAGAAGTTCTAAATTATATTTGCAAAATGAAGTAATCTGACTCACCTATATAACAAGGCCTAAAAGATTGTAATTTTTTGATGAAGAATGATTGGAGAGTTTGATGCTAAATTGTCAATTTCGTTGTAGGGTTGCAAATGAATTGGATCATTTCCTAATGCAATTCTCAGCCGCAGTTAGGAGTCGATTGGCAATGATCAATCTCCACTCTAAAATTTCATCGGCTCAAATTTTCCTCAAATTAAAGCTTAACCAGTCGTATACAAACCGTATCACTAAAATCCTCCACTTGCAAAGAAGCCGCCAATCCATCTTTAATCAGTCACATTAGCCGCCGCCAACGCCAGCGTCCAATCGCTTGCATCTTCAATCAACAAAAAATCCGCCTCAACTCTATCAACAAAACCTCTGCACCATGTCATCTCCCCGAGTCTTGTCCGTTTTGGATTCAGATCAAATTCTCAAATTTGATCGATGAGATCAGACAGAGATTGTAAGTGTAATTTATAGCAAACATCAAAGACTAAATCAAAGTCTTTGAGTTGTTTGCGTCAAATCTAAGTTACCCATGAATGCATCAGCCTGAGTTCTTAGAATCTGAGATAACAAATGCTAAGCTTGTCTATTTGGATTAATTAAGCATGATATTAATTAATGAATTGAACTGGGTTACTATAATTTAATTGGCCCTTCTTTTGAATATTAAATCTAGGTTTATTTGACTTTGATTGTTATATTTCATTATTTCTAAAATATAGCTAGAAATAATTGCGGAAAGTGTTTAGTCGATTTATGCTTAAGGACAATCTAATATCAATATATCATTAAAATCAGATTTTAAATTGATAGTCAATTGCAAAAAATTATGAACTTTTGAAACTAATTTGTGTGCTTGTTCATATAGAATTATAGATTAGTCTATCTTTCCGATCTGCATCAAGTATAAACTTGTGCAGTCTTTAGTTCTATTTACATGGACTTATTGTAGGATTTTACTCTTGGAAGTAATTGGTGAATAATGAAGATATGCATTCAGTATCAACGATAGTATGATTGTAATTCTAACATTTTGAAGAACCAAAGCTATATTTGACGGAACCGAATATTATTACTGTTCTACTCACTATTTTGATGTAATAATCGAAGTGTGTATTGATTGGTCATGGAGTTTGTACCACTACATATCATTGAGCATGACACAAGCAACTTGCTTGTAGAACCATATCAATCAAATAATGAGATTGGTGGAACATTCATAGATACTACAAAGATACAACGTCTCTCCGTTATTCCACAACTACCCAATAAAGAGCAATAGTTTAAGCCAACCAGTCGGTCCATATTTGACAAGTCGTGTTTCCAGACATTCACTTTTAGCAGCCGAGATTGGATGTGCATAGCTATATAGAATGGATTTGGATAAGGGATATGAGACGGGATATAATTCAGATATGTAGATGGGTTATTCCAATATTCTAGGATACACTACGGGTTCATTGTTTATACACACACATACATACACTTTATAACAAAAGTTGCAATTTTAGTAAATCTAAACCAAGTATACAAAAAATTTCACAACCAGCAACAATAGTCAATGTTACTTATTTATGCATGCTCTATAGATTTTAAACACTATATTTTTAGGATGATTCAGAGAGAGCCCCTTGACTATTCTTGATGAAGATGATAGGGTAACGAATATGATATAGATTCATCATCTCGACGATGAATCCGTGCAACATATGTCAATACTTTCAAGTTTGATTTTCTATGTATGTTTGGTAGGTAATTTGATACTTTAGTTCAGTGGCTTGTATAATAAGCCTAATAGTTCGTATGTAACAAATCTGGTCTAGGAATACCAAGTGTCAAGTTTTTTTTTCAATATTGAGTATTATTTTTTCTAAAATCCAAATGCAAGTAGACCATTGTGCAAATCTACTTAAACTTGTCTTAGTATCAGCACTTGTTCCATTATTTGATAATTTTAAGTTTTGCAATTTAACATTTTTCTTCACAGTTTGACCTTCCCCACATTTATTCCAAAGGCAATACAGTTCCTAATATAATTTTGAGATCGATTATTTAGCATACATCTATAAGTGTGTCAAGGAATACATGAAATTAAGCTAATAGCAGATAGGTACTGTTAATTTGGGTTTAGAAAGAGCAATTTTCCAGTTGCAATAGTTGGCTCTATCTATACAAGCTCTTAAGAGCATATGCTGCATACCTCCAGTGGGAAGGCTCATATGTCCGGAAGAAGACATGAGTTTTATTTGTGTTGATATTTGTTTCAACCCACTTCGCCCAGGTACTTAATGCCATCCTGAAGGCAGCCGTGATGGAAAGGCCAAGCTTCAGTGACCTTCGAACCTGGAAATAGCAACCCCTGCAAGAAGACATGTTTCATTAACAGCATCATCAAGGTAGAAATCTATTAGAATATAAAATACCAGCCCTCAACCCTCATTATAACTTCATAACCCTCATTACAACTTTGGAGTTTTGGTGCAGTGGAAGGGACGGTTGGATAAGTTCTAAGCAACCCAGATTCGAACCTTGCCAGACGCGCATTTAAATACGGATTAATTAAAAAGAAAATACCGCTGCGCAAAAGCCCAGGTCTTGGCCCAAAGGACATTCCACCTGTGAGGACGTATTAGAATATAAAATACCAGCCCCCAACCCTCATTATAACTTTGGAGTTTTGGTGCACTGTAAGGGACATTTCACGACGTCCAACTGTCTAAGAACTTACTTGGCCTGTAATGATATAAATTATAATAGTCTCTCAAAACAAAAGAAACGTAATAATTTGTTGAAGCATATGATATATGATAAGCAAATGAGAATGATGTATCCAAAATCCAATATATTATTCATGTCAGATTGTATATACCAAACTTTTATGAAGATATTTACACACTATAGAACTCATAATCTAAAAGAGTTGAGGGTGGAAGGTAGAATTGAGAGCAATCGCTGATGAGAAAGATTTCCAGAAGCTAATCAAATGGAGAAAAAGGTCTGCCTAAAATCATCAAACCCGCCTCAATGCACGGACAAGTAGAAAAGAAGCATGTAAAGACCTCTTTCATAAGTCCTGAATTCTTTGTGGTATTTCTGAGATGCTTTATACGCTGTGTGAATAGACCATATCGGACATCTATCTGCTGGTTTGAATATACCACACGAAAGTACCATAAGAATAAGGATGACCGCCTCATTAAAGATTAGATTTTACAATTATTAAACATAAGCAATTATTATTGCCGAAGACTGATATTTCTCCAATGGGTCAAATTTGGCTGTTCATTGTTTAAAATCTTTCCTTGCATTACATTAGAAATACTCTGGTGCAAAAGTGAACAAGGAGAAGAGGGGCCTTATCGTTGGAGGGCAATGCAAAGGATTGCTTGAGTAACAACAGGGTTTACTAAGCTGGCATTACCATGAAGTTGCCTTGGGGGTGCTTCTTATGGTAACTAAGCTAAATGGACCAGATATTCTCATCCATGATCGTAGTCCTTGGGAGCGCCGCTTATGGTAGCTAAGCAAAATGCACTAGAATTTCTCATCCATAGTCACTGTGAGTGCCAGGCTTCTAGGACAGAGGCATGCTTGAGTATGAGTGGCAGGCTCACTCTGATGGATTAATGTATCTAGCATACCGCATGCCCATCAATTTGATTATTTTGAAGTTTCTAATTTGCAATCTTGACATATGGCTGACTTTCTGGAGAGAGTAATTGGATTTTTCTTTTCTTATTTTATAGCTTTTTTCCGTTTTCCTTTTTCCGGGCTAATTGAAATATGCATTATGCTTTTCCACCTCCAGTAAACTTCCAACATGGAAATGGATTTTTCAAGTAGCAAGCAGGGCAGATAGAGACAGTTTTGGACAGCATGTGAAGACGGAAACTTCTCTGTCCACTCAGTATGGGATGTGCTTTAAGTGAAGAAAGGAGGTTGGGCTAAGTTGATTTTGAGCAAGTACTTTCAACATAAGTTGATAGTGTTCAAAGTTTGGTTGTTGAGAAATTTTTGTCAGGTCGATAAATCAGTGCAAAACAAAAGGTGCACAAACTGCACCTAGATGTTTATGCTGTGTACACAACAAGATTGAAAATGCACATTCTCTTTGTGGCGAGCAAGTTTGCAGACACTGTTCGGAAAGGTGTGTGATAAGAAGCAATATCTCAGTCCTGGTTGTGGAGTGGTCTTTCCCTCCTTGGAAGTGTTTTTGAAGTCTTTTTTATCAGTACTTTACGCCTAGATATCTAGTAAATTGTTGCATGGAAAGCATGTGCCACATCATCTGCTCGAGTTCTGCCATTTCTTTTTTTCAATGCTTCAAAGTCAGATGAAGAGGAGAACCAATTATTGTTTTTTTTTCTTTTTTGGCACTACCAGTATAGATATAAACTAGATCAGTATGTTCAAAAGGGCCTTCACCAACAAACACTCAACCCAAAACTTGTTGATCGACCATTGCCCTTTTACTTGTGACTAGGATATTTGGAAGAGGCGGTGATCCTACAAGTCATGTTGAATGATGACGCTGCAGTTAGTAAGGCGGAATATATTATTTTTAGATGTGAGATGGATTATTTAATCTACGAAACATAGATACCAAAGCAGACGACAGAGAGAAAAGAATGAAGATTGTAAGAAGGATACCATCCATACGTGACTATATATATATATATATATATATATATATATATATATAAGAATAATGGAGGAAAGAGGCCATAGGAGGGAATTTCCTCCTACGGCGTCGAAAAAATACGCCCTCCCTCATTTTTTCCGACGACTGGCACCCATCATCTTCATCATTATCATCTATAAGATGTGGGTACACCAAATTTCATGTGATTCAACAACTTACCGTTGATTTGGTGGGTTCAAAATTAACGGTTTATCGACAACATGACTTTTTACATTGCTAAATCAACGGAGAAAAAGTTGTAGAATCTCATGAAATTTGGTGTACCCACATCTTAGATGATAACGATGGAAATGATGGGTGCCAATCGTTGGAAAAAATGAGGGAGGGTATACTTTTTCGACGCCATAGGAGGAAATTCCCTTCTATAGCATCTTTCCTCCATTATTCTCTCTCGCTCGCTCGCTATATATATATATATATATATATATATATATATATATAGCGAGAGAGAGCGAGAGAGAGAGAGAGAGAGATTCTAAAGGAATCCAGGTAGACTAGTGGTTGAGAATAATTTATTTCTCCAAACCAAAATTCTATGGTTCTATTTGCTTTTGCTTTCAGACTTCAAGATGGCTGTTACAGCATGGCAGAAGGGAAAGCTTTACTATTTACTATGAGCAATAGGTATTAAAAATCAAGTGATTGAGATGGATTCAAAATTACCATTGAATATCTTAGGAGGAAGGTAGCCTGTCCTTGGCAATATGATTATGAAACAGCCCTTCGTTTCTACCATGGTGATGGAAGTACAAATGCTTCATATATATATCAGTAAGGTAATAAAGCTGCAGAATCTCTAAACAAATATTGGTTGTAACATCAATGGTGCTGTTATATTCCAAAATTTAGCGCCCCTCCTACAGAGGTAAATTTCATTTCTTAGACTCATAACTTAGATTAGGTAGGATTTTCGTATGTTTGAACGTGATCACATCTGATCAACAATTAAATGACAAAATTACATTTATCAGTTCACAAGTTTACAAATTGGTATTATTAGATCTATCCAGCATTTGTGAAATGCTTTACTATGCTGGACGAATAAGAATATATAAGACAACTGAAAAACATTGGACATTTATTCTCTACTTCTGCGTCTTTGAATACTTACATGAAAAGGACCACAAGATTGTATGCATGCAAAGAGCTATTGGCTCATCAATGATTGGAATGTATTGCTGAAGTTCATGAAGTTCACAAATTGATGTTGATGCATCCATCCATGATAAAATTGTGCATCTGCATCGATTAGGACCATGACACAGAACTTGCTTCAATAAGCCGTAATGCGCTTCTTCCGTTCAATACTACCATTTAAAAGACAGAATGGGCTGACAAGCATCCTATGGTTGACTATTAAGACCTAACATTCCAATTTACCGGACTCGACTCTACTTAAAATGAGCTTCAAGGCTGTTTATAGCATAATTAGTTAAAAAGTGGTTCCAAGGCTAGTAGATATTGATCATATTCATTAAAAAAAATTAGCAAGTCCACGGAGGCCAGTTCTACCTTGTTAATCAAACCTTAGTAATCAACTAACTCAAAATTTGATCTGGACAAAGAAATGTTTAGAATAAATTCACTATATAATCGACTAATCTTTTTTTAGATGTTTCATTATGTCTAGCACACAATAGAAATGTCACCTAGCGAAGTGCTAGACATAGAGATGGCTTTTTATGGCTACTCACACTAACTGTTCGTTCATCTAGGACATAGCCTACTTACACCACAAGTTATTTCATTTCCCACCCTTTTTCTTGGGCCCATGATATGCAATATTGGATAGATATAAATAAAGCACTGCATTGTTCCCAATTTCATAAGCAAACAAGGCTGAAATCAGCATACGCAGGAAACAGATATCGCAAGGATCATAGTATCGAAATCATGCAAGCAGGCAACAATGCATTCAATACTAGGACACTTGACATAAAATCACAACCCCATGAAGGATCTGCAGATTAAAATATTGCACAAAGTAAAAAACTTACGAGTCGATTAGTTTAGTTCTTGTCCACCAATGGCCAGAATTGAAAATCAGAACATCTGCATTAGCCCACCTGCGATTTATATCATCCATCTTGTCCAGCTTCAGTGTCGTCCGGACCCTCGACGGAGCATGCCTGGGTGGCAATCCCTGCTGCACAAGGAACACAGACCGGAAGAACTCCACACTGAGATTAAAAGACCGGAACCGGACACCTAGAAACCGAATCGTCTTCGAAATCTGGTTCCCATTCACTTCATAAACACTCTTCGTATCGTTCACTCCGGTCATAAGCATGCATATCAATGACTCCCATTGCGTCCTACTCATCGAGTCCCCAACAAAGACAACCCTTTTTCCTCTCAACCTTTCCAAAATCTCCAAAGAAATAAACTTGGGCACATCACAGCGCTTAGGCTTCCACCTCCACTTCTGATACTCCGTATCCTTCCTCCCATTGGCCAAACAATTAAAACCCCTTTCAACAAACGGGCACTCAGAGCTATCATAAAGAGGTAAAGCGTCGTCTTTCACCCAGTTCCCTTCAAAGACGTCGCATTTCTCATTCTGCCCAACGAACTCCGAAACCAATTTCGGATGGCTGAAATAGCGAACGTAGGACGTATAAACAACGGATCCGAGCACTAGAACAAGCGCTACCGATATCAAAATCAATGGTAGAGCAGTTAAAAAGGATCCAGGAGCCCACCATTTTCGCTTAACCGAAACCCTAGGGCTATTGAGGCTCTGAGTTCTAGTACCAAATCTAGCTGATTGGCTCCTAGCAAAAGCGGCACTCACCATTTTCCTTCTCCCCACTCATGATTCCATAGATCTGTTACTACCTTTTATTAAATCAGAGCATAGAGATCTCTGGGTTCCATTATTCGACGTCGATGATCGAGGAACTTTATGTACATAAACAAAATATGTAGAGATATATCGCAGAATTTTACAAGTGCGGATGTGATTGAAAGAAGGGAGTGGGAGAAACCTGACCGAATTCGCTTGTGTTCTTCTTGCAGAGAAACCCTAACCCTAATTCTGATCTTTTGGTTTCTCTCTCCTTTTGTGGCGATTGGAGAGGAGATCCGAGTAAGAACTGAGGAGCGAAGAGGAGGAAGAAGGAAGTTAAATAGGTGGCCAGCAGGGGTGGTGTTTTGGTAATTTGCTCTGTGTGTGTGTGTGTGTGTGTGGTGGGTCAAGGGGAAAAGCTTGGAGATCATGGGATTCCCACTCTGGATGGAAAGGGGTGTCTTTGTACCACTCTTCCAGAATATCTACTTGTGGAAACTCAAAACAAAATTGGAACTATCCATCACAGCTTAAATCTATGGCGGACCTTCCCCTTATACATCATCATCATCAATCATCATCATGGGTTAAAAACATCCAATATATATTGGTGTTTAAAGAACGAGCTAGAGGATCCCAGAAATTAATTACCGAAATAATCTCGGCCTTCACAAAGCATGTCATTAGTGTTGCAGAAGTAATATCATTTATCATATGTCTGATATACTTTGCTTATCCAACCGAGAAAGAAAGATATTCTCTGCACCGAATGGATTATGTGCAAAAGGCCGGTTCTAGGTAACTTGATCAACGCAAACTTGTGAGTTTCAAGTTGATATCCTGCGTTTTGCGGTTTTCTATATATCTGTCATACTCTTAAGGTATATTTCTAAAGATCTTTGCTTGCAGCTCGCCATAGTTATTCAAACAAAATCGGAACATGTTCATATATATATCGGAGCTTGACATAAGCATAAGGAGCTCAAGCACTTGGCATCTGCATCAGGGTTTGCTTCCTCCCTCGAGTTTAGTTTACTATTTCTTCCATCAAATAATTTCATTTACTATCCTTGATGACTATATGTGTTATCGAATCATTGGTACATATTACTAGTTTCTCCTTGATCAGAGACGTGATATGTATAAGGCTAACCTTTTTTTTTTTGGATATTGAAATTTACTTAATTTTAATTTGCGTATTGGTTTGATATTGTTGCTTTAAAAGGTTACATCAATTCTCTATAGTACAGGAGTTATTATTTTTCCCCCTTGCAAAAATTGATCATGCAAACCGTTTTCATAATCATATTCTTATCTGCAAACTATAATTAAACTAAAGAAGCAGCTTCCATAATGAGAAAAGTGCTCCTAAATAACACTTCTCTAGCAACGGTAAGCCCAAGAAAAGAGGGGGTTGGGGGGCCATTCACATAGATGGAACCCGCTTTATAAATAGGAGGGGTATCCCCCTAGGATTAACACTTATGCCATTATTTTCCTTCGTTGCGAGAGATTGCTCGGCGTTTCTTCTTTTTTTCAGATCAGATCTCCTGCGCTTTTCCTCGGCGAAACCTTCCCTTTGAATCAGATTAGATGTCTTTCTCCGAGAAGTCTGTAGAAGTTGTTAGGATCGAGTCGGACGATGAGATTCCATTTGTTGGAGCCGAGTCCAGGGTGCCTTCTCCCGCCTCTTCGGCTGCCCCATCTGCGTCGAGTCCCCCCCATAGAGTTAGGGCTATCCGCACCGTTCATCGCCAGGCGACGACAAGAGTCTCTAAAGTGCGCATCGGAAACGCTCGCGATGCGTCCTCCATCTTGAGAAACGTGGACGAGTTTACCGTGATTCGTGCTCGCTTCCACATTCCCCCTTGTTATTCGTTTCGTTTAGCTAGGAAGGATGAAAGGGCGGATCAGGTGCAGGGCAAGGAGATTGCCCTGTACCTGGATGCATTCTGGGCTGGAATATGTCTGTCCTTTTCATCCGAAATATGTGGGGTACTTCGTTGCTTCCAACTTACCCCGGACCAGCTAGTGCCGAACTCGTGGAGAATTCTCCTAGGGTTACTGGTCTAGTTGAAACTTGACGACATCCCTTTCAGCCTGACCCTTCTTACTTCCTTCCTCTGTTACAAAAATCATGCTGGCACCCGCAAGGATGAGCCAAGCTGGGTATATATTTCTTTCAAAAAACGCAAGGGAGGGACGACCAGGTCGGGAGTAGTAGTCGTTCCTTCTTCCATTCACGAATTGAAGGAGAAGTTTGTATTCGTCGGGCCACCCGAGGGCGAGAATTGGCCCGTGCCTATACAGTGGCACACAGCCGACTACCCGCGGACGAAGCAGTCGTCCTCTCCTAAGGCAAGGGCGGTGTCCATGTGGAAGCCGATCCAGCGGGCCGATGTCTTGCTTTCCGATCAGGTCCTTAGCTGGTCCGGGCTCAGCCCCGCGTGCTTCGTGGGTAAGTTAGGAGCTTGAACGATCTGTTTAGACTTGAATAATTTCCTTTTGCCCTTCTTGCATCACTAACATTTCTGTGTATTCTCTTTTTGCAGGACAAATGGACCGATCCAGGATCCTAGCCGCCATAGCCGCTATGTCCTAGAAGAAGGCTGGGGGCATGAGCTTGTCCCGAGCTGGCCCGAGCTCGGCCCTGAGACCAGAGCAACCAGCGAGGCCTTCCGCATCGCCTCGAGCCCCCGATGACAGCCGCGGGGGTAGCCAGAAGTACGCGTAAGACCCGGAACCCCGGACGAGGGAGGAGGAGGGAACGGAGGTTCCCCTCAAGAAGAAAAGGACGGTCTCCCGCGCACCGTCGACTAAGATCCCTGAAGGGATTCCCGTGCAGGAGGGGGACATCTGCTTCATGGTCCCCTCGGGGCTTTCCGTCACCGACAGCTTGCTCGCAGACATGGAGCAGTCGGCCGGGGGCAAGATTCCCTTGGGGACCCTAAAAGCCCAAGTGGCCTCCATTGCTCAGGAGGCAGTTCATATTGGTATCCGTTTAAGTATTATCTTAAGTGCCCTTTCTTAGTCTGAACACCTCTATATCCATCTGCTGCTTTCCTTAGGTCCTCCATCATTGCGCCTTTATCGTCAACATGGAGTCCGAGAAGATTGCCCTGGCCATGAGGAATGCGGTAGAATTGTCTTCGGAGGCGGAGGATCTGCGCCTTTATCTGCGGCAGGAGAAGGAGAAGACAGCCACCCTCGAAACCCGGTTGGCCGCTGGGGAGCTCATGATCTCCAAATGCCAGGAGTCCCACCGACTTCTGAGCGAGTCCCACCGAGCCGTCAAGGTCAAGTTGGAGGAGTTGGGCAAGCGCCACGCCATAATGAATAAAGCGAGGGATGCCAGCAAGAGGGAGACCGAGGCTGCGCTTGAGGCGGCGAAGATCGCCGAGCTCCGAGCTCGCAAGTCGGTGGACACGTATAAGGCATCAGACCAGTTCTACGCTGACATCGGCGAAGCCTCTGCCATCATTTGGCACGAAGCTCTTGATGCCGTCAAGGCGTTAATGCCGGAGTTTGCCGACGGTGAGCTCCGCGCTCGGGTCCCGCTTTCGGTGGACACGCTGCAAGTGGCTGGCGCCGGGGGAGGGACGGTTACTGAAGTAGAAGCTCCAGCCCCTAAGGGCGGTGCCGAGTAAGGCAAGACCCGGGCAGAGCCTGCTTCCTTAGCTTTTGTTTTTCCCTTTATTTTTCTCAAATTTTGTAAGGCTGAGGAGCCCAGAATACCTTGTAAAGACTTTCGGAACATGAATAAAACTGGGTTTATTTTCCTCTGCATGATAATGTGTTTCTTGTGTGAGTACTTGAGCTTGTCGGTCTTTTCCTCGATTCAAGTGTTAGGCTGTAGGTCGATGACCGACCTTTTAGATGACGATCGCGCATCGAGCGTAAGTCAATTAATCGCCAAGTGCAGGAAGGCTGGTGCCCTCCCGCCCTCGGAGTCGAGGTGGCGATCGTTCACTTAGAATACACCGGAAGATCCCTCAGTGTAGGAAGGTCGGTATCTGCCCATTTCTTAGAGTCGGACCGACGACCACGTCTCTTAGCGTAAGTTGGACAATAGCCAAATTAGAATTGGTCGGCGTTGACAGATTCCCTCTTGATGTAGTTCCTAGACTCTCGTCTTGGGATGGTAAGAATTTATCACTCGGAGGTTAACCGAGCAGGGATCTGCGCAGTTGCCCCTTGGTGGGGCTTTGATCCTCAGCGTCAAAGGGTAGAAAGTTACCCGCTAAGGATGGACCGAGCAGGGAAGCTCCTTGACGGCCTCTGTTCTCCGCCGAAAGACGCGGCAGGGACGTTGGGACGTCTGGCCTGAATTTTGGGGGCAGATGCTATTTGGATTTATCCGTCCACCTCTCCAAAAATGCCAAGTTAATTTATGACACTGTATATCGGAGGTTTAGACGGATGCGGCCGTTGTAGCAGACTTCGTCAGATTCCCCCTCGTTTGAGGGGTTTTTTTTATTGTGGGGACACTCTTCCCTGCAGGCGCAAGCCCCTGCAGTTAATTACGCTACCGCATCACGGTAACCAATTTCTCCTTCTCCAGATGGTCACTTCGTGTCGTGTGTGTTTGTTTTGTTTTTGGTTGCCTGTGGATTGTATACAGAGACTAATTTATGTTGTCGCCCGTAGGACGCGGATTAGTCCAAATCCGTATTTTCTTAGATTTGGGTTTTGGTTTGGGTTTAATGATCGTTACTCTCATTTGAGACTAAGATCAACTTAAACGTTTGTTAAGGATACGTTAGTCTAATTTTAGACTAAGATCAACTTAACCATTTATTAAGGATACGTTAGTCTAATTTTAGATTAAGATCTACTTAGCATGATCATTTAGATCCAACCAAAAAGCATTTGGGCTCTATTGTTTTAGTTTAGGGACGTTGCGGTCCAGTTTAAAGACATCGTAGTCTGTGGTATTTTGGCTCCACAATTTGGGGATGCGCTAAAAATTATTGGTTATTGGGACCCTCCATCTCTCTAAAGACGTTGAAGGATTACAACGACATGTATCAGAGGTATGAAAAGATGTATCCTTGAACCAATATCCTGATTTGGGGAATAGGATGAACATTAGTTTAGATGTCATATGTTAGGAGAACACTAGTCATCTTTGGGACTAGGATTGGTTAAGAGAGACCTGAACATGAGGGCTCGGTTGATTGGTGACAAAAAGGGTCTTGGTTTCGGAAGACTTAGCTAATTTGAACTAAGGTTGATTTCCCTTAGTCACCCCATAGTGCTAAGCACTGAATCAGTGTTAAACACTGGACTTTGGAGGAGCTCATGTGTGAACACGTGAGAGGCCCTGAAGTGGGCATTGTTCCTTGAGTTTATTCCTTCATATATATATAAAAGTGCTGAGCACTTGGCTCACGTGTGAGCACGTGAGGCACCCGAGGTGAGAACTGTTCTCTGGATTTTATTTCTCTTTCATTTATAAGTGCTAAGCACTTGGTTCATCAAACAGTCATGTGCAGACACATGAGGTGCCTTCAAAATGCGAGCGCTATCTTTGGAATTTCCCCCCTTTTTTATACACAACTGTTTGGGGGTCACGTGGGAACACGTGAGGTGCCCCCGAAATGGGAGCTATCTTGGGTTTATTCTCTTTTTCCTTTTCTGAGTTCTAAGCACTATTGGGTCATGTGAGGCACTCCGAGGAATGAAAATTGCCTTTGTTTTATTCTCCTTTTCTTTTTCTGAGTGCTAAGCACTATCAAGGGATCACGTGAGGTCACGTGAGGCACCCCCAAATTGAGATGTGTTTTAGATTTACTCTCCTTTTTGAAAAGTTTGTTCGGTGGTGCGCCAAGAGTTATTGGTTATTGGGACCCTCCACCTCTCTGAAGACGTTGAAGAATTACAATGACATGTATCGGAGGTGTGGAGAGATATATCCTTGAACCAAATTTCAGATTGAAGGGAGAGATCATGGTGGGATGAACATCATTTTAGATGCCATATGTTAGGAGATCATTAGCTATCTCTGGGACTGAGATCGGTTTGGGGGACCCTGAGCATGAGGGGCTCGATTGATTGCCCTTGGGAGATTTGATCTAAGTTTGGCTAATTTTGGCATCTCATAGTGTTAAACGCTAATATATGATCGGCGCTCACGTGCTCCCACGTGAGGCCTTAAAGTAGTGTTAAACACTAGTGTATGATCAACGCTCACGTGCTCCCACGTGAGGCGCTTGAAATAGTGTTAAACACTAAGAATTTGAGGCGCTCACGTGGGATCACGTGAGGCGCTCCAAAATAGGGTTTATTCCCTTTTCTCTTTTATAAGTGCTGAGCACTTCTCAGGGGTCACGTGAGATCACGTGAAGCGCCCCAAAATAGGGTTTATTCCCTTTTCTCTTTTATAAGTGCTGAGCACTTCTCAGGGGTCACGTGACTAGATCTCATTCTTTCCCTCTTTGTTCCTCAAAGGTGCTCACGTGGGATCACGTGAGTTTTTATGTAGCTTTTGAATGCTAATGAATCATCAGGCTGTTCTTCTATGGTTCCGAGGGATCAAGTTCTCCTTTTGTTCTTTGTAGGGATTAAATTCTTTTTAAAGGGTTAAACCCTAGTTCTAGAGGAATTAAATTCTTATATGTTTTGTAAGAGTTAAACTCTTTTGGATTCAGTTCTTTCCCTTAGGTTTTGAATCTGCATGACAGAATCTTCCCGATGAGAATTAAATTCTCAACTTGTGGGGAGATCCGCTTCTGCAGATCTTAACCAGAGGAAAAACTAAGTTCTTTTAGAAGAGTTAAACTCTTAGTTTGAGAATTAAATTCTCTTTTTATAGGAGCTTTTGGGAGGGGTTCCTCTATATTTGGAAAAAGAGATCATTGGTCGTTGGGATCCACCACCCCTCCGACGACGCTGAGGGATTATAGCGCTATATATCGAAGGTGTGGAGGGATGTACCCTTTGAACCATGTCTCACTTATCAGGAGGAAGAATATGTTGAAGCTTAAACTCCTAACTGTTGAAAAAGGTCTCTTTGCGTTCGCGCACGTACGTCGCTTGTGGCGGGCGCACGTGCGTCACACGTGGCGCTTGCATATCATGGGGGGAAGCTAAGGCCCTAACATGGAGAACTAAGCTCCTTTGAGAATTGAATTCTCCCACGTACGTTGCATGTGTTTGGCTTACGTGAGTTGTACGTGGCGCGCATGTGGCGGGCGCACGTTGATTGCACGTGCGTACATGGCGCTTGCGCATTATGGGGGGAGCAAGCTCCTATGGAGAACTAATCTCCTTTGAGAATTGAATTCTCTCACGTGCGTTGCATGTGTTTGTCTCACGTGCGTTACACGTGGCGCGCATGTGGCGGGCGTACGTGCATTGCACGTGGCGCACATGGCGCTTGCGTATATGCGCATTATGGGGGGCAGCAAGCTCCTATGGAGAACTAATCTCCTTTGAGAATTGAATTCTTTACCTTTTCTAAGAGGTATCCCCTCTTATTTATATGAGAGTGGTAGAGAAGTGATCTCTCTTTTTCCCGATGTGGGACTAAAAATGCATCCCCCATGTGGTAGAGCATTACTTTAGATTACACGCGCGTAGCACATTTGCTCATAACTTTTGATCCCGAATAAATTATGAGGCCCATAATATATCAAATCGAAGGATTTTTCGAGACACTTTTGATACCATCAAAATTTAGCTGTTTTTCATTCGGTAGTTTATCAAAATATAACCCGGAAAATACTGGTTCGCATTTTCTTCCTTAGATTATACGTGCATAGCACATTTGCTCATAACTTTTTATCCCGAATGAATTATGAGGTCCATAATATATCAAGTATAAGGGTTTTTTGAGACGCTTTCGATACCATCAGAATTTAGCTGTTTCTCATTCAGGAGTTTGTCAAATTACAGCCCGGAAAATACTGGTTCACATTTTCTTAAGCGTATCGCTGCCATTTGATACCTTGGACTCTTTTGCGCAGAAATTTTTGGTGGGAACAAATGCCTCCACTACTTTACCCACGTAAGTATGTACGTGGGTGAAGTAGTGCATAGTTATGCATGGCGTATGACCAGTTTCGGGTTGGTATATAACTTTCAGAATCTTGATCTGAGAAGATAACGAGCGGACACAAGCGTCGTCATTTATCATTGACTCAAATCTCGACTCTTAAGGGATATAGTTCCAAACCCTCAGCCCCATGAGCCGCACCTTCTATTTTTTTATGTCTTACTCTGGTGTGAAGTAGTTTATATGCTCATGAGTAACTTCTCCATTTAAGTGGCATATAGCTTTGGCAAGTGTGGCCCATAGATGGTGGATAACAGTTCATCTTGAACTCTTTATAAGGTAGTGATGGCTTAGGAAACATGTTTAGATCTGCCGCCTAAGACTTTTTAATTTTATGAGCCATGAGGATCTCATAAAGATTTTTCTCCCTACGAGTCGTGAGGATCTCGTAGGTGTATTTTCTCCTTAAGAATCGTGAGGATTCCTAAGTGTAATTTCTCTTGAGAGTCGTAAGGATCTCACAAGAGAATTTTCTTTCTTACAAGTTGAGAGGACTTGTAAGTGATTGATGAGTTGACCTACTCCCGAGTCAAAGCATTGCTTCAACGGGAAGGTCGAGGGTTGACTTTGGCTGTGTTTCACGGGGTCAGGATTGACTTTGGCCGTGTTCCACGGGGTCAGGATTGACTTTAGCCATACGGGGTCAGGATTGACTTTGGCCGTGTTCCACGGGGTCAGGATTGACTTTGGCCGTGTTCCACGGGGTCAGGATTGACTTTAGCCATACGGGGTCAGGATTGACTGTAGCCATACGGGGTCAGGATTGACTTTAGCCATACGGGGTCAGGATTGACTTTAGCCATATGGGGTCAGGAGTTGACTCTCGGTTGTCTGTGCACCGCCGAGTCATAGAACTGAGAACTTTGTTGTGGCCCCACTTTGCTGACGTTGCGTCCGTTGTAACGAGACGAATGTCGAGGTGGTCTCTAGGTTGTCTATGAACCGTCGAGATTTGGAACTAGAAACTTTGCTGTGGTTCCGAGGTTGATTGTCACGTCCGAATCCTACTGGAATGAGGAGGAACGCTGTTGTGGGTCTCCAGGCTGTAGATGTGGCCGTCGAGACTTGGAACAAGGGACTCTGCCATGGCTCCGAGATAGTCTCTAGGTTGTCTGTGAACCGTAAAGTCTTGGAACTAGGGACTTTGCCGTGACTCCGTTTGTTGACGTCGTATATTCCTGCAGAGACACTGATTTCTCTACGGGTCGGCGCGAATCAAGATGTTCTCGTCAAGACGCTGATTTTCCTGAATCGAGATATTTTCCAAGGACGCTGATTTTCCTGGGGGTTGAGACGAATCGAGGTATTCCTGCAAAGACATTGATTTCCTTACGGGTCGACGCGAATCGAGATGCTCTCGCCAAGGACGCTGATTTCCCTGAATCAAGGTATTTGCCAAGGACACTGATTTCCTCGGAGTTGGGACGAATCGAGGTATTTCTGCAAAGAAACTGATTTCCTTCCGGGTCGACGCGAATCGAGATGCTCTCGCCAAGGACGCTGATTTCCCTGAATCGAGGTATTTGCCAAGGACACTGATTTCCTCGGAGTTGAGACAAATCGAGATATTCCTGCAAAGACACTGATTTCCTTGCGGGTCGACACGAATCGAGATGCTCTCGCCAAGGACGCTGATTTCCCTGAATCGAGGTTTTTTGCTAAGGACACTGATTTCCTCGGAGTTGAGATGAATCGAGAGATTCCTGCAAAAACACCGATTTCCTTACGGGTCGACGCGAATCGAGACGCTCTCATCAAGGACGCTGATTTTACTGAATTAAGGTTTTTTCCAAGGACACTGATTTCCTCAGAGTTGAGACGAATCGAGAGATTCCTGCAAAGACAATGGTTTCCTTGCGGGTTGACGCGAATCGAGATGCTCTCATCAAGGACGCTGATTTCCCTGAATCGAGGTTTTGGCCAAGGACACTGATTTCTTCGGAGTTGAGACGAATCGAGGTATTCCTGTAAAGACACTAATTTCCTTGCGGGTCGACGCGAATCGAGATGCTCTCGCCAAGGACGCCGATTTCCCTGAATCGATGTATTTGCCAAGGATACCGATTTCCTCGGAGTTGAGACGAATCGAGGTATTCCTGCAAAGACACTGATTTCCTTACGGGTCGACGCGAATCGAGATGCTCTCGCCAAGGACGCTGATTTCCCTGAATTGAGGTTTTGGCCAAGGACACTGATTTCCTGGGAGTTGAGACGAATCAAGGTATTCCTGCAAAGAAACTGATTTCCTTGCGGGTCGATGCGAATCGAGATGCTCTCGTCAAGGACGCTGATTTCCCTGAATCAAGGTATTTGCCAAGGACATTGATTTCCTCGGAGTTGAGACGAATCGAGAGATTCCTGCAAAGACACTGATTTCCTTGCGGGTCGACGCGAATTGAGATGCTCTCGTCAAGGACGCCGATTTCCCTGAATCGAGGTATTTTTCCAAGGACACTGATTTCCCTGGGGTTGGTTGATTTGTTTCTGAGATGGAGTCATTGGATGACGTATTTCCGAAATGGAATCATTGGCTGACTCTAGATTGTCCGTGAACCGTGGAGTCTTAGAACTGGGGACTTTGCCCTGGCTCCGTTTGGTGATGTTGCGTCCGAATCCTGTTGGAATGAGGAGGATCACCGTTGCTGATTTTTAGGCTGTAGATGTTGCCGTTAAGATTTGGAACTAGGGACTTTGCCATGGCTCCGTTTCGTTGTGTCGCTTCCGTGCCCTGCTGGCATAAGAAGGAACGCCGTTGTTGTTCTTCTGGGATACAGATGTTGCCATTGAAACTTGGCTCTCTTTCTGATGGAGCCTGATGGGATGATATGGTTCCCTCTTTGTTTGTGTCCCTGGATTGTATACAGGGATCGATGTGATCTTACATATAGGGCAAAAGTTTCATTTTATATGTATTATATTTTTTTTGTTTTCTTTCCGCGATGCTCTATCATTTCAGCCTTTTGTATCGCGAAAGTCGCAATTGCCCAATCATTTCGGCTATTTTTCGCGGTGCCCAATCATTTCGGCTATTTTTTCTTTTTACTCGCTGTTTTTTATTGCGAGTTGCCCAACCATTTCGGCTATTTTGTATGCATATATTTTTTCTTGCTGATTTTGTTGCAAGTTGCTCTATCATTTCGGCTATTTCATATGTATTTTTGGCTCGTTGATTTTTATCGCGAGTGTGGAGCTTGGAATCTAGTGCCAATCTCAGCATCAGCATCGCTACGACTGGAATATTTCCAGGAGCGAATCATCATTTGCCGTGAAAGGGCTTGGAATTTGATACCGATTTAGGTATCAGCATTGCTACCACTGGGACATTGTCAGGAGCGAATCATCATTTGCCTCTATCGATGTCGAACAAAGGTGGCTTAGCAAACAGGGTTAGGATCCTGTTGACTAAGGCTTTTTGACTTTACGAGCCGTAAGGGTCTCATAAAGGTGTTTCTCCCTACGAATCGTGAGGATCTCGTAAGTGCGTTTTCTCCTTAAAAATCGTGAGGATTCTTAAGTGTATGTTCTCGTATAAGTCGTAAGGATTTTACAAGAGTGTTTTCTCCTTATAAGTCGAGAGGACTTATAAGGGTCATTCACCGTGTGAGCATATCCCTAATTGCTAGTGGGACTTTGTTAGGGAAATGTTTATTCGTGCCCGTGAATTGTATACAAGGGTCAATATTGAAACGCTTGTAGGGCGGTCTGTGGGTTGTGATGGCTTAAGAACAGGTTCAGATCCCTGTAACTTAAGGCTTTTGAATCCTATGAGCCGTGGGGGTCTCAAAGGGGAATTCTCCTTACGAGTCGTAATGATCTCGTAAGTGTAACTTCTCCTTAGGAATCATGGGGATCCCTAAGTGTGTTTCTCCCTTGTGAGTCGTAAGGATCTCACGCAGGTATTTTCTCCTTACAGGGTCGAGAGGACTTTGCAAGTGTCTTTTAACGAGATTGCGCCCTTTCGGGTTTTCACAAACTCGCCGGTAGTCCTGCTGTTTTTACTCATGGAGCCCTTTCGGGTTTTCATCCGTGACCATATTACTTATGGACGTACCCCTTTTTTTGTGTTAGCCTTGGGATGCTGTGGTCCGTAGTAGTTTATAGACATCTCGGTCAGTTGCAAGTTTTAGGACATTACGGTCCATCGTTAGTTTAGGGACGTTTCGGTCCGTAGTAGCTTTGAGGCGAAGTTTCGTCGGATGCTTTATGAACGAGTAGGTTTCTCCTTGATAGACCTTGTCACATGATCTAAGGATTTTGGCACTGCCCCTGCCCCCAGCTCTTCTACGTTATCTCCTAACGCCGAGTGAGCTGCTTTGTTACCTAGCGACAAATGAGCGATCATGTGGTAACTTGCCACATAATCTTCGGATTCTTCTGACAAGTCGTCTCCCTCATCATTGTCGTTATCTTCACTCTCAAGGATATGATTGAGAAACTCTTGAAGCGTGACTGGGGTTCGCGCCTTCTGGTTGATTCCTCCAGCGCGTCAATATGCTTTTGCAGATTCGTGCGCTTGTCGTCAGACTGCGCGGGCCTTTTGGTCTTCTTCTTTTTCTTTGAAGACTTTGACGGCTGGGCCTAGGTATTTTGCCCATCGTTACTAACTCCCAATGTTGAGCGTGATTTCAGCATCCCATCGATGATCTCCGGTTCTTGCGGGCTTTTCCACCTGATCGCCGGACATGTTTGAAGATATTTCAGCATTCTTTTCGTTTTGGCTGAAAGAGAGACCTCCCATGGAGCTTCTTCTATAAAAGAGCATGATGCCCCCAGTGTGTCCACCCTTTTAGGAGTGTGTTGTTGTGGCGGATTCACCTTTCAGTTTTCAGATAGCGCGAACTTGCCCTGTTGGTATTGGTCTTCAACCCAGTTTTTGAAGACGTAGTAGTCCTCAATCGGATGGCCCAATACTCGGTGGTAGGGGCAGTAATTAGAATTGTTGACGTCGTTCGGTTGCGGTGGGTGTCTCGACTCCGGTAGAGTGATGAGCCCATTGCGCACTGACAGTTCAAACAGTTACCTTGTTTTATCCCGGGAAAACGAGTAAGGACGTCTCAACTTCTCATCGAGGGATTGCCGCTTGTTGCTTTGGCGAACAACCGGTCTCGGGCCACTCGGTTGTTGTTGAGCATTGGAGACAAAGATAGCTTTCCCTTTACCCCTTTCGTTTCGAAGCTCCGTTTTCGACGAGGACGGCTTATGGCCCATCTGGTCCATTTGGGCTAGCTTGTCAATTAAGGCCTAAAAGGTGGTCGGCTTGAAGAACATCATGAATTGTGAAATGGTCGCCTGAGGGTCGAGGATCCCTACGAACATGCCTACCGCAGGCGCTTCTTCGATGCGCTGCTCGCACTTCGACCATAGATTCGGCCACCGTATCGCATACTGCACCCATGTTTCGCCTGGCTTCACTCTGGCGTTAATTAATGCTGTAATTAGGGTGCGTTCGCTAGCGCTTGCAAAACCTTGGGTGAACAGCAATTCCATCTCCGTTAAAGTTTTGATGGAGTCGTTGGGAAGCTCCGAGTACCATTCGAAAGCCGTCTCTGCCAAGCTGCCGACGAATTGGCGAAGCAGTAGCTTATTATCCCCTCCAGTGTTGCCGCAGAGAGCCCTAAACTGAGCGACATGTTGATGGGGATTGCCTGTCCCCTTGTACACATGGAATTTAGGAATTGTGTATCCTGGCGGGTACTTTATCTGATCATACCATCCTGGATATGGTCGTCCAGTCTTAACAATTTGCCCGGCTGCTTCGCTCGCCTGATGAGCTCGTATCTGTTGAGCGATATAGTCATCCAGGGCGGCTTTGGAGATGGTCTCCTCCTTGCCTGCTGAACAAGCAGGGAGGGGGTTTGATGTCTCTCCTCTATCATCTTCAATTATTACTGGAGGATCTTCGGCTGGAGGGTCTGGCTGGATCATCAGGCCCACCATCTCTTGGAATAAAAGGGCAATTTGTTTTATGTTGGCCGCTTGTTCCGCAGCCTCTTTGTCCTTCTTCTCAAGCATTCTTCAAAGGAATTTGGCATCCGTTTCCTGCTCATGACGCTGCTCCGAAGATGTCTCCGGGCCTATTTTTGGTCCAGTGAGTGCAGCCATGGCTGTCAGCATTTCTTGGAGCTTTTGTTATTGTTGCTCCTGAGCCTTAGTCACAGACCGTGTAAGTGGTCGGTGACCCGTAGAGATACGGCTATCCTCTTTTTCGGAAGCCATATAAACAGTATGCACCACCATGCCCCCAGACTTGGGGCGTTTATATTCAGTGTCCTTGCGATTTGCCAAAGACGCAGAGATCTTCTCCGGCCTCCTTCTTTTGTGGGCGGTCGAAGTTGAGGGAGCCGTTGCAGCGGGCACCGAAACAGATGACACTGTCTGTGGCTTGACAGGGTGATCCCCTTCTCGCCAAACTTTCATCTTTTTCTGTCGGCGGGGGTGGTCTTGATCAATCACGGAGTCTTGGACCTGTCGCCAGACTTTGTAAATTTTGGAGGACAGCCGCTAAGGGGGCTGCTCCGGCTTCGCCTTTATAATCTTTTCAACAGGCGGAGGAGACTTTTCAGCACGGCAGTCGGTGAATTCCTGCGCACCCTGTTAAGTAGTTCAAATATATTCCCAGTTGGAACAGCAGCATCAATTTCCACCGTTGGAGCTGGCGGAGTCAGTCCGGAAGGAGAGCTGCCCCCAGCCTTCCTCACTCGGCACCAGTGGCGAAGTCAAGTGGTCGGGACCACCTCCATTGTTGAATCAGCTTTTCCATGCCCCTTGTTCTGATGAGATTCTGTCGTTGGCGTCAGCCTGTCAAAGACAGACGTCGGCTGAGAGGGAATGGTCAACCTGTCGAATGCCGACCTTCGGGTAGGGAGAGCAGTTTGGACGACCTCAACTGTAGCAGGAGTTGGAGTGTCCTTCTCTGGTATTGCGAGCCTCTTTGCTAGCCCACTTGAGCTTTGACCCATCCTGTCGAAGACTGAGGCATTGGAGTTGGACGCCCCGCTAAGAGAGGCCGTGGTGGTTGCAAGCTGATCAAAGACCGACTTCTTCGCAGCTTCCTGTGTCGGCATCTGAACGCTGAAGCTCGTTGGTGGGATCATGGTCCCGAAGAATAGCCCAGTGGTGGCTTGGGTCACTTGTTCCACCGGCATTGTGAAAAGGGAGGCCGCTTGGGGCCCGTAGGTTACTCCTCCAGATGAGGCGAAACGGGAGTTGTTGCAATTAGTGCAGTTTGAAGCCATTGATCTTCTGTTTTTCTGCACGGAGCAAGATACCAAATCTTAGTTTCTCAAATCCAGGAGCAACCATAGCAAACGGCGATTCGTTGGCGAACACGACACACAAAGTGTGGAGTGGAAAGAGAAAAAGGTCCCACCGGGCGTGCCAGAATCTGTTCTCCGCCGAAAGACGCGGCCGGGACGTTGGGACGTATGGCCTGAATTTTGGGGGCAGATGCTATTTGGATTTATCCATCCACCTCTCCGAAGATACCAAGTTGATTTATGGCACCGTATATCGGAGGTTTAGACGGATGCGGCCGTTGTAGCAGACTTCGTCAGATTCCCCCTCGTTTGAGGGTTTTTTTTATTGTGAGGACGCTCTTCCCTGCAGGTGCAAGCCCCTGCAGTTAATTACGCTACCGCATCACGGTAACCACTTTCTCCTTATCCAGATGGTCACTTCGTGTCATGTGTGTTTGTTTTGTTTTTGGTTGCCCGTGGATTGTATATGGAGACTAATTTATGTTGTCGCCCGTAGGGCGTGGATTAGTCCAAATCCACATTTTCTTAGATTTGGGTTTTGGTTTTGGTTTAAGGATCGTTAATCTCATTTGAGACTAAGATCAACTTAAACGTTTGTTAAGGATACGTTAGTCTAATTTTAGACTAAGATCAACTTAACCATTTGTTAAGGATACGTTAGTCTAATTTTAGACTAAGATCTACTTAACAGGATCATTTAGATCCAACAAAAGAGCATTTAGGCTCTATTGTTTTTGTTTAGGGACGTTGTGGTCCAGTTTAAAGACATCGTAGTCTGTGGTATTTTGGCTCCACAGTTTGGGGATGCGCTAAAAGTTATTGGTTATTGGGACCCTCCATCTCTCTAAAGACGTTGAAGGATTACAACGACATGTATCAGAGGTATGAAGAGATGTACCCTTGAACCAATATCCTGATTTGGGGAATGGGATGAACATCAGTTTAGATGTCATATGTTAGGAGAACACTAGTCATCTTTAGGACTAGGATTAGTTTGGGGAGATCTGAACATGAGGGCTCGGTTGATTGGTGACAAAAAGTGTCTTGGCTTCAGAAGACTTGGCTAATTTGAACTAAGGTTGATTTCCCTTGGTCACCCCATAGTGCTAAGCACTGAATCAGTGTTAAACACTGGACTTTGGAGGAGCTCACGTGTGAACACGTGAGGGGCCCCAAAGTGGGCATTGTTCCTTGAGTTTATTCCCTTATATATATATAAAAGTGCCGAGCACTTAGCTCACGTGTGAGCACGTGAGGCACCCGAGGTGAGAACTGTTCTCTGGATTTTATTTCTCTTTCATTTATAAGTGCTAAGCACTTGGTTCATCAAACAGTCATGGGCAGACACGTGAGGTGCCTTCAAAATGTGAGCGCTGTCTTTGGAATTTCCCCCCTCTTTTATACACAACTGTTTGGGGGTCACGTGGGAACACGTGAGGTGCCCCCGAAATGGGAGCTATCTTGGGTTTATTCCCTTTTTCTTTTTTTGAGTGCTAAGCACTATTGGGTCACGTGAGATCACGTGGGGCACTCTGAAGAATGAAAATTGCCTTTGTTTTATTCTCCTTTTCTTTTTTTTGAGTGCTAAGCACTATCAAGGGATCACGTGAGGTCACGTGAGGCGCCCCCAAATTGAGATGTGTTTTAGATTTACTCCCCCTTTTGAAAAGCTTGTTTGGTGGTGCGCCATGAGTTATTGGTTATTGGGACCCTCCACCTCTCTGAAGACGTTGAAGAATTACAACGACATGTATCGGAGGTGTGGAGAGATATATCCTTGAACCAAATTTCAGATTGAAGGGAGAGATCATGGTGGGATGAACATCATTTTAGATTCCATATGTTAGGAGATCATTAGCTATCTCTTGGAATGAGATCGGTTTGGGGGACCCTGAGCATGAGGGGCTCGATTGATTGCCCTCGGGAGATTTGATCTAAGTTTGGCTAATATTGGCCTCTCATAGTGTTAAATACTAATATATGATCGGCGCTCACGTACTCCCACGTGAGGCCTTAAAGTAGTGTTAAACACTAGTGTATAATCAGCGCTCACGTGCTCCTACGTGAGGCGCTTGAAATAGTGTTAAACACTAAGAATTTGAGGCGCTCACATGGGATCGCGTGAGGCGCTCCAAAAATAGGGTTTATTCCCTTTTCTTTTTTATAAGTGCTGAGCACTTCTCAGGGGTCACGTGGGATCACGTGAGGCGTCCAAAAATAGGGTTTATTCCCTTTTCTCTTTTATAAGTGCTGAGCACTTCTCAAGGGTCACGTGACTAGATCTCATTCTTTCCCTCTTTGTTCCTCAAAGATGCTCACGTGGGATCACGTGAGTTTTTATGTAGCTTTTGAATATTAATGAATCATCAGGCTATTCTTCTATGGTTCCGAGGGATCATGTTCTCCTTTTGTTCTTTGTAGGGATTAAATTCTTTTTAAAGGGTTAAACCCTAGTTCCAGAGGAATTAAATTCCTATATGTTTTGTAAGAGTTAAACTCTTTTGGTCAGTTCTTTCCCTTAGGTTTTGAATCTGCATGACAGAATCTCCTCAATGAGAATTAAATTCTCAACTTGTGGGAAGATCCGCTTCTGCAGATCTTAACCAGAGGAAAAACTAAGTTCTTTTAGAAGAGTTAAACTCTTAGTTTGAGAATTAAATTCTCTTTTTGTGGGAGCTTTTGGGCGGGGTTCCTCTATATTTGGAAAGAGAGATCATTGGTCGTTGGGATTCACCACCTCTCCAACGACGCTGAGGGATTATAGCGCCATATATCGAAGGTGTGGAGGGATGTACCCTTTGAACCATGTCCCACTTATCAGGAGGAAGAATATGTTGAAGCTTAAACTCCTAACTGCTGAAAAAGGTCTCTTTGCGTTCGTGCACGTGCGTCGCACGTGTTGGACGCACGTGCGCACGCGTCGCGCGGCGCGTGCGCACGTGCGTCGCGCGGCGCGTGCGCACGTCATAGGGGTGGTAGCTAAGGCCCTAACATGGAGAACTAAGCTCCTTTGAGAATTGAATTCTCACACGTGCGTTGCACGTGTTTGGCTCACGTACGTTGTACGTGGCGCGCATGTGGCGAACGCTCGTGCATTGCACGTGGCGCGCATGTGGCGGATGCTCGTGCATTGCACGTGGCGCACATGGCGCTTGCGTATTATGGGGGGGAGCAAGCTCCTATGGGGAACTAATCTCCTTTGAGAATTGAATTCTCTCACGTGCGTTGCAAGTGTTTGGCTCACGTGCATTACACGTGACGCGCATATGGCGGGCGTACGCGCATTGCACGTGGCGCACATGACGCTTGCGCATATGCGCATTATGGGGTGGGAGCAAGCTCCTATGGAGAACTAATCTCCTTTGAGAATTGAATTCTCTACCTTTTCTAAGAGGTATCCTCTCTTATTTATATGGGAGTGGTAGAGAAGGAATCTCTCTTTTTTTTCCAATGTGGGACTAAAAATGCATATCTCATGTAGTAGAGCATTACTTTAGATTACACGTGCGTAGCACATTTACTCATAACTTTTGATCCCGGATGAATTATGAGGCCAATAATATATCAAATCGAAGGATTTTTCGAGACACTTTCGATACCATCAAATTTAGATGTTTCTCATTCGGGAGTTTGTCAAAATACAGCCCGGAAAATACTGGTTCACATTTTCTTCCTTAGATTACACGTGCATAGCACATTTGCTCATAACTTTTGATCCCGGATGAATTATGAGACCCATAATATATAAAATCTAAGGTTTTTTCGAGACGCTTTCGATACCATCAGAATTTAGCTATTTCTCATTCGGGAGTTTATCAAAATACAGCCCGGAAAATACTGGTTCACATTTTCTTAAGCGTATCGCTGCCATTTGATACCTTGGGCTCTTTTGCGCAAAATTTTTTGGTGGGAACAGCCTCATGATGAGAGCTTTAGATCCTTGACATCAGTGGGTAGGAACTTACTCGCTAAGGGCAGGGAAGCCGCTAGGTGAAGGCTTCGATCCTTAGCGTAGGTGGGTAGGAAGTTACCCGCTAAGGATTGACTGGACAGGGAAGCCGCTCGGTGGCCTCTTTGTGAGGGCTTCAATCCTTAGTGTACGTGGGTAGGAAGTAACCTGCTAAAGATTGACCGAGCAGGGAAGCCGCTCGGTGGCTCTTGGTGAGGGCTTCAGATCCTTGGCGTCGGTGGGTAGAGAACCACCCGCCAGGGATTGACCGCGTAGGGAAGCTGCTCGGTGGCCTCTTGGTGAGGGCTTCGATCCTTAGTGTATGTGGATAGGAAGTTACCCGCTAAGGATGGACCGAGCAGGGAAGCTGCTCGGCGGCCTCTTGACGAGGGCTTTGATTCTAGGTGGATAGGAAGTTACCCGCTAAGGATTGACTGTTCAGACCAGAATATTGCATTTTAATACCGCCCATTCATTATCTATTTTTTGTATGTATCGGTACTATTAACCGGTGTTTGCTCAGTAATACAGATTATAGGTATCCATGACAAAATACTGGAAATACACTTAATATCACAGATATATCATTTGTGAGCTGATACTGCAACCAGAACCGCAAACCGACCGATATCCCAAGAGTTATTTTGCAAACAAGTGTGTGCACAACATTTTGGTCCAACACATTACATGTGTGTGCACACAACTCTTGGAACATGGACCATGGACCTAGGGGGCAGCCATGGCATGTGGGCTAGAGCAAGTGGGCATGAGGTGATATGGGTATGACATGCATTAAATGCTATAAAGTAGTGATGTGATGCATAGCTACTTATTTCCCTCCAAGAACTGGATGCATACCAAGTCAAATTTGAGAAAACCAGCCACACCAAAGTCATACTGGAGACAACCCCAGCACACCACAGGAGTACGAGCCCATGTGCTCGGATTTGACCCGAGCATATTGCCTCCCAAACCGAGGTCGCCGCCCCCCTGCTCCCAAATGCTGCCATCTTTCTGTGGGCCCCTCCTTGCTGCCACGTAGCCCTATTTTTATTGTTTATTTTCTTTTATTTTGTGCCTATATATAGCAGGCAGTGGGCAAGGGTTCATGGTCTCACTTTTGCCTAATTTTGCCATACATTGTATCATTCTTTTCATTTTGTTTTCACCCTCTTGTAAATAGCTTAGCTTCCCCTTGAGATCCTTGCCTTCTCTTAATCTTTCAATCTCTTCATTGAGCTTGAAGGTTTAAGGGTTGGTATTTGATCTCAAGGGTTGTATCATTTTGGAATCAATAAAGTTCTCTCTTTTGTGCTTCACTTTGCCTTGAGTTTTTAGCTCTCTCTTGATCTTGCAACCTCTTAATTGAGCTTGCAAGTTTAAGTTTGAGTTATTAAACCCATGGTGTGTAACTTGTTCCATAGTTCTTTCTTTCTTGCTTATTTCTTTCTCGCTTTTTATTACTTGCTTTACATTCATGTCTTTTACTTTCATACACTTAAATTCCATGCCCTTTACTTACTTGTAATGCTTTTTCCTTTCTTCTCTTTTCTCTTTTCTTTTGTTCTTTTTGTTGTTGTTAATATGATGTTGTGAATATTGTTGTTAGGAAAAGAAAAGATATTGTAAGTTAATGTTTCGTTCCTCATATCCTTTTCCCGTATTTTTCATTTGAAACTCCGCCCAAACCTTACGCAAGCACTCCATTAGGCACCCTACCCTACCAAGGTAACGGTGATCCCTAACTGCGACCGGTTGCGTTCGGATTGGCCGGAGGCGAAAGCAAGAGACAAGAACGGACGGACAAGGGTCAATAAGCCGGATTCCACGAATACCGTGCTTAAGCACCCTAATCCACGTTGTTGCCTATTGCTCTAACTTCATTTGCTAAATTCGGCTCAAAAGACTTGAATACGGAATTCTTTAACTTACACTATCCTATCTAATCCTAACAATTGTTTACTTTGCATATATACACTTAGGGTAGATTTGAACAATTACCCTCGCGTATAAACTCGTTATGACAAGAACTTAAAACGCTCCGCCTCCCTGTGGATCGACCCGTGCTCATCGCGGCTAGCTGCAAAGCGACACTGTCCTGATTGCGGTTAACTTTTAAATTCTTTCAATCAAATGGCGCCTTTGCCGGGGAGACGGCAACGTTTTTATTTTTGTTATTTCGGGTTAATCATTGTACATCTCATTTATACTTCTAACACTATTTTTCAAAAACAAACTAAAAATTTCAAAATTTCAAAACCAAAACAAAAAACTAACTTTTCTAACTCATTTTGCTCTCTGGATTTCATACCTGCTAGCATTCTGGATCTTAACTAAAACACCAAACAATACCGGTGTGACATTAGTAAAGCACTGTAACCACAGAAGAAGTTTGGAGACTCAACTCCAAGGAAAATCCGGCGACATCCCATCATTTTCCGGCGTCGCCGGCCAGAGCATCTCCTTCCACCTCCAAATTGTTCTCTGTGCTCCAGTGTTCTATTTTTGTCCTATTTTTATTGTTTGGTTTTTATAATTTTTAGTGTGCAGGTATTTGGGCATTCATATCGCTTTTTCGCACTAATATCCATTTTCCGACATTTTCAGATTTTTGCGGAATTGCGAACGGCGATTGTGGGGAGCAAAGTGTACATTCCAAGCTAAGGTGAATACGACGTATAGTGCCAAAGATCCGGGTAGTTTGACCCACGCAAGCGAACATTTCAAGCTATTCGGATTTAACTTCAACGGGGGTTTCTAAACCCGAAAACTTATCGGTATGTATTTCTTAAACACCTTCTTCTCAAATCCGACGTATCCACTATATATCTTTGCAGGATTCTTTGCAAGTTCGCTTCCAAATGCTCAAATTAACTAACCCGTATTTGTTGCAGTACTGTGCTTAATGTAAAAAACGATTGTTTGATTCTTTATAGAATTTTTATTGAATTGCGCATTGCATACATTAATACGGACTTAAGGGCAAGCGAACCCCACAATATATGGTAAATGATTTCATCACCTTTTCCGTGGCCCACAAATCACGAACTTGAGCATAACGCTTACCCACACAAATTTTAAAAAAAATTAGACTTTAAGCCTTAAGGACTTCGCGCTCACTAGAAGAAGTTAACTGTGTTTAGAACACCGCTTAACGGTATATTATTTATGGGGTGTCTAGGAAAGTGTTAACGGCGAAACCGCCAAAAGAGAAAGGGTTATTTAATTAAGGACCTTCGCGAAAGCGTCGGAAAACCTCCCCTTATCTCTGCACTTACCTGGCCTCGTGATCGGTATATCTTGAGCCCGTTTCTTGACACAGTTTTACTTCACCAATTAAGTTCTTGAGCAGGTCTAGTTGACCTTGGTGAACTCTAGAACGATTAGGAGTGTGGTATTTTTGTATCGTGATTATTTTGTCCAGATTATTTTTGTGTGTATATTTCATTCTTTTGTTCATAACTAACTAAAAAAAACCCTACATTCTTCTCCCCTCCTTTTCTCTTATTCTTCTTCCTCTCTTCATTCATGGGTACCCCACTTCAAAAAACTCTTGCCGAACTTTGGTACCCACAACCAGACATAACCTCATACGGTTCTTGCTTTGGTCGAACTTCGAACGACCCCTCCATGCCCAAAATTTCATTGAGAGATCGGATAGACGCGTCTAGGACAAACAATTGAACTCCGCAATCCACTTCGTATCAACCGTTTTAAACATTCACCCTTTGTTATGTTGATACCCCTTTTGAGAGTCCGGTTATAACTCCGAAACCCACGTCTATTGCTGAACATAGTGAACAATCTCGTAGCCGATTTTTCACTCCTTTCAACACTTCCAGTTCTTCGGATCAACAATTCCATTCACTTTCTTATCCAAAGGTTGATTCTACCCCTGTCCAGCCATTCAATTCCTACCAGTCCTACCCGACTTTTACACCTTCCCTAGACATTGCTTCTGAACCGCCATTTGGGAGTTTCCAGTATCCAAACAACTTTGAATCTTTTACTGAAACCCCTTCACAACCTATGTCTAGTCTGGAACAGTCGTTGGAAGACTTTAGGGTAGCGTCATGCCAACAGATGATGGATTTGAATGCGTCCATGGCCACCCTCATACAACCTAGTGACCCGATAGCTAGTTTTCAACTAGCTCCACATTTTCCAATGTATGATGAGGCGGTAGGACAGGCTGAGAATTTGAGTGGACAGAGTGGGCTGTATACCCTTCCAAATCAAACCTACCCATTACAAATTGAATCCCACAGCTCCTGTTTTGAAAGTCTATCAAGTGTCCCAAATGAATTATCAATTGAAGATAGGATGATGCATGCGTTGTGCGACCTTGTAGTGTTTGATTTGCCCGATTGTGAAGGGTCCCTTTTGAGTGAAACCACACCCAATCCTTTTGACCTCTACACCTCCATCTTAGAACCAGAATCGATTGAAATCCATGCTTTTGATGAGGTGTCTGAGAAAATTGATTTTCACTTGATTGAGGATATTGACGCTGGGAATGTTTTGGATGATGAACCCACTGCTTTGGATGTGTTTTTCTTTCCAATTCATCATCTCGAGTCATTAACTGTTTTTCCTGAACTCCATATGCATCTTGATTTTGATGAAATTTGCATGGATGAGCTTAACTTTGAGGAGAATTTTGAGGATGAAACAGTTTTACTTGATGAGTCGGATTTTCCAATTCATCCTATCCCTTTTATTGACTGTGTACACCCTCCAGAACGCTTAACCGATACCCTTCCTCAATCACTTCCCCACATCCTTTCCGTCGTTCCAACCTTGCAACAAACCATATCAATTTCATTTCCTATGTCTGGTTTACCAAGTTCGGCGTACCCAGGTTTTCTTACGAATCTTGAGGGATTTGACCCCATTTCTCGACGGGTTAATAGATTAGCACAATCGCTTTTTACACATCGATCATTACAAATTGTGCTAATTTATTCACTCCATTTTCACCCTCAAGTTCGTACTCTATTTCTTTTTCCCTTCCTCCATTCTTCTTCTCATATACCGAGACCGTATCCCATTTCTATTTGCATACGGTCTCGCGTATTCTCCATTTCTTTCCTCTCCGTATTCTTTCATCAACCAGTACACCACAGAGATAGAATTTTTGAAGGGTTGGTGCTCACTTTTGGCCTGTGTAAGGCCTTGTATAGATTGAAACTGTTCTCCCCCCTAACTCTGAACTTTAACGCTTAACAGTGGAAACACTGTTTTACTTAAGTTTGGGGGGAACCTTTTTGTGTATATATTTTTGGTTTTCCTTTTTGTTTTGTATATAATTTGTTTTTGGGGAGCGCCGACAATTTTGACCCTCTTGGTGTAGCCTGACAGTGAGGGCACTGTCAAGTTTAAGTTTGGGGGTGTGCTCGGTAAGCTTTCTTCCTTCGTATTCATTTGTATATTTTGCATTTTCATACTTTATTAAAAACCCATAAAAATCAAAAAAATTTACAAAAAATATAAAAACTTTGTCGTCAAGTTAGCTAATAGGGTAACTTAGATTTTTATTCCGAAAGTTTAGTTGATACGTTAGAAATAACTAAATTCTAGGCTTAGGAATTGAAAACCCTAAAAATAACCCTCTTTTTGTTTAAACTTGGTAAGTATACGTCCTTACAGTTTTTTTTGAGAAATAGGTAATCTTGAGTTCAGTTCTTTAGATAAGTCAAGATGAAGGGAAAGTATTGAAGCTTTACTGAAGGATAAGTCTGAAAAATAGTTTCTATTCTTGAGTTCAAATTTAGAAAGTATATACCCTACAAACTGCACTTACACGCACTTTGAAACTTAGGATAGTAGAGGATACCTAGAAATACTCTTGCCTGAAAACCTAATATGAAAGAAAAAACGGTAATTAAAGCTAAACACCCAAAAGAGCATATTGAAAAATATATCCGGTCTTGAAAAAGAAAAAAAAAGAAAAAAAAAATAAAGTCAAGACCTGAAAACTGCTATTTACGCTTTAATCTCACGCATTCAGTAATCGACCGTTAGTGCCTCAAGAAGCATTAATAGTCGCATGAAAGGTGTGTAAGCAACACCGTCCATCATTAATGAAAAGAAGTAGTATTATGTATTAAGGCAAGGCTACTATAGCTTGAATTGAATTCTTGAGTGTAGGGGTGTAAATATACACACACATAGGGGTATACAATCGATGTTTGGAGAAAAGATAAAATGAAGAATAAGACTTATGTTTTCTGTAAAGTTGATAAAAACCCCTGATTTAAGACCGCACTTTTAGAAGGAAAACTCAGGAGATACCAACATCTTTCTAAACTTTTTTAGAACGTATAGGATCCGGGGTTAAATAGATAGGAGGTGTGAAACATAAGGGTTGGATATTTCTAACATAGGATAATGTAATTTCTAACATAGATACTAAACTATAGGAGTAGAATCGACGTTAACTTGTGAACTAGCTTGACGGGATTTTGTGGGTAGTATCCGCTGAAAACCCTCAGGAGACAACACTTCTCCTACTAGGGACACCTAAAGGTTTAACGACTTGTTGCACGTGCTTAGTGCAATCGCGTTCCCTGCGAAAGTGAAGCTAGGATTTTGTTTTGCTCGGGACGAGTAAAAGATAAGTTTGGGGGTATTTGTTCAGACCAGAATATTGCATTTTAATACTGCCCATTCATTATCTATTTTTTTGTATATTTCGGTACTATTAACCGGTGTTTGCTCAATAATACAGATTACAGGTATCCGTGACAAAATACTGGAAATACACTTAATATCACAGATATATCATTTGTGAGCTGACACTGCAACCAGAAACGCAAACCGACCGATATCCCAAGAGTTATTTTGCAAACAAGTGTGTGCACAACATTTTGGTCCAACACATTACATGTGTGTGCACACAACTCTTGGAACATGGACCATGGACCTAGTGGCAGCTATGGCATGTGGGCTAGAGCAAGTGGGCATGAGGTGATATGGGCTAGAGCAAGTGGGCATGTAGTGATGTGATGCATAGCTACTTATTTCCCTCCAAGAACTGGATGCATACCAATTCAAATTTGAGAAAACCAGCAACACCAAAGTCATACTGGAGACAACCCCAGCACACCACAGGAGCACGAGCCCATATGCTCGGATTTGACCCGAGCACATGGCCTCCCAAACCGAGGTCGCCGCCCCCTGCTCCCAAATGCTGCCATCTTTCTGTGGGCCCCTCCTTGCTGCTACGTAGCCCTATTTTTATTGTTTATTTTCTTTTATTTTGAGCCTATATATAGCATGCAATGGGCAAGGGTTCATGGTCTCACTTTTGCCCAATTTTTCCATACATTGTATCATTCTTTTCATTTTGTTTTCTCCCTCTTGTAAATAACTTAGCTTCCCCTTGAGATCCTTGCCTTCTCTTGATCTTTCAACCTCTTCATTGAGCTTGAAGGTTTAAGAGTTGGTATTTGATCTCAAGGGTTGTATCATTTTGGAATCAATAAAGTTCTCTCTTTTGTGCTTCAGTTTGCCTTGGGTTTTTAGCTCTCTCTTGATCTTACAACCTCTTAATTGAGCTTGCAAGTTTAAGTTTGGGTTATTAAACCCATGGTGTGTAACTTGTTCCATAGTTCCTAGTTCTTTCTTTCTTGCTTATTTCTTTCTCGCTTTTTATTACTTACTTTACATTCATGTCTTTTACTTTCATCACTTAAATTCTATGCCCTTTACTTACTTGTAATGCTTTTTCCTTTCTTCTCTTTTCTCTTTTCTTTTGCTCTTTTTGTTGTTGTTAATATTGTTGTTTGGAAAAGAAAAGATATTGTAAGTTAAAGTTTCGTTCCTCATATCCTTTTCCCGTATTTTTCATTTGAAACTCCGCCCAAACCTTACACAAGCGCTCCGTTAGGCACCCTACCCTACCAAGGTAACGATGATCCCTAACCGCGACCGGTTGCATTCGGATTGGCCGGAGGCGAAAGCAAGAGACAAGAACGGACGGACAAGGGTCAATAAGCCGGATTCCACGAATACCGTTTTTAAGCACCCTAATCCACGTTGTTGCCGATTGCTCTAGCTTCATTTGCTAAGTTTGGCTCAAAGAACTTGAATACGAAATTCTTAAACTTACACTATCCTATCTAATCCTAACAATTGTTTACTTTGCATATATACACTTAGGGTAGATTTGAACAATTCCGCCATCGCGTATTAACTCGTTACGACAAGAACTTAAAACGCTCCGCTTCCCTGTGGATCGACCCGTGCTCATCGCGGCTAGCTGCAAAGCGACACTATCCTGATTGCGGTTAACTTTTAAATTCTTTCAATCATTGATCGAGCTGGGAAGCTGCTAGGTGGCCTCTTGATGAGGGCTTTGATCCTTAGCGTAGATGGGTAGGAATTTACCTGCTGAGGATTGACGAAGCAGGGAAGCTTCTCGGTGGCCTCTTGATGAGGGCTTTAGACCCTTGGCGTTGGTGGGTAGGGAACTACCCGCCAGGGATTAACCGGGCAGGGAAGCTGCTCGGTGGCCTCTTGGTGAGGGCTTCGATCCTTAGCGTACGTGGGTTGGAAGTTACCCGCTAAGGATTGACCGAGCAGGGAAGCCGCTCGGTGGCCTCGAGATGAGGGCTTTTTAGACTTCTCTTCGCCTTCATGGGGCGTCGTTCAATCTTCCTTGACCCGTAAGATCTGAAAGAGTGACCGTCGCAGACAACACGTGGCAGAAACGTACAGGCGAGGCACGACGCTCCGTGGTTCGCGTCGTTCCAACTTCCATTGACTGCTTAAGGGCTCGTGAGGATTGGCATGGTCGTCATGTGGCAGCTCTGTATTGGGAAATTTGAAAATATCCCGTGATTCGCTTTGCTGTGCGCGCAAATTTCGGCATTTGGGGATTCTGTTGGGGCTATAAATAGCGAAGGCATGTTGATTTCTTTTAGCCTTGAGTTTCTGAAAATGGCCGGATGTCTGTGTGTGCTCATCAGGAAGATCATTTCTCGCAACGATATGTATCTCTACAACCTCGACTGATCCGAATAGACGTACGAGGCGGTGATAGACCGCGTGGAGGGCCACTTCGGACACCTTCTTCCCCGGCGATCACCACTCCTCCAAGTGCTTATTTATGCGATCTAGAGGAGGTCCCTGGGTTTGCACAATGTCTTATCTTCGCAGTTGAGGGATGAGGTGATCAAGAAATTGCACTTGATTTACCATCTCGGCCTGATCTTGAAGAGTAGGTGGGACCGATCAGCGGGCCTTCTTCTGAAGTGTTTCCAGAAGAGGCTAATCGTTGATTTTTGTCCGACTGGTGGCGCTTCCGAGCTATCCGAGGAGGCTAGGGCTCGGCTGGAGGAGATTTCGTCGGAGTACCATCAACAATGCTTCCTCAATCCCCGGCCTCCTTTGCTGTAATTTTTGTAAGGCCGAGGAGCCTATAATACCTCTTAATGAATAAAATTCTTCTTTTCTGATATGTTTTGTCTTCTTTTATCCCTTAGCATTTTTTTTTACATATTTTCTCAAAACGAATCTAGGGATCTCGGAACCGAGGAAGAAGAAAATATATCGAAGAAGTCTCTTCTAATTCACGAGACTTAAGAAAAATCACATAGCTTTGAAAAGAAAAAAATACATTCATTTGTATAGTTTGAGTTTTTCAGCATTGTAGGGCCGAAGAAACTTGCGTCCCCCGGCGTCTTATAAAAGATAGGCTCCACCGGGCAATACTTCGGAGACGAGGAAAGGGCTGTCCCACTTCCGGATGAACTTGTGCTGTTTGCACTGACCTACGAATTCGTTCCGCCTTAAGACCAAATCTCCCGTCTTGAAGGCGCGATGCTTAACTCGTGCGTTGTAGTAGCGAGCAGTTTGTTGTTGGTAAGCGGCCGCCTTAATCTGCGCTCGGTCTCGCTTCTCTAGAAAGATGTCCAAATTGGTCCAGAGTGCCGAGGTATTGGCTTCGTCATCGAAGTGTTTGACTCTGTAACTGGTCAGTCCGATCTCCGCTGCGACCATTTCCTCAGTACCGTAGCAGAGGCTGAGGGGGTCTTTCCCGTAGGCGTTTTCTTTGACGTGCGTAAGGCCCATAGTACCCGTGGTAGTTTCTCGACCCAGCTGCCTTGCTTTCCTTCCAAACGAGCTTGAAGACCTCGGATGACGTCTCGGTTAGCAACCTTAGGCTATCCGTTGCATTGAGGATGCGCGACCGCGGCAAACTTCATTAGTATGTAGTATTCGTTGTAGAACTCTTTGACTTTGTCGTTCTCGAAATTCATCTCGTGGTTGGTAATGATGCACCATGGGATCCTAAATCGAGAGATTACGTTGTTCTGCAGGAACTTTATGGTAGAGGCTGCGTCCGGTTTTCTGATGTGAACGGCCTCAATCCACTTCGTGAAATAGTCTACCGTGACGAGGATGTACTTGTGTCCGTTCGTACCAGTGGGGAGTTGGCCCACCATGTCCATCCACCACCGGGCAAACGGCCAAGGGGAGGTGAGGGCCGTTAGCTCGGTAGCCGAAAGATGTGGTATGTTGCCGTGGAGTTGGCAGCTTTTGCATCTTCTGACGAACTTCTGAGCGTCTTGGTGTACCGTCGGCCAATAATATCCTTGGAGCAGCGTCTTCTGGACCAAGGTACGGGTCCTTTGATGCGCTCCACCGACCCCTTCATGTATCTCACGCAGGACATAGTCGGCTTCATGAGGGTCGACGCACCGGAGCAGAGGTTGTGTGTATGATTTCTTGTAAAGGTTTCCATTGCTCCAGATGAAATGGCGGGCTTTGGATCGAAGGCGGCACACTTCCCCTCGGTCTTCCGGAAGTGTACCATCCTTCAGGAACTCCATGAGGGGCTTCCTCCAACCCTGGCCTTCTTCTTGAGCAGTGTATACTTGAAGCGTCACCTCTCTGTCTTCCATGCTGGGCCGTGGCAAGAATTCGAAGAGGACATTCCTCTTATTGTTGGCAGTATAGGAAGATGCAAGTTTTCTTAGGGCGTCGGCTTGGGCATTCAGGTGTTGGGGAATCTGTTCCACTTGGAGTTCGTCAAAAATTTTTGTAGTCTTTTCACCTCGGCCAAGTACTTCACCATGAGCGGCTCTCGGGCCTCGAAGCGCCCGGTCACTTGGACGACAACTAGCGTGGAGTCACCACGAATCCGGATCATCTTCAGCCCTACCCCGGAAGCGATTCGCAACCTGGCTAGCAAGGCTTCGTATTCCGCGGTGTTGTTTGACGCTATGAACCTGAGCTTCAAAGAGTACTCCATCTCTGCTTCGTTTGGGCCTCGAATGATAAGGCCAGCCCCGCTCCCTTCCTCGGTAGAGGACCCATCGACACAGAGAATCCACTCGGGGACGGAGTCGGGTACTTCCTCGACTGAGGATCGGGGTTTGCCGTCCCGTATTACCGCTTCTTCTTTAGTGGGAATAGTATATTCGACCATGAAGTCAGCTAGGACCTAATCTTTGATAGCTTGTCGAGGGCGGTATTTGATGTCGAATTGGGATAATTCCTACCTCCATTTTTCTAGACGACCTGATGACTCGGGGGAGGCGAGAATTGTCTCTATAGGATGCTCAGTGAGAACGAAGATGCTGTGCGCCTGGAAGTAGTGCCGAAGTTTTCTTGAGGTGACAACAAGAGCCAAGACTATCTTTTCTATGGCTGGGTACCTTGTTTCCGCGTCTTTGAAGACATGGCTCATGTAGTAGACCGGCTTCTGTACTCCTTTGATTTCTCGGATGAGTACCGAGCCAGCAGCATGATCGGAGACCACAAGGTACAATGATAGCTCATCTCCTTCAATTGGTCGAGTGAGAAGTGAGGGAGTTGCCAGGTGCGCTTTGAGCTGCTCGAAAGCGTTTTGACATCCTTTCGACCATTCGAACTTTGGGATCTTTCTCAGGGCTTTGAAGAATGGGAGGCACTTTTCTCCGGATCTCGACATGAAGCGACTAAGAGCAGCCACTCTCCCCGTAAGTCGCATGATCTCAACGTTGCTCTTTGGTGTGGCCATGTTGAGAATGGCGCTGATCTTTTCCGGGTTTCCTCGGTGGGTAACCATGAACCCGAGGAATTTCCCGCTAGTGACTCCGAATGTGCACTTGGCTGGATTCAGCTTCATTTTGTACTCGTGGAGGATGTCGAATGTCTCGCCAAGATCTTTGGTGTGCTTGTCCGATGAGGTTGATTTCACGAGCATTTCATTGACGTAAACCTTTATGTTCTTCCCGATCCGCGGTTTGAACATTTTGTTAACTAGGTGATGATATGTAGCTCCGACATTTTTGAGGCCGAAGGGCATCACTTTGTAGCAGTATACCCCCCGGTCCGTGGTGAATGCGGTAAGTTCTTCATCTGTCGGGTTCATATGGATCTGGTTGTAGCCGGAGAAGTATCCAAGAAGCTGAGCAATTCGTGGCCTGCCGAGCTGTCTACTAGCTAGTTTATCCGAAAGAGGGGATAGTTGTCTTTCGGGCAGGCCTTGTTCAGGTCTGTGAAGCGACGCACATGCACCACTTTCCGTTCGCCTTTTTAACCATGACTACATTCGCCAGCCAATCCGAGTAGTCAACATTTCGAATGAAGTTGGCTGTGAGCAATCTATCGACCTTGTTCTCGATCGCCTATTGCTTGATCGACGCCGAACTTCGCTTCTTTTGTCTAACGGGTCAGGCCTTCGGGGCGACCCCGAGCTTGTGCGAGATTACTTTGGGGTCGATCCTAGGCATGTTAGCAGGTGCCCAGGTGAACACGTCCGAGTTCCCTCGGAGAAAGCATATCAAGTCTTCATGCCGGGTTCCTGTTAAAAGAGATCCGATCTGGACAGTCCGTCCCTCATTCCCCTCGAAGAGGGGGACTTCTGTTAGCGTCTCCATCGGGGCTCCTCTGATTTCTTTCTGTTCATCACGAGTGTCCAAGGACCCCTGGAAATCATTTGCGCCTTCGAGGTTGTCGCTCTGCTCTCCGGTGGTGGATGTCACGGTGAAGCAGATCTTGGCGATTTGCTGGTTCCCGTAGGCCCCGCCTATTCCCTTTGATCTAATGGAAATTTGATCGCAAGGTGGTAGGTCAAGATTTGAGCCCGGAGGGCGTTTAATGTCGGGCGTCCTAGGAGGATGTTGTAGGATGGGGGGATCCTAGCGACGATGAATTCCACCGGTACGGTCCTCGTATGGCCCGCTTCCCCAATGTTGAGGAGGAGGGTTACCACTCCCTCGGCCGGGATGGAATGGTTAGTAAACCCTGATAGGACGTGGGAGGTTGGCCGTAGGTCGGACGGCCCTAGCCCCATATGCTGGAAGCAGTCATAGAAGAGGATATCTGCCGAACTTCCGGAATCGACCAATATCCTCTGAACCTCGTAACGATGGACCCGTGCTGTAATCACGAGAGGGTCGTTGTGAGGCAAGGATATACCGTGGAGGTCTTCATCAGTGAAGATGATGGGCTCGGCGGTCCTGCATTTCTTCTGGGGAGGGTCGCTTGTTCCCTCGGTGGGTAGGAAGTGGTGAGTCTCGCCGGCTCCACGGACAGACCCTGAGGAAATGACCATGATTTGGCCGATCGTTAATTCTCCGGGAGGGGGCTGGTTCTCGTGCCCCCTGTCTTCCTGTCGCTTGTCCCTTAGGTACTTTGCCAGGTGGTCAGAGCGGATCAACTTCTCGATATAGTCGCGGAGTTGTTTGCAGTTTTCGGTCGGGTGGCCCTGCGACCGATAGAAGGCGCAGTACGGGCTTCGGATACGTTGAGCTGCTCTATAGGTGACCGGTGGGAGCATGAAGAATCGCTCGCCCTTCTCCTCCTCCACCAGCTTGATCTGGGAGATGTTCAGAGGAGTATACTCCTGGAACTTTGGGGAGTATGGTCTTGGCCGGTTGACCTTCTTCTTCTCTTCTCTGCCCCTCTTCTTTTGGTCGGTTTGTTCGCCCCAGGACAGGTTGGCGTTCACCTCAGACTCGAGTTGGATCTCTCGCTCGGTCCAAGCTTTTACCTCGGCCATGGTCTTAGGTTGCGCTAATACAAAAGAGCGGAGCCACTCTTTGTGCCTAAGACTCGACCTTAGGGCGGTGATGACAGTTTCATCTCGGTGCTCGGAAACCTCGAGAAGAGTGGTGTAGAAGCGAGTGACGTATCCTTTAAAGGATTCCTTGTCCCCGCTCTTTATGGTGAAGAGGTAATCGACAGTTCGCTTCTGTCTTCTGTTTCCGACGAAGTGACCGAGGAACTGGGTGGCCAGCTCATCAAAGGTAGAGATGGAGCGTGGCGTGAGTCCTCGGAACCAATCCCGACCAGCCCGGTTGAGGCTAGCGGAAAATGCTCGGTATTGAGCAGCGTCAGAGTTATCCTGGAAGCTCATGCCCGCCGTAAATGCGTCCAGATGGTCCTTTGGGTCAGATTTCCCGTCGAAGAGGGCCACCTTGGGAAGCTTGTTCCTGGACGAGATGTGTACGGCGAGCAGCGTCTCGGTGAAGGGCTTCGTAAGTGAGTCGGCGGCATACCTAGCCCCTTCACCGGATGGATGAACCTCCCGATGTATGCCCTCGATTTTCTTTTCGATGGCGTCGAGGCGGTCGTGATACCTCGAGGATTCGGCGCAGTCAGAGTGGTGGCCCTTCCCGCTTGTGGTCTGCGCCAGGTTGCGATTCTGATTCCGTTATATCAAATTCCTTAGGTGTTAGTTGTATGTATGCCCTAGAGGCCATTACTGTACATACGATGTATATTGTAGTGGATGCTTGGACATATATGGAGGACTTTCTTGCTTGACATGATAGTACGCTATCTGGTTGTTCTTTATCTTAACATGTACTCTGATTGTCTCTATGTCACATGTTGATAAAGCCCTTAGGATGGGTACTTGACTACCAGGACTATGATGCAGATCATACTAGTGAGGACAATGTAGTCGCCAAGTACATCCTTCAAATGTTCCTAGTCGTAGGAGTACCGAGACAGGGCATCGATACTCTAGAGTAGACTAGCGTATGCGCTTCTTGACCCATATGATGGGCGATGGATGATCTCATATCCATTGGTGTTTGACATCAGAGAAGGTATACGGGTGCTCAGTGGAGACTAGGTACACTAGACGGACTCGCCGAGAACTCCCAGATGGTATTATACCTCACGTCAGATGGCAGTTCTCTGGTGACACTGGTACAGAGTAGTCTGTAGACCCGAGATCGTCATAGAGTCTTGTGTGATTCCCACCGTGCTTTGATTTCCATCATACCATGTCCAAGAGGGCGTGCAAAAAGGTGGCTTTTGGGTACAGTCCCGAATCACATGGAGGCAATGAGCGATAGGAGGGGATTCGTCTCTCCCGGTATAGGGAGTTGATGTTGCGCTGTGTTCGATTGGCTATAACTGGAAATCCCTGGCCAGGGTTGCTGAGATTTACTGGTAAGTGTTATCAGTAGTTTCTCGAACTGTTATAGACCCCATATCGACATGACTTATCAAGCTACTGGGGTCTGACGTTTACCACCCATAGGCGAGATATGCGACATATCAGACGAAAAGACCGGACTGTACGGGGGTGTTACTGACTGGATTCGCAGGAGAATGTACAGGCTTGCTTGTTGATCTTCTGATCGCTCAATACCTGGGTGGCTGTTACTTTTAGCTGACCGCTTGCAGCTTGTGGGTGTTTGATATGATCATCACCTACTGCCGGCGTATTGACGATTCTTTAGAGTCCTACACAGAGGTTTCTTGGCTCAGGCAAAACGGAGTAGGAGCACATATATGATATGTGCGGGACCGAGAACAATATGTGTATGTGATACCGTATTAGATTCTCGCGATATGAGATATCGGCCGGGTATATGTGATATAGCCGGGTCATCGGATCAAGTGTTGATTCGATGAACTGATACAGATTATATTAGTCGGTTATTTGTGAAATAGCCGGATTATCGGATCAAGTGTTGATTCGATAATTTAATGTATAATTATATATTTGATATATTAAATTACATTAACTGATATAAGCTCACTAAAAGATTCTTTTTCTCACTCGGGTAATACATTGATATATATGCGATATATGTTAATTGTATTATTTTATTTTGTTACAATAAATATTGTATATGTGATATATAATATTGTAACATGATATGATTACTAATGCAACATGTTTAGTGGAGATTAAACAAGGTTAGGGTTTGATTTGGGTTAGTTCTTTCTTGAACCTTCTAGAAGGTTTCATTTTGTTTCTTGCAAAGATATTTTGTTTAGATATTTGCAAGATATTTCCTAACCCAACCCACACCCTTTAACCCTAGTTAACTCTCTACATTGGTTAACTCTCTTCATCTTTGACCATGGTTGCATAAGCAATTAAAAACACAATTCATTATTCATCACAAAAGGATTACTATTCTTCTTCTTCCTTTTCTAGCTTTTTGAGAGTGATGAAAATGAGTGAGATTAAGAAAACAAATGAGAGCTAAAATTCTACTTCATCATCCTAATCTATCCTAGCCATTTAGATTATGGTGTTCACTTCATTAGTGAGTGAGAGATTGTGTTAAAGAAACTTCAAGATAGATCATCTTTGTTATCGAAGATCGGAAGCAAGTTTTCATCATTCTCTTCGTGGAGCCTCTCTAGAGTCCGGGTACTCGATGATCGCAGTGAAGGGACCTCAACACGGAGCTTTAGAAGTGAAGGACCGGACTACAAAGGTTGTAATCCCAAACTCTTAGATGTAAAGATGTTTACATGCTTTATTTCGCCTAATCTCTAGTTTAAAGATCTTGGTTAGGGTTGTTCGGCACGGCTAAATTTTAAATCGGGCATGGTTGATGCCTTGTAGAACCTTATTAGAGTGCCTAGTAACCCTGCATTAGGTCCCCTGGTGAGGTCCTTCTTGAGTCTTCGCGGCGAGTGCCGTTCGTGCGATCCCGTCGAGGCAGAGGGAGTCGGTTATGCCTGGGAGCAGGCGAGCTGACCGATACCTCCTCAGGAGACGGGAACGTGACGGGCCTCCGTTGTTCGGTGGTGCCATCGTAGGCGGTGTCATCCGCCCTTCTGTGGAGGTCATGATCCCTGGGAGGGGGAACGGCGACCTGAGGGGCCGGGCCCGCCGTTTGGACATGGACAAGGGTGCCCACTATGGATGTGAGCCTGTCGATCCTTGCCGAGAGGGCATAGATGGCGTTCGGAGGGGGAGTAGATCCGTCCGTGCCTCCGTTGTGGGGGAGGAGGCAGCTTGTGCTGGGATTGTCACGGTTTCCGCTCGCCATGCAGTCGAGAGCGGAAGATCAACTTTCGATGGGTGGAAAAAATTGCATTCCCACAGACGGCGTTGTTTCCCCCAATCAGAGTAAAGTTCTGTTTAAAATTAAAATTTTGAAATAAAGCAAATGCTTCTTAGCAGCGCCAAGTGCGCTGCACCCTAAGCAGCGCACCACGTGCAAAGCACGTGTGCGCTAGCGCTAAGTGCGCTGCGCTCTAAGCAGCGCACCACTTGCAAATCACGGGTGCGCTAGCGCTGGAACTAAAAGCTCCCCACCGGAAGATCAAAAATCCAATAATAACGATAGATCATTAATTAATCAGAATTAAATTCTGTTAAGGAAAGATTGCTCAAAATCTATTCGAACAAAAAGATTGTGCTCTGTAAATCAGAGCACCATTGGATCAATGATCCAATAGTGATTAAAAATCACCAAAATACAGAATAAATTTTGTATGGAAAGATTTTCCAATCTTGTTAAAAACAAGAAAATTGCCTTCTGTAAATCAGAAGCCCTTGAAACAAAGATCCAACGGTGGGGAAATCCCCAGATCAATTGGAGAAAAGATCTCCTTAACTGATTGAACAAATCATCTTGCCCTATATAAAGGCCCCCAGACTTCAAGTCTGAAGAGGATATACAGAAAAAAAGAGAGGAACCCCCATAAGGTTTGAGAGATCTCAGAAAGAAGAGCCAAGCTCTCAGAGAAAGAAGATTTTCTTCAAGATAAAAAATGATGAACAGAGAGATGAAATCATCTCATAATTAAAAAGAAGAACTTACTTATTTTTTTAAGATCATAGATCTACAAGACCAAGGTCTTTCACAAAGAGATCAAAGGATCTCATCATAAAATAAAAAGAAGAACATAATTCTTCTCATAGATCATAGATCTACAAGATGAAGGTCTTTTATACAAAGAGATCATGAACATCTCATTATAAAAAGGGGGGAGAATAATTCAATTCTCTTAAGGATCATAGATCCATAAAGGCAAAGCCTTTCATCAATACAAGAAATTAAAGCATCTCCTATAAAGTAAGAACTTTTGTTCTTAGAATCTTGAGACAAAGTCTCTCATATACAAGAATTTATTTCACAGATCATAAAGTTGATCAGATAGCGCTCTGCGCTGATAAATTAGCGCTCTGCGCTCTATGACTAGCGCTTTGCGCTCATGGAATGGCGCTCAGTGCCCAGCGCACCACGTGCTCCTCATGTGTGCGCCACTTAACAGTTAGCGCTCTGCGACTAGCGCTTTGCGCTCATGGAATGGCGCTCAGCGCCGAGCGCACCACATGCTCCTCACGTGTGCGCCACTGAACTAATAGCGCTTTGCACTCATAAATCAGCGCAATGCGCTCATAGACTGGAGCTCAGCGCCAAGCGCACCACTTGTCCCTTACGTGTGCGCTATTTGGCAGAAGCGCACTGCGCTCTTTGACTGGCGCAAAGCGCCAAGCGCACCATGTGCTGCGCTGATAGAACATAAATTGTTCTTTAATAATCCCAGAGCTATAATGAATGCTCAGCATTCAATAAAAGACAAAAATATTATCAGAATTCAAATCAATGCTCAGCATTGTTAAAAGGGCCAAGCCCAAATAAATGCTCAACAACCCAAAATAAATGTTAAACATTTTAACTTGATTGGACTTAGCCCAAGATTGTCCATAAATCCTCAATTCAGATTAACTGAACCCATGTGCTCACAAATCTTTTGATCTTAGTCTCAAATTGGACTACAGATCTCTCAACCAAAATTGGTTCAAGGGTACATCTCTTTACTCCTCTGATATTTGTCGTTGTAATCCTTCAACGTCTTCAGAGAGGTGACGGGTCCCGACAACCATACATTTCATAGACTATGACGTCTTTAAACTGGACTGTGGGGTCCTTAAGCCTATGGACTATGATGTCCTTAACCTTGGACTGTGGGGTCCTTAAACTCATGGACTATGATATCCTTAAACTTTATAGACTATGACGTCTTTAAACTGTAGACTGTGGGGTCCTTAAACCCATGGACTATGATGTCCTTAACCTTGGACTGTGGGGTCCATAAGCCCATGGACTATGATGTCCTTAACCTTGGACCGTAATGTCCTTAAACTAATTATGGACCGCAATGTCTCTAAACTAAACAATAGAGCTTAAATGCTCTTTTGTTGGATCTAAATGATCCTGTTAAGTAGATCTTAGTCTAAAAATAGACTAACGTATCCTTAACAAACGTTAAGTTGATCTTAGTCTAAAATTAGACTAACGTACCCTTAACAAACGTTTAAGTTGATCTTAGTCTCAAATGAGATTAACGATCCTTAAAACCCAACCCAAACCCAAATCTAAGAAAATACGGATTTGGACTAATCCACGCCCTACGGGCGACAACATAAATTAGTCTCAGTATACAATCCACGGGCAGCGAAAAACAAAACAAACACCCACGACACGAAGTGACTATCTGGAGAAGGAGAAAGTGGTTACCGCGATACTGTAGCGTAATTAACTGCAGGGGCTTGCGCCTGCAGGGAAGAGCGTCCCCACAATCAAAAACCCCTCAACGAGGGAGAATCTGAAGAAGTCTGCTACATCGGCCGCATCCGTCTAAACCTTCAATATACGGTGCCATAAATCAACTTGGCATTTTCGGAGAGGTGGACGGATAGCACCAAATAGCATCTGCCCTCAAAATTCAGGCAAGACGAACCTACGCGGTTTCGTCTCTATTTTCGGTGGAGAACAGATTCTGGCACGCCCGGTGGGACCTTTTCCTCTTTCCACTCCACACTTCGTGTGTCGTGTTCGCGAACGAATCGCGATTTGATATGGTTGCCCTTGGGTTCGAAGTACTAAGATTTGGTTTTGCTCCCATGCAGAAAAGAGAACATCAATGGCCTCTAATTGCTCCAGCCGCAACTCCCGTTCCGCCTCAGCTGGAGGAGTAACCTACGGGCCCCAAGTGGCCTCCCTCTTCACAATGCCAGTGGAACAGCTGACTCAGGCCACTACTGGATTGTTCTTCGGGACCATGCTCTCGCCAACGAGCTTCAGCGCCCCTATACCATCGCAAGAAGCTCCCAAGAAGTCGGTCTTTGATCGGCTTGCAACTACTGCAGCCCCTCTCAACGGGTCGTCCAAGTCCACTGCCTCAGTTTTCAACAGACTGGGCCGAAGCTCAGATGGGCCCATGAAGAAGCCTACAATTCTTGAAGAGGTTATCCCGAAGCAGGTAGCCATTCCTGTCCCTGAAGTCGTCAAAGTGGCTTCCTCTAGTAAGGAGTCAGTCTTTGCAAGATTGGCCGTTTCAGCCCCCGTTCCAGAAAAGTCATGAAGGCTGTTCCCCCTAATTGAAAGTCAGCCTTCGCAAGACTGATTATCCCTTCTCAACGGACGTCAGTCTTCGACAGGCTATCGCCAATAACAATCTCTCCTCAAAGTAAGGGGCAAGAAGAAGCACATTCAACAGTGGAGGTGATCCTGGCCGCACGACATGATCGACGTCGCCATTGGCGCCGAGTGAGGAATGCTGGAGGCAGTTCACCCTCTCGATTTACGCCGCCAGCTCCAACGGTGGAAGCCGATGCTGCTGTTCCAACTGGGAACAGCTTTGAACCACTCAGGAGGGTCCGCAAGAACTCTCCGACTGCTGTGCTGAAAAGATCTCCTCCACCTGTGGAGAATGCCACAAATGCGAAGCTTGAACAGCCCCCTCAGCGGCTGTCCTCCAAAATTTACAAAGTATGGCGTCAAGTCCAAGACTCGGTGATTGATCAAGACTACTCCCGCCGACAGGAAAAGATGAAAGCACGGCGAGAAGAGGACTATCCTGTCAAGCCACAGAAGGTGTCATCTGTTCGGGTACCCGCTGCAATGGCTCCCTCAACTTCGACTGCTCACAAGAGAAGAAGGCCGGAGAAAATTCCCGTGTCTGCGACAAATGTCAAGGGCACTGAGCCTAAACGCCCTAAGTCTGGGGGCATGATGGTGCATACCGTCTATATATCATCCGGAAAAGAGGATAGCCGTATCTCCACAGGTCATCTACCGCTTACGCGATCAGTGACTAAGGCTCAGGAGCAGCAACAACAAAAGCTCCAAGAGATGTTAACAGCTATGGCCACACTTACGGGACCGAAAGCAAGCCCGGAGACATCCTCGGAGCAGCGTCGTGAGCAGGAAACTGATGCCGAATTCCTTCGAAGAATGCTTGAGAAGAAGGACAAAGAGGTTGCGAAATAAGCGGCCAATATAAAACAAATGGCCCATGTGTTCCAAGATATGGTGGACATGATGATTCAGCCGGACCCTCCAGCCGAAGATCCTCCGGTAATAATTGAAGATGACAGAGGGGAGACATCGAACCCTTCTCCGGCTCTTTCGGCAGCCAAGGAGGAGACCATCTCCAAGGCCGCCTTAGATGATTACATCGCTCAGAAGATACGAGTTCATCAGGCGAATGAAGCGGCTGGGCAAATTGTTAAAACTGGACGACCCTATCTGGGTTGGTATGACCAAATAAAGTACCCGCCGGGATAAACGATCCCCAAATTCCACGTATATAAGGGGACAGGAAATCCGCATCAGCACGTCGCTCAATTCAGAGCCTTGTGCGGCAACACTGGAGGCGACGACAAACTGTTGCTTCGCCAATTCGTTGGTAGCTTGTCAGAAAAAACATTTGAGTGGTATTCGGAGCTTCCCAACGACTCTGTCAAAACATTTGCAGAGATGGAGCTACTATTCACCCAGCGTTTCGCGAGTGCTAGTGAACGCACCCCAATAACGGCATTGATCAATGCCAGGGTGAAGCCTGGAGAGACATGGGTTCAATACGCAATACGATGGCGGAATTTATGGTCGAAGTACGAACAGCGCATCGAAGAAGCGCCTGCGATAGGCATGTTCGTGGGTACTCTTGATCCGCAGGCGACCATTTCGCAATTCATGATGTTCTTCAAGCCAACTACTTTCCAGGCCTTGATTGACAAGCTAGCCCAAATGGATCAGATGGGTCATAGACCATCTCCTTTGAAGCTGGAATCTCGAAATGAAAAAGGGAAAGGGAAAGCAACCTTCATCGCCAATACTCAACAACAGCCGAGCAACTTAAAGCCGGTTGTTCTCCAAAACAACGTACGTCCACGCCCATCCCTCGAGGAGAGACTGAGACGTCCTTACTCGTTTCCCCGGGATAAAACGAGGAGACTGTTCGAGCTGGCAGTGCGCAGCAAACTCATCAATCTGCCGGACCCAAAACGTCTGTTGCAGCCAGGCGATGTCAACAATCCTAATTACTGCCCTTACCACCAAGCAGTAAGCTATCCAATCAAAGATTGCTTCATTTTCAAAGGCTGGATTGAGGACCATTACCAACAAGGCAAATTCCCGCTGTCTGAAAACTGGAAGATGAACCCGCCACAACCACATGATCTGAAAAAGATGGACATGCCCGGGGCATCGTGCTCATTCATAGAGAAAGCCCCATGGACCGAAAAGTCCGTAAACTAGAAATTTGCCTCGAATACGGCGACCTTGGACCGAAACGTCCTTAAACTAACGACGGACCGAGGTGTCCTTATACTAACGATAGACCGGAACGTCGTTAAACTAACAATGGACCACTATGTCCTAAAACTGGCTGTTGACCGAGACGTCGATAAACTACTACAGACCGCAGCATCCCAAGGCTGAAACAAAAAAAAGAAATTAAAAAAAAAGAAAGAGAGAAGAAAACGGTATGTCCATAAGCAAAATGGGCACGGATGAAAACCCGAAAGGGCTCCGTGAGTAAAAACAGCAAGGCTACCGGCGAGTTTTGTGAAAACCCGAAAGGGCGCAATCTCGTTAAAAGACACTTGCAAGGCCCTCTCAACCTTGTGAGGAGAAATCACCTGCGTGAGATCCTTACGACTCACAAGGGACCAACACACTTAGGGATCCCCACGATTCCTAAGGAGAAATTAAACTTACGAGATCCTAACGACTCGTAAGGAGAATTTCCCTTTGAGACCCTCACGACTCATAGGGTTCAAAAGCCTTAAGCTACAGGGATCTGAACCTGTTCTTAAGCCATCACAATCTCCAATGTTGCCCTATAAGCGTTTCAATACTGACCCTTGTATATAATCCACGGGCACGAATAAACATTTCCCTAACAAAGTCCTACCAGCGACTTGGGATATGTTTACACAGTGGACAGCCCTTGTAAGTCCTCTCGACTTATAAAGAGAAAACACTCTTGTAAGATCCTTACGACTTATAACAGAACACACACTTAAGAATCCTCACGATAATTCACCCGCGAGATCCTCACGACTCGTAGGGAGAAATATCTTTATGAGACCTTTACGGCTCGTGAAATCAAAAGCCTTAGTCAACAGGATCCTAACCCCGTTTACTAAGTCACCTTTGTTCGACATCGACAAAGGCAAATGATGATTCGCTCCTGGCAATAACCCAGTCGTAGCGATGCTGATGCCTAAATCGGTATCAAATTCCAAACTCGCGGCGAAAAGTCAGCGAGCCACAAATGCATATGAAATAGCCGAAATGATTGGGCAACTTGCAACAAAATCGGCAAGTAAAAATGTATGCATACAAAATAGCCGAAATGGTTAGGCAACTAGCAATAAAAAGTAGCGAGTAAATAAAACAAATAGCCGAAATGATTGGGCACCGCGAAAAATATCCGAAATGATTGGGCAATCGTGACTTTCGCGATATAAAAGCTGAAATGGTAGAGCATCGCGGAAAGAAAAAATATATATAAAATGAAACTTGTTGCCCTACAGGTGAGATCACATCGATCCCTGTATACAATCCAGGGGCACAAACAAAGAGGGAACCATACCTTCCCACTAGGCTCCATCAGAAAAAGAAGCCCAAATCTCGACGGTTCACAGACAGCCTGGAGATCATCTCAGCATTCGACTCGTTACACCTGACACAATGTCAACAACGGCGTTCCTTCACAGTCCAGAAGGATGCAGATGCAATGTCAACGAAAGACCTCACGGTCGAAACAAAGCGGAGTGATGGTAAAATCCCAACTCCATCTCAGCATTCGTCTCGTTACACCAGATGCAATGTCAACAATGGCGTTCCTTCGCAGTCCAGCAGGATGCAGATGCAACGTCAACGAAAGACCTCATGGTCGAAACAAAGCGGAGTGACGGCAAAATCCCAACTCCATCCCAGCATTCATCTTGTTACACCAGACGCAATGTCAACAATGGCGTTCCTTCACAGTCCAGCAGGATGCAGATGCAATGTCAATGAAAGACCTCATGGTCGAAACAAAGCGGAGTGACGGCAAAATCCCAACTCCACCTCAGCATTCGTCTTGTTACACCAGACGCAATGTCAACAACGGCATTCCTTCGCAGTCCAGCAGGATGCAGATGCAACGCTAATGAAAGACCTTACGGTCGAAACAAAGCGGAGTGACGGCAAAATTCTAACTCCACCTCAGCATTAGTCTCGTTATACTAGACGCAATGTCAACAACGGCGTTCCTTCACAGTCTAGCAGGATGCAGATGCAACGTCAACGAAAGACCTCACGATCGAAACAAAGCGGAGTGATGGAAAAATCCCAGCTCCACCTCAGCATTCGTCTCGTTACAGCAGACGCAATGTCACCCCAGGATCAAAACAACGGAGCCATGGCAAAGTCCCTAGTTCCAAATTTCGACGCTTCACCAACAACCTAGAGACAACCGCGACATTCACCTCGATGCAGCAGACGCAATGCCAGCAAATGAAGCAAAGGTCAAATTCCTAGCTTCAGGGTCTTGACGGAAACTTATATAAAACCTGAAAGACTATCGGAGATCATCCCACATCAGCGCGGAGTGGTCACCACCTCGACGTTCGTCTCGATACAGCAGATGAGATGTCACCCCAACGTTCTTCCTCCAACAGGATTCGGACGCGCCAAAGCAAACGAAGCGAAAGACAATATTCCTAGCTTCAGGGTCTTGACGGCAACTCATATAAAACCCGAAAGACTATCGGAGATCATCCCATACTAGCGCGGAGTGGTCACCACCTCGACGTTCGTCTCAATACAGCAGACGAGATGTGACCCCGGCATTCTTCCTCTAACAGGATTCGAACGCGCCAAAGCAAACGAAGCGAAAGGTAATATTCCTAGCTTTAGGGTCTTGACGGCAACTCATATAAAACCCGAAAGACTATCGGAGATCATCCTATACCAGCGCGGAGTGGTCACCACCTCGACGTTCGTCTCGATACAGAAGACGTCACTACAGCGTCCTTCCTCCAACAGGATTCGGACACGCCAAAGCAAACGAAGCGAATGCCAAATTCCTAGCTTCAGGGTCTTGATGGCAACTTATATAAAACCCGAAAGACTATCGGAGATCATCCCATACCAGCACGGAGTGGTCACCACCTCGATGTTCGTCTCGATACAGCAGACGAGATGTCACTACAGCGTCCTTCCTTCAACAGGATTCGGACACGCCAAAGCAAACAAAGCGAAGGCCAAATTCCTAGCTTCAGGGTCTTGACGACAACTCATATAAAATCTGAAAGACTATCGGAGATCATCCCACACTAGCGCGGAGTGGTCACCACCTCGACATTCGTCTCGATACAGCAGAAGAGATATCACTACAGCGTCCTTCCTCCAACAGGATTCGGACACGCCAAAACAAACGAAGCGAAGGCCAAATTCCTATCTTCAGGGTCTTGACGGCAACTCATATTAAACCTGAAAGACTATCGGAGATCATCCCACACCAGCGTAGAGTGGTCACCATCTCGACATTCGTCTCGATACAGCAGACGAGATGTCACTACAGCGTCCGTCCTCTAATAGGATTCGGACACGCCAAAGAAAACGAAGCGAAGGCTAAATTCCTAGCTTCAGGGTTTTGACGGCAACTCATATAAAACCTGAAAGACTATCGGAGATCATCCCACACCAGCGTGGTGTGGTCACCACCTCGACGTTCGTCTCGATATAGCAGACGAGATGTCACCACAGCGTTCTTCCTCCAACAGGATTTGGACACGCTAAAACAAACGAAACGAAGTCCAAATTCCTAGCTTCAGGGTCTTGACGGCAACTCATATAAAACCTGAAAGACTATCGGAGATCATCCCATACCAGCGCGGAGTGGTCACCACCTCGACGTTCGTCTCGATACAACAGATGAGATGTCACCACAGCGTTCTTCCTCCAGCAGGATTCAGACGCGACAATCAAACAACGGAGCCACGGCAAAATCCCTAGTTCCAAACCTTGACAGTTCACCAACAACCTAGAGACAACCGTGACATTCGTCTCGATATAGCAGACGCAATGCCAGTAAACGAAGCAAATGCCAAATTCCTAGCTTCACGGTCTTGACGACAACTCATATAAAACCTGAAAGACTATCGGAGATCATCCCACACCAGCGCAGAGTGGTTATGACTCATCGGGGCTCCCTAAACTGAGCCTAACCTCAAGTAAAAAGCGGCATGGCAAAATTCCTAACGCTTGCTCTTTCGACGGTCAAACTGCCTAGGAAGATTGCTTGAAGAGGTCTTGTCCAGCCCCCGAAGGGATCAGAGACACGACAGTCGCAAGGCTACTCGAAAAGCAAGATTTCCTATCGAGGGATACATCAGTCAACGCGACGGTATGACAGGCAAAACCCTAGTACCATAGACCCTAACGGACCTCTGTCATAAAGAGCAGAGGTTAACTGTGACGTTAGGACATTCTTGCGAGAACTTCTCGACTCGTCTCGACTCATGAGGAAATTAGTGTCTTTGCGAGAACTTCTCGATTCTTCTTGACTCGTAAGAAAAAGCCTTAGGCAATGGGGATAAGGACCTGTTTCCTAAGCACTGGGGCCCTGCAAGTCGGTCCAAAATGGACTCTTGCATACTATTCATGTGCCACACTCTCCGAAGTCGAATCTCGACAAGGAGGGAAACAACCACTTATGAGTCCTCTCGACTTGTAAGAGGGAAAATTCTCTTGTGAGATCCTTACGACTCTCAAGAGAAAGCACACTTGGGAATCCTCACGATTCTTAAGGAGAAAATACACCTACGAGATCCTCTCGACTCGTAGGGAGAAAAGTCTTTATGAGACCCTCACGGCTCATAAAATTGAAAAGTCTTAGGCATCAGACCTGAACCTGTTTCCTAAGCCATCGTTACCCTGCAGAGAGTCTAAGATGGACCATCACCTACTATCTACAGGCTACATTTGCTGAAATTACATGGCAACGACACAGCGAAGAGAAGAAAGCGACAATTAAGAGAACATTTTATTCGCATTCAGTTAGGCATTCAAAGCGCACCCATTCATGCATGAGCGAAAATGTTTAATGCATAAGACGGACACATGAAAATGGAAAGCTTGCCATTCATACTTCAGAAAATTCCTACATCGATGAAAACAGTAAACAAAGACTTCATTAAAATGTTACAAAGGCAAGACATCAAATCCAGGACATGGATTAAGAAATTCAAAAGTGAGGCCATCCAAAAATTTTCGGGCCTCTCGGGCCATCTTCGTGTGCATCCTTTCACGATCACAAGCGTCAGGATCCCCACTGATGTCCTCCACCCTTCAATAGGTAGCGAGTATTGCCGCTGGCTGAAAAGCTTGATACAGGATATCAACAAGGTTGTCTCGCCTTTGCTTTGAGATCAAGCCCATCAGAGTGCACCTTACCTTCATCGTCGTCCAATGCCTTAAGCGGTATGCCGGCATAGAATAGAGGAAGTGCTCTCCAGATCGCTCCCACAATAAGCTTCAAGAGAAAGGAACGACGGGGAAGCAGTCGACCATTGTATGCATCAAAGCGACCCATAATTTCAGCACACTGGGCGTTTGTGAATTTCTGGTTCTGAGAACGATCGAGTGTACGAATGTCTCCATAAGAGATAATCTCATCGAGATCATACATATGAGCGTCCATAACGTCTGAAAAAGAAAATCAGTGAGAGTTAGTGGACAGACTGACTAAGAAAAAGCTTATTGAAACAGACACGGGGTCTAAATAACTCTTGATATCCCCAAGGAGGAAATAAGTGCTAATTAATTTAATTCTGTGCAATTAAGAAAGGAATCCTAAAAAGGATTTCCCATTTAATAAAGAGGTTCCTCGAGCCAAGGAGTTAAATTCCTCGAGAGCAATGCTCTGCGGACGGGAATGCCACCTGTTAAATTCAATTATGAGGGGAATTAAAAAATTATCCGGGAATTCTAAGAGCCTTGCTCTGTAAAAATGATGGAATAACCCATCAGAAAAATTGAAATAAATCAATTTTTAATGAATTAAAATTCTGAGATCTTCAAGATCCATGAACAAACTCCTAAGAGTTCTTCATAAAAAATTAACAAATCTTCACTATTCAAGAGAGCAAAGCTCTGTTAATGGGTAAAACCCTAAAAAACATTTTGAGATCTATGACTGAGGAAGAGCAAAACTCTATGGATAAAGTTCAAATCTTATAAAAAATGTGATAGAGTTCTGTCCCTAAGAAAGTTCTTAAGCCAAAGAGCTATGCTCTGCAAGAGAAAAAATTCTCAGAAGGAAGAAGATGAACAAAAGTCATCTCAAGGGCCAAGGGTCCTATTTATAGGCACTAAGATGCCGTTTCAACTTCTGAGTTGATCCAAGGGCGCAGATGTTGCCACCGCTGCACTCACATGTGGGCCACGTGAGCGCAACGGTGGGGGGTATTTGTTTCCCCCAATCAGAGCAAAGCTCTGTTTAAAATTCAAATTTTGAAATAAAGAAAATGCTTCTTAGCAGCGCCAAGTACGCTGCGCCCTAAGCAGCGCACCACGTGCAAAGCACGTGTGCGCTAGCGCTAAGTGCGCTGCGCCCTAAGCAGCGCACCACGTGCAAAGCACGGGTGCGCTAGCGCTGGAACTAAAAGCTCCCCACCGTCAGATCAAAGATCCAATAATAATGATAAATCATTAATTAATCAGAATTAAATTCTGTTAAGGAAAGATTCCTCAAAATCTTTCCAAACAATGAGATTGTGCTCTGTAAATCAGAGCACCGTTGGATCAATATCCAATGGTGATTAAAAATCACCAAAATACAGAATAAACTCTGTATGGAAAGATTTCCTAATCTTGTTAAAAACAAGAAAATTGCCTTCTGTAATTCAGAAGCCCTTGAATCAAAGATCCAACAGTAGGGAAATCCCCAAATCAATTGGAGAAAAGATCTCCTTAACTGATTAAACAAATCAGCTTGTCCAATATAAAGGCCCCCAGACTTCAAGTCTGAAGAGGATATACAGAAAAAAAGAGAGGAACCACCCATAAGTTTTGAGAGATTTTAGAAAGAAGAGCCAAGCTCTTAGAGAAAGAAGATTTTCTTCAAGGTAAAAAATGATGAACAGAGAGATAAAATCATCTCATAATTAAAAAGAAGAACTTACTTCTTTTTCTAAGATCATAGATCTACAAGTCCAAGGTCTTTCACAAAGAGATCAAAGGATCTCATCATAAAATAAAAAGAAGAACATAATTCTTCTTACAGATTATAGATCTACAAGACGAAGGTCTTTTATACAAAGAGATCATGAACATCTCATTATATAAAGGGGGGGAATAATTCAATTCTCTTAAGGATCATAGATCCATAAAGGTAAAGCCTTTCATCAATACAAGAGATTGAAGCATCTTCTATAAAGTAAGAACTTTTGTTCTTAGAATCTTGATACAAAGTCTCTCATATACAAGAATTTATTTCACAGATCATAAAGTTGATCAGATAGCGCTTTGCGCTCATAAATTAGCGCTTTGCGCTCATGGAATGGCGCTCAGCGCCAAGCGCACCACATGCTCCTCAGTGTGCGCCACTTAACAGTTAGCGCTCTGCGACTAGCGCTCTGCGCTCATGGAATGGCGCTCAATGCCGAGCGCACCACATGCTCCTCACATGCGCGCCACTGAACTAATAGCGCTTTGCGCTCATAAATCAGCGCAATGCGCTCATAAACCGGTGCTCAGCGCCAAGCACACCACGTGTCCCTTACATGTGCGCTATTCGGCAGAAGCGCACTGCGCTCTTTGACTGGCGCAAAGCGCCAAGCGCACCATGTGCTGCGCTGATAGAACATAAATTATTTTTTAATAAACCCAGAGCTATGATGAATGCTCAGCATTCAATAAAAGACAAAATATTGTCAGAATTCAAATCAATGCTTAGCATTGTTAAAAGGGCCAAGCCCAAATAAATGCTTAACAGCCTAAAATAAATGTTAAACATTTTAACTTGATTGGACTTAACCCAAGATTGGCCATAAGTCCTCAATTCAGATTAACTGAGCCCATGTGCTCACAAATCTTTTGATCTTAGTCTCAAATTGGACTACAGATCTCTCAACCAAAATTGGTTCAAGGGTACATCTCTTTACTCCTCTGACATTTGTCGTTATAATCCTTCAACGTCTTCAAAGAGGTGACGGGTCCCGACAACCATACATTTCATAGACTATGACGTCTTTAAACTGGACTGTGGGGTCCTTAAGCCCATGGACTATGATGTCCTTAACCTTGGACTGTGGGGTCCTTAAACTTATGGACTATGATGTCCTTAAACTTTATAGACTATGACGTCTTTAAACCCATGGACTATGATGTCCTTAACCTCGGACTGTGGGGTCCTTAAGCCCATGGACTATGATGTCCTTAACCTTGGACCGTAATGTCCTTAAACTAATTATGGACTGCAATGTCCCTAAACTAAACAATAGAGCCCAAATGCTCTTTTGTTGGATCTAAATGATCCTGTTAAGTAGATCTTAGTCTAAAAATAGACTAACGTATCCTTAACAAACGTTAAGTTGATCTTAGTCTAAAATTAGACTAACGTATCCTTAACAAACGTTTAAGTTGATCTTTGTCTCAAATGAGATTAATGATCCTTAAAACCCAACCCAAACCCAAATATAAGAAAATACGGATTTGGACTAATCCACGTCCTACGGGAGATAACATAAATTAGTCTCCGTATACAATCCACGGGCAATGAAAAACAAAACAAACACCCACGACACGAAGTGACCATCTGGAAAAGGAGAAAGTGGTTACCGCGATGCGGTAGCGTAATTAACTGCAGGGGCTTGCGCTTGCAGGGAAGAGCGTCTCCACAATCAAAAACCCCTCAACGAGGGGGAATCTGACGAAGTCTGCTACATCGATCGCATCCGTCTAAACCTTCGATATACGGTTACATAAATCAACTTGGCATTTTTGGAGAGGTGGATGGATAGCACCAAATAGCATCTGCCCTCGAAATTCAGGCAAGACGAACCTACATGGTCTCGTCTCTGTTTTTGGTGGAGAACAGGCGCCAACTGATGGAGGTCTGGATCTCCTTCAGATGTTGTCCTCCGTCGATCTGTCGCGAGCGTTGATGAAGGGTTGATATTGGTGTTGAAGGTTATCTCCTTGGACGTGTGGATCTTAATGGTTAATTTTGAGGTGAAGCTGAGCTACCTGCAAAGAAGTCCTGGTGTGGTTGTACCACCGTGGACCCTCCGACGATCAAGTTAGCCGAGAAATTTGAGCAGAGTAGCGGCTTGTTGGATTGAAATTGGCTTACCTGAGTTGTCTGGGAGAGGAGTTTTTAAAGTGGTCGCATGGAGTGAGCTGGCGCGAGATCTTTGCCGTCAGTTACGCCCCTAACGTTATGCCTAGTGAATGACGGGATCCTTCCATTACTGACTGTAAGTCTATGGTAGCGCCCCGGCCGTCTGTCCGAGGCCAAAATGCGGAAACGAAAACTTTTTCTAAACTTGAAACCGGCGCTATCGCAGACTTTAATCCCGGATCGAACCATTAACATACAACTAGCTAACTAGAGAAGGGTTAGAAAAGCTATACCGATCGATCCGTGTCCTTCGGTCTTTGGCGACCAACCCAAGCTCCTCGCGGCATCTCTGATCTCCGGTCTCCTCGTCGGAAAGGGCACCACATCTTCGAATCCTTTTACGGGCTCCCGCTTCGTCCGAAGCAACTCGGACACGAAGTTTGCTAGCCGACGTGTCCAAGGTGATGTAGAGAATGTGTGTGATCACTTTGTCTCTTGCATCCATTTATTCTCAACGCATGAGAGTGTATGGATGGAGGTTGAAGATGAAGCCATGGTGGAAATGATGAGCTAGAGGAAGAAGAAGAAGAAGCCTTTCCTTTTCTTATCTCTTTTATGATCAAATGAGAGAGTGAGAGTAAGAATAATACAAGAGAAAACCTCCCCTTGGCTGCCCTCTCTCTCTCTTCTCATCATATCAAATAATGTGACACATGCACAAAGAAAGAGACCATGAGTCACCACTTGTGCATGTGTCACAATTAATGCTCCTAATCATGACTTTTAGCTCATTATTTCCATTTGTAAACATTAACCCAAATGTTTACAACAACAAAAAGATACAGCAACATCTAAAGTAAACTCGTGACGGATCACAAGGATACCCCTCACCTGTATATACATACCTGCATCCGCATTCCGACCGAATGCAAATGCGATGAGACTAAAGTAATCCAACAAATCTAATACTAGGATCCGGCTTAAACCAAAGCCCACTAGTATGATCCGTGCACTACTGCACGTATATGATCGAATCCTGCCATATATCATACGGCCTCTACAACGTTTCGCCCGAAACTTTAGAAACTGTCTGTGGGGGACTCTAAAGACTCGTCAATACTTTGGCTGTGGATTTAACCACTAGTACGTCAGTGGTACTAGCCGTACGTAACGGGCGACCAGGTATTGACCAAAAGGGAGGTCGATGAGCGAACTCATCCTGACACTTTACTGAGCCAGTCAGTGACAATATCCGTACAGTCCGGTCCGTTTGTTTATAAGCATCGCATGTCGGGCCTATGGGGTTGGTAAAAGTCAGACCCCCAAAAGCGGTACAAGTCGTGTCGGAGTGTAGCCCAGAACACCCTGAGATACTACTGGAATACCTACTAGTAAATCTCCTACCATGGCCAAGGACTTCTTGTAACGGCTCTCCTAGACACAGCGCGATCTCACCCCCAATACCGGGAGAGACGAAACCCCTGCCGATCCGCTCACTGCCTCCATGTGGCTTGGGACTGTACCCAACTAAAACCTGTTTGCACGACTCCTTTGAGCCGTGGTAGGGTAGTAATCAAAGCACAGTGGGAACTCACACGAGACAAATGACGATCTCAGGTCGATGAACTAACCTGTACACATGTCACCAGGGAACTGCTATCTCACGTCAGGTATAATACCAACTAGCATGTTCCTGGCGAGTCCTGTCCGGTGTACTCATAACCCAATGAGCACCTGTATACATCTTAGGTGAACCAACTGACACCAATGGCTTGTGAGACCGTCCACCGCCCCTCGTCGGGGTCTCGACTATATACACCAGTCTACTAATAGAGTATCGATGCCCAGTCTCGAAACTCCCACGACTAGGGACCACTTTAAGGATATGCTTATAGACTACCCAACTCTCATGTATATGATCGCCATCATACTGCTAGTAGTCAAGCAAGAATCCTATGGGCTCTATCAACGCGCAATAGTGACCTGTAATGTCACCTAAAGCATGTACACGATGATAAAGATAAACCGGATAGCATACTATCATCTTGAGTAAGACTGTCCTACCGGTATAGGTCCTCCCTCAATCATTGCAATCACGTGCCTGTGATCTAATAATTGACTCTGAGGGCACTATATCCAACAATCTCCCATTTGCACTCAAGGCTAATTATTGCAACGTCGCATACTCACAGCCCGTGTGATACCGAACACCCAACTCCTCTACTAATCAGTTTCACAAAGCCCGTTTGCGAAACTATTGCATTCGAGGAATAGCCTCAGTGAGTGGATCCGCCCTAATGTTTCTTTCTATGTCTCTCTTTATCTCAAGTTCGCAGGGAAAGTCATCTCCCGAATATGAGCAATACCTGTCTTAGAATATGTCTGGATATCTGATGGGACCTAGTTCATAAATGAACTCCAAATCCAAACTTCTTAGACTGTATCGTCAACTGAACTTAATCAGTATCCTGCGCCATGCCTCCCTTAGTATCCCTTTGGACCACCTGTCCAAACTACTGCCCCTCGTCAGAGGGAAAACTACAACTCTGACAGCCGCTCTGTCATCCAGGTCACCTTGGAAGCCTGGAATGATAACCGTCCCCCGAAAGAGGCTGTCGTTATCATATCCCTAGAACATCCACTTATGTTCTAAAACTGCTTCCGAATGTTTCTCCAGGATAGTATCAATATCAACTTATTGCATCTACTGCAAAAACAACATCTGGTGTGGTACTTGACATCTCATGATTGATTCAATTGCCTAAGCAAGTGATCTGCCAATCATGCACATCCCTCTCCCCTTTAGTCTGTAAGACACCTTTAGAGAGGGTGACTCCATCACCTGCAGGTACACTACCGTGCCAAGAGTCGTCCATTCTAAAACACCTTTAGAATGCTGTCTAAGTACCCTGATTGGGAAACTACCCAAATCTAGATCTAAAACCATATATCTAGTAACCAGAATATCTGATATAATATCCATATCCTTTGTGGAGAAACCACTGTGTGACAACCAAAGTATAACCGATCGTAGTATAGGAATTTCACTTCCTACTCTGTGTATGTCATCCAAATACCAGGACATCACACCCTACTACTTTTTTAACAGATCCATCCCCTATTCTGATGAAGTCAAACCTATGACTGTCACATCAGATATAGATGATCTATCTCCGCTATATCTGCTTTAGTCCATAAATAGACATAAGCTACTTGTCCACTATGCTTCCTCTGCTCCCACTGACTACGACAACCCTCTGGCAGAGTCATATACACGTATACTTCTAAAGCTAGTTTAGAAAGACGCTATACTCATCCTCCTGCCGGGTCTCACAGTCTGGAACAACAGCAATGGCAAGTCTGGGTAAACAAGAACCTCCCTGTCACCGTCCTTGAGTACCTCTCGGGTGCCTGAGGTTACCCACCATATCTGCGGAGTGGCCAATGGAATGTCAATCCAGATTGAATCTTTAGGTTCTTATCAAATTTCCAATAATCGTTTGTGGTTCTGGAATCACTTCCAGTTCTACCATACTCCCACTACTGTTTTCTGAAAAAATCCATTTTTATCAAAACTGTGGCGAGTCAAGAACAATATCACTATTGATCTTCCAGATGGTAGAAAGTTAACCCTCGTCATAGCCCGGGTCAACCCACAAACAGCCATTACAGAAACGTGCCTTGAGTTATCCAGAGTCTGGTTTTAAGCATAAGCCGGACAACTCCCCGTACCTTAACATTGTTAAGATATGAACTATTCTATATCCAATATAGAAACAGAGGCACTGATTTAATTGGAACCAGATTCAAATCATGCAGTTGTCTGCATGTCAACTAAATGGAGAGAGGCCGATCAACATTACTCAACTTAGGAGTGCTTCCAATTATGAGTAACCTGAAAGAGAAGCAAGTTCTCTTAATCATTACTATTAACTGAATACCATACACAAGTATCTACATCTTCGATCACCTTGAAGAATCCTGATACTTGCAACGCCTGGTTCTCTACTTTATTCTTATACCTATAACTTCTCAAAACTTAGACCTTGCATTTCTACGAAACACATGTCTAAGAACTAGAGAAGTCACAAGTAAACATAATATAGTACGAGTACCAACTCCTTTGTCCTCATGGACACTGGACAACATACAATACTCTGTATAAGTCCCTGAGTCTAATAACTCATTCCCCGTGTGTCGTAGGTTGAAAACTGTACTTATGGTTAAGAAGAATTACACCGCTGTTTAATGCTCCTTACCTAACCATCCACTGATATAGGTAAATGTCATGGACATAATTTCAAATAGTTATATCTCACTTTATAAAAATAAACGTACAGATATATCAATTTGAAATTGGTGCATAACAACGGATATTCAAAACCAAATATTTGCCGTCCGGCAAACAACCCAGGCGATTTTCTCAAATATCACCAATTACAACGAAACCCGATATAATGAGGATGATCACCCAATTCCCAATAACTTACTCCCACTTATCATCTGTAAAACTATACAGATGTGAGAATCAAACCTGGTAAATACATACCCTGGAGTAAGGGCTAATTGGGAAATCAGTTTTCTTTTAACAATACACAGTGAAACTGAAACATATAAATGTTTCGAAGGGGTATCCGGGTATTCCTAGTAATTCCTCTTCCATTATCAGATTCACAACTGTAACCGTATATTTCTTTGCCATCTCTCCAAATCCCTTTATATGTCTTTAGTCATTACCTTCTGTACACCCTTTTAGGCTAAATGGTTTTCTTCCTTCCCTACCGTTCGGCACCAGCCTATGGTTTGGAAGAAGACTATCCAATAAGCGTAATACGTGTACTGTCCTAATCCTAGGAGCACTCGCAACCCGAGAGAAGGTAAAGATAAAAGACAGCTGAATAAAACCTTATTCCTATTTCTCCTGAACCAGAATCCATCCCTGATCTGGAACAAGTTCCTTCGAGTTCGTATATAACCATACGATGGAGTATCCAAATAACTGTGGATCTTCGTAGTGATACGGAGTGTCCTGGAGAAATACAAAGGTGAAGTAGGAGTGGCGATGAAATACTTGGTTTGGTCGTGAATAGCAGTCGCAGTTTACTTTACCCTCTTTCTAATCCCTTTATTTGTCTTAACTTATTACCTTCTTTACACCATCGTTAGGCCAATTGGTTTTCTTCATTCCCCACCGTTCAGCACCTGCCTATGGTTTGGAATAAGACTATCCAATTAGCATAATAGGTGTACTGTCCTAATCCAAGGAGCACTCACAACCTGAGAGAAGGTAAAAGGAAAAGACAACTGAATAGTCCTATTCATTTTCTTCAGAACTGGAAACCATCCTCGAATCTGGAACAAGTTCCTTCGAGTTCGTATATAACCATACGATGGTTTTATCCAATGGAAGTGGATGTTCGTAGTAATACGGGGTGTTCTGGAGAAAAGGGTAAAATAGGAGTGGAAATGAGGTATGCAACTCAGACAATCCAAAAGCCAGTGTTTTAAGAAGGTTCGGTTAACTTGGTCACTGAGTCATAGTCAAGGGTCGGTTCATGGTCGTTGCCAAAGAGAGAGAGAAAAGAAACACTCTGCGTGCACTCTAACCTAGATCAGAATGGTTATTACTTTATCTAATCAGGAAACCTCCCACTGTATCGTCAAATTCTCCTCCAAACCTGAAAGAAGAATTAGTCCGGATCACCCGAGGAGTAAACCAACTCATCAGTGGGAATCGGGATCCAACTATCATCGCATGATAACGTAATGGAATCCACTCACGTTATCACACTCCAGAAGGTATGCGCATATCTGGAAAGTTTCAGTTTCTTTAGAAACTCCCGATGTGATTTTTACCCCATGCTCTTATGACCTTGACTAAGGCCAACAAATCATAAGTCACATGTCAAGTTCTACCTGTCATTGTCCAGGTTAATTTGAACCCAACCGTACAAGCCCTTGACTAGGGCCAACAAGGCTGTACGACTGTCCCAAACCAACGCATCTATCTATGCAACAGAAAAGTAACAAATAGCTACCATACACTATGCCTTGACTAAGGCCAACAAACATAGCATGAATACTAAGTGATACCCGTCTGAAATGACGGAGGGCTACGAATGGTTTTTGACGAAAAACCTTTAACGTAATGAACTTGATATCGTTGAAGGAACCGGATCGCTTTTTTATAAATATAGTGGCGAAAACCTTTGCTAAAGAGGTCACTCCCGGTGAAGGGATCTCGGTTCTTTCCCCGTAGAATGAGGTGCAGGATATTCCAACTGAATACCATGATGCAAAGCAAAAAGTAATCGGCTATAGTGAAGTTATTACCCTGACGCAAACTTCTGTCCAAGGGGTCACTCCCGGTGAAGGGATCTCGACCTTTTCCTCGTCGACTGAGGTGCTGGATATTCATAACCGAATACCACTGTGCAAAATAAAAGAGAACGTCCTTGCAATAACAGCTTTTTGAAAAATGTTCCAACAACATCAAACCGGTTTGTTTAGCTTGCATTGATCCAAATCAATGCAATACCATTAATTAATCACACCATAAAAGAACGAAAATATGATGTACGTATATGCCATCCGCATTCGCCACTGGGTCCCGTCATCACCCGTTAGGTTACTTAACTAACGACAGAGCGGGGACTGGACTAGCGCGGGTGTAAAATATATACAACATCTACTAGTATATATATAGAAATATATAATAATCACTCCAGGCGTGATAAATGCAACATCACAGAAATGTAATAAGCATCACAGAATAATACAGATAATTTGGGATCCCTGGGTTTCATAGAGCCGCTACTGAAACCCGACGTTCCCCTGGTCGTGTGGATAACCTGTGCAATAAAATCCTAGACCCCTACGGGCGCGGCAAGTTACCCGTCAAAACCTGAAACGAGGCAGCCCTCTTCAATAAAGTGAATGGACCACCCAGCACTTCATGGAATCCGGTAACTTGAGCACCCTTCCTTGGGTCAACCTGTACCCCCTACGAGTGCGGCGAATAGCCCGCCAATTCTAGAGTGAAGCCCCCTCCGTCTCAAAGCCATGAGATGCGGGCTCGTTGCCCTCTAGAACCCGGCTATCCGTGCACCCCACCGCGGGGTAATCCTAGTACAGAAAGTAAAAATATATACAACGGGTACATCGACCTCAGCCCGGTCGTGCCCCAAAAGAATAATATACAAACACGCAGTGATGGCAGTCCACATGTCGGACGCTCGCCCCGCAATATCAAATGTACAAATATAACCAAACTGTACTACCATTGCATCCAGGCTATCCACCATGACAAATCCGTAACATCACAGCACAACACAGAACATCAACGTGAATGTCACGTTCGCAAATCCGTCTAAAAGGGCTATAGCAATTAGACAGGATTTACTGATCAAATGACATTCACGGTCGCAGATATAATGTAAGTACTGTAAACTAACATATTTAAATTTTTCGATCGACAAAATTTCCCGAAGTGGGCCCCAAGCACAAATCCAACACTCAAAATAATCTGGGCCAAAATTAAAAATACCAGAAACCCCAATTCCAAGTCAGAGACCACTGTAGAAAATTTGATGCAGTGTAGCTACAGTACTGCGGCGGAACCGCGGCCAAAACGTAGGTACGGCCGCGGTTCCGCGGCGCTACAGTGAGATCTACCTACAAAATTTCTGCAGTATTCTATGAAAAGCCTGCCTGTTTTTCTGCAACACTCAAAATAATTTTTAGACCACAAAAAAAATTCGACAGAAACTGCAAAATTGGAATCACGGTTTTGGAAATTTCGTTCGATCGATATTTTAAACACGTTAGAACAAGCTAGTAAAGGTTAATGGCGTGGCTCTGATACCATATAAGTCTACGGTAGCGCCCCGGCCGTCTGTCCGAGGACAAAATGCGGAAACGAAAACTTTTTCTAAACTTGAAACCGGTGCTATCGTAGACTTTAATCCTGGATTGAACCATTAACCTACAACTAGCTAACTAGAGAACGGTTAGAAAAGCTATACCGATCGATCCGTGTCCTTCGGTCTTTGGCCACCAACCCAAGCTCCTCGCGGCATCTCCGATCTCCGGTCTCCTCATCGGAAAGGGCAACACATCTTTGAATCCTTTTACGGGCTCCCGGTTCTTCCTGTAGGGTTCCTAGGCACTCTAGTGAGGTCTCACAAGGCATCAACCATGCCAATTTCAAATTTAACGGGTGCCGAGAAACCCTAATACGGATCGTCGGCTAGAAGTTTAGGCGAATCAAGCAACTAGTTAACAAATTAACTAAGTGAACGGAAATACAACCTTTGTAGATGCGGTCCTCCACCTCCACGGCTCCGTAATGAAGTCCTCTCCATCGTCCAAATGAAATCCCGGGCTCAAGCGTCGGCTTCATCGGAGAAATGGGCGGGCAAGGTCGTCGGCTTCGTGCCGAAGATGATCTACGTCGAGGCATCACAAGATCAAGCTCCCACTTCACCAAGTCATGAAACTTGTGAAGAAAACACACTCTACTACTTGGCAAGAGGTAGAGGATGAAGAAATAGGAGGTGGGTTCACTTTAGATTTGGATTTCTCACTCTTTTTCATCAATCACCATTGATGGAAACTAGGTTTTCTTCTTGAAGAAGAAGAAGAAGATGATGATGAAGTTATGATAAGTCTATTAAAAATGGAAAAGAAATTGAATACTTATCATATTCCAACCATGGTTTAGTGTAGAGAATTAACCAAGGTTAGTTGAATGGTTAGGGTTATGAGAAGAAGACAAGAATGGTAGCTTTGGTCAAACCTTCATGAAGCTTCAAATACAAACAAAGAAAACCACCATTCTTCTCTTTAATCCTTTCCAAAATACATAAATAAATAAATAAGTATGAAAATCAAAACCCTAACCATTTAAATAACCATGGTTCAATCTTTACACAAACACAAGTAAACATGTATCATCAAACATGATACATACAAGTGCACAAAACTATATCACATATACAATGTGCACTTGAAGTGAGAAAATCCATTTAAAGTGAACCAATACTAGTTAATGCAAAGTAATATATCAGATATATAATCATACATTAAATCATTAAATCAACAATTGATTCAATGATCCGGTCATGTCGCACATAACCGACTAGTATCAATAGTAACAACTTATCGAATCAACACTTGATCCGATAACCCGGCTATATCGCATATAACCGATCAATGTCACAAATCGCGAGAATAGAATACGGTATCACATACACGCATTATTCTCGGTCCCGCACATATCTCATATGCGCTCCTATTTCGTTTCGCTTGAGCCAGGAAACCTCTGTGTAAGACTCTAAAGACTCATCAATACGCCGGCAGCAGATGATGATCATATCAAGCACTCACAAGCCGCAAGCGGTCTGCTAAACATAACGGCCACCCGGGTATTGAGCGATCAGAAGATCGACGAGCAAGCCCGCTCACACTCTAGTGAATCCAACCAGTAACACTACCGTACAGTCCGGTCTGTTCGTCTGATATGTCGCATATCTTGTCTAGGGGTGGTAAACGTCAGACCCCAATAGCTCGATAAGTCGTGTTGATATGAGGTCTATAACTGTTCGAGAAACTACTGGTAACACTTACCAGTAAATCTCAGCAACCCTGGCCAGGGATTTCCTGTTATAGCCAATCGAACACAGCGCAACATCAACTCCCTATACCGGGAGAGACGAATCCCCTCCTATCGCTCATTGCCTCCATGTGACTCGGGACTGTACCCAAAAACCACCGTTTTGCACGCCCTCTTGGACGTGGTAAGGTGGAAATCAAAGCACAGTGGGAACCACACAAGACTCTATGACGATATCGGGTCAACAGACTACTCTGTACCAGTGTCACCAGAGAACTGCCATCTGACGTAAGGTATAATACCATCTGGGAGTTCTCGGCGAGTCCGTCCAGTGTACCCAGTCTCTACTGAGCACCCGCATATCATCTCTGATGTCAAACACCAATGGATATGGGATCATCCATCGCCCATCTGTATGGGACGAGAAGGTATACGCTAGTCTACTCTGGTATATCGATGCCCTGTCTCGATACACCCACGACTAGGGACCTTGAAGGATGTACTTATGGACTACCCTGTCCCCACTAGTATGATCTGCATCATAGTCCAGGTAGTCAAGTACACATCCTAAGGGCTTTACCAACATGTAACAGAGAGACAATCAGTGTACACGTTAAGGTAAAGAGCAACCAGATAGCATACTATCATGTCGAGCAAGAAAGTCCTCCCTATATATGTCCCAGCATCCACTACAATATACATCCAATGTACAGTAATGGCCTCTAGGGCATACATATAACTAACAATCTCCCACTTGCACTAGGGCCATCTGATAGCAGTGGTTGTAGTATCTCATACTCAACCATCCCATAACAGTCTCTCTCTGGGAATAGGCCTTCGTGAGTGGATCCGCCGTGCTATCCTCTGAGTCTGCTCTCCTAACCTCGATCACCCTGGAGATCAACCATCTCCATGATCAGGTGATACTGCCATAGATCATGTCTGGATCACCGATGGGACCTTCGTTCCTTGGCATAAGCCACAACTCCATTGTCTCACAATGGGAGGAACATAGTTCATCTCATGAACCAATATACACCCAAACAGCCTCTTTGGTAGCATCTTAAGTAGCGATGTATCCTGCCTTTATCGTCTAGTATGCCTCGGTATTTAGCTTGGAACTCTTCCAACATACCGTCCCTTTACTGAGGGTAAAGACAATGCCTGTGACTGACATTCAGTCGTCTTTATCACCCTGGAACACTTCCAGTGATTTTCCACAGGATCAACTGATACAATCTCACTATAACTAGTGAGTATCCTAACATCAATTTAGATCTATCTCATAGATCCAAAACCAGGATTTAGTAGGTATCACTTTGATCCTATGTGGAGAATCATTGCGACAAGCGGAGATTGATCGAGCGTAGCATAGGAAACTCCTTCCCTATCAAGAGTATGTCATCCACGTACTCTACGAGGATCGTCACCATACTCCCTACTACCTTTTTGTTTATACAAGGTTCATCTACCATTTTGATGATGTCAACTTCTTTGACTAATCCATCAAAACAGATGTTCCAACTCCGCGATGCCTGCTTTATCCTATAAAGCATCTTGCACACGTTTCCGCTGCTCCCACTGTCTACGAGGCCCTCTGGCTGTGTACTTATAGACGCACTCTTCTAAAACATCATTTAGAAAAGCAGTCATGACACCCAACCACCAGATATCGTAGTCATAGTATGTAGCCGTGACAAGTAGGATCTGGATGGACTTAAGCATAGGTACTGGAAAAGGTTTCATCATTATCCATGCCTGGTTGATGACGAAAACCTTTAACAAGTCTAGCTTTGAAAGTCTCAACTTTTCCATCTACACCAAGTAATCTTCTTAAGATATACTTGCTCCTGATGGGGATTTAACCCTTCAGATATAGCAACCAAAGTCCATACTTTGTTGGTGTATAAGTATTCCATCTCAGATCACTTAGCATCCAGCCATTCTTACAGAGTCCTACCCCCGATGGCCAGCTCGAAACTAGTTGGGTCATCATCTCATGATGCAATCCTCGCTCCTACTGTCATAGAGAAACCGGAGTAACTCTCAGGTGGGTGAGGAACCTTACTAGATCGGCGGAGAGGCTGAGGTTCGTTGGTTACTATTGAATCCTTCGGTTCTACCAAATCATCAGCTGTAGTTTGTATAGCTGGAACATTTCCAGTTCTACATAACAGACCTTGCCTCGATCTTGTCCGAATTTTTGCTTTTAGACATAGCCCGGACAACCCCAAATCTTAACTAGCTTAAGATATGGGCTCTTCCCTTTCCATATCACATATGAAGTGGTAGGCAACAGATTTGATTGGAACCCTATTCAATAGGTATGCAACTTCTCAAATGCATAACTCCCTTAGGAAATAGGTAACTCAGTAGTACTCATCATAGAGCACACCATATCAAATAGGGTGTATCTGCTCCGCCCCGATATACCATCGTGCTATGGTGTATGCGGAGGAGTAATTCTGAGAGAGAATCTCATTCTCCTTTAAAATAGTCCAGGATTTCCGTGCTCAAGTATTCTCCTCCTCGATCACATCAAAGGACATAATACTTATACCCGTATTTTGGTTCTCTACTTCTAACTTATATTCTGTGAATATCTCAAAAGGTTCGGACTTGTGTTTCAAGAGGAACATATGTCTGAATCTTGAGAGATTATCAGAGAATGTAATGAAGTACAAAGAACCAGTCCTGGCATTTGTAGACAGGAGACCTTACATACAACATCATGTATCAGTCCCAAGAGTTCATTAACTCTTTCTCTGTTTCCAGTAAACGGAGCTATGGTCATCTTATCTTTGTGACATGACTGGCAAGTTACAGAAGATGTAAATTCAAACTGATTTAAATATGCATCTAAATGTAACTTCAGCCAGTCGGGTCGCATTAATATGACCTAGTCTACAATGCCTCAAGAAGGATCCGTTCATTTCTGAACTCTTCCTCTTGTGCGTGTTCCGTAAACTAAGAACTGTAGTTTGATTTAGAACATTAATGCTTTTAGATAACGTGCCTGAACCGATCAACTTTTGATATAGGAAATGTTCAAAACATTATCCATCAATACAAAATTTTATCATTTCTTTACTAATAAAGAGATAGATATGATTTTGTATATCAGGTTCGGTATATAATAACATTTGTTCAGAATCAATGTATTTAGATAATACAGGGTGACAGTGACCAACAGACCTGGCTGCAACACTTGCCCCGTTTTCTGTCTCATGAAACTTATCACCCGTTCTCAGTTTTTCTACCCTTTTGTAGCCCTATGTAACAGATTACATATCTGGGATCCTGATCCGGTATCATATACCCAGGATGCGGAGGATACTGAGAAACAGTTCTTTGTAATGAACACACCCGAAGATGATGCATCAGCATGCACTCTCTTCGTTTGGGCGGCACGGGAATTCTGGTATTTCCCAATTTCCTGCTCTGTCTTATAACAATTATAAGTTGGAGCGGGACCAACGTTCCCCAGCTCAGTATAACAAGCGGGTTCGGTCAATATATCCGTTTTATTATCTTGATTAAGGCGTGATATGGTCGCTACCTGGAGAGAGAGAGAAGAAAACACTCAGCGTGCGCTCTTGCAAGAATAGATTGGTTATTATTTTATCTAATCAGGATGGCTCCCGCTGCTTTTTATCAAATCTTCCTTCAAACCCTAAAAGGAAAGACTAGCTGGGATTAATTACACACTACAAGTTCGCCAATCTTTCAGCCAGGCCAGTGTCGGTACTTTGAGGGAGGTCCCCCGTGCTTTCGCACGAACCTAATTAATGTAAACCTCGTTTTCCGAGAGATGTAACCTCGTTAACACCTTTGTAGACACCTACTTGATCGGCTAATTGTAATGTATAAAACTCTCCCAGGAGTAACAATTACTCGCAGCGGGTATCGGGATCCAACTATCTCATAGAAGGTATCAATCTCATTGCAAATTTCAACACTTGAAATTCCCGATAATATTTTGCCCCTAGCGTCCTATGACCTTGACAGAGGTCAACAAACCATAGGCTGCTAGTCAAGTTCAACCCGTCATTTCTTGATTGAAGTAAACCCACCCGCACGACCCTTGACAGAGGTCAACAAGGTCGCACGACTACCCTAAATCAATCACATCATATGCTTATGCAGATAAGCGCTAATCAGCTACCGCACACTACGCCTTGACAGAGGTCAACAAACGCAGCACGAATACTGACCAGTACATATCTGAAATGACGGAGGGCTACGACAGGTTTTTCTGAAAACCTATTGCGTAATGAACTTGATATCGTTGTAGGATCGAATGAATTTTGAAATGGAGTGTTTTTGAGGCTTTTCTAGTTTTGCTAAAGGAGTCACTCCCGGTGAAGGGATCGTCGGTCCTTTCCTCGTCGAATGAGGTGCGAGATATATCATATATATCACTGTGCAAAGCAAAAACTCTTAAAAGCAATCAAAAGACAAACCGAGTGTGTAGCATCTGCCAGTTATTGCTAAAGGAGTCACTCCCGGTGAAGGGATCTCGGTCCTTTCCTCATCGAATAAGGTGCAGGATATATCATATATATCGCTGTGCAAAGCAAGAACTGTAGCTACCTGTTTTATTTTGAAATTCGATTCTACAACATCTTAGGTTTCTTTTTCTGTCATTAATCTCATTAATGAAGTCCCATCATTTAAGTACCTAAACATCACAGATAAATACGACGTACACTTATGCCATCCGCATTCGCCTCGATGTCCCCTCGTGCACCGTTAGGTTAGGTAACTAACGGCAGAGCGGGGCAGGGCTAGCGCGGGTGTAAAACATAAGTAACGCCTATATAATATATCATATATACTATATACTGTATCTATCACAGAACATCACATGATCACATCACAGATATCGCAGCAGAAGAAACATATGAAATATTGGATATACTAGGACGTCCGTGTTTTCAATACGAGCCAGTATAAAAAACAGATTCCACGGTCGTGATGAATATCCAAACCCACACCCCAAGACCCCTACGAGAGCGGCAAGCAACCCTACCAATTCTGGAGTTAGGAGACCCGGGCTCGACTCCTCGAGTTGGTCTCCCACTGGACTCCAGAACCCGGTTACTTGTGCCCTCCTCCTTGGGTCTATCCTAGTGCGGAAAAGTAAATAATATACAAATGGTGACATCATCCGCTACCTGGAAGTGCCCCAATAAAAGAATATTACATACAAGTTTTTACATGAATGAAAATGAAAAACACTCATCTCACATAAAAAAACCCGGCTATTCAAACACGACGATCCAATATAACATATCCAGCAACACATAACATCACATGTCATCAACGTAAGTAAATATGCGCATCCCAATTGTCGTTGACATATAGCAACGAAACCGGCGATATCACATATTACACTTACGGTCACAGAAAAGAAAGTGTAAAACTACAACAGTTGGAATCCGCAACCACCTCAGACATCGCATGCCTGACCAAATGAATTCCTTAGACATCGCATGCCTAACAATTATAAACCCCGCATTTTAGTCTCAAAATCGAAAACTCTTTTCAATATCAAGTCGGGCAATTCAACAAGATTCCCGACATTTTGATCGAATGCTCGTCGCAAACTTTAGTAGACGGTCGCACCCCCGATACCGACGACGAAGTGCACCAAGGCGGAACACCGCTACCGCGAGCACCCGAACGGATGCTTTCGGCGACGGGGTTCTCCTACAGTCACTTGGTCGGGGCTATGGGGTGAGGCTGTCTATTAAGTTTACCCGGCGAGTATCCGCGTACGCTACGTGATTGCGACGGACTTTTGATCACATCAAAATTCCGTGGCAACCGATCAAGTGAGACTAAACTGCTATGTTTATAACATTCATTCAGTTATCTCATAACTATTTGTTGATTCCAATTATTGTATCACATTCCAGATAATTAGAAAATGTTAAACTTTCCGATCGAACATTCAAACACCCAAGTTTTCCCGATACAGATCAACACATGAAACAAGTCTAAAAACATTCAGTTCGTGCCTCAGTACTAACGGTCCAGCCGTAGAAGGGTCAAGCCAACGCCTCACATGTGGCACGCCGTACTTCCCCAAACCCTAAGGTTCAAAGGGCAGTTCAAGACGGTCATATAATCGAGTTAAGGTTTGTTGTCTTCTAGAGGGACCATCGCGTTACTTGCACTACTTAGAACGTCGTCAAACTACGGAAAAATCCAACACTTGGAAATTTCCCGACAGGGGAAAAATTGGGTATTTATATCCGGTCGAACTTTTTAACATATTCAAAAAATTATCCGTAAAACCCATAGAAAAAATTAGACATCCCGATCGAAACATCGAATCCCCAAAACAACCCCAGAAAATTCAACTCTTGAATAAATATTAAAAATTTCCAGAAAACTCAGCATCTGAAAAAATGAATTACTGTGCAAAAAGGGGAGGATGATGTCACCATATTGCCGCGGAACCGCCGCAGAAGCCAGGCTTCTGCCGCGGTTCCGCCGCCGTTTGCACTGTTCATGAATTAATTTTTGCTCCGTAATTCTTAGAATTCCCTGCTGAATGTTTTAAGAATTTTTAATCTGGAAAAAACCCGGTTTTTGAATGAAGTCCAGAGAGCATGAAAATTTTAGGGTTTCGGGTTCGTTCGGGTTTCAAACTTCGTCTACGCATCGCCTAAGGCTCTAGCTAGGCTCTGATACCACTGTAGGGTTCCTAGGCACTCTAGTGAGGTCTCACAAGGCATCAACCATGCCAATTTCAAATTTAACGGGTGCCGAGAAACCCTAATACGGATCGTCGGCTAGAAGTTTAGGCGAATCAAGCAACTAGTTAACAAATTAACTAAGTGAACGGAAATACAACCTTTGTAGATCCGGTCCTCCACCTCCACGGCTCCGTAATGAAGTCCTCTCCGCCGTCCAAATGAAATCCCGGGCTCAAGCGTCGGCTTCATCGGAGAAATGGGCGGGCAAGGTCGTCGGCTTCATGCCGAAGATGATCTACGTCGAGGCATCACAAGATCAAGCTACCACTTCACCAAGTCCTAAAACTTGTGAAGAAAACACACTCTACTACTTGGCAAAAGGTAGAGGATGAAGAAATAGGAGGTGGGTTCACTTTAGATTTGGATTTCTCACTCTTTTTCATCAATCACCATTGATGGAAACTAGGTTTTCTTCTTGAAGAAGAAGAAGAAGAAGATGATGAAGTTATGATAAGTCTATTAAAAATGGAAAAGAAATTGAAACCATGGTTTAGTGTAGAGAATTAACCAAGGTTAGTTGAATGGTTAGGGTTATGAGAAGAAGACAAGAATGGTAGCTTTGGTCAAACCTTCATGAAGCTTCAAATACAAACAAAGAAAACCACCATTCTTCTCTTTAATCCTTTCCAAAATACATAAATAAATAAATAAGTATGAAAATCAAAACCCTAACCATTTAAATAACCATGGTTCAATCTTTACACAAACACAAGTAAACATGTATCATCAAACATGATACATACAAGTGCACAAAACTATATCACATATACAATGTGCACTTGAAGTGAGAAAATCCATTTAAAGTGAACCAATACTAGTTAATGCAAAATAATATATCAGATATATAATCATACATTAAATCATTAAATCAACAATTGATTCAATGATCCGGTCATGTCGCACATAACCGACTAGTATCAATAGTAACAACTTATCGAATCAACACTTGATCCGATAACCCGGCTATATCGCATATAACCGATCAATGTCACAAATCGCGAGAATAGAATACGGTATCACATACACGCATTATTCTCGGTCCCGCACATATCTCATATGCGCTCCTATTTCGTTTCGCTTGAGCCAGGAAACCTCTGTGTAGGACTCTAAAGACTCGTCAATACGCCGGCAGCAGATGATGATCATATCAAGCACCCACAAGCCGCAAGCGGTCTGCTAAACGTAACGGCCACCCGGGTATTGAGCGATCAGAAGATCGACGAGCTAGCCCGCTCACACTCTAGTGAATCCAACCAGTAACACTACCGTACAGTCCGGTCTGTTCGTCTGATATGTCGCATATCTTGCCTAGGAGTGGTAAACGTCAGACCCCAATAGCTTGATAAGTCGTGTCGATATGAGGTCTATAACTGTTCGAGAAACTACTGGTAACACTTACCAGTAAATCTCAGCAACCCTGGCCAGGGATTTCCTGTTATAGCCAATCGAACACAGCGCAACATCAACTCCCTATACCGGGAGAGACGAATCCCCTCCTATCGCTCATTGCCTCCATGTGACTCGGGACTGTACCCAAAAACCACCGTTTTGCACGCCCTCTTGGACGTGGTAAGGTGGAAATCAAAGCACAGTGGGAACCACACAAGACTCTATGACGATCTCGGGTCAACAGACTACTCAGTACCAGTGTCACCAGAGAACTGCCATCTGACGTAAGGTATAATACCATCTGGGAGTTCTCGGCGAGTCCGTCCAGTGTGCATCGATATACCAGAGTAGACTAGCGTATACCTTCTCGTCCCATACAGATGGACTTATGGACTACCCTGTCCCCACTAGTATGATCCGCATCATAGTCCAGGTAGTCAAGTACACATCCTAAGGGCTTTACCAACATGTAACAGAGAGACAATCAGTGTACACGTTAAGGTAAAGAGCAACCAGATGGCATACTATCATGTCGAGCAAGAAAGTTCTCCCTATATATGTCCCAGCATCCACTACAATATACATCCAATGTACAGTAATGGCCTCTAGGGCATACATATAACTAACACTTCCGAAGAAACTCGGACACAAAGTTTGCTAGCCGATGTGTCTAAGGTGATGTAGAGAATGTGTGTGATCACTTTGTCTCTTGCATCCATTGATTCTCAACACATGAGAGTGTATGGATGGAGGTTGAAGATGAAGCCATGGTGGAAATGATGAGCTGGAGGAAGAAGAAGAAGCCTTTCCTTTTCTTATCTCTTCTATGATCAAATGAGAGAGTGAGAGTAAGAATAATACAAGAGCAAACCTCTCCTTGGCTGCCCCCCCTTTCTCTTCTCATCATATCAACCCAAATCAATCAAATAATGTGATACATGCACAAAGAAAGAGACCATGAGTCACCACTTGTGCACGTGTCACAATTAATGCTCCTAATCATGACTTTTAGCTCATTATTTCCATTTGTAAACATTAACCCAAATGTTTACAACACAAAAAGATACGACAACATCTAAAGTAAACTCGTGACGGATCACAAGGATACCCCTCACCTGTATATACATACCTGCATCCATATTCCGACCGAATGCGAATGCGATGAGACTAAAGTAATCCAACAAATCTAATACTAGGATCCGGCTTAAACCAAAGCCCACTAGTATGATCCGCCCGATCATGATCTGTACACTACTGCACGTATATGATCGAACCCTGCCATATATCATACGGCCTCTACAACGTTTCGCTCGAAACTTGAGAAACTGTCTGTGGGGGACTCTAAAGACTCGTCAATACTTTGGCTGTGGATTTAACCACTAGCACGTCAGTGGTACTAGCCGTACGTAACGTGCTACCAGGTATTGACCAAAAGGGAGGTCGATGAGCTAACTCATCCTGACACCCTACTGAGTCTGTCAGTGACAATATCCGTACAGTCCGGTCCGTTCGTCTATGAGCATCGCATGTCGGGCCTATGGGGTTGGTAAAAGTCAGACCCCCAAAAGCGGTACAAGTCGTGTCGGAGTGTAGCCCAGAACACCCTGAGATACTACTGGAATACCTACCAGTAAATCTCCTGCCTTGGCCAAGGACTTCGTGTAACGGCTCTCCTAGACACAGCGCGATCTCACCCCCAATACCGGGAGAGACGAAACCCCTGCCGATCCGCTCACTGCCTCCATGTGGCTCGGGACTGTACCCAACTAAAACCTGTTTGCACGACTCCTTTGAGCCGTGGTAGGGTAGTAATCAAAGCACAGTGGGAACTCACACGAGACAAATGACGATCTCAGGTTGATGAACTAACCTGTACACATGTCACCAGGGAACTGCTATCTGACGTCAGGTATAATACCAACTAGCATGTTCCCGGCGAGTCCTGTCCAGTGTACTCATAACCCAATGAGCACTTGTATACATCTTAGGTGAACCAACTGACACCAATGGCTTGTGAGACCGGCCACCGCCCCTCGTCGGGGTCTCGACTATATACACTAGTCTACTAATGGAGATCGATGCCCAGTCTCGAAACTCCCATGACTAGGGACCACTTTAAGGATGTGCTTATAGACTACCCAACTCTCACGTATATGATCTCCATCATACTGCTGGTAGTCAAGCAAGAATCCTATGGGCTCTATCAACGTGCAATAGTGACCTGTAATGTCACCTAAAGCTTGTACACGATGATAAAGATAAACCAGATAGCATACTATTATCTTGAGTAAGACCGTCCTACCGGTATAGGTCCTCCCTCAATCATTGCAATCACGTGCCTGTGATTCAATAATTGACTCTGAGGGCACTATATCCAACAACTGACGAGATACGCTCGTTAATGGGGGATACGACGGCGTGGAACGCGGGGTGTTGGGTGGCGGATATCTCGCTTCTAGCGAGATATGCGGAGCCGTGGCGGAGGCGCTTGGGCTCTGCGTTTTTGGTTGCTCGGTAGAACCGGGGAGGCTTAGCTCGATGGGTGGCTCGGAGGAGAGCGGTAGGCCGAGGAAGATCGGTTCTGTGATAGCTCGGAGGCAAGCTGGGAGGGCTAAGGAAGCTCAGCGTGTAGGAGGGCTCGGAGGCGAGCCGATGGTTATTTGCAAGGCGAGCATAGAAGTGTTCTGAGAGGCCATCGAAGGTCGGGTCAATCCTCGGGGCGAAGGCCCGGGGAATGCCTTCAATATATCATATTTGCTCCTGTCCTGTGAGCCCCGGGACACGTCATCTACCACGTATCATGATCTGGGGAATTCTCACTTATGAGTATCATCATTGTCCCTGGTTAGAATAGCCTTCTTATTGGCTATTCAACTAAAGATCTTGATTTTATATGTGGTCTTCTCCTTCCAAATTAAATTCTCATCTCCCCCCTCCTTTCCTCCACCGTGATCATCTTCGACTTGCTCTATTTAAAAATAAATAACTTAAACTTTCAGTGTTTTATAAATTAACAGCATTAGATATTAATTAAAATATGATGAACTTTCCCTTTTTCAAACAAATATCATGAACTTTGTTCTTTAAAAAAATACCATAAACTTTCAACGTATTTCAGAGAAATTGTCATGACCCAAATTTGGCACGTGACCGGCTTTTAGGTTGTGTGATGTCTAAAGATGTCAACGCAATTCAAGTAAGCCAGAAATCAAGATCCAAACCATTTGTAAAGAATTAAGGAGGTAAAATTTAAAAAGAAGTAATTGATATGAAATCTTAATTTTTTTGTTTGCAAAGTTAGTTTAAATTGAAGCACATGTTGAGTAGTTTTAAAATGGGGTAAAAATTGTTTTTGTACTTAAAAATTTCGACAGCACCTCCTTTGTAAATTTTGGGAAAAACAAGTACATAATAAATATTATAATGGCATCCCCTACTTGACAGCAATATCAACACCAATCGACGGAAACAACCCAAGCAATGTATATACGACGCTAAAAAACGAAGAATCACAAGCATACTAAGTGAACAAAATGCACAAACAATATAACTAGTCGATTCTACTCAAATCGACCCAAAATATACATAAGTCTCCACTCGTTTTAAGTCAAATAATATACACGGTCTGATGGAGTGATATTAGATACAAAATATAGAATATACACAGAGGCGTTACTAAACATGTAACCCGCCTAGCAAAATATACGGCGAAATCCAAGATATGTGTCTGCAACGCCACTATGCATCCACGCGATCTCTCCTGCAAGGAACTAAGGCACAATGGGGGTGAGTTGCCAACTCAGTGAATAAAACTAATATCAAACAGTGAAAATCGTATGCATAATCGAAATAGCGACTAAACCTATGCATCAGGTAGTCATGATATGTAATATCATGTAAAACATGAATATGTCATAATAGTACCTATATAGAAGAAAACAGAAATCTCATCAAATATTCTAAAAATCTTGATAATATTCATAAACTATTATCAAATCCAGTGTCAAATATCGACACAATCTTTAGCTCTTGTAGGCATCGTTCCCCGAACGATCCTGACATCCAACAATATCGGTAAGTATCCTCTAAATATCCGCCGTGTTTTTCAAATTATCTCCGGTATCGAGTGTCCTCGCTAGGCTCCCCGCCTCAAATGTGGCTTTCCTTCCCCTCGGTCTCGACCGGGTCCACCATATATCCGACTGTATACTCCCTCACTCAGTCCGGATAATATAAAAATTCGCAACCGTATAGCTCCCCCACTCGGTTCGGAATTAAACCAAATCAGAAAAATATCAACTCATGGTGGACATATCATATAAATCATGAGAACCCATAAAATTATAAACAATTTAAGTCGTATCAACTATGTCATGTAGTGAATTAAAACTCAAAACAACAGAAATCTTATAAATCAATATTGCATGATCAAAATTAATAATAATGACAATGAGATGCGATATATATCAAATAATAGCTAATGATGAGTGATAACGGTTATTAATGATACTAGCAGTGCGTAATAGAATATAGATGACATGGCAAGTTCTATGTGTGTACGTGGCATATTATTTACCAATGGGGTGTAGTGTAGTATGTAGGCATGTGCAAGTGCAATATAAAATCATCGGTGTTCCCTCATGAAAAATGAATAAAAAATACAAAAGCAACGGGAAAAGTCCCTAAAAGGAGCATCACGTGCCCACACGTGATAGGCACCGCGCTTGACAAAGCAAGGCTGAAACTGAGCCTCACGTGCAGACACGTGACTTCTATATACAAACTATAAAGGCGCCTTCTTAAAACAAACAATTGGCCAGAAAAGTCACGTGATAGCACGTGACGCTCTTTGATGTGCTTAACTTTGTGGGGTCACGTGCTACACGTGATGGGCTCCTATGCCTTCTGAACCGATAGAATTAAATTCTAAAATAAAAAGGATCAAAGCCCTATTTGGAAAATATTTTCTTAGATCTTTCTAAACAAGAAAGATTGCACCTTGTAAAGAAGAGCGCCGTTGGATTAAAAATCCAATGGTGATTAAAAAAATCACCAATTGACAGAAGAAGATTCTGTATAGGGAAATATTTTCCTAATCTTATGAGAAATATCTTCTGTAAAACAGAAGTCCTTGGATTAAAAATCCAACGGTGAATAAAATTCATCGATTGATCGAAAAGATCATTTTGGTTGGTTACAAAATCAATCAAAGTCTCTCAATAAGAGATTTTCAAAACAAATTGATTCTTTTCTTTCTCCTATAAATAGGAGCCAAGAGATACAAAGAAAAAAGGATAGAGAGAAGAGATAGAAAAAGGAGGAGAAAAAGAGAAAAAAAACGAGAAAGAAAAAGAGAAAAAGAAAAAAAGAAACTCTAGGTAAGATAAGGAACAAAACACAGAGAGAATATCTCATCCCTTTTCACCTCTATAAGAGTTTAACTCTTCTGAAAAGAACATAGTCCTTCCTCTGGTTAAGATCTGCAGAAGCAGATCTCCCTACAAGTTGAGAATTTAATTCTCATCGGGGAGATTCTGCCATTCAGATCCAAAACCTAAGAGAAGATCTAAGTTCAGAAAATTTAATTCTCCCAAAAAGTATATAGAAATTTAATTCCTCTGATAAAACAAGGGTTTAAACCTTCATATAAGAACTCAGTTCTTCCTTATGGAGAAAGATCTACAGAAGCAGATCTCCTCACAAGTTGAGAATTTAATTCTCATCGAGAAGATTCTGCCATACAGATCTCAAATCTAAGAGAAAAATTAAGTCCTAAAAATTTAATTCTTACAAAACAGTGGGTTTGAAAGTCTCGAAACTAAGGATCTCCATGCACGTAAAAGGATTGGCATCCAACATGATAACGACCGATCACGTGCTCCCACATGGACACCCTTGATGAACAAAAGAGGACAACTGAGACTGGCTCACATGATCCCACGTGATACCCCCCAAGTAGTGCTTATCACTTATAAAAAGGGAATAAATCAAAGACAATTTCCATTTTTGGGGGGCCTCACGTGATCCCACGTGACCCAATAGCGCTTAGCGCTCAGGAAAGAACAAGGGGATAAACCCAAAGAAACAGCGCCTCACGTGACCCCACGTGAGAGCCTCAAATTTGTTTGTATTTAACACTACTTCAAGAACCTCACATGGGAGCACGTGAGTGCTAAGCATATACTAGTGTTTAACACTACGAAAGACCAATGTTAGGACAACTGAGACGTTCGTAGTTTAAGTGCCGGTCATGTTCCGTACTTTCGGGTCGTGACAGTTTAGCAAGACTGTTATATAACTGTGAATATCCCAAGCTTCCATTAAGTAATATACAAACTAGTATAATACAGTAATGGCCTTCTAGGGCATAAACACTAACACCCAATTCTACAACAGGATCTGGAACGTCCCCGAAACTCAGCGAAAGTTTCCCAACGGAAAAATGGAAACGATCGGGCTTTGATATGTCCAGTCCAAGAAACGGGAGCAATTCCATGACTTCCATGTCATAGAGGACCTTGATGAAGAAACGAATGCTCTTTTAAAAGACGCTGACGCTGAGCCAGAACGCGGTCCTGCCATAAAAATGCCGAGTTCGTCATTCGAAGAATAGATGGACAAGCTAATACGGGAAGCGAGTCAATAGGTTCGGAACGACTACAGTCGCGAAATGGCCATTTACGAGAAAGACAAGATGCAACGCCTCCTTCAGCAGGCTACGGAGGACGACAATGCCCTTCACCGTCAGCCCGCTATGCATTCCCAAGACAAGAAAAAGGCCCGACGCAGAGGTAAAAACAAGTCAAAGAACGGAAAAAAACGTTCGACAGAGGCAAAACGGATCCAAAAGACCACGCGATCAAGAAAAGGTCAGCCGGAATCCGTCTTTAACGAAAAAGATGGGTCGAGCATATTCTTTCCCTCGAGACAAGACAAGGAGAATCTTTTACCTTGTCATGAAATATCAAATGATGACACTCCCGGAGTCTCGGCACCCCAATTAAGCAAGTGAGGTTCATCACCCAGACTATTGCTCCTATCACCGAGCGATAGGACATCCTCTTGAAGACTGCTTCACTTTCAAAGACTGGGTTGAAGAACATTATCAACTCAGCAGGTTCGCTCTATCCGACAGTTGGAGGGTAACCCCACCACAAGAACACGAGCCAAAAGCAATGTATATGGAAAGAGTAGAACCAGATCATTATCGGTCTTGGAAACGGTCTCGTACTTGCCACGTGATAACACTGTCAGAAGAAGGAGTGCACGATAATACGGGTGACCTCTCCTGGTGCTTCAAAAATGAGGATGAAGATGAGTTAATCTCAGAATTTCCACCGACGCTAAAAGAATTGGAAGATGGAATACATACTACTGCGGATAACCTAAGGAAGATCGACTTGGGGACGGCTAACGACCCGCGGCCAACGTTCGTCAGTGAGCTGCTGCCTAAAGAGCAGGTGGCTACGCTAAAAGACGTGCTCATGCAGTATAAAGACTGCTTCGCATGGAACTATTCCGAGATGCCGGGGCTAGATCCGGAAATAGCTGTAAATAAATTGGCGATATCTCCGGACATCAAGCCAGTCAAACAAGCACCAAGAAGAATGCGACTCGAACTTGAAATGAGTATCAATGCCGAAGTCAAGAAGCTAATCGACTCCGGCTTCATCCAAGAAGTTCAATACCCTGACTGGGTCGCCAACATTGTCCTAGTGATGAAGAAAAATGGGATGGTGCGCATCTGCGTGGACTTTCGGGAGCTCAACAAAGCATGTCCGGAGGATGACTTTCCCGTACTGGTTACCGAGCTGATGATAGATAACACGTCCACTCACGAAGTCTTCTTCTTCATGGATTTCTCATCAGGGTACAATCAAATAAAGATGCATCCCGAAGACCAGAAGCATACCGCTTTCTGGACTCCTCTGGGTATATTCTGCTAAAAAGTGATGCCTTTATGTCTGAAGAACGCCGGCGCTACCTATCAGAGGGCCATGACGAAGATTTTCGATGACATGAAATCGTCGAATGCTATATTGACGACCTCGTGGTGAAAAGCAAATCGCACGAGAAACACTGGGAGCATTTGAAAATAGTGTTCCAGCGTCTTTGGAAATACAACCTGAAGATGAACCCTCTCAAATGCGCGTTCGGAGTTTCCTCAGGTAAATTCATAGGATTCATCGTACGACACGGGGGCATCAAAATAGACCAGTCAAAGATCAAGGCGATTATGGAAATGCCTCCGCTAAGAACTCTCAAGCAACTGCGATTTCTTTAAGGAAAGCTCGCATATATCCGACGATTCATAGCCAATTTCTCCAGCAAATGTCGCCCCTACAGTCACCTAATGAAGAAAGGAACCCCATTCGTTTGGGATCGCAAATGCCAAAACGCACTGGACGAAATCAAGCAATACCTGCAGAATCCGCCGGTGTTGACTGCTCCAGTCAAGGGAAAGCCCCTCATCCTGTACACAACAGCCCTTGAAGATTCTTTAGGCGCACTATGGGCACAAGAGAACGACCAAGGGAAGGAGAGAGCCCTATACCATTTGAGTCGAGTTCTCCTGGGGGCATAAAACAACTACACCCCTATCGAAAAACACTGCCTGGCGTTAATCTTTGCGATAACGAAGATCAGACAAAATACTTTAGCGCATGAGGTCCATCTCATATCAAAAGTGGATCCTCTCAAGTATTTGATGTCAAGAGCCATACTAACAGGACGACTCGCTAAATGGGCCCTACTCTTAATGGAATTTTCGATAACATACCAACCGCTCAAGACAGTGAAAGGCCAGGCCATCGCCGACTTCCTCGCTGAGCATCCGATACCTACTGATTCACCCCTAAACTGTGAATTGCCAGACGAACACGCGTTTGACACGATCGACGGGGAGAAATGAGAGAGTGATACCCGATGGGAACTCTACTTCGATGGGGGATCTTCCATGACGTAGCGAAAGCACAGCTCCTCTATAATCAAATCTGGGGTAGGCCTCATCTTCGTGACTCCACAAGGAGGGATACTGCGCTTTGCCTTTTCCTTAACAGAGCCGAGGACAAACAATGAAGCAGGATATGAAGCTTTGATAGCAGGTATTGAGATCGCTGTCGACATGGGAATCGAAAACCTCCTCATATACGGAGACTCCCAGCTGGTCGTTAGTCAAGTAAACGGCGACCATTAAACGTGCAAACCAGAGTTGGTGAAGTACGGTGAGAGAGTGCAACAATTGCTGACTCAAATCCCTTCCTATGCCCTGGAGAGCATACCGCGTGCGGAGAATAGCAAAGCGGATGCGTTAGCCAAACTCGCTAAAGAACTAGCTGACGAAAACCTTGATGACGCAAGGATCGTTGTCCAAAGCCATCGGGTTCTTGCACCAGCGGAAATATCTCCGGAGTCGGCTGAAGAAAAGGAAGTGACCCAGCAAACAGCCCTACAAATAAAAGACCAGGAAAAGGCTGAGAATTGGAGAGAAGTCTTTATAGACTAATTCAAATCCCGTCGAACACCTGAAGATGCATCCTCAAGACATCAGCTGATGAAACGAGCTCTGTCTTTCGCCTTCGTCAACGATACTCTATATAAGAGATCGTTCGACCTCTGTGGATAAGATGCCTAGGACCGGAAGAAGCAAGGAGAGTCATCCAAGAAACTCACGACGGACTCTGCGGTTCTCATCAAGTCGGGCCAAAGATGAAGCTGAAGATCAAAAGGATGGGCTACTATTGGCCCACGATGATTCAGGACTGTCTCGAATACGCGAAGCAGTTCCACTCGTGCCAAATTCATGGAGACTTCATCCACCAGCATCCAAACCCGCTACACCCAACAGTGGCTAGCTGGCCGTTCGAAATGTGGGGAACCGACATAATTGGGCCCATCGAACCAGCGTCATCCAGAGGACATCGGTTCATATTAGTGACAACCGATTACTTCTCTAAGTGGGCAGAAGCAATACCGCTAAGAGAAGTGAAGACGGAGAATATTCTCCATTTCTTCAAGACACACGTCACTTATCGGTTCGGCACTCCGCGACGGATTATCTCCGATAACGGGCTGGCCTACAGGAGTCATAGAATCAGCCGCTTCGCACAGCAGCATAATGTAAACTGGAGATACTCTTCGGTCTATAATCCATGAGCTAACGGTCTAGCTGAGTCTTTCAACAAGACCTTGAGAAGATCATAAAGAAGACGGTGTCCAAAAATAAAAAGGACTGACACGAGAGACTGCATGAAGCTCTCTGGGCGTATTGGACTACGTTTAAAATGGCCACAAACACAACGCCGTATGCATTGGTATTCGGCGCTGAAGCAGCACTCCCCTTGGAGATAGAGCTACCCTCTCTACAAGTGGCGGTTCATTATGAGCCAACAGACGAAGAGAATTCTCATCTTCGGCTTGAGGAGCCCGACGCCCTCGATGAAACTCGTCTTATGGCGTAGCAAAACTTGGAGGCTTACAAAGCAAAGATGACACACTCATACGAGAGATTGACTAGGCCGAGAACATTTCGCCAAGGCAAACTCGTGCTAGTGGTCAAGAGACTTATGATCCCCAATCGTGCCAAACGGGGGAAATTCGAGCCGAACTATGAGGGCCCGTACATCATAGACAAAGTCTACCAAGGTGGGGCTTACTTGCTCATGGATATGCATGACGAAGAACCCTTCAGGCCAATAAACGGCCGGTTCCTGAAAAAATACTACGCCTGATGAGTCACGGCCTAGGTCAACGATAGATGATGACACCTATGTCCGCTCGCTATCTTCCCAAGTCCAAACTCTATAAGTAGTATCCAGCAAAACTGTTGTCTCCAAAACGGCAACAATGGACCGAAACGTCCCTAAACTAACAATGGACCGAAACATCCCTAAACTAACAATAGACCGTAATGTCCTAAAACTAACTATGGACCGCAATGTCCTAAAACTAGCGACGGACCAAAACGTCTCTAAAACTACTACGAACCGTAGCATCCTTGGGTCGACGCAAAAAAAGGGTACGTCCATAAGCAAGATGGGCATGGATGAAAACCCAAAAGGGCTCCGTGAGTAAAAACGGCCGGGCTACCTGCGAGTTTGTGAAAACCCGAAAGGGCACAGACTCGTAAAAAAGTTCATGTACACTTGCAAGGTCCTCTCGACCTTGTAAGGAGAAAATACCCGCGTGAGATCCTTACGACTCACAAGGAAGAAACACACTTAGGGATCCTCACGATTCCTGAGGAGAAATTACACTTACGAGATCCTCACGACTCGTAAGGAGAACCCTTTTATGAGACCCTCATGGCTCATAAGATTCAAAAGCCTTAAGTTACAGGGATCTGAACTTGTTCTTAAGCCATCAAATTTCTCAGACCGCCCTACAAACGGTTCAATGTTGACCCTTGTATACAATCCACGGGCACAAATAAATGTCTCCCCCATCAAGTTCCACCAATGGTGTGAAATATCCCTATTTGGTGAACAAACACCTGTAGGCCCTCTCGTCTTGCAAGGAGAAAATGCTCTTATGAGATCCTTACGACTTATAAGAGACCATACACTCAAGAATCCTCACGATTCTTAAAGAGAAAACGCACTTACGAGATCCTCATGACTCGTAAGGAGAAACATCTTTATGAGACCCTTATGGCTCATGAAGTCAAAAGCCTTAGTTGACAGGATCCTAACCCTGTTTGCTAAGCCACCTTTGTTCGAATCGACAAAGGCAAATGATGATTCGCTCCTGGCAATGTTCCAGTGGTAGCGATGCTGATGCCTAAATCGGTAGCAAATTCCAAGTCCTTTCACGGAAAATGATGATTCGCTCCTGGCAATATTCCAGTCGCAGCGATGCTGATGCTAAGATCGGCACCAGATCTAAAGTTCCATACTCGCAGCAAAAGTCGGCGAGCTATAAATGCATAATGGCCGAAATGATAGAGCAACTTGCAACAAAATCTACAAGTAAAAGATATGCATACAAAAATAGCCGAAATGATTGGGCAACTCGCAATAAAAAGCAGCGAGTAAAAAGAAAAATAGCCGAAATGATTGGGCATCGCGAAAAATAGCCGAAATGATTGGGCAATCGCGACTTTCGCGATATAAAAAGCTGAAATGATAGAGCATCGCGGAAAGAAATAAAAAAATGATGAAAGAATGAAACTTCTGTCTTGCAGGTAAGTCCATACTGACCCCTGTATACAATCCATGGGCATAAACGAAAAGGGAACCACATGTCCCAACAAACTCTGTCAAAGGGAAAGTCAGACCACGACAACAACATCTGCATCCTAGAAGATCAACAACGACGTTCCTCCTCATGCCAGCAGGGAACGGACGCGACACCACCAATCGGAACCACGACAAAGTCCCCAGTTCCAAGACTCTACGGTTCACAGACGACCGAAAGTCAGCCATGACACCGCAGAAAGCGGAACACGTCATCCAATGACCCCGTCGCGGAAACACGTCATCCAATGACCCGTCGCGGAAACACGTCAGCAAATGACCTCGTCTCGGAAATACGTCATCCAATGATCCCGTCACGGAAATACATCAGCAAATGACCCCGTCGCGGAAATACGTCAGCAAATGACCCCGTCGCTGAAATACGTCATCCAATGACCCCGTCTCGGAAATACGTCATCTAATGACCCCATCGCGGAAACATGTCATCCAATGACCCCGTCGCGGAAACACGTCATCCAAAACACGTCATCCAATGACCCCGTCTCGGAAACACGTCATCCAATGACCCCGTCGCGGAAACACGTCATCCAATGACCCCGTCGCGGAAATACGTCATACAATGACCCCGTCGCAGAAATACGTCAGCAAATGACCCCGTCAAGGAAATACGTCATCCAATGACCCCGTCTCGGAAATACGTCATACAATGACCCCGTCGCGGAAATACGTCAACAAATGACCCCATCTCGGAAACAAGTCAGCCAACAACTTCCCCGTCGGGGCAGTGCTTCGACTCAGAAACAAGTTAACCCGCCAAACACTTACGAGTCCTCTCGACTTGTAAGGGAGAAAATTCTCTTGTGAGATCCTTACAACCCTCAAGAGAAAATTCACTTCGGAATCCTCACAGTTCCTAAGGAGAAAATACACCTATGAGATCCTCTTGACTCATAGGGAGAAAAGTCTTTATGGGACCCTCATGGCTCATAAAGTTGAAAAGTCTTAGGTAGAAGACCTGAACCTGTTTCCTAAGCCGTCGCTATCCTGCAAGGAGATCAAGATAGACTATTTACGGAGCACATTTACTAAAAGGGACACGCCAATATGAAATAAAGTATATGTCTTTTATTCATGAATTCAAAATGAATACAAGATACATGTCATAAAAAAGAATCAAAATGGATACAAAATATTCTCTCAATCGGGAGTGAATACAAAAAGGGAGAATATACAAAAAAATCTTTAAGCTGGCGGACGGTGTAATAAATTCATCAGTTCATCCTTCTTCCGCTGGGCTTCGGCTTCAAGTTTTGTTATTGCTACGAGACGGGTCTCCGCCTGAGACTGTTGAGCCTGATACGAGGCGAGCCGACTCTCAATCTCCTTTTCAGCAACTTTGTGAGCTTCAACCATCTCGCGGGTAAAGATAATGGCTTTATCAATAGCTACCACCTCCCTGATAGCTTCTTGAAGCACCCGCCAAAGTTCATACGCACGGGTGGTCTTACCAGTGAGTTCATCTTGAAGTTCCCCCAAAGATTTGAAGCTAGCTCCCTCTCCGAAAATTTTCGGTTGATCCTTTTATCGCACGACTGAAGATTAGCGGTGCACCGCTCAATCCATCCGCGTAGGCTTACCTTGGAAGTTAAGATCTCGAAAGGAAGGCGTATACACTCGAGATTATGTAAGCAAGTCTCCACTCTGTGACAATACTCAACCCAAGTATATACCAATGTCTCATCATGGTAAGTAGCAAAGAAGGGCAAAGAAATATTGGCCTCGGCAGCAAATTCTTCGGCCGTAACAGAACTTCCAGCACGAAGATCTTCAATAAGGGTCGACAAGGAGTGAATGCTATGTCTTGCCATCCTTTCGGACGAACGTCGGGCATACGGTCCCGGTGGCATGAAGATCCGAGATTCCAACGGAGTTAGGGTTGGCAGAGCTGTCAAGATTTGTGAACAGTCAGTGAAAGTCACAAACATGGGACATGCAAATCAACGCCAAAGGTAAAACCTTACTTACCCGCAGTCATGCAAGGAGGGTTTGAGAGATCTCCGGGCCCATCGAGGATCTCGACCTCTTCATCGGCTTCCAGAACTGTGGAGCGCATATCAGCGTCATCATAAAGAATCATAATAAAAGGAAAGGGTTTAAAGAACACCAACCTTGCCCAGAAGAAAGGACTATGCTTTGCGTGGAGATCTCCTGTAGGGCACCTATGTCAAGTAAGTGCTGGAAAGACTTCCTAGAAGATAGGTCCACAATGGAAGCCGCCAATTCCCGTAGGTTTGAAAGGAAGGAAAGGTTCAGACAAAGGAAAGACTATTAAGACAAAGTATAAGAAGACTACCTTCGATACTCTTCCCGCCTTGAATCGGAGGGATAGCAGCTTCGGCAACCTCCTCCATTCCCTCAGAAACATCACCGGAGACATTTGCTGGTATGAAAGCTTCCAATTGATGGGCAGCGGCCGCCTCTTCAGGCTCCAATGAAGGGACGGCGGTCTCAACTACCCGTTCCACAATCTCCAGGCCATCAACGGAAAGATCCATTAAATCTACGGCCAATAAGGGTACCTCTTCTGGGAGAATAGACACCGGGAGAATAAAAGCCACCAATAGAAGCTCTGAAGCAGGAATAGTAGCTGTAACGACCTCCTCCGCACCTACTAGTGCCTTATCGGGGACATTTACAGAGTCCACAGCCAGGACACGACTTGAGCTCAAATTCTCTGCCATTGCTGAAGTTGCTGCAAAGTTTTCACAAAGATAAGGAGGTATAAAATATGATACAAATTATTCGCCAAGAAAAAAAATATACGTAAAGCACACATACCGATGCGCCAGGATGCTTCTAGTATGGCTTTTTCAAGCCGACGTTCCTTCCTGAGGAAGTGTGCTCGCCGGGGTTCAAATGCAGATTCGTAGCCACCGGTCTTTAATGACAGCTCATCTTTGGAAGCGGCTGAGATAGGCTACTTGAGGGCTATCTCATCCTCCGGTCGCAGGGGACCCATATGTACCCGCCGTAGTGATAGGGGATCTTCGTAGAATATGATGGGAGGATAAGGTTTCTTCGGGACACCCACGTTCTCAGTTTCGTCCTGTGAGTGCCTTATAGCCTCAGCCAATTGTGCGGCTTCCTCGGCAGACGAACCCGCAAAGAGAAGACCATCATCTGGATCTTTCATGGATATGGGTTCGTCTTGGGCAACAACTTCAGGTTCGAGCAAGAGTTCGAGCAGACCGGTAACCGTCTTCTTCCTCCTTTTCGAGCCAGAGCTGACACTAGAGGAGGAGAATCTCTTCTTCCCCTTTGATGCTTTGATACGGCGCTGCCCAATCTCGTCTCCAATATCCTCTTTTGGCGGTACTACCGATAATGACACTGCTATAGATGATGCCGCAACTGATGAAACTACTGCTGGCGCCTTTGCCTGGGCTCTAGTACGCATTGGCATACCAACTGTAGGAGGAGTCGATTCCACATCCGCCGCCTCAGGGATAAGTAAGGCACCACTACCCCTCAATGGAGGGCGAACCATTGTCCGCAGTCGCGGCGGAACGCCCATGTCCTGGGCCGGGGTGGGAGCTCTATATCCGAAGAGTATCCGCCTCTCCTCGACAATGATGGGACCAACTCGATGGTGGTACTAACCCGTAAAAGCCCCCACACACCTTGGAATATAATCGGCCTCGGGGATTATGAAACGAGAGCTAGTGTTCAGCCGTATAAAGTGATAGGTGATGTCATGAACAACTCCCAGAGACGAGCTGGGCTCCACCACAAATGCCTCGAAGGGAATGCCCTGGTCATAACCCAATTGCCGAGCAAAGCGGTGCGGATTATACCGCATGAAAAGAGCCGTATCATTTCGACGGAACACCAAATAACCCGGCCTAATCGAATACAAGTGCATAATTTCCTTAGGCTTTAAGGATGACGCGCCCCCTTTCGATAAGTCGAATAGCGGTTGAATAGGTCCCGAAGGAGCAGAGAGGACTCGATCGGTGAATACCATCCCACCTTCATTACCATACGGGTTAAGCAACACACGAAGGGCCCCTAGCCGAGTCGGATCAAGAGCAGAAGCATCCACCAACCTCATGAGCCGCTGGAAGGTGTAAGCATCGTAGAAATCCAGCCTCTGATGCGCTGCGAATACCCCCATTACATGCATCTCGATCCATGACGTAAAGTAGTAGAGGGAGAAACTCACAACATCTACACCCAGGGTTGAAGTATTGGCCGCAGTGCTCAGCCCACGGTATAAGTGTGACAGCCCCGCGATACTCACGGCTAGTCGTGTCCCTTCAGCCACACGATGAGCAGGATAGATGGCCGAAGCTCTCATGAAGCGACAATGCGTTGGAACAGCAAACCAGCTAAGCCAAAGGCTGATAAAACCGACAAAGAAGGTATCTTCATCCATGCCGGGAGCCGCAATCGAATCAAAGGACACGACCGACAAGATCGGGATGTAAAACTGCGGTAAATCTTATTCTTTGGCCAGCAGCTTATTCAGCCCAAACCCGAAGGAGTCGTTAATATTCGCAAATTTCAGAGCCTCCTTTGATAAGACATCTTCACGAAGGAAGAAGGAAATGAAGCTTTTAAAGGTGACGCCCTGCCTCTCTGACTCCGCGAACAGCTTCTCAAAAATACCCAGAATCTTGATTAGACTGGGGTACTTATGACGGACAGCATTTTCAATCGTCAAGCCATCAAGCTTAGAGGGCACAGTCGTAAATACATACTCATCGGGAGGTAGCAATGTTTCCCCAATCAGAGCAAAGCTCTGTTTAACTTCCAATGCTGGAAATGAAGCGACGCTTCTGTTTCCCCCAATCAGAGCAAAGCTCTGTTTTGAATTTCAAAATTCAAAAATTGAAGCAACGCTTCAGATCCCGTGCGCTGCGTGCCACATATCAAAAGCAGACACGCCAGCGCCAGGAGCGCTGCGCCCTAGGCAGCGCACCCCAATCAGAGCAAAGCTCTGTTTCAAAATTCAAATTTTAAAAGTTGAAGCAACGCTTCAGATCCCGTGCGCTGCGCGCTGCGTGTCAAGCACGGGCGCGCTAGCGCAGTTGCACTGCGCTCTGCGCCGTGCGCCACGTGTCAAGTACGGGCGCGCTAGCGCAGTTGCGCTGCGCTCTGCACTGCGCACCACGTGTCAAACGCAGGTGCGCTAGCGCCATGTGCACCAGCACTTGAATTAAAAGAATTCCCCACCGTTAGATCAAAAGATCTAATAATAATAAATTATTAATTAATAAAAATTAAAATTCTGTTCTGGAAAGATCTTTCCAATCTTGTTGAAAACAAGAAGATTGCCTTCTGTAAAACAGAAACCATAGGATCAAAGATCCAACGGTGGGGAAATATCCCCAAATCAATCAGAGAAAGATCTCTTCAACTAATTTAACAAATCAATTGGCCCTATATAAAGGCCCCAAGACTTCAAGTCTCAAAAAAGAAAAAATCCTCTGCAAACTTTGAGAAAAACTCAAAGAGAAAGAAAGGCAAGCCTTTGAAGAAAGAAGATCATTTCTTCATCTTTAAAGGTAAAAACAATTGATTCTTGAACAACAGAGATGAAATCATCTCGTGAAAAGAAGAAACATCTTCTAAAAAGATCTTAGATCTATAAAAAGACCAAGGTCTTTGATTAAAAAGAAAAGATCAAAAGACCTAATCATAAAAAAAAAATATAAAAAGAAGTATTTTTACTTCACAGATCTTCTGATCTATAAAGACAGAGCCTTTTAATCAAAACAAGAACTGTTGTTCTTGGATCTAGAGGCAAGGCCTCCTTTGAAGAACATAAGTTTGTTCTTTGATCTTAAAATTGATCAAAATGCGCTTTGCGCTACTGGAAAGTGCTTTGCACTCTTGAACTGCGCCTTTGCGCTCCTTGGACCGGCGCTCAGCGCCAAAACATGTCACGTGTCAACCACAGACACAGTTGGCGCTTTGCGCTCCTGAAGTAGAGCACTGCGCTCTTGGGTTGGCGCTCAGCACCAAGAGCGCCACGTGTCATTCACTGGCGCACCCACGAACCAGCCCAGCGCGCTCATGAATGAAAAGCGCAATGCGCTAATAAACTAGCGCTTAGCGCTAAGTGACATGTGTCCTCCTCGTGTGCGCTAACCAATAGAAGCGCAATGCGCTCTTTAAATGGCGCAAAGCGCCTGATGCGCCACGTGGCGCACTGTCAGAACACACTCTGTTCTGATGAATGCTATGCATTCAATGAAGACAAAAAATGTCAGGGCCCACTGCTTGGCATTATTGGAAAGGGCCGAGCCCAAATAAAGACTTCATAATAGCCAACACAGAAATAAAATGTTAAAACATTTTTAACTAGACTTAGCCCAATTCTGGCCATAATTCCTCAATTTAAATTGAACTGAGCACACCTGCTCTTCCAATCAATTTACATCCGGTTCGAGGGTACATCTCTTCACTCCTCTGACATCTGTCGTTGTAATCCCTCAACGTCATCAGAGAGGTGACGGGTCCCGACGACCACACATTACTACGGACCGTGGGGTCCTTAAACTCATGGACTATGACGTCCTTAACCTCGACCGTGATGTCTTAAAACTAATATCGGACTGTGGAGTCCTTAAATCCACGGACTATGATGTCCTTAACCTCGACCGTGATGTCTTAAAACTAACATCGGACTGTGGAGTCCTTAAATCCACGGACTATGATGTCCTTAACCTCGACCGGGATGTCTTAAGACTAACAACGAACTGTGGGGTCCTTAAACTCATGGACTATGATGTCCTTAACCTCAACCGTGATGTCTTAAAACTAACAACGGACTGTGGGGTCCTTAAACTCATGGACTATGACGTCCTTAACCTCGACCGTGATGTATTAAAACTAATATCGGACCATGGAGTCCTTAAATCCACGGACTATGATGTCCTTAACCTCGATCGTGATGTCTTAAAACTAACATCGGACTGTGGAGTCGTTAAATCCAAGGACTATGATGTCCTTAACCTCGACCGAGATGTCTTAAAACTAATATCGGACTGTGAGGTCCTTAAACTCACGGACTATGATGTCCTTAACCTTGACCGCGATTTCTTAAAACTAACATTGGACCGTAATGTCCTTAACCTAATTATCGACCGCAATGCCATTAAACTAAACAATAGAGCCCAATTGCTCTCTTGTCGGATCTAAACGATCCCGTTAAGTTGATCTTAGTCTAAAATTAGACTAACGTGTCCTTAACAAACGTTTAAGTTGATATTAGTCCCAAATGAGGCTAACGTATCCTTAAACCCAAACCCCCAAACCCAAATCTAAGAAAGATATGGATTTGGACTAGTCCACGCCCTACGGGCGACAACATAACCTAGTCTCCGTATACAATCCACGGGCAACCAAACACAAAACAAACACCCACGACACGAAGTGACCATATAGAGAAGGAGAAAGTTGTTACCGCGATGCGGTAGCGTAATTAACTGCAGGGGCTTGCGCTTGCAGGGAAGAGCGTCTCCACAATCAAAAACCCCTCAAACGAAGGGGAATCTGACAAAGTCTGCTATATTGGCCGCATCCGTTTAAAGCTTCGATACATGGTGCCATAAATCAACTTGGTATCTTCGGAGAGATGGACGGATAGCACCAATTAGCATCTGCCCCGAATTTCATGCAAGACGGACCTACGCGGTCGCGTCCCTGTGTTCCGCGGGGAACAGATTCTGGCACGCCCAGTGGGACCTTTTCCTCTTTCCACTCCACACTTTGTGTGTCGTGTTTCGCGAACCAATCGCGGTTTACTAATGGTTGCCCTTGGGTTTCAAGGTACTAAGATTTGGCGGTTTGCTTGGTGCAGAAAGCAAAGGATCAATGGCGTTCACCTGCTCAAAGTGTTCCACATGCAACTGCAACCCACATCCTGCCTCAACTGGGGACATAACCTACGGGCCCCAAGCGGCTTCTCTGTTCACGATGCCCGTGGAACAGGTCACTCAAGCCACCACAGGGCTGTTTTTCGGGACCATGCTCCCGCCAACGAGCTTCACCGTTCCTGTGCCCATACCAGAATCTCCCAAGAAGTCGGTCTTCGATCGACTTACAGCTACTGCGGCCCCTCTCAACGGGTCGTCCAGCACCGGCGCCTCGGTCTTCTCTAGATTGGGCCAAAATTCCTGTGGGCCCACAACGAAGCCTGCAATCCCAGAGAAGGTTATTCCAAAGAGAGTAACCAACCCTGCTCCTGAAGTCGTCAAGGCAGCTTCTCCTGCCAAGGGGTCGGTCTTTATAAGACTGACTGTCCCAAATCCCGCTACTGCTACTCAAAGGACATCAGTCTTCAACAGGCTGATGCCAGCAACGGCCCCTCACCTGAACAGGGGGCAAGACAAGGCCATCCCCGTCATCGAGCCAAATCCATCAGCTCGACACGCTCGACGTCGCCACTAGCGCCGAGTGAGGAAGGCCGGAGGCAACTCCCCTTTTGGGCTAACCCCACCAGCCCTGACGGCGGAAATTAATGCTGCTGTTCCAACCGAGAACAGCTTCGAGCTGCTGAATAAGGTGTGTAGGAATTCTTCTACCGCCGTACTGAAAAGATCTCCTCCTCCGACGGAGAATGTTGCGGAAGAAAATCCAGAACAGTCCCCTCAGCGGCTGTCCTCTAAGATCTACAAAGTCTGGCGGCAGGTCCGGAACTCAGTGGTCGATCAAGATTACCCTCGCCGACAAAAAAAGGGCGAAGGTTCAACAAGAAGAAAGCCATCCTGCCAAGCCACGAAAAGCTATCTGGGTTCCCACCGCCACGGCCTCCTCAACTTCGACCGCTTACAAGAAGAGAAGGCCGGAGAAGACCCCCGTGCCTGCGACAAACGTCAAAGGCACTGAGCCTAAACGCCCTCAGTCTGGGGGCATGGTGGTCCACACCGTCTACATGGCATCCGGGAAAGAGGATAGCCGCGCTTCGACGGGCCACCGACCGCTCACCCGATCAATAAAAAGGGCTCAGGAACAGCAACATCAGAAGCTTCAGGAGATGCTGACTGCCATGGCCGCACTCACCGGGCCAAAAGAAAGCCCAGAGGCGTCATCGGAACAACATCACGAACACAAGACTGATGCTGAATTCCTTCGGAGGATGCTCAAGAAGAAGGACAAGGAGGCTGCGGAACAAGCGGCCAATATAAAGCAAATGGCTCTTCTGTTCCAGGACATGGTGGGTATGATGATCCAGCAGGACCCTCCAGCTGAAGATCCTCCGATTATCCTCGAAGATGGCAGAGGAGAGACATCGAATCCTCTACTGGCTCTGTCAACAGCCAAAGAGGAAACAATCTCTAAAGCTGCCCTGGATGACTATATTGCTCAGCAAATAAGAGTTCACCAGGCAAATGAGGCAGACGGCCAAGTTGTCAAAACACGGCAACCGTATCCAGGCTGGTATGATCAGATAAAGTACCCGCCGGGCTACACGATCCCGAAATTCCATGTCTACAAGGGGACAGGCAATCCCTATCAACCTGTCGCCCAGTTCAGGGCTCTTTGTGGCAACACCGGCGGCGATGATAAGCTCTTGCTTCGCCAATTCGTCGGCAGCTTATCGGAGACGGCGTTTGAGTGGTACTCCGAGCTTCTAAACGACTCCGTCAGAACTTTCGCAGAGATGGAGTTGCTATTCACCCAGCGATTCGCGAGCGCAAGTGAACGCACACTAATAACGGTATTGATCAATGCCAGGGTGAAGCCGGGCGAGACGTGGGTTCAGTACGCAATCCGATGGCGGAATCTGTGGTCAAAGTGCGAACAACGCATCGAAGAAGCACCAGCGGTGGGCATGTTCGTGGGCACTCTAGACCCTCATGCAATTATTTCATAGTTCATGATGTTCTTTAAACCGACCACATTCCAGGCTTTAATCGATAAGCTATCCCAGATGGATCAAATGGGTCACAGAACGTCTCCCCCGAAGCCGGAACCGCGGAACGACAAGGGTAAAGGGAAGGTGACCTTCGTTGCGAACACCCAACAACAGCCCAGTGCCCTAAAGCTAGCAGATCAACTGGAGGAGAGACGACGCTATTACAATGAGAAAATGAAGCGTCCTTACTCATTTCCACGGGACAAAACGAAGAGGCTGTTTGAGCTGGCTATGCGCAACAGGCTTATCAATTTGCCGAATCCAAGGCGACCACCGCAACCCAACGAAGTGAATAATCCCAATTATTGCCCTTACCACCAAACGGTAAGTCACCCGATCGAGGATTGCTTCATCTTTAAGGGATGGATCGAGGATCAATACCTACAAGGAAAGTTTGCGTTGTCTGAGAAGTGGAAAGTAAACCCACCACAACCGCACACTCCTAAGAAGACGGACACACCGGGGGCAACGTGCTCTTTTGTTGAAGAAGGTCCATGGGAGGTCATGCTTTCAGCCAAAACCAAAAGGATGCTGAATGATCTTCAGACATGCCTGGCGATCAGGTGGAAGAACCCGCTGGAACCCCAGATCATCGAAGGGATGCTGAAGCCGCGCCCAACTCCAAAGATTGGTGGTGATAGCCAAAGTGCTCACACCCAGCCGCCGAAATCTTCGAAAAAGAAGAAGAAATCCAAGAAGCCCGTGAATCCTGGCGACAAGTGCACGGACTTACGGAAGCAGATTTACGCACTGGAAGAGTATAATCAGAAGGCGCGGACTCCAATCACGCTCCAAGAGTTTCTCGGCCACGTCCTTGAGGACGAAGAGGATGGAGAAGACTCGTCGGATGGATCTGAGGATTACGTAGCAAGTTGCCATGTGATCTCTCATTCATCGCTAGACAATGAAGAAGCTCCCTGTACAGAGAGACTGGAGGCAGGTCCCGAGCCATAACTTCTATGGCCGTCAGACGAAATGATCGATGCCTTCCTGAATGAGATTCATCTAAAAAGTAAAGCCAATCGGGAGAGTGAGATGGCCATATTTGAAAGAGCCAAACGCCGGCGACTAGACGAAAGAGTCGAGACACTCTCGCCGAATCAAGGAACATCCGTCGCGGATAAAAAAAAGTTCAAGACGAGGAAAAGGTTTGCTAAAGCCATATCAATGGGAATGAAGCTACCACCTTCTGAAGGAAACACTCCTGGTGAAACAGAAACACATCCTAGCTACTGCTCATATCATCGAAAGATTTCGCACCCTACCGAAGAGTGCGACGCTTTTAAAAGATGGTGGCAGGGATATGTTGCTCACCGGCAACATTTTAAGCGGATGAAACGCAAAATTCGTCGGGAGCAAAGAAGTGCGACCGAGGAGCATGAAAGAACTACCGGTAACTGTCGCATGGTTAACACCGGGGGATCGCAGGTTCTCACTTTCGGAAGCGACTCTGACGAAGATATGGCTCTTGGCCCTCTCTTTAAAGAATCCACCTTAGGGAAGGAGGAAGAACCGAAGGCCTGTGAAAACATTCAGCTGCGCAATCGCACGCTTCCAGAAAAGAATCTCGGACCCACGAGTAGAAAAGATAAGGGAAAAGAAAAGGTCTCTGAGGATATTGCCCTGGATGACCAAGTCATGAAAGAGCTGACTGCCAAGGACCCGCCAAAGAAGAATAAGGTGGACTACAATGTTCTGGCGCACTTGAGAAAGTTGCCCTCACAGCTCAGCATTCTCGACACCCTTTTACTATCAAAAGAAGCCAGAGATTCATTGATCAAGGCGCTACAAGAGCCAGGACAATTCCAAGCTTTTCTCGCCGAAGAAAAGATGAAGGACGAGCTAGAGGAAGTACACACAGTCGATATCACCTTCGGCGACGAAGACCTCCTCCTTGGGACGTGCGAACACAACCGTCCCCTCTATGTCTCAGGATACTTCCATGATATAAAGATAGGAAAAATCCTGGTCGACAATGGGTCTTCCGTCAATCTTCTCAACGTGCGAGTGTTGAAGGAAATCTGCATGAGCGTCCAGCATCTCGCTCGTGATAAAATCACCATCTCTGGTTTTGATTCCCAGTCATCGCAGACTCTCAGGTCTGTGATACTGACGTTACGATTCGGGATACTTGTCACGGATATTAAATTTCACGTCATTGACGCCAAGACATGCTATAACGCTTTGCTCGGCCGGCCTTGGTTACACGAGTACAACATCATTCCTTCTACACAACATCAGTGTATGAAATACTTTAAGGATGGTCTCAAATATACCGTAACAGGAGAGTTGAACCCATTCTCCGTGAACGAAGTCCGCAAGTACGAAGATGCAAAATACTTCTTACCAGATTTTTAGGACACAGAGAGATGTCGCAAGACGGAGAACAAAGCTATCGCCACCATTCCGGTCTTTAGGAGTGATACTGAAGAAGAGGAAGAGATAGTTTATTCAGGTCCACCCCAGTATAACAAGCTGGGACCATCCGCTCCTATGTTGATCTTTGGCGACTGCTATGTCGTACATGACTTTGATGAAGAAGGAGATGCTCAATGGGAGAATGCTAACCCTGAACTAGAAAGAGCCCCAGATGTGAAAATTCCCAGTCCGTCGTTCGAAGAACAAATGGACAAGCTCATAAGGGAAGCTGGTCGAAATGTTCGAGACGACCATAATCGCGAAATGAACATCTACGAGAAAGCCAGGACTCAGCGCCTTCTTGAACAGGCTGCGAAAAATGAAAATGCCCCTCCCTGTCAACCTGTCGTACAAAAGGCCCGACGCAGAGGCAGAAACAAACCAAAGAGCGGAAAAGGCGTTCGACAGCGACAAAGCGGGACCAAAAAGTCACGCGATCGGGAATCGAGCGGTCCGGATTTGTCCCTTATGAAGAAGATGAGTCGAGCATACTCTTTTCCTCAATACAAGACAAAGAAGATACTTGATCTTACCATAAGACATCAAATGATTACATTTCCGGAGTCTAAACAACCCAAGCAAGCGGGCGAAGTCTCTCACCCAGACTATTGCTCTTATCACCGAGCAATAGGACATCCTCTTGAAGACTGCTTCACCTTCAAGAATTGGGTTGAAGACCAATATCAGCTCGGCAAGTTCACTCTATCTGACAGTTGGAGGATAACTCCTTCGCAGAAGCATGAACCTAAATCCACGAGGGTAGACCCAAATCCACATCGGTCTTGGAAGCGAGCTCGTACTTGTCATATGATAACGATATCAAAAGAAGAACCCAATAATATGAATGACCTCCCCTGGTGCTTTCAAAACAATGATGACGAGGTGATCTCAGAGTTTCCATCGGCGCCAAAAGAGCTGGAAGATGGAATACACACTACTGCAGATAACCTCAAGAAAATTGATTTGGGAACGGTAAGTGACCCGCGGCCGACATTCGTCAGTGAGCTGTTATCTGAAGAAAGGGTGGCTATGCTAAAAGACGTGCTTATGCAGCATAGAGATTGCTTCGCATGGAACTATTCCGAAATGCTAGGATTAGATCCAAAGATTGCGGTCCACAAATTGGCGATATCCCCGGACGTCAAGCCAATCAAACAAGCACCGAGAAGAATGCGGCTCGAGCTTGAGATGAGCATCAACGTTGAGGTCAAGAAGCTAATTGACTCTGGCTTCATCTAAGAAGTACAGTATCCTAATTGGATCGCCAACATCGTCCCGGTGATGAAGAAAAATGGGACGGTGCACATTTGCGTAGACTTTCGGGATCTCAATAAAGCCTGCCCGAAGGATGACTTCCCGGTACCGGTCACCGAGCTGATGATAGATAACACGTCCACTCACGAAGTTTTCTCCTTCATGGACGGCTCATCAGGATATAATCAGATAAAGATGCATCCCGAGGACCAGAAGAACACCGCTTTCCGGACCCCTTTAGGTATATTCTGTTACAAGGTGATGCCCTTCGGTCTAAAGAACGCCGGTGCCACCTATCTGTTAGTGTATATGCCCTAGAGGCCATTATTGTATCATACTAGCTTGTATATTACTTAATGGAAGCTTGGGATATTCACAGTTGTATAGACAATCTTGTTCAAAATAGTAGTATGCTACTTGGTTTGTTTCTACTTCAATGTGTATATGTATTTATTTTAGTATATCACCTATACACATTAGTGGAGCCCGTAGGATCTTTGCTTGATTATCAGCGTTGTGATGGCAGTCACACTAGTGGGGGCTGGATAATCTATAAGCATATCCTTATGCAGGTCCCTAGTCGCAGGACTATCAAGACAGGGCATCGATACTCCGGAGTAGACTAACGCATGCGCTTCTCATCCCAGAGTGGGAGATGGTCTGTTCCATAGCCATAAGTACGTCGTACTGGAGATAGTATGCGGGTGCTCGTTAGGTTACGAGTACACTGGACAGGACTCGTCGGGAACTGACCGGTTGGTATTATACCTATCGTCAGTTATCAGTTCCCAGGTGACATGAGTACAGCTTAGTCCGCTGACTTGACACTGTCACTTCGCCTCGAGTGTGTTCCCACTGTACTTTGATTACTACCCTACCACGGCTCAAAGGAGTCGTGCAAACAGGTAGTAGTTGGGTGCAGTCCCGAAGCACTTGGAGGCAGTGACGGTTAGACATGATTCGTTTCTCCCGGTATTGGGGGTTGACATCGCGCTGTGTCTAGGAGAGCCATTACACGAGTAGTCCCTGGTCAGGGCAAGCGAGATATACTGGTAGGCTTCCAGTGTTATCTCAGGGTGTTTTGGGCTTCACTCCGACACGACTTGTACCGCTATTAGGGGACTGACGTTTACCGCCTCCTAGGCCCGCCATGCGATGTATCAGACGAACAGACCGGACTGTACGGAGATTGTCACAGTCAGACTCAGTAGGAGTTCAGATGGGTTTCACCTCGTCAGTCTTCTTGTCGGCATCTACCTGGGGACCGTTACGCACAGCTAGTGCCGCTTGCGGTCTGTGGTTAAACCCACTGCCAGCGTAGTGTCGAGTCTTTAGAGTCCCACACAGAAAGCTATTCTCCTTTAGGCAAAAGAGTAGAGGTCGCATGGTTTTGCGACAGGTCGCATGGTTTTGCGACAGGGTTCGGTCACATCCGTGCACTTGTGCGCGTACAGTGTCCGGACAGTTAACACTAGCGGGCTTTGGTTTAAGCCAGATCTTAGTGTACGTTTTGGGATTGGTTTTATCTCGTTTGTATTCGTGTTCCTCGGAACGCGGATGCGGGTGTGTATGCACAGTTGCAGAGAGACAGAGGCAAAGGATTCTCATTAGGGTGTTTGACTGTTGACTATTGACTTTTTGCTTAACCCTAATGAGAATATGAAACATAATTAGCAATAATATTAATTAAGTATTATAGTGACATGGTTGTTGAGGGGTTGACTTTGTTGACTTGTTGATTTTGTTGACCGGTTGACTAGGTTGGACTAGTTGACCATCATCATCACAATGGTTGTCATTTTCATGCAAAGACTTTTGCTTACTTGTTGTGGTTTGCAAAATGAGTGCATGGAAATGATATTGCCTTTGACATGATATGAACCATCACATAATACTTGATTAACATTATGGCTCATGATGCTTTTGGATTATGAGAGGGTGTGTGACAAAAGAGTGGCTCATTCTTTCATTGTCTTTCTCTCTCTTGGTTTTGAGCTCTCTCATTCTCTTGCTCTCACCCTCTTCCTTTTGCTCTCTCACTTGTCTATGGTTCACTTGTCTCATGTGTTGAGAAGCAAGAACCATAAAGAAAATCCCATCACACTCTCCTCTACTTACTCTAGTTCATAAGGTTTGGCAAACCAAGTGAACTAGTTTCTTCAAAGTTCGAAGAAGAAGCCAAAGGTAGAAGCTTTCGGGTGGATCGATCTTCGGCGCAAGGAGACGACGGGGTGTAGCCGATCCGTACACCATCAAGAGATGAAGACGAAGGAGTTCAAGAAAGAAAGGTATAACCCCCTAACCGAGTAGTTAACAACTCGTAGTTAAGTTGTTAGGTAGATAGTTTAACAAAGATCCGTTTTGAGTCCATGTTAGCTCCTCTAGAAAAATCGTTTTTCGTCATTTCCGCAAGCCCGTAAGTACCGGGAGCGGTAGCATGGACTTACAGTGGTATCAAAGCCAGTTTAAACACTATCTAACATGTTAGCAAAGTTAGTAGAAATTCGATCGGAGAAAAAGTCGCAAAATTCACCCGGAATTTATACTTTATGCCGAATTTTTTTCAGTTCCAAAAATGATAAATCATACTTTAAAATTCGGCTCAGGGTTTTTAGAACAAACTGCAAAAATTTCATCCATTGATCCGATCAAAGCGCCGCGGAAACGTAGCGGGAGCGTGCTCCAGCCGCGGTTCCGCGGCCGAGTTGACTCGGCCGTGGGAAATTTTGGTTGCAGTTTGTTCATAGGGGTGTTTTGGGATTTTTGGTATATGTTTTTTCAGCCCAGATTTTCCAGAAAGAAAAATTTGTTTTTGGGGCTTTAAAAACCGTATTTTGATCGAGCTTCTAAAGACTTAAGCTGACGGGTATTTATCTGTGATGTGATATTTGTATTGAACGTCTGCTAATCGCTATATATCGATTAATGGGGGTTATACAAATCTGTGATCTGTAATGTTGTTGGAATGTGTATATGAATTCATTGAATTGTCGCGGGTGAATAGCCGGGGGTTGTGAGACGAGAGTTTTCTTTTCTTTCAATTCATGTAAATTTGTAAATTGATGTAATATTATTTATATGGCCGCACAACCGGGTCGGGGTTGTAGCCGTCATTGTATAATTTCTTTTTACTGTTTTTGCTCCTAGGATAGACCCATGGAGGGGGTGCACAAACTACCGGGTATCCCGAAGTGCCGAGTGGCCTACTCATGGAGTTGAGGGAGGTTGCTTCGCTTCGGGTACTTGGCGGGTAGTTTGCCGCACCCGTAGGGGTCTAGGGTGGGGTATTGGCTATTCACCGCGATCGTGTAATCTGCTTTTCGTTACAGGCTCGTATGAATTGTGGGTTCCTAGTATATCCAATGTGTTCATCTGTGATCTGAAATGGCTATCATTGCAATATATCTATATATGATATTATTTAGGCGTTGCTTATGTTTTACAGCCGCGCTAGCCCAGCCCCTGCTCTGTCGTTAGTTAAGTAACCTAACGGGTAATGACGGGGCCCCGTGGCGAATGCGAATGGCATAAGCGTACGTCATATTTTGGTTCTTTTCTGCAATGGTAGGATTAATTGATGGGACGCATTAAAAGAACTAATGCAAGAAAAAGACGCATTAAAAGAACTAATGCAAGAAAAATAAACCATGTAAAAGTCGTTGGAACACTTTCAAAAACCCACTCGGTTTCTTTTCAAAAATAACTTTTAAACGCGGAGCTTAAGCCACTCCTTTTAAAAGCTATCAAGGTTCCTTCGATTATATCAAGTTCACTACGTTCAAGGTTTCGCCAAAACCATTCGTAGCCTTCCGTCGTTTCATATGAATATTCAATAGTATTCAAGCTATGTTTGTTGACCTTCGTCAAGGCATAGTGATTGGTAGCTGTTGGGTGTTCGTATGTAGCATAGATAGATGCGTTGGTTTGGGACAGTCGTATTACCTTGTTGACCTTCGTCAAGGGTATATACGGGTGAGTTCAAATTAACCTGGACAATGACGGGTAGAACTTGACATGTGACTTATGATTTGTTGACCTTCGTCAAGGTCATAAGAGCATGGGGCAAAAATCCACATCGGGAGTTTCAAAAGAACTGAAACTTGCTAGCGTTGCATACCATTTGGAGTATGATAATTCTGGTAGGATTCCTTCAGTTTTGTCACGCGATGATATTTGGATCCCGATCCTACTGTGAGTATATGCTACTCCTCAGGAAATTTCTCACTTAACGATCAATGCTATAAACATAGTAGGTGTCTAGAAAGGTGTTAGCGGGGCTACGCCCCCAGGGAAAAGAGGTTCTTAAATTAAGGAACTTCGCGAAAGCGTTGGGAAACCTCCCTCGAAGTACCGACACTAGCCTGGCTGAACGGTTAAGCAAGTATTGTACGGTGAGATTGATCCTGACTAATTCTTCGTTTTTGGTTTGAGGAGGGATTCGAGAGACAGTGGGAGCCATCCTGTTTAGACAAATTAAAAACCACTCTAAACTTGCAAGAGCATCATGCTGAGTGTTTTCTTCTCTCTCTCTTAATTGCAGCGACCAAGTGACCGCACCTAGGTTACATCTAGATAACAAAATGACTGAATCTGACTGTTTTGACTGGCAAAGGTCTGTCCAGATGTCCATTGCCCATAACAAGCTGGGACACCTCTTAACTAATCTAACCCCTGCCGTCTCAGGTCCAGTTTCCCCTGTCATGGATGGTGATATCCATAGGACATCGGGAAAGGACTGTGCGAAAGCCAAGTGCCTCGTGTTAGCCTCAGTTGATGGTGCTTACCAGGGGCAGCACGAGAAGATGGACTTAGTTTCTATCTTCCTCCATAAAGATTTATATGGAGAGCAATCTCGTATCGCAAGATATGAGACCTCGAATGAATTGCTTCAAGCAAGGTTGGCTGTCGGGTCATCTGTAGGGGACAACGTCCTTACAGAGACCAGCTATTTTGAGCTCACGGACCTGGAGACCATGTTGGAGAATGGGTCAAGTACCGACTTAATTCTACAATCCCTGCCCTCTGCTTATACCCTGAAGGAAACCAGGGAAGAAGTTGGAAAAGCAAGGGCAAAAGTTTCAGGACTGGATGTAGTAAAAGAGGGACGTTCCTATTGCAACGGGAATGAACATTGGCAGAAAGATTGCAGGGCTTGCAAAGCCAGTAGCCAGAATTCGAAGCATGTTGTGGCTTCGGCTTCGGGTGTGTTTGTGATAGAGAACTGTATGTCAGTTAACCCTACTTCCTGGGTATTGGATACCGGATCAGGATCTCACATCTGTAATTCATTACAGGCTTTGAGAAACCGTAGGGTTATCAGGAAAGGTGATATGACTCTCAGGGTTGCTAACGGAATGAGCATGGATGCTGAATCCGTAGGGGAATATCATCTTGGACTGACAACTGTGCAGATATTGATTTTGCGTAACTGTTTGTATGTACCAGGTGCGACTTGTAATATCATATCTGTATCCTTACTTTCTAAGGAAGGATATGAATTTACTTTTGTAAGCGATGTAGTAAACATCCACCTAAATCAAGTTATGATTGGGTCAGGTACATTAAATAACGGGATATACGTATTAAATCAAGCTCAGATATTCAGTGTCCAGAACACACTTAAAAGAAAGTCTCCGGAAACAAATCAGGCTTTCTTATGGCATTGTAGACTGGGTCGCATCAATGAGACACGATTAACTAAGTTACATAAAGAGGGATACTTGAATCCGTTCGAGTATCAGTCTTATGCCACTTGTGAATCTTGTCTCATAGGAAAGATGACAAAGACTCCGTTCACTGGACACGGAGTAAGAGCGAGCGAGCTCTTGGGACTCATACACAGTGATGTGTGTGGTCTAATGTCTACACATGCGCGAAGTGGTTATTCATACTTCATTACTTTCACAGATGATTTCTCTAGGTATGGACATGTCTTCTTAATGAAGCACAAATCCGAGGCCTTTGGGAAATTTCGGGAATACAAGAATGAAGTTGAAAAACAAACCGGCAAAAGTATTAAGATTCTAAGATCGGATCGAGGTGGTGAATACTTGAGTGCCGAGTTTCTGGACTACTTAAAAGAGAATGGAATTCTCTCTCAGCATACTCCTCCATACACACCACAATACAACGGTGTATCTGAAAGGCGGAATCGAACCCTATTGGATATGGTTCGTTCCATGATGAGTAAGGCTGAGTTACCGCAATTTTTCTGGGGTTATGCACTAGAAGCAACTGTATATCTCTTGAACAAGGCTCCAACCAAGACTGTTCCTACCACCCCATATCAGATATGGAGTGGGAAGAAACCCTGTCTTAAGTATCTTAAGGTATGGGGATGTCCAGCTTTTGTAAAAAAGCAGCATGCGGACAAGCTCGAGGAACGCTCAGTACTGTGTAAGTTTGTGGGATACCCAAAGAACTCCAGGGGGTATCTTTTCTATTCCGCAGAAGAACAAAAAGTTTTTGTTTCTCCGCATGCCCACTTCTTGGAAACTGAATTTTTGGAAAATCAGATAAGTGGGAGCGCAATAGAACTGGAAGAAATTCCAGAACCACAAACTGTTACTGAAAGCTTGGATGAACCAGAAGTTTCAGGAGAACCGGACATTCCTGCGCCGCTCCGCAGGAGTAGTAGGCAGTCTCATCCGCCCGAGAGATACTACGGTTTTCTCATAGACGGGGATAGAGAGGATTGCACTATCGATTATGATGAGCCTACTAGCTTCCAGCAAGCCATACAGAGCGATGACTCGGTAAAATGGCTGGATGCAATGCGGACCGAAATGGAGTCCATGTACACCAACAAAGTATGGACGTTGGACATTGCTCCAGACGGGGTAAAACCCGTAGGATGCAAGTGGATCTTCAAAAGGAAGATTGGTGTAGATGGACAGGTTGAGACCTATAAGGCTAGACTTGTTGCAAAGGGTTTTCGTCAAAGACCTGGTTTGGACTATGATGAAACCTTTTCTCCAGTGGCTATGCTGAAATCCATTCGGGTCCTTCTTGCCATTGCTGCCTTCCACGATTATGAAATCTGGCAGATGGACGTAAAGACGACTTTCCTAAATGGATATTTGGAAGAGTGCGTCTATATGGATCAGCCAGAGGGATTCATTCAGAGTGGGAGCAGCGGTAAAGTGTACAAGTTGCTCAAGTCTATCTATGGACTCAAGCAGGCATCGCGGAGTTGGAACATCTGCTTTGATGATACTGTCAAAGAATTCGACTTTGTCAAGAACCCAGATGAACCATGCATTTACAGTAAGATTGTAGGGAGAAGTGTGGTATTCCTCGTCTTGTACGTTGATGACATTCTCCTAATAGGAAATGATATTCCTATGTTACAGTCAGTCAAAGGATTCTTGTCACAGAGGTTCTCCATGAAGGACCTGGGTGATGCCAACTACATTCTGGGGATCCAGATCTATCGTGATAGATCTAAAAGGATGTTGGGACTTTCACAGTCAAGGTACATCGACACCATACTGAAACGATTCAGTATGGAAGATTCCAAGCGCGGTAATCTACCGGCTTGTCACGGAATCACCCTCTCCAAAGAGATGTCTTCCAAGACTGATTTGGAAAGGGATCGCATGTCATCAATACCTACGCATCTGCGGTAGGATCTATTATGTATGCGATGTTGTGTACCAGACCAGATGTAGCATACGCATTGAGCGTTGTAAGCCGGTATCAGTCGAACCCAGGGGAGAAACACTGGATAGCAGTAAAGAACATTCTCAAGTACCTGAGAAGGACTAAGGAGATGTTCTTGGTGTATGGCGGAAAAGACCTCCAGATCGAGGCCTTTGCTGACTCTAGCTTCCAGAGTGACAGGGATGACTCCAAGTCCATGTCGGGTTATGTCTTTACCCTCAATGGAGGGGCGGTTTGCTGGAAGAGTTCCAAGCAGGAAACCGTTGCTGACTCAACGATGGAAGCGGAGTACATAGCTGCTTGCGATACCGCAAAGGAAGCTGTCTGGATGAAGAAGTTCCTCACGGAGCTTCAGGTGGTTCCTACCAGTGTTGATCCAATACCGTTGTATTGTGACAACAACGGCGCTATAGCTTTAGCGAAGGAACCTAGGTCCCATCAGAAGTCCAGGCATATTTTGAGGCGGTACCACCTGATCAGGGAGATCGTTGATCGCCGGGAGATCGAGGTGAAGAGAGTAAATACAGAAGATAACATTGCAGATCCACTCACGAAGGCCTTACCCCAGACTCAGTTCGAGCGGCTGATCGAGATGATAGGTCTTCGATACGCCAGTTCATGGCCTTAGTGCAAGTGGGAGATTGCTAGTGTATATGCCCTAGAGGCCATTATTGTATCATACTAGCTTGTATATTACTTAATGGAAGCTTGGGATATTCACAGTTGTATAGACAATCTTGTTCAAAATAGTAGTATGCTACTTGATTTGTTTCTACTTCAATCTGTACATGTGTTTATTTTAGTATATCACCTATACACATTAGTGGAGCCCTTAGGATCTTTGCTTGATTACCAGCGTTGTGATGGCAGTCACACTAGTAGGGGCTGGGTAATCTATAAGCACATCCTTATGCAGGTCCCTAGTCGCGGGACTATCGAGACAGGGCATCGATACTCCGGAGTAGACTAGCGCATGCGCTTCTCATCCCAGAGTGGGAGATGGTCTGTCCCACAGCCATCAGTACGTCGTACTGGAGATAGTATGCGGGTGCTCGTTAGGTTATGAGTACACTGGACAGGACTCGTCGGGAACTGACCGGTTGGTATTATTCCTATCGTCAGTTATCAGTTCCCAGGTGACATGAGTATAGCTTAGTCCGCTGACTTGACACTGTCACTTCGCCTCGAGTGTGTTCCCACTGTACTTTGATTACTACCCTACCACGGCTCAAAGGAGTCGTGCAAACAGGTAGTAGTTGGGTGCAGTCCCGAAGCACTTGGAGGCAGTGACGGTTAGACATGATTCGTCTCTCCCGGTATTGGGGGTTGACATCGCGCTGTGTCTAGGAGAGCCATTACACGAGTAGTCCCTGGCCAGGGCAAGCGAGATATACTGGTAGGCTTCCAGTGTTATCTCAGGGTGTTTTGGGCTTCACTCCGACACGACTTGTACCGCTATTAGGGGACTGACGTTTACCGCCCCCTAGGCCCGCCATGCGATGTATCAGACGAACAGACCGGACTGTACGGAGATTGTCACAGTCAGACTCAGTAGGAGTTCAGATGGGTTTCACCTCGTCAGTCTTCTTGTCGGCATCTACCTGAGGACCGTTACGCACAGCTAGTGCCGCTTGCGGTCTGTGGTTAAACCCACTGCCAGCGTAGTGTCGAGTCTTTAGAGTCCCACACAGAAAGCTATTCTCCTTTAGGCAAAAGAGTAGAGGTCGCATGGTTTTGCGACAGGTCGCATGGTTTTGCGACAGGGTTCGGTCACATCCATGCACTTGTGCACGTACTGTGTCCGGACAGTTAACACTAGCGGGCTTTGGTTTAAGCCAGATCCTAGTGTATGTTTTGGGATTGGTTTTATCTCGTTTGTATTCGTGTTCCTCGGAACGCGGATGCGGGTGTGTATGCACAGTTACAGAGAGACAGAGGCAGAGGATTCTCATTAGGGTGTTTGACTGTTGCCTATTGACTTTTTGCTTAACCCTAATGAGAATATGAAACATAATTAGCAATAATATTAATTAAGTATTATAGTGACATGGTTGTTGAGGGGTTGACTTTGTTGACTTGTTGACTTTGTTGACTAGGTTGGACTAGTTGACCATCATCATCACAATGGTTGTCATTTTCATGCAAAGACTTTTGCTTACTTGTTGTGGTTTGCAAAATGAGTGCATGGAAATGATATTGCCTTTGACATGATATGAACCATCACATAATACTTGATTAACATTATGGCTCATGATGCTTTTGGATTATGAGAGGGTGTATGACAAAAGAGAGGCTCATTCTTTCATTGTCTTTCTCTCTCTTGGTTTTGAGCTCTCTCATTCTCTTGCTCTCACCCTCTTCCTCTTGCTCTCTCACTTGACTATGGTTCACTTGTCTCATGTGTTGAGAAGCAAGAACCATAAAGAAAATCCCATCACACTCTCCTCTACTCACTCTAGTTCACAAGGTTTGGCAAACCAAGTGAACTAGTTTCTTCAAAGTTCGAAGAAGAAGCCAAAGGTAGAAGCTTTCGGGTGGATCGATCTTCGGCGCAAGGAGACGACGGGGTGAAGCCGATCCGTACACCATCAAGAGATGAAGACGAAGGAGTTTAAGAAAGAAAGGTATAACCCCCTAAGCGAGTAGTTAACAACTCATAGTTAGGTTGTTAGGTAGATAGTTTAACAAAGATCCGTTTTGAGTCCATGTTAGCTCCTCTAGAAAAATCGTTTTTCGTCATTTCCGCAAGCCCGTAAGTACCGGGAGTGGTAGCATGGACTTACAGTATCAGAGGGCCATGACGAAGATCTTCGATGACCTTATACATGAAATCGTCGAATGCTATATCGAAGACCTCGTTGTTAAAAGAAAATCATACGAGGAACATCTTGAGCATCTGAAGATCATATTTCAACACCTTCGGCAATACAACTTGAAGATGAACCCTCTCAAATGCGCGTTCGGGGTGTCCTCAGGTAAATTCCTGGGATTTATCGTCCGACACCGAGGTATCGAGATAGATCCGTCAAAGATCAAAGTAATTATAGAGATGCCCCCGCCAAGAACTCTCAACTAATTGCGGTCTCTCCAAGGGAAGCTCGCGTACATCCGGTGATTTATAGCCAATCTCTCTGGCAAGTCCCGTCCTTACAGTCACCTGATGAAGAAAGGAACCCCGTTCTTCTAGGATCACAAATGCCAAGGCGCACTGGACGAAATCAAGCAGTATCTGCAGAACCCGCCAGTGCTGGCTGCTCCGGTCAAGGGAAAGCCTCTCATTCTGTATACAACCGCCCTTGAAGGTTCCTTAGGTCCACTATGGGCACAAGAGAACGACCAAGGGAAAGAAAGAGCTCTCTATTACTTGAGTCGAATTCTCCTGGGGGCAGAAAGCAATTATTCTCCCATCGAAAAACACTTCCTGGCGTTGATCTTCGCGATAATGAAACTCCGGCACTATGCATTGGCGCATGAAGTCCGTCTCATATCGAAGGTGGACCCTCTCAAATATTTGATGTCAAAGGCCATATTGACAGGACGACTCGCTACATGGGCCTTGCTCTTGATGGAGTTCTCTATAACTTACCAACCTCTTAAGGCAGTGAAAGGCCAGGCCATCGCCGAATTCTTCGCTGAACATCCGATACCGGCCGATTCCCCTTTGAATTGCGAACTGCCAGATGAACATGTATTTGATGCGATCGATGGTGGTGGTATCCGGTGGGAACTTTATTTTGATGGAGCGTCTTCCATGAAGTAGCGCAAACAGAACACGCCTATAATCAAATCAGGGGTAGTCCTTATCTTCGTGACCCAACAAGGAGGGATAATGTGCTTCGCCTTCTCCTTGACAGAGCCGAGGACGAACAATGAAGCCGAATATGAAGCTTTGATAGTAGGCCTCGAGATCACCATCGACATGGGAATTGAAAACCTCCTCATATACAGAGACTCCCAATTGGTCGTTAGTCAAATAAACGGCGACTATCAAACGTGCAAACCAGAGTTGGTGAAGTACGGTGAGAGGGTATAGCAACTGCTGATCCAAATACCTTCCTACATCTTGGAAAGAATACCGCGTGCAGAAAACAGCAAAGCGGATGCATTAGCCAAGCTCGCTAAAGAACTGGCCGATGAAAACCTTGATGACGTGAGGATCGTTGTGCAAAGCCGTCGGGTTCTTGCACCGGCGGAAATATCTCCGGAGTCATCCGAAGAAAAGGGAGCGACTGAGCAAATGGCTATGCAAGTAAAAGACCAAGAAATGGTTGAGGATTGGAGAGAAGTCTTTATAGACTACTTCAAATACCGTCAAACGCCTGAAGATGCATCCTCAAAACATCAGCTCATGAAGCGACCCTATCTTTTGCCTTCGTCAATGACACTTTGTACAAGAGGTCATTTGATTCTCTGTGGTTGAGATGCCTGGGACCTGAAGAGGCGAAAAGAGTCGTCCAAGAAGTTCATGACGGACTCTGCGGTTCTCACCAAGCAGGCCCGAAGATGAAGTTGAAGATCAAACGGATGGGTTATTATTAGCCCATGATGATCCAGGACTGCCTCGAGTATGCGAAGCAATGCCACTCGTGCCAGATTCATAGGGACTTTATCCACCAGCATCCAAATCCACTACACCCGACAGTGGCTAGCTAGCCGTTCGAAATGTGGGGAACTGACATAATCGGTCCCATCGATCCAGTATCGTCCAGAGGACATCATTTCATTTTGGCGACAACCGATTACTTCTCCAAATCGGCAGAAGCAATACCGCTGAGGGAAGTGAAAACGGGGAATATTCTCCATTTCTTCAAGACGCACGTCATTTATCGGTTTGGAACTCTGCGACGGATCATCTCCGATAACGGGCCAGCCTACAGAAGCCACAAGATCAGCCGCTTCGCACAACAGCACAACATAGACTGGAGATACTCTTCAGTTTATAATCCCCGAGCCAACGGTCTAGCTGAAGCTTTTAACAAGACCCTGACAAAGATTGTGAAGAAGACGGTGTCCCGAAATAAGAAGGACTGGCATGAGAGACTGCAAGAAGCTCTCTGGGCGTATCGAACTACGTTCAAGATGGCCACGAACACAACGTCATACGCGTTGGTATACGGTACAGAAGCGGTACTCCCCCTCGAGATAGAGTTACCCTCTCTATGAGTGGCAGTCCATTATGAGCTAACGGACGAAGAGAATGCTCACCTTCGGCTTGAGGAGCTCGATGCCCTTGATGAAACCCGGCTCATAGCGCAACAAAATCTGGAGGCTTAGAAAGCAAAGATGATGCGCTTTTACGAAAGATTGACTAGGCCGAGGAAATTCCGCCAAGGCGAACTTGTACTAGTGGTCAAAAGACCTATGATCCCTAATCGCGCCAAGCGGAGAAAATTTGAGCCGAACTATGAAGGCCCGTTCATCATAGACAAGGTCTACCAGGATGGAGCCTATCTACTCATGGACATGCATGGTGAAAGACCTTTCAGGCCAATAAACGGTCGCTTTCTGAAGAAGTACCACGCTTGATGAGTCACGGCCTAGGTCAATGATAGATGACGACGACTATGTCCTCTCGCTATCTTCCTAAGCCTAAACTCTACAGGTAGTAACCGACTGACTTAACAGCGGACCGAAACGTCCTTAAACTAACAGCGGACCGAAACATCCTTAAACTAGCAACGGACCACTATGTCTTAAAACTAGCTATTGACCGAGATGTCGATAAACTACGGTGGATTGCAGCATCCCAAAGCTGATACAAGAAAAAAAAGAATTAAAAAAAACGGTATGTCCATAAGCAAAATGGGCACGGATGAAAACCCGAAAGGGCTCCGTGAGTAAAAACAGCAGGGCTACCGGCGAGTCTTGTGAAAACCCGAAAGGGCGCAACCTCGTTAGAATAAAAAAAAAAGAATAAAAAAAGGAAGAGAGAAAACGGTATGTCCATAAGAAAAATGGGCACAGATGAAAACCCGAAAGGGCTCCGTGAGTAAAAACGGCAGGGCTACCGGCGAGTGTTTGTGAAAACCCGAAAGGGCGCAGCCTCGTTAAAAGACACTTGCAAGGTCCTCTCGACCTTGTAAGGAGAAACCACCTGCATGAGATCCTTACGACTCACAAGGGAGCAACACATTTAGGGATCCCCACGATCCCTAGGGAGAAATTACACTTGCGAGATCCTCACGACTCGTAAGGAGAACTCTCTTATGGGACCCTCACGGCTCATAAGATTCAAAAGTCTTAAGTTACAGAGGCCTGAACCTATTCTTAAGCAGCCCCCACAACCTCCAATACTACCCTACAAGCGGTGCAACACTGACCCTTGTATACAATCCACGGGCGCGAATAAACATTTCCCTAACCAAGTCCCACCCGTGACTAGGGATATGTTCGCACGGTGAACAACCCTTGTGAGTCCTCTCGACTTATAAGGAGAAAACTCTCTTGTAAGATCCTTACGACTTACGAGAATCCATACACTTAGGAGTCCTCACGATTCCTAAGGAGAAAACACACCTACGAGATCCTCACAACTTGTAGGGAGAAATACCTTTGTGAGACCCTTACGGCTCATGAAGTCAAAAGCCTTAGACGACAGAATCCTAACCCTGTTTACTAAGCTACCTTTGTTCGACATCGACAGAGGCAAATGATGATTCGCTCCTGGCAATATCCCAGTTGTAGCGGCGCTGATGCCGAAATCGGTGTTTGATTCCAAGCTTGCAGCGAAAAGCCAGCAAGCCACACATGCATACGAAATAGCCGAAACGATGGGGCAACTTGCGACAAAATCAGCAAGTAAAAATGTATGCATGCGAAATAGCCGAAATGATTAGGCAACTCGCAATAAAAAGCAACGAGTAAAAATAAAACAAATAGCCGAAATGATTGGGCACCGCGAAAAATAACCGAAATGATGGGGCAATCGCGACCTTCGCGATATAAAAGCTGAAATGATGGAGCATCGCGGAAAGAAATAAAATAAAAATAAAAATAAAATTTATGCCCTACAGGTGATATTACATCAATCCCTGTATACAATCCAGGGGTGCAAACAAAGAAGGAGTCACACTCCTTCTCCCTAGGTTTCATCAGAAGAAGAAGCCAAATCTCGATGGGTCACAGATAGCTTGGTGATCATCTCAACATTCGTCTCAGCAGACACAACATCAAGCAAAGCGGAACAGCGGCAACCCCCAGTTCCATGACTCGGTGGTGTACAGATGACCGGGAGTCAAATTCCAACTCCGTGAAATGCGGATAAAGTCAACCCTTCCTGACTACGTGGAACGCGGATTATGTCACTTCTGACCCCGTGGAAAACGTCCAGAGCGGATCCTGGTCCTCGTAGAGCATGGCAGTGAACCCGTGTGAAGCATCCAGAGCGTAGCATGGTCCTCGCCGAACACAGCATGAACCCGTGGGAAGCATCTAGAGCAAAATTCCTGGCTACGTGGAACGTGGATTATGTCACTTCTGACCCCGTGGAAAACGTCCAGAGCGGATCCCGATCCTCACAGAGCACGGCAGTGAACCCGTGTGAAGCATCCAGATCGGATCCTAGTCCTCACCGAACACGGCAGTGAACCCATGGGAAACATCTAGAGTAAACTTCCTGGCTACTTGGAACGCGGATTATGTCACTTCTGACCCCGTGGAAAACGTCCAGAACGGATCCCGGTCCTCGCAGAGAACGGCAGTGAACCCATGTGAAGTATCCAGAGCGGAGCCTAGTCCTCGCCGAACACGGCAGTGAACCCGTGGGAAGCATCTAGAGCAAAATTCCTGGCTACGTGGAACGCGAATTATGTCACTTCTGACCCCGTGGAAAACGTCCAGAGCGGATCCCGGTCCTCGCAGAGCACGGCAGTGAACCCGTGTGAAGCATCCAGAGCGGAGCCTAGTCCTCGCCGAACATGGCAGTAAACCCGTGGGAAGCATCTAGAGCAAAATTCCTGTCTACGTGGAATGCGGATTATGTCACTTCTGACCCCGTGGAAAACGTCCAGAGCGGATTCTGGTCCTCCCAGAGCACGGCAGTGAACCCGTGTGAAGCATCCAGAGCGGAGCCTAGTCCTCGCCGAACATGGCAGTGAACCCGTGGAAGCATCTAGAGCAAAATTCCTGGCTATGTGGAACGCGGATTATGTCACTTCTGACCCCATGGAAAACGTTCAGAGTGGATCCTGGTCCTCGCAGAGCACGGCAGTGAACCCGTGTGAAGCATCCAGAGCGGAGCCCAGTCCTCGCCGAACACGGCAGTGAACCCATGGGAAGCATCTAGAGCAAAATTCCTGTCTACGTGGAACGCGGATTATGCCACTTCTGACCCCGTGGAAAACGTCCAGAGCGGAGCCTGGTCCTTGCCGAGCACGGCAGTGAACCCGTATGAAGCATCCAGAGCAAACATTGGACTATGATGTCCTTAACCTCGACCGTGAGGTTTTAAAACTAACAATCAATCGTAATTACATCTCTTCACTCCTTTGATATTTGTCGTTGTAATTCCTCAACGTCTTCAAAGAGGTGACAGGTCCCGACAACCACACATTTCATGGACTGTGAGGTCCTTAAACTCATGGACTATGATGTCCTTAACCTCAACCGTGATGTCTTAAAACTAACATTGGACTGTGAGTCCTTAAACTAATGGACTATGATGTACTTAACCTCGACCGTGATGTCTTAAAACTAACGACGGACTGTGGAGTCCTTAAATCCATGGACTATGGTGTCCTTAACCTCGACCGTTATGTCTTAAAACTAACATCGGACTGTGAGGTCCTTAAACTCACGGACTATGATGTCCTTAACCTCGACCACGATGTCTTTAAACTACGGTATCCTGGAAAACAACCAGAGCGGAGCCTGTTCCTCATCAAACACGGCAATGAACCCATGGGAAGCATCCAGAGCAACCCTTAACTCCGTGAAATGCGTATAAATGACAACTTCACCCATCACTTGCGGGTCCTCACGACTCGTAAGGAAGTAAATTCTCTTGTGAGATCCTTACGACTTCAAGAGAAAACACACTTAGGAATCCTTACGATTCTTAAGGAGAAATTACACCTACGGGATCCTTTCGACCGGTAGGGAGAAAATTCTTTATGAGACCCTCACGGCTCATAAAGTTGAAAAGTCTTAGGTGACAGATTCTAACCCTGTTTTCTAAGCCACCACCGCCCTACAAAGAATCCAAGATTGACAGCTATATGCTACTTACAGACCGCACTTGCTAAAATCACATGGCAACAACACAGCAAAGAGAAGAAAGCAACAGGAGAACAGCTGACCTGCATTTAATTAAGCGTTTGAGGCACACCCATTCATGCATGTGCAAAAGATTCAGAACATGAAGTAAAACACGCTAGAATGAGAAATTTGCCATTCATACTGCGAAAAAGTTCTTACAATTATAAAAGCAGTAAACAAAAACATTATCGAGATGGTTACAATGGCAAAACCTCAGACCCTGGGCATGGATTGAGGAATTCAAAAGTGACCTTGTCCAGAATCTTCTAGGCCTTTCGAACCATCCTGGTATGCTTTCTTTCGCGATCATAAGCGTCGGGATCCTCACGGATGTCCTCCTCTCTCCGATAGGCAGCAAGTATGGTAGACTGCTGAAAAGCCTGGTGCAGGAGGTCGACAAGATTGTCTCGCCTCCTCTTCGGGATTAGGTTCATCAGATACACCGAGTGCACCTTATCCTCAGCGACATCCAGTGCTCTAAGCGGCACGCCGGTACAGAATAAAGGGAGCGCTTCCCAGATCGCTCCCACATTAAGCTTCAGAAGAGGGGAATGCCGAGGAAGCAGTTGACCATTGTATGCGTCAAAGCGACTCATAATTTCGGCACACTCGGCGTTTGTGAATTCTCGATTCTGATAACGGCCGAGTCGGCGGATGTCTCCGTAAGAGATAATCTCGTCGAGATCGTACATGTGAGCGTCCATTACTCCTATAAAAGAAAATCAACAAAATTAGCAGACAGACTGATTAAGCAATTTCTGATTCAAAACAGACACAGGAAATCAAACTCCTCGAGAGCAATGCTCTACAGACAGGAGCGACACCTATCAAAATCAGTTATGAAGGGAATTTAAAGAAATCCCCCGAGAACATTGAGAGCTTTGCTCTGAAAAGATGATATAATTCATCAAAAATAAAATTCCATCTTTAATCTTAAAGATCCATGAAAAACTCTCAAGAGTTCTTCTATATAATTTGAAAGGAGCAAAGCTCCATTAATGAATTAAGAAATCAAAAGAAAAATCCTTTTAGAGAACAAAGCTCTATTAATGGAACCCTAATAGGGTTCTCTTTAGTTCTTTTTAGATCTCTTTAGACCTATGGAGCAAAGCTCTGCTAAATGAAACCCTAAATGGGTTTTCTTTAGATCAAAGATCTATAAAAGCTCTGTTAATGGGTAGAACCCTAGCTTATTAAAAGTTTTAAACTATACCTAAGTTTTGGAAGAGTTTTACTCTTGAAAAGTTCTTGAAACTGGAGAGCAGTGCTCTGAATAAAAGAAAATTCTCAAGAAAGAGGATGAAAATCATCTAAGCGACCAAAGGTCCTATTTATAGGTATTGAGAAGCCGTTTCAACTCCCCAAAAGTTGATCCGACGACTGAGATGCTACCACCGCCGCACTCACGTTTGGGGCCACGTAAGTGCAACGGTGGGAGAGGGGCATTTGTTTCACCAATCAGAGCAAAGTTCTGTTCAACTTCCAAGGCTGGAAATGAAGCGACGCTTCTGTTTCCCCCAATCAGAGCAAAACTCTGTTTTGAATTTCAAAATTCAAAAATTGAAGCAACGCTTCAGATCCCGTGCGCCGCGTGCTGCGCGCCACGTGTCAAAAGCAGACATGCCAGCGCCAGGAGCGCTGCGCCCTAGGCAGCGCGCTCCAATCAGAGCAAAGCTCTATTTCAAAATTCAAATTTTAAAAGTTGAAGCAACGCTTCAGATCCCGTGCGCTGCGCGCTGCGCACCACGTGTCAAACATAGGTGCGCTAGCGCAGTTGCGCTGCACTCTGCGCCACGTGTCAAGCTAGGGTGCGCTAGCGCAGTTGCGCTGGCTCTGCGCTGTGCGCCACGTGTCAAACACATGCGCGCTAGCGCAGTTGCGCTGCGCTCTGCGCCACGCGCCACGTTTCAAATACAGGCGCGCTAGCGCAGTTGCGCTGCGCCACGTGTCAAACACAGGCGCGCCAGCGCCAAGTGCGCCAGCGCTGGAATTAAAAGAATTCCCCACCGTTAGATCAAAAGATCTAATAATAATAAACTATTAATTAATAAGAATTAAAATTCGGTTCTTGAAAGATCTTTCCAATCTTGTTGAAAACTAGAAGGTTGTCTTCTGTAAAACAAAAACCCTAGGATCAAAGATCCAACGGTGGGGAAATATCCCCAAATCAATCAGAGAAAGATCTCTTCAACTAATTTAACAAATCAATTGGCCCTATATAAAGGCCCTAAGACTTCAAGTCTCAAAAAAGAAAAAAAAACCCTCTGCAAAATTTGAGAAAAACTCAAAGAGAAAGAAAGGCAAGCCTTTGAAGAAAGAAGATCATTTCTTCATCTTTAAAGGTAAAACAATTAATTCTTGAACAACAGAGATGAAATCATCTCGTGAAAAGAAAAAACATCTTCTAAAAAGATCTTAGATCTATAAAAAGACCAAGGTCTTTGATTAAAAAGAAAAGATCAAAAGACCTAATCATAAAAAAATATATATATAAAAAGAAGTATTTTTACTTCACAGATCTTCTGATCTATAAAGGCAGAGCCTTTTAATAAAAACAAGAACTGTTGTTCTTGGATCTTGAGGCAAGGCCTCCTTTGAAGAACATAAGTTTGTTTTTGATCTTAAAATTGATCAAAATGCGCTTTGCGCTACTGGAAAGTGCTTTGCACTCTTGAACTGCGCCTTTGCGCTCCTTGGACCGGCGCTCAGCGCCAAAACATGCCACGTGTCAACCACAGACACAGTTGGCGCTTTGCGCTCCTGAAATAGAGCACTGCGCTCTTGGGTTGGCGCTCAGCGCCAAGAGCACCACGTGTCATTCACTGGCGCACCCACGAACCAGCGCAGCGCGCTCATGAATGAAAAGCGCAATGCGCTAACAAACTAGCGCTTAGCGCTAAGCGATACGTGTCCTCCTCGTGTGAGCTAACCAACAGAAGCGCAATGCGCTCTTTAAATGGCGCAAAGCGCCTGATGCGCCATGTGGCGCACTGTCAGAACACACTCTTTTCTTATGAATGCTATGCATTCAATGAAGACAAAAAATGTCAGAGCCCACTGCTTGGCATTATTGGAAAGGGCCGAGTCCAAATAAAGGCTTAATAATAGCCAACATAGAAATAAAATGTTAATACATCTTTAACCGGATTTAGCCCAATTCTGGCCATGATTCCTCAATTTAAATTGAACTGAGAACACCTGCTCTTCCAATCAATTTACACTCGGTTCGAGGGTATATCTCTTCACTCCTCTGACATATGTCGTTGTAATCCCTCAACGTCGTCAGAGAGGTAACGGGTCCCGACGACCACACATTACTACGGACTGTGGGGTCCTTAAACTCATGGACTATGACGTCCTTAATCTCGACCGTGATGTCTTAAAACTAATATCAGACTGTGGAGTCCTTAAATCCACGGACTATGATGTCCTTAACCTCGACCGTGATGTATTAAAACTAACATCGGACTGTAGAGTCCTTAAATCCACGGACTATGATGTCCTTAACCTCGACCGGGAAGTCTTAAAACTAACAACGGACTGTGGGGTCCTTAAACTCATGGACTATGATGTCCTTAACCTCGACCGTGATGTCTTAAAACTAACAACAGACTGTAGGGTCCTTAAACTTATGGACTATGACGTCCTTAACCTCGATCGTGATGTCTTAAAACTAATATCGGACTGTGGAGTCCTTAAATCCACGGACTATGATGTCCTTAACGTCGACTGTGATGTCTTAAAACTAACATCGGACTGTGGAGTCCTTAAATCCACGGACTATGATGTCCTTAACCTCGACCGAGATGTCTTAAAACTAACATCGGATTGTGAGGTCCTTAAACTCACGGACTATGATGTCCTTAACCTTGACCGCGATGTCTTAAAACTAACATTGGACCGCAATGTCCTTAAACTAATTATCGACCACAATGTCATTAAACTAAACAATAGAGCCCAATTGCTCTCTTGTCGGATCTAAACGATCCCGTTAAGTTGATCTTAGTATAAAATTAGACTAACGTGTCCTTAACAAACGTTTAAGTTGATCTTAGTCCCAAATGAGGCTAACGTATCCCTTAAACCCAAACCCCCAAACCCAAATTTAAGAAAGGTACGGATTTGGAATAGTCCACGCCCTACGGGCGACAACATAACCTAGTCTTCGTATACAATCCACGGGCAACCAAACACAAAACAAACACCGACGACACGAAGTGACCATATGGAGAAGGAGAAAGTTGTTACCGCGATGCGGTAGCGTAATTAACTGCAGGGGCTTGCGCCTTCAGGGAAGAGCGTCCCCGCAATCAAAAACCCCTCAAACGAAGGGGAATCTGACGAAGTCTGCTATATCGGCCGCATCCGTTTAAACCTTCGATACATGGTGCCATAAATCAACTTGGCATCTTCGGAGAGGTGGACGGATAGCACCAATTAGCATCTGCCCCGAATTTCAGGCAAGACGGACCTACGTGGTCGCGTCCCTGTGTTCGGCGGGGAACAAGCAACTCTTCATAGTGCTCTCCCCTGATCGGCAATCCGGAAATCTCGCGGAACTTTTCCAGAGAAATCGAGACCTCACGATCCCCTTGCAAGAAAGTGTTGGTGGAAAGATTCCATCGATTCAGAAAAGCTTTAACCCACCAAACATGAGGGGACTGATAATTGAAGAGGGACGCATACACCGCCTGATAAAGCCCAACCTTCTGCAATCGTGCATGCTGAGCGGACAGAACATATCAAGCCCAGGGAAGATAGCCCGTGGGGTGGCGAGGGGTAAGACCTATTTTATAGACTTGTCCCCAGGGTTGGGCTTCACCTTGGCAAATGCGACGCCCCAAGATGTCTATGGCCGGCAAAGGCTGGTTTGGTATCCCAGCTATCGACGGCTCAAGCCGGCCTATAGGAGTCCAATCAGCCACCTCCACCGCAAAAGCAGTCTGTGAACGCTCCATTGGCGAAATTGGACGAAGAGGCTCTGTTGGCACTTCGCCAAGAAAGCTGCGGCGACCCCGGATGATATGCCCATACCAAGTTCCCCATAAGAATAAACTGGTACAGTCCCTGTCATGGGCCCTGATCATCGCCATTGCTTCTTCGTCTGACGGCGATTGTGGAAAAGCAGCGTCTGAGCGAGTAAAAGGGAAGTAGAGAAGAGAAGCCATTATTCCTGAAACAAGGGAAAGAAAAACCATTAGTGGAGCCCATATATATATATGTATGTATATATATATGTATGTATGTATATATGTATATATATATGTATATATATATATATATATATATATATATATATATAATAACAAAAGAAAATGACAAAATGTCTGTTTCGCAGGACCACTGCCTACAAGACACATGGACCCTATAAAATCAATATGGCGGCTCACCGATGATGAGACAGGGGAATCATTACGAGAATCAAGAAGATCCTCATTAAACAGACATTGGAATTCAAATAAATTCTTGGGAAAACAAGTTCTGTTAAGCACGCAACAAATTCAAATTTGTGCGAATTAGGATAAAACCCTATGAAAAGATTTTCAAAAACACCAGGGAATAAAATTCCCGAATGGTCCTCTTGATCTTTCAGAGCTAAGCTCTTCACCAGAGGAATTAAATTCCTTTTATGTGAGGGAATTAAATTCCAGAAACTCATACAAAATGTATGAGAAACAAAATCCCATGAAGCCTCAAAAAGAATCAGTGGGGAATGCCCGGGATATGAAGGTTTACTGCTCAAAGATCACATCTTTGGATCACTAAGAGATGGTTTTCAGAGGAGAGCAAAGCTCTCATAATGGATTTAAAATCCAGAAATTTTGTTCAAAAAGAAAAGTTCTTTCTGATGTGCAAGATCTTTACCAAAAAGGGTTTCTTTTTGACAGAGTTTAACTCTGGAATTACGACGGCAGAGAACTAAGCTCTGAGGAGGAGAATTAAATTCTCAAAGAAAACGAAGAAGGAAGAAGATGAAAGAAACATTGGCTGCCTATGGAACCAAACCCTTGCATTTATAAGACGTGACAAGGGCAGTTCACCTCCATGTTCCCCTAGACAATCCAACGACTGTAAAAGTGACAGCGTTGCACTCACGTGCAAGCCACGTGAGAACAACGCTGTGGGGGCATTTGTTCCCTCATGAAAACTGAATAAAAAATACAAAAGCAACGGGAAAAGTCCCCAAAGGGAGCATCATGTGTCCACATGTGATTGGCACCGCGCTTGACAAAGCAAGGCTGAAACTGAGCCTCACGTGCAGACACGTGATTTCTATATACAAAGTATATAGGCGCCTTCTTAAAACAAACAATTGGCCAGAAAAGTCACATGATAGCACGTGACGCTCTTTGATGTGCTTAACTTGGTGGGGTCACGTGCTACACGTGATGGGCTCCTATGCCTTCTGAACCGATATAATTAAATTCAAAAATAAAAGTGATCAAAGCCCTATTTGGAAAATATTTCCTTAGATCGTTCTAAATAAGAAAGATTGTGCCTTGTAAAGCAGAGCGCCGTTGGATTAAAAATCCAATGGTGATTAAAAAATCACCAATTTACAGAAGAAGATTCTGTATAGGGAAATATTTTCCTAATCTTATGAGAAATATTTTCTGTAAAATAGAAGTCCTTGGATTAAAAATCCAACAGTGAATAAAATTCACCGATTGATCGAAAAGATCATTTGGTTGGTTACAAAATCAATCAAAGTCTCTCAATAAGAGATTTTCAAAACAAATTGATTCTTTTCTTTCTCCTATAAATAGGAGCCAAGAGACACAAAGAAAAAATGATAGAGAGAAGAGATGAAAAAAGAGGAGAAAGAAAAAGAGAAAAAGAGAAAAAGAAACACTAGGTAAGAGAAGGAACAAAACACAGAGAGAATATCTCATCCCCTTTTCACCTCCATAAGAGTTTAACTTTTTTAAAAAAAACTTAGTTCTTCCTCTAGTTAAGATCTGCAGAAGCATCTCCCCACAAGTTGAGAATTTAATTCTCATCGGGGAGATTCTGCCATGCAGATCCAAAACCTAGGGGAAGATCTAAATTCAGAGAATTTAATTCTCCCAAAAAGTATATAGGAATTTAATTCCTCTGATAAAACAAGGGTTTAACCTTTCATATAAGAACTCAGTTCTTCCTTATGGAGAAAGATCTGTAGAAGCAGATCTCCTCACAGGTTGAGAATTGAATTCTCATCGAGAAGATTCTACCATACAGATCCCAAACCTAAGAGAAAAACTAAGTCCTAAGAATTTAATTCTTACAAAACAGTGGGTTTGAAAGTCTCGAAACTAAGGATCTCCATGCACGTAAAAGGATTGGCATCCAACATGATAACGACCGATCACGTGCTCCTATGTAGACACCCTTGATGAATTGAGACTGGCTCACATGATCCCACGTGATCCCCCCAAGTAGTGCTTATCACTTATAAAAAGGGAATAAATCAAAGGCAGTTTCCATTTTTGGGGCGCATCACGTGATCCTACGTAACCCAATAGTGCTTAGCACTCAGGAAAGAACAAGGGGATAAACCCAAAGAAATAGCGCCTCACGTGACCCCACGTGAGCGCCTCAAATTTGTTAGTGTTTAACACTACTTCAAGCATCTCACGTGGGAGCATGTGAGCGCTAAGCATTGTAGGGTTCCTTGGCACTCCCAAGGGGGTCTCACAAGGCATCAACCATGCCCGTTTTCAAAAATTACGGTGCCGAGAAACCCTAGAGTACGGATCGTTAGCTAGATGTCTAGGCGAAAAAGAAACTAGTTAACTACTTTAACTATGAGAACGGATATACTACCTTTGTAGATCCGGTCCTCCACCTCCAAAGCTCCGCAATGAAGTCTCTTCGCTGTCCAAGTCGAACCCCGGGCTCTAGCGTCGGCTTCATCGGAGAATGGACGGGCTAGGTCATCGACGACGATGCCGAAGATGATCTACGTCGAGGCATCGCTAGATCAAGCTCCAACTTCACCAAGTCAAGAAAACATGTGAAGGAAACACCCTATACTACTTGCAAGAGGTAGAGGATGAAGAAATAGGAGGTGGGTTCACTTTAGATTTGGATTTCTCACTCTTTTTCATCAATCACCATTGATGAAGAAAGGTTTTCTTCTAGTGAAGAAGAAGAAGAAGATGAAGATTATGATAAGTGTTATTTAAAAATGGAAAAGAAAATCAATACTTATCATATTCAAACCATGGTTAAGTGTAGAGACTAGACTAGGGTTAGTGAATGGTTAGGTTTAGATATGAAGACAAAATGGTCATTTTGGTCAAACCTTCATGAAGCTTCAACAAGCTTCATCTTTGAAAGCAACCTTTTTGTTTTCATATCCCTTTTTCTTTTGTCAAAACAAAATAAATAAAGGCATAAATAAATCAAATGAAACCCTAATCATTAACTAACCATGGTTTAATCATACACCTAATCAAGTTAACATGTATCATCAAACATGATACAATTATTTGCACAAAAAGTATATCACATATACAACTTGTACAATCAAGTGAGAAAATCCATTTAAATTGAACCAATACTAGTTAATGCAAAGTAATATATCAAATATATAATTATACATTAAATCATTAAATCAACACTTGATTCAATGATCCGGTCATATCGCATATAACCGACTAGTATCCTATGTATCGGCTTATCGAATCAATACTTGATTTGATAACTAGGTTATATCGCATACAACCAATCGATACATTCATCGCGAGAATAGAATACGGTATCACATACACGCATTATTCTCGGTCCCGCACATATCTCATATGCGCTCCTATTTCGTTTCGCTTGAGCCAGGAAACCTCTGTGTAGGACTTTAAAGACTCGTCAATACGCCGGCAGCAGATGATGATCATATCAAACACCCACAAGCCGCAAGCGGTCTGCTAAACGTAATGGCCACCCGGGTATTGAGCGATGAGAAGATCGACGAGCAAGCCCGCTCACCCTCCTATGAATCCAACCAGTAACACTTACCGTACAGTCCGGTCTGATCGTCTGATATGTCGCATATCTCGCCTAGGGGTGGTAAACGTCAGACCCCAATAGCTCGATAAGTCGTGTCGATATGAGGTCTATAACAATTCGAGAAACTACTGGTAACACTTACCAGTAAATCTCAGCAACCCTGGCCAGGGATTTCCGGTTATAGCCAATCGAACACAGCGCAACATCAACTCCCTATACTGGGAGAGACGAATCCCCTCCTATCGCTCATTGCCTCCATGTGACTCGGGACTGTACCCAAAAACCACCGTTTTGCACGTCCTCTTGGACGTGGTAAGGTGGAAATCAAAGCACAGTGGGAACCACACAAGACTCTATGACGATCTCGGGTCAACAGACTACTCTGTACCAGTGTCATCAGAGAACTGCCATCTGACGTAAGGTATAGTACCATCTGGGAGTTCTCGGTGAGTCCGTCCAGTGTACCCAGTCTCCACTGAGCACCCGTATATCATCTCTGATGTCAAACACCAATGGATATGGGATCATCCATCGCCCATCTGTATGGGTCGAGAAGGTATACGCTAGTCTACTCTGGTATATCGATGCCCCGTCTCGATATACCCACGACTAGGGACTTTGAAGGATGTACTTATGGACTACCATGTCCCCACTAGTATGATCCGCATCATAGTCCAGGTAGTCAAGTACACATCCTAAGGGCTTTACCAACATGTAATAGAGAGACAATCTGTGTACACGTTAAGGTAAAGAGTAACCAGATAGCATACTATCATGTCGAGCAAGAAAGTCCTCCCTATATATGTCCCAGCATCCACTACAATATACATCCTATGTACAGTAATGGCCTCTAGGGCATACATATAACTAACAAGCATATATTAGTGTTTAACACTACGAAAGGCTAATATTAGCCAAACTCAGACCAAATTTCCCGAGAACCGTCAATTGAGTTCCTCATGCTCAGGGTCCCCAAATCTGAACTCAGTCCTAGAGATAGCCAATGAGCTCCCAAATGGCATCTAAAATTATGTTCGTCCTATTCCCCCTCAGTCGGGATATTGGCTCGACGGTACGTCTCCCCATACCTCTGATACATGTCGTTGTAATTCTTCAACGTCTTCAGAGAGATGGAGGGTCCTAATAACTAATAACTTTTGGCTCATCCCCAAACGGTCAAACCAAAACCTTACAGACTATGATGTCTTTAAACCAGACTATGATGTCTTTAAACCATACAGACTATGATGTTTTTAAACCTTATAGACTATGACGTCTTTAAACCATACAGACTATGATGTCTTTAAACCTTACAGACTATGATGTCTTTAAACCAGACTATGATGTCTTTAAAGTGTACAGACTATGATGTCTTTAAACCTCCCAGACTATGATGTCTTTAAACCTCACTGACTATGACGTCTTTAAACCAGACTATGTTTTCTCTAAACTTTATAGACTATGAGGTCTTTAAACTCATGGACTATGATGTCCTTAAACCCAATGGACCGCAATGTTCCTATAAACTAAAGAAAATCCTGTTGAGTAAATCTTAGTCTAAAATTAGGCTGACGTTTCCTCGACAAACGTTTGAGTTGGTCTTAGTCTAAAACAAGACCAACGATCCTTAAACAAACCCAAACCCAAATCTAAGAAAATATGGATTTGGACTAAACCAAGTCCTACGGGCGACAACATAAATTAGTCTCCGTATACAATCCACGGGAAACCAAAAATAAAACAATCACACACGACACGAAGTGACCATCTGGAGAAGGAGAAAGTGGTTACTGCGATGCGGTAGCGTAATTAACTGCAGGGGCTTGCACCTGTAGGGAAGAATGTCCCCACAATAAAAAACCCCTCGTAAACGAAAGGGAATCTGACGAAATCTGCTACAACGGCCGCATCGGTCTAAACTTCCGATATATGGTGCCATAAATCAACTTGGCATCTTCGGAGAGGTGGAAAGATAAACCCAAATAGCATTTGCCCCCCAAAATTCAGGCCGGACGTCCCAACGTCCCGGTCGCGTCTTTCGGCGGAGAACAATCGGTAATAGTTCAAGTGTCCTAACAAGTGTCAAGCAATAGTGTTTAAAATGTATGAATGCATGCAATACCAATCTAGGCTTTGGTATGCGAACAAAGTGAATAGAAAGCAAATATCGTAAGTTTTTAGGTTTCGGGCGCTATACGTCATCCATACAATGTCCCCGGTAGATATTTAGTCTACTTACCGAAATGAGTCGCGGTCTACCCAGATCCAATCACTTTCTTCCCCTTCCTCGCTGCTTCCGAAGTCCCCGCAGTCGATCCTAACATCGAAATACAACTTTCATATATAAGCGGCTAATTTCTGATACGATGAATTTGAAAAAACTAAGTGAACTAACTTAGGTAACGTAATACGTGTGATTATCATGTGCTATACAGACATAAAGCAACCTAGAGCTACCCTGAATCGTCGTATTTTGAAAAAACACTGTAACAACTCCAATTTTTGTATACCAAAATTTGATTTAAAATTGAAGTATACTTGGAGTATTAATGTTGCTGATAACACTTTAAGTATCTATCTCTTTACAATAATTACAAGAAGGAGCTTGTAGCTCATTGGTAATACCTTGCACTGCTGAACTAAGCCATCAGAGATCGAATCCCATACCCCATTCCGGCAAGGGTCACAACATGAAAGTTGTGTCTTTTGGTATTCCCTACTCACCTGCAAAGTTTCAGCCCAATCCCACTTCCAGAGATCTTTAAAACCCCCAATTACTCCACTTTTAATACATTTTTATTACATTTTATCACATTTTTATTTTTTAACTTTTCATCTACCCTAACCCTAACCCTAGCCTAGCCCTATATAAAGGCCCCTACCCTCTACCTTTTCCCCTCACAACTCTAAGCATACTCTCTAAAACTCTTGAGAACTTGGTGCAAAGAGCGAGAAGCGAAGCGCTGCCGAAACCGACGACGGATTCCGGCGACCGGATCAAGACCGACGTGACGTTTCCAACGAATCGGCAACCACCACACCTTTTAGAACGCTTAGCTTGTCCAAACCCGTAAGTCCCAACCTTCTACCTCTCTTTTCTATATTTGCAAAATACGACTTTTTGAAACCCGACGGAAATCGGACAAACCGATTTCCGATTCGGTTTTTCTTAAAAATTCCACTTGTCACCTAATACATATTATCAACCCTCTTGCATGTTGACTATTAATCACCCTTAAATCAAATTTAATTGTACTTCTCCACATGAAATGATAAGTTCTTTAGAAAACCGTATTTCTTGCATAAAAATACCATCAAGTTAAATTTTAATGTTCTATTTAGATACCCCACTCCTAATCATGTTTATTTTGATAACAAAACTTGTTTCATTCAATTTGGATGAAATTTCACACATGAAATGATAACGTTTATGGAAACCGTATTCTTGCACTTTAATACCCTTAACTTTAACATAACTCATTTCACCTTGAAACTTCACCAAAACTTAATATAAGTCACGGGGTAATGACCTACCCTTACACACACTCATTATAACCCTAATTGCTGAATAACAAAAATACAGAATACGATATTATAGGACTTTTTCACTAAAATACCATAACCTTTATAACTTTTAGTTTAACCCTTAAATTGTAAACTTTTCTAAATAAAACTTATATAAAATGAAAGCACGATTGGTCATGGACATCGATCGTTTATCTAAACTGTCTTGTGGGTCTAGGCAAGTGTGTCTAAGGCTAGTGGTTTTTAATTAGGCCCACGACTGTGGTTCCTTCCCACTTACCTGGCACTTACCTGGCTGCATGATGGTGAAGAGGCGATTTGAGGCTCTAATGATTCATCGTTTAGACCATAGAAGATAGGTTAGATGGTCTAGGAAACCCTAACAACTAAAATATGGAGAACTATATACTTTTACAAATAAATACCCTATATTTAGAAAATCTTTTCCCTAAATTAAAAGTATTTATAAAACCTGAGCAAAGTGCCATTACAACCCATTCGTGGGGAACCTGTTAGGGATAGCACGGTTCATCGTGCACCCGCAGGCTAGTAGTGCGAGATTCAGATCTCCGCAAGGAGCATTCGGTCTCGAAAGGTTTAAATACAATATTTAAGGAAAGTAATATTTTTTGTAAATAAAATATTCATTTAAAAATCATTTAAGTGTTTTATTATATATAATTATCATTTAAACACTTATTTTGTTATAATATCAAGTTTCCACTTTTTCCTAAAAATCATAGATTAAAAGTTACATTAAAATACCACGAATTTCAAATAAACAATTAATACTTTTATTAGGATATATTCACTAGAATAACACAAATAAAATTCACATCCATTACAATAATAAAGACGATTATTAAATACTTGAGGTATATTTTGAAAACTATACAAAAGTACTTTTTACATAAAACCCCCTCAAGTTTCATAAATTACAATAAGGCCCCTAGCTAATATTGAACTTCAAATTATCTTTCTTTTAGTCTGACTCGGGTTAGAGTCTGACTAATTCTGACTTGAATATAATTCAAGTCAATCTATATTTCAATCATATTCCAACACAACTTGAAATCATGAATCCCTGAATACAGTTAACAATATATTCATTTTTTGACTGAATCAAACCATGGATATTCATTCCATTATCCTGATATTCCATTTACCTGATTATACAGTTGCAACATGTTTACTGATATCATGGTTTTGGTCAGTCACTCAATTTACATATTCCATTACTACAACACTGTTAAAACATTACGGGGTTTAAAGGGGTAGATTGGTACGGAAGATGTTAAAAGTGGAATGAGGTGGTCAGATTAAGACACCTAACATGAATACTGTTGCTGTTGTACCGTGGCATAACGGTTCCTTGTACTCTCCGTTTGCACTGATCTCTAGCATATAGAGATCCCCCTCGTATTCTCACTCCACTTTTCTTTGGGACTTACCGAGCGACCTGTTCGTTGACGACATTCTATTTCCTTCTTCTTTGAATGTCGTCAGGTGCGTTGGACCAAGTTGAGACCGAGCCAACAACTGAAGATTTGGAGCAGTTCCAAGAAGATCCAGAGCTCTAGACTTTGTACTTGTTCTTTCCAGTATTTCCTTTTATTATTATGCCACTGTTTAGGCATTGCTTTCTTTTTTTCATTCCAGTTGTATTTTCATTTCATGCATTGTATAAAGAATGTTATTAATGAAAGTTGCTGTTATCTCAATCTCATTTATCTCTTGTGATTATTTTATATTGCTTAGTTACGCTTAGCGTATGTACTTCTGAGTACATACGTAGCGGGCCTCGTCACGACCACTTCGCCGTACATTGGGAAGCGGGGCGTGACAAACACTAAAACGTGATACGCAATATCCGTATCATACGCTAAAATATCACAAAAAGTATAGCAAATAGCTTCCAGATTTTTATATAGACAGTCTAAAAATAATCTAAGTATACCATAGACCTTATAACACACAAAGAGTGCTACCAACAAAAATTCAATACCCAATTCGGTGGCGGTAAAATTCAATATTCCGGCGGTCGAACTATGGGGCACTGGGTCCGGATTTCAAGGGTGCATTCTAGATTCTAACACCATCCTACTGTATTGTTAGATTTATTTTGTGAGTAATATAATTATAGCATATTCAATTTGAGGCTAAAACTTTAAACTAAACAAAAATTCAGATATCGTAAACACTCTTTGATACTTAAACTCTTAAGAAAATATGAAAAGTTGGGTTTTTACTTATATTGAAGAATTCCACAGAACTCTAAGCATCAAAATGTGCATACAAGGAGTTGAGAAGGCCTAGCTTGAGTGTTTTGAACCAATATTCATGAAAAGCTCTAGCTTTTCTTGAGATAGTGAAGGACTTAGAAAAATATTGTGGTGAATTATTTGAGAAAGATTTGTTCAGTTAGATAATGCATGAATAAACTTGAGTGTGGTGTTTTGATGGAAGGATGAGGTGTCTTTAAGGAAAGAGTGAGGTGTATGTGTATAAGGATGAGGTGTAGGCCCATAGTGCACCTCAAGATGTGCTGTGTGTGAGGTTTATTCTAACCTTAACATTAATCGCTCACCATATGCACTTAAACCCTCATACAACCTATAAAGCCTCTTTGCAATTAACACTTTTCATTATATAAGAAACTCTTACAAATAAAATGTCCCCCATAACTAATTACCATCACACTCTCTCTTGTAAAAATCTTTTATCATAATTAAAAAAATTAAAAGAACATTTAAAAATTAAATAATTATTTTAAAAAAATTCCAAAACGTTACAGAAATACCATGGATTTTGTCTGTTATAAAAATTTCAATAAATAACGTTTCTTAGAAATATCATGGATTTGTCCGTTACAAATAAATAACATTAAATTTCAACGTTCTTAAATAAATTTCAATGTTTTCCAGATAAATACCATGGATTTTTTTTCACAAATAAATATCATGGACTTCCACCGCCTTTCGGATATATGTTATTTTCATATATTATTCTAAAACCCGCCGCATTGCGCGGGATTTACCGCTGGTATTATCGATGAGAGAAGTTTGAAGATGTTTAAGTTTTAAGGTTCCATTTACCATTATCTTTCTAATGATTCATTTGACCATCATCTATTTAAAATCAAGCGATTTGCCAATAACTAAGGTTATATATATTGAACTTATTATTTCTATTTAAGAAAATTACCTTGACCAGGCCGTTACACTCAGAAACATTATATATATATAGAGAGAGAGAGGATAATGGATGAAATGTGTCATAGAAGGGAATTTCCTCCTATGGTATCGAAAAATACACCCTCCATTAGTTTTATTGATGATCGACATCCATCACCTCTATCTTTATTATCTAAGTTGTGGATACACCAAATTTCATGTGGTTCCATCACTTTTTCACCATTGATTTAGTGGTGTGAAATTAACGGTTTACCGAGAATAGAACTTTTTACATTGTTAATTCAAAGGTTAAAAGCGGTAGAATCACATGAAATTTGGTGTATCCACATCTTGGTTGGTAAAGAAGATGGTGATGGGTGCCGATCATTGAAAAAAATCGTGGAGGGTATAGATTGTCGACGCCACCTAACGAAAAGCCTCCTAGAACCTCTTTCCTCTATTATTCTCATATAGAGAAGAGGCACTGGGAGGTTTTTTCGTTAGGTAGCGTCGAAATCTACATACTCCACTATTTTATTGATGATCGACACTGTCCATCTTGCTCTTCATTGTCTAATATGTCGATACCTTAAATTTCATGTGATTCTAACATTTTTTCATCGTTGATTTGGTGGGTTAAAAATTAACGGTTTACTGACAATAGAACTTTTACATTGCTAAATCAACGGTGCTTTCTTGCATTTCTCGCTGTCGCGCTATTCTATTTTTTTAAGAAAAAGAAGATGGTTCAGGAAGCTGACATGGTGAACTTTTCGGACCATGTTCATGTGCATGAGACCATTATTCCTTTATAAAAAAGGGATGGGGGAAATTCCTCACTAAAAGAGCCCCACGTGTTTAACACGTGAGTGCCTATATGCAACACATATAGGCACTACAATTAAAACAATTGCTAGGTTAAAACAGCCCCACATGTTTAACACGTGAGTACCTATATGCGACGCATATAGGCACTGCAATTAAAACAATTGCTAGGCTAAAACATCCCCACGTGTTTAACACGTACGTATCTATATACAACGCATATAGGCACTGCAATTAAAACAACTATTAAGCTAATAAGCCTCACGTGCTAAACACGTGAGGGCACTTCCCTACGTAGAATTAAATTCTACTCAATAAGGAACCGTTGGATCAAAAATCCAATGGTGATTAAGCATAGAATTAAATTCTATTGAACTTTTAAATGAGAAATGATATTTTCTGTTAAACAAAAAGTTGGCGGATCAAAAATCCCATAAGTTGGAAAATATTTTTCATATCTATCTAAATAAAGAATGATTGTGCTCCGTTAAACAAGCATCCTTGGATTAAAAATCCAACGGTGATTAAAAATCACCAATCTACAGAATAAATTCTGTATGGGAAAATATTTTCCGAATCTTGTTTAAAAAACAAGAAAATATGTTCTTTAAGACAGAAACCCTTAGATCAAAGATCCAATAGTGGGTAAAACCCCCAAAATCAACTAGGATCTCTCAATGAGAGATTTCCTAAAACTAATTAACAAACTTCTCTCCACTATATAAAGAACTCATGTCTTCAAGTTAAAAAAAAAGAAGAAGAATAAGAAGAGAGAGAGAGAGAGAGAGAGAGAGCTCCCCAGAGAATTAAAAAATATACAGGAAGAGAATTTAATTCTCAGAAAAGAAGACTTGTTCCTTTGAAACACTAGGTCAAGGAAAAGATAAAATACCGTTCTTTGCATTTCTAAGGGTTTAACCCTTCATAGAAGAACTTAGTTCTTCCTCTGGTTGAGAGCCGCAGAAGAAGATCTCCCCACAATTTGAGAATTTAATTCTCATCGGGAAAATTCTGTCATGCAGATTCAAAACCTAGAGGAAAGAACTGAGTTCAAAAGAGTTTAACTCTTACAAAAAAAACAACATATAGGAATTTAATTGCTCTAAAAACTAGGGTTTAATCCTGTAAGAAGAATTTAATTCTTGCAAAGAAACAAAAGGAGAACTTGATCCCTAAGAACCATAGAAGAATAGCCCGGTGATGCGTTAGTGTTTAACACTATAACTAGACTTCACGTGTTCTCTATGTGAGTGTTTCTAATGAACAAAAGGAAACGGCTGAGACTGCATCGCGTGTTTCCCATGCGGGTGCTTAAAAGAGGAGTAAGGAGCACTTCCTAAGGTAGTCACGTGTTTTACACGCGACCCCCAATCAAGTGCTTAGCACTTATATAAAGGGAGAGGCAATAAAGCCAAGAGGGCATTTCCCCATTTGAGGCGTCTCACATGTTTTACACGTGAGCGCTATCGGAACTAAGTACTTAGCACTTACATAAAAGGAAAGGTAATAAAGTCAAAAGGCAGAACCCAACTTTGGAGCGCCTCACGTGTTTCACACGTGAGCGCTCCCAAGAACCAAGTGCTCAGCACTTATATACAAAGAGAGAAATAAATGGGCAGCACCCATAATTGAGTACCTCACATGCGCCATGTGAGCGCCACAGAAATCTAGTGTTTAACACTATTCCAGTGCCCACATAAAATGCATGTGAGCATTGTATGTCTCAGCACTTTAGCACTGTTGGGTAATTATAGAGATTCAGGCCTAGCCCAACTTGACTAAGTTCTTACAAAGTCAAGACCCCTCTGTACTCATCATCCCCCCAAATTGATCTTAGTCCCCAACATGACTAATGGTCTGTCAACTGATGACATCCAAAATGATGTTCATCCCACACTTCCTAAGTTAATCCTAGTCTCCAAAATGACCACTGATTCTTAGATGACCCACCATGACCTTCTCCCTCAAATACGGGATTTGGGTTTAAGGGTACATATCTTCACAGCTCTGATATATGTTGTTGCAATTCCTCAGCGTCTTCAGAGAGGTGGCGGGTTCCGACAACCAACTGCTTTCCAGTGCACTTCCCAAATTAATGTGCACAACTCAGATCAAACCACATCCTAAACTGGATGCGTCCCATATCATCATCGCTCATCCTGTCACGTGATAAATACACGTTTACGCAAGATGAACAATGGACCGAGATGTTCCTAAACTAACAACGGACCGAAACGTCTTTGAACTACAACAGACCGAAATGTCCTCAAACTAAACTTCGCCTTCTAAATGGCGATAATGGACCGAAACGTCCTTAAACTAACCATCACCCACAAAATGGTGATCAACGGACCGTAACGTCCTTAAACTAAAACCTCACCTCCAAAATGGTGATCTACACACCGAGATGTCCTTAAACTATCTACAGACCGAAATGTCCTCAAACTACAAGTTCGCCTCCAAAATGGCGATAAGGGACCGAAACATTCTTAAACTAAAACAACAGAGCCCAAGTGCTCTCTTGTTGGATCTGAAACAAAAATGATTCTAACACCCCGTTAAGTAGATTTTAGTTTCAAATTGGACTAACGTATCCCTAATAAAAAACCAACCAAGCCCCCAACTGCTCATATACATTTAAGTCAATCTTGATCTCAAAACGGATCAACGATCCTTAAATCAACCAAAACCCCAAATCTAAGAAATACGGATTTGGACTAATCCACGCCCTACGGGCGACAACTTAAATTGGTCTCCGTATACAATCCACGGGAAACCAAAAATAAAACAAATGCACACAACACAAAGTGAACCTTCGGAGTAGGAGAAAATGGTTATCGTGATGCGGTAACGTAATTAACTGCAGGAGCTTGCGCATGCAGGGAAGAGCGTCCCCACAATCAAAAACCCCTCGCAAACAAGGGGGAATCTGACGAAGTCTTCTACAATGGCCATATCCGTCCAAACCTCCGATACACAGTGCCATAAATCAACTTGGCATCTTCGGAGAGGTGGATGGATAAATCCAAATAGCATCTGCCCCGAAATTCAGGCAAGACGACCTACGCGGTTCGTCTCTGTTTTTGGCGGTAAACAGATTCTGGCACGCCCGGTGGGACTTTTTCGTCTTTCCACTCCACACTTCGTGTGTCGTGTTTGCGCACAAATCGCGGTTTACTATGGTTGCCCCTGGATTTGAGGTACTAAGATTTGGTTTCTTGCTCCTTTACAGAGAAAAGAAGATCAATGACTTCCAAGTGTACCAACAACAGCAACTCCCGCTCCGTCCCCGCTGGAGGAGTGACATACGGGCCAAATGCGGCCTGCATCTTTTCAATGCCAGTGGAACAGGTGACTCAGGCCACCACTGGATTGTTCTTCGGGACCTTGCTCTAGCCAGTAAGCTTCAGCGCCCCAGTGCCATCACAGGAAGCTCCAAAGAAGTCGGTCTTCGATCGACTTGCAACTACCACAGCCCCTCTCAACGAGTCGTCCAAGTCTGCCACCTCAGTCTTCAACAGGATGAGCCAAAGCTCAAGTAGGTCCGCAAAGAGGCTCGCAATATCTGAAGGGGTTATCCCGAAATGGGTAGCCATTCCAGCTCCGGCAGGTGAAGTCGTCAAAGGGGCTTCTCCTACTAAAGGATCGGTCTTCGCAAGATTGGCCGTTCCAACTCCTTGTACGGGCGAAGTCATCAAAAGAGATTCCCCTACCAGAAAGTCGGCTTTCGAAAGATTGGTCGTTCCATCTCAACGGATGTCAGTCTTCAACAGGCTGGCACCAGCAGTAGCCCTTCACCAAAGTAGGGGGCATGACGAAGTCGCTTCCACAATTGAGGTGGTCCCATCTGCAAGGCACGCTTGACGTCGCCACTGGCACCGGGTGAGAAGAGATGAGGGTAACTCCCTCTCTGGACTTACTCCGCCAGATCCAGCGGTGGAAATTGACGCTGCTGTTCCAACTAGGAACAGCTTTGAACTGCTTAGCAGGGTGCAGAGGAACTCCCCAACCGCAGTGCTGAAGAAATCTCCCCCACCGGCTGAAACTATGAAGCAGGCGAAGCCGGAGCAGCTCCCTCAGCGGCTGTCTTCCCGAATCCACAAGGTCTGGCGGAAAGTCCAAGATTCTGTGATAAAAAAGACCACTCTTGCTGACCGAAGAAAACGAAGGTTCGGCAATAGGAAGACCATCCCTCCACCATACAGCGAGGGACTTCCTCCACGCAGGCTCCGGTCACAATGGCTCCTTCGACTTTGACTTCTCACAAAAAGAGAAGGTCGGAGAACTTCCCACTGCCGGCAGCAAATCCCAAAGGTGTTGTATCCCAACGCCACAAGTCTGGGGGCATGATCGTGCATACGGTGTACATGGCTTCCGGAAAAGAGGAGAGCCATGCTTCTGTGAGTCATCGACCGCAAACTTGGTCGTTGACGAAAGCTCGGGAGCAGCAACAAAAGCTCCAGGAGATTCTGACGAAAATGCCAGCACTCACCGGGCAGAAAGAAAGCTCAGAAGCAGCGTCCGAACAATGCCAGGAGCAGGAGACCGATACGGAGCTCTTGCGAAGGGTGCTGGAGAGAAAGGATAAGGAGGCCGCGGAACAAGCGGTAATATAAAACAAATGGCGCTCCTGTTCCAAGACATGGTTAGAATGATGATCCAGCCAGAACCTCCAGCGGAAAATCCACCGATAATCATCGAGGACGACAGAGGAGAAACATCAAACCCTCCACCGGCTTTATCAACAGCCAGGGAGGAGACGTTCTCCAAGGCGATGACTACATAGCTTAGCAAATATGAGCTCATCAGGTAAGCGAAGCGGCTAGCCAAGTCGTCAAGATTGGGCGACCGTACCCAGGCTGGTACGATCAAATCAAGAACCCGCCGGGGTATACGATCCCCAAGTTCCACGTGTATAAAGGGACATGTAACCCGCATCAACACGTCTTCCAGTTCAGAGCTTTATGCGGCAATACTGGAGGTGACGACAAACTGCTGCTTTGCCAATTCGTTGGCAGCTTGTCAGAGACGGCGTTCGAATGGTACTCGGAGCTCCCAAATGACCCCTTCAAAACGTTTACGGAACTAAAACTGCTATTCACACAGCGGTTCGCAAGCGCAAGCGAGCGCACCCCGATCACGACATTAATCAATGCCCGGGTGAAGCCAGGAAAGACCTGGGTTCAATACGCAATTCGATGGCGGAACCTATGGTCGAAATGCGAACAACGCATTGAAGAAGCTCCGGCCGTGGGCATGTTCGTAGGGACCCTCGATCCCCGGGCAACTATATCCCAGTTTATGATGTTCTTCAAGCCGACCTCCTTCCAGGCCATGATCGACAAGCTGGCCCAAATGGACCAGATGGGCCACGGGCCGTCCTCTTCAAAAATGGATCCTCGGAATGCAAAGGGCAAATAGAAAGCAGCCTTTGTTTCCAACACTCAACAACAGTCGAGCGATCAGAAACCGGCTGCTCGCCAAAGCAATGCGCGCCCGCGCCTATCCCTGGAAGAGAAGCTAGGGCGTGCTTACTCGTTTTCCCGTGATAAAACGAGGAGATTGTTCGAACTGGCAATGCGCAACAAACTCATCACACTACCAGATCCGAGACGTCCACTGCAGCCCGGTGACGTCAATAATCCTAACTACTGCTCCTATCACAGAGTAGTGAGCCACCCGATCGAGGATTGCTACGTCTTCAAGAACTGGGTCGAGGACCAGTACCGTCAAGGGAAATTCGCGCTGTCCGAGAATTGGAGGGTGAACCCGCCACAGAGGCACACTCCAAAATAGGTGGACACGCCGGCAGGATCATGCTCGTTTATGGAAGAAGCTCCGTGGGAAGTTTCCTTTCAGCTAAAACTAAAAGAATGCTGAAGGATTTTCAAGCATGTCCGGCGATCAATTAGAAAAGCCCGCTGGAGCCCGAGATCATTGAGGGGATGCTTAAACCGCGCCCGACACCGAAAACTGGTAACGATGGGCAAGACCTCCAGGCCAAGCCTTCGAAGTTTTCGAAGAAAAAGAAGAAGACCAAGAAGCATGCGCATGTTGGGGTCGAAAATTAAACCCCGGTTGACAAAGTCAATGTCAAAGTCAACCCCAAATAAGAGGGCCCAAGCCAAGATCAAGTGGGCCCAGGCCCAAGTCGAGCCCCGCGGCCGGCCTCCCCCATGCCAAAATGAAATCATGTAATAAATAATTTTGATGTAGTTTTTTATTCATGAATGGGCATAAAGCCAAATTTTTGTAAATTCTATGGCCCATGTGCAAAAGAAATGAGCACATGAGGCATGAGGTATGCAAAATACCATTTTGTAAAGCCCAAGAGGCTATGTGTAATTCTGTAAGCCTATATAAGGCAACATGATAATAAAATAAAGGATAATTTTTCATTCTCCTTAAAATCTAGGGTTTATGTGCCTCCTTCTCCTTCCTCAAGATTCTAAACCCTCTTCCCCTTTTCAATTAAATCAAGAGTTTTACTCTTCCTTTTCCAAAATTAGATAGTTTTCACCACAAAACCCACAAAGGGGAGCTCAGATCTTCCATCAGATCTCAAAAATAGGAGATTTTTAAATCCCTCCATTTTTCTCCAAGATCCGGCCAACTGAGAGGAAGGAGAAGGAGACTCACCTCCAAAAATCCCACTTTGGGAAAAAACCAAGGCTAAAGGAGAGAAGAAGGGGGTCCCCTTCAATCTTTTACAAAGTTTTCTGGGTGTTTAACTCCATTCAAGATCTGCTGGAGTTTAACTCCATAATTTAAATCTCTTTTCAGGAGTTTAACTCCAGGAGTCAAATCGGGAGCACAGCTCCCAGTGTAGAGACCAAGCCCCTTTTCCTGCTGACGCCCAGCGCCCGCGCCCAGCGCCAAGCGACAGCGTGCTAAGTACGTGGGGCGCCCGTCCCCAGCACCCGCATGCTAGGCACGTGAGGCGCTAGCACCCACGCGTCCTTTGGACGCTATTCTTCCCCTTTTTTATACACACACACACACACACTCCACAACCAGGAGTCAAATCCGGGTGGTGGGACTCCCGTAAACTCTGCGAGGCTCCCGATATATCCAAAACCCTTAAGATACACATATGCACACTACACGCTGAGTTCACATGACCAGTTTGACCCGTCAATCAGAGGTTCTCTCGCTCCAAAGAAGTGGGGGTAATTAACGGCATCTTAGTCCGCGGCTGCCGGAGATTCGGATCCCCACAATCAATAAACCCCCGCCTACTCTAGACAGCAGGAATCTGTAGTACGCCTGACAAGCGTGCGCGTATTCCCATCTCAATGGGGTGATGAAAAACACCCTACATATTCTAGCACGCCCGGTGGGACCAATCTCTCCTCCCATATTTCGGGTTAAACGTTTATGCAAGCTCAATCAATATACAAATCGATTGCCTGTACTGAAATCATGTTTTTATTTGTAGGTTAACGACTTTCGACTGCAATCTTTTGATGCAACAAAATGTCTCCAGGGGCAAGCTCAGCTCTCAACACAGCTCCCGTCTCCTACACGATGAAGATGGACGCCAAGACGGTCCTTCCGGCCAGTCTCGGGTAACAGTGGGAGGAGCCACCGCTACCATTTGGCTCTATTCTGTTTGTGCCATCTAATGCCATCCCAGCTTTCCAATCTCCAGTAACAGAAAGACTGGCCTCGAAAGGCAGGAGGCCAAATGTGGTGGTCTCGAAGGCGCCTCAAACCAAACGCAAGTCGGTGTTTGAACGACTTTCCTTGGCCCCAGCTGGAGCAAGGCCATCAATACCAACAAAGCAACAAGGCATCTCGAGCAAACTCCGGCGGCGCCCCTGACAACCGCTCGATCAGGTTCCTTCTCTAAGCTCCCCGCCAATTTACTCATAATGGCTTCCTGGATAACGGATGCCCGCCAAGCCCTCAAAATCGATAAGCTAAGACAGAAAAGTCTCAGATACAGTGCCAACAAAAGGGCTAGGGCTCCTGCTCGGCTGAACTTCATAAGGTTCGAAGAACAGGGTTACCTCGCCAAAGATAAAGAGACGGCTGGATATGTGGTCCACACTGTCTACAAGGTGAGCACGCCCAGCAAGAGCAAGGATGGGGCCACTACATCTCAAATCCAATATGGTGTGAATGTGGCTGCCACTTCCCACGACCAACATCCTCTGGTAGATAATGAAAACCCTTCCAGTGAGGCTGATGAGCAGAGAGATCCCTCGGTTCAAGAGGAGTCGGGCTTGGAAAGATAAGAGGAGCCAATCTTCCGTCCCAAGAACGCAGAGCAGCAACTTCTCCAAGTGCTCCGAAAACAGCTCAGAAGTAGAGACAAGGAGATGGCCAAGCTCTACTCAAAGATTGACGACTTGACAAACGTCGTCTTACGGCTCACGGCCCAAGTTGCTTCTCAGCCGTCCAATCAAGCGCAAGGTTTGGCTCATGAACCGGAAAACGGCGTCCCGAGGCAGCCGACGCCTATTTCCTTAAATCCAAAGGTGGGCGGACCGCATGAAAGTCAGTCGCATCCTATCTCGGGAAATGTCTTGGCTACCGATGACAGTAGCCTGCTAACTCAAGGTCAAATCATGGATTTTGTTGCCAACAAAGTCAAAACATTGGTAGTCGAAGCCGAAGCGTGAAAAATTATCAGCATTAGTGGGAGACCATATCCTTCTCGGTATGATCTGATAGAATTTCCTAACGGCTATGTCATCCCCAAATTCGGATGATTTGATAGGACGGGAAATGCGAATCAGCACATCGCCCGTTTTAAAGCCTCATGCGGGAATACTGGGGGCAATGATGCGCTTCTCCTCCGCCAGTTCGTTAATAGCTTAACCGATGTCGCCTTCGACTGGTACGCTAGCATACCGGATGGCTCCATCACTACTTTCGTCCAAATAAAATCTCTGTTCCGACAAAGGTTCATGAGTGCCAGCAATAAGATCACCATTGCCGATCTTGTAAGGACCAAGCCAAAGAACAATGAAAGCAGCACGGATTTTATAACCCGATGGTGCAATCTCTCTATCAAATGCGAACCGCCGATATAGCAGGACCAATCTGTTAGCCTTCTCATCGGAAATCTCAACAATTGGATGGCCCCGTTTCTCTGCACCGCGGGTCTCAAAACGTTCCAAGAGCTGACCAGGAAAGTCCAGATGTTAGAGCACTCAAAGCAGGAGTCCTCCTATGATTCCCAAAATAACAATAGGCCCTGGAGAAACCGAAAGGACGATAATCGCAAAGGCGGAAATTCCGACGATACTGAAACTTTTAACAATTCGGCTAACCGAAATAGGCGAGGGATGAGCGGGCCTAATGCTAACCAGCCTCGGAAGCCAGTGTTCGGAGAGGGAGGAGAATCTCCACTGAAAGAGAAGCTGTATAAGGTCTATTCCTTCAGAAAGGATAAACTCTATAAAATATTCAAAGACGTCCTAAGAAACGGTTTACAATTGCCAGAATCAAAAAGACCGCAAGAAGCGAATATGACCGACCACCCTAAATATTACCCCTATCACAGAGTGATAAGTCATGCTATTGAGGACTGCTTCGTCTTCAAAGATTGGGTCGAAAAACAATACAAGGCAGGAGAGATGGAACTTTCTAAAGGCGTGTTAACAAACAGTCAAACATCGACCGCCAATTTCATACAAATGGAGACCGAAGTCCTTCGTGAACCCGATTCTCTCTGACATCTGCCTTCCTTTGAAAAGAGCGGACCAAGGCAACAAGCCAAAAGCCCAACGAGCAGCATTGCCGATGAAGAAGCAATAGACGGGTACATAACCAATAAGGTCTACATGATGGAGCTCAGAGGAACAACTCCTCCTACGCCTTATAGCCATGACAATGATGCGGTTGTTGCCATCCAACACCGGCTCGGTCTAGATGACGAAGAGCACGCTTATGCAATTAAGCCAAAGGAGCAAGTGGTTCCTGCAAAATCGAGCCCAGACTCCAACATCTGACCACCACGTCGTTAAACTGGAAACAGATAACCGCCACGTCATTAAACTGGGAATAATCGACCTCTAAGTCGTTAAACTGGGGATGTAAAAATGTGTAAATAAAAAAAAATAAAAAATAATAATAAAAAAGCCGAAATGATGGGGCAACTTGCAATAAAAATCAGCGAGTAAAATAAAAATGAAAACAAACAGCCGAAATAATGGGGCAACCGCGGATAAATAGCCGAAATGATAGGGCAATCACGACCTTCACGATAAGAAAAGCTGAAATGATAGAGCAATCGCGGTGTAAAAAAACCCTCCAAAGACGAATGATGAGTCGATTCTGAAACCATATTTCAGTGTTAGTGATGCAGACGCCAACCAAAATTCAAATCCCAAACGGCGAATGATGAGCCGCTCCCGGTACCATATTCCAATGCAGCGTTGCAGACGCCAACCAAAATCCAAATCTCTGAATATCCCAACGGCGAATGATGAGTCGCTCCTGGTACCATATTCCAGTGCAGCGATACAGACGCCAACAAAATCCCAAAATTCTCCCAGCCCTACGGTTGGTCCCCAAACTGGCTACCGTATACAATCCATAGGCTCAAATAATTCTCATCATACCCATACCTCGCCGCAATCACCAGTCACGCGGCCGGTCTCCGCCCTCAGAATTATGCTCTATTTGGGAGGACCCACTCATGTGTCATCACGATGCATGAGGAGAACAAAACTTACGGGATCCTCACGACTCGTAAGAAAACACCTTCGTGGGATCCGTATGACTCTCAAAGGAAAAACACACTTGGGAGTCCCCACGACTCCTACAGAGAAAGTACACCTACGAGATCCTTTCGACTCGTAGGGAGAATACTTTTATGGGCCCTTACGGCTCATAAAATTGAAAAGCCTTAGGTGATAGGGACCTAAACCTGTCTCCTAAACCATAGCTCCCCAACAGGAAAAGGCAAATGATGAATTGCTCCTGGCACTTGTGCTCCAGTGTTAGAAATGCTGATGCCGACCCCTACCCCAAAATTCCAAAATTCCGATCCGATAGACCCCTAAGTCATTAAACTGGGAACATATGACCTCTAAGTCGTTAAACTGGGCACAATAAACCCCTAAGTCTTTAAGCTAGGAACAGATGACCTCTAAGTCTTTAAGCTAGGAACAGATGACCTCTAAGTCTTTAAACTGGGAACAGATGACTTCTAAGTCGTTAAACTGGGAACAGATGATCTCTAAGTCGTTAAACTGGGCACAAATGACCTCTAAGTTGTTAAACCGGGAACGAGGGAAATCCCCTCATGACAAATGATGATTCGCTCCAGGTACCATATTCCAGCGTAGCGATGTTGATGCCAAACCAAACCAAACCAAACCAAAATCCCCAAATCCACTCATGGTAAATGATGATTCTCTCCTGGTACCATATTCCAGTATAGCGATGCTGATATCAACCCAAATCAAATCAAATCAACAACCCCAGCGGCGGAATCATGCTTCGTATAAGAATGTACCTCGTGTCGAAATCATGCTTCGCCTCGGAGTATCTACCTTCCCCGTTGTAATTATGCTTCGATCCGGAATCAAGCCAACCAGAGACCTTCCTGTCGAAATTATGCTTCGACTCGGAATCAAGTCAACAAGCGACCTCCCTGTCAGAATTATGCTTCGACTCGGAATCAAGTCAACCAATGACCTCCCCGTTGGAATTATGCTCCGACTCGGAATCAAGTCAACCGGCGACCTCCCTGTCAGAATTATGCTTCGACTCGGAATCAAGTCAACAAGAGACCTCCCTGTCGGAATTATGCTTCGACTTGGAATCAAGTCAACCAATGACCTCCCTGTTGGAATTATGCTCCGACTCGGAATCAAGTCAACCAACGACCTCCCCGTCGGAATTAAGCTCCGCCTCAGAATTAAGTCAACCAACAAGCTCTGTGACGAAATCATGCTTCGTCTCAGAATGTACCCCGTGTCGAAATCATGCTTCGCCTCGGAGTATCTTCCTTCCCCGTCGGAATTATGCTTCGCCTGGGAATCAACCTCTGCATAGAAATTATGCTTTCTTCGATATTCCGACTTTCGCTCTTCGGAATTATGCTCCGATCCCCGGAATCATGCTCCGCTCGTCGGAATTATGCTCTGACCCCTTGGAATCATGCTCTGCTCTTCCGAATTATGCTCCGATCTTCGGAATCATGCTCCGTTCTTCGGAATTATGCTCTGATATTCAGAATCATGCTCCGCTCTTCGGAATGATGCTCTGATCCATGGAATCAGATGCTCCAATCTCGGAATTATGCTCCGATCTCAGAATTATATCCCGCTCTCCGAAATTATGCTTCGACCTCCAGAATCATGATCCGCAAATCGGAATTATGCTCCGATCCCCGGAATTATGCTCCCGGAATGATACTCCGCTCCCGGAAGGATGTTTCACCTTGAAGTCCAACTCCAAGATCCATCAATTTCATGCACACAACTCATGTGCAGTGTGCATTTATTGATGGGGGCACTTTGTTGGGATCGAAAATTACACCCCGGTTGACCAAGTCAAAGTCAAAGTCAACCCCAAATAAGTAGGCCCAAGCCCAGATCAAGTGGGCCCATACCCAAGTCGAGCCCCGCGGCCGGCCTCCCCCATGCCAAAATGAAATCATGTAATAAATAATTTTGATTTAATTTTTTATGCATGAATGGTCATAAAGCTAAATTTTTCTAAAGTCCATGGCCCATGTTCAAAATAAATGAGCACATGAGCCATAGGATAGGAAAAATGCCATTTTGTAAAGCCCAAGGGGCTATGTGTAATTCTGTAAGCTTATATAAGGCAACATGATAATGAAATAAATGATAACTTTTCATTCCCCTCAAAATCTAGGGTTTTTGTGCCTCCTTTTCCTTCCTCCAGGCTCTAAACTATCTTCCCATTTTCAATTAAATCAAGAGTTTTGCACTTTCTTTTCCAAAATTAGATAGTTATTCACCATAAAACCCACAAAGGGGAGCTCAGATCTTCCATCAGATCTCAAAAAGGGGATATTTTTAAATCCCTCCATTTTTCTCCAAGATCCGGCCAACTGAGAGGAAGAAGAAGGAGACTCACCACCAAAAATCCCATTTTGGGAAAAATCTAAGGCTAAAGGAGAGCAGAAGGGGGTCCTCTTCAATCTTTTACAAAGATTTCTGGGAGTTTAACTCCATTCAAGATCTGCTGGAGATTAACTCCATAATTTAAATCTCTTTTCAGGAGTTTAACTCCAGGAGTCAAATCAGGAGCACAACTCCCAGTGTAGAGACCAAGTCCCTTTTCCTGTTGAGCCCAGCGCCCGCATGCCAAGCACGTGGGGCGCCGGCGCCCAGCGCTTAGTGCCAGCATGCCAAGCACGTGGGGCGCCGGCGCCTAGCGCTTAGCGCCAGTGTGCTAGGAACGTGAGGCGCCGGTACCCACGCGTCCTTTGGATGCTATTCTTCCGTTTTTTATACACACTCACTCCACAACACTTTCCCCGTTAGAAAAAATTTCTAACGGGGTGCTGCCCCGCACCCCGTAAAGGGGCTGCTATCCCTCTTGACCCCTAGCCCGCTATCCGGGTAGCGGGACCCCCGTAAACTCTGCAAGGCTCCCGATATATCCAAAACCCCTTAAGATACACATATGCACACTGCACGCTGAATTCGCATGACCAGTTTGACCCGTCAATCGGAGGTTCTCTCGCTCCAAAGGCGAGGGGTAATTAATGACAGATTAGTCCGCGGCTGCTGGAGATTCGGATCCATATAATCAATAAAACCCCGCCTACCCTGGGCAGGGGGAATCAGTAGTATGCCTGACAAGCGCGCGCGTATTCCAATCTCAATGGGGTGACGAAAAACACTTTGCAGTGCAGCCTGCCGAGTACGACGACAAGCGCATGGACCTGCAAAAGTACATTGAAGCGCTGGAGGAGTACAACCAGAAGGCGCGGACCCCATTCACCGTAGAAGAGTTTCTCAACCATATACTTGAGAACGGAGATAATGACGAGGATGAGGGAAATGACTCGTCGGGAGAAACCGAAGGTTATGTAGAAAGTTGCCACATGGTTTTTTATTCGTCGTCAAATAACGAAGAAACTCCCTTGGCGTCGGAAAACAACACATAGGAACTGGGGGCAGGATCGGCGCTAAAATCCCTGGAACTGTCAGAAGACCCAATTGACAGGCTGCTAAATGAAGCCCTTCAAAAGAGCAGAACTGACCGAGAACGTGAAACGACCATATATGAAAAGGCCAAGCGCCGGCGTCAGGATGAAGAAGACGCGGTATAGATGGGTCGAAAAGTACTCCAACCAAGCCAAAGCACACCTGCTACAAACAAGAGCAGGGTCAAAGCAGAAAAGCGGTTTGCCAAAGCCTTGTTAATGGGAATGAAGCTGCCCCTCTCATGGAAAACACTTCCGGGAGTACGTGCCTCGACAAAGCGGATGTACATCCGAACTACTGCTTATACCATCGGATGGTCACACACCCCACCGAAGAGTGCAATGCCGTCAAGAAGTGGTGGCAAGGATACGTTGCTCACCGGCAACACTTCAAGCGGATGAAGAGGAAAACCCGTTGGCAACAAAGAAGCGCGACAGATGAGTATGAAGGAATAGCTGGCAACTGTCATATGATTGATTCCAGTTCGACAAAAGGAAAATCCCAAGTTCTTACATTTGGGAGCGATTCTGAGGAAAAAATAACCCTCGACCTTCTCTTCAAAGAATCCACCTCTGGAAAAGAATAAGAAGAGAAGAACTGCGAGAACATTCATCTGCGAAACCGTACGTTGCCTGAAAAGAACCTCGAGCCTACAAACAAACTTTCGAGCAAAAGAGACAAGGGGAAGGAAAAAGTCCCTGAGGAAATTGCCCTCGATGATAGAGTCGTCAAAGAGCTTGCAGCCAAGGACCCGTCTAAGAAAAACAACGTGGATTACAATGTCCTGGCACATATGAGGAAGATACCCTCACAACTGAGCATATTGGATGCTCTCCTACTGTCTAAAGAAGCAAGAGATTCTCTGATCAGGGCATTACAACAGCCCGATCAGTTCCAAGCTTTCCTTGCAGAAGAAAAGATGAAGGACGAGCTGGCAGAGGTTCATACATCTGACATTATATTCGGCGATGAAGATCTCCTCCTCGGAACGTGCAAGCACAACCATCCTCTATATGTCACCGGGTACTGCCATGACATCAAGATAGAGAATATCCTGGTCGACAATGGGTCCTCCGTCAATCTTCTCAACGTGAAGGTGCTGAAGGAGATTTGCATGAACGTTCAGCACTTGGCTCGGGATAAAATTACCATCTCCGGGTTCAGATCATAGTCATCACGGACGCTAGGGTCCATAATATTGACGTTACCCTTTGGACTACTCGTCACTGACATCAAATTTCATGTCATCGACGCCAAGACTTGCTACAACGCTTTGCTCGGCAGGCCTTGGTTGCACGAGTAAAACGTCATTCCTTCTACACAACGTCAATGTATGAAGTATTTCAAAGACGGCCTCGAGTACACCGTTACGGGGGAGCTAAACCTGTTCTCCGTAAATGAAACCCGAAAATATGAAGACGCAAAGTATTTCCTACCAGACTTCGAAGGCACGGAAAGATGTCATAAGATGAAAAATAAACAAAAAGCCGTCGCCACCATCCCGGTCTTTAGAAGTGACACCAATGAAGATGAGGAAATAGTCTACTCAGAACAACCCCAGTGTAACAAGCCCGGGCCATTTAATCCTGTTTTGGTCTTTGGCAGTGACTCTGAAGACAAGGTCAATGCCATGTTCTCCACTCGCCCATCAACACAAACCATTGCTGGAGCCGATCAGAGTTTGCAAATCACCATGGTTCCACCATGGTATTACAAAGAACAAGATGCGCTTGATACATATAGCATACAAGAGCTGCATACTTTCTACGTTCCTCCCAGGCGAAGAGGTGAAAAGGCGATCCTCTTCTACCAATCTATGGAGACTAAAGTGGAAAAAGAAGTATGGCATGGTGCCAATTTTATGCTTGACAGGCTTCAACCAATCCGTCTGTCCAGATATTATGCAGAGAGATTGAAAAGAATATTAAGATGTCAAGGCGTACCCTTCAAACAAACTGCTCGACAAGTCCAGTTCTACAATAAGATTTGGGACGTTCTTGGGACTCAGCAAAAGATGCCCAATTGGAGGATGGAGACGACTGGGCTTGGATATGTTCGGTCTAAGAAACGGGAGCGATTCTATGGCTGTCGTGTCATAAATAACTCCGATGGAGAAAGGAATGCTTTTCCAGATAGCGCTGATATTGAACCAGAGTGAGATCCCGCCGTAAGAATGACAATTCCATCATTCGAAGAGCAGGTTGCTTTGCTAATAAGGGAAGAGGTTCGGGATGACCACAGCCGCGTTTTGGCCATTTACGAGAAAGCCAGGACGCAGCGTCTCACTCAGCAGTATACGGAAAGAGAATACTACGATTCCCTTCACCCTCAGTCCGCTGTGTGCTCTCGTAGCAAGGAAAAAGCCCGATGCAGAGGCAACAACAAGGTGAAGGATGAGAATGACGTTCAAAAACAGCGAAGCTGATCCAAGAAGCCACGCGATCGAGAAAATGTCAGCTGAAATCCGTCTTTTATGAAGAAGGTGGGTCGGAAATACTCTTTTCCCCAAGAAAAGACAAGGAAAATATTCGACCTTGTCATGAAATATCAAATGATGACGCTCCCGGAGCCTCGGTACCCCGAACAAGTAAATGAGGTCCATCACCCGGATTATTGCTCCTACCATCGAGAAATAGGACATCCCCTTGAAGACTACTGTTCACCGCCGGGAAGACTGGACGTCTTTCCTGAATCTGGGGGCAGATGCTAATTGGTGCTATCCGTCCACCTCTCCGAAGATACCAAGTTGATTTATGGCACCGTGTATCTAAGGTTTAAACGGATGCGGCCGATGTAGCAGACTTCGTCAGATTCCCCCTCGTTTGAGGGGTTTTTGATTGTGGGGACGCTCTTCCCTGCAGGCGCAAGCCCTTGTAGTTAATTACGCTACCGCATCGCGGTAACAACTTTCTCCTTCTCCAGATGGTCACTTTGTGTCGTGAGTGTTTGTTTTGTTTGTGGTTGCCCGTGGATTGTATGCGGAGACTAATTTATGTTGTCGCCCGTAGGACGTGGATTAGTCCAAATCCGTATCTTTCTTAGATTTGGGTTTGGGAGGGTTGTGTTTAAGAATACGTTAGCCTTATTTGAGGCTAAGATCAACTTAAACGTTTGTTAAGGACACGTTAGTCTAATTTTAGACTAAGATTGACTTATCGGGATCGTTTAGATCCGACAAGAGAGCAATTAGGCTCTATTGTTTAGTTTAGTGACATTGCGGTCGATAATTAGTTTAAGGACACTACGGTCCAATGTTAGTTTTAAGACATTGCGGTCGAGGTTAAGGACAACATAGTTCGTGAGTTTAAGGACTCCACAGTCTGGTGTTAGTTTTAAGATATCACGGTCGAGGTTAAGGACGTCATAGTCCGTGGATTTAAGGACTCCACAGTCCAACGTTAGTTTTAAGACATCATGGTCGAGGTTAAGGACATCATAGTCCGTGGATTTAAGGACTCCACAGTCCAACGTTAGTTTTAAGACATCACGGTCGAGGTTAAGGACATCATAGTCCGTGGATTTAAGGACTCAACAGTCCGACATTAGTTTTAAGACATCACGGTCAAGGTTAAGGACATCATAGTCCATGGATTTAAGGACTCCACAGTCCGTAAAATGTGTGGTCATCGGGACCCGTCACCTCTTTGAAGACGTTGGGGAATTACAATGACAAATATCAAAGGAGTGAAGAGATGTACCCTTGAAACGGGATGATTTGGTTGAAAGAGCAGATTTGCTCCTTTCAATTTAAATTGAGGACTTATGGCCAGAATTGGGCTAAGTCTAGTTAAAAATGTGTTTGACATTTTATTTTATGTTATGCCTGCTGGGCCTTTGTGTGGGCTCTGCCCTTTTAAAAATGCATAGCATTTATCAGGAGCAAAATAGTGGTCTGATAGTGCGCCACGTGGCTTGTCAGGCGCTTTGCGCCAATCAAAGAGCGCATTGCGCTAGCACATGCGAAGGTGACACGTGTCACGCTCAGCGCTAAGCGAAAGTCTGTTAGCGCACTGCGCTTTCTGAGTGCACTGCGCCAATGAATGACACGTGGCGCGCTCTGGCGTAGTGCGCCAATCCAAGAGTGCAGTGCGCTGTTTTAGAAGCGCAAAGCGCAGATTGTGTCTATGGTTGACACGTGGCGCGTTCTGGCGCAGTGCGCCACTCCAATAAGCGCAAAGGCGCATTTCAAAAGTGCAAGGCACTTTCCAATAGCGCAGAGCGCATCTTGATCAATTTAAGATCAAAGAACAAGTTTTTTTATTCTCTTAAAATGAGGTTTTACCTCAAGATCCAAGAACCAAAGTTCATGTTCTCATCAAAAGGTTGTGCCTTTATATAGATCAAAAGATCTAAGAATGAAGTAAATTACTTCTTTTAATCTTTTATAATTGGATCTTTTTGATCTTTTTCTTTTCTATTGAAGATCTCGATCTTGTTCTTAGATCTCTGATCTTTTTGGAAGATGATTCTTCTTTTTTAATGGGATGATTTCATCTCTATTCTTCGAAAATATAATTCTTTACCTTTAAAGATGAAGAAAATGATCTTCTTTCTTCAAAGGGTTCCCTTTCTTTCTCTTTAAGTTCTTCTCTCAAAGTTTGCAGAGGGTTCTCTCTATCTCAGACTTGAGGTTTTGGGGCCTTTATATAGGGCCAATCGATTTATTAAATCGGTTTAAGAGATCTTTCTCTTAATTGATCTGGGAATGTTTCCCACCGTTGGATCTTTGATCCTGAGGATCCTGTTTGACAGAAGGTAATCTTCTAGTTTTAACAAAGATTGGAAAATCTTTCTATGCAGAATTTGTTCTGTTTTTGGTAATTCATTATTTACCATTGGATCATTGATCCAGCGGTGCTTAAAGCACAATCTTATTGTTTGGAAAGATTTTGAGAAATCTTTCCTTAACAGAATTTGATTCTGGTTAGTAAATGATTTTGTTATCAGATCCTTTGATCTAACGGTGGGAGTTTTAATTCCAGCGCTGGCGCACCCACGTTGGACACGTGGCGCGCAGTGCAGAGCGCAGCGCAACTGCGTTGGCGCACCCGTGCTTGACATGTGGCATTCAGAGCAGAGCGCGGTGCAACTGCGCTAGCGCACCTGTGTTAGACACGTGGCGCGCAGCGCAGAGCGCGGCACAACTGCGCTAGCATACCTGTGTTAGACACGTGGCACGCAGCGCAGAGCGCTGGATCTGAAGCGTTGTTTCATCTTTTTAATTTTTGAATTTTGAAAACAGAGCTTTGCTATGATTAGGGTGCGCTGCCTAGGGCTCAGCGCTCCTGGCGCTGGCGTGTCTACTTTTGACACGTGGCGCACAGCGCACAGCGCCCAGGATCTGAAGTGTTGCTTCAATTTTGAATTTTGAAATTCAAAACAGAGCTTTTCTCTGATTGGGGAAACAAATGCCCCCCCACCGTTGCGCTCACGTGGCGCACACGTGAGTGCAGCGGTGGCAACATCTGAGCCCTTGGATCAACTCAGAAGTTGAAGAGGCAGCTCAGCGCCTATAAATAGGACTTCTGGTCCTTTAGATGATTATCATCTTCTTTTTGAAAATTTTCATTCAGAGCGCAGCTCCTCTTTTAAGAACTTTCAAGAGTCAAAACTCTTAGGTAAAATTTAGGAATTTTAATTTTAACAAATTAGGGTTCTTACCCATTAACAGAGCCTTGCTCTTAATAGATCTTTGATCTAAAGAAGACCCTTTTAGGGTTTCACTAGCAGAGCTTTTCTCTCATGAACTCATAGATCTAAACAGATCTTTTCTTCGGGTTTCTTATCCCATGAATCAGAGCTCTGCTCTTTTGATAATCCGTAGATCTTTTGATCTTTTGATGAAGAACTCTTGAGAGTTTCTTCATGGATCTTTAAGATCCCAGAATTTTAATTCTCAAGCTTTAATTTTGATAATCCTTGATGGATTTTCTATCATGATTACAGAGCTAGGCTCTTCTAAGGAATTTTAGTCCTTCATGAGCAGAGTTTGACAAGTGTCACTCTGTTACAGAGCTTTGCTCTGAAAGGGAGATTTTCTCCTTCTCCCGAGGGATTTCTCATTCAATGAGAATATTATTTGAGGATTTCCTCATTAATTGACAGTCTCATCCAATGATGAGGCTGTTTTTAAAAATTGATGCATTGTCATCTGGATTTTGTGGGTCCCCACTTTGGTCCCCTTTCCACTGCATTGCAGTGTGGTACAAATTTTTAAAGTACCAAGTGTCAGAAATTAAAAATTACAACACTTACAATTGATTTCCGTCCCTTTTTTTGCAGGCAAAATGTCTTTCGATGCTTCATTCCCATTCGTTCGTTCAGAGGGAGGATTCCCTGGAGCACCCGTAGACCGGGAGGTCCTAGCTTTGATCAGAGACCGGGATCCGGAACATAAGAATCTTCATCTTTGGGGATCATGGTACAATCAGATTATCAGGGGTCGACAAAGCTTTTCATGCGTGGTGCCTTCGGAGCCTATCACGGTGATCCATTACGCCAATTCACTCCCGGTGAACTACGCCGTGGAGATGGTCAATTGGACTTCAAAAGGCCTTCTTCAACCTGCTATAGATTCGATTCCCGTTCAGCCTCCCATGGTTTTAGATACCTTGGGACGTCGTATTTGTCAAGACGAAGCGCGGCCGTGGGGGCAACCATATAACATAGGCCTGATTCCCCGTCATCCGATTGGTTGCAATGGGCCCGCTACATTCTGTCAGCGAAGAAGTCGCAGTTGATGATGCTTGGATTGTATACCGCTGTTTATGCTTCTTTCTTCCAATACCCTACGCTTCCCACCTGGTGGGTTAAGGCTTTTTTGGAGCAGTGGAATATCCCTACTCACACCTTCTTCACACTGGACCGGGAAGTGTCAATCTCTTTAGAGGAGTTTACAAAAGTTTCCGGCTTACCGGTCATAGGGGAGCATTATGAGGAGCTACTTCCCACGGATGAATATGTCTTCGGTGCCAAGCCAGTGATAATGGGCCTTACTCCAGCGAATGCTGTTCAACATCAGTTTCCCAGTCTGATCAAAGTGTTGAATATCTACGAGCGCCTTTTTCTCGAATCAGGGAGTCGCGGGGTTAGTTTTGAGGATTTCATCGCTCGCTTCCTTCACCCGAAAGTCCTCTCGGCGGAAGCTGCTAAATTTGCCACGCTTGATGACCCTATCGGTTTAGGTTTGGACAACCTGCCAGCGACGGAGGTAGATCAGAAGAGTTTCTTCCTTCCCAACTCCCCGGTTGTCCCTTTTGCGGAGGTTGCAGTCCCTGGGATGGATGAGAAAGCATTCTTCTTAGGATTTCTTGGGCTATGGCTGAGCTGGTTTGTGCTCCTGATGCACCTTCGCCGTATGAGGCCATCTGTCTTTTACCCAGCTCATCGGATGACCATTGGGGTAAAAGTGGCCGTAGGGGTCGCCGGCTTAGCCCACCTGTATCACGGCCTTGGTCAAGCAGCGGATGCTAATGAACCTGGAGTACCGCATGTGATCTTCTCGATGCATTATTTCATGTCATGGCTCGAGCTACATGCACTTGGCGTTTTTGGTATCCACAAACGGCCTTCGTTCTATAACAGGTGCAGCTTCCCTCGGATTATGCGATTAGTCGGCACCTCAATCGTAAATCCATCGCAAGGGACGCCAGAGGTTTGCTCCTTCGTCCCCACACAGTTGGAGACGAGATGACCTTTACCGACAAGATGTTAACCATCAGAAAGGCCTCTACCAAAACAGTGCGGCCATTACAGGACATTTTCAAAGATGGAGCCTCAGTTCTGACAGTTCGGGAGACCCTCCATTTATATTCTATCAGACCGGGCTTCTTGGTGTTTAGGAAAAATGATGCGGCGCTCTTCATGAGATATAACCCGCATCGCTTTGCCCAACAATTGAGCTATAATCAAGGAGTGCCGTTGGAGGCTTTCTTGCTGGAACCTACTGCCACTGAAGAGGGGATGCGGGGCACGCTGCATCACTTCATGCGTCTGAATACGGGCTCTCACTTTTTCATCAGCGAGCCGAGCTGCGTCCTACGGATCCTTAATACATATACGGCATGGTACCAGCATTCGACGAGCTTCGTTATTAAGGAAGAAAGGCGTTTGCTGCTTGATCGCAAAAGTGCACCTCCTACCAGTGATCGTAAAGTCCCTTTGAGGCAGCGGATCGCTCCCTCCGCTAAGAGAGGTTGCTGCAGTCGAGCCTCCACACGCGCTAAGCCCCACTCGTGGATTGCCTCATGCTCCTGTAGAGACGGCGAATGTTCCTTCGGTGCCCCGTGCTCCCGTGGGGACGGTAAACGTAGCTTCCCCCGAATCTGGTGTGGGCTCAGACATCTGGACTCGCCGTCCCAAAGTGCCCACGAAGCGCAACCTGGTTCTGGTTGCGACCGGGACTCGCGCACAGAAGAATAAGAAAAAGTCGGTCCTCTCCCTTGATGTCGTACTCGGCCTAGAGCCTCAGGCCCCTCTTACCGAACACCTAAGTGAGTATGGAACCAATGAGGGTCTCTTCATAGAGCCAGCAGACACTGATCTCGATGCCGCCATTGCTGCTTCTGAGTGACTTGCGAGGCACCAAGCGAAAATAGACGCCCTCTCGCAATCAAGTAAATATTAGTCGTACTTTTATGATTGCGTTATATTTTTATTGCCATGTCTTGACTGAAATTCTTCTTTTTGTAACAGGCTTCACTACTGAGGATGCTCTAGCGGCTTCCCTCAGGACTTTCGAGGAGGAAGAGAGGAATCGCGCTCTATTGGGCATTGGTATGTCTCGGATCATTGAGTCTTCATTCTCCTTTTTATGGACAATATAACCTTTTCCTTATCTCATTGCAGGGACCACAATGCTGGTTCCGCGAGGTGATTCGGAGACTCTTCCCCGGCCGGCCACCGAAGTCCCGGTCTCTTCAATATTGCCGCAAGAGATCTTACTTAAAAAACCGATGATGGAAGCCTTGACGGCTCTGGAGGTAGCCCTGAATGCGGACGACGACGCCTTGCTGAGGGAGGTTTCCAAAAGGTCTGTCGTGACGGCCCGGGAGGAAAGGAAGCGCCTGAGGCGCACAGCAAGGGAGCGTAGTGCTGCTTTGGCTGTGGGGGCAGGTTCAAGCGTCATTACTCCCGCTGCTACTCCTTCAGAGGAGCTCCCGGTTGTCTTGTCTACTGCCCATAGACAAGCGGCACATGCAGCTCGGGAAGCCAATGGTAAATCGACTTCAGGTAATGTGTTTTGAGGCTTCGTTATCAAGGATTTAGACCGTCAGTTCTTATATATTTTATCCTGCAGGGCCAAGCCTTACCGAGGGAGTGGTTGCGACCATCGATCTTGGGGAGGCGGCGGAGAAGGTAGCTGCTGAACCCGAGGAGACGGTAGGCGATGTAACCATAGTCGCCGGGCCCGAGATAGTGGCTGACGAGACAGTCATGACTGTTGTGCCCGAGATGGCTACTAATGTCGAGCCCGAGGTGGCGGCGGGTGAGATGGCTACTACGGCCGAGCCTGAGGTAGCAGTAGATGAGACGGCTGCTACGGACGAGTCTAAGGCAGCGATGGACGAGAGGGCTGCGACCACTGAGCCCGAGGTGGTAGCGGGAAAAACGAGTACTATTGCTGGGCCCGAGATAGACGCTCGTTCTCAAGAGTCGGGCACCGTCCCGATCATCGCTCTCCCGGCTTACGGTTCTTTGCCGTCTCCTTGCGTCGCTAGCATGACGACGATTCCTGTGGAGTCAGGGGATGAGGCGACGGGGGGTGAGACCGTCCCGATGGAGGAGGGGGACGCCGTTGTTGAATCAAGTGACGCCATCGTCACGGCTCCGATGCCGGCTGTAGATGTGGAACTACTTGAGACAGCGCCGTCAGTCACCGCCCTGACGGTAACCACCTCTCTGCCTTCTCTCGTAGCGTCGCAGATGCTGGAAGGTATGGATTTGCGACCCATCAGTCTTGTCTCTTGGCTGTATAATTCACGTACTGACATCACGTTATTGCGTTTTTGCTGGAGTCCTTTTTGACCACCTGTACCAGGTGCTGCATCCCCATTTCTCCTTCCCGTCGGAGGTTGCTTCATCTAGTGGCGCTGGTGAATACAGTTTTCATTTAATGCACTTTCTTTTTCTGACCATGAAATCATTTCTGAGCCTTCTTTGCCTTGATCACAGTGTTACAGATTGAAGGAGGAGATGAGAGATCAGTTGCGCCACCGGTCCTCCCGGCTTTGCCTCCTGTTGCAGGCGGTATAGTTAACTCCATTGTTCCTGAATCTCTTATATCTTTAAATCCGTCATCTGACTGTGACTTGTTTTATAGTGGTTGCTTTAACTCCGTCCTCTTTCGAATCTCGCATTATGATGCCGGCGGGCCCCTTCTCCAGACGTCCATCCTCAAAGGGTGCTGTGACGAGTCTGCGCATGTTGAGCGAATATGTCGAAGTGCTTGATGCGGAAACTCCTACATCTGTCGTAGATTTTGCAACCGAGGTCAACCCGATGCTGGCGACGCTTGTAAATTTCCATAGTGGAGGCATCGTCGAGTCTTGGGTTAGTCATTGCAAGAAGATCGAGGCCTGTCTGCATCAGCTTGAACTTATGCGTCTCGCCCCTGAGACTCAATCTTTGAACTCCCAGCGGACCGCATGGGTCGAGCAAAGTGCGTCTTTCCTCTGCCATTTCGAACAGGAAGCGGCCTTGAGGCGGAAGGAATGCGAGGAGGCTTCCGCTGAGTCTATCTAGTTGCGTGCCTAGGTCGAAGCGAACGTCGCGCAACTGAGAGCCGTCTTCGATACCTTGCAGCAATGTATTTCGGACGGGCTCGTATTGAGACGGAAGCTCGACTCTATCGAGCGGGTTACGCAGAGTCGCGAAGCTTCCCAACGGGAAATTGATGAGAAGATTTCATCATGCTTGCAGCAAAGGACTCGAATCGAAGCGGAGCTAGCCGTGACGGCTGATCATGAGGAGGCACTGAAGGAAGTGCGAGAGCAGCTCGCGGACTTGTTGAAAACACTTCCTTCTCAGTAGCTGCCTTCGTATCGATCATACACATGTAATCTCTGAATAATATGTATCTTTTTTTATACCTTTATATGATATACCTTGTATTCAATTGAGTTCATGAATGAAGACATTCATTTTGTTATACTGTTGCTTTCTTCTCTCTACTATATTGTTGCCATGTGAATTCAGCAAGTATATAACTGTCAGTCTTGGATTCTTTGTAGAGTGGTGATGGCTTAGAAAACAGGGTTAAGATCTGTCACCTAAGACTTTTCAACTTTATGAGCCGTGAGGGTCTCATAAAGAATTTTCTCCCTGCGGGTCGAGAGGATCCCATAGGTGTAATTTTTTTTAAGAATCGTGAGGATTCCCAAGTGCGTTTTCTCTTGAAATTCGTAAGGATCTCACAAGAGAATTTACTCCCTTACGAGTCGTGAGGACCCGCAAGTGACGGGTGAAGTTGCCGTTATCCGCATTTCACGGAATCAGGGGTTGCTCTGGATGCTTCCCACGGGATTATTGCCGTGTTTGGAGAGGACCAGGCTCCGCTCTGGACGTTTTCCAGGATACCGTAGTTTAAAGACATCGCGGTCGAGGTTAAGGACATCATAGTCCGTGAGTTTAAGGACCTCACAGTCCGGTGTTAGTTTTAAGACATCACGGTCGAGGTTAAGGACATCATAGTCCATGAGTTTAAAGACCTCACAGTCCAATGTTAGTTTTAAGACATCACGGTCAAGGTTAAGGACATCATAGTCCGTGGATTTAAGGACCCCACAGTCCGACGTTAGTTTTAAGACATCACGGTCGAGGTTAAGGACATCATAGTCCGTGGATTTAAGGACTCCACAGTCCGCTGTTAGTTTTAAGACATAACGGTCGAGGTTAATGACATCATTGTCCATGAATTTACGGACTCCACAGTCCAATGTTAGTTTTAAGACATCACGGTCGAGATTAAGGACATCATAGTCCGTGGATTTAAGGACTCCACAGTCCAATATTAGTTTTAAGACATCACGGTCGAGGTTAAGGACATCATAGTCCGTGGATTTAAGGACTCCACAGTCCGTGAAATGTGTGGTTGTTGGGACCCTTCACCTCTTTGAAGACGTTGAGGAATTACAATGACAAATATCAAAGGAGTGAAGAGATGTACCCTTGAACCAAGGTTGAATCAGTTTAAAATCACTGGGGTTGATTGTTAGTTTTAAGACATCACGGTCGAGGTTAAGGACATCATAGTCCGTGAGTTTAAGGACCTCACAGTCCGATGCTAGTTTTAAGACATCACGGTCAAGGTTAAGGACGTCATAGTCCGTGGATTTAAGGACTCCACCGTCTGATGTTTGCTCTGGATGCTTCCCACGGGTTCACTGCCGTGTTTGGGCGAGGACCAGGCTCCGCTCTGGATGTTTTCCACGGGGTCAGGAATGACGTTATCCGCGTTCCACGTGACCAGAAATTTTGCTCCAGATGCCTCCTACGGGTTCACTGCCGTGTTCGTCGAGGACTAGGCTCCGCTCTGGATGCTTCACACTGGTTCACTGCCGTGCTCTGCGAGGACCAGGATCCGCTCTGGACGTTTTCCACGGGGTCAGAAGTGACGTTATCCACGTTCCACATGACCAGGAATTTTGCTATAGATGCCTCCCACGGGTTCACTGTCGTGTTCAGCGAGGATTAGGCTCCGCTCTGGATGCTTCACACGGGTTCACTGCCGTGCTCTGCGAGGACCAGGATCTGCTCTGGACGTTTTCCATGGGGTCAGAAGTGACGTTATCCGCGTTCCACGTCACCAGGAATTTTGCTCTAGATGCCTCCCACGGGTTCACTGCAGTGTTCGGCGAGGACTTGGCTCCGCTCTGGATGCTTCACACGGGTTCACTGCCGTGCTCTGTGAGGACCAGGATCCGCTCTGGACATTTTCCACGGGGTCAGAAGTGACGTTATCCGCGTTCCACGTGACCAGGAATTTTGCTCTAGATGCCTCCCACGGGTTCACTGCCGTGTTCTGCGAGGACTAGGCTCCGCTCTGGATGCTTCGCACGGGTTCACTGCCGTGCTCTGCGAAGACCAGGATCCGCTCTGGAAGTTTTCCACTGGTTCAGAAGTGACGTTATCCGCGTTCCACATGACCAGGAATTTTTCTCTAGATGCCTCCCACGGGTTCACTGCCGTGTTCGGCGAGGACTAGGCTCCGCTCTGGATGCTTCACACGGGTTCACTGCCATGCTCTGCGAGGACCAGGATCCGCTCTGGACGTTTTCCACGGGGTCAGAAGTGACGTTATCCGCGTTCCACGTGACCAGGAATTTTGCTGATTATATCCGCATTTCACGGAGTTGGGATTTGACTCTCGGTCATCTGTTCACCGTCGAGTCATGGAACTGGGAGTTGCTGCTGTTCCGCTTTGCTTGATGTTGTGTCTACTGTAATGAGACGAATGTTGAGATAATCACCAGGCTATCTGTGACCCGTCGAGATTCTGATGAAACCTGGGGAGGAGGAGTGTGACTCCCTCTTCGTTTGCGCCCCTGGATTGTATACAGAGATTGATGTAATATCACCTGTAGGGCATAAATTTCATTTTTATTTTTTCAATTCTTTCCGCGATGCTCTATCATTTCAGCTTTAATATCGCAAAAGTCGCGATTGCCCAATCATTTCGGCTATTTTTCGCGGCTCCCAATCATTTCGGCTATTTATTTTATTTTTACTCGCTGCTTTTTATTGCGAGTTGCCCAATCCTTTCGGCTATTTTGCATGCATACATTTTTTTACTTGCTGATTTTGTTTGCAAGTTGCCCCATCATTTCGACTATTTCGTATGCATGTATGGCTCGCTAACTTTTTGCCGCAAGCTTGGGATCAGACACCGATTTCGGCATCAGCACCGCTACAACTGGGATATTGCCAGGAGCGATTCATCATTTGCCTCTGTCGATGTCGAACAAAGGTGGCTTAGTAAACAGGGTTAGGATTCTGTCGACTAAGGCTTTTGACTTCATGAGCCGAAAGGGTCTCACAAAGGTATTTCTCCCTGCGAGTCGTGAGGATCTCGTAGATGCGTTTTCTCCTTAGGAATCGTGAGGACTCCTAAGTGTATTTCTCCCTACGAGTCGTGAGGATCTCGTAGGTGCGTTTTCTCCTTAGGAATCGTGAGGACTCCTAAGTGTATGGCTTCTTGTAAGTCGTAAGGATCCTACAAGAGAGTTTTCTCCTTATAAGTCGAGGGGACTCACAAGAGTTGTTCATCGTACGAACATATCCCTAGTCACGGGTGGGACTTCGTTAGGGAAATGTTTATTCACGCCCGTGGATTGTATACAAGGGTCAGCATTGAGCCGCTTGTAGGGCAGTATCGGAGGTTGTGGGGGTTGCTTAAGAACAGGTTCAGGTCTCTGTAACTTAAGACTTTCAAATCTCATGAGCCGTGAGGATCCCATAAGAGAGTTCTCCTTACAAGTCGTGAGGATCTTGCAGGTATAATTTCTCCTTAGGAATCGTGGGGATCCCTAAGTGTGTTGCTCCCTTGTGAGTCGTAAAGATCTCACGCAGGTGGTTTCTCCTCGCAAGTGTCTTTTAACGAGGTTGCGCCCTTTCGGGTTTTCACAAACACTCGCTGGTAGCCGTGCTGTTTTTACTCACGGAGCTCTTTCGGGTTTTCATCCGTGCCCATTTTGCTTATGGACATACCGTTTTTCTTTTTCTTTTTTTTTTCTTTTATATTTTATTTATTTATTTTATATATATATAACGAGGTTGCGCCCTTTCGGGTTTTCACAAACATTCGCCGGTAGCCCTACTGTTTTTACTCACTGAGCCCTTTGGGGTTTTCATCCGTGCCTATTTTGCTTATGGACGTACCGTTTTCTTTTTTTTTTATTCTCCTTTTTTTGTATCAGCTTTGGGATGCTGCAATCCGCCGTAGTTTCTCGACATCTCGGTCAACAGCTAGTTTTAGGACATAGTGGTCCGTTGTTAGTTTAAGGACGTTTCGGTCCGCTGTTAGTTTAAGGACGTTTCGGTCCGTTGTTAGTTTAAAGACGTTTCGGTCTGCTGTAAAGTAAGCCGGTTACTACTTATAGAGTTAAGGCTTAGGAAGATAGCGAGCGGACAAAGTCGTCGTCATCTATCATTGACCTAGGCCGTGACTCGTCAAGCGTAGTACTTCTTCAAGAAGGGACCGTTTATTGGCCTGAAAGGTCTTTCACCATGCATGTCCATGAGTAGATAGGCTCCACCCTGGTAGATCTTGTCTATGATGTACGGGCCTTCATAGTTCGGCTCGAATTTTCCCCGCTTGGCGCGATTGGCGATCATAGGTCTTTTGACCACTAGTACGAGTTCGCCTTGGCAGAATGTCCTCGGCCTAGTCAATCTTTCGTAAGACAGCGTCATCTTTGCTTTATAAGCCTACAGATTTTGTTGCGCTATGAGCCGGGTTTCATCAAGGGCATCGAGCTCCTCGAGACGAAGGTGAGCATTATCTTCGTCTGTTAGCTCGTAATAGACTGCCACTCGTAGAGAGGATAACTCTATCTCGAGGGTGAGTACTGCTTCTGTACCGAATACTAACGCGTACGGCGTTGTGTTCGTGGCCGTCTTGAACGTAGTTCGATATGCCCAGAGAGCTTCATGTAGTCTCTCGTGCCAGTCCTTTTTATTTCGGGACACCATCTTTTTCACAATCTTCGTCAAGGTCTTGTTGAAGGCTTCAGCTAGACTGTTAGCTCGGGGATTATAAACTGAGGAGTATCTCCAGTCTATATTGTGTTGTTGTGCAAAGCGGCTGATCTTGTGGCTTCTGTAGGCTAGCCCGTTATCGGAGATGATCCGTCGAGGAATTCCAAATCGATAAATAACGTGTGTCTTGAAGAAGTGGAGGATATTCTCCGTCTTCACTTCCTTCAGCGGTACTGCTTTTGCCCATTAGGAGAAGTAATCAGTTGTCGCCAAAATGAAACGATGTCCTCTGGACGATGTCGGTTCGATGGGGCCGATTATGTCAGTTTCCTACATTTCGAACGGCCAGCTAGCCACTGTCGGGTGTAGTGGATTTGGATGCTGATGGATAAATTCCCCATGAATCTGGCATGAGTGGCATTGCTTCGAATACTCGAGGCAGTCCTGGATCATCGTGGGCCAATAGTAGCCCATCCGTTTAATCTTCAATTTCATCTTAGGGCCAGCTTGGTGAGAACCGCAGAGTCCGTCGTGAACTTCTTGGACGACTCTTTTTTCTTCTTCAGGTCCTAGGCATCTCAACCACAGAGAATCAAATGACCTCTTGTACAGAGTATCATTGACAAAGACGAAAGATTGGGCTTGCTTCATGAGCTGATGTCTTGAGGACGTATCTTCAGGCGTTCGACAGGATTTGAAGTAGTCTATAAAGACTTCACTCCAATCCTCGACCATTTCTTGGTCTTTTATTTGCAAGTCCGTCTGTTCAGTCGCTTCCTTTTTCTCGGATTATTCCGGAGATATTTCCGCAGGTACGAGGACCCGACGGCTTTGTACTACGATTCTTACGTCATCGAGGTTCTCATCGGCCAATTCTTTAGCAAGCTTGGCTAATGCATCCGCTTTGCTATTTTCCGCACGCGGTATGTTTTCAAGGGTGTAGGAAGGAATCTGGGTCAACAGTTGCTGCACCTTTTCGCCGTACTTTACCAACTCTGTCTTGCACGTCTGATAGTCACCATTTACTTGACTAACGACCAGCTGGGAGTCTCCATATATGAGGAGGTTTTCAATTCCCATGTCGATGGCGATCTCGAGGCCTGCTATCAAAGCTTCATACTCGGCTTCATTGTTCGTCCTCGGCTCTGTTAAGGAGAAAGCAAAGCGCATTATTCCTCCTTGCGGGGTCACGAAGATAAGGCCTACCCCTGATTTGATTATAGGCGTGTTTTGTTTGCGCTTCTTCATGGAAGATGCTCCATCGAAATAAAGTTCCCACCGGGTACCACTTCCGTCAATCGTATCAAACGCATGTTCGTCTGGAAGTTCGCAATTTAAGGGGGAATCGGCCGATATCGGATGTTCAGCGAGGAAGTCGGCGATGGCCTGGCCTTTAACTGCTTTAAGAGGCTGATAAGTTTTTGAGAACTCCATCAAGAGTAAGGCCCATTTAGCGAGCCGCCCTGTCAATATGGCCTTTGACATCAAATATTTGAGAGGGTCCACCTTCGATATGAGATGGACTTCATGCGCCAATGCATAGTGCCTAAGTTTCCTTATCGCGAAGATCAACGCCAGGCAGTGTTTTTCGATGGGAGAATAATTGCTTTCTGCCCCCAGCAGAACTCGACTCAAGTAATAGAGAGCTATTTCTTTCCCTTGGTCGTTCTCTTATGCCCATAACGCGCCTAAGGAGCCTTCGAGGGCTGTTGTATAAAGAATAAGGGGCTTCCCTTGACTGGAGCGGCCAGCACTGGCGGGTTCTGCAGATACTGCTTGATTTCGTCCAGCGCGCCTTGGCATTTGTGATCCCAGACGAACGGGGTTCCCTTCTTCATCAGGTGACTATAAGGATGGCACTTGCCAGAGAGATTGGCTATAAATCGCCGGATATACGCGAGCTTCCCTTGGAGAGACCGCAATTGTTTAAGAGTCCTTGGCGGAAACATCTCCATGATCGCCTTGATCTTTGATGGATCTATCTCGATACCTTGGTGGCGGACAATGAATCCTAGGAATTTGCCTGAGGACACCCCGAACACGCATTTGAGAGGGTTCATCTTCAAATTGTATTGCCGAAGGCATTGAAACACGATCTTCAGATGCTCTAAATGCTCCTCGTATGATTAGCTTTTAACCACGAGGTCGTCGATATAGCATTCGACAATTTCATGTATGAGGTCATCGAAGATCTTTGTCATGGCCCTCTGATAGGTGGCACTGGCATTATTTAGACCAAAGGGCATCACCTTGTAGAAGAATATACCCAAAGGGGTCCGAAAAGCAGTATGCTTTTGGTCTTCGGGATGCATCTTTATCTGATTGTATCCTGATGATCCGTCCATGAAGGAGAAGACTTCGTGAGTGGACGTGTTATCTATCATCAACTCAGTGACCGGTACTGGGAAGTCGTCCTTCGGGCAGGCTTTATTGAGATCCCGGAAGTACACACATATGTGTACCGTCCCATTTTTCTTCATCACTGGTACGATATTGGCGATCTATTCAGGATACTGAACCTCTTGGATGAAGCCCGAATCGATTATCTTCTTAATCTCGGCGTTGATGCTCATCTCAAGCTCAAGCCGCATTCTCCTCGGTGCTTGTTTGATTGGCTTGACGTCCGGGGATATTGCCAGTTCGTGGACAACAATCTCTGGGTCTAGTCCTGGCATTTCGGAATAGTTCCACGCGAAGCAATCCTTATGCTGCATAAGCACGTCTTTTAGTGCAGCTACCCTTTCCTCAGACAGCAACTCACTGATGAATGTCGGTCGCGGGTCACTTGTCGTCCCCAAATCAATTTTCTTGAGGTTATCTGCAGTGGTATGTATTCCATCTTCCAGCTCTTTTGGCGCCGGTGGAAATTCTGAGATTACCTCGTCATCATTGTTTTCGAAGCACCAAGGGAGTTCATCCATATTCTCAGGTTCTTCTTTTGACAACATTATCATATGACAAGTACGAGCTCGCTTCCAAGACCGATGTTGATCTGGTTCCACTATCCCTGCTTTGGGTTCATGCTTCTGCGGCGGTGTTACCCTCCAACTGCTGGATAGAGCGAATTTGCCAAGCTGATATTGGTCTTCGACCCAGTTCTTGAAGGTGAAGCAGTCTTCGAGAGGATGTACTATTGCCCTATGATAGGAGCAATAGTTCGGATGAGAGACCGCGTTAGCTTGCTTGGGGTGTTTGGACTCCGTAAGTGTAAGCATTTGATGTCTTATAGCGAATTCAAGTATCTTCTTTGTCTTGTCTTGAGGAAAAGAGTATGCTCGACTCATCTTCTTCATAAAGGACAAATCCGGGTTGCTCGATTCTCGATCGCATGACTTCTTGGTCCCGCTTTGCCGCCGTCGAACGCCTTTTCCGCTCTTTGACTTGTTTCTACCTCTGCGTCGAGCCTTTTGTACAACAGGTTGATAAGGAGGGGCATTTTCGTCTTTCGTAGCCTGTTGAAAAAGGGGTCGCGTCCTGGCTTTCTCGTAGATGGCCATTTCGCGATTATGGTCGTCTTGGACCTTTTGACCCGCTTCCCTTATAAGCTTGTCCATTTGTTCTTCGAACGACGGACTGGGCATTTTTACGTCGGGGACTTTTTCTGGTTCAGGATTAGCACTCTCCCATTGAGCATCTCCTTTTTCATCAAAGTCATGTACGACATAGCAGTCGCGGAGTAGCTCCCATTTTTTGGACCGAACGTATCCAAGCCCGATCGCTTCCATTCTCCCGTTGGGCAACTTGCGCTGAGTTCCGGGAATGTTCCAGACCCTGTCATAGAACTTAGCTTTTCGAGCGGTCTGTTTGAAGGGTATCCCTTGGCGCTTCAATAGCTTTTTCAAGCCTTCTGTGTAATATCTAGGCAGACGGATGGGCTGGAGCCTGTCAAGTGTAGAATCCGCGCCGTGCCAGATTTCTTTCTCCACTTTGGTTTCCCCGGAATGGCTGAATAGGATCGCCTTTTCACCTTCTCGCCTGGGAGGGACATAGAACGTCTGCAGCTCTTCCACACTGTAAGTATCAAGCGCGTCTAGTTCTTTATGATGTTTGGGCGGAACCATGGCAATTTGCAAACTTTGCACTTCATCAGCGAACGTTTGTATTGAAGGCCGAGCAGAGAATATAGCATGGACCTCATCTTCCGAGTCGCTGCCAAAGATCAACATAGGAGCGGACGGTCCCGGCTTGTTGTGCTGAGGTGGACCTGAATAAACTATCGCTTCCTCTTCTTCAGTATCACTCCCGAAGACTGGAATGGTGGTGATAGCTTTGTTCTCTGGTTTGTGACATCTCTCCGTGTTCTCAAAATCTGGCAAAAAGTATTTTGCATCTTCGTACTTACGGACTTCGTTCACGGAGAATGGGTTCAGCTCTCCCGTTACGGTATACTCGAAACCATCCTTGAAGTATTTCATACACTGATGTTGTGTAGAAGGGAAGATGTTGTACTCGTGTAACCAAGGCCGGCCGAGAAAGTATTATAGCACGTCTTGGCGTCAATGACATGAAATTTAATATCCATGACAAGTAGCCCGAATCGTAACGTCAGTATCACAGACCCGAGAGTTCGCGATGACTGGGAGTCAAAACCGGAGATGGTGATTTTATCACGAGAGAGATGCTGGACGCTCATGCAGATTTCCTTCAACACTCGCACATTGAGAAGATTGACGGAAGACCCATTGTCAACCAGGATTTTGCCTATCTTTATATCGTGGAAGTACCCTGAGACATAGAGGGGACGATTGCGCTCGCACGTCCCAAGGAGGAGGTCTTCGTCGTCGAAGGTGATATCGGCTGTGTGTACTTCCTCCAGCTCGTCCTTCATCTTTTCTACGGTGAGAAAAGCTTGGAATTGTTCTGGTTCTTGCAGCGCCTTAATCAATGAATCTCTTGCTTCTTTGGATAGTAAAAGGGCGTCGAGAATGCTGAGTTGCGAGGGCAACTTTCTCAAGTGCGCCAGAACGTTATAGTCCACCTTACTTTTCTTTGGCGGGTCCTTGGCGGTCAGCTCTTTCATGACTTGGTCATCCAGGGCGATATCCTCAGAGACCTTTTCTTTTCCCTTATCTTTTCTACTCGTGGGTCCGAGATTCTTTTCTGGAAGCGTGCGATTGCGCAGCTGAATGTTTTCACAGGCCTTCGGTTCTTCCTACTTCCCTAAGGTGGATTCTTTAAAGAGAGGGCCAAGAGCCATCTCTTCGTCAGAGTCGCTTCCGAAAGTGAGAACCTGCGATCCCCCGGTGTTGATCGTGCGACAGTTACCGGTAGTTCTTTTATGCTCCTCGGTCGCACTTCTTTGCACCCGACGAGTTTTGCGTTTCATCCGCTTAAAATGTTGCCGGTGAGCAACATATTCCTGCCACCATCTTTTAAAAGCGTCGCACTCTTCGGTGGGGTGCGAAATCTTTCGATGATATGAGCAGTAGCTAGGATGCATCTCTACTTCACCGACAGTGTTTCCTTCGGAGGGTGGCAGCTTTATTCCTATTGATATGGCTTTAGTGAACCTTTTCCTCGTCTTGAACTTGTTTTTATCCGTGATTGATGTTCTTTGATTCGACGGGAGTGTCTCGACTCTTTCGTTTAGTCGCCGGCGTTTGGCTCTTTCAAATATGGCCACCTCATGCTCCCGGGCAGCTTTGCTTTTAAGTAGCGCTTCATTCAGGAACGCATCAATTACTTCATCTGATGGCCACAGAAGTTCTGGCTCGGGACCTGCCTCCAGTCTCTCTGTGCGGGGAGCTTCTTCATTTTCTACCGACGAATGAGAGATCACGTGATAACTTGCTACGTAATCCTCAGATCCATCCGACGAGTCTTCCTCATCATCTTCGTCTTCAAGGACGTGGCGGAGAAACTCCTGAAGCGTGATTGGGGTCCGCGCCTTTTGGTTGTACTCTTCCAGCACGTCAATCTGTTTCTGCAGGTCCGTGCGCTTGTCGCCAGGCTTCACGGGCTTTTTGGATTTCTTCTTCTTTTTCGAAGATTTCGACGGCTGAGCATGAACGCTTTGGCTATCACCACCAATCTTTGGAGTTGGGCGTGGCTTCAGCATCCCCTCGATGACCTCAGGTTCCAACGGATTCTTCCACCTGATTGCCGGGCATATTTGGAGGTCATTCAGCATCCTTTTGGTTTTGGCGGAAAGAGCCACCTCCCATGGAGCTTCCTCAACAAAAGAGCACGTTGCCCCCGGTGGAGTTTGCGGTTGTGGTGGGTTTACTTTCTACTTCTCAGACAACGCAAACTTGCCTTATAGGTACTGATCCTCGATCCATCCCTTAAAGACAAAGCAATCCTCGATCGGATGGCTTACCGTTTGGTGGTAAGGGCAATAATTTGGATTATTCACTTCGCTGGGTTGCGGTGGTCGCCTTGGATTTGGCAAGTTGATAAGCCTGTTGCGCACCGCCAGCTCGAAAAGCCTCTTCGTTTTATCCCATGGGAATGAGTAAGGACGCTTCATTTTCTCATTGTAATAGCACCGTCTCTCTTCCAGCTGATGCGCTAATTTTGGGGCACTGGGCTGTTGTTGAGTGTTCGCAATGAAGGCCACCTTCCCTTTACCCTTGTCTTTCCGAGGTTCCGGCTTTGGGGGAGACGGTCTATGACCCATTTGATCCATCTGGGCTAACTTATCGACTAAAGCCTGGAACGTAGTCGGTTTAAAGAACATCATGAACTGTGAAATAGTTGCATGAGGATCTAGGGTGCCCACGAACATGCCCACCGATGGTGCTTCTTCGATGCGCTGTTCGCACTTCGACCACAGGTTCCGCCATCGGATTGCATATTGAACCCAAGTTTCGCCCGGCTTCACCCTTGCATTGATCAACGCCGTTATTGGGGTGCGTTCGCTGGCGCTCGCAAATCGCTGGGTGAATAGCAACTCCATCTCTGCGAAAGTTTTGACGGAGTCGTTTGGAAGCAAGGAGTACCACTCAAACGCCGTCTCCGATAAGCTGCCGACGAATTGGCGGAGCAGAAGCTTATCATCGCCCCCAGTGTTGCCACAAAGAGCCCTGAACAGGGCGACATGTTGATGGGGATTGCCTGTCCACTTGTAGACATGCAATTTCGGGATCGTGTAGCCCGGCGGGTACTTTATCTGATCATACCAGCCTGGATACGGTCGTCCTGTTTTTACAACTTGGCCGGCTGCCTCATTTGCCTGGTGAACTCTTATTTGCTGAGCAATATAGTCATCCAGGGCAGCTTTAGAGATTGTTTCCTTTTTGGCCGTTGAACGAGCCGGAGGTGGATTTGACGTTTCTCCTCTGTCATCTTCGAGGATAATCGGAGGATCTTCGGCTGGAGGATCTGGCTGTATCATCATTCCGACCATATATTGGAACAGAAGAGCCATTTGCTTTATATTGGCCGCTTGTTCCGCAGCCTCCTTGTCCTTCTTTTCGAGCATTCTCCGAAGAAACTCCACATCAGTCTCGTGTTCGCGACGTTGTTCCGATGACGTCCCCGGACTTTCTTTTAGCCCGGTGAGTGCGGCCATCGCAGTCAGCATCTCCTGGAGCTTCTGCTACTGCTGTTCCTGGGATCTTGTGATGGATCGGGTGAGTTGTCGGTGGCCCGTAGAAACGCGGCTATCCTCCTTCCCGGATGCCATGTAAATGGTATGGACCGTTATACCCCCAGACTTAGGGCATTTGGGCTCGACGTTTTTATGGTCTGCCACATTCACAGGGGCTTTCTCTGGCCTCCTTCTTTTCTGAGTGGTTGACGTTGAGGGGGCCGCTGCAGTGGGAACCCAAGTAGTCGTCATCTTTTATGGTCTAACAGGACGGTTTTCTTCCTGTCGGGCCTTCAGCTTCTTCTGCTGGCGGGGGTAGTCTTGATCAACCACTTAGTTCCAGGCCTACCGCCAGACTTTGTATATCTTGGAGGCCAGCTGCTGAGGGGACTGTTCTGGCTTTGCTTCCGCAATTTTCTTCAGTGGAGGAGGAGATCTTTTTAGTACGGCAGTAGGAGAATTCCTACGCATCTTATTTAGCAGCTCAAAGCTGTTCCCCGTTGGAACAGCAGCATTAATTTCCGCCGTCGGGGCTAGTGGGGTTAACCCAGAAAGTGAGTTGCCCCCGGCCTTCCTTACTCGGCGCCAGTGGCGACGTCGAGCATGTCGAGCTAATGGAGTTGGCTCGGTGACGGGGATGGCCTTGTCTTGTCCCTTGTTCAGGTGAGGGGCCGTTGCCCGTGTCAGCCGGTTAAAAAATGATGTTCTTTGAGTAACAGGAGCGGGAGTTGGGACGGTCAGTCTTGTAAAGACCGATCCCTTGGCAGGAGAAGCCACCTTGACGACTTCAGGAGCAGGGTTGGTTACTCTCTTCGGAATAACCTTCTCTGGGATTGCAGGCTTCATTGTGTGCCCACAGGAATTTTGGCCCAATCTGGAGAAGACCGAGGAGCTGGAGATGGACGACCCGCTGAGAGGGGTCGCAGTAGCTGTAAGTCGATCGAAGACCGACTTCTTGGGAGCTTCTGGTATGAGCACGGGAGCAGTGAAGCTTGTTGGCGGGAGCATGGTCCCGAAAAACAGTCCAGTAGTAGCCTGGGTGACCTGTTCCACGGGCATTGTGAACAGGGACGCCGCTTGAGGTCCATAAGCTACACCTCCAGGTGAGGCGGAGCGTGGGTTGCAGCTGCAGTTGGAGCACTTCGTGCAGGTGAATGCCATTGCTATTTTGATTTCTGCGCCAAGCAAGAGACCAAATCTTAATAACTTGAAACCCAAGAGCAACCATTAACAAACCGCGATTCGCTCGCGAATACGACACACGAAGAGTGGAGTGGAAAGAGGAAAATGTCCCACCGGGTGTGCCAGAATCTGTTCACCGCCGGAAGCCGGGAAGACTGGACGTCTTGCCTGAATCTGGGGGCAGATGCTAAATTGTGCTATCCGTCCACCTCTCCGAAGATGCCAAATTGATTTATGGCACCGTGTATCGAAGGTTTAAACGGATGCGGCCGATGTAGCAGACTTCGTCAGATTCCCCCTCGTTTGAGGGGTTTTTGATTGTGGGGACGCTCTTCCCTGCAGGCGCAAGCCCCTGCAGTTAATTACGCTACCGCATCGCGGTAACAACTTTCTCCTTCTCCAGATGGTCACTTCGTGTCGTGAGTGTTTGTATTGTTTGTGGTTGCCCGTGGATTGTATACGGAGACTAATTTATGTTGTCGCCCGTAGGACGTGGATTAGTCAAAATCCGTATCTTTCTTAGATTTGGGTTTGGGGGGGTTGTGTTTAAGGATACGTTAGCCTTATTTGAAGCTAAGATCAACTTAAACGTTTGTTAAGGAGATGTTAGTCTAATTTTAGGCTAAGATCGACTTAACGGGATCGTTTAGATCCGACAAGAGAGCAATTAGGCTCTATTGTTTAGTTTAGTGACAATGAGGTCGATAATTAGTTTAAGGACATTACGAACCAATGTTAGTTTTAAGACATTGCGGTCGAGGTTAATGACATCATAGTCCGTGAGTTTAAGGACTCCACAGTTCGGTGTTAGTTTTAAGACATCACGGTCGAGGTTAAGGGCGTCATAGTCCGTGGATTTAAGGACTCCACAGTCCAACGTTAGTTTTAAGACATCACGGTCGAGGTTAAGGACATCATAGTTCGTAGATTTAAGGACTCCACAGTCCAACGTTAGTTTTAAGACATCACGTTCGAGGTTAAGGACATCATAGTCCATGGATTTAAGGACTCCACAGTCCGATGTTAGTTTTAAAACATCACGGTCAAGGTTAAGGACATCATAGTCCATGGATTTAAGGACTCCACAGTCCGTAAAATGTGTGGTCTTCGGGACCCGTCGCCTCTTTGAAGACGTTGATGAATTACAACGACAAATATCAAAGGAGTGAAGAGATGTACCCTTGAACCGGGATGATTTGGTTGAAAGAGCAGACGTGCTCCTTTCAATTTAAATTGAGGACTTATGGCCAGAATTTGGCTAAGTCCAGTTAAAAATGTGTTTGACATTTTATTTTATGTTATGCCTGTTGGGCCTTTGTTTGGGCTCTGCCCTTTTAATAATGCATAGCATTTATCAGGAGCAAAATAGTGGTCTGATAGTGCGCCACGTGGCTTGTCAGGCGCTTTGCGCCAATCAAAGAGCGCATTGCGCTAGCGCATACGAAGGTGACACGCGTCACGTTCAGCGCTAAGCGCAAGTCTGTTAGCGCACTGCGCTTTTTGAGTGCGCTACGCCAGAGAATGACACGTGGCGCGCTCTGGCACAGTGCGCCGATCCAAGAGCGCAGTGCGCTGTTTTAGAAGCGCAAAGCGCAGATTGTGTCTGTGGTTGACACGTGGCGCGTTCTGGCGCAGTGCGCCACTCCAATAAGCGCAAAGGCGTATTTCAAAAGTGCAAGGCACTGTCCAATAGCGCAGAGCGCATCTTGATCAATTTAAGATCAAAGAACAAGTTTTTTTGTTCTCTTAAAAAGAGGTTTTACCTCAAGATCTAAGAACCAAAGTTCTTGTTCTCATCAAAAGGCTGTGTCTTTATATAGATCAAAAGATCTAAGAATGAAGTAAATTACTTCTTTTAATCTTTTATAATTGGATCTTTTTGATCTTTTTCTTTTCTATTGAAGATCTTGATCTTGTTCTTAGATCTCTGATCTTTTTGGAAGATGATTCTTCTTTTTTAATGGGATGATTTCATCTCTGTTCTTCAAAAATATAATTCTTTATCTTTAAAGATGAAGAAAATGATCTTCTTTCTTCAAAGGGTTCCCTTTCTTTCTCTTTGAGTTCTTCTCTCAAAGTTTGCTGAGGGTTCTCTCTATCTCAGACTTGAGGTTTTAGGGCCTTTATATAGGGCCAATCGATTTATTAAATCGGTTTAAGAGATCTTTCTCTTAATTGATCGGGAATGTTTCCCACCGTTGGATCTTTGAACCTGAGGCTCATGTTTGACAGAAGGTAATCTTCTAGTTTTAACAAAGATTGGAAAATCTTTCTATGCAGAATTTGTTCTGTTTTTGGTAATTCATTATTTACCATTGGATCATTGATCCAGCGGTGCTTAAAGTACAATCTTATTGTTTGGAAAGATTTTGAGAAATCTTTCCTTAACAGAATTTGATTCTGGTTAGTAAATGATTTTGTTATTAGATCCTTTAATCTAACGATGGGAATTTTAATTCCAGCGCTGGCGCACCCACGTTGGACACGTGGCGCGCAGCGCAGCACAGCCGCGCTAGCGCTCCCGTGCTTGACACGTGGCGTTCAGAACAGAGCGCAGTGCAACTGCGCTAGCGCACCTGTATTAGACACGTGGCGTGCAGCGCGGAGCGCAGCACAACTGCACTAGCGCACCTGTGTTAGACGCGTGGCACGCAGCGCAGAGCGCTGGATCTGAAACGTTGCATCATCTTTTTAATTTTTGAATTTTGAAAACAGAGCTTTGCTCTGATTGGGGTGCGCTGCCTAGGGCTCAGCGCTCCTGGCGCTGGCATGTCTGCTTTTGACACGTGGCGCGCAGGATCTGAAGCATTGCTTCAATTTTGAATTTTGAAATTCAAAACAGAGCTTTGCTCTGATTGGGGAAACAACTGCTTCACCTTCAAAGAATGGGTCGAAGACCAGTATTAGTAAGGCAGGTTTGCTCTATCCGACAGTTGGAGGATAATCCCACCACGAAAGCATGAGCCAAAAGCAACCTATATCGCGGGAGCAGAACCAGATCAACATCGGTCTTGGAAATGAACTCGTACCTGCCATGTAATAACATTCTTAAAGGAGGGAGAGCACGAGATTATGGATGGCCTTTTCAAATGCTTCGCAAATGAAGATGAGGAGGAGGTGATCTCAGAATTTCCACCGGCGCAAAAAGAACTGGAAGATGGGATACACACCACGGCGGACAATCTAAGGAAAATTGACTTGGGAACAGAAAATGATCCGAGGCCAACGTTCGTCAGTGGGCTGCTGTCTAAAATGCATGTGGCCACACTAAAGGATGTGCTTATGCAATATAAAGACCGCTTTGCATGGAACTATTCTGAGATGCCGGGACTAGATCCAGAAATAGCGGTACACTGGCGATAGCGCCGGACGTCAAGCTAATCAAACAGGAGCCAAGAAGAATGCGGCTTGAGCTCGAGATGAGTATCAACGCCGAAGTAAAGAAACTAATTGACTCCGTCTCCAAGAAGTTCAATATCCCGACTGGATTGCTAACATTGTTCTAGTGATGAAGAAAAATGGAACAGTGCGTATCTGCGTGGACTTTCAGGATCTCAACAAGGCTTGCCCAAAGGATGACTTCCACCCGTTACCGAGATGATGATCGATAACACGTCCACTTATGAGGTCTTCTCCTTCATGGATGGATCTTAAGGAGACAACCAAATAAATATGCATCCTGAAGATCAAAAGCATACTGCTTTCCGGACTCCGTTGGGTATATTTTGCTACAAGGTGATGTCCTTCGGTTTGAAGAATGCAGTCGCTACATATCAGAGGGTTATGACGAAGATCTTCGATGACCTCATACATGAAATTGTCGAATGGTATATTGACGACCTTGTGGTGAAAAACAAATCGTATGAGGAGCACAGAGAACATCTGAACATAGTGTTTCAGCGTCTTCGAAAATACAATCTAAAGATGAATCCTCTGAAATGTACGTTTGGAGTCTCCTCAGGCAAATTCCTAGGATTCATCATACGACACCGAGGCATCGAAATAGACCCATCAAAGATCAAGGCGATTATGGAAATGCCCATGCCAAGAACTCTTAAACAATTGCGGTCTCTCCAAGGAAAGCTCGAGTATATTCGGCGGTTCATAGCCAACCTCTCCGGAAAATGCCGTCCATATAGTCACCTGATGAAGAAAGGGACCCCGTTCGTTTGGGATCAAAAATGCCAAAATGCACTAGACGAAATCAAGCAATACCTGCAGAATCCGCCGGTACTAACCGCTCTGGTCAAGGGAAAGCCCCTCATCCTGTACACAACAGCCCTTGAAGGTTATTTAGGCGCGTTATGGGCATAAGAGAACGACCAAGGGAAGGATAGAGCTTTATACTATTTGAGTCGAGTTCTTCTGGAGGAAGAAAACAACTACTCCCCCATCGAAAAGTATTGTCTGGCACTGATATTCACGATAACGAAGCTCAGGCACTACGCCTTGGCACATAAGGTCCATCTCATATCAAAAGTGGATCCTCTCAAATATTTGATGTCAAGAGCCATACTAACAGGAAGGCTGGCAAAATAGGCCCTCCTCTTGATGGAGTTCTCGATAACGTATCGACCCCTTAAGGCAGTGAAAGGTCAGGCCATCGCCGACTTTCTCGCTGAGCATCCAATACGAGCCGATTCCCTCTTAAATTTCTAATTGCCAGACGAACACGCGTTCGACACAATCGAAGGGAAGAAGGAGGAAAATAATGTCCAATAGGAACTCTACTTCGACGGAGCGTCCTCCTTAAAGAAGCGAAAGCAAAGCATCCCCATAATCAAAGCTAGGGTGGTCCTTATCTTAGTGACTCCGTAAGGAGGGATAATGCGTTTCGCTCTTTCCTTAACAGAGCCGAGGACAAACAATGAGGCTGAATACGAAACTTTGGTAGCAGGTCTTGAGATTGCTGTCGGCATGGGAATCAAAAACCTCCTCATATATGGAGACTCCCAGCTAGTCGTTATCCAAGTAAATGGAGACTATCAGACGTGTAAACTGGAGTTGGTAAAATATGGCGAAAGAGTGCAGCAACTGCTGGCTCAAATCTCCTCCTACATTCTGGAAAGCATACCGCGGGCGGAAAATAGCAAGGCGGATGTGTTAGCCAAGCTCGCTAAAGAACTGGCCGACGAAAACCTCAATGACGTAAGGATCATTGTGCAAAGCCGTCGGATTCTTGCGCTAGCAGAAATATCTCCGGAGTCGCTTGAAAGAAAGGAAGTGACTGAACAAGCAGTCTTCCAAATAGAGGACGATGAGAAGGCTAAGGATTGGAGGGAAGTCTTCATAGACTACTTCAAATCCCATCGAATGCCCGGAAACGCATCTTCAAGACATTAGTTCATGAAACGAACTCTGTCTTTTACCATCGTCAATGATACTCTATATAAGAGACCGTTCGACATTTTTTGGCTAAGGTGCCTGGGACCAGAAGAAGCAAGGAGAGTCGTCCAAGAAACCCACGATGGACTCTGCGGTTCTCATCATGCCGGGCCAAAGATGAAGCTGAAGATCAAGAGAATGGGTTACTATTGGCCCACAATAATTCAGGGCTACCTCGAATATGCGAAGTAGTGTCACTCGTGCGAAATTCATGGGGACTTCATCCACCAGCATCCAAATCCGCTCCACCCAACAGTAGCCAGCGGCCGTTCAAAATGTGGGGAACCGACATAATTGGTCCCATTAAACCAGCGTCATCCAAAGGACACCGGTTCATACTAGCAACACTGACTACTTTTCTAAGTGGGCAGAAGCGGTACCGCTGAGGGAAGTGAAGACGGAGAACATCCTCCATTTCTTCAATACGCAAGTTATCTACCAGTTCGGCACTCTGCGACGGATAATCTCGGATAATGGACCGGCCTACAGAAGCCATAAGATCAACCGCTTCGCAGAACAGCATAAAATAGACTGGAGATACTCTTCAGTCTATAATCCCCGTGCCAATGGTCTAGCTGAGGCTTTCAACAAGACCTTGACGAAGATCATAAAGAAAACGTTGTCCAGAAATAAAAAAGGACTGGCATGAAAGGTTGCACGAAGATCTTTGGGCGTACCGGACGACATTCAAAACAGCCACGAATACGACCCCATATGCGTTAGTGTTCGGCACGGAAGCAGTGCTCCCTTTGGAAATAGAACTCCCTTCTCTCCGGGTAGAGGTTCAATACGGACTGACAGATGACGAAAATGCCCATCTTCGGCTTGAGGAGCTCGACGCCCTCGAGGAAACTCGCCTCGTGGCGTAGCAAAACCTGAAAGCTTACAAAGTAAGGATGGCGCGCTCATACGAAAGACTAACCAGTCAAAGAACATTCCGCCAAGACGAACTCGTGCTAGTCGTCAAAAGACCTATGATCTTTAATCGTGCAAAATGGGGGAAATTAGAGCCAAACTATGAAGGCCCGTACATCATAGACAAGGTCTACCAAGGTGGGGCCTATTTGCTTATGGATATGCATGGTAAAAGACCTTTCCAGCCAATAAACGGCCGATTCCTCTAGAAATACCACGCTTGACGAGTCACGGCTTAGGTCAATGATTGATGACGACGCTCGCGTTCGCTCGCTATCTTCCTGAGTCAAAACTCTAAGTGATATTCGGAAAAACTTCACCTCAAGCATAGAGACAATGGACCGTAATGTCCTTAAACTAAAGCTTCACCCCAAAGATGGTGTGCAATGGACCGAAATGTCCCTAAACTATTACTCCGCCTCAAACATGGCGCATCACTCCAAATACGGTGATATCTTATCTTGGGATCTGTATTGCAATCAAAGCTCCAACAGCAAAGACTGCAACCCAAGTTAAAAATTAAAAAAACGGTACGTCCATAAGCGAAATGGGCACAGATGAAAACCCGAAAGGGCGTCGTGAGTAAAAACAGCAGGGCTACCTGCGAGCTTGTGAAAACCCGAAAGGGCGCAATCTCGTTGTAAAAAAACGGTACGTCCACAAGCGAAATGGACACGGATGAAAACCCGAAAGAGCACCGTGAGTAAAAACAGCAGGACTACCGGCGAGCTTGTGAAAACCCGAAAGGGCGCAATCTCGTGAAATTTTCACTTACGAGATCCTCTCGACCCGTAATGAGAATTCCCCCTGTGAGACCCTCACGGGTCATAGGATTCAAATTCTTAAGTCACAGGGATCCAAACATGTTCTTAAGCCGTCGTATCCCCTAAGTTGCCCTACAGGCGGTCCAATATTGTCCCTTGTATATAATCCAAGGGAACAAATAAACGTTTCCACCACCAAGTTCCACCAATGACGAGAAATGTCCCCATATAGTGAACGACACTTGTAAGTCCTCTCGACTTATAAGGAGAAAACACTCTTATGAGATTCTTATGACTTATAAGAGAACACACACTTAGGGATCCTCACGATTCCTAAGGAGAACATACACCTACGAGATCCTCATGACTCATAGGAGAAATACCTTTATGAGACCCTTATGGCTCATAAAGTCAAAAAGCTTTAGTCGGCAGGATCCTAACCCTGTTTGCTAAGCCATCTTTGTTCAAATCAGTAAAGACAAATGATGATTCGCTCATGGAAACATCCCAGTGGTAGCGATGCTGATGCCTAAATCGGTATCAAATCCCGAGTCCTTTCATGGTAAATGATGATTCGCTCCTGGCAATATTCCAGTCGTAGTGGTGTTGATGCCAAGATTGGTATCATATCTCAAATTCCATACTCGCCACAAAAATTAGCGAGCCGAAATAAATGCATATGAAACAGCCGAAATGATGGGGTAACTCGCAATAAAAATCAGCGAGCAAAAATATATGCATATAAAAACAACCGAAATGTTTGGGAAACTCGCAATAAAAAGCAGCGGTAAAAAGAAAAGAATAGCCGAAATGATTAGGCACCGCAATAAAAAGCCGAAATGATTGGGCAATCATGACTTTCGCGATATAAAAAGCTGAAATTATAGAGCGCGGAAGAAATAAAAAAATGATGAAACTTTTGCCCTGCAGGTGAGTCTACACCGACCCCTGTATACAATCCATGGGTACAAATGAAAAAAGGAACCATGTTTTTCCACCAGGCTCCGTCAAAGGGAGAGCCAAGTCTCTACGGTTCACAGACAACCTAGAGACCACCTCGACACTCGTCTCGTTACAGCAGACGCAGTGTCAACAACGACGTTTCTTCTCACTCCAACAGGATGCAGACGCGACGTCAACAAAACGAAGCCATAGTAAAGTCCCTAGTTCCAAGATGCAGACATGACGTCAACAAAGCGAAGCCATGGCAAAGTCCCTAGTTCCAAGATGCAGACGTGACGTCAACAAAGCGGAGCCATGGCAAAGTCTCTAGTTCCAAGCCTCGACGGTTCACAGACAATCTAGAGGCCACCTCGACACTCGTCTCGTTTCAGCAGATGCAGTGTCAACAACGGCGTTTCTTCTCACTCCAGCAGGATACAAACGTGACGTCAACAAAGCGGAACCATGGCAAAGTCCCTAGTTCCAAGCCTCGACGGTTCATAGACAACCTAGAGACTACCTCAACACTCATCTCGTTACAGCAGACGCGGTGTCAACAACGGCGTTCTTCTGACTCCAGCAGGATGCATATGTGACGTCAACAAAGCGGAGCCATGACAAAGTCTCTAGTTCTAAGTCTCGACGGTTCACAGACAACCTAGAGATCACCTCGACATTCGCCTCATTACAGCAGACTCAATGTCGATAAAGGAAGCGAAGGCCAAATTCCTAGCTTCAGGGTCTTGACGGCAACTCAAATAAAACCTGAAAGACTATCAGAGATCATCCCATACCAGCGCGGAGTGGTTATGACTCATCGAGGCTCCTAAACTGAGCCTAACCTCAAGTAAAAAGTGGCATGGCAAAATTCCTACTGCTTGCTCTCTCGACGGTAATATGACCTAAGGAGATTACTTGAAGACGTCTTGTCCAGCCCCGAAGGGATCAGAGATACGACAGTCGCGGGGCTACTCGAACAGCAGCGTAAAGTCTGCATATCGGGAAATGCATCAGCCAACGCGACGGTACGACGGAGGAAAAAAAACCCTAGTACCACAGACCCTAACGAACCTCTGTTGTAAAGAGCAGGGGTTAACTGTGACGTTAGGACATGTTTGCCTACAAGCCCAAGGGAGGTAAACTAAACAAGGTCCGAAATGAGTTCATAAACTAGAGACTCCGGGATGAGTAAATAAACTACAAACTCCGAAATGAGTATATAAACTACTTCACGCCAAAATCAAGACATCGAAGAAAACAGAAATGCCAGTATGAAATAAAATATGTATTTTATTCATGAATTTAAGTGAATACAAGATACATTTCATTCAGGAATCAAAATGAATACATGTTATTCATGAATCAAAATGAATACAAGATACTCTTATACAAAAAGAAGAGAATATACAGCGACAAAAATGTTTCAAGTCGGCGGACGGTTCAATAGGCCAGCCAGTTCGCCGTTCTTCCGCTAGACTTCGGCTTCAAGCTCCACCAGTGCTGCGAGACGAGTCCCTGCCTAGTTCTGTTGAGTTTGGTATAAAGCAAACTGACTCTCGAGCTCTTTCTTAGCGACTTTATGGGATTCAACCATTTCACGGGTAAAAATAACAGCTTTGTCAAGAGCCGCTACCTCTGTAATGGCTTCTTGAAGCACCCGCCAAATTTCGTATGCACGGGTGAACTTGGCAGTAAGCTGAGCCTGAAGTTCCCCCAACGCGTTTGAAGCCAACTCCCTCTCTGAAAACTTCCGATTGAGACTCTTCTCGCATGACTGGAGAATGGCTGCACACCGTTCGATCCATCCTCAGAGGCTCATTTTTACAGTTAAGATGTTGGAAGGAAGACGTATGCATTCAATCCCATGCAGGCATGCCTCCACTTTGCGACGGTACTCAACCCAAGTAGGCACTAATGCCTCATCATGATAAGTGGCCAGAACAGATAATGAAGCGTTGTACTCGGCAGCAAATTCTTCGGCCGCGACAGAAGTACCAACGCGAAGATCTTCGATGGGTGCCGCCAAGGAATAAATGCTCTATTTTTCCATCCTTTCAGACGCACGTCGGGCATAAGGGGTTGGTGGCATAGGGATCCGAGACTCTAATAGGGTCAGGGCTGTCAAAGCTGTAAAGATTTAGGTGCGGTCAGTTGTGTTTCCAAACATAGAGTAAACAAAACGATGCCAAGGATAAAATGTCACTTACCCCCAGTCATGCTAGGTGGGTTTGAAGGATCCCCGGGTCCATCAAGAATCTCGATTTCTTCATCAGCCTCCGGAACTGTGGTTTAAAATGAAGGGCATATCAGCATCATTATGAAAATATAAAACCAGAAAGGCAAAGCATACCAACCTTGGCCTGAGGAAAGAACTATGCTTTGTGGGGGTATTGCTTGTAGGGCAGCCTTATCAAGCAAGCGCTGGAAGGTTTTCCTCGGAAAGAGGTCCACAATGGAAGCCTCCAATTCCCACAATTCTGAAGGAAAGAAAAGGGTTAGATGACAGAAGGGTCATTAAACAAAATATACATGTATATAAGATTACCTTCAATGCTTCGCCCGCCCTGAGCTGGAGGGATGGCAACCTCAGCGGTCTCCTTCACACCCTCAAGTGCATCACTGGAGATATTTGTAAAATCTATAGCCGGCACCGTAGTTTCCAATAGAAGGACAAAAGCAGCTGCTGAAGGCTCCAAGGCAGGGATGACGGCTTCAGCAATCTCCTATACACTCTCCGGTACGTTACTGGGGATGTCCATGGGATCTGTAGCCGATGAGGTCAGCTCTACTAAAGGAGTAGACGCGGAAGAGACACCAGCCATCACCGAAAGCTCCATAACAAGGATGGCAGCATCAGTCATCTCCTCAACATCCTTCGGTGCGTCACGGGAGATGTTCGTAGAATCTGCAGCCGTGGCTCAATCCGAACTCAAACTCTCTTCTGCTGCAGAAGTCCCTGCTAAGTTTTCGCAAAATGAGAAAATATAAAAGTAATATAGATTACTCACTAAAATAAGGACACGAGAAAGACGCATACCAATACGCCAGGGAGCCTGAAGTATGGCTTTTTCGAGCCGTTGTTCTTTTCTCATTAAATACGCTCGTCGGGCATCAAGCGCAAATGAATACTACCCGTTTTTAGTGCAAGCTTGCCTTCGGAAGCAACTGAGATGGACTGTTTGAGGTCTCACTCTTCTTCCATTAACAAAGGACCCATGTGTACCCGTCGTAAAGATGGGTCAACGTCATAGAATATAACGGGGGGGTAGGGCTTTTTCGGGGCGCACAAGTTCTCAGTCTTATCTTGTGAGCACCTTAAAACCTCAGCCAACTGCGCGGCCTCCTCGGCAGACGAACTAGGAAAGAGAAGACCATCGTCCAGCTCTTGGACAGATATCGGATCGTCCTGAATGAATGGCTCAGATTCAAGCATTGTGTCAAGCAGGGCGGCGACCGATTTCTTTCTCCTCTTGGAGCTTGTGCTAACGCTAACGAAGGAGCGCTTCCTCCCTCTGGGTGCTCTAGCGTGCGCTGCCTAACTTCACCTTCGGTATCGCCCTTTGGTGACACCACCGCTGGTGAAACTACCACTGGTACTTCATTAGAAGCCTTTGCTTTGGCTCTTGTGTGCGCTTCGGCTCTAGTGCGCACTGGCATACCAGCAGTACGAGGGGTCGATTCTATTTCTGCGGTATTAGGGATAAGTATCAAACCGCTATCCCTCAGTGGAGGGCGAACCACTGACCACGGACGTAATGGGGACGTTGGTGGCCTGAGCTAGAATGCGATCTCTTCCCTCGAAAAGCACCCGTCTCTCCACCGCAATGACGGGGCTGACCCGATGGCGATACCAACCTGTAAAGGACCCCACAGGCCTCGGAAGATAGTCGGGCTCTCGGATCATATAACGGGAGCCAGTGTTTAACCGCATAGAGTGGTGAATGACGTCATGAGTAACCTCCAAAGAGAGAGCAGGCTCGACTAAAAATGTCTCGAGGGGGACGCCCTGGTCATAGCCTAATTGCTGGGCAAAGCGGTGCGGATTATACCGCATAAAAAGGACAGCATTATTCTGGCGGAACACTAGATACCCTGGTCTGATCGAGTATAGGTGCATGACCTCTTTTGGTTTCAAAGCCGGGACCCCACCCTTCGATAAATCAAACAATTGCTGAATGGGTCCCGCTGGAGCAGAAAGGACTCGATCGCTGAACACCATTCCGCCTTCATTTGAGAACGGGTTCAGCAACACGCGGAGAGCCCCTACCTGGGTCGGATCGGGAGCGGAGGCATCAACCATACTCATGATCCGCGGGAAGGTGTACGAATCATAAAAATCCGGCCGCTGGTGCGCAGCGAACGCTCCTAGCATGTGCATCTCGATCCACGACGTGAAGTACTGGAGGGGGAAATTCACGGTTTCCGCACCCGGGTTTGAAGTATTAGCCACAACGCTCAACCCGTGATATAGATGCGATAACCCCATGACGCCAATAGCCAGTCGTGCTCCTCAATCTATGCGATGAGTAGGATAAAAACGGAGACTCTCAAAAAGCGGCGATGCATCGGCATGGCGAACCATCTTAGCCAAAGACTGATAAAACCAACGAAGAAGGTTTCTTCGTCCATCCCAGGGGCCGCGATTGCATCAAAAGCTATGGTTTATGAGTTTGGAATATATAAATGTGGCAGGTCTTCCTCCTTGGCCGGCAGCTTCCTTAACCCAATCCAAAAGGGTCTTCAATTTTTGCAAATTTCGGAGCCTTTTTGGATAAGACGTCCTCTCGAAGAAAGCAAGCAATGAAAGCGTCAAAGGTGACACCTTGCCCTTCCGATGTCACAAACAGCTTTTTAAAAATACCCAGGGCCTTGATTAGACTCGGGTACTTATGACGTACGGTGTTCTCAGTCGACAAGCCGTCAAGCATAGCGGGCAACGTATCAAACACATACTCATCAGGAGGCAATAACTCTTCATAATGCTCTCCCCTGATCGGTAATCCGGAAATCTCGCAAAACTCTTCCAGTGAAATTGAGACCTCTCGATCCCTTAGCAAGAACGTGTTGGTGGGAAGATTCCACTGAATCAAGAAAGCTTTAACCCACCAGACGTGAGGAGCGTGGTAATAAAACAATTAAGCGTATACTGCCTGTTACAACCTGACCTTCTGCACACGTGCGCGTTGGGCATAGAGAATGTACTGAGCCCAGGGAAGGTAGCCCACTGGGTGGCGGGGTATAACGCCTACCTTATAAACCTGCCCCCAAGGTCGAGCTTCGCCCTGACATATTCGGCGCCCCAGAATATCGATGGCCACCATGGGTTAGTTGGGTATCCCGGTCGTTGATGTCTCAACTCGGCCCGCGGGAGTCCAGTTAGTCGCCTCCACCGCATAAGCAGTCCGTGGGCGTTCCGTTAATGATATAGAGCGGATGGGTTCTGTCGGCTTTTCGCAGGTAAAACTACGGCGGCCCTCGATGATATGACCGTACCATTTTCCCCACAAGAGAAGACTAGTATGGTCCCTGTCATGCGTCCAGATCATCGCCATAACCTCCTCGTCTGATGGCAACTGCGGAAAAGCGGCTTCTGAGCGAGTGTAAAGGAAGTCGGGAAGCGAGGTCATCGTTCCTAAAATAAAAAAACATTTAAAAATAATAATAATAAATAATAAGGTAACATAAAATAAAATAACAGAAAACTGTGATGTAACAAGACTACTGCCTCCAAAACCAATGGACCCCACAAAATCTAAATAGCGGCTCACCAATGATGAGGCAAAATAATCATTGAGAGAATCAAAAAGGATTCTCATCAAACAGTAAAGTTTAAACGACTCTTAAACGAGTTCTGTTAGAATGCATTACAGATTCAAATCTGTGTTAAGGGCATTAAAACACTAAAATACTCAAGAACATTAGGGAATAAAATTCCTAAAAGTCTCTGAGTCTGTCAGAGCTAAGCTCTGTGGCCACAGAATTAAATTCCTTTAATAAAGGGATTAAATCCCAGAAAACTCCCATGGCGAGGACGCAGAGAAAATGGAATTAAATTCCAAGGATGCTTAAGGATCGGTGACAGGGTAAAACCCTAAGAGGAGGATCAACAATCCCTATTGATTCAAGATCTTAGAATCTACAAAAAATGTGTGCTTTGGATCTTTAAGAAATCAGTTCAAGAAAAGAGCAACGCTCTGTCCCCGGATTTAAAATCCACGACGAAAAAACAAAAAAGGGGGTTCCATTCATGATCCTTACTAAAGAAAAGTTTTAACAGAGTTTAACTCTGAGATTTCAGCGGGCAGAGAACTAAGCTCTGAAGAAGAGAATTAAATTCTCAAGGAAAATAAGTAGGGAAGAAGATGAAAGAACAGTGGTCTTCTCGGAGACAAAAATACTCTGCATTTATAAGACATGATGGGGAGCGGTTCATCTTCACATTCCCCTAGGCAATCCAACGGCTGTAGGGGCAGACAGCGTTGCACTCTCGTGCAAGCCACGTGAGAGCAACGCTGGGGGGTATTTGTTCCCTTATAAAAAAGGGATGAGGTAAAATTCCCCACTAAAAGAACCCCACGTCTTTAACACGTGAGTGCCTATATGCAACACATATAAGCACTGCAATTAAAACAATTGCTAGGTTAAAATAGCCCCACGTGTTTAACACGTGAGTGCCTATATGCAACGCATATAGGCACTGCAATTAAAACAATTTCTAGACTAAAACAGCCCCACGTGTTTAACACGTGAGTGCCTATATGCAACGCATATAGGCACTGCAATTAAAACAATTGCTAGGCTAAAACAGCCCCGCGTGTTTAACATGTGGGTGCTTATATACAATGCATATAGGCACTGAAATTAAAACAACTGCTAGGCTAAAACAACTCCACGTGTTTAACACGTGGGTGCCTATATGCAACGTATATAGGCACTGCAATTAAAACAACTGCTAGGCTAATAAGCCTCACGTGTTAAACACGTGAGGACACTTCCCTACGTAGAATTAAATTCTACTCAACAAGAAACCGTTGGATCAAAGATCCAATGGTGATTAAGCATATAATTAAATTCTATTGAACTTTTAAATGAGAAATGATATTTTCTGTTAAACAGAAAATTGGCGGATCAAAAATCGCATAAGTTGGAAAATATTTTTCATATCTTTCTAAACAAAGAAAGATTGTGCTCCGTTAAACCAAGCACCCTTGGATTGAAAATCACCAATCTATAGAATAAATTCTATATGGGAAAATATTTTCCTAATTTTGTTTAAAAAACAAGAAAATATGTTCTGTAATACAGAAACCATTGGATCAAAGATCCAACAATGGGTAAAACCCCCAAAATCAACTAGGATCTCGAAATGAGAGATTTCCTAAAACTAATTAACAAACTTCTCTCCACTACATAAAGAACTCATGACTTCAAGTTAAAAAAAAAAAGAAGAAGAGAGAGAGAGAGATAGAGAGCTCCTCAGAAACTTAAAGAATATACAGGGAGAGAATTTAATTCTCAGAAGAGAAGACTTTTTCCCATGAAACACTAGGTAAAGGAAAAGATAAAAGACTGTTCTTTACATCTCTAAGGGTTTAACCCTTCATAGAAGAACTTAGTTCTTCCTCTCATTGAGAGCTGCTGAGGCAGATCTCCCCATAAGTTGAGAATTTAATTCTCATCGGGAAGATTCTGTCATGCAGATTCAAAACCTAGGGGAAATAACTGAGTTCAAAAGAGTTTAACTCTTACAAAAAAAAACAACATATGGGAATTTAATTCCTCTAAAAACTAGGGTTTAACCCTATAAGAAGAGTTTAATTCTTGCAAAGAAACAAAAGGATAACTTGATCCCTAAGAACCACAGAAGAATAGCCCGGTGACGCATTAGCGTTTAACACTATAAATAGACTCGCGTGTTCTCCATGTGAGTGTTTCTAATGAACAAAAAGAAACGGTTGAGACTATATCAAGTGTTTCCCACGCAGGTGCTTAAAAGAGGAGCAAGGAGCACTTCCTAAGGCAGTCACGTGTTTTGCACGCGACCCCCAATTAAGCGCTTAGCACTTATATAAAGGGAGAGGCAATAAAGCCAAGAGGGCATTGCCCCATTTGAGGCGTCTCACTTGTTTTACACGTGAGCGCTATGGGTACTAAGGGCTTAGCAGTTACATAAAGGGAAAGGCAATAAAGCCAAAAGGCAGAACCCAACTTTGGAGCGCCTCACGTGTTTCACATGTGAGCGCCCCCAAGAACCAAGTGCTCAGCACTTATATAAAAAGAAAGAAAGAAATGGGCAGCGCCCATAATTGAGTACCTCACGTGCGCCACGTGAGCGCCACAGAAATCTAGTGTTTAACACTATTCCAGTACCCACATGAAATGCACGTGAGCATTGTATTCCTCAGCACTTTAGTACTGTTGGGTAATTATGGAGACCCAGGCCTAGCTCAACTTGACTAAGTTCTTTCAAAGTCAAGACCCCTCTGTGCCCATCATACCCACAAATTGTTCTTAGTCCCCAACATGACTAATGGTCTGTCAACTGATGACATCCAAAATGATGTTCATCCCATACCTCCTAAGTTAATCTTAGTTTTCAAAATAACTACTGATTCTTAGATGATCCACCATGACCTTCTCCTTCAAATACGGAATTTGGGTTTAAGGGTACATATCTTCATACCTCTAATATATGTCGTTGTAATTCCTCAGCATCTTAAGAGAGGTGGCGGGTCCCGACAACCAACTGCTTTCCGGTGCACTTCCTAAATTAACGTGCACAACCGAGATCAAAACACATCCCAAACTGGATGCGTCCCATATCATCATCGCTCATCCCATCACGTGACAAATACACGTGTACGCAATATGAACAATGGACCGAGATATCCCTAAATTAACAACGGACCGAAACGTCCTTGAACTACAACAGAACGAAATGTCCTCAAACTAAACTTCACCTCCAAAATGGCAATAATGGAATGAAACGTCCTTAAACTAACCATCACCCACAAAATGGTGATTAACGGACCGTAACGTCCTTAAACTAAAACCTCACCTCCAAAATGGTGATCTACAGACCGAGATGTCCTTAAACTAAAAGCTCACCTCCAAAATGGTGATTTACAGACCGAGATGTTCTCAAACTACCTACAGACCGAGATTTCCTCAAACTATCTACAAACCGAAATGTCCTCAAACTACAACTTCGCTTCCAAAATGACGATAAAGGATCGAAATGTCCTTAAACTAAAACAACAGAGTCCAAGAGCTCTCTTGTTGGATCTGAAACAAAAATGATCCTAACACCCAGTTAAGTAGATCTTAGTCTCAAATTGGACTAACGTTTCCTTAACAATAAACCAACCGAGCCCCTAACAGCTCGTATACATTTAAGTCGATCTTGATCTCAAAACGGATCAACGATCCTTAAATCAACCAAAACCCCAAATCTAAGAAATACGGATTTGGACTAATCCACGCCCTACGGGCGACAACTTAAATTAGTCTCCGTATACAATCCATGGGAAACCAAAAATAAACAAACACACACGACATGAAGTGAACCTCCGGAGCAGGAGAAAGTAGTTAACGTAATGCGGTAACGTAATTAACTGTAGGGGCTTTCGCCTGTAGGGAAGAGCGTCCCCACAATCCAAAACCCCTCGCAAACGTGGGGGGATCTGATGAAGTCTGCTACAATGGCCGCATCCGTCCAAACCTCAGATACACGGTGCCATAAATCAACTTGGCATTTTCGGAGAGGTGGACGGATAAATCCAAATAGCATCTGCCCCCAAATTCAGGCAAGATGACCTACGCGGTTCGTTTCTGTTTTCGGCTGTAAACAACCATCGTGACAGGACACTACTACAGGGTAGAGATTTGTTCACGGTTTAAACGGAGAAAAAAAAATCTTTTTGTTCACGGTTTAAACCGTGAACAAAATGAGAAATGTTCACGGTTATAACCGTAAACAAAATGAGAAATGTTCACAGTTTTAACCATGAAAATTTCTTAGCGTGAAAAATTAAAAAGTCAATTGGTTGGTGGGCCCCAGGTTTTTGTTCACGGTTTTAACCGTGAACAAAACCAGTTTTAGGTCATGGTTATAACCGTGAACAAAACTTGTAACCGTGAACAAAACACTGATCTACTCCAAATATCAGTATATGAAGAAGCCTTTTGTTCACGGTTATAATCGTGGCCAAATGTCTTTAGTCATGGTTACAACCGTGGCCAATGTTTTTTTTTAAATAATTAAATTATCCATGTCCCATGCGCGTTAATTTCAATCACAACCAGTAATATATAATTTCTATTCGCAAGCAGTTATATATAATTTTCATTCACGCAATATATGATAATCAAAGTAATAAGCTCTGAATTGCATGCAAACATAAAAAAAATATACATACAATCAATATGATCAATACTCCACTAATGAACAACAAATCAAAAAATGTATGTGTCTAAAAATCGTACAATATGATCAATACTCCACTAATGAACAAATGTATGTGTCAACAAATCAAAAAATAGAACTAATGCCATTGGGACAACGATCCACCTCCACTGTCCTATGGCCTAAATAATGCGCTCGACTCATTCCGTATGGCATGCTGGACGGAATTGGTGTGCGACTGCCTCATATCTTGGATCTTTGCCCTAACCTTCTGCAGCTCATGTCGCGTCTCTTGAAACTCCTACCACATCTCCTGCTATGTCTAATGCTGCTGCTCCACTTATTTGCGGAGCCGACGGATATTCTCCTCTGACGCAGCTGCTGTATCCGCCTGCGTCTGGGTCATGGCGTACTCATGCGCAGTTGAATTCCTATCAAAAAATCGATGGGCCCCAGGACCAATCCTGCACTCATACCCACCGTGGTGCCCGCCGGATATTGAATCCAGAACAAGGACAATGGCGGTGATCGAGTCACCAAAGTCAAGTCCCAAGGCGTCTATCTGCTCTTGGAACTAGGCCTTTATAGAATATATGTATGTGTGTGTGTGTGTGTACACAGGTGCTAACTTAAAATACGCGATCAACTTGATTATATGAAAGTTACCATGTACGCGTCCTTTCCCTTGTGTAACGCGGCCCATCTCTTGGCTTTATTGTAGTTGGTGCTATAAATAGTGTAATGAAAAATAACCATATTAATTTCTACACTTCAATTTATCGATTGACTAAACTAGAATGGTTTGTTATAATCACTAGTTATATATATAATTTACATAACATTAAAAACTGCAATTAAAAAACTTGTTATTATTAACTAATTATCGATATACAGATTATATAAATAAAATGGTATACTGATAATAAATAATTTTATGACAATATATATATATAATTTTATGTAGACTATAGCATGTAGTAAGTTGTAAACTTGCCCTGGTCTCGACGAATACGGATACGAATACGAACGAACACGGAATGACGACAAATACGAAGCAATCTCCAAGCTTTCTAGGCTCAAAGATGAAGTCAACGACGATCTAAACTTCTGCCGATGGTGGTCTCGGTGATGGTGGGCGCTGGTGATCGAAAAAAGGTTGCTGGGGAGTTTGGTGGTAGCTGGAGTCGGGTTTTGAAATCGGAGAAGTTGAGATGGCTATGGTGTTTGGTCTCAGTGGTTTGAGTTAAATCGATAGCAGAAGAAGAAAGTGATGATGGTGCTACTCGAGTCGAGGTCTGGTTTCAGGTGATCGGGATCAAGGGCTGGAGTTGGGCTCTGGAGTTGCGGCGATGATGGTTAAGGAAGTTGATGGCGAAGAGGGTGCTCGGGAGAGGGGTCGATGGTGGAGACGGTGAAGGCGAAGAGGTTAGGGTGTTGATCGTGAAAGTTCCTAGTGTCCTCGCCGCTAATCCACGGCTAATGCGGAATCTGAAAACAATGATTTCATGGCACTAGAAACTTAACACCCAAGAATCTACACTAAACACCTAAACTAGAAAAACAACAAGATAGAAATCACATCCTTTGTAGCGTCTTCATTTGCTCCAATTAGATTGGACTCTATCATGCTCTCAAGTGCTCCGGATCACGCTTTCAAGTCAGTCTTCCTTCGCCGAAGAAGATCCACCCAAGAGAACCAAGTTCAAGCTTCAACTTCATTAATGAAGTAACTAAAGATGCTAGGTTGCTAATCTAGAATGCTTAGGATGTGTGTGGGTGTTCTAGTATTTTTCTTTCCCTTTTATTTTCTTATTTCTTAACACATGAGAATGGTAGAAGATATGAAGAAGAAGGAGGAGGAGCCATGGAAGAAAAAGAAGTAAGAATGGTAGAATGAAAAATCACTTCACAAATTCAAGCATGCTTCAATTGTTTTGTTAAAAGAATTTTTACCATTTTAAAATTACAACCATGCTTGAATAGTATATGCAAATGAATTAATAATTCATTTGCCCATGTTGGATATAGTGCCCTCAAGGCAATTTATAATTGCAGGCATACGATTATGATAATTGAGGGAGGACCTATACAGGTAGAACAATCTTACTCGAAATGATAGTTTACTATCTGGTTTGTCTTTATCATTGATATGCACACGTTTTACTTGTTATTACGTGTTGCTAATATATAATGATAAAGTCCGTAGGATTCTTGCTTGACTACTAGCATTATGATGGTGATAATAAACTTGAGAGCTGAGTAGTCTATAAGCACATCCTTAAATATCCATAGTCGAGGTATCGAAACTGGGCATCGATATTCCGGAGTAGACTAATGTATATGTTTCGAGAACCCAAAGAGGGGCGGTGGCCAGTCTCATAAGCCATTTATGTTATGTCACCTAAGATAGCATATAAGTGCTCACTGGAGGTAAGTACACTGGACGGTCTCGCCAATAACTTCTAGATGGTGTTACATCTATCGTCAGATAGAAGTTCTCGAGTGGCATTAGTACATGTTAGTCTTTTGACTTGAGATCGTCATTTATCTCGTGTGAGTTCCCACTGTACTTTGATTACTCCTTACCAAGGCTCAAAGGAGTCGTGCAAACAGATTTTAGTTAGATACAGTCCCGAGCCGCATGGAGGTAGTGAGCGATTGTCGGGGATTCATCTCTCTTGGTATTAGGAGTGAATGTTGCGCTGTGTTCGGTTGGTTATCACCTTAAATCCGTGGCCATGGTAGATGAGATTTACTGATATGAGTTCAGCAGTTTCTTGGTTGGTGATGAGCCTGACTCCGACACGACTTATCGGGTTATTAGGCGTCTGACGTTTCCACCCCTAGACCCGGTATGCGATACTCTTAGACGAAGAGACCGGACTGTACGGAGATTGTTAAATTTAGGCTCAGTAGGATACGAACGGACTTGAGTGTCGACCTCCCTTTCAACAGATAGCCAGGTAGCCGTTACGTACAGCTAGTGCAGCTGATGTACTTATGATTTTTGGATTTATCCAGTAAATCACCGCCAGCTTATTATCGAGACTTTAGAGTCCCAAACAAAGGGTTTTCCCGATTCAGGTGATATGATGTAGATGACGTATATTGGTAGATAGAGGGTGTCCGATTAAATATGTATACAGACTACACGAACTTTAATCGGACGGTTGATAATACTAGTGGTTTAGGATTAAATCGGATTATTAAATCATGTTTTGATTTAATAATTTATATATATATATATATATATATATATATATATATATATTTAATATATATATTCTAGTATTATAGTTCACTATTCATTTTCTCTTTCTTGACTATTCGTATTTTTGTATGAATACGCGTATATGTATTTCGATACGTATACCGGATTGTATTCCGTATTTATATGGAATTTATTCTAAAAGATGGACACTTCATTTGTTGATTTTTCTTTTATAGAAAATCAAAAATGAGGTGGAGGATGAGGTGTAAATAAGTATGGTAGAGAGGTATGGCCTTGGTTTTAAATATTGTAGAATCATTTGTGGTTACTATTCTTTCATGGTTGCTAAATGAAAATGAGCCATATTCTTTTCTACACTTTGGTTTTTTCTACACAACAACACATAGCTATTTTCCATGGCTAAGTTTTCTTCAGCTCCTTTTCCTCCTTCTTCACATGCTCTCTTGAGCACTAGAATAAAAAGAAAAAGATAGTGAAATATTCCTACATCCCCACTCTCCATTCGTAGAGAGCTTGGAGCGTCGGTCGCTTCACTTGGTGAAGCTGGAACTTGGATCGGCTCCCTCGGGTGAATCATCTTCGGTAAGGGCGGTCGCCATTCGAGCTCGATTTGGACGGCGTATAAGGAGCTTAGAGGGGGTTTCCACGATTGGGTGGACACACGATGAAGGTAGTATTCCCTAACCATGCTTGCTAATTTGCTAGTTTTAGGCGTTTGGATCGATCACTAGTTTTTAGTCTCTAGTTGCCCCTTTGTTTTTTTTGTTTTCCGCTTCAGCATCGGCCGCGGCCACCGCTACCGCGGCGAGGGCACTAGGAACTTACATTGGTATTAAAGCCTCCCAAACAGCTTAAACTAGCTAGTTACGACATTAGAATTCATGTTTTTTCTGGCATCAAAAACTGTCGAGAAAACAGTCCCGAAATTTTGAGTTTTAAGAAGTTTGCATATCCCGCTGGCTCATAGTTTGAACCGAGAAGCCGCGGGGTTGTGCGTGGGTACCTTAGGGAGACCCCGGGGGGACCGAAGGGCTGAGCCCACTCCCCAAGACCACCATGAGGTGGTCTTGGGGGTGGGGACTCGAGACTGCCCCCATAAGCAGTCTCGGGTCTGCCCTACTCCCGTGGCCACCTTGTAGTGGCCTCAAGGGTGGGTTGCCCCCCTAGGCCCCCTGTACGGACATTAATTTTGTGCTCTAACTTCCCATGAATGTTCGGACGCGTTTCGTTTTGATTCGGACTTCCGAATTGGCTTAAAACTCAATTTTTCGGGAGTTTAGTGCACTTGGTTTTTTATCCCTGGTATATTTGGGATGTGCGCTATTTGTGTTTCGAATTCAAATGTCGTGACTTTATTTGTGTGCGTGAATGTGTTGTTGAATGTCATCTAATTGCTATATGATCAATTAGACGGGATTGCACACTTTTTTCGGTTATTTGTTTCTGTGGATATATATCTTTAGTTATGGTTTAGTCGGATTATCGTGTCGGATAGCCCCTCGTGTGTTGCTTGTAAAATTTTGATTTCCTTCATTGTATTCATTTGTTTGGGACGGGCTCCAACATGTGGCCGCCGTTTCCGTATTATGTATATTCTTTTATTGGGGCTCGACTAAGATGTGTTCGATGTCACTATTGTATATATTTCATTTCTATAGTAGGATTAACCCAGGAGAAGTGCTCGAGTAGCTTGGTTTTAGAGTGCAGCAGGTGGCCATCTCATAGAGTTGAGACAGAGCCGCCTCGCTCTAGAATTTGCGGGTTGCTCTCGACACTTGTAGGGGTTATAGGATTCGATCCGCGGAGGGGTGCACAAGTTATCAGATTCTAGAAAGCGACGGTGACCCGACATATTTCATTGAGGGCGTGTTACCCAGTTTTTCGAATTGGCAGGTGGCTTGCTGCACTCGTAGGGGTCTAGGATTGACTTTGTACGGGCTATCCACATGACCGGGGAACGTCTTGTTTCATTTACGGCTCAGATGAAACGCGGGGTTCCAAGTTTATCCACTATTCCATATTGTTGTTCGCATTCCAGTGATGATTCTTATCTGCCTGTGATGACTATTGTCTGCCTTCGATATATATATATATATATATATATATATATATATATATATATATAGATACTTATATATGTTTTGCATCTGCGCTAGCCCTGTCCCCGCCCTGCCGTAAGTTAAGTAACCTTACGGTGAAGACTCGGGACCCCGTGGCGAATGCGGATGACATATAAAAGCATGTTATTTTGGTTGCTTCTGTTATGGATTAGAAACTAGATTTGATGGGACCACATTATATCTTTAATGCAAAGAAAACAAATCTAATTGATGTTGTCGGAACCAATTTTTAAAACTACTCGGTTTTCTTTACAACAATAGTCATATTCTTTTGCTTTGTATAGAGGTATTCGGTTAGGAATATTCTGCACCTCATTCTATGAGGGAAGAGCCTTGATCCCTTCAAGGGGAGTTCGCTCTTATGTAAAAGTTTATATTACTAGTTTTAAAATGGGGAGCTTAAACCACTCCATTTCAAAGCCACTCGAGTTCTCTCAACGATATCAAGTTCATTACGTTAAAGGTTTTTCGCCAAAACCAGTTGTAGCCCTCCGTCGTTTCAGATAAGTGTCAACTAGTATTCATGTTATGTGTTTTGACCTTCACCAAGACATGGTGTTTGGTAGCTAGCGGATACTTGTCTGTAGCATAGATAGATGCATTAATCTAGGACATGTGTACAGCTGTTTTGACCTTCGTCAAGAACTTTTACGAATAGGTCTAGTTTAATCAGGACAATGAGGGGTTGAACTTGACTTGCGACTTATGATATTTTGACCTTCGTCAAGGTTCATAAATGCTTGGGGCAAAAACCATATCGGGAGTTTCAAATATAAGGGAAACTTGCCAAGTTTGCGCATATATTCTGGAGTGTGGTAATTTTGGTCGGCTTCCGTCAATATTATCACACGATGATAGTTGGGTCCCGATTCCCACTGATGAGTAGGTATTACTTCTCAGGAGATTTTCACTTCACAATTAGCTAACCTATTAGGTGTTTGGAAAGTGTTAACGAGGTTACGCCTCTACAGAAATGGGGTTATTAATTGGGTCCGTGCGAAAGCACGGAGGACCTCCCTTGAAGTACCAACACCGACCTAGCTAAATGGTTAGCGAACTTGTAAGGTGTATATGATCCCGACTAGTTCTCCTTTTAGGGTTTGAAAGAGAATTCGAGGATACAGTGGGAGCCATCCCGATTGAAGTGATAACCAATCTAATCTTGATAGAGTGCACGTTGAATGTTTCTTTTCTCCCTCTCCCTCTCTGGTTACAGCGACCTATGACTTACCTAAAACTCATTAACCAAGTCAACCGAACCTTCTTACACACGTTAGCTTTGGATTGTCATGATTCACGACAAAATCACAAATATCCCTGCTACTCCTACTTTCCCTTTGTATTTCTCCAGAACACTTCGTATCACTACGATGATCTATATTGCTTGGAAATAGTCATCGTATAGTTACATATGAACTCGAAAAAATTATTTCAGTCGAGAATGACACTGGTTCTGGAGAATCTAGATTGTATTATTCAGTTGTCTCTCCCTTTTACCTTCTATCAGGTTGTGAGAGCTCCTTGTATTAGGAGAGTACACCTATTACGCTTATTGGATAGTCTCCTTCCAAACCTTAGGCCGGTGCTGAAAGGTAAGAAAGGAAGAAAACCAATTAGCCTCAGTGCGGTGTACAGAAGATAAGATGTAGAGACATATAAAGGGATTGAAGCGAGAGCAAAGGAAATTATGACTACTGTCATGAATCTGGATAATGAAAAAGGCATTACTAGGAATACCTGGCCACCCCCTTGAAACATTTATGTTTCAGATTTTCTGTGTACTTGTAAATGACAATTGTTTTCCAATTAATTCTGGCTCTAGAGTATGTATTTACTAGATTTAGATCTCACATCTGTAAGGCATTACAGATGCTGGGTAGGAGTAGAATATTGGGAAATAGATGATCTGATCCTCAATATCGGAATTTGTTGTAATTGGTAATATTGGATTGAATCGCCTGGTTTTGCCTAACGGCGAATATTTGGTTTTGAATAACCGTTTTTATGCACCAATTTTTAAAATGATATATCTGTATCTTTATTTTATAAAGTAAGATATAAATTTTGAAAATTGTGTTCCGAACATTTACCTTTATCGGTTGAGGATAAGATAAGGTGTATTGAATAACGGTGTAAGACATTCTCGACCAAAATGCAGTTTTCAATTTACAAAATACGGAATTTGAGTTAGCACACTCTTGGGACTTATACAAATAAATGTATGTTGTCCAGTTTCTTTTAGGACAAGGGGTTGGTACTCATACTTCATTCAGGTTTACCTATGAGTTCTCTGGTTTATATACGCATTCGTTGTAATGTAAGGTTCAAAATTTTTGAGAAGTTTATAGGTTTATGAATAAAGTAGAGAACCATATGTTGAAAGTATCAGGATTCTTCGAAGTGATCGAAGATATAGGTACTAATGCTAGGTATTCCATCATAGTAATATTAAGAACTTGATTCTCTTTCAGGTTACTCATCCGCGGGTTCGATCCTTGATGAGCAATGTTGTATTGGCTTTTTTCCATTTAAGTGTTATGCACTGGAAACAACTGTATGATATTTGAATCTGGTTCCATCTAAATTAGTGCATTTGATTCTATATGGACATAGATTGGTTGTATATCTTGAGCTTATTAAGATATAGAGTTATCCAGTTCCTGTTTAAAAGCAGAATCCGGACAAACTCAAGACACGCTTCGGTAATGGCCGTTTGTGAATTATCCCAAGCATTCGCTAGGGTTTTGTTTCTACCATTTTCAAGATCATACATTGTTCTTGACTCGCCACCTTTTTATAAAATAAATCTTTTTGCAAAAGAAAATAGTTGGAGTATGGTAGAACTGGAAATGATTACAGAACTATAAACGGGTACCGAAAATTTAGTAGAACCTAAGAATTCAATTGGTCTTGACAAACCATTAACCACTCCGCAGATTTTAGTAGGAGGCCTCAACCACCTGAGAGATACTTCGGTTTTCTCGTAGATGGTAACAGAGAGGTCAGCATCATGGTTATGATGGCCATACTAGTTATCTATAGGTCACAGAAAATAGTAACTTCCAGATGACCAGATACTTTATATCCAAGTTGGACTCCACGCACTTCAGCAAATATTGGATTTTGGACTTTGTGGGGTGCTCCTAAAAGGTAAAACCCATTAGGAGCAAGTAGAGCTTTCGAGATCTATGCAGGTGAAAAGGTATTAACCTAATAAGGCTAGACTTGTTGTAAATATTCTTATCAAATACCCATTGTGGATTGTGATGCGACTTTTACTTCAATATCTATGCTAAAGTCCATACGGATATGACTTTCCACTGTTTCTATTCATGACTCTGATATCTGGCAGGTGGATGACTATAACGTCTTTCCAATGAGAATTTGGAAGTGTACGTATATATAACTCTGCCAGAAGGTTATCATAGTCAGTAGGAGCAGCGGAAGGTGTGCAAGTTGCTTATGTCTATTCGTAGACTAAAGCATGGATAATGGAGACGGATCATCTGTTTTGATGTGAAAGTCAAGATGATTGACTTCATCAAAACAATAGATGAACTTAGTAAGAAGGGTGTAGGGAGTACTGTCCTGGGATTTGGATGACATACTCCAGATAGGAAGTGATGTTCGTATACTACAATCGGTCAAACTTTGGTTGTCACATAGTGTTTTCTCCATGTTGGATATGGATAAAATATCATGGATTCTGGTGACTAGATCTATGGTTTTAGATCTAGATTTGGGAGGTGTCCCAATCCGGATACTTAGATTACATTCTAAAAGTATTTTAGAATGGACGACTCCTGGCATGGTGGTGTGCCCACAGGTGATGGAGTCGCACCCTCTCTAAAGAGATGTCTTCTAGACTGATGAGGAGAGCGACTGGCATGAATGATATATCCTTTTCTTAGGCAATTGAGTCAATCATGCAATATCTTGTACAAAACCAGATGTTGCTTATACACTTGCTGCAGTAAGCAAACAGTAATCCAATCCTGGAGAGACAAAGGGAAGCAGTTATAAACATTAGAGGATGTTCTTGGTATATGGTAACGGTGGCCTCCACAGGGAGGCGGTTATCGGTTTAGGCTTCTAAGGTGATCTGGATGACAGAGATCCTGTCAGACATTTTAAGTTTAGTCTCTTTTGAGGATTAGTATATTGGATAGGGTTCCAATAAGGATACTGAGGTAAGCATGGTTTAGGATGCTGGTTATGACTCAATGAAGAATACAGCCCAAGAAGTTTGTAGGATAGAATTTTTCATTTATGAACTTGGTCCCGTCATGTATCCAAACAAAATTCTTGAGGCGGGGTATCGCTCAGTTTGAGAGATTTTTGATCTCCATGAAATTGAGATATAGAGAGAGGAAGTTGGAATATTTTAACGGATCCACTCACTGAGGCTATTTCTCGAACACGGATGTTCCTCAAACGAACTTTGAGAAACTGATTAGTATAGAAATTGAGTATTCGATAGCATACGGGATGTGGGTATGCGATACCGCAATAATTAGCCTTAAGTGCAAGTGGGAGATTGTTGGATATAGTGCCCTCAAGGCATTTATGGTAATTGCAGACACGCGATTATGATAATTAAGGGAGGACCTACACAGGTAGAACAATCTTAATCGAAATGATAATATGCTATTTGGTTTGTCTTTATCATTGATGTGTATACGTTCTAATTGTTATTACATGTTGGTAATACATAATGATGAAGCCTGTAGGATTCTTGCTTGACTAACAGTATTATGATTGTGATCATATACGTGAGAGCTGGGTAGTCTATAAGCACATCCTTAAATGTCCTTAGTCGTGGGAATATCGAGACTGGACATCGATATTCCGGAGTAGACTAGTGTATATGTTTCGAGACCCCGACGAAGGGCGGTGGCCAGTCTCACAAGCCATTGGTGTTATGCCACCTAAGATAGTATACTGGTGCTCACTGGAGGTGAGTACACTGGACGGACTCACCGAGAACTTCTAGATGGTATTGTATCTATCGTCAGATGGAAGTTCTCGAGTGGTATTAGTATAGATTAGTGTTTTGACTTGAGTTCGTCATTTGTCTCGTGTGAGTTCCTACCGTCCTTTGATTACTACCCTACCACGGCTCAAAGGTGTCGTGCAAACAGGTTTTAGTTGGGTACAGTCCCGAGCCATATGGAGGTAGTGAGCGATTGTCGGGGATTCGTCTCTCCTGGTATTAGGAGTCGATGTCGCGCTGTGTTCGGTTGTCTATCACCTTAAATCTGTGGCTATGGTAGATGAGATTTATTGATATGAGTTCAGTAGTTTCTCGGTTGGTGATAAACCTGACTCCGACACGACTTATCGGGTTATTAGGGGTCTGACGTTTCTACCCCCTAGACCCAGTATGCGATACTCTTAGATGAAGAGACCGGACTGTATGGAGATTGTCACATTCAGGCTCAGTAGGGTACGGACGGACTTGATTGTCGACCTCCCTTTCGACAGATACTTGGGTAGCCGTTACGAACAACTAGTGCCGCTAACGTGCTTGTGGTTTATGGATTTATCCAGTAAATCACTGCCAGCGTATTGTCGAGTCTTTAGAGTCCCACACATTGGGTTTTTCCGGTTTAGGCGATATGATGTAGATGACGTATGTTGGTATATACAGGGTGTTCGATTAAATACGTGTACATGTTACACGGACTTTAATCGGACGGTTGATAATACTAGCGGTTTAGGATTAAGCCGGATTATTAAATCAGATTTTGATTTAATAATATATATATATATATATATATATATATATATTTAATATATATATTCTAGTATAATTGTTCACTATTCATTTTCTCTCTCTTGGCTATTCGTATTTTTGTACGAATACGTGTATATGTATTTTGATACGTATACTGGATTGTATTATGTATTTATACAGAATTTGTTCTAGAAGATGAACACTTCATTTGTTGATTTTTCTTTTATAGAAATTCAAAATTGAAGTGGAGGATGAGGTGTAAAGAAGTATGGTAGAGAGGTATGGTCTTGGTTTTAAATATTGTAAAATCATTTGTAGTTACTATTCTTTCATGGTTGCTAAAAGAAAATGAGCCATATTCTTTTCTGGACTTTGGTTTTTTCTACACAAAAACACTTAGCTATTTTCCATGGCTAAGTTTTCTTCACCTCCTCCTCCTTCTCCTTCACATGCTCTCTTGAGCACTAGAATAGAGAGAAAAGGATAGTGAAATATTCCTACATCCCCACTCTCCATTCAAAGAGAGCTTGGAGCGTCGGTCGCTTCACTTGGTAAAGCCGGAGCTTGAATCGGCTCTCTCAGGTGGATCATCTTCGGTTAGGGCGGTCGCCATTCGAGCTCGATCCGAACGACATATAAGAAGATTGGAGGAGTCTTCCACGATTGGGTGGACTCGCGACGAATGTAGTATTCCCTAACCATGCTTGCTAATTTGCCAGTTTTAGGCGTTTGGATCGATCGCTAGTTTTTAGTCTCTAGTTGCCCCCTTATATTTTTGTTTTCCGCTTCTGCATCGGCCGCGGTCTCCGCAGCGAGACCACTAGGGACTTATAGCCCATACCCTCCACCATTTCTCTTATCCACCTCATTTCATAATTTCTTTTTAAAGAAAAACCTGGAAATGGGGTGTCCACTTTCTAGAAGTATTCTTGTATGAATACGAGAATACGTCCCCGCACATACATGCTCGTATTCGTATCAAAATACGAATACCCAAGAGATAGAAAAATACAATGAATATAATACTAGAATATACATATCGAAATATATGCGTGTGTGTGTAAATTATTAAATCAAAACTTAATTTAATAATCCGACTTAAGCCGGATAGTATTATTATCCGCCCTATTAAAGTCCGTGCCGCTAGTATACATACTTAATCAGAACCCTGCACGTATTAATATACAGCCACTACATCATTTTGTCTGAACCGGGAAAACTATCTGTGTGTGATTCTAAAGACTTGACAATACGCTGCTAGTGGATTCAAGCACGTCAGCGACACTAGCTGTATGTAACGGCTACCCAGGTATTGAACGAAAAGAAGACCGACAAGCAAACTCATCTGTACCTCTACTGAGCCTGTTATGACAATCTCCATATAGTTCGGTTTGTTCGTCTATGAGTACCGCATATCAGGTATAGGGGTGGTTAAAGTCAGACCCATAATAACGCGATAATTCATGTCGGTGTGAAGCACATCACCCACTGAGAAACTACCGATCCAAATCAGTAATTCTGTCACGCCCCGCTTCCCAAAAGAAGGTGAAGGGTGACGTGGTATGGTCCGCAACCTAACTGTATTGAAGGTGGTCTATTCAATACAGTTACGTTAAGCGTATGAATATCTATAACATGCAGAATATGTACCAAAACAAATTAATAAAAGCGGAAGGCATTTATTTCCATTAACCAAACTTTATTATATCCCAAAAGAATGAGTAAAATAAACAAAATAGTTTAATTATATCGAAGAAGATTCAAAAGCCTCAAATATGTGGGCAACAAACAAAAATAAAACTAGCTAATCTTCCATCGCCAAGTCCGCATAATTTTCATTAGTAGACTCCACACCTTGATCCTCATCATAATACCCATCCTCATTTAACGGACATTCCAGAGGTATAGAAAAGAGAAAAGGAAAGTTCGTCAGCGAGCTACACTCGAGTAGGATTGCCTCATAAGGAAGTAAAAGTACAAAAACGAGCAAGTGTATATAGGTATGATGTGTACAGATATGATGTATATGGTTATAAGGGTATGAGGTGTATGCAAATAAGGCATGTTGAATGAGGTATATGTGAATATGGGTATGTTGTATGAGGTATCTATTAGGTAAAAGTTCGCATTAGTTTGTTAAACATGGGTCTGGATACTCGCGATTATTCCATTGTAGCCACGGAATAACAACTGGGGAAGTGAAATGTACAGTTTCACCTCCCGGGATCATGATCAAGTGGTAGGGGAATCCGAGTTCCGTATCTCCTTGCCTAATCAAACTACCCATCCCCATTATTCAGTGTAAAGGTTTTGACGAATTAGAGTTAGTGCGTATATCATCTAGGCATGGAATTTCCACATTGTATGTCATCCACATATTGGATTATTCACTCTCAAAGTAGGGTTAGTATTTGCCCGAATATCGGGTTAGTATTCGCGGGAATATCGGGTTAGTATTCGCCCGAATATCGGGTTAGTAGTAATCCACATATTGGACTGTTCACCCTGCCTGCAAGGATCTTCATTTATAAAATATTTCATACCTAGGTCTGTGCTTTCTAACCCTAACTGTATCATGTGTCAGGTATGTCGTAAGATCATTTCCAGATAGTTGATCTCATTTAATATGGTCTTTCACAACCACTCATTTTATCTTGTTACCTTTTAAAGTCTGTAAGGTGTATCATAATATTTTATAGAACTCTTAGTTAATAAAGATTATGGCATTTAATAATAGTTATTGTTTATAAGAAAACCATGATATTTTAGAGTAATTATAATTTTGGGAAACCCATGGTATTTTAGAGTTATGATATTTTGATTCTAGATTCTTTCATTTAAATAATACCGTAACATTAAATGCATGAAGGTTTTAACATCATATTAAAATGGGTTGCAAGATTATTAGCATGTCTAAGAAATCCTAATTGAAGAAGGTGATAGATCAAATGGTGAGAGGCGGATCCTACATTTGTTTTGAGATGAAGATTTAGAAAGCCGAAACGTCTCGTTGCTCTAAAACGCAAATATGCCCGCGTACTGATTTTTTCCTCGATGATTGGGTGGAACCACAGCGTCGGCGGCTTCGAGACGAAGGTCTGGGTATTTTTTTTCAGAATTTTCGGAGTTCTGTGATATGAGAAAAGTGATTGGGAAGGGCTGTATATATAGGGTTTAATCTCAACAATAAAATCCTAAAAAATCCATCAGAAACAACAAAATCCGCATCCCAAAAACTGTCACATCAGTCTCCAATCATAGCGATTAGATCTCGCAATGATTGCCGCCGTCGCCAGAGATTCGTGGCCATTGGATTCGTATCCAACGGCTCACGTTCACGCCTTCCGCGCAGCCACGTGGCACGTGAGGGATCACGCGTTTTCGCGTATTCCACACCACGTGGGCGCCGCAATCTCCCCTGAGCCATTGGATTTAAAATCCGGCAGTTCAGGTTTATCACCTTTTCTATTATATATATATTAAAATTTAAACCGTTTTTTTTATAAAACGAATTTTTTTTAGAATATTGTTTAAAATATTTTTTAAAATACGGAAAAATATGAGAAAAATCAGAAAAATATATTTTGTTGTTATCTTCAATTTAAAAATGATTTTGGGCTAAAACTAAATAATATTCTCATATCTATGATATTTTTTAGTTATTATCATTATTTAAAAATCTATTTTATCCTTGAAAATATTTTAATTTCGAAATAATCATTTTAATTAATAAAAATACATAAATTATTTTACGATATTATAAGATTCCATTAAAACATTTTAAGCTCAGAAAAATATAAATAGCTTTTAGGAAATTCCTTTAATTATATTTAAATGTTTTTAAAAATATTTACTAACATCATTTTTAAAAATAAAATCATTAAGATAAAATATTTTTCCAAGTAAATACGCAGATAAATACTTGGTACCATATAAAAGATTTTTTATTAGATATTAGAAAATACGGTCATTACAGATTCTCTTCCATCTTAGCCAAGGATTTCTGGTGATGGCCACCCATGCACAGCGTGACATCTACCCCCAATATTAGGAGAAACGAATCCCCGATGATCCGCTCACTGCCTCTATGTGGCTCGGGACTGTACCTTACTAAAACCTGTTTGCATGACTCATTTGAGCCGTGGTAGGGTAGTAATCAAAGCACAGTGGGAACTCACACGAGAAAAATGACGATCTCAGGTCGACAGACTAATCTGTACTCATGTCACCTGAAAACTGCTATTTGACAATAGGTATAATACCATCTTGCATGTTTCCGGCGAGTCCGTCCAGTGTACTCATCTCCAGTGAGCACCTGTATACTATCTTTGGTGACTAACTTACACCAATGGCTGTGAGACAGGCCATTGCCCCTCGTCGGGGTCAAGAAACGTATATACTAGTCTATTATGGAATATCGATGCCCGGTCTCGATATTTCCACGACTAGGGACATTTAAGGATTTGCTTATTGTTGGGGACTCACCCGCGCGCGCAAACGCATATGTTTTGGAAACAGATATAATTTTAAGGAAATGGATTGTGCACGCGAGATCGTTCTCGTTTTAAAATTTATAAACCGCAAGTGCATGGCGCGTTGTAGCAAGCCGGCAAGTACGGGTCGATCCGCAGGGAATTGTGTATTAGGTCTTGTTGTTTAAGGTTCAACAAATAACGAATGGTTGGTTTTGTCACTAAAATAAAGAATACGAAAACAAGAAAAGCAAGCAAAGAGGATAAGAAAGAAGTGGTTGTGGCTTTAGCTCGGAAGGTCGAATCGCAACGATTCCTTCGACGCTCCCTTGATCATGAGTTGTCCATCCTTACGTCGATCCCGGCATGAAGCATGACTTGTCAAGGCGGTTGCGAAGCATAAATCATCAAATTCCGATATTCGCCGCAAAACAAGAAACGAGTCTGTTTGTTCACTTACCGTTTGTATGTCCAAGCTTGAGCTATCTACACTAAGCACGAGGGTTAGCAAGCATACTACAACATCAAAAACACAAATTAGAGAGTGAAAGCAAATGATTTTAGTGTTGAGTTTGCTAAGTGTTTGTGATAGTATATAGTGTATGAAACCAAGAGATTTGTCAAGTCACTTAATCACAAAATACCATATCTAAACCTAGCAACCTTAACACTAAATTGATTTTAACTTAAACATTGAAATGGGGAAAGGGAGTGAATATGGTGTATGAGGAGGTTACAAAGTAACCATGCTTCAAATACCATATCACATCAATACATAAACAATCTTTAAGTTAGAATCATATATATAAGCACATTAAACATTAACAAAAGGAGGAGGAGGCAAACCCTTCATCTCATTTCCTTACCATTACCACAACCAAAGAGATTAGTTAAGCATGATAAAAAGAAAAGCAAAACAAGAACAAGAAGCAAGAAATAAAAGAAACAACAATATTATTAACACTTGAAGAAGAGGTACAAGATATTGGTAGCTTGTTCAACCTCCATAATGAAGCTCTCAAGAGAAAGCTTCAAGAGGGAAGAAGAAGAAGAAGAAGAAACCAAGTGATAGCCCACTCACTCTCAAGTTTAAACCAAAAACAAACAAAAACAAAAAGATTGAATATGTGCATGGTAGAGCCCTTCCCTTGCTCACTGGCTTTTATAGGCACCAAAAAATATTAAACAAGTAATAAAAATAAGGTGATGTGACTGCAAGGAAGGGACAGAGAAAAGATAGGGACAAATAGGGCAAGGAGGGCCGGCGAGCTCAGATTATATGATGGTGTGGCCTGTCAAAATCCGAGCAATGAGGCTCATATTGATGTGGTGGTCTCTTGTCAACTCCAATATCATCCTGGTGCCATTTGTTTTCTCTGTTTAAGCCTAATTTGCATTCAGACATTTGGAGGGAACATGATGCCATACATCACATCAAAAATTTTAGCATTTATTACCCATGTCCCCCCACATATGCCCATTAGTTGCACAATTCATCATTTGTGTGTGCCAAGGCAGCCCACCATGGTCCCAGCCAAAGAGTTGTATGTACACTTGTATTGTGTTGGACCAAAATTGTGTGCACACATTTATTTGCAAAAGAACTCTTTGGATATCGGTCGGTTTCCTGTTCTGCTTGCAGTGTCGGCTCCCAAACGCTATATCCGTGATATTGAGTTTGTTTCCAGTATTTAACCACGAACACCTGTAAACTGTAATTACTGAGCAGACACTAATTAATAGTGCCGATATATCACAAAATAGATAATGAATGAGTGTTATTAAAATACATTTTTCTGAGATGAACAAATACCCCCAAACTTATCTATTGCTTGTCCCGAGCAATACAAAAAATCCTAGCCTCACTTTCGCAGGGAACACGATTACACTGAGCATGTGCAACAAGCCGTTAAATCTCTAGGTGTCCCTAGTAGGAGGAGTGTTGTCTCCTGAGGATTTTCAGCGGATTACACCCACAAAATCCAGTCAAATTAGCGTCGTGGAGAAAACTGTTGATTCTAATCTTAAGGTTAGAGATCAAAGTTAGAAGTTCTATTACCCAAGTTAGAAACGTTAAACCCTATTTTCACTCCTCGCAATTTGTTTATCATAAGCTCATACGCGTCTTTTACCTGATTGTGCGGATAGTGTCCATAAAGTTTTAAGAACGTTGATTAGGGTCATCATGTCATAATTACATACCAGGATAAACTTCTGAAGGATCACACGAGTTTGAAAGGAGTTAAGATTTTCTCAAGTTTTTGTTCTCGAGTTAGGTTTCAAGTCAGAATTTCAATCGTTTTTAACAGAGAACCTAAGTCTTATTCTTCACTCCTACCTTTCACCTGTTTTTGTTCATACACACCTTTCGCTATCATGCAAAACGTCTTTAAATATAAACTTTCATATCTCCATAAAAAAACTGTTTTATAAGAAAACTTGTCTCCGCCAAGATTATTCTCCTACAAAGAACCGTGAGGATTTTTAACTCGGAGAGAACACTTGCTTAGCTTGTGTTATTTGGTGATTGAAAACTTAGCGAGTTTTGGGTCAATAACTCCCAAACCAGATGGTTTTAGGGCATTAGGTTTGGAGACACCCAAGGACTTAATTACCCAAGTTACCAAGGCCACAAACAAAAGACTCATTTTATTTTAAAAACGGAGATATAGCCAGTATTTCTTTTAAATCCAAAGACGTTACATGTGGATAAGGTGTGTAATTACTCCAATAAGATTCCAGATGGGTCATTTTTCAGACATATAGCTTCTATTAAAGCATCAATAAAATTCTTCATATCTACTTCACTGTATGAACTATTCTTGATATTTTGCTTAACTCAGAACAAACCCGCTTGATCCTAACGATGTTTATCAATTTTTAAAAGTTTTTCAGTCATATCAGACATTTATCAAATTCTCAAAACACATATGACACGTGTAAAGTGTTAGAAAAGACTTATATCAGCTATGGTTAAACACAAAGGAAGGTTATTTTTCGGGTCGTCAGTCTCACAACAAGAATTTAGTTATTTCTAACTTATCAACCGAACTGTCAGACTTCGAATCAAAGTTCGCCCGCTAGCTAACATGACAAAGATTTTATATTTTTGAAGAAAATTTTCAATTTCTATAAGTTTTTTAATATGTATGCAATGCAGAATATACACATGATGCAGCAAAAAAAAAACGCAGTGCTCACCCCCAAACCTGAGTTTTACGATGTCCTCATCGTTGCCCCCGTCTCCGGTAGCTAGACTTAGACATCACGGTGAGAATTTTATTGAAAGAAAAAGAAAAAAAAAACCTAAGACTAATTACAACATTTACAAGTTAAAAGAATTGGTTAGTCCAGAAATTAATACCAGCCATTTAAAGATCTTGTCTATATAGTGCAATGGCTGGTAAAAGAATATGTATATACAAAAGAAAAAGAAAAAGTATATGTTAAATGTTAGTGAAGGGCATGGGCATGTAAAAGTAGGGATCAGAAGACGTTGAAGATGAAGATGAAGTTTTGAAAAGGTCAAAGAATTGTTTCCTGGATGAATTGAATGTTCATAAAGCACATGTTGAGTTCCGAAGCCAGGTTTGTTTAAAAAATGGAGTTCATCCACAAAAAGCTCAGCAAAAGAAAGGTTTTTAGGATGTTCCCAAATTGATCCTGACTCAAACTCACCAAGAATATCATGTTCATCAGCAAATAGCTCCTCAAAACTAGACATGAAAGAATATTCTTCAAGACTGCTTTCCTCCCTATAATCTACCACAATTCTATTCTCATTGCTACAACTCATAATTCCCAATACGAGTTCTCCCTCATCACATTCACAAATGGATAGGTACATGTCATCCAAAAAAGTAGCTTCCCACACTAACGTTTCATCCAAAACAATATCACTAGGTGATACAAAAATTATGGGTTCCTGATCATTGATCTCTTCTGACAATCTATCCAAACCATACCCGTAAAAATCACAAGATTCCACCTCTAAAATTGGATTGCAAAAATCAGTCGGAGGTTTTTCTTGTGTGCCCTGATAACACTTAGTCAATTCAATTGCATCGTCATCTATGAAATCATACAAATTCAATTGATCGTTTATCTCACTCGGGTGACTTCCTAGATGACAGACATTAACACTATTGGGTTCCGATTGACTATGTTCACTCTTTAGAATCACTACAGATACATGCTCTTCAATTCTAGCCAAAGATTGAGCTTGAGCGTGAAACAATTGCTCAGACTCCTATATACACAGGGCTAGCGTTGCAGCTGTTTGATTATCGACCGCAATCATCACTTCAATACTTTTCTCTAAAACGGTCAACCTAGCATCTATCTCACCATCATTCCCTAAGGATGGGTCAGTTGTTTCAGGTAAGGAGGGTTGTGATGGTGGTGATGCTAAAGCAGTCAATCTGTCGACCTCTTTCTCTAAATCATCAATCATTAGATCTTTAATTGAAGTGGGACTGGGTTCAAGAGTGATAGGTGGGTGACCATTGTCAAAAATCTGGTATGGTTGGTCACCCCATAGAAAAGAAATTTTTTCATGAATATGGGAAGAATCTTGGCAATTTGAACAAATGAATTGGAACTGAGTATAAACAAAAGAATAAGAATCGTAAAAAATTGAATTAAATCGTGTATCACCCATATTAAAAAGAATTCACAGAAAAATCACACAAACCAAGAATATCAGACCCTTAATAGTTTATGTTATGCTAAGTCAACTAGATCTGCTCAAGAACCTGATTGTCGAAATAAAACTGTGTCGAGAAACGGGCTCAAGATATACGGATCACGAAGCCAGGTAAGTGTAAGAGATAAGGGGGGTTTTCCAATGCTATCGCAAAATTTCTTAATTAGATAACCCTTTCTCTTAAACACTTGCCTAGACACCCCATGAACGATATACTGTTAAGCGGTGTTCTAAACACAGTCAACTTCTCCTAATGAGCACGAAGTCCTTAAAATCAAAGTTCTAGTTGATTTTAAATTACTGTGGGTATGCAAGAATGCAGTTTTGTGATTTGTGGGCTAGGGAAAAAGGTGATGAAATCCTTTACCGTATCTTGTTTTGGTCTTTTGCCCTTAAATCCGTATTAAAATGCAAACGCACAATCAATAAAAGAATTCAAGACATTAAGCAATTTAAGCAATTCTTTTTTGTTTAAATTTAAGCGCTGCAAAAAAAATACGGTTAGTTCTCTGTTCAATTGGTGGCAAGTTTGTGCGAAAAATCCTGCAGAAGATAGAATAGTGGAATGCGTCGGATTCAAAAGGAATGTGTTAGGAAATACGTACCGATGTGATTTGGTTAAGAAAACCCCTTTGAAGTGATCCGAGTCTTTGATTGTTCGCTTGCGCGGGTCAAACTACCCGGATCTTTGTTACTATACTTCACTAACGTCTTGCAATTGTATTTGAGGCTCGCTCTGTACGATCGTTGGTCGTAATTTCTTAAAAACTGAAATGTCAGAAAAATACGATATTTAGTGTCAAAAAGCGATTTATATACCCCAATTCCTGCACACTCAAAATTATAAAAATAAAATAATAACACTAGAGTACGGACAACACACTGGAGGTCACACAAAAATAAAAAAAAATAAAAAACACCCTCATTGAGCCGACGAGCTCGAATTTTTCCTTGATGTTGTCGGCCAAAAGAAGTTGGTTTGTGCTAGAATTTTGTCTGAGTTCTCTAGGCTAGCCAAGTGCTCTTATGGTATAACTTGATTTTTAAAATAAATATCAGGGTGTTAGCAGGTCTGAAGGACAGAGAACAAGTTAGAAAAAAATTCGTATTGTTAGTTTTGAAAAAAATTGAGTTAAAAGTTAGTTTTGTTAGTAAGAACCAGAAATAATAATACCCAATATTACCAATTCTCCGGCAATGGCGCTAAAAACTTGTTGGGAACTCACCCGCACGCGCAAACGCGTATATTTTGGAAATGGATATGATTTTAAGGAAATGGATTGCGCACGCGAGATCGTTCTCATTTTAAAATTTATAAACCACAAGTGCACGGCGTATTGTAGCAAGCCAGCAAGTACGGGTCGATCCACAGGGAATTGTGTATTAGGCCTTGTTGTTTAAAGTTCAACAAATAACGAATGGTTTGTTTTGTCACTAAAATAAAGAATACGAAAATAAGAAAAGCAAGCAAAGAGGATAAGAAAGAAGTGGTTGTGGCTTTGGCTCGGAAGTTCGAATCGCGACGATTCCTTCGATGCTCCCTTGATCATGAGTTGTTCGTCCTTACGTCGATCCCGGCATGAAGCATGACTTGTCAAGACGGTTGCGAAGCACAAATCATCAAATTCCGATATTCACCGCAAAACACGAAACGAGTCTGTTTGTTCACTTACCGTTTGTATGTCCAAGCTTGAGGTATCTACACTAAGCACGAGGGTTAGCAAGCATACCACAACATCAAAAACACAAATTAGAGAGTGAAAGCAAATGATTTTAGTGTTGAGTTTGCTAAGTGTTTGTGATAGTATATAGTATATGAAACCAAGAGATTTGTCAAGTCACTTAATCACAAAATACCATATATAAACCTAGCAACCTTAATACTAAATTGATTTTAACTTAAACATTGAAATGGGGGAAGGGATTGAATATGGTGTATGAGGAGGTTACAAAGTAACCATATTTCAAAATACCATATCACATCAATACATAAACAATCTTTAACTTAGAATCATATATATAAGTACATTAAATATTAACAAGAGGAGGAGAAGACAAACCCTTTCATCTCACTTTCTTACCATTACCACAACCAAAGAGGTTAGTTAAGCATGATAAAAAGAAAAGCAAAGCAAGAACAAGAAGCAAGAAATAAAAGAAACAACAATATTATTAACACTTGAAGAAGAGGTACAAGATATTGGTAGCTTGCACAACCTCCATAATGAAGCTCTCAAGAGAAAGCTTCAAGAGGGAAGAAGAAGAAGAAACCAAGTGATAGCCCACTCACTCTCAAGCTTAAACCAAAAACAAACAAAAACAAAAAGATTGAATATGTGCATGGTAGAGCCCTTCCCTTGCTCACTGGCTTTTATAGGAACCAAAAAAGATTAAATAAGTAATAAAAATAAGATGATGTGACTGCAAGGAAGGGACAGAGAAAAGATGGGGACAAATGGGGAATTGGGGGCCGGCAACTCGGATTTTATGATGGTGTGGCCGACCAAAATCCGAGCAATGAGGCTCGTATTGATGTGGTGGTCTCTTATCAACTCCAATATCATCCTGGTGCTATTTGTTTTCTCTGTTTAAGCCTAGTTTGCAATCAGACATTTGGAGGGAACATGATACCATACATCACATCAAAACTTTTAGCATTTATTACCCATGTGCCCCCACATGTGCCCACTAGTTGCACAATTCATCATTTGTGTGTGCCAAGGCTGCCCCACCATGGTCCAAGCCAAAGAGTTGTGTGTACACTTGTATTGTGTTGGACCAAAATTGTGTGCACACATTTATTTGCAAAAGAACTCTTTGGATATCGGTCGGTTTCCTATTCTGCTTGCAGTGTCGGCTCCCAAACGCTATATCCATGATATTAAGTTTGTTTCCAGTATTTAATCACGAACACCTGTAAACTGTAATTAATGAGAAGACACTGATTAATAGTGCCGATATATCATAAAATAGATAATGAATGAGCGGTATTAAAATACAGTTATCTGAGATGAACACTTATAGACTACCCAGTTCTAACAAGTGTGATCGCCAAAATAACCCTGATTGTCAAGCAAGATTCCTATGGGCTCTATCAACATGTAACAGTAATCCGTAATACCACATTATATATGTACAAATGATAGAGATGAACCGGATAGCATAATATCATCTCGAGTAAGACTGTTCTACCCGTATATGTCCTCCCTCAATCATCATAATCACCTGTCTGTGATTACAATAATTGACTTGAGGGCGCTATAGCCAACAATCTCTCACCTGCACTTAAGGCTAATTATTGCGATGTCGCATACTCACAGCCCGTGTGCTACCGATCACCCAACTTTTATACTAATCAGTTTCGCAAAGTTTGTTTGCAAAACATTCGCGTTCGAGAAATAGCCTCAGTGAGTGGATCCGCTCCAATATTTCTATCTTTATCTCTCTATATCTCAATTTCGCGGAGAACGACTATCTCCCGAAATGAGCGATACTTGCCTTAGAATTTGTCAGGATAGCTGATGGGGCCATATTCATAAATGAACATCAAATCCAATAAACTACTTAGGCTGTATCCAATTACTGATGTAATCAGCACCCAACACTATGACCATCTCAATATCCTTCTAGAAAACTTATCCAACATACTGCACCTTAAAAGAGAGCAAACTATTATCTCTCACAGCCTCTCTATCATCCATGTCACTTTGGAAGCCTAAAACAATAACCGCCTCTCACAGGAGGCTGTTGTTACCATATACCAAGAATATCCTTTTATATTCATAACTGCTTCCCAATATTTCTTCAGGATTGAATTAATATATGCTTATTGCAGTTAGTGTAAAAACAATATCTTGTATGGTACTTGACATTTTATGATTGACTCAATTGCCTAAACAAGTGATATGTCAATCATGCAGATCTCTCTCCTCATCAGTCTACAAGACATCTCTTTAAAGAGGGTGACTTCATCACTTGCGGGTACACCACTACACTAAGAGTCGTCCATTCTAAAACATTTTAGAATAGTGTCAAAATACCCGAATTGGGACATTTCCCAAATTTAGATCTAAAATCATAGATATAGTCACCAGAATCCCTGATATTTTTTTCAGATCCTATGTGTAGAAACACCTTGTGACAACCACAGTATAACTGATTGTAGTATAGGAACATCGTTTTCTATCAGGAGTACGTTATTCAAATACCAGGACATCACTCCATACTACCTTCTTATCAGGTCCATCTGTTGTTCTGATGAAGTCAAATTCTATGATTGTCACACCAGGAATAGATGATCTATCTCCACTATACTTGCTTTAATCTATATAAATAGATATAAGCTACTGGACCACCACACTTGCGCTGCTCCCACTGACTACAACAACCCTCTGACAGAGTCATATACATGTACACTTCTAAAACTAATTTAGAACGACGTTATACTCATCCACCTGCCAGATCTCATAGTATAAGACAGTAGTAGTGACAAGCTTGGATCATCAAAACCTCCTTGTCACCGTCTTTGAGGAGACCGAAGTACCTCTCGAGTGGCTGGGGTTACCCACCAAATCTGTGAAGTGGTTAATAGATTGTTGAATCCAATTGTATACATAGGTTCTACCAAATTTTCAATAACCATTTGTGGTTCTGGAATAACTTTCAGTTCTACCATACTCCCATTAATGTTTTCTGAAAAGAGTTCATTTTACTAAAGAGGTGGCGAGTCAAGAACAATATAACTATTGATTCTGCAAATGGTAGAATGTTAACTCTCGTCAAAGTCCGGGATAACCCACAAACCGCCATTACTGAAACATGGCTCAAGTTTATCCGGATTCTGGTTTTAAGTATAAGCTGGACAACTCCTTATACCTTAACATTGTTAAGATATGAATCCATTCTATATCCAGTTATATTAATTAAATTTAATTTAATTTCGAACGTTTAAAATGATGAAATAATAAACACTTACTCTACATATTTAGCAAAACATTCGCTGTTTATCAAGATGTACGCATGTACACTGGCCGCGAGATCGTAAAACATGTTCTTTAACCTTCCTGCTCCAATTGGACCATCAGGAACACTCTGCGGTTTGTTCAGCATCATCATGACATCGTCGTTCAGGAAACGAGCACAGAAGGACGTGACTTCTTCCAGGAGATAACCTTGAGCAATCGAACCTTCAGGACGATACTTGTTGCGGATATAGTTTTTTAAAGTTAACAGATAGATGATGAATTAATAATTCATGATAATTCTTTGCAATTTAAATGATGAATAATAAACGTCAATAATACCTCTCAATTGGATACATCCAACGGTATTAGACCGGACCGCCAATCCTGACCTCGGTTGCCAGATGGAAAGACAAGTGAACAATAATGTCGAAAAAGAAAGGTAAAAAGATAGTTTCAAGCTTGCAGAGAATCAAAGGAATATCTTTTTCGAGTTCTACTATCTCATCGATGTTCACGTTTTTGGAACACAATTGACGAAAATACATGCAAAAGTCGTTAAGCACGAGACCAACTTCTGGTTTTATGGATGCTCTGAGGCATAAAGGAAGAAGATGTTGCATCAATATGTGGTAATCGTGCCTCTTGAGTTCTATGATTTTTCCATTTTCTACCTGCACCTGTTTAGAAATGTTTGATGAGAAAGTGTCGGGGACTTTCAATTCTTTCAACATACGTAAGAACCACCGCTTCTCTTCTTTGTTCATGTTGTAGATTGTCAGTGGGATCTCGTAATAACCCGGTTTACCAGCCATATGTCGAGATTGCAATTCTTTTCTAATGGACAAACCATCCAAATTCGTCAAATCACGACGGGTGTTGAGATTGTCCTTCGTTTTTCCATCTTTACAGAGAAGAAGATTGATGATGTGCTCGGAGACGCCCTTCTCGATATGCATGACATCTAAATTGTAGCGCAGCGGTAGATTAGACCAGTACGGAAGCTGAAATAAACCACTAAGCTTCTTCCAGCCAGATGGGCATGACATTACATCTTTGTTCTGTTTCTTTTCGAATGTAATAATCTGATAACATCTCCATTATTGCAATATTTCGTTACCGGACAATAATTCAGGCGGCATACCGGTCTCCATCTTGCCATTGAATGTTTCTTTATTCCTTCTAAATCTGTGAGTTATAGGCAAGAATCATCGGTGACCCATAAACGACTCTTTCCCGCTAAACATCAAGCGTATGCTGCTCGTATGAATATGACAAACAGGGTAAGCAAGTTTACCTTGAGTTGTCCACCCCGACAGCATGCCGTAAACAGGAAAATCATTAATCGTCCACAACAAAGCAGCACGCATCTAAAAAAATTGTTTACCATCTGCGTCATAGATTCACACACCATGTTTCCACAACAACTTTAACTCATCGATCAAAGGTTGAACGTACACGTCGATGTTTTTCTCAGGAGACAAGGGACCGTCAATTAAAAGCGCCAACATAAAATAAGACTGCGTAATAGCCCTCCATGGCGGCAGGTTCTATATAGTCATCACAACGGGCCAAGTACTGTGAGTACGCCCACCGCGAACAATCCCAAATGGATTGAAACCGTCGCTCATAATTTCTAGCCTCACGTTATAAGGGTATGCACTAAACGAAGGATGTTTTGTATCTAAAACTTTCCATGATATCGAATTTCTAGGATGACTCATTTTCCCCTCTTCACGAGGCGCTTTAAAGTGTCACTGCATTTCGGACGCTGTCTGCTCACACATAAATAACAGTCTCGGTATTAACAAAAAATGATGAAGAATCTTCACGAGCACATCACTCGAACGGGAGTCTTTCTTAGGCTTGAATCGGCTTTTCCCGCATAATGGGCAACTTTTGAGTACGACGTGTTCTTTCTGGAACAAAACGTAGTCATTCTCGCATGCATGTATCTTCTCACATTTTAGGCCGATATTTGTGATTATCTTTTATGTCTCGTACCATTTCGGTGTCACTTCATTTTCATTAGGAAAAGCTTCTTTCAGCAATACTAGGAGATCGATGAAAGACCGGTCACTCCGTCTGTTCTTGCACTTGATCTGGAAGAGACGTACGAAAAAGATAGTATTGAAAACTCTTTGCAATTTGGATATAGAGGGATTCTCGAGGAATCCTTGTACTTCTCCAATAACGCGGTTTCGGTGCTTTCTGTATTATAAGGAAGTCCAGCGGTATTTACAAGCCCATCTATGTCATCGACCGGTGCGAACACAGTATCATCGTCTTCGACTGTTTCGTCTTCTTCAAACTGTCATTCCTCCTCTTCTTATACTATCATTTGTCACTATTCGATTTCCGCTTCAATGAATTCGTTTTCCATCTCTTGCGCTGGCCCTCCATCGTTCTTTTCTCCATGAATATCCCACTTAGTGTAATCTCTAAGAAAACCGTTTTTCACGATGTGTAACTCAACATTCGACTTCTTCTGCAATCGCGTGTTCATACATTTATAGCATGGACAATAGATTTCGTGCTCTTTCGGTATCCCAAGACGTGCGTAGGCAAAATCGGAGAAAAAGTAAACACCGTTAAATAAAAAAAACAGCGGCTCTCGAGAAAATGTCGACGTACATCTAACTCTCGTCGTAAAGTTACGGGAATGCCATATTGGAAGAAAATGGAGCGTAGTAAGGTTCGTATAGATAAGAGTCATGGAATTAAGATTTCATGATAAATACGAAATAGATAGATAATAAGAAGCGTTAGTGTTACGTTGAATTGACGACTTCATTAAATTTAGTTTCAATTGTTAATGGATTGGGCTATCCTCCAACTCCTATTAAGAACTTTCTATTTCCAATCTCGTCCAACTCCTATTGAGAACTTTCTCCTTCTAATCTCAAAACTTGAGAGTTGGAATCTTCTTCCAAGAAAAATGATGATAATATTAAATGTTCTTTATTAGATGTCAAGGGTAACGGTTGTAGGGGTAAGGCACTATCCCATTAACAATATATAAAGCATACATCAATTCACTTGTGTTTTCATCATTTTTGAGAAAATTTCGGCAGTATCTTCCCGCTGTTCTTCGAGTACGCTGTAATAAAACAGATAATCGTTTCAATATTGTGAAACGCCATTGAAAAGAACATCTAATTTATCGTTGTATACGGAAAACCAGCGAAAAGGTACCGACGAAATATCTCAAAACAAATGAAAAACACAAGTGAATACAGATGTCTGCTTTATACATTCCTAATTTGTCCACACGGGACAAATCTATCGATTGTCATACGATTGAATATTAATTTCCGTCACATAGACTACTTGACGGTTGTTAAAAACCAAACGATACCGTCCGATATTTAACAACTTTCGTGTGGTTTTATATCATGACGAACATCGCACGTATGTTAACTGATAGACGGAAACTAAGTCGCGTTTTGATTTTCATATATGATTAGCTACGATAATATGAAAATTTCATATTTTTATCGAGTATCATACGCGCAAGTTTAATATTTAACTTGAACTAGTTTTACGTTTACATTTCGATTTCAATGTGTTGAAATTTTTATTTTGGAGTAAAGGTTTTAAAACTTAGGGTTTTCTTAATCGAATTTAAGATTTTAGATTTAGGGTTGGGATTAGGGTGGTATTTGACAAGGGTTCAATATAGAGAATATTGATCGAAGATGAATTATGGTTTGGCGTTGTACACGTGTGTGCGCGTGCGTGCATGTGTGTGTGCGCGCGCGCGCATGCTTGTGTGTGGATGTGTCTTTATGTATATTACACTAAAATACCCTTAACTATTGGGGGTTTTCATAAAACTACTTCAACAAATTTAAATAAATAACTCATATTTTTAATTAACTAAGTTAATATAAAATTCACTAAAATACCCTTAATTATTGTTGTTTTCACTAAATTATGATTAATTATTTTTACTACAACACTCTTTCGCTCAACTTTATTTTTTAACACTAAAATTCCCTTAATTTTTATAACTATATCACTAAAATACCCTTAACTATTCTTTCATTTCACTAAACTAAATATCCCCAACCCCAACCCTTAACGTTAACCCCAACCCTAACCCTAACCCCTAATTAACTATCCTAACCGCTGACCCTAATCCAAACCCAAAACCCTAACTCAGTCTCCAACCCTAAACCCCTAATTAACCATTCTAACCGCTGACCCTAACCTTAATCCAAGACCCTCATTCAATCTCTAACCCTAACCCAAAACCCTAACCCCCTAAGTAGCTACCAAATCGGCCATAAAATTGGAATTAACCAATTCAACAAATTAAAAATCGGCCATAAAATTGGGTTATACTTACCTCTTTAAGACAACGGAAAAGAGAGAGCCCGAGAAACGGCGGCAAAGCGCCAAGATCGGGATGGTCTACGGCGTCGATAGGGAGCGGCGACGGCGAAGCGGCGAGGGTTTCAAACGGCCTCAACTACGAAGGCGAGCAGGCGTGCTCTTCGACGGGGCTCGACGGTGATGGCGGCGGTGGAATCGACCACAAAGGCGGGAGAAAATTTGAGGGGAGGGAAAAATTTTGGGAGGAAAATGAAAATGTTGGGGCTAAAATTTTGGGGATTGGGATTTATCACGAGTGGGGTGTAGGGCCCGTCACTCGTAAAGATTTAGTCACGGTGATACTCTTGATTAAGTCATAGAGAACCATGACGAATAATTTTTCACTGTTTAAATCGTGGCCAATTCCTCGTTACTGTAAACCCCTTTTGTAGTAGTGGGACCGCATGGAGAGCCGGTGGTGGCGATGTCGATGGATGAGGATATTAATTTCCAGGGAGTGATGAAGAAGAATGAGGTCGAGACCGTAGGCAAATCTTCAGGTATTGGTTATACTGGATCGGTGCAATCGAGGGCGCCGCAGTTTACGGGATCGAAATTAGCGGCACCGCCTTGGTTACTAATGGCTTTGCACATGCAAGATTACCTATATATATATCTTGTTAAATTCTGTAATAAGTGTGGCTTGTTTCCAAATTGTGGCATGAATTATATATTCATGCATTGTTGTATTTGATTTCATTTGTTGAATTTTACCAGAATAATTAATGTCAAATTAATTGTTTTCAAGTTAGTTTTCAGGCAAAGTGAATGATCTTATTTATATATATTGTTCAAATGAAGGCCGGGAAAGCTTGTGTTAAGCATTTATATGTGATTAATTGGATCGTGCATGAAAAGTCCAGTTTGAATTTAGGCCAACTTAATTATTTTTTATCTTTTTTGGGAGTGAGCAATTAGCATAGGAATGTAGGGCATGCAATGCAACTTCCCATATTATATATAGACTTTTTATATATCATGTCTTATCCATATATCCCAGGTATATTCCGGGTTTGTTCGAATCTTGTATGCCTCGACATTCTGCTGGGTTTGTTCGAAACTTGTATATCTAGCTTGACATTCTTCTTTATAAGGAATGCTCATGATGTGTTGGATGGTATGTGGGGATCAATATCCGTGCACCATACTGCTATTATATATTGCTTTCTTATTAAAACGCGTCGCATTGTTTCTAAGAGAATATTGTCTTAAGTTCAAAAAGAAGACACTATCTTAACCTACACAACAGTCTGTTTCGAGCAAAATAAATGAAATCATAAATGCAATAACTATCAGAAATCCAAACCCCTTTGTATATATGTTTGGTTTTAGAAACTGAAAATGGGAAAGGATAGATAGAGCATTATTTGTCAATTAAAACAAGCTGATGTTGTATAATCGGTTCTGTTTATTCTTATTATTTTCAATCTTCCATTGTTAAAATATTATTTATCAAATTACATTTCTTATTTTTCTAAGGTTGTCTTCATCCAAGCAGTCCATTCTGGTCCCCTCTTTTCTTTTCTTTCTTTCTTTTTTTTAAAGAAAAAAACGGATAGGGTAAAAAAGTCCATATCCAGATAAAACATTTCATTCAGGTTATGAAATGGGGGGATGGTGGAGGGGGGATTACATTAGAAAAAAAAAGAAAAAGAATGCAATAATGTATATGAATCTAATAAGAATTTACCTTTCAATTAAGTTAAATAACATTAGACAATCCATTAGATTCAAACCTAGTTTATATTCTACATAGAGAATATTTCTTATCAATCCAAAACACCTGGAGGGCATTGATATTGTGAAGTACAACCAACGAAGATAACATTATTCATTTGAAAACCGGCAAAAACTAATTAACATTCCACATTGAATCGCATGGCGCTATGATAATTTGCTCCCTCAATCCCACCAATTCCATGTAAATTCCTAACAAACATAGAAACATGAGAGTGCATGTTGAAGTAAAATTAACTCTCTCAACTTTCACCCTTAATTAAGTTTAGAGTCTTTCCTTCTCTCGATCTGTTATAGATTTGAATATTTAGAGAAATTTTAGTAATTTCATTTTTTTTAAAACTCCACATACAGAAAGATCAATATTACAAATGCAAAAATACCTGTCAATTCTCTTCATATATATCTTCCAAACTTAAGCAATGCGCGCGCGCGTGTATATATATATATATACACACACCAGTACCAGTCTTGGAATGAGATCCAAGTCATCACATTACTTGCAAAATACAAACCCTACCACAACTTCATCTCGATCACTACAAGTTAAATACCCTAATCTCATCCCCAACATTCCTCACCTCCATTTCATCTCATCAATCATCCATTAATTTATTAACAAACCTTAATTTAATTTATTTCTCCATGCCCAACTTTGCCTTCCCTTACTTCTCACCACCACCTCCTCAATTTCCGAAACCCACTCCGCCCCGCCTCACCGGTCACCTCCGCCAGCCACATTTTCTCCACACCCCCCCCCCCCGAAGGTGACCCCACCTCCACCGCCTCGTAAAATGTCACAACCACCGACCCCAAAGATGGCCCCACCACCACCTCACGTTGTTCCGCCGCCAGCTCCTCATCACACAGTCATTATCGTGGTCTTCGTTTCGCTCGGCGGGGTTTTCTTTCTCGCATTCCTCGGTGCCGCTCTATGCTGCTTTCTCAAGAAGAAGAAGAAGAAGATGGTTCAAGAAGAAGACATGGTGAATGTATCGGACCATGTTCATATTCACAAGACAGTCGTTCCAGGACCGCCTGGGGAAGAAGTCGTCGCCATGGCAATTGATGAGGACATTAATGTTCAAGGAACGATGAGGAAGAACGATGTCGATATTCTCGAGAAAGCGTCAGGCATCGGAGTTGCGAGAGAGCCAGCCACACGCTTTGAAGGAAGAATCAACGGCCGGAGCGAGGACACACCAATATCTTCTTGCATCACTAAAGGATTGAATGTATTATGATAAATTACATGTTGTTGATTAAATATTGATTGATTGTGAATAATGGAATAATGTTTGTTGAATATATTTATATATATTTGCATGTAAATAGCCTATATATGACTCATGTTGCTCAAAGGAACTCTTGGTTTCAAGCTGCTAATGTTAACAGTTGCTTGAGTCATTTTCTTCAATGCAGTCTATGAGAATACCAGTGCCAAACACAAAATAGGGAAGAGAACAAAAAATTCAAATCCAAACATTTAATTTTGATGCAAGTACAATCAAATATTAATGTGTATTTTAAGATGCAATTCCTTAAAAGACCACTAGTTACAGTAATATATTCATTTCTGTGATGAGGTGAGAAAATAACTTCCAGGCTAGCTATACATGTTGGAGTTATGCTAATAAATACACAAACCTAAAGCTAATAAGTTACTAGCTATTACATATGTATAACACATATAAATAAAAATAACCCCCTAAGCTTGGTGCTATTTGTGAATACAAACGTTAAACAAGTGAGGATTCTCATCAATTCCATTCTATTTTGATGCTATTTGTGAATGCTAACCCCACATCAAGATCAAAACACCGTAGGCATCGCAATTTGACTCTATTGGCTACCGTTAGATCATGAATATTATCAATACTATGTGCTCAAAAAAGCACCGTCCCTAATCCAAATTGAAGCAACATTAAAGTAGAGATGGCCAAAGGGCAGACTTACCTCGGAAAAGAAGAAGAGGAGCAAGGCTTGGCGGTTAGAAGAGCACGAGAGAGAGAGAGATACGCAACCCTGAAGAGTGCGTAAAAATGTTACCCAACTTAATTTGTCTTTGCGTAAATTTGGGCAGGATTTCAAACGGTTAGGTAAATTATTGCTCAACTTTCAATGCATCCATTTTTTCATCGACTTTATTTTCCTATTCTTCTCTACATTTTTTATAACGGGTCCAACCACTACTACAATAAGGGGTTGTCCCTATGGGTATAAGAATCCGTAAGGGCAACTTTTTATTGCCCTTACGGATTAATCCGTAGGGCCATCAGTTTGTTCCTACGGTGCCCTACGGATTAATTAAAAAATATTAAAATGTAATCATTAATTTGACCTTACGGAGCCGCAAAAGAAGGCCCTACGGATTAATCCGTAGGGGTATCAAAGGCTTATTTATAAAAAAAATATAAACCATAGAAATTTCCTCATCGTTCCCAAAATTTCCCAACTCCCTTCCGCCCACGCCTCCTCGCCATCACATCCGCGCGCGCCTCCTCATCGTCGGTACACCATCGTCAACTTCCTTGTCGACACCACATCCCGCAAGCTCCGGCGGTGGAATCTTTGGCAATGGAATCATCGTCGACTTCCTCGTCTCGTCGACAGTGGAATCTCCGGCCTCCTCCACCTCGTCGACAGTAGAATCGCCGGCAAAACTACTACTAAGGTGAGTTAATTTTAATTTTTAACTTATAATTATTCTTTTATTTGTGTTATTGTTGATTTTAGGGTTACTACTAGGGCTTAGAGTTAGGGTCCGGTCTAGGATTTGGGTTAATTAGGTAGGGTTAGGGTTAGGGTTAGGGTTAATTAGGTAGGGTTACGGTTAGGATTAGTTTGGGTTAACTAGGTAAAATAGGGTTGGTGATGATTAGGGTTAGGGTTTGGGTTAATTAGATTAATTAGGGTTAATTTCGGTTAGGGCTAGAGTTAATTTGTGTTGGGGTTTGGGTGATGCTTAGGTTTAGGTTAATTTGGGTTAGGGTTTAGGCTAGGATTAATTTGGGTTAATTAGGTAAAATAGAGTGTATTTGTGTTAGGGTGTTGATTAGAGTTAATTTGGGTTAATTGGGTTAATTAGTGATAATTTGAAGGCTTAGGGTGTTTATTAGGGTCAATTATATTAATTTGGGTTAATTTTAGGCTAATTAGAAATAATTTGAGTTAGGGTGATGATTAGGGTTAATTATGTTAATTTAGGTTAATTAGGGTTAGGGTTTACGGTGTACTAGTTCCTTCAGCATGATACTCGATGATAACGTAAACGCACAATTTTACCGTTAACGCAAGAAAAATTTATCCTAAACTAAAAACTTCGAACCCTTAATAACGAAACATAAACGTAAAACCTATTCATATTAAATGTTCAAGTTAAAACCAATATATGATACTCGATGATAATATGAAACTTTTATATTCCCATCGATACTCATATGTAAAACCAAAGCGCGATTTAGTCCCCGTCTATCGGTTAACATACGTTTGATATTCGTCGTGATATAGAACCATACGAAGGTTTTAAAATATCGGACGGTATAGTTTGGTACTAACAACCGTCGTGTAGTCTATATGACGAGAAGATTCAATCGTATGATAACCGATAGATTTGTCCAGTGTGGACAAATTAGGAATGTATAAAGCAAACACCTGCATTCACTTGTGTTTTCATTCATTTCGAGTTATTTCGTCGGTATTTTTCCGCTGGTTCTCCGTGTACAAAGATAGATTAGATGTTCATTTCAACGCTGTTTCACAGCATTGAAATGATTATCTATTCTATTACAGTGTACTCGGAGAACAGCGGGGAGGTGCTGCCGAAATTTACTCGAAACGGATGAAAGCACAAGCGAATGGGTGTTTGATCTATACATTCTTAATGGGATAGAAGCCTTACCCCCAACAGCCGAAACACACACATACAACACGAATACATAACAAACGCACACACAAAGCACATACACACTAACAACCCTACACTTAAGCAAAATCATAAATCGAAACACACATACACAGAATACAACTCATATTTGGGTATTTTCAAATCTAACTTTTTTAATCGATAATTTATTCTTTTCAACGATAAACTTGCATCTACGGATTTTTTTCTTTGTCGGTAACCATCCCGTTTTTAGATTTCTCAATATAGTCATCATAACCTACAATTTATATATTATGCAGTCTAACATGGCCCATGAGTACATCAGAGTTAAGGACTGAATGTACGTGGATTGGAAAAAACGTATGCAACCTAAGTTTGTCGCAGGAGTTGCTGCTTTCATTAAATTTGCACGCTCACATAATAAGATCGTGTTAGAGAAAATTCTCTGCCCGTACGATAGAAGTGGGAATAAGTACTGGCGGAAGGTAGAATTCGTAGAGCTTCACATTATAAAACATAGTTTTACTAGAATTTATACAACTTGGTTATATCTGGCTGTTCCTCACCGGAGGAACTATCGTCTCGCTCGTGCTGCTGCCCGGGCCCAGGCTCGTGCTGATGTCGTCGAAGGTATATATCGAACTTCAATTTTCGTTAAACCTTGATTTTTTAATACCACTTTGTCTTAATATTGATTGTCTTGATATTTCTTGTAGATGCAGGTCAGTCCCATCCCGAGAGGGGGACTCGAGGGCCGAATCACTCCCACAGGCCGATGCCCGACAGAGCTAGGGAGGAGGCAGCATTCCCCCTCTTCTTTACCCCCGATTATCGCTATACCGGCGATTATGCTGAGAGGTTCGGTTGGTATATAGGGGATGAGAGCCGCCTCGTGAAGAAGTATCCACTTCACGTTGAGTTGGGCGATCAGCACCGACGCTCATTCGTCCTCTTCTGGGATCAGGCTCGGGTATTAATATATATTTTCATTTGATTTATCCAATATATTTATTATTATTTAACACTTGCAATTTAAATACATCGTTTTTTTGTATTTGCAGTTGTATTACGACTTTCAGCCTATACCCGACCCTGATCATCCTGAAAGAGTCCTCGATCTTCACGCTCTGTACCATGGTCTGATGAAGAACATGCAATCAAAGGTCCGATACAATAGGAACGAGCTGAAGATCAACTGCTATTCCCTGTGGATGGCGACCCCCGAGGCAAAGAGAGCGGCTCTCCTACATACTCCAGCCTTTGCGAGAGTCGACGTATATACATGGCCTTTCTTGTGCCAATATTTCGACTCTCAGCGAAAACAGGTTTGTAATTTAAATGTAATTCATTGTTTAGTGTATAATTTATTTTTTTGTGTTGCTTAATTAGAAAACTAAATCTGAATGTGTTGTGCAGAAACAGGCCGATCAAAATAAAGAGAATAGGAAGTCGGCGAAGAGGGGTCGCCCCACTTATACAGGTGGCTCGAGAACATTACTCCTGTCTGTATGATGTTTTTCGTCACCCCATTGAGATGGGAATGCGCACGCGCTTGTCAGGCACATCACAGATTCCCCCTGCCTAGGGTAGGCCGGAGTTTATTGATTGTGGGGATCCAAATCTCCGGCAACCGCGGACTAAGCTGCCATTAATTATCCCTCGCTTTTGGAGCAAGAGAACCTCCGATTGATGAGTTAAACTGGTCATGCGAACTCAATGTGCAGTGTTGTATTTTGAAGGGTTTGGGATATATCGGGGGCCCCACAGAGTTTTTACGGGGGTCCCGCTATCCGGATAGCGGGCTGGGGGTCAAGGGGGCTAGCAGCCCCCTTGCGGGGTGCGGGGCAGCGCCCCATTAGAAATTTTTTCTAACGAGGGACAGTGTTGTAGAGTATGTGTGTATGTGTATATGTATATATAAATATATATATATATACATATATATATATACATATAAAATGGGGAGAAGGCATCCAAAGGATGCGTGGAAAAAAGCGCCAGCACCTCACGTGCCAAGCATGTGGGCGCTCGGGCGCTAGCGCTTTGGGCGCAAGGGCGCTAGCGCATCACGTGCCAGGCACGTAGGCGCTCGGGAGCTAGCGCAAGGGCGCTAGCGCTTTGGGCGCAAGGGCGCTAGCGCATCACGTACTAGGCACGTGGGCGCTAGCGCTTCGAGCGCAAGGGCGCTTGCGCCTCACGTGCCAGGCACGTGGGCGCTCGGGCGCTAACGCTTTGGGCGCTAGCGCTTCGAGCGCAAGGGCGTTGGCGCCTCACGTGCCAGACACGTGGGCGCTCGGGCGCTAGTGCTTTGAGCGCTTGGGCGCAAAAAGGGAGTTGGTCCCTTCACTGGGAGTTGTACTCCTAGAAAGAATATACTTATTATTTTGTGTGTGTGTGTGTATTGAGGAGTTAAACTCCTAAGGTATTCTTGGAGCTGATGAAGGGGCTTCTCCCTTGAGTCCTGGATCTTCCCCAAAGTGGGGTCTTTGGAGATGGGCCTCCTTCCTCCTCCTCTGTTGGTTGGATCTTGAAGAACAAGAGGGGTGAGATTTTAAAAATCCCTCCTTTTTAAGATCTGATGGAAGATCCGAGCTCCCCTTTGTGGGTTTTGTGGTAAAAAACTATTTAGTTTTGGAAAAGAAAGAGTAAAACTCTTGATTTAATTCAAAAGAAAGAAGAAGGTTTTGAATCATGAAGAAGGAGAAGATCACAGATCTTGATTCTTTTGGGAGAGAGAAAAAGTTGTTGAGAGATTTTCATTATCTTTGCCTTTATTGGCTATACACTTTACATATAGCCCTTTAGGCTTTTCAAAATGGCATTTTGCCTATCCCATGGCTCATGTGTCATTTCTTTTTGCACATAAGCCATGAGCTTTACAAAAATTTGGCTTTATGCCCATTTTTCTTACATTTATTCGTAAAATAAAATAAAATAAATACACCAAAAATTATTTATTACCAAATTTTTATCTTGGTATGGGGGAGGCTGGCCGCTCCATGTTCGGCTCGACTCGGGCATTGGCCCACTTGACCTGGGCTTAGGCCCACTTGGTTTGGGGTTGACTTTGATTTTGACTTGGTTAACCGGGGTGTAAATTTCGACCCCAACAAAGTGCCCCCCATCAATACATACACACATCATCTGTGGGTCGTATGCATGAAATTGATGGATCTTCTTTCACATGGAGGCGACTTGATTTGGTTCCCGCTTTTTGGGAAGCTGGCACAGCCCTTTTTACGACATGGACGGTCGGTGCTGCCCTTTTAGCGACGAGGACGGTCGATGCTGCCCTTTTGGCGACTTGGACGGTCGGTGCTGCCCTTTTAGCGACGTGGACGGTCGATGCTGCCTTTTTGGCAACTTGGACGGTCGGTGTTGTCCTTTTAGCTACTTGGACGGTCGGTGCTGCCCTTTTTGCGATTTGGACGGTCGGTGCTGCCTTTTTTGCGACTTGGACGGTCGATGCTGCCTTTTTTGCGACGCAGACGGTCGGTGCTGCCCTTTTTGCGACTTGGACGGTCGAAGCTGCCCTTTTTGCGACTTGGAAGGTCGGTGCTGCCCTTTTTGCGACGTGGACGGTCGGTACTGCCCTTTTAGCGAATTGGACGGTCGGTGCTGCCCTTTTTGCGACTTGGACGGTCGATGCTGCCCTTTTTGCGACTTGGACGGTCGGTGCTGCCCTTTTTGCGACGTGGAAGGTCGGTGCTGCCCTTTTTGGTCGGTCGATGCTGGATTTGACTTGCTCCGCTCCTAGCGGTGTCAGGGATGAAGTTAACTTGTTTTCGAGGTGGAGTTTGATTCTGCCAGGGAGGTCATTGGTTGTTTTTCTGATTTGATGTGATTTGGGTTGACATCAGCACCGCTGCACTGGAATATGGTACCAGGAGCGAATCATCATCTGCCATGAAGAGATTTCTCTCGTTCCCAGTTTAACGACTTAGGGGTCATCTGTTCCCAGTTTAATGACTTAGAGGTCATCTGTTCCCAATTTAAAGACTTAGGGGTCTATTGGATTGGAGTTTGGAATTTTGGGATTAGGGTAGCATCAGCGTTGCTAACACTGAAGCACATGTGCCAGGAGCAATTCATCATTTGCCTTTTCCTGTTGGGGAGCAATGGCTTAAGAGACAGGTTTAGGTCCCTATCACGTAAGTCTTTTCAATTTTATGAGCCGTAAGGGTCCCATAAAAGCATTTTCTCCCTACGAGTCGAAAGGATCTCGTAGATGTGCTTTCTCCTTAGGAGTCGTAGGGACTCCCAAGTGTGTTTTTCCTTCGTGGGTAGTAAGGATCCCACGAAGGTGTTTTCTTATGAGTCGTAAGGATCCCGTAAGTTTGTTCTCCTCATGTATCGTGAGGACACATGAGTGGGTCTTCCCAAATGGAGCATAAGTCCAAGGGCGGAGACCAGCCGCGTAACTGGTGGTTGCGGTGGGGCATGGGTATGACGAGAATTATTTGAGTCCATGGATTTTATACGGTAGTCAATTTGGGGGACCACCCGTAGGGCTGGGAGAATTTTGAGAAATTAGATTTTGGTTGCGTCTGCATCGCTGCACTGGAATATGGTATCATTCGCCGTTTGGGGACTTGGAATTTGGATCTTGTTTGGCATCAGCATTGCTACACTGGAATAATGCCAGGAGCAACTCATCATTTTCCTCGGGAGGACTTGGGTTTTTGGTCGGCATCAGCACCGCTAACACTGAAGCGAAATGCCAGGAGCGACTCATCATTTGCCGTTGCCCGTTAGGGAGCGATGGCTCAGAAGACAGGTTTAGATCCTTATCACCTAAGGCTTTTCAATTTTATGAGTCGTAAGGGTCTCATAAAAGCATTTTCTCCCTACGAGTCGAGAGGATCTCGCAGGTGTATGTTCTCCTTAAGAATCGTAGGGATTCCTAAGTGTATTGCTCCTTTGTGAGTCGTAAGGATCTCACGTAGGGATTTTCTCCTTACAAGGTCGAGAGGACTTTGCGAGTGTATTTTATCTCTTTTCACGAGTTTGTGCCCTTTCGGGTTTTCACAAACTCGCCGACAGTCCTGCTGTTTTTACTCACAGAGCCCTTTCGAGTTTTCATCCGTGCCCATTTTTCTTGTGGACATACCGTTTTTTTTTTGGATGGGTCGTTTACGCCCGTGGATTGTATACGGTTTTGCAGGATACATGATCCAGACCGTAGGGCCAGTGTGCTCAATTCGCCTGTGACTTGGAGCATTCACACGTAGTATTTCTTGAAATATTGGCCATTGATGGGTGGCATAGGCCTTTCTCCCTCGGCACTTATTAGTTGGTAAGATCCTCCATCAAACACTTTCTCGATGACGTATGGTCCTTCCCAGTTTGGCTCGAATTTTCCTTCTGCGTGTCGATTGGGGATGATCGGTCTTTTGAGGACCAACACCAATCCACCTTTCTTGAAAGCGCGGAGACGGGTCATCTTGTTATAGGCCCGTGACATTTGGGCTCGATATAGCTCCAGATTTTGCTGCATCGCGGGCCTCTTTTCTTCGAGGGCGTCAAGCTCTTCCAGCCGAAGGAGCACATTTTCCTCCTCCGTCAATTCGTGTTGAACGACCATTCTTAAGCTTGGAACTTCGACTTCGAGGGGGAGGACCGCCTCCACTCTGAAGAGCAATGAGTATGGAGTGGACTGAGTTGGAGTACGGTGCGTGGTATGATATCCCCACAACGCCTCGTGAAGCTTGAGATTCCAGTCTCTCTTGTTAGCTGAAGCATTTTTCCTCAGGAGCTTGCATAGAGTCTTATTGAAGGCTTTGGCTAGCCCATTGGCTCTTGGATTATAGATGGAGGAATATCTCCAATCTATCTTGTGTTGAGTAGCGAATCTTAAGACTTTGAAGCTCTTGAAAGAAGGCCCGTTGTCAGAAATGATTCTTCTTAGTGTACCGAAGCGGTATAAAATATTATGCTGGAAGAACGTAAGAATATTTTCTGTCTTGACTTCTTTTAGCTGGACAGCTTCAACCCATCTGGAGAAATAGTCAGTTGCGGCCAATATGAACCGGTGGCCTCTGGATGACGGAGGATCAATTGGGCCAACTATGTCGGTGCCCCAAACTTCGAAGGGCCACGACGCCACCGTAGGATGCAACGGATTGGGATGCTTGTGAATGAAATCACCATGGATTTGGCAGAGATGGCATTTCTTTGCATGCTCTTCGCAATCCCTTATCATGGTGGGCCAGTAATATCCAAGCCGTTTAATCTGAAGTCGCATCTTGGGGCCAGATTGGTGAGCACCGCAAATGTCTGAATGAACTTCTTTCATAACTTTTTGGGCTTCGGACGATGACAGGCACCTGAGCCAGAGTTGGTCATATGACCTTCGGTATAGCGTTTCATTTACAAACATGTATCGGAGAGCTCTCTTCTTCAGCTGAATCCTTGCAGATTTTCCTTCGGGTAACTTGTTGTATCGGAGGTAATCTATGAAGGGTTCTCTCCAATTGGGCTCGTCTTGGTTGATCGAAGCTTCTTTGGCAGGACTGCTCTTCTGTTCTGTACTTTCCTCTTCTCGTAGAGAGACTGGGGGTAGAATTTGTCGGCTCCTGACTGTGATCAGAATTTCGTCTATGTCAGGATCAGCCAGCTCTTTGGCTAAGCGAGCGAGTACGTCAGCCTTTCCGTTCAATGCTCTAGGGACTCTCATTAGTTCAATGTGAGAGAACTGTTTCATGAGTTCCACCACTCGGCTTCTGTACCGAGCTAACTCGGATTTGTATATCTTATAGTTGCCGCTTACTTGGTTGACGACAAGCTGGGAGTCACTGTAAACTCGTAGCCGAAGGATTTCCATTTCTATGGCGAGCTCCAGACCAGCTATCCGAGCTTCATACTCAGCTTCATTGTTTGTTCGAGGCTCGGTGAGAGCAAAAGAACGCCGTAGGGTTCCCATCGATGGCGTGATGAACACCAACCCTATCCCTGCTTTTATCTCCGGGACGCTTGATTTGCTGGAGGTCCTTATTGATGAGGCCCCATCGAAGTAGAGCTCCCAACATGGCTCGCTATCCTCGAGGTGCAATATTTGTTCATTGGGTAACTCGCAATTGAGCGGTGACCCTTCTGGTATGGGATGAGCAACGAGAAATTCCGCAAGAGCTTGCCTTTTTACTGCTTTCTGAGGAGTGTAAACTATATCAAACTCAAGTAGCATGACAACCCATCTTGACATTCTACCGGCTAGGCTTGCTTTGGTCATTAAGTGTTTGAACGGGTCGACCATAGAGATCTACATAACCCGATGAGCGAGCAGATAGTGCCTTAGCTTCTTCACAACGAATATCAGAGCCAGGCATTGCTTTTCGATCGGGGAATAGTTGTGTTCCGCCCCGACTAAAGTTCGACTGAGGTAGTAGAGGGCATTCTCTTTTCCCTCCTCGTTGTTCTGGGCAAGGAACGCACCGAGTGACTCATCTAGCGCGGCAGTGTAGAGAATCAGCGGTTTATTTGGAATGGGAGCGGCCAGCACTGGAGGGTGCAACAAGTACTGTTTGATGCTTTCGAACGTTTCTTGACATTCGGCATCCCAGAAAAAAGGAGCTCTCTTCTTCATGAGCTTTGAGAAGGGCCTACATCTCGCCGATAAATTTGAGATAAACCTTCGTATATAAGAAAGCTTGCCTTGAAAAGATCTTAGCTGTGTCAGACTCTTCGGAGGGGGCATCTCCATGATGGCCTTTATCTTGGATGGGTCAACTTCAATCCCTCGATGTCGGACTATGAAGCCCAGGAATTTTCCCGATGACACGCCAAAAGCGCACTTCAGAGGATTCATTTTCAGATCGCACTCCCTCAGTCTGGTGAGAACGGTCCTAAGATCTTGGATGTGATCGGCCTTGGCTTTAGTCTTGACGACCAGATCATCAACATAACATTCGACGACTTTATGAATTAGGTCATCAAAGATATTGGTCATTGCCCTTTAGTATGTAGCACCTGCGTTCTTCAGTCCGAACGACATCACTTTGTAGCAGTATATTCCGATCGGGGTTCGAAATGCTGTGTGCTTCTCATCCTCAGGTGACATCTTGATCTGATTATACCCAGACGAGCCACCCATAAAGGTGAACAACTCGTAATTTGAGGTGTCATCGACCATCATTTCAATGACCGGTAGCGGGAAGTCGTCTTTAGGACATGCCTTGTTGAGGTCCCTGAAATCGACACAAACTCGGATCTGCCCATTTTTCTTCTTCACTGGGACTATGCTTGCGATCTAGTCCGCATATTTCTCTTCCCTGATGAAGCCGGCATCGATGAGCTTCTTGGTTTCCTCGATGACCTTTTCTTCTAGTTCCCTTCTCATTCTTCGAGGAGCTTGTTTGACTGGCTTAGCATCAGGAGATATAGCCAGCTTATGCACGGCCACTTCAGAGGAAAGGCCAGGCATTTCTTTGTATGTCCACGCGAAGCAGTCGATGAACTCATGCAGCCGGGCAATTATTTGCTCTTTCATTTCCTCCGACAAGAGTGAGCTAATATAGGTCGGTCTTGGATTATCGGGCGTTCCTAAGTCAATCTCGGTTAGCTCGTCAAAGGTTGCTTGTCGACCATCTTCGAGCTCTTGAGGAGCTTCTTCTGGCTCGGCTAGCTCGTCTTCATCATTTGACTCTTCGCTGGCTTCCCCAATATAGATCATGTAGCATGCCTTAGAATCAGGCTGGATGAAACCTATGCCCCACCTATCTGGAATTCGTCCATCGATGAGTGCTCGGACATGAGGTGGATGCCATAGCCCTTCGTAAAACTTTGCTTCGGACTCCGTTTGATATAACCGGCATCCGCACCTCTTGAAATATTCCCGCATCTTGGGTGCATAGTATCTGAGATTGAGGACGGCTCTTATGCTTCTCTCATAGGGAAGGCACGCGACAGAAAAATCGTCCGGGTGCACAACGGTGTTTGACCTATAAAAGGGATGCCCTTCTATCCATTTTTCCTTCCGGGAACGTAGAAAGTTTTCAGCTGGTCCACGGTAGAGACTGACAATGCATCGAGCTCTTTGCACATCCGTTCTGGCACCCTTGTGATGGCCAGGGACCCTTCTGCAATTTCGAAGGTCTCTCATAATTTCACTTGTTGCATGGGGGCCCAATCTGCACAGCTGTTGCAAGGCAGGTCCTCTTCCTCCGACTCTTGAGTGTCGCTGCCAAGATGAGGGCGGACTTTGCTGCTAGATGGGCCTTCAGTATCAGATTCGTCCGTATCGCTACCGAAACGAGGGCGAGTTTTACGGAAGGACGGACATCCAGCATCGGACTCATCAGTGTCACTACCGAAACGAGGACGCACTTGGGCGTTTTTGCTTTTGAAAGTGACAGCTGGCTCCGATTTGCTTTTGAGTTTCGGGACCATTCAGTCTTTGGTCAGCTGTGGCTCAGCGCTTTGGAGGTTCACGAAGTACCGAGAATCTTCATATCGGACTTCATGCACACCGAACGGCTGGATGTCTCCGTCAATGCGTCTTTCTTCGCCATTTTTAGTATACTTCAGGCATTCATGGAGAGTTGACGGAATGATGCAGTAATCGTGGAGCCACGGCCGCCCCAAGAGAATTTTATAAGAAGTGTGTAACAACCCTAATTTTCCTATACACTTTTCTATACAAAATTTTTTGTTAAAATTTTTAAAAATCCATAAAGGAGTATTTTAATCTGAGCACAATATATATATAAGTAATTATTTTGTTTTTAAATAATTACATTTTTAGTGTACATAAAATTGTTTTAAAATTAAAGTGTACTTGGGGTATTTAATGTTGCTATTACCACTTTAAGTAGTTATTTTCCCACAATAATTACAAGAAGGAGCTTGTAGCTCATTGGTAATACCTTGCACTGCTGAACCAAGCCACCGGAGTTCAAATCCCATGTCTCCACATTATTTTTGTATTTATTTTGTTTTAATTTTTTTTGGAAGTCAACGGTAACAAGGCCATAACTCCCAAAATATGTACTGGACAACAAAAAGTAAATATACCAAATTGTACCCCCAAAGAATCCCCGGCCAATGGACCCCCGACTCGGCCCGACTCGGCGCCGCCGGCCCGCGATTCGGCCGACTCGGTCCGGCTCCGCCGGCCGGACTTAGCAGGACGGCCGAGTCACCAACAGAGAAAAGTTGGGTCTTGACCTGGTCCACCCTCCTGCAAACTCTAAATACTTGGATCGGTTATCATTTGGCAAATAAATCCCTTTTACTCCTATGTTTAATGAATTTTTAATGATTTTGTATATTTTTTAAATAATTTTTTATTAAAAACCTTAACCCTAGCCTAACCCTATATAAACCCCCATACACTCTACCCTCTCACCCTAAATTCCTAAGTCCACTCTCTAAAAATTTCAAGAGAACTTGGTACGTCGGAAAACGAGCGAAAGGCGAAGCGCTGCCGAAATCGACGGCGAATCCCGGCGATCGTACTAGGACCTCTTCCTGACGTTTCGACGCACCGACAAACCCACTACCTTCCTAGCACTCTCTAGCTTGTCCAAACCCGTAAGTCCTCTTTTCTACCTTTCTTTACCTTCATAATAATACGACTTTTTAAAACCCGACGGAAATCGGAACAAACCGATTTCCGATTCGGTTTTCTATCAAAACTCACTTGTCACTAATTCCATAATGTTTAAACATATTCATGTTGACTACTAATCACTTAAAAATCAATTTGGATAAATTTTCTCACATGAAATGATAACGTTTCCATTTATCGTATTTCTTTCACTTAAATACCACAATGTTTAGTTTTCACATTTAACCCTTTAACAATTGCTATACCTTAATGTAGATCACGAGGTAATGACCTACCTCCACACACACGCAAATACAACCCTAATTGATATCATCAAAACTTAAAATACGATAATACAAGACTTTTCATTAAAATACCATTTTCTTTATAAGCCTTTTATGAAAGTTCAAAGTTGTATACAATTTTAAAATAAAATCTTTTAATAGGAAAATACGATATGTCATGGACATCGATCGTTTATCTAAACCTGACTTTGTGGTGTCTAGGAAAGTGTGACTAAGACGTGTGGTTACTTAATTAGGACCACTATTTGTAGTGGAGAGCCTCCCACACACCTGGCACTTACCTGGCCGCAATTGGCGGTGAAGAGGCGATTTTAGACTTCTATGATTTATCGTTTAGACCATTTAGAAATAGGCTAGTTGGCTTAGCAAACCCTAGAATCTAAAATACGGAAATTTACACCCTTTTACAAATAAATACCTTATCTTTATAAAACTGTTTTCTAAATGATTAGTATTTATAAAATCTTTGCAATGCGCCACTACAACCCACATTTGGGGAACCCGTTAGGGATAGTATGGTTTATCGTGCACCCTCGGCTTAGTAGTGCGAGATTCAGACCTCCGCAAGGAGCATTCGGTCTCGAAAGATTTAAAATGCGATATCTTAAGGAAATGATATTTTTATATAAAATATTTATTGAAATTATTTTTGTATGTATATTATCAGTAAAAGATCTATTTTTTTATAATATAAATATCCCACTTTTTTCTAAAAATCACAAGACTAGATTTTTACATTAAATTACCATGAATTTCAACTAAATCAATATTACAGATAAATACCTTTATTTTTGGAATTAGAATATTTTCACTAAGAAATATCACAAAATAACATTACACTCATGATAACTATAAAGACGAATAATAAATACTTGAGGTGTATCTTGAAAACTATACAAAAGTATTTTACATAAAACCCCTCAAGTTTGTATAAATTACAATAAGGACCCTAACAAATAATAGAACTTTAAATTACATTTCTTTTAGTCTGACTCGGGTTTGAGTCTGATTATTTCTGACTTGAATATGATTCAAGTCAATCTATATTCTTTAATATTCCAACTCAATATGAATACATGAATCCCAGAATCCAGTTAACAATCTATACAACTTGACTGAATCAAACCATGGATATACATCCATTATTCCGTTATTCCATTTACCTGATTATGCAGTTACAACATGTTTACTGATATCATGGTTTTGGTCGGTCATCCAACTTACACAATACAATATAACAATACGATCAAAACACTACGGGGTTTAAGGGGTAGATTGGTACGGAAGGTGTTAAAAGTGGCACGAGACAGTCAGACTTAAGACACCTAACATGAATCCAATTGCCGTTGTTCCGGGTTGTATAACGGAGCCTTGTACTCTATATTCCTTTGCCCTGGCCTCTAGCATATAGAGACCCCTCTCGTATACACTGGCATTCTTCTGTACCAAGCTACAAACAACAGCGTTAATATACCATTACATCAAATAATATACAACTCTAGAAGATACCTCTTATTCTGTCTTTTCAAACCTTCTTTATCTTTGGGACTTACCGAGCGACATGTTCGCTGACGACATTCTATTTCTTTTTTCTTTGAATGTCGTCAGGTGTTTTGGACCCAGCAGAGATCGAGGCCACCGGTGAAGACTTGGAGCAGTTTCACGAAAACCCCGAGCTCTAGATATTGTACCTTGTTCTATTCTGTATTTTCATTTCCTGTTATGCCACTGTTTGGGCATCGCTTTTCATTTCAGTTGTATTTACTTTTCATGCATTGTACAAAAGAATGTTATTAATAAAGTTGCTGTTATTTCTATATCTCTTGTCTCTTGTGATTTACTTTTATATTGCTTAGATACGCTTAGCGTATGTACTTCTAAGTATATACGTAGCGGACCTCGTCACGTCCACTTCGCCGTATACCGGGAAGCGGGGCGTGACAGGTTTTGTTGGTGGCCCATGTAGGTCCGAGCTGTATGAATCCCTATCATGCAGTTCTGGTCTGCGTGAACAACCTAAGCAATATAACACAAGAACCAGCAACTAGAACATTCTTTACAATTCATGTTTCTTGAATCTTACAAATTTCTATTCCTTGAATCTTATCATTTCATGTACTTGAATCTGTCCTAACCCAAATTTTTCTTCAGGGTTATGGATTCCCCGAACAACACCAGCACCAACGTCAACAACACACCTCCACCACTACCTCTCGCACCAGCTGTTCCTACACCACCCACCGAGCAAACAGTGCTACTTGAGGCGATCCGCAGCCTTCTCGAGGGACAACAACAACTTCTGAACCGTCCTGAGACCGACGCACTGGGAGTAAAGCAATTCAGGGCTTTACATCCCAAGCAGTTCTCCGGTAAAGGAAGCCCTCTTGAAGCTGAAGAATGGGTACAAAGCATCGAAGACGATCTGGCAGCAGCTCAAGTGCCAGACATCGTTTGGGTCCGTGTAGCAAAACTACAGCTCACGGATAATGCTCGCAACTGGTGGAAGGCGGAAGAAAGCCGTCTGGTACAGCCGATTGAATGGAAGACCTTTCGCGAGAAGTTCGACGCGAAATACTTCCCTGTGACTGCCAGGTTTGCAATGGAGCAGCAGTTTATTCATCTACAACAGGGTTCAATGTGGCACAAATCAGTAGATGAATACGACGCTGAATTCACCAAGTTAAGCCGATTCGCGGCACACTTGAAACCGACGGACGAGATCAGAGCCCGTCGCTTTCAACAAGGACTGGACACGGAGATTCAGGCTGCTCTAGCCACGGGAAAATTTCTGACTCATGAGGATGCTCTGGAAGTTGCCCGCAGTTATGAGGTAGTGATAAAAGCAAGAGGCAGACCTCAGTCTGCAGGAGTCAAACGCCCTTCCAACCAAATGGCAGGTGGAGCCTCTTCCAGGCCATCGTTTGAATTCAGGAGAACTGAAGAAATTTGCTATTACTGCCATAGAAAGGGACACTTGTGGAAGGACTGTAGGCGCGCAAAAGGCCTGTGTCTAATTTGTGGCGCATCTAACCACGGAATTGGGAACTGTCCTTACAACAGCAACTTTACTCACACACCCACCAACTACCCGCAGCGGCCAACCATCCAGGCTCCTGCAACTCGTCCTGCACTATCTGCTCCACCACCTACACAGCCTACTCGCCAATTCCAACAAGCAATGAGGGACATGCCTAGAAGGCAGAGAAACATGCCTCAAAGCCAGAATGTGCCTCCAGCTAGAAGGAATATACCACGGCAACAGACCTTCACATTAGAAGCCGAGACTGTAGGTCAAGGTAACACCGGTAAGCCTTTTTCACCATCGTATCACTTTTATTCGCCAAACTTCCTAGCACTGTTACACCTTCCTTTTACAAATTTCGAGGACGAAATTTTTATAAGGAGGGTAGAATGTAACAACCATAATTTTCCTATACACTTTTCTATACAAAATTTTTTGTTAAAATTTATAAAAATCTATAAAGGAGTATTTTAATCTGAGCACAATATATATACAAGTAATTATTTTGTTTTTAAATAATTACATTTTTAGTGTACATAAAATTGTTTTAAAATTAAAGTGTACTTAGGGTATTTAATGTTGCTGTTACCACTTTAAGTATTTATTTTCCCACAATAATTACAAGAAGGAGCTTGTAGCTCATTGGTAATACCTTGCACTGCTGAACTAAGCCACTGGAGTTCTAATCCCATGCCCCATATTATTTTTGTATTTATTTTGTTTTAATTTTTTTTGGAAGTCAACGGTAAAAAGGCCATAACTCCCAAAATATGTACTGGACAACAAAAAGTAAATATACCAAATTGTACCCCCGAAGAATCCCCGGCCAATGGACCCCCGACTCGGCCCGACTCGGCGCCGCCGGCCGGCAACTCGGCCGACTCGGTCCGGCGCCGCCGGCCGGACTTGGCCGGACGGCTGAGTCACCAACAGAGAAAAGTTAGGTCTTGACCTGTTCCACCCTCCTGAATACTCTAAATGCTTGGATCGGTTATCATTTGGCCAATAAATCCCTTTTACTCCTATGTTTAATGAATTTTTAATGATTTTGTATATTTTTTAAATAATTTTTTATTAAAAACCCTAACCTTAGCCTAACCCTATATAAACCCTATACACTCTACCCTCTCACCCTAAATTCCTAAGTCCACTCTCTAAAAATTTCAAGAAAACTTGGTACGTCGGAAAACGAGCGAAAGGCGAAGCGCTGCCGAAATCGACGGTGAATCCCGGCGATCGTACTAGGACCTCTTCCTGACGTTTTGGCGCACCGACAAACCCACTACCTTCCTAGCACTCTCTAGCTTGTCCAAACCCGTAAGTCCTATTTTCTACCTTTCTTTACCTTCATAATAATACGACTTTTTAAAACCCGATGGAAATCGGAACAAACCGATTTCCGATTCGGTTTTCTATCAAAACTCACTTGTCACTAATTCCATAATGCTTAAACATATTCATGTTGACTACTAATCACTTAAAAATCAATTTGGATAAATTTTCTCACATGAAATGATAACGTTTCCATTTATCGTATTTCTTTCACTTAAATACCACAATATTTAGTTTTCACAGTTAACCCTTTAACAATTGCTATACCTTAACGTAGATCACGAGGTAATGACCTACCTCCACACACACGCAAATACAACCCTAATTGATGTCACGCTCCGCTTCCCAGAGTACGCTAAGATGGGCACGCGACATAGCCAACCATGCTACCTGTGGATAGCAAACATTCTTCCACGGTCACATTACGGCTGTAGAGATATCAAGAACATGTAAGTAAAGCTAACTATCTATTACATGTCCATAAGCCAGAGTGAAAGAGTCAAGAAATAACAATATGCGGAAGCCAAAAGATACAATAAAAGAAACACCTGGAAGTGAAACTACATACCGACAGGAACTTCACCCCTCGTCTAACAGCGGCAATACTCTTGATCAGTCTGCAACAAGGTAGAAGAATCTGGGCCATGCAAAACCCAGACGTCAGCGTGTCACGTCATCGAGCAATAAAGTATAAACAGGGTAACAGGAAATGAAATTATAAACATGAATGAAAAGCAGGTGTAAAAGTAATGTAAATCGAGGCAGTGCAGGGTAGTGTGCATTGAGTAAACTAAACTGTTCTATCAGGTTTTCTATTCTAAAGTCTTTGAAATCAAATTGATGAATCATCGATGTAACACAATTGTATCCCGTGCATACCCGGGACCACGGTCCAGATTCTCGGGCTGAAACCGAGACATGCCGCTAGGCACTAAAACAGGAATATGTACAGATGAATGATGTCAGCGATATCATTCCAAGGTTGGCCTAGCCTTTAAAACTGATCAGAACAGGTATCGAACCGTCGAGTTACAAGTCAGGTTTCATCATTGATTTCCCCATACCCCCAAGTTGTATGTGTAAGTCAAGTCAGGTATTCAGTAATCGAGAACTAATGCCAACACAGGATCAGGTAAGCAGGTTTGTCTGGATAGACAACAGGAACGGTCCGTGAGGACTACATGTCAGGTTTGTTGGCATTAGACACAAGATTAGGTAACGGGTCAAGCCATGGTATATCAGGTCAAGCCAGGTAATGTATAAAGGTGTCATATCATGTCAGGAGTGTACGGTACCATGTTATATCAAGTAATAGTTGTAGCAGGTCATGTCAGGGTGTACAAGATATCATATGGGTGCTCAAAGTCAAACTAGCATAATCATGGCATACAGAACAAGCATGTGTACTAATAGAATTAACAAGCTGGAATTTATAACGTGAAATGCAATCAGGTACAGATTAAAGCATGTAGATGCACAGATATCAACTTGTATTTAATAGATGGTTTCAACATTACATGAATACAGCAAAACGCATATGAATGTTAAAATCATGCTAATACGTACTAAATACTCTAGAGATGCAATGATATATAAAATACGTTCGATGGATGCCACTGGGTATTCGTGGTAGAAACTATTTAAAGGTGCTAGGAGTTATACATTAATTAGTATGCAATTTTAACACGGATGTGGGTATACGATATGGTTCTCTAACATGCGACGAATTATAATTTAAAATCTGAGTCTACCAAGCTATATTCTGACATCGAAATGCAATAATGAAAGTTAATAGCCTTAGATTCTATTTACAGCTTTAAACATGGAATAAATATGTATAAATGTTGTAGTAGCATGTGACAAGATTAACTTGCCTCGGGGATCCATTGGCATACGTCACGCAGTAAGAACGCGATAAAACTACGGAAAAACTCCACTGGGGCATTCCGTCGAAAACTTTGCGCACATACACGAACATTGACGGAATGGAGATCTAGAGGCAGATAAATCATCACAACGTTCATAAAACTGCAGGTCACACACTGGAGCCTCGGTTCTTGCTGCTGCTGCGACCGCGGAGACCAGATGTCGGATCTCAACAAGGTGCAGGTGTGAGAGAAAGAGATGGAGACGATGGCACGGCGAAGGTGATGGTGGTCGCTGGAGTTGTCCCGGTTAGCGCTACTCGATTGGGTTGCATATGGTGATGGGGTTCTGCACCGATGGGTTCTCACCGTGAGGGTCTCGATGAAGGAAGAAGGTGGCACCATGGGTTGCTCGAGCTAGGGTTTCAGTTGGATTCGGAGATGAAAGAGGAGTCGGCAGTAGGTGGAGGAGATCGGGTGCTTGGAAGTTGCAAGGGCTCGTCGATGATGGAGTAAACGGGGTTGGCGAGGTGCGCACAGGGTGATGCAGTCGGAGGTAGTTTTGATAGGTGTTTGGTGAAGGAAGATGCAGGCTAGGGGAGATGGTTACTCGGGTGAGTTTATGGGGAGATGAAGAGGATGATGGCTGTGGTGAAGTCGAGGCTCGGCTGTCGAGTCGGGATCGGCGAGGTTGCAAGTGAAGGGTGCAGGTGAGGGTGAAGTTGAGGTCGGGGTCGTTGGGAGTGGAATAGGGAGGTGATGAAGGTGGTGGAAAGGTGAGGAGGCGACGATGAGGCCGTCGGCGGAGAGTACGACGACGACGAAGGCAAGCGAGGGTGCAGCGATAAGTTCCCTTGGGTTGCAGTCGGGGAACGAAGGTGGTCGAGGAGGGGAAAGAGGAGGAAAGAGAAAGAGGACGATGAGGGGAGGCCAACGAGGTCGACGGCGATAGTGGCGACGGGCGCGAGCACCGGGCGTGGGTTCTCAGAGGCGGAAGTAGAAAAAGGAAAAGAAAGAAGATGAAGGGAGAGGAGAGAGAGAGAGACGTGCGCGGTTTTTAATAATGAAAAGGTTTAAAATTTATTTTAGAGGGGGGAGAGATACTGAGAGAGAAAGAGAGAGAGAGAGAGATAGGAGAGAGAGAATGCATGGGGTTGATAAAATAAATATATGAAATATGTATGTGAAGGGGGGGAGAGAGCCAGGTAGAGAGAGAGATAGGAGTCAGTTTTAAAAAGATTTAAGAAAATTATGGTAAATATATTTAGAGAGAGAGAGACGTTTTATTAGGAATATTTTGTTTTATTAAAGATTATAATAGTTGAAAAGATATTAGAATATAATAATATAATATTAGTCCGTTCTGAGATTTGGCAAAATACAAACTTACTCCAAAACACGCACGAGTCGGGTCCAAAAATTCAGATTAAAAATATGAAAAATATATGCGACTTCCAAATTTCAAAATGAATGCTCAGTCAAGGAAAATGCATACCCCCAAGAACGGATGCACGTACGTGCGCGTAGTCATCCAAATACGTCTGTTTCACTGAACGGGAGGAGAGCAAGATGTGCGGACGCCACCACGGGGTTAGGGGTATCATGCAGGCTATGAAATGAAATTTTAAATTATTTTCTGTGACCTAGAATGTTATATGATAAAAGATGCGATACCAGATAAAATGCCATCATGTACTAATCTTGAGACGCACGTGTCCATGCAACAAGTCAAGATAGTCTAAAATAAGTATTAAACAGGTTCAAGCAAGCGGGTTGGGTCGAATACCCAGTAACATGAAAATTACTTTCGCACCCAAACACGCTAAATCAGGAATATACCATGGATAAGTAAAATTACTGAAACTGGAATTGGTATAAATGAGCTCGGGTATTACATTATACCCAACTACAAAAGAATTTCGTCCACGAAATTCCAAGAACAAGAAAGGATAATCAAACCGGAAACTACAAAGATAGATAGGAAAACTTCTGTCGGACTTCATCCTCTCGTTCCCAAGTTGATTCTCCAAGTGAGCGATTACTTCAAGAAGTCAAGTACAACAGTGATAACCTTGCTTTTAAGAACCTTTTCCTTTTGATCCACGATTGATCTCGGTTGCTCCACAAGGGTTAAATCTTCTCGTACAGTCATCTCCGAAGGATCCAATACATGTATTTCCCATCGAGCACACTTACGGGGTTGAGATGCGAGAAACTCGTCATGAACATTCCCCAAAGATTGTGGTAACGCCAAACGGTGCGCCACTTCTCCAATACTTCCCAAAATCTTCAAAGGTCTAACGAATCGAGGACTAAACTTTCCTCGACTCCCGAAACGAATAACTCTTCTAGCTGGTGATATCTTCAAATTTCCAAATCACTAACCACGAACTCCAGAGATCTCCTCGATGTATCTACCCAACTCTTCTATCGGTCTTGTGCTGCTTTCATGTGATTCCGGATAGTACTAACCTTCTCAACTGTCTGCACAACCACATCCGATCCCAACCATCTTCATTTACCGACATCGTCCCAACAAACAGGTGAATGACACTTGCGACCATAATGCTTCGAATGGAGCCATCTGAATAGTCTCCTGAAATCTGTTGTTGTACTAAACTCCACCAAGTGTAGATGATCCTCCCACGAACCCTTGAAGTCCAACATGCAAGCTCTCAACATGTCTTTAAGAGTTTGGATCGTTCCTTCTGACTGGTCATTGGTTTGAGGATGATAAGCTGTGCTAAACTTCAATCGAATCCCCAAACTTTCCTGTAAGCTCCTCCAAAAGTGTGCTAAGAAACGAGTGTCACGGTCGAACACGATGCTCCCCGGTACTCCGTGCAATCTTACAATCTCTTGCATTGCACCGCTCTGCCAAAGCTCCTGTTGATTGACCAACCCGAGAAGGAATGAAATAAGCTGCCTTGGTCAAACGATCGACAATCACCCAAACTGCATTGTTGCCTTTTTGACTTTGCGGTAAAGCTGTCACGAAATCCATGGTTATATGTTCCCACTTCCACTGAGGAATCGGAAGTGGTTGCAATAAACCAGCAACCCCTTGATGTTCAGCCTTAACTTGCTGACACACCAAGCACTTTGCCACAAAGCGGGCAATCTCCCGCTTCATGCCTTCCCGCCAGAAATGCTGCCCTACCTCGGTACATCATCATGCCTCCTGGATGTACGGAAAAATGCTGAACTGTGCGCCTCCTTCATAACTCCTTCACGGATGTCTCCCTTTGGCAGACACAACGACTATCATATCGTAACGAACCCTCTTCATGAACCAATGAGTCCGTTCGAAGTTCAGCTTCAACCCATTCTCGAAACTTCTGCAATCTAGGGTCCTGTAACCGCGCTGCTGTAATATTCTCGATCAACGACAGCTGTACTTGCAGTTGCATCAACTGTCCCGACGAATGCGGTAGCACAATCTCCAAGTCAAATCTTCGAAAGTCTTCAATAAGTTCCTTCTGAGTAGTCAACGTCTGAATTGCTGGCAACCGACTAAGCGTATCTGGTACAACATCAACTTTCCCCGGATGGTACTTAAGATCGAGATCGTAGTCAGCCGTCATCTTCAACCATCTACGCTGTCTCACAATTAGCTCCTTCTAAGCGAACACGTACTTTAGGCTTTTGTGATCGGTGAATATTTCGACCCCTTTCGCCCAATAAGTAGTGTCTCCAAATCTTCAAAGCGAAAAAATCCCAACTGCTAACTCCAAGTCATGAGTTGGGTAATTCTTCTCATAGGTCTCCAACTGTCTCGATGCGTAAGTTGTAACCTTCCCATGCTGCACCAAAACATAACCCAATTCTTTCTCTGGTGCAACGCTGTGAATCACCAATTCTCCGGAACCGTCTGGTACGGTCAAAGTAAGAGCGGTAATCAACCTCTGTTTCAACGTCTCGAAAGCTGACGCACACCTACCAGTCCCCACAAATGGTACTTCCTTGCACGTAAGCTTGGTCAAAGGCTCTGCCAGACGAGCAAAGTTCTCCACAAACCTCCTGTAATACCCGACAAGTCCAAGAAAGCTTCTTATCTCTGCAATATTCTTCGGAATCGGCCAATCTCGAACTGCTGCAATTCTCTCGGGATCAACGGCGATTCCATCACCGGATACGACATGCCCCAAAACTTCACTTCTTCAAGCCAAAACTTGCACTTGCTCATCTTTGCATACAATTTTCTTGTCTCAATGTCTGCAATGTGATCTTCGAGTGTTCCACATGCTCTTCCTTGCTCCTCGAGTAGACCAGACTATCATCGATGAACACCTCTATAATCTGGTCCAGGAACGGTGAAAAGATTCGGTTCATCAGATCCTTAAATATCACCGGTGCATTCGTTACTCCGGAGGGCATACTAAATACTCAAAACGTCCATACTTAATTATGACCACTACTTGTAGTGGAGAGCCTCCCACTCACCTGGCACTTACCTGGCCGCAATTGGCGGTGAAGAGGCGATTTTAGGCTTCTATGATTTATCGTTTAGAACATTTAGAAATAGGCTAGTTGGCTTAGAAAACCTTAGAATCTAAAATACGGAAATTTACACCCTTTTACAAATAAATTCCTTATCTTTATAAAACCGTTTTCTAAATGATTAGTATTTATAAAATCTTTGCAAAGCGCCACTACAACCCATATTTGGGGAACCCGTTAGGGATAGTACGGTTTATCGTGCACCCTCGGCTTAGTAGTGCGAGATTCAGACCTCCGCAAGGAGCATTCGGTCTCGAAAGGTTTAAAATGCGATATCTTAAGGAAATGATATTTTTATATAAAATATTTATTGAAATTATTTTTGTATGTATATTATCAGTAAAAGATCTATTTTTTTATAATATAAATATCCCACTTTTTTCTAAAAATCACATGACTACATTTTTACATTAAATTACCATGAATTTCAACTAAATCAATAATACAGATAAATACCTTTATTTTTGGAATTAGAATATTTTCACTAAGAAATATCACAAAATAACATTACACTCATGATAACTATAAAGACGAATAATAAATACTTGAAGTGTATCTTGAAAACTATACAAAAGTATTTTACATAAAACCCCCTCAAGTTTGTATAAATTACAATAAGGACCCTAACAAATAATAGAACTTCAAATTACATTTCTTTTAGTCTAACTCGGGTTTGAGTCTGATTATTTCTGACTTGAATATGATTCAAGTCAATCTATATTCTTTAATATTCCAACTCAATATGAATACATGAATCCCAGAATCCAGTTAACAATCTATACAACTTGATTGAATCAAACCATAGATATACATCCATTATTCCGTTATTCCATTTACCTGATTATACAGTTACAACATGTTTACTGATATCATGGTTTTGGTCGGTCATCCAACTTACACAATACAATATAACAATACGATCAAAACACTACGGGGTTTAAGGGGTAGATTGGTACGGAAGGTGTTAAAAGTGGCACGAGACAGTCAGACTTAAGACACCTAACATGAATCTAATTGCCGTTGTTCCGGGTTATATAACGGAGCCTTGTACTCTATATTTCGTTTGCCCTGGTCTCTAGCATATAGAGACCCCCCTCGTATACACTGGCATTCTTCTGTACCAAGCTACAAACAACAGCGTTAATATAACATTACATCAAATAATATACAACTCTAGAAGATATCTCTTATTCTGTCTTTTCAAACCTTCTTTATCTTTGGGACTTACCGAGCGACCTGTTCGCTGACGACATTCTACTTCTTTCTTCTTTGAATGTCGTCAGGTGTTTTGGACCCAGCAGAGATCGAGCCCACCGGTGAAGACTTGGAGCAGTTTCACGAAGACCCCGAGCTCTAGATATTGTATCTTGTTCTATTCAGTATTTTCATTTCCTGTTATTCCACTGTTTAGGCATCGCTTTTCATTTCAGTTGTATTTACTTTTCATGCATTGTACAAAAGAATGTTATTAATAAAGTTGCTCTTATTTCTACATCTCTTGTCTCTTATGATTTACTTTTATATTGCTTAGATACGCTTAGCGTATGTACTTCCAAGTATATACGTAGCGGACCTCGTCGCGTCCACTTCGCCGTACACCGGGAAGCGGGACGTGACAAAGTGTCAGCGTCGATCACGTATATCTTAGCTTCAGTTTGCAGATCCCTAAATTTGATTGGCAAAGCTATGGACCCCAGAACTTGCTGGCAGTTTTGATTGAAGCCTTGAATGACAATCCTTTTCCTTGACAGGTGTTGGACGTCCATTGACAAACTCTTCAGAGTCCAAAAGTTCATGATGTTCACTGAGGACCCCGGATCAATCAATATGCGATTAATTCGATCTCTGTCGCTGTACCCGGTCACGTAAAGCGGCCGATTATGCTCAGCCGTTCCCAGTAGCAAGTCTTCGTCCTTAAACGTGACTGCGGAGGCATACAAAGCGTACTGGGCTTCTTTCATATTAATTTCCGCAAAGCGAGCCTGATACCGCTCGGGGTTTTGTAGAGCATGAATAAGAACATCTCTAAGCTCCTTAGATAGGACCAAGGCATCATAGATGCTCAGATGAGACGGGAGCTTTCGGAGATGAGTCAATACATTGTTGTCCACTGAGGAAGGACTTGAGTTTTCATTAGCCAGTTCTCTGCCATCTTCCTCATTAGCCACCTGTTTTTCCTTTCATTTTGGGGCGTTTCCCTGATTTAGCGGTAGAGCCTTGCCGCTTCTGAGCTGGATTTGGTTGGCTTTTGTGGCGAGCTCCTCGTCCTCTTCGGGAAAACAGAGCTCCTTCTCGGAGTCGCTGCCAAGATGGAAGGTGTAGCATGTTACTATAGGGATCTCTTCATTGGAGTCTTCTTCTAACACCTCCAGAATTTCAGCCGCTTCTATAGGGAGGAACTCCTTCAATTGAATCAGAGTTCTTTCCATCTGTTCATAGTCTTCGAGGGAATCGATATATTTTTGAATTGTCGATCTCCCTGCAGACTCTTTTTTGCGCCGAGCCGCACATTTCTTCTTCTTGAGCTTTTTGGACTTTGAACCTGATGGAGCCACATTGGCAGCTAGCATGGTAGGCTTCTTCTGCCCTTCCCATTCCGTCCCGGGCTCTTTCCTAAGTAGCTTTATCTTCTTCTTCGTCTTATTAGATATGTGCTTACTCCACGGAGGCCGCGGTGAGTCCGTTTCATTTCTCAGGGTAGCGGGTTCGGCTGTCTGCTCCCAGAAGGCATCAGCTTCTGTCTGTATAAAGTTGGTGGTTGCAACTTGATTGTTCACCAACACGCTTTTGGACAGCTCGATCTCTCCAGCCTTGTACTGCTTCTCGACCCAGTCTTTGAAGATATAGCAATCCTCAATCGCATGGCTCACTACTCGGTGGTATGGGCAATACAGGGGATTGTCGGTCATTTTTGCTTCTTGAGGTCTTTTCGACTCTGGCAATTGTAGACCGTTGTTCAAGACATCTTTAAATATCTTTCGGACCTTGTTCCTCCTGAAAGAGTAAACCTTGTTCTTTTTCTCCTCTAGGGAAGGCCCTTCTCCTCCAAGCACTGGCTTTCGAGATTGGTTGGTTTTGGATTCGCCTGCCCTTCGCTTTTCTTCATTGTCGGACGCATTGAAGACATTGGTACTGCTGGGATTCCCGCTCTTATGGTTGTCTTCCCGCTTGCTTTTCTAAGTCTTGTCTCTCTGAGAGTCCGGGGTAGACTCTTGCTTCAAGCGTTCCAGCATTTGGACTTTCTTGGTTAGATCTTGAAACGTCTTGAGGCCTGCTGTACATAAGAATGGGACCATCCAATTGCTGAGGTTCCTAATGAGAAGGCTGACGGACTGGTCCTGCTCCATCGGCGGTTCACACTTGACCGTGAGATTACGCCATCGGGCGATAAAGTCGGTGTTGCTTTCATTCTTCCCCGGCTTGGACCTCACAAGGTCAGCAATGGAGATTTTATCACTGACACTCATGAACCATTGCCGAAACAGAGACTCCATTTGGGCAAAGGTAATGACGGACCCATCTGGTATACTCGCGTACCAGTCAAAAGCGACACCGGTCAGGTTATTGACAAACTGACAAAGAAGGAGCGCATTATTGCCCCCTGTATTTACGCACGATGCTTTAAAGTGGGTGACGTGTTGATTTGTATTTCCTGTCCCGTCAAATCTTCCGAACTTAAGAATGACGTAGCCGCTCGAGAACTCGATCAGATCGTACTGTGTGGGATATGGCCGCCCACTACTGCCAATTTCTTTTTGAGCTTCAGCTTCGACCACCAATGTTTTAACCTTACTGGTGACCAAATCCATTATCCAATCTTGCTTTAGCGGGTTAGTGTTATCTGGGGCCAAGGCGTCCCCAGAAGTGGAATGTGGCCGGCTTTCGTGCGGCTCGACGAATTTTGGACCCAAAGGGACAGGCATCGGCCGCTTCAGATTGTCATCATCCGGCTCATGAGTAGGGACTTGTGCTTGATTGGGAGGCGCTCGAGCAATTTGAGCTGTAAGCTGCATCACAACGTTCGTTAGGTCGTCAATTTTTGAATAGAGCTTGGCCATCTCTTTATCTTTGCTCTTGAGCTGTTTTCGGAGCTCTTGAAGCAGCTCTTGCTCCGCGGTCCTGGGGCGAAAAGTCAGCTCTTCCTCGCTGTCCGAGCTTGACTATGCCTGTACCGAAGGGTCATTCTGCCTATCGTCCTCATCGAGAGGGTTTTCATCATCCAGCGGAGGCGGCTGTTCTTGGGAAGCGGCAACCACATTCAGACCAGATTGGGCTTGGGATGTGGTGGCCCCATCCTTACTTTTGCTGCGAAGGTTGTCGCTGGGGCGCCCGCCCGCCATATAGACTGTATGGATAATATATCCAATCTTTTTATTATCGGCGACTGATTTCACAGATCGATATCTTGACCCCCTTGTTTCGGTAGGGGCAGTCGATTGAAGGCGGCTGGCCTGGCCGGATTCTTGAATGGTGCTGACGCTTCCTTTTTGGTTTTGCCCGGTGTTTTCGCGTGGCACAGAGCGCCTGATAGACTCTTGAAGAGACAATGTCATACTTTTTCTGTTGGGGCCGGGACACGTCTCTTTGTAGCGACGATCGGACCACTGTCTTCATAATTCTGGCGGTCATGACATTTTTCTGAACCCACTTCAGAGGTTCGAAGGGATTGCTGATTTTTACGGCCGATTCAGCCGTTGTCGCAGGATGACTCTGCTCTTGGAATCTCATATGACTCCACCTGGCCGGAGTCCTAGCCTTCTTGTTGGCTCGATACCTGAGCTGCTTCTGCCTTAACTTTTCTGTTTTAAGCACTTGGCAGACTTCGGCTCTTCAAGAAGACGCCGTAGACCGAGTGATAGAGAGGCCAGAGAAGACACCTGATCGTGCATTTGTTGGAGTCATCGCCTGAGCTCGCCCGCAACATTTGATGTTGCGCTTTGTACCGGAATTCTTGCCCCCAGCTGGAGCACCAGATAGTCGTTCAGACACCATCTCAAGTTTCGGTTGTGGTGCCTTAGCGATCATAACATTCGGCCTCTTGCCCCTTGAGACCGGCTTAGCAACCTATTTTGCCGGGATTTCTGCCGGATGAGCGCTTCCGGCAGGGTAGATGATGACGGAACCAAACTGGTGGGGCAGTTCCTCCTACTGTCGACTAATGCTTGCGGGGAGAACCACACGAGCATTGATCTTGACCACGTACGAGATCGGGGTCGCGTTGGAAGCTGAATTCATCTTGGGAGACATTGTCGTTGAAAGTTGATTGCTGCACGGAAAAAACAATATTTCAGTACAAACATCGGCATATATGTTAAATGAGTTCGCATGAACGCTTGACCCGAGATATGGGAGGAGAGATATGTCCCACCGGGCGTTCCGGAATTTGTATGGTGTTTTTCGTCACCCCATTGAGATGGGAATGCGCACACGCTTGTCAGGCGCATCACAGATTCCCCCTGCCTAGGGTAGGCTGGGGTTTATTAATTGTGGGGATCCAAATCTCCGGCAGCCGCGGACTAAACTGTCGTTAATTACCCCTCGCCTTTGGAGCGAGAGAACCTCCGATTGACGGGTTAAACTGGTCATGCGAACTCAATCTGAATTGTTGTGTTTTGAAGGGGTTTGGGATATATCGAGGGCCCCGCAGAGTTTTTACGGGGGACAGTGTTGTAGAGTATGTGTGTGTGTATATGTATATGTATATATACATATATATATATATACACACACACACACGCACATATAAAAGGGGGAGAGGGCATCCAAAGGATGCGTGGGGAAAAGCACCAGCGCCTTGGGCGCTAGCGCGCATCTCACGTGCCTGGCACGTGGGTGCTCGGGCGCTAGCGCTTTGGGCGCAAGGGCGCTAGGGCCTCACGTGCCTCGGACGCTAGCGCTTTGGGCACTAGCGCTTCGAGCGCAAGGGCGCTAGCGCTTCGAGCGCAAGCGCCTCACGTGCCAGGCACCTGGGCGCTCGGGCGCTAGCGCTTTGAGCACAAGGGCGCTAGCGCTTTGGGCGCTTGGGCACAAAAAGGGAGTTAGTCCTTTCACTGGGAGTTGTACTCCTAGAAAGAATATACTTATTATTTTGTGTGTGTGTGTGTGTATTGAGGAGTTAAACTCCTAAGGTATTTTTGGAGCTCATGAAGGTGCATCTCCCTTGAGCTCTGGATCTTCCCCAAAGTGCGGTCTTTGGAGATGGGCCTCCTTCTTCCTCCTCTATTGGTCGGATCTTGAAGAACAAGAGGGGTGATATTTTAAAAATCCTTCCTTTTTAAGATCTGATAGAAGATTCGAGCTCCCCTTTGTGGGTTTTATGGTAAAAAACTATTTAGTATTGGAAAAGAAAGAGTAAAACTCTTTATTTAATTCAAAAGAAAGAAGAAGGTTTTGAACCTTGAGGAAGGAGAAGATCACAGATCTTGATTCTTTTGGGAGAGAGAAAAAGTTGTTGAGATATTTTCATTATTTTTGCCTTTATAAGCTATACACTTTACATATAGCCCCTTGGGCTTTTCAAAATGGCATTTTTCCTATCTCATAGCTCATGTGTCATTTCTTTTTGCACATAAGCCATGAGCTTTACAAAAATTTGACTTATGTCCATTTTTCTTACATTTATTGGTAAAATAAAATAAAATAAATACATCAAAAATTATTTATTACCAAATTTTTATCTTGGCATGGGGGAGGCCGGCCTCTCCATGTTCAGGCTCGACCCGGGCATTAGCCTACTTGACCCGGGCTTGGACCCACTTGGCTTGGGGTTGACTTTGTTTTTGACTTGGTCAACCGGGGTGTAAATTTCGACCCCAACAGTGTCATGGAGGCATCGGTAAATTACAATAAATTACAATAGGCCTATTCTGATATAATGTAATATTAAGAGTTATTTTATAATATATGTAATTTTTTTGCGAATTGCAGAGAGCTCAGACCCTGGCGCAGGATGGTACACCGAGTGTGCTGACTGCGTATCTTGCCGTCCACGGCATCTAGACAGATCCCGCCACGGGCGAGTTTTGATTCCCCTACACCGCTACCCAGAAGTATTGCGTAAGTGTAAATATTTATTCTAACATGTTTGAAATTTTTGTTTTGAAAAGTTCAAATTTAAATGATATACTTATATTTTAATAGTTAATATGGGTGTAGGAGCGGGTGGTGGAGCGGGTGGTGGAGCAGGCGGAGGCATCGGGGATAGATTTTATTAGGCAGACCGATCCGATGCTGCTGACCCAGTCCTAGACGCCGTGTAAATCCCCGTTCCCATCTATGAATTTTTCCTACATTTCCCAAGTCCCCGAATGTTATCCTATTTTTCCCGTATTATTATTTTGTGTGAAGATTAGTTGCTTAGGTTGTAGTATTTGTTTTTCTAAACCAATTAAAATCAATCCAAAACCAAAACAATATATTTATATACTAGAACCCCAAAAAACCCAGCCCAAAACAAAACAAAAACTAAATAATTGTAAATAACAATTAAAGCCAAGCCCAACAGCAAATTAATTAAATTTCCCCAGCCCATGCACCTCCGGCCCACTCCATTTCTTTCCCTTTCGAATTTATTTAAACCCTCAGCTCAAATTCCCTTCCTCCTTACTCCTTACCCGCACCCTACAAACCCAACCCGACCCGCTTCATTTCCTCTTCCTCCCCACTCGTTTCTTTCCCGCTCGTTTTTCATTCAATTCCAACGTCGCGCGCCCACGTCTCCGCGCTTGTCGCCCACGACCGAGCACCTCGCGAGCTCCTCAAGCTCAACCCCTCCTCATCTCTCCCTCTCCTCCCTCCCTGCTCACTCTCGACCTCTCTCAAACCCCTACTCTCCTCTCTCCCAACTCCCAACTTCGAGCCTCTCTCCGACGACGACGACGACGACTATTACCTCGTCTTCCCTTCTCGCTCTTCTCCTCAGAACTCGAACCCCACCGAGCTCACTCCCCTCGCCTGCACACCCTCCGTCACCGAGCCTCCCCTGCACCCATCACGCCGACGAGTCCCCACTGCCCCTGAACCACCTCGTCGACCCTCTCCATCCTCAGCATCGTCACCATTATCACCAAATCCGAGCCCTCACTACCTCACTCCCTCTCTCCAAACCCATTGCCATCATCCAAACTCCTCGCTATGCCCATCGCCGGAATGACCACCTCCGACCATCGCCGACCCCAGCATGCCCCTGGAGATCCATAGCACCACACTTTACCTTCAGGGATCACGAGCTATCTCCGGGCAACTCCGACGACGAACCCGAAACGCGAGCCGAGGCCGCGAATCCAAACCGTGCCGTTCGTCGCGCGTTCGTGCCATTACCGCTGCCGTGCGTCGCCAAAGCGTCTCCAGGCAAGTACCCTACTTGCTACATGCTAGTTATTACTGTTATAATTCAAAATACTATTAATTCCATGTTTACGATCCGTGAAAACTTATATGACACAAGTGCTTGATGCAAAACCTGAACGAAAACCTTCCATTAAACTGAAGGAACTTGATTATATATGCTGGCCGTGTGGCAATGAACATTGTAGTGAAATTTGACTGAAAATTATGATCGTTACTGACTTGAACGATCACCCCCAATTTCACCTGTTAAAACTGAATATTTCCCGCGTCTGAAACTTGTTATAATCATAATTATTTGTGTACACATTGAAATGATGCATTCGAGGGCTCAAATCGAAGACGACTCGACAACCTGAAACCCTATACAAGTTTTACATTGTTGCTATACTGAAAATATGATGAGAACTGGTTCGGAGAGCGGCTCTGGACTGCAGTCCAGAGCAGCTCTGGCTGTTGAATTCTATCTCGTAATGCGTACTACTTTGCTGCCTGAACTTGTATGTTGCGGAACCTTACACTTTATTGAAGATGAAACTGTTATCTAAATAACGCAAGTGATTTCACCCCCTCTTATCGTTGTTTACTATTTAAACTGCAATTTAAAAGAACAGGACGTATAGCAGTCCCAAACAGAAACAGAACTGATACCCTAGTGTTGAACAGTGCATAACTTCTGACATAGAGATACGATTGAGAATCCGTCTGGTGCGTTAAAAACCCTATTGAATACCCTAAATTTCATTCAACTGTAGCATCGCTGAATTCTGATCCCAACTGGGTGAAAGTTCTGCCTCAAAACGGACGTTCATTTCAGAAACTGAATTTCCTGCAGCGAGCACTTAAATTGAAATGGCTGTAACTTGAATACCAGAAATCCGATTGCACTGAAATAAATTTTTCTGAACTTCCGACAGAGTATACTTGTTACCGTATTTGTATCGTTTCACTGAATTCTGAACATATGATTTACTGCAATTTTTGTAAGGTCATGAAGTGCATAATAGTTCATATTACACATGACTTGTTAACTGCATAAATGTACATACCTTACCCAACTGCCATACACATAGTGATAGCACGCATTATTATTCAGTGTATAATGCATTATCTTGCATGAATGATATTGGTTTAGGAGTGTCAAGTACACCAATGAAAAGTGAATGATTCGTGACAGTGATTAATACAGTGAACCGTGACAAAACCGTGTTATTGGTGCATACTTGTACACAACTAAATCATAATCATCAATAGTGTAAACCTGGGGAAAAGGGGGAAATCTAAGTGGAAAGAGCATCGTATTTAGAGAGGACCGTGATTTAGAGGATGATCATTCGAACAGCGACTCTTATATATATTAGGTAGGATCTAGCGATCCGGCTGACAGGGTTATGTCCCGGGCGTGTGGGCCGTTGTCTCGGGTATATACGAGACTCCCGTTAAACATGATTCTCCTTTCCATAATTCGATTTCAAACATGACTTAGAGACTGATAAGGACACGGATCATACTTTGCATCATTTAGCGGCATAGTGATTATCTGCATTTTACTTCCACTGTTATTACCTTATTTTCCTGTTTCATGTCATTATTATAATATTGCTTTTACGTCGCTCAGACGACCTGAGTATGCATGCTCAGACCTCGAGGAAGAACCAGCGCAGGAGTCGGATTTACCTTTCGAGCTAGCGGAGATTTAGTCTGGAGTACATTTTTCTTCTTTTCTGCTTTCCCTAAAAGAGACCTTGTATTCGAACTTGGTTAGTAGTTCTTTTCTTGTTTATTTGTAAATTGTGAACATGAAAGTTGATATAATAATTTAGTGATGTATTTCCTTTACTTCTGTGCTTTGTTTACTGATTACCATGTAATGCTAGACGCCGAAGTGTGACTACGGCGGGATTATTCCTTGACCGTTGGAGCATGGTTGGCCTAGTCATCCCTCGTTTTCCGTATTTTGGGAAGCGGGGCGTGACATGATTTTGTTGGTATCAGAACCGCGTTTAGTAGTAAGGGATAACATTAACTATACTGTATTACATTATTTTCGCTTCACTAATTTGATTTCCATCCTTGTACCTAATCATATCCTTTTGAATATTTTCCAGCGACATGACGTCCCCGAACGACCACTCCTCGGACTCAAGTTCTCAGGATCGCACGGAGAGGATACTTAGTGCACTGATCTCTCTCGCAGAAGCTCAGGAGAGAAAGACGGACCTACTCGCCGAGGGACTCAGGGCTATTACCGCTGCAGGGGGACCTTCCGCACTCATTACCGCCTCCGAGGGCACTGCTCCACCAGCTTTTTCTGCCAGGGCTGGCACCGTGTCAGATTTCCGGAGGTTGCATCCAGCGGAATTTACAGGGCTAGCAGAGCCACTCGAAGCCGTGCAATGGCTGGTGAACATGGAGAACTTACTGACGGCCGCCAGCGTACCAGAGGAAGATAAAGTGAACGTGATAAAGATCCTGTTGGAAGATGAAGCCCGTACATGGTGGTCAGTGGAAGAAAGCAAGCTAGACAGGCCGATCGAATGGAGCAAATTCAAGGAGTGCTTCTTGGACCACTATTTTCCTTCCACCGCCAAGACAGAGATGGAAGAAAGATTCATCCTGCTGAAGCAGAATGGCCGTCCAGTGGACATATATGCGGCAGATTTCAACCGTCTGAGCCGATATGCTCCATACATGGTTGCTTCAGAGGCCACCAGGGCCAAACGCTTCTTGCAGGGACTTAATTTCGAGCTACAGCAGTTGATCGCGTCACTTGATTTGCAGACTTTTGCACAGGTACTCAACACGGCGCGAATTCAGGAGAAATTGATCAACAAATTCAGGAAGCCCCCAATTGTTCCAGCACGCACCCACGCACCTCCTCGAGGGATCATACCAGTTCACAGGCCTGGAACGACATAGATGAAGCGTCCATTCGTGCCCCAGCATCGCCCCCAGAGCAAGAACGTAGTTTGCGGCTACTGCAACAGAGATGGAAACACCCAGAAGGACTGTCGCCGCGCCAAGGGACAGTGCTTGATTTGCGGATCCAGTCAGCGCAGGATTAGCGGTTGCCCCGAGCGAGCAGAGATACAGGGAGGGTCTAGACCACAGCAGCAAAGATTACAGGAGCAGAGGCAACCCTACACAAGCCGCGGTCAGGGACGGGCTTTCACCTTGACCGCCGAGCAGGCAGAGGCTTCAGGCGAAGTTGTCACAGGTATTCTACTCGTACATTCCATGCCAGCTAGAGTACTATTTGATTCTAGAGCAACACATTGCTTCATGTCTGCGCATTTCGTTGATACACACTCCATACCACATGAACCATTGACCAAGGGTTAGAAAATACATACGGGTAATGGCGTGATAGTATCTAGTCGAGAATGTAGATCATTTCCTGTTGTAGTGTGTGGCAGGGAATTCTATGCGAATTTCCTTTTGATCGGGACAGGCAGTTATGACGCAATTCTCGGGATGGATTGGATGAGTACCTTCCATGCTGTTATTGATTGCCGAGCAAGGAATGTGATCTTCTGCATTCCCAATCACCCGGAGTTTATTTTCGAAGGCGGGAGCGAATCGTTGGAGCCGGCCAAGTATAGAGCCAAGCCAAAGGAGTTGACAGCTATGGAGATTGATGAGAGCCCAGCCCAGAGATTCTTCGGGATTTTCTGGACGTGTTTTCTGAAGATTTACCGGGTCTACCACCTCCACGCGTCTTGGAATTCTCGATCGATTTGACTCCAGGTACAGCACCAGTTTCCAAGGCCCCGTAAAGAATGGCACCGGTTGAGTTGGCAGAATTGAAGAAGCAAATTGAAGAACTCCTGAAGAAGGGATTTATCCGGCCGAGCGTTTCACCGTGGGGTGCACCAGTTCTGTTAGTGAAGAAGAAGGATGGATTGCTGCGGATGTGTATAGAATATCAAGAGCTGAACAAAGTCACAATAAAGAACAAGTACCCAATTCCGCGCATCGACGACTTATTCGATCAGTTAAGTGGGGCCAAGGTATTTTCGAAGTTGGATCTCCGTTCTGGATATCATCAAATCAGAGTAGCAGCCGAGGATGTATGCAAGACGGCTTTCAGGACCCGATACGGACATTATGAGTTCCTCGTGATGTCGTTCGGTGTTACCAATGCTCCAACGATATTCATGGATTTGATGAACAGGGTGTTTGCGAAGTACTTGGACACGTTTGTCGTGTATTTATCGACGACATACCAGTCTACTCGAAGACCCGGAAGGAGCATGTTGAGCATTTGCGCACGGTTCTACAAATCCTTCGAGAAGAGAAGCTGTATGCGAAATTGAGCAAGTATGAATTCTGGCTCGACAAGGTTCAGTTCTTGGGACACATTGTTTCGGGCGAAGGCATCTCAGTGGACCCGGCAAAGATAGAATCTGTCAGAGATTGGCCAACACCAAAGTCGGTGGCCGAGATCAGAAGCTTTCTGGGACTGGCAGGATATTATCGGCGGTTCGTCCAAGACTTTTCAAGAATCGCTGAACCGTTGACGAGGTTGACACGGAAGGATGTACCGTTTGCGTGGACAGAAGAGTGCACTCAGGCATTTGACACACTGAAGCAGAAGTTAACCACGGCGCCCATTCTTACAGTACCAGATGATTCCGGTGGATTGGTGATACATAGTGATGCCTCAGGGAAGGGATTAGGATGTGTTCTGATGCAGCACGGTCGGGTGGTTGCTTACGCCTCTCGATAGCTGAGAAATCATGAGAGGAACTACCCTACGCATGACTTGGAGTTAGCTGCGGTGGTTTTTGTGTTGATGATTTGGAGGCACTATCTATTGGGCGAGAAGGTGGAGGTGTACACGGATCATAAAAGTCTGAAGTACGTCTTCACTCAGAAAGAACTACACATGAGGCAGCGCCGATGGCTAGAACTGATGGCAGATTACGACTTGGACCTTCAGTATCACCGTGGGAAAGTAAATGTAGTACCAGATACTCTCAGTCGCAAGCCAGCAGTCATGATGTTGACCAGTCAGAGGAGCATCATTGAGGACTTTCAGAGACTCAAGCTTGAAGTCGTTACACCGAGCGCAATCAGGCAGTTTTGGCAACTACAGGTGCAGTCTTCCCTTGTGGATCGTATCAAGGCTGCACAAGCGGATGATCCTCTATTGCAAAAGTTCAGAGCGCAAGTAGAATCCGGGCTGAGAACGGACTTAATCAAACATGAAGACGGCTCTCTGAGATTCGGTAGCAGACTCTGCATACCTAAAGGGGATGTTCGAGAAGAGGTACTGACTGAGGCACATAGCTCAGCTTATTCTGTGCATCCGGGAGGTACAAAGATGTATCGAGATCTAAAGCAGCATTTTTGGTGGAACGGGATGAAGTGAGAAATTGCGCGGTTCGTATCCAGGTGCTTGGTATGCCAGCAGGTGAAAGCGGAACATCAGACGACAGCAGGATTGTTACAACCGCTCCCGATACCAGAATGGAAGTGGGAGCACATTACTATGGATTTCGTGACGGCTTTACCACGGAGCCCTAGGGGCAATAACGCCAATTGGGTTATCGTCGACCGCCTCACGAAAGCTGCACACTTCTTACCATTCCGGATGGGGCAGTCGACAGAGTCACTGGCAAAAAGATACATGCAGGAGATAGTGCGACTTCACGGAGTCCCGGTCAGCATTGTGTCAGATCGAGACACCAGATTTATTTCGCACTTCTGGAGGAGCTTACAGGAGAGTTTGGGTACCCGCCTCAAGTTCAGCATAGCTTATCACCCGCAGACGGACGGACAATCCGAGCCTATGATTCAGACGCTCGAGGATATGTTGAGGGCCTGCATGTTGGATTTTTAGGGTTCCTGAGAAGATCATCTGCATCTAGTCCAGTTTTCTTATAACAACAGTTATCAGGATAGCATCCAGATAGCTCCTTTCGAAGCACTTTACGGGCGGAAGTGTCGATCCCCAATTTGTTGGGATAATGTGGGAGAGCGAAGATTACTGGGTCCCGAGCTCAACGTTCAGACAGTCGACAAGGTCCAAATGATCAGGCAGCGTATTAAGACGGCTCAGGATCGACAGAAGAGTTGGGCAGATACCAGCAGGAGGGCACTAGAATTTGAAGTCGGAGATCACATATTCCTGAAGATTTCCCCTACCCATGGAGTTATCAGGTTCGGAGGTCGCGGGAAACTCAGTTCCCGTTTTATCGGACCTTTTGAGCTGCTAGAGCGAGTAGGAGAGGTGGCCTATCGACTTGCCTTGCCTCCATCGCTAGCTGGTGTGCAAAATACTTTCCGTGTGTCTCAGTTGCGGCGCTACGTTCGGGATGAGAGCCATGTTTTGGACTATTCGGAGTTAGCTTTGGGTACCGGCCTATCCTACGAGGAGCAACCCACCACCATCCTCGACCGCAGAGAGAAAGTGCTGAAGAATAAGGTCATTCCGTTAGTCCGAGTGTCTTGGGGCGGTCGTTCCCCAGGAGAATCTACCTGGGAGCGGGAGGAAGATATCCGTGCACGTTTTCCACATCTCTTTGTTTAGTACTGTTGTTTCATTGCCTCTTTTAAATTTCAAGGACGAAATTTTTGTAAGGGGGGTATGATGTAAATCCCCGTTCCCATTTATGAATTTTTCCAACATTTCCCAAGTCCCGAATGTTATCCCATTTTTCCCGTATTATTATTTTGTGTGAAGATTAGTTGCTTGGGTTGTAGTATTTGTTTTTCTAAACCAATTAAAATCAATCCAAAACCAAAACAATATATTTATATACTAGAACCCCAAAAACCCCAGCCCAGAACAAAACAAAAACTAAATAATTGTAAATAATAATTAAAGCCAAGCCCAACAGCAAATTAATTAAATTTCCCCAGCCCATGCACCTCCGGCCCACTCCATTTCTTTCCCTTTCGAATTTATTTAAACCCCCGGCCCAAATTCCCTTCCTTCTTACTCCTTACCCGTAACCAACAAACCCGACCCGACCCGCTTCATTTCCTCTTCCTCCCCACTCGTTTCTTTCCCACTCGTTTTTCTTTCACTTCCCACGTCGCGCGCCCACGTCGCCTCGCCGCCCAACGTCTCCGCGCTCGTCGCCCACGACCGCGCGCCTCGCGAGCTCCTCAAGCTCAACCCCTCCTCATCTCTCTCTCTCCTCCCTCCCTCCCTGCTCACTCTCGACCTCTCTCAAACCCCTACTCTCCCATCTCCCAACTCCCAACTTCGAGCCTCTCTCCGACGACGACGACTATTACCTCGTCTTCCCTTCTCGCTCTTCTCCTCAGAACTCGAACCCCACCGAGCTCACTCCCCTCGCCTGCACACCCTCCACCACCGAGCCTCCCCTGCACCCATCACGCCGACGAGTCCCCACTGCCCATGAACCACCTCGTCGACCCTCTCTATCCTCAGCATCGTCACCATTAACACCAAACCCGAGCCCCTACTACCTCACTCCCTCTCTCCAAACCCACTGCCATCATCCAAAATCCTCGCTGTGCCCATCACCGGAACGACTATTGCCGACCCCAGCACGCCCCTGGAGATCCACAGCACCACACTCCGCCTCCAGGGATCGCGAGCCATCTCCGGGCAACTCCGACGATGAACCCGAAACGCGAGCCGAGGCCGCGAATCAAAACCGTGTCGTTCGTCGCGCGTTCGTGCCATTTCCGCTGCCGTGCGTCCCCAAAGCGTCTCTAGGCAAGTAACCTACTTGCTACATGCTAGTTATTACTGTTATAATTCAAAATACTATTAATTCCATGTTTACGATCCGTGAAAACTTATATGAGACAAGTGCTTGATGCAAAACCCGAACGAAAACCTTCCATTAAACTGACGGAACTTGATTATATATGCTGGCCCGTGTGGAAATGAACATTGTGGTGAAATTTGACTGAAAATTATGATCGTTACTGACTTGAACGATCACCCTCAATTTCACCCGTTAAAACTGAATATTTCCCGCGTCTGAAACTTGTTAAAATCATAATTATTTGTGTACACATTGAAATGATGCGTTCGAGGGCTCAAATCGAAGCCGACTCGACGAACTGGAACCTTATACAAGTTTTACATTGTTGCTGTACTGAAAATATGATGAGAACTGGTTCGGAGAGCGGCTCTGGACTGCAGTCCAGAGCAGCTCTGGCTGTTGAATTCTATCTCGTAATGCGTACTACTTTGCTGCCTGAACTTTTATGTTGCGGAACCCTACACTTTATTGAATATGAAACTTTTATCTAAATAACGCAAGTGATTTCACCCCCTTTTATCATCATTTACTATTTAAACTGCAATTTAAAAGAACAGGACGTATAGCAGTCCCAAACAGAAACAGAACTGATACCCTAGTGTTGAACAGTGCATAACTTCTGACATAGAGACGCGATTGAGAATCTGTCTGATGCGTTGAAAACCCTATTGAAAAGCCTAAATTTCATTCGACTGTAGAGTCACTGAATTCTGATCCCAACTGGGTGAAAGTTATACCGCGAAACGGACGTTCAGTTCAGAAACTGAATTTCCTGCAGCGAGCACTTAAATTGAAATGGCTGTAACTTGAATACCAGAAATACGATTGCACTGAAATAAATTTTGCTGAACTTCCAACAGAGTATACTTGTTACCGTATTTGTATCATTTCACTGAATACTGAATATATGATTTACTGCAATTTTTGTAAGCTAATGAAGTGCATAATAGTTCATATTACACATGACTTGTTAACTGCATAAATGTACATACCTTACCAAACTGCCATACACATAGTGATAGCGCGTGTTATTATTCAGTGTATAATGCATTATCGTGCGTGAATGATATTGTTTTAGGAGTGTCAAGTACACCAATGGAAAAGTGAATGATTCGTGACAGTGATTAATACAGTGAACCGTGACAAAACCGTGTTATTGGTGTATACTTGTACACAACTAAATCATAATCATCAATAGTGTAAACCTGGGGAAAAAGGGGAAATCGAAGTGGAAAGAGCATCGTATTTAGCGAGGACCGTGATTTAGAGGATGATCATTCGAACAACGACTCTTATATATATTAGGTAGGATCTAGCGATCCGGCTGACAGGGTTATGTCCCGGACGTGTGGGCCGTTGTCTCGGGTATGTACGAGACTCCCGTTAAACATGATCCTTCTTTCCATAACTTGATTTCAAACATGACTTAGAGACTGATAGGGACACGGATCATACTTTGCATCATTTAGTGAAATAGTGATTATCTGCATTTTACTTCCACTGTTATTACCTTATTTGCCTGTTTCATGTCATTATTATAATATTGCTTTTACGTCGCTCTGACGACCTGAGTATGCATGCTCAGACCTCGAGGAAGAACCAGCGCAGGAGTCGGATTTACCTTTCGAGCTAGCGGAGATTTAGTCTGGAGTACATTTTTCTTCTTTTCTGCTTTCCCTAAAAGAGACCTTGTATTCGAACTTGGTTAGTAGTTCTTTTCTTGTTTATTTGTAAATTGTGAAGATGAAAGTTGATGTAATAATTTAGTGATATATTTCCTTTACTTCTGTGCTTTGTTTACTGATTACCATATAATGCTAGAAGCCGAAGTGTGACTACGGCGGGATTATTTCTTGACCGTAGGAGCATGGCTGGCCTAGTCATCCCTCGTTTTACGTATTTTGGGAAGCAGAGCATGACACGTCGCATACGGATGGAACTACGGAGGTTGGGAGAGAGGCCAGGGACTGGGTCCTAGCATGGCCCATATGAGGTTGGACTCCACTCCGGCGGTTACTTCCCTACCCCCCTTGAGCGACGTCTACAGCATGATGTTGCCGTCTTGAAGACCACCGTCGAGGAGTTGAAGGAGATGTTGGTACGTATACTACTTAATAGTAAAATATTATATCACATTATAAATAGTAACATATGCAATATTAATAACCTGAGCTTATTTGGTTGTAAACTTAGTTTTGATTAATCATACTTTTATAAAACTATCTAATTAAAATAAACTATGGTTTTCCAAAAGAGGCTTAAGTCCCTAAGTATTCTTATTCGTTTATTACACATAAAATTTAACATATGCGACAGGCTACTTCGGCTGCGGCTCCACATGCATCTCCTTCGGATGCGGCTCCGCAAGCCACTACCTCGGCTGCGGTTGCGCAGACCACTCCTGCAGCTCCACAGCTCGCTCAGATTCCCGCACGGTCCTCTCCTTCTTTGGTCGAGTTTTTGACGACTCAGGACTGCACCGAGGAGCAGATGCGCCGGATTACGGCGTTTATCAGAGGTGGAGGAGCTGGACCGAGCTAGGGTAGCTTTTTTATATATTTTTGAGGATGTATGTACTTGATACATATTGTATATATTTTTATAACAACTCCAATTTCTATATACAGAAAATTCATTTAAAGTTAATATACAATTTGGGTACTTGCAATCCTGTGAGTGCTATAAGAAATTGTTTTGCTTTTGAACAGTAAGAAAGAGCTTGTAGCACACTGGTAAAGCCTTGCACTGCTGTTACAAAGCACCAAAGTTTAAATTCCATCAGCCACATTATCTTTTTGTTTTATTTTCTTTTAATATTTTTAGAAGCCCAAAGGTCTACACGTCCACAACACATAAAATGAAGAGTTACAGAACATTTAAACATATGCACTGAAGAATACGAGGCAACACCTATACGTGGCACCAATACCAACACCACCCGTCGGGAATAGGCCGGAGAAAAGCCCAAAAAATCCCGGTACCACCGGTCGAACCGTAGGTAAAGGCCCCCAAACTTTTCCCCTGCAACCCTTGGCCTACCCCGCTGCCTTTCACACTGCTTGTTTTCTCTGCATTCACACAGAGAACTTAAATCACCCATTTAATCTCAATTTAATGCAAATTTTAATGCATTTTCATCACCCCCTAAACCCTAATTTTTCCTATAAATACCCACTCCATTTTACACCCCTCTCACTCAGAATTCTATTACAAAAACTATACCAAATTCCCAAGTCTTTTAGTGTACAAGTGGAGTTAGCGAAAGGCGAAGCTCCGACGAACTTCCGAGGAGATTCCGGCGACGAAACGACATCCCGACGCCTTCCATAGTTCTCTTTCTCTCCCCTTTAGTTCAAAAGCTAGTAAGTCCCATCTCCTCCTATTTTCTTCTTCTTTAAAAATTTAAATTTCCAAAACCCGACGGAAGCGGAGTTAATCCAACATCCGATTCGGTTTTTCTTTAAAAACTATACTTTTCTTAATCAAGAAAATACCATACACTCACATATTGTTTAGGAAACATTAATAAACCTATTAAAACAAGTTTCACCTCAAAAGAATTATTTTTGTGTCTTTTATCGCACTTTTACATAAAAATACCATATACTTTAGTTTGGACATAAATCATCATAATTCCTTAGTATACCATTAGATAGTTCACGGGGTAATGACCTGCATAATCACAACACGCATCTCTATCATAGCACGATGAATTTTGTGACAATAGAATACGGGAAAATACGACTTTACAAATAAATACCCTAAACTTACAAAACCGTTTTCTATAAAAAGATGTATTAAACATTTCCATGCAATTGCGCCTCTACAACCCATTTTGGGGACCCCTTTTGGGATGGTGCAGATTATCGCACATCCTCGGACTTAGTAGAGCGAGATGCAGACCTCCACAAGGAGCATTCGATCTCGATGGAATTTTTTTACATTTTTCTTTAGAAAAATGATATTTCTACAAGAAAATAAATAAATTATTTTCATTAAATATATATATATATATATATATATTATCAAAATATCTATTTTAATTATATAAATATTCTAAGTTTTCTAAATCAAAGGAATCACTATTACATGAAAATACCATCCAAATACAACACAAGTACATTATTTCAAGAAAATACCATATACTATGAAGCTAGGTTCTATTCACTAGAAATTTTACATTTATAAAATATACATCTATGAAAACCCTAAAGATGATAATTAAATGCTTGAGGTGTATTTTTAAATTATGCCAAAACTATTTTTACATAAAACCCCCTCAAGTTATATTAAATTACAATAAGGACCCTAGTAAACATAGGTTTAAGCGGGACCAGTCTTTTGAGCCTCAGGAAGCCGGAGATATGGGTGCTTGCCTATTTATGGTAGACAATCTAACAAACGGTGTTATCAATACGATAATTGTCTTGGAAAAAGACACAAATCCTGTCATCCATGTGCAGCAGTTACCGATAATATCAAAACAATTCAGGACTTCAATTTCTTTTAAAAGTGTCTGACTCGGACTGAGTCCCAATCTTATCAATCTGACTTGAATGCGATTCAAGTACAAACTAAAATACAACATGAATCCATGAATCCGTCTATTCAATTTATATCAATTTATATTGACCGAACCGAACCATGGATATACTCTATCTACATGACTCTCCATTTATATCCATTCCATTTACCGATATCATGGTTTCGGTAAGTCATCCATATACAATTTATAATACAAGACAAAACAATACAAACAATACAATCAAGATATCGCGGGGTTTATAAGGGGTATATTGGTAAGGAAGGTGTTAAAAGTAGAACGAGACTGTAACCATAATACACCTAACCTGAATCTCCATTGGCGTTGTATCGTGCTGAACGGTTCTTTATGCTCCGTATACCTTAGTCCCCGGAATAGTGGGACTCCTCTCGTATACACTGGCATTTTCTGTACCAAGCTACAAACAACAGCGTTAACAATATGATACAAATTTAAACGTTACATTCTCTTTATGTCTATTCTTTCTATACCTATTCTTTGGAACTTACCGAGCAATTGTTCGCTGACGATATTCCTTTTCTTCTTTTCTTTGGAATATTGTCAGGTGGATCGAACCTTCTGGAGACAGATCCCACCAGCGAGGATTTGGATCAGCTAGCCTTTGATCCGGAGCTCTAGTTTACTTGTACATTTCATTTTCATTTCTGTTATGCCATTTGTAGGGTGTTTTTCGTCACCCCAGTGAGATGGGAATACGCGCGCGCTTGTCAGGCGTACTACAGATTCCCCCTGCCTAGGGTAGGCCGGGGTTTAATGATTGTGGTGATCCGAATCTCCGGCAGCCGCGGACTAAGCTGCCGTTAATTACCCATCGCCTTTGGGGCGAGGGAACCTCCGATTAACGGGTTAAACTGGTCATGCGAACTCAATGTGCAGTGTGCGTGTGTTTTGAAAGGGGGTTTTGGATATATCGGGAGCCACGCAGAGTTTTTTACGGGGGTCCCGCTACCCGGATAGCGGGCTGGGGGTCAAGGGGGCTAGCAGCCCCCTTGCGGGGTTCGGGGCAGCGCCCCGGCCCGAAATTTTTTTGGAGGGGGAGAATGTGGCGGAGTATGTATATGTGTGAATTTGTATACATATGTATGTGTATGTGTATATGTATGTACATAAAAAGAGAGGGAAAAGGCATCCAAGGGATGCGTGGGGGCCACGTGTCGGCGCGCGGGCGCCTTGCGCACTTGCGCAGGTGCGCAAGCGCGCGCGCCACGTGTCGGCGCGCGGGCGCCTTGCGCACTTGCGCACGCACGCAGGTGCGCAAGCGCGCACGCCACGTGTCGGCACGCGGGCGCCTTGCGTACTTGCGCAAGCGCGCAGGTGCGCAAGCTCGCGCGCCACGTGTCGGCACGCTGGCGCCCTGCGCACTTGCGCTGCACGCCGGAGAGGCACAAGAGGCTTTTAGCCTGAAAAAATTTCTCAGAAGAGAAATTAGAGAGGAGTTGGACTCTTGAATGTGTTTTTCTTCTTTTTTTGAGGGTTTAGTGAAAGATGTTCTTCTTCTTCCTCCTCTGTTAGCTGGATCTTGAAGATCAAGAGATGTGGGATTTCAAAATCTTTTCTTTTTGAGATCTGATGGAAGATCTGAGTTCCCCTTGATGGGTTTTGTGGTGAAAACTAATTTGTTTTTATAAAAATGAGAGTAGAACTCTTGATTTAATTCAAAAGAAAGAAGAAGGTTTTGGAACCTTGAAGAAGGAAGAAAGAGCTCAGCTCTGAAACTTTTTTTTGGAGAGAGAAAAAGTTGTGAGATATTTTCATTATCTTTGCCTTTATAGGCCATACATTTTACACAAAGCCCCTTGGGTTTCACAAAATGGCATTTTGCCTATCCCATGGCTCATGTGCCATTTCTTTTTGCACATAAGCCATGGGCTTTACAAAAATTTGGCTTTATGCCTATTTTTCTTACATTTATCCATAAAATAAAATAAAAGAAAATGCAACAAAATTATTTATTACAAAAATTTTATCTTGGCATGGGGGGAGGCCGGCCGCTTCATGTTCGGGCTCGACCCGGGCATGGGCCCACTTGGCTTGGGGTTGACTTGGATTTTGACTTGGTCAACCGGGGTGTAAATTTTTACCCCAACAAATTGCCCCCCATCAATAAATGCACACCACATATGTGGGTCGTGTGTATGAAATTGATGGATTTTCTTTCACGTGGAGGCGACTTGATTTGGTTCCCACTTTTTGGGAAGCTGGCACTGCCCTTTTTACGACATGGACGGTCGTTGCTTGTCATGTCTCCGAGACGGAGTGTCCGTGATAGACGTTTTCCCTAGCCCGGAGTTATCTGGTTCCCGCTTTGTAGGAATCCTGCGCTGCCCTTTTTGCGACTTGGACGGTCGGTGCTGCCCTTTTAGTGACGTGGACGGTCGGTTCTGCCCTTTTTGCGACTTGGACGGTCGATGCTGCCCTTTTAGCGACGTGGACGGTCGGTGCTGCCCTTTTAGCAACGTGGACGATCGGTGCTGCCCTTTTAGCAACGTGGACGGTCGGTTCTGCCCTTTTTGCGACTTGGACGGTCGGTGCTGCCCTTTTAGCGACGTGGACGGTCGGTACTGCCCTTTTAGCGACGTGGACGGTCGGTGCTGCCCTTTTAGCGACGTGGACGGTCGGTGCTGCCCTTTTAGCAACGTGGACGGTCGGTTCTGCCCTTTTTGCGACTTGGACGGTCGGTGCTGCCCTTTTAGCGACGTGGACGGTCGGTGCTGCCCTTTTAGCGACGTGGACGGTCGATGCTGCCCTTTTAGCGACGTGGGCGGTCGGTGCTGCCCTTTTAGCGACGTGGACGGTCGGTTCTGCCCTTTTAGCGACGTGGACGGTCGGTACTGCCCTTTTAGCGACGTGGACGGTCGATGCCTGATTTGACTTGCTCTGCTTCTTGCAGACTTGCTCCGCTTCTTGCGGTGTCGGAGTGGAAGTTGACTTGTTGATATTGATTTGGGTTGACATCAGCATCGCTATACTGGAATATGGTACCAGGAGCGAATCATCATCTGTCATGGAGAGGATTTTGGGATTTTGGTTTTTGTTTGGCATCTGCATTGCTGCACTGGAATAATGCCAGGAGCAACTCATCATTTGCCCCGAGAGGATTTGGGAGAAATTGGGATTGTTTTACGCCCGTGGATTGTATACGGTTTTGCAGGATGTATGATCCAGACCGTAGGGCCGAAAAAAATTTTGGGACTTTGTCGGCGTCTGCATCGCTGCACTGGAATATGGTACCAGGAGCGACTCATCATTCACCGTTGGGGTATGGGATTTAGAATTTATTTGGCGTCTGCATCGCTGCACTGGAATATGGTACCAGGAGCGACTCATCATTCGCCATTTGGGGGTTGGGGAGCGATGGCTTAGGAGACAGGTTTAGATCCCTATCGCCTAAGGCTTTTCAATTTTATGGGCCGTGAGGGTCCCATAAAAGCATTTTCTACCTACGAGTCGTAAGGATCCCGCAGGTGTATTTTCTCCTTAGGAGTCGTGAGGACTCCTAGGTGTGTTTTTCCTTTATGAGTCGTAAGGATCCCACAAAGGTTTGTTCTCCTCATATATCATGAGGACACATGAGTGGGTCTTATCAATGGAGCATCATTCCCAAAGCGGAGACCGGCCGCGTAACTGGTGATTACGGTGGGGCATGGGTATGATGAGAATTATTTGAGCCCGTGGATTGTATACGATGGTCAATTTGGGGACCCACCGTAGGGCCGGGAGAATTTTGAGAAATTGGATTTTGGTTGGCGTCTGCATCGCTGCACTGGAATATGGTACCAGGAGCGACTCATCATTCGCCGTTTGGGGACTTGGAATTTGGATCTTGTTTGGCATCAGCATTGCTGCACTGGAATAATGCCAGGAGCAACTCATCATTTGCCTTAGAAGGACTTGGGATTTGGGTTTTTGGTCGGCATCAGCACCGCTAACACTGAAGCGAGATGCCAGGAGCGAATCATCATTTGCCGTTGCCCGTTGGGGAACGATGGCTTAGGAGTTAGGTTTGGGTCCCTACCACCTAAGGCTTTTCAATTTTATGGGCCGTGAGGGTCCCATAAAAGCATTTTCTCCCAACGAGTCGAAAGGATCTCGTAGGTGTATTTTCTCCTTAGGAATCGTGAGGATTCCTAAGTGTGTTGCTCCTTTGTGAGTCGTAAGGATCTCACGCAGGGGTTTTCTCCTCACAAGGTCGAGAGGACTTTGTGAGTGTATTTCACCTCCTTTCCTTTTTACGAGTTTGCGCCCTTTCGGGTTTTCACAGACTCGCCGGTAGTCCTGCTGTTTTTACTCACGGAGCCCTTTCGGGTTTTCATCCGTGCCCGTTTTGCTTGTGGACATACCGTTTTTTTTTTTTTTTGGCCGCTGGTGGGACTTTAAAGTAGTCTCACCGGCAGGATTTGGGAGAAATAGGGGTCATTTACGCCCGTGGATTGTATACGGTTTTGCAGGATGTCTGATCCAGACCGTAGGGCTGATGTGCTCAATTCGCCCGCGACTTGGAGCATTCACGTGTAGTATTTCTTGAGATATCGGCCATTGATGGGTGGCATGGGCCTTTCTCCCTCGGCACTTATTAGTTGGTAGGATCCTCCGTCAAACACTTTCTCGATGACGTATGGTCCTTCCCAGTTTGGCTCGAATTTTCCCTTGGCATGTCGATTGGGGATAATCGGTCTTTTGAGGACCAACACCAATTCACCTTTCTTGAAGGCGCGGAGACGGGTTATCTTGTCATAAGCCCGTGACATTTGGGCTCGGTATAGCTCCAGATTTTGTTGCACCGCGAGCCTCTTTTCTTCGAGGGCATCGAGTTCTTCAAGTCGAAGGTGCACGTTTTCTTCCTCCGTCAACTCATGTTGGACGGCCATTCTTAAGCTCGGAACTTCAACTTCGAGGGGGAGGACCGCCTCCACTCCGAAGAGCAATGAGTATGGAGTGGACTGAGTTGGAGTACGGTGCGTGGTACGATATGCCCACAATGCCTCGTGAAGCTTGAGATTCCAGTCTCTCTTGTTGGCTGAAGCATTTTTCCTCAGAAGCTTGCATAGAGTCTTATTGAAGGCTTCGGCTAGCCCATTGGCTCTTGGATTATAGATGGAGGAATACCTCCAGTCTATCTTGTGCTGGGTAGCGAATCTTGAGACATTGAAGCTCTTGAAAGAAGGCCCGTTGTCAGAAATGATTCTTCTTGGTGTACCGAAGCGGTATAGATTATTATGCTGGAAGAATGTCAGAATATCCTTTGTCTTGACTTCTTTTAGCGGGACAGCTTCAGCCCACCTGGAGAAGTAGTCTGTCGCGGCCAGTATGAACCGATGGCCTTTGGATGATGGAGGATCAATTGGGCCAACGATGTCGGTGCCCCAGACTTCGAAGGGCCACGACGCCACCGTAGGATGCAATGGATTGGGATGCTTGTGAATAAAATCACCGTGAATTTGGCAGATATAACATTTCTTTGCATGCTCTCCGCAATCCCGTATCATGGTGGGCCAGTAGTACCCAAGCCGTTTAATTTGCAGTCGCATCTTAGGGTTGGTCATATGACCTGCGGTATAACGTGTCATTTACAAACACGTATCGGAGAGCTCTTTTCTTCAGCTGAATCCTCACAGATTTTTCTTCGGGCAGCTTGTCGTATCGGAGGTACTCTATGAAGGGTTCTCTCCAATCGGGCTCGTCTTGGATGATCGAAGCTTCTTCGGCGGGATTGCTCTTCTGTTCCGCGCTTTCCTTTTCTCGTAGAGAGACTGGGGGTAGAATTTGCCGGCTCCTGACTGTGATCAGAATTTCGTCCATTTCAGGATCAGCCAGTTCCTTGGTCAAGCGAGCAAGTACATCAGCCTTTCCGTTCAACGCTCTAGGGACTCTCGTTACTTCAATATGAGTGAACCGTTTCATGAGTTCCACCACTCGACCTCTGTACCGAGCTAACTCGGGTTTGTATATCTTATAGTCGCCGCTTACTTGGTTGACGACGAGCTGGGAGTCACCGTAAACTCGTAGCCGACGGATTTCCATTTCTATGGCGAGCTCCAAACCAGCTATCAGAGCTTCATACTCAGCTTCATTGTTTGTCCGAGGCTCGGTGAGAGCAAAAGAACGCCGTAAGGTTCCCATTGATGGTGTGATGAACACCAATCCTATCCCTGCTTTTATCTCCGGGACGCTTGATTTACTGGAGGTTCTTATCGAGGAGGCCCCATCGAAGTAGAGCTCCCAACATGGCTCGTCATTCTCGAGATGCAGCACTTGTTCGTCGGGTAACTCACAATTTAGTGGCGACCCTTCTGGTATGGGATGAGCAGCGAGAAAGTCTGCAAGAGCTTGCCCTTTTACTGCTCTCTGAGGAGTGTAAACTATGTCAAACTCAAGTAGCATGAAAGCCCATCTTGCCATTCTGCTGGCTAGGCTTGCTTTGGTCATTAAGTGTTTGAGCGGGTCGACCTTAGAGATCAGCATAACCCGATGAGCGAGCAGATAGTGTCTCAGCTTCTTCACAGCAAATATCAGAGCCAGGCATTGCTTTTCGATTGGGGAGTAGTTGTGTTCCGCCCCGACTAGAGTTCGACTGAGGTAGTAGAGGGCATTTTCTTTTCCTTCCTCATTATTCTGGGCAAGGAGCGCACCGAGTGACTCGTCCAGCGCGGCAGTGTAGAGAATCAGCGGTTTATTCGGAATGGGAGCGGCCAGCACTGGAGGGTGCAACAAGTATTGTTTAATGCTTTTGAACGCTGCTCGACATTCGGCATCCCAGATAAAAGGAGCTCCTTTCTTCATGAGCTTTGAGAAGGGCCTACATCTCCCTGATAAATTTGAGATAAACCTCCGTATATAAGCAAGCTTGCCTTGAAAAGATCTTAGCTGCGTCAGACTCTTCGGAGGGGGCATCTCCATGATGGCCTTTATCTTTGATGGGTCAACTTCGATCCCTCGATGTCGGACTATGAAGCCCAGGAATTTTCCCGATGACACGCCAAAAGCGCACTTCAGAGGATTCATCTTCAGATCGTATTCCCTCAGTCTAGTGAGAACGGTCCTGAGATCTTGGATATGATCGGCCTTGGCTTTAGTCTTGACGACCAGATCATCAACATAGCATTCAACGACTTTATGGATTAGGTCATCAAAGATATTAGTCATCGCCCTTTGATATGTAGCACCTGCGTTCTTCAGTCCGAATGGCATTACCTTGTAGCAATATATTCCGATCGGGGTTCGAAATGCTGTGTGCTTCTCATCCTCAGGCGACATCTTGATCTGATTATATCCAGACGAGCCATCCATAAAGGTGAACAGTTCGTAATTTGAGGTGTCATCGACCATCATTTCCATGACCGGTAGCGGGAAGTCGTCTTTAGGACATGCCTTATTGAGGTCCCTGAAATCGACACAAACTCGGATCTGCCCATTTTTCTTCTTCACTGGGACTATGCATGCGATCCAGTCTGCATATTTCTCTTCCCTGATGAAGCCGGCATCGATGAGCTTCTTGGTTTCCTTGATGACCTTTTCTTCCAACTCCCTTCTCATTCTTCGAGGAGCTTGTTTGACTAGCCTAGCATCAGGAGATATAGCCAGCTTATGCACGGCTACCTCAGGGGAAAGGCCAGGCATTTCTTTGTACGTCCACGCGAAGCAGTCGACGAACTCACGCAGTAGGGCAATTATCTGCTTTTTCATTTCCTCTGACAAGAGTGAGCTGATGTAGGTCGGCCTTGGATTATCGGGCGTTCCTAAGTCAATCTCGGTTAGCTCATCAAAGGTTGCTTGTCCGCCATCTTCGAGCTCTTGAGGAGCTTCTTCTGGCTCGGCTATCTCGTCATCATCATTTGATCTCTCGCTGGTCTCACCAACATGGATCATGTAGCACGCTTTGGAATCAGGTTGAATGTAGCCTATGCCCCGTCTATCTGGAATCCGTCCATCGATGAGTGCTCGGACCTGGGGTGGATACCATAGCCCTTCGTAAAACTTTGCTTCGGACTCCGTTCGATATAACCGGCATCCGCACTTCTTCAAGTATTCCCGCATCTCGGGCGCATAGTATCTGGGATTGAGGACGGCTCTTATGCCTCTCTCATAGTGAAGGCACGCGACAGAAAGGTCTTCCGGGTGCACAACGGGGTTTGACCCATAAAACAAGATGCCCTTCTGTCCACTTTTCCTCCCGGGAACGTAGAAAGTTTTCAGCTGGTCCACGGTGGAGATTGATAATGCATCGAGCTCTTTGCACATTTGCTCTGGTACCCTTGTAACGGCTAGGGACCCTTCTGCAACTTCGAAGGTCTCTCGTAGTTTCGCTTGTTGCGTGGGGGTCCAATCTGCACCGCTGTTGCACGACAGGTCCTCCTCCTCTGACTCTTCAGTGTCACTGCCAAGATGAGGGCGGACTTTGCTGCTAGATGGGCCTTCAGTAACAGATTCGTCCGTATCGCTGCCGAAATGAGGGCGAGTTTTGCGGAAGGACGGGCTTCCAGCGTCGGACTCATCAGAGTCGCTGCCGAAATGCGGGCGCACTTGGGCATTTTTGCTTTTGAAAGTGATAGTCGGCGCCGATTTGCTTTTGAGTCTTGGGGCCGTTCTATCCTCGGTCAGTTGTGGCTTGGCATTTTGGTGGTTCGTAAAGTACCGAGAATCTTCATATCGGACTTCATGCACACCGAACGGCTGGATGTCTCCGTCAATACGTCTTTCTTCGCCATTTTTAGTATACTTCATGCATTGATGGAGAGTCGACGGAATGATGCCGTAATCATGGATCCACGGCCGCCCCAAGAGAATCTTATAAGATGTGTTGGCGTCGATCACGTATATCTTAGCTTCAGTTTGCAGATCCCCAAATTTGATTGGCAAAGCTATAGACCCCAGAACTTGCTGGAAATTTTGGTTGAAGCCTTGAATGACAATCCTTTCCCTTGACAGGTGTCGGACGTCCATTGACAGACTCTTCAGAGTTCGCAAGTTCATGATGTTCACTGAGGACCCCGGATCAATCAATATACGATTAATTCGATCTCCGTCGCTGTACTCGGTCACATAAAGTGGCCGATTATGCTCAGTCGTTCCCAGTAGCAAGTCTTCATCCTTAAATGTGACTGCGGCGGCATGCAGAGCGTGCTGGGCTTCTTTCATATTAATTTCCGCAAAGTGAGCCTGATACCGCTCGGGGTTTTGTAGAGCGTGAATGAGAACATCTCTAAGCTCCTTAGATAGGACCAAGGCGTCGTAGATGCTCAGGAGAGATGGAAGCTTCCGGAGATGTGCCAAGACATTATAGTTCACCGAGGAAGGATTTATGTTTTCATCGGCCAGTTCTCTGCCATCTTCTTCATTAGCGACTTGTTTTTCCTTCCCTTTTGGGGCGTTGCCCTGATTTTGCGGTAGAGCCCTGCCGCTTCTAAGCTGGATTTGATTGGCCTTTGTGGTGAGCTCCTCGTCCTCTTTGGGAAAACAGAGATCATCCTCGGAGTCGCTGCCAAGATGGATGGCGTAGCAGGTCACTACTGGGATCTCTTCATTGGAGTCTTTTTCTAACTCCTCCAGAATTTCAGCCGCTTGTACAGGGAAGAACTCCTTCAATTGAATCAATGTTCTTTCCTTTTGTTCATATTCTTCGAGGAAATCAATATATTTTTGAATGGTCGATCTCCCTGCAGACTCTTTTTCGCGCCGAGCTGCACTTTTCTTCTTCTTGAGCTTCTTGGATTTTGAGCCTGATGGAGCCGCATTGGCAGCTGGACTGGTAGGCTTCTTCCGCCCTTCCCATTCCATCCTGGGCTCTTTCTGAAGCAGCTTTAGCATCTTCTTCGTCTTATTAGATATGTGCGTACTCCACGGAGGCCGCGATGAGTCAGTTTCGTTTGTCAGGGCAGCGGGTTCGGCTGTCTGCTCCCAGAAGGCTTCAGCTTCCGTCTGTATAAAGTTGGCGGTTGCAACTTGATTGTTCACCAACACACTTTTGGACAGCTCGATCTCTCCAGCCTTGTACTGCTTCTCGACCCAATCCTTGAAGATATAGCAATCCTCGATCGCATGGCTCACTACTCGGTGGTACGGGCAATACAGGGGATTGTCGGTCATTTTTGCTTCTTGGGGTCTTTTCGACTCCGGCAGTTGTAGGCCATTGTTCAAGGCATCTTTAAATATCTTGCGGACCTTGTCCCTTCTGAAAGAGTAAACCTTGTTCTTTTTCTCCTCTAGGGAAGGCCCATCTCCTCCCAGCAATGGCTTTCCGGACCGGTTGGTTTTGGATTCGCCCGCCCTTCGCTTTTCTTCATTGTCGGAGGCATTGAAGACATTGGTACTGCTGGAACTCCCGCTTCTACGGTTGTTGTCCCGCTTGCTTTTCCAGGTTTTGTCTCTCTGAGAGTCTGGCGGGGACTCTTGCTTCGAGCGTTCCAGCATTTGGACTTTCTTGGTTAGCTCCTGAAACGTCTTGAGGCCCGCTGTACACAAGAAGGGGACCATCCAATTGCTGAGGTTCCCAATGAGAAGGCTGACGGACTGGTCCTGCTCCAGCGGCGGTTCGCACTTAACTGTGAGATTACGCCACCGGGCGATAAAGTCGGTGTTGCTTTCATTCTTCCCCGGCTTGGTCCTCACAAGATCGGCTATAGAGATTTTATCACTGACGCTCATGAACCTTTGCCGGAACAGAGACTCCATTTGGGCAAAGGTAATGACGGACCCGTCCGGTATACTCGCATACCAGTCGAAGGCGACGCCGGTCAGGCTGTTGACAAACTGACAAAGAAGGAGCGCATCGTTGCCCCCTGTATTTCCGCACGATGCTTTGAAGTGGGCGACGTGCTGGTTTGCATTCCCCGTTCCATCAAATCTTCCGAACTTAGGAATGACGTAGCCGCTTGGGAACTCAATCAGATCGTACTGCGCGGGATATGGCCGCCCACTACTGCCGATTTCTTTCTGAGCTTCAGCTTCGGCCACCAATGTTTTAACCTTGCTGGTGACCAAATCCATTATCCGATCCTGTGTTAGCGGGATAGTGCTATCTGGGGCCAAGGCGTCCCCAGAAGCGGAATGTAGCCGGCTTTCATTCGGCTCGACCAGTCTTGGTCCCAAAGGAACAGGCATTGGCTGCCTCGGATTGTCATCACCCGGCTGATTAGTAGCGGCTTGTGCTTGATTAGGAGGCACTCGAGCAATTTGAGCCGTAAGCTGCATCACCACGTTCGTTAAGTCGTCAATCTTCGAATAGAGCTTTGCTATCTCTTTATCTTTGCTCCTGAGCTGTTTTCGAAGTTCTTGAAGCAGCTCTTGCTCCGCAGTCCTAGGGCGGAAAGTCGGCTCTTCCTCGCTGTCCGAGCTTGACTCTACATGGACCGAGGGGTCTATCTGCCTATCATCCTCATCGAGAGGGTTTTCTTCATCCTGCAGGGGCGGCTGTTCTTGGGCGGCGGCAACCACATTCAGGCTAGATTGGGCTTGGGATGTGGTGGCCCCGTCCTTGCTTTTGCTGCGAAGGTTGTCGCTGGGGCGCCCGCCCGCCATATAGACCGTATGGATGATATATCCGACCGTCTTTCTATCATTGGCGGCTGATTTCACGGATCGCTGTCTTGACCCCCTTGCTTCGGTAGCCGGTAGTCAATTGAAGGCGGCCGGCCTAACCAGGTTCTTGAATGGTGCTGGCGCTTCTTTTCTGGGTTTGCCCCGCTGCTTTCGCGCGGCACAGAGTGCTTGATAGACTCTTGAAGAGACAGTGTCATACTTTTTCTGTTGGGGCCGGGACACGTCTCTTTGTGGCACTGTTCGGACCGCTGTCTTCTTGATTCTGGCGGTCATGGCGTTTTTCTGAACCCACTTCAGAGGCTCGAAGGAATTGCTGATTCTTACGTCCGACTCGGCCGTCGTCGCCGGGCGACCCTGCACTTGGAACTTCACATGATTCCATTTGGCCGAAGCCTTGGCCCTCTTGTTGGCTCGATACCTGAGCCGCTTCTGCCTTTACTTTTCTGTTCTAAGCACCTGGCAGACTTCGGCTTTTTGGGAAGATGCCGCAGACCGGTTGATGGAGGGCCTTGGAGATACGCACGATTGTGCATTTGTTAGAGTCATCGCCTGAGCTCGTCCGCGACATTTGATGTTGCCCTTCGCATCGGAAGTCTTGCCCCCAGCTAGAGCGCCAGGGACTCGTTCAGACATCATCTTAAGTTTCGGTTGTGGTGCCTTGGCGATCACGACATTCGGCCTCTTACCCCTTGAGACCGGCTTGGCCACCTGTTCCGCCGGGATCTCTGCCAGGTGAGCGCTTCCGGCAAGGTAGATGATGACAGAGCCAAACTGGCGGGGCGGCTCCTCCCATTGTCGACTGAGGCTTGCGGGGAGAACCACACGAGCGTTGATCTTGACCACGTACGGAATCGGGGTCACGTTGGAAGCTGAATTCGTCTGGGGAGACATTGTCGTCGAAGGTTGATTGCTGCACGGAAAAAAGAACATCATTTAAGTATAGGCAATCGATATGTATATTGATTGAGTTTGCATGAACGTTTAACCCGAAATATGGGGGGAGAGATCGGTCCCACCGGGCGTGCCAGAGTCTGTAGGGTGTTTTTCGTCACCCCAGTGAGATGGGAATACGCGCGCGCTTGTCAGGCGTACTACAGATTCCCCCTGCCTAGGGTAGGCCGGGGTTTAATGATAGTGGGGATCCGAATCTCCGGCAGCCGCGGACTAAGCTGCCGTTAATTACCCATCGCCTTTGGGGCGAGGGAACCTCCGATTAACGGGTTAAACTGGTCATGCGAACTCAATGTGCAGTGTGCACGTGTTTTGAAAGGGGATTTTGGATATATCGGGAGCCACGCAGAGTTTTTTACGGAGGTCCCGCTACCCGGATAGCGGGCTGGGGGTCAAGGGGGCTAGCAGCCCCCTTGCGGGGTTCGGGGCAGCGCCCCGGCCCGAAATTTTTTTGGAAGGGGAGAATGTGGCGGAGTATTTATATGTGTGAATTTGTATACATATGTATGTGTATATGTATGTACATAAAAAGAGAGGGAAAAGGCATCCAAGGGATGCGTGGGGGCCACGTGTCGGCGCGCGGGCGCCTTGCGCACTTGCGCAGGTGCGCAAGCGCGCGCGCCACGTGTCGGCGCGCGGGCGCCTTGCGCACTTGCGCAGGTGCGCAAGCGCGCGCGCCACGTGTCGGCGCGCGGGCGCCTTGCGCACGTGCGCACGCGTGCAGGTGCGCAAGCGCGCACGCCACGTGTCGGCACGCGGGCGCCTTGCGCACTTGCGCAAGCGCGCAGGTGCGCAAGCGCGCAGGTGCGCAAGCGCGCGCGCCACGTGTCGGCACGCTGGCGCCTTGCGCACTTGCGCTGCGCGCCGGAGAGGCACAAGAGGCTTTTAGCCTGAAAAAATTTCTCAGAAGAGAAATCAGAGAGGAGTTGGACTCCTGAATGTGTTTTTCTTCTTTTTTTGAGGGTTTAGTGAAAGATGTTCTTCTTCTTCCTCCTCTGTTAGCTGGATCTTGAAGATCAAGAGATGTGGGATTTCAAAATCTTTTCTTTTTGAGATCTGATGGAAGATCTGAGTTCCCCTTGATGGGTTTTGTGGTGAAAACTAATTTGTTTTTATAAAAATGAGAGTAGAACTCTTGATTTAATTCAAAAGAAAGAAGAAGGTTTTGGAACCTTGAAGAAGGAAGAAAGAGCTCAGCTCTGAAACTTTTTTTTGGAGAGAGAAAAAGTTGTGAGATATTTTCATTATCTTTGCCTTTATAGGCCATACATTTTACACATAGCCCCTTGGGCTTCACAAAATGGCATTTTGCCTATCCCATGGCTCATGTGCCATTTCTTTTTGCACATAAGCCATGGGCTTTACAAAAATTTGGCTTTATGCCTATTTTTCTTACATTTATCCATAAAATAAAATAAAAGAAAATGCAACAAAATTATTTATTACAAAAATTTTATCTTGGCATGGGGGGAGGCCGGCCGCTTCATGTTCGGGCTCGACCCGGGCATGGGCCCACTTGGCTTGGGGTTGACTTGGATTTTGACTTGGTCAACCGGGGTGTAAATTTTTACCCCAACACCATTGTTTAGGCATTGCTTTCATTCCATGTATTTTCATTTCAGTTGTATTGTAAAAAGAATGTTTAATAAATAAATTTGATGATCATTTACATCTTGTCTCTTGTGTACATTTTATTTTATATTGCTTAGATACGTTTAGTGTGTTTACTTCTGAGTAAATACGTAGCGGACCTCGTCGCACCCTTTCCCCGTACATCGGGAAGCGAGGCGTGACAGGTTTTGTTGGTGGCCCATGTAGGTCAGCACTGTATGGCCATGCAGGTCAGCTCTGCGTGGACAACCTAAGCAATATAACACAAGAACCAGCAACTTAAAACATTCTTTACAATTCATATTCCTTGAATGTTCCAATTCCATATATTTTGAATCTGTCATAACCTAAATTTTTCTTTCAAGGTTATGGATTCCCCTAACAACACCAGCACAAACTTCAACAACACTCCACCACCCTTACCAATTACATCGGCCGTAGCTGCTCCGATCAATGAGCAGACGGTACTGCTTGAGGCAATCCGCAGCCTCCTGAAAGGACAGCAGCAGCAGACTGCTATCTTGATGAACCATCCCGAGGCAGAATCACATGGGGTAAAGCAATTCAGGGCCTTGCACCCCAAGCAATTCTCAGGAAAAGAGAGCCATCTAGAAGCCGAGGAATGGGCTCGGAGTATTGAAGATGACCTGGCAGCGGCACAAATGCCAGAGATAGCTTGGGTTCGAGCTGCGAAACTGCAGCTCACTGATAATGCACGGGTCTGGTGGAAGGCGGAAGAAAGTCGTCTCACCCAGCCGATTGAATGGAGGACTTTCCGCGATATGTTTGACGCAAAGTACTTCCCTGAGATTGCCAGATTCGACATGGAACAACAGTTCATCCATTTACAACAAGGTTCGATGTGAACAAAATCCGTGGATGAATATGATGCCGAGTTTACCATGCTCAGTCGGTAAGATATGTCTTAATATTTCGATTTTCAAATAACACACATTACACAGCTAACACAATACCTTAACAGATTCACGACACACTTGATACTGACGGATGAGATCAGAGCCCGTCGATTTCAGCAAGGGTTAGATTCGGAAATCCAAGATGCTTTAGCCACAGGGGATTTCCCGACCCACGAATTGGCTCTAAAAGCTGCCCGTCGATATGAGGCAGTGGTGAAGACGAGGAGAAGACCTCAATCTGCCGGGATGAAATACCCTGCCACTCAGATGGCAGGAGGAGCCTTTTCAAGGCCACCATTTATGCCCAGGAGACCGGGAGTACCGAACAACCGGCCCAACCCAGCCTTCTGTACCTACTGCAGGAGGGATGGACATTTGGCGAAAGACTGCCGGCGTGCAAATCGCCTTTGCTTAGTCTGCAGCTCAGCTACTCATGATATTGGGTCTTGTCCTCGTAGACACAACCCACATACTGCACCCAGGCCAGCGATCACTTACCAGCAGCGCCCAGCCATCCAGGCACCTGTTCCAAGACTCAAACTACTTGCCCCACCTCCTCATGGACCGACTGTACCTCTTCCTCGTCAGTTCCATCAAGCTCAACGGAACGTACCTCAAGGACAAAGGAATGGACAGAGGAATGTTCCTCCACCAAGGAGGAATATGCCAAGACGACAGGCTTTCACAATAATTATGGAAGAAGCTGAAGCCACCGGCCAAGTCATTACTGGTAACACTTCCCCATCAAGCCTTATTTTCCATCTATACATACCTATATACATTTTCATTTTACCTAAAACCTATCCCACATACCTTAGGTACAATCTTAATAGCCTCACTTGCTGCACTAGCACTCTTCGATACTGGAGCATCTCATTGCTTTTTGTCGCAACGGTTCGTCCGAACTCATGCGATTCCTGTAAAACCTCTCGTATCCAGCTGGAATGTCAATTCAGAGAACGGTGTTCTAAAGGCAGTAATGGGATACGATATGTGTCCAGTGGTCGTCTTCTGCAAAGAATTCTATGCTAACTTCAAGGTGCTGGACATACCGAACTTCGACGTCGTTTTGGGTATGGATTGGCTCGGAACATTCTATGTTACCATTGACTGTCGTCAAAGGAGGGTGGTATTTGAGATTCCAGAACATCCGGTCTTCTATTTCAAAAGTGGAGACCGCACCCTGGAACCGGGTATATACAAGGCAAAACCGAAGAAGGCAGTGATTGCGACAATTCAAGCGGAGGATGGATTAAAGCCAGAAGTAGTTCGAGAGTTCGACGATGTGTTTCCTGACGATATATCAGGTTTGCCTCCCGATCGAGCTCTTGAATTCAGCATTGATTTAGTACCAGGAGCACAACCGGTGATTAAAGCACCGTATCGGTTAAGTCCGGAAGGTTTGAAGGAAGTTCAAACTCAATTGGACGAATTATTAGTGAAAGGATGGATTCGTCCCAGCACTTCAAGTTGGGGATCTCCAGTTTTGCTTATGAAGAAGAAGGAAGGTTCATACAGAATGTGCATTGATTATAGAGCCTTGAACGAAATGACGATAAAGAACAAGTATCCACTACCGCGCATCGACGATCTGTTCGATTAGCTAAGTGGATCTTGCTTTTTCTCCAAGTTAGATCTTCGTTCGGGTTATCATCAGGTGAAGGTCAAAGAAGCTGATATTCATAAAACAGCATTCAGAACTTGTTATGGTCATTACGAATTTCTGGTGATGCCATTTGGAGTGACCAACGCACCAGCAATATTCATGAACCTAATGAATCAAGTTTTCCGGGAGTACCAAGACAGGTTTGTTGTCATCTTAATTGACGACATCCTGGTGCATTCTAAGAGTCGGAAGGAACATGCCGAGCACCTATGAATTGTCCTGGAAACTCTATGAAAACATCAACTCTATGCCAAGTATAGCAAATATGAGTTTTGGCTAGATCAAGTTGGTTTTCTCGGACATATTGTATCAGGCGAAGGAATTTCTGTGGATCCAGCGAAAGTTTCAGTAGTAAGCGAATGGCCGACACCAAAGTCAGTGAAGGACATTCGAAGTTTCTTGGGTCTTGCAGGATATTACAGAAGGTTCATTGAAGGATTTTCGAAGATAGCAACACCCCTGACCAAGCTCACACGTAAAGATGAAGAATTCGTGTGGTCAGATGCATGCGAACAGGCTTTCGTAGAACTCAAGTCAAGATTGACATCAGCGCCTATCTTTGTCATACCAGACCAATCTGGAGGTTTCGAAGTGCATTGCGATGCATCCGGTAAGGGATTAGAATGTGTTCTACATTAGTACGGTAAGTTTGTGGCTTATGCTTCAAGACAGCTGAAGATTCATGAGCGCAATTATCCGACGCATGACTTGGAATTGGCGGCCATAATCTTTGCTCTTAAAATTTGGCGCCATTATCTTCTTGGTGAACGAGTGAACATATACACCAATCACAAGAGCCTGAAATATGTGTTTACTCAGAAAGAGTTGAATATGCAGCAGAGAAGATGGTTAGAACTCATGGCGGACTTTGACATCAACCTGCAATATCACCCAGGGAAGATGAATGTAGTACCTGATACCCTCGGTCGCCAACCATTAGCAATGAATCTCACCGCTCAGTGGAAGCTTCAACAAAACTTGCACCAGATGGATATTGATGTGGTCATGCCAGGTAACGTGTCACGCCCCGCTTCCCAGTATACGGGCAGAGGATGTGACTGGCCGCTACGTATTTACTCTGAAGTAAACACGCTAAGCGTATCTAAGCAATATAAGTAAAATGCCCAAGAGAGAAAGACAATAGATATAATTGAACAGCAATTTTATTTATTAACATTCTTTTTACAATACATCTGATAGTAAATACATGGAATGGAAAGCAATGCCTAAACAGTGGCATAACAGAAATGGAAAGTACAGAATGTATATGTATACAAGTAACTAAAGCTCCGGGCCGAAAGCTAGCTAATCCAAGTCCTCGCCGGTGGGCTCGATTTCCAGTGAATCACCTGACGACATTCCAAAGAAGAAGAAAGAGAATGTCGCTAGCGAACAAATCGCTCGGTAAGTTCCGTAAATAGACAAGAATGGAATAGACAGAATAGAGAGTATATTTTTATAATGTTGTATTTAATGTTAACGCTATTGTTTGTAGTTTGGTACAGAAGAATGCCAGTGTATACGAGAGGAGTCCAACTATTCCGGAGACTAAGGTATACGGAGCACAAGGAACTGTTCAACCACGGTACAACGGCAATTGAATTCAGGTTAGGTGTGTTATGGTTGCAGTCTCGTGCCACTTCTAACACCTTCCATACCAATCTACCCCTTATAAACCCCGCGATGTCTTGATTGTATTGATGTATTGTTTGAAGTTTATATTGTATATAGATAGATGACTTGCCAAAACCATGATATCAGTAAATAGATAGAACTGGAGAATCATGTAGATGGATGTATATCCATGATTCGGTTCGGTCAATATAGATTGATTAGATTGAATAGACGGATTCATAGATCCATATTGTATTGAAATTTGATACTTGAATCATATTCAAGTCAGATTGATTATATCGAGACTCAGTCTGAGTCAGACAATTTGAAAAGAAATTGAATCTTGACTTATGTTTTGGTGCAATCGGTAACTGCTACATATGGACGGCATGATTTGTGTCTTTTTCAAAAACAATTACCGTGTTGATAACACCGTTTGTTAAGTTGTCTACCTTAAATAGGCAAGCATCCATATCGTCGGCTCCCTGAGGCTCAAGAGACTGGTCCCGCTTAAACCTATGTTTACTATGGTCCTTATTGTAATTTAGTATAACTTGAGTGGGTTTTATGTAAAAATAATTTTTTATAATTTTCAAAATACACCTCAAGTATTTTATTATCAACTTTAAAGTTTTCATTCATATATATTTTATCAATGTGACATTTCTAATGAATAAAACCTAATTTCATAATATATGGTATTTATTTGTAATATTGAATTTGTATGGTATTTTCTTGTAAATGAGATATTTTTCTTGAATCTTGGAAATGTGGAATATTATAAATATTAAAAATAGATATTTTGATGTTAATTACATATTTATTTATTTATTAAAAATATAAGTTTTATTTATAATAGAAATCACATTTTCTAAAGAAAATTGTATTTTAAATCTTTCAAGATTGTATGTTTCTTATGGAGGTCTGCATCTCACTCTACTAGGCCCGAGGATGTGCGATAATCCGCACCATACCGAATGGGTTCCCCGAAATGGGTTGTAGAGGCGCAATTGCAAAGATTTGTTAAAATACACTTCTTGTAGAAAAAAAGTTTTATAAGTTGAAGGTAGTTATATGTAAAGTCGTGTTTTCCCAAATCTATGTTCTCAAATTCCATCATGCTATGTTAGATATGAGTGTTGTGAGGAGATAGGTCATTATCTCGTGAGCTATCTATAGGTATAACAAGGAAGTATGATGGTTTATGCCGAAACTAAAGTATATGGTATTTTTCTGAAAAAATATAATAAAAGTTCAAAAAAATGATTAGTTTGATGTGCAACTTGTTTTATTAAGTTTGTTAATGTTTAATGAACAATATGTGACGATATGAAGGTATCTTGATTAAGAAAAAATGTAGTTTTTAAAGAAAACCGAATCGGAAGTTGGACTAACTCCGCTTCCGTCGGATTTTAGTTTTGAATGTTTTTAGAATAGAGAAAAGAAGAAGAAGTAGGGAGTTACGGGTTATTAGACTAGAAGAGAGAAGGAGGAAGAGGTAGAAGGTGCCGGTGCATCGTTTCGTCCTCGAAAACTCCTCGGATTGCCGTCGGAAGTTCGTCGGAGCTTCGCCCTTTGCTAACTCCACTTGCACACAAAACGTCTTGGGAATTTTCTTGAGAGTTTGGGAAGGGATTTGGGAGTGAGGAGGGGTGATTTGAGGGTGGTATTTATAGGAAAAATCTAGGGTTTAGGGTAGTGAAAGAGTGTGATAAAAATTGTATTTAAATTTGCATTAAAAAGGATTAAAAGGGGGTATTTTAATTCTCTGGTTAATTGCAGAGAATTTAAACAGTGCAGGGGAGTGGGGTAGTCCAAAGAGTGCAGGGGGTTCAAGAAAAAGTTGGATCGGACCGAGTTGACCCGGCAGCGCCGGCCGATTCAAGCGCTTCGCCGGCTCGAGTCGGGCGAGCCGGGGCTCGTCTCTTCGCCACGTGTCCCTGACGATTGGTCTAGCTTCGTGGTCACGTTTGTTTATTCTGTAACTTACGCTATTACGTGTAGTGCACGTGTAGACTCTTGGGTTTCTAAAAGATTAAAAGAATTTAATTAAAAAAATGTGTGGTTGATGGGATTTGAACTCTGGTGCTTTGGTTCAGCAGTGCAAGGTCTTACCAATGAGTTACAAGCTCTTTCTTGCTGTTCAAAAGCAAATCAAATTTATAACTTGTGCTCAGGCTCAAGTACCCCTTTCTGTATTTTTGAAAAAAAATTGTACGGAAAGTTTAGGGTTGTTACATAACGCTTCAAGTTTAATGAACTTACAAGTTCAATCCACCATTGTCAATCAGATCAAGACAGCTCAAGCAAGTGATACTAAGTTGCAAAAGATCAGAGAGTGTAACACCCTAGTTCATTTATACCAATTCCAGTTCAAGTATTTACTTATTTATGATAGTTTCTTGGTTTACTGTGTTTTTGGTACGAATAGCATTTTGACATTTGTATTTGCATTTTACCCGACCCGTTTTCTTGAAACATGTCTTGATTCATGTTTATGATTTATCCTGACCTGTTACATAGATTAGTGCATTTTCATTTTTTACTGCATACTGGCATTTTATCTAGCATCTGCATTTTTTTAATATAACATTTAAAATCAAGTAAAATATTTTTAAAATATCTAGCATGGCCTGGATGATACCCCTGACTCTGTCGTAGCATACGCGCATCTTGTTCTCGTCTCGTTCAGTGAAACAGACTTGTTTGGATGGCTACGCGCACGTACGTGCATCCGTTCTTGGGGGTATGCATTTTCGTTACCCGGACATCCAATTTGAGTTTTGGTCGATATGTATATTTTTTATATTTTTGAAACTGAATTTTAGACCCGACCCGGGCGTATTTTGGACTAAATTTGTATTTACCAGAAAATCCAATTTTATTTCATCTAATATCTTTATTAAAATTTAACAGTTTAAAATATTTATAACTTACAAAATCTTTTTAAATTAAAATATAAATCTTAATAACAACCTCTTTCTCTCTCTCTCCTCTGCATATATATATTTATATATATTTTATTTTTATTTTTTTTATTTCCTTATTTAATACACAGCCTCTTCTTCTTCTTCTTTCTTCATTCTTTTTCTTGATCTTGTTTCTTGATTCCGGTGATCACCGCCGGAGCCATGCTCGTTGCTGACAATCCAAGTGATCCGGTGAACATACCTTGCCTGTGTGATCACTCTCGTGCCTTGCCTGGACCCGTCCCGCGTGCCGCGTGTGCATTGCGACGATTTACCAACGTCGGACGTGCCGTGCGTATCCGTCGCGTGATTCGATCGAGGCAAGTTTACAACTTGCTACATGCTATGCTTATATAATTTATTTATATGTTTCCGTATCATCATCATCATCATACAGCATATTGTTCATAACATAATATTGCATTTTTGTATTCCCCATTCTTATGCATTTTACAATGAAAACAGGTGCTTTTCACCCATGTCTGCTACATGTTACAGGTTACAGGTTCTGGGAGCAAAAACAGTGAAAAACACAAAAGACGACACAAAAGAAGGATTTTTGACCAACAAATAGGAAGATCTTAGTAAAGCTCAGCAGAAGAACGGTTCACCATCAACAAGGCGACGCAAGATCCAAATTGTCATGGCAAACGGTTAAAGGATCGGTACAAGTGTTCACTGAAGTTCTGGAATCACTGCAGAAGCCCAAATGGAAAAAGAAATAAAGAAACAAGAAGCCCAGAAGAACCAAACCAAGCCCAAGAAAAATCATATGATGATCCCATCATTGGGCCGCGGAACCGCGGCCCAAGAGCGCCCATGCCGCGGTTCCGCGACTATTTGAAACCCTAGTGCGCAGGAAATTTTACCATAATTTGTGGCGGCTTTGGAAAGATTTTTCTAGGGGTATATTTGTAATTGTAGACATGTGAATCAGCTGTAGCCCTAGGGTTTCTATGTCCTATAAATAGAACCCAAGACCTTGTATTTTCTTATGACTCTACTCATGAATAAAATTCTGTTTTCTTGAAGTTAGAGCGCATCAAAAGTAAGTAGGTTATTTTCCTTGCAGTAGTTTTCTTTTTCATATCTGCTCTTATTTTCTCTCCTTAGTTTAATTTAGTTGAGCTTTTATTAACTTGCAATCGATGTTTTCTCTCTTTAATAAACTCTTGTCTTTTTTCATCCCCTCAATGAGCGAGTAGTTTCCTCGCTTGTTAGGGTTAGGAATAGGGAAGGATTTGAGAGATGATGATCTCTCATCTCTTTTCGTTGCTAAAACTTTTATGAACATTAGAACTCCATGCAAGTGATTTCTGTTTTCTTGAAGTTAGAGCGCATCAAAAGTAAGTAGGTTATTTTCCTTGCAGTAGTTTTCTTTTTCATATCTGCTCTTATTTTCTCGCCTTAGTTTAATTTAGTTGAGCTTTTATTAACTTGCAATCGATGTTTTCTCTCTTTAATAAACTCTTGTCTTTTTTCATCCCCTCAATGAGCGAGTAGTTTCCTCACTTGTTAGGGTTAGGAATAGGGAAGGATTTGAGAGATGAAGATCTCTCATCTCTTTTCGTTGCTAAAACTTTTATGAACATTAGAACTCCATGCATACCTTTTTATTCCGCTCCCTACGGCACTTTTACCCGCAAGGTAACGGTGATTCCGTAGTCTAAAGGCCCGGATCTTAAGGTTTTCCATGGAGGTTAGGGTAAAGATTAAGAAAGGAAGGACAAGGATCTAGAGGAAGAATCAATCTTCCCAATCATCCTAATCCCCTTTGTTAAGATTTACCATAACACTAATATGATACATTTAATTAATAGCAATGGAAAGAGATGTAGATCTTTGTTTACCAAATTTTCCCTAGACCTAATCCTAGCAAGTTTCTAATCCTAGTCTCATACAACTTCAATTTTTAGGTTTAATTATAAATCCAAACACCATTTGGAATTAACTCGTAAGAACTTAAAGGAGATTTACACATCCCTGTGGACCGACCCGTATTCACCGGCTAGCTTCATGCGACGCCGTTCTTGATTGCGGTAAATATTTTTGATCGACAAAACTTATCTTAATCAAATGGCGCCGTTGCAGGGGATGGCGTAAAATTTTCTTTTTGTAATTTCGGGTTAATATAAAATCTAAAAAAATCAGAAAAATCTGAAAAATTCCAAAAATACAAAAATTTATCATCTTTTATTGTTTGAAGGGTTTTCTTTGTGGATCTTTGCAGGATTGACGGATCTGAAACAACACAGAAGGTAAAACAGAAAAAGATACATCAAAACAGAGAGGGATTGAGATTACAGAACAGCAGAAATTTTTGGCAACCTGAAGCTGCTACCCGACCGCGATTCCGCGGCATATACCCATCCAAGACCGCGAATCCGCGGCGCCCTGTGGAGATCTCTGGAAAAAAATTGCATGGCTTGATTTCTTTCTCCTTCCTCTGCAAATCCCCATATATCTTCTGTCAAATCTTCTGCAGGATTCTTTGCGCTAAAAATCTTCTTCCCCCTTCCAATAATTGATTTTCTGCAGGATTCTTTGCGCCGCGCTAAAAAGCAAATTGATTGCAAGTGATTTACTGCTTTGCATACTTTAATCTGACTTTAAGGGGCTATTGACCAATTCAGATTAGGTAGGGATTTCATCACCCTTCCCAGGACCCCAGAAATCACTTAAAGCATTTGCATTGACCACTTTTAATTTAAAAAAAATATTAGACTCAGCCCTAAGGACCTCGAGCTCAATAGGACAGAGGACTAGTATAGGCATCGGCCGTTTATCCTAACCGACATTGCGGTGTCTAGGCTAGTGGTTTTTAATTAGGCCCACTGTCGTGGTGGTTCCTTCCCACTTACCTGGCCGTACTTGTCTTTGAAGAGGCGGTTTGAGGTCCTATCTCTAGCCCTTTGGAACAGTTAGGAGCTGTCTAGCTGACCTAGATGACCCTAGACTTAGGCCTGATTGTACATGTGTGGTTAATTGCATTTGTGTCACTAGTCTCTTTTCAAAAATCTTTTTGCACAAAGCTCACTTAAAAAGAAAAAGGAAAATCGTTTCAAAACTTGCAACTTGTCGCTAAAGAATCTTTACACTCACTTACACCACTTCTTCTCATTAACGTTTTCTTACCTTCACATTCTGTCTTTCATCTTTCGACTACACTAACCCTTTTAGTGTATGTCCGGTTGGACTAGGGACCCTAGTGCCCGATTAGTCCGTGTTTCGTTGGTACCGACCGACGAACCTTTCGACTCCGAAGTCGAAATCTTGTCCACTTCTTCACTTTCACCATCACATTCTTTCGAAGGTATGTCGGGATACGATCCTAACAACACCTTACCGACGGGAAGGATTCCACCTCCGTTGGGTGCGAATAACCCGAATCTTCCGCCTGTCGAAGCGCCCGCACGAGTCGCGCTCCAGGATCTTTTCTATCCCGTCCGCACCGCCCTTCCCACTTGTCTTTCCCTCCCACCGGCTAATGGGGACAATTTTGAGATCAAACCCCACTTCATCAATATGCTGCCTAAGTTTCATGGCTTGGAATCCGAAGATGCATATATCTTTATCAACAAATTCCAAAACGTTTGCGCCATGATGAAAACTACCCAATTAAGTGATGACGCTATAAGGCTAAGGGTCATTCCTTTCACCTTATGTGACCTAGCCGAGAAGTGGCTATACAGCACCGCATCACACTCAATTAGAAATTGGGACGAGTTTGTGAAAGCTTTTCTTAAAAAGTTCTATCCTCATCACAAAACTGCTAAAATCCGTAATGAAATTATACAATTTTCACAGCTTCCTGCCGAACCATTTTGGAAATGTTTTGAAAGATTCAAAGACCTTCTCGTTCAATGCCCTCGCCATGGAATCGAAAGATGGCAACTTTGCCAAACATTATACGAGGGATTGAACCCGGCAACGAAGCAGTTGCTAGAAACCATTAGTCAAGGTCACTTTCTGTCCAAATCTAGTGAGGAAGCGTGGCAGTTTCTTGAGGATCTTAGTGAGCAAACAATTCAGTGGGAGAGCACCAAGACCACATCATCATCTTCTTCTATTGGTCAACCTAGGGCAGGCATACATCAAGTAGAGATGTCAATTGCTATGAAGGCCTAGATGGCCGCTCTTACGAAAAAACTAGAAGCGCTTGAGACCAAAATCTCAGCATCTTCTCCTGCCCCTATTGTGCCTCCACGAACTGTTTGTGCTTGTTGTTCGGATCCATCACATCTCACTGAAGAGTGTCCTTACACTGCTTCCACTCAAGGACAAGATCAAGTCAATGCTGCCTTTCAGCAACGACAAAGAAATGATCCATACTCTTCAACATACAATCCGGGTTGGAAGAGCCACCCTAATTTCGCTTGGAACCAAAATCAACAATCCCAAGGAAACAACAATTTTCAAAGAGCTCCTCCTCCACAACAACAAGCACCTCCACAAGCTCAATTTCAGCAACCTCTCCAACAGCAACCTTACCCTAATCAGATGAACAATTTTGTGCCCAACAATTTTGTTCCCCCTCAAAATGCTGTTAGCTCGCTCGAAAGAAATCTAGAAGCATTCCTAAAGCAATCTGCACAGTCCACAGCTAGGATAGAGACTTCTGTTCAATCTTTAGTGCAAAACAGTGCCTCACACGATCAAAGCATCAAAGCTATTGAGGCACAAATTGCACAACTCAACGCAGCATTGAAAGAGCGAGAGAAAGGAAAACTTCCGTCTCAACCACTCCCAAATCCTGGTCACGCACATGTTGCACATGAACAGCAGAATCATAATGTGAATGCTGTGACCACGTTGAGATCCGGAAAAGTGCTGCAAAACAATGTGGGTATTCACCGTGACACCTCTGCCGATGGTTCTTCATCTTCCTCTTCTTCTTCGTTAGAGCCTATTCTCCATCCTTCACATGGCTCTACTTCTTCTGGCTCGAACGGACCCTCTCCTCACAACACGAACACATCTACACGGGGTTCCGTTCCAACTCAACAATCTGATCCGCAAAAATTGGACTCAACAACTTTTCAAAATGTTCCTTTTCCAAATCGGTTGAGATCCAATAAACCAACTCTACAGATGGAGAAGATTGTAGAGTTGTTCAAACAGGTTAGCATAAATATCCCTCTTTTGGATGCAATCCAACAAGTTCCTTCATATGCAAAAATCTTAAAGGACTTATGCACCAAAAAGAGGAAGTCACAAGTACCAAAGAAAGTTTTCGTGGCTAATGCTGTTAGTGATGCTCTTGTCAATTCTTTGCCCCCAAAGCACAAGGACCCCGGTTGTCCTACTATTTCGATCACAATTGGGAACAAGACCATCAATAGAGCACTATTAGATCTTGGTGCTAGTGTCAATTTGCTACCTTATTCGGTGTACGAACAATTAGGCGTTGGAGAGCTTAAGCCCACTCATTGTACTCTCCAAATGGCCGACCGATCAATCACCCATCCTAGGGGAGAGTTGGAGGATGTGTTAATTAAAGTTGGGGATTTTATTTTTCCCGTTGACTTTATTGTTATGGATACACAGCCTGTCGCTAACCCCCGTAATCAAATTCCGGTGATTCTTGGTCAACCATTCCTCGCGACTTCTAATGCGGTAATCAACTGTCGTAATGGTTCAATGAATCTATCTTTTGGTAAGATGACAGTTGAACTTAACATTTTCAAGTTAGGAAGTCAGCCTTGCGAGCCTAATTCTAGCGTACTTGATGTGTGCTCGATCGATGAGATCGCGGAGGAGGACTGTGAGTTCGAGAATTTCATGTTTGATCACAGTAATATTGACGCCACTAGTGCGTTCCTCCTAGAATCCGGCACAGCTTTCACGACGGACAAAGATTATGAGTGTTTCACCTTCGTTGATGATCTTGAAGACTCTCCACCCGAGTTTGAGTCTTTTGCTTTTACGGATGAGTTAGTTGAACCATCCGACTCGGTAGCGTACACTAAATTTAAACCTTTGATGGAATCCTTCGAGTTTGAAACAGTTACTCCATTGTTACCATCTATTGTTTCACCACCTAAACTCGAACTAAAGCTTTTGCCGTCGCACCTAAAATATGCTTATCTAGGTGAAAATGAGACCTTACCCGTTATCATATCAGCCTCTTTAGCTCTTGAGCAAGAGAAGGCTCTTTTAACGGTCTTATACAATAATCGGCAAGCTTTCGGCTGGTCTATGGCGGACATCAAGGGGATTAGTCCCCTCATAGTCGAACATCATATACACTTGATGGATGATGCCAAGCCGGCAAGGGATCCACAAAGACGCCTCAACCCCGTCATGAAAGAGGCGGTCAAGAAGGAGATTGTTAACTGTCTCGATAGCGGTATCATTTACCCTATCTCGGATAGCCAATGGGTTAGCCCCATTCATGTCGTGCCAAAGAAATCGGGCATCACGGTCATCACCAATGAGGCAAATGAGTTAATTCCCACTCGCACCCAAACTGGGTGGCGAGTTTGCATCGACTACCGAAAACTCAACGCCGCGACAAGGAAGGACCACTTTCCTTTACCATTCATTGACCAAATGCTAGAACGATTGGCGGGGCACGAATTCTACTGCTTTTTAGATGGCTATTCTGGTTATAATCAAGTCCCCATAGCCAAAGAGGATCAAGACAAGACTACATTTACTTGTCCCTTTGGCACTTTTGCTTATCGTCGCATGCCCTTTGGGTTATGCAATGCACCCGCTATATTTCAGCGGTGTATGATGGGGATCTTTTCGGACATGGTGGAGAAGTTTTTGGAAATCTTTATGGATGATTTCTCCATTTTTGGTGACTCCTTCGATGAGTGTTTACGACATCTTGACACAGTTCTCACCCGCTGTAGGGAGAAGAACCTAACTTTGAATTGGGAGAAATGCCACTTTATGGTACGAGAAGGCATTGTCTTAGGACATGTGATCTCGCAAAACGGCATAGAGGTTGATAGAGCTAAAATCGAAGTCATTTCTAATCTTCCTCCTCCTAAATGCGTCAAAGATATCCGAGCTTTCCTTGGCCATGCCGGTTTCTATAGACGGTTCATCAAGGACTTTAGCAAGATTGCTAGACCCTTGACTCTCTTGTTGGCCAAGAACACTACTTTTGTTTTCGACTCAACTTGCATGAAAGCGTTCGAGTCTTTGAAACACTCACTCATTTCTGCGCCCATCCTTTCATCTCCAGACTGGACGCACCCTTTTGAAATTATGTGCGACGCTTCAGATTTTGCCATTGGTGCTGTTCTTGGACAGCACATTAACAAGTTGCCGCATGTAATTTACTACGCTAGCCGAACATTAAATGAGGCCCAATTAAACTACACAACAACAGAAAAAGAGTTTTTAGCGGTTGTGTTTGCACTTGAAAAATTTCGGCCTTATTTAATCGGCTCTCCAGTTATAGTGTACACGGATCACTCAGCTCTTTGCCACCTTTTTGCGAAGAAGGATGCTAAGTCTAGGCTAATACGTTGGATCCTTTTGCTACAAGAATTTGACCTTGTTATAAGGGACAAAAAGGGATGTGAAAACGTAGTGGCCGATCACCTTTCACGACTTCCTTCTTCGCCTACACTTGAACTGCCTATCACTGATGCTTTCCCCGATGAGCAACTCTTGACCGTTTCTTGCGAACCATGGTTCGCCGAAATTGTAAACTACTTAGCCACCGGCTTGATACCTAAAGATTGGTCGAAACAAGACAAACTACGATTTTTGTCCCAAGTAAAGCATTTTTACTGGGATGAACCTTATCTTTTTAAATATTGTTTCGACCAAATCATTCGTCGGTGTATGCCAAAAAATGAGGTTAAGAGTGTGCTGTCTTTTTGCCACGATCAAGCATATGGCGGGCACTTTGGCCCAAAGAAGACAGCCGAGAAAGTTTTGCAGTGTGGTTTCTATTGGCCACGACTCTTCAAAGATGCATTCGAATACTGCAAAACTTGCTTCCGGTGCCAACACTTGGGCCGGATATCGCGGAGAAACGAAATGCCGCTCCAACCGATTTTGGTTGTAGACATTTTTGATGTTTGGGGTATAGATTTTATGGGACCATTTCCTAACTCTTTTGGAAATGTGTATATTCTTTTGGCTGTTGACTATGTTTCAAAATGGGTCGAGGCTGTGCCTAGTCGAACGAATGATAACAAGGTTGTCATTCGATTTCTAAAAGAACACATCTTTTCTCGATTTGGGCACCCTCGCGCAATAATAAGTGATAATGGTTCTCACTTTTGCAATAGGACTTTTGATTCCTTAATGCGCAAATACGCTATCACCCATAAGCTGTCAACGCCATACCACCCCCAAACATGTGGGCAAGCCGAGATCTCGAATCGAAAAATTAAGCAAATCTTGGAGAAAACGGTTTCTAAAAACCGTAAAGATTGGTCACTAAAATTGATCGATGCACTATGGGCTTTCCGTACTGCATATAAGACCGATCTTGGCATGTCCCCATACCGACTCGTCTACGGGAAGGCGTGCCACCTCCCAGTAGAAATTGAGCATAAGGCATTTTGGGCCATTAAAGAGCTGAATCTATCTTTAGGAGATGCGGGCAGCAATCGAAAGCTGCAATTGAATGAATTGGAGGAGCTGCGGGATGAGGCATATGATAATGCCGTGATTGCTAAGAACCGAGTTAAGGTATTTCATGATAAAAACCTTTTGCGAAAGACATTTAAACCAGGTCAACAGGTTTTATTATATGATACTCGGTTACACTTTCATCCCGGCAAGCTCCGTTCTAGATGGAGAGGACCTTTTGTAGTCCGAACCGTTTATCCGCACGGTGCGGTTGATCTTGAGAATCCAGAAGACGGTACTTTATTCAAAGTAAATGGACATCGATTGAAACCGTTCTTCTCAGCGGACCCTTCGGAGGAGCTCCTATTCTTGCAGGAGCCGATTTACACCGATTGATTTTCCTCCACCTTCACCCTCGAATTTCCTTTTTTCCAAAACTTTATTTCAAATAAGTTTGGGGGTGTATATACTATGTAAATATAATAATAAGCAGGAACTCACCGATATTATCAACCCACTTGGTGCAGCATGACAGTGAAGACACTGTCCATTATAAGTTTGGGGGTATGTTCGGTAAGTTTTCCTTTTGCATTCATATGTATATTTCTGCATTGCATCTTTATATAAAAATCATAAAAATTTGAAAAATTTGAAGAAAAAAAATTAGAAAACAGAAAAACCCATAAAAATTGAAAAAATTCAAAAATTATAAAAATTAATGTATTCAATTCTGGTTAATTGACTTGAGTTTGATAAATAGGTTACCTGGTTAGGAAAAACTAAATCTTAGACTTAGCAAATTAAAAACCCTAAAAATAACCTTCCTTAGAGTTTAACGGTAGAAAGTATATGTCTTTGTAGGTTATTTAGAATAGGCAAATTTTGGGTTCACTTCTTGGGCTAAGTCGAAACAAGGGAAGAGTATTGATGTTCTTATTAGAGTATAAGTTTGAAAAATAGTTCCTAGCTTAAGTCTAGATTCTGAAAATGTATACCCTACAAAATGCACAAACACGCACCTTGAAACTTGGATTAGTAGAAGAGACCTTGAAATACTCTTGTCTGAAGTCCTTAGCACAATAAAAAAAAAGTGAATAAAGAAAAAAAATGGACACTGGTTTTTGTGATTACTTAAGGCTGTAAAAAATAGAAAAATATTTAGCAAGGGAGCTTCATCACCTAGTGCCTTAGACCAACTGGTTTGGGAGTCACTGCTAAAAGCCTTGGGTGTTGCAAAACTAGGAAGCACGCTTTAAAGTGCTAACGCATCTTGTAATCGGTTGTTGGTACCTCAAGAAGTATTAACAGTCGCATGAAGGATGTGAAAGCGAAAAATCACCAATTACTAAGTGCTTTGGACAACGGACGGGAGTATTATTGCTTGATTTGAATTTCCAAGTGTAGGGGTGATATTTACACACACATGGGGATATGTGATTAGAGTTTAGATAAGAAAAAGAAATGAAGAATAGAACTTGTATCTTTAGTAGAGTTGATAGAAATTCCTAAATGGAGATGAAACTCTAGAAGGAAAACTTAAGAAATGCCGAAAGCTAGGTAATTCTACAGGATATATATATTCTTAAGTTAAATAATGAGGAAGTGTGAAGAATATGGGTGGATAATTTGCGGGTCGACGATAATAGGATTCCTTGTTAGAAAACCTAATTGGAGAACAAAAGTCGAAAAACCAAATTGATAGGATTTTGTGGGTGAAATCCGCTGAAAACCCTCAGGAGACAACACTCCTCCTACTAGGGACACCTAGAGGTTTAACGGCTTGTTGCACGTGCTCAGTGCAATCGCGTTTCCCTGCGAAAGTGCGGCTAGGTTAGATTTTTTTAAATAATCAGTTTGCTCGAGGGTGAGCAAAAGATAAGTTTGGGGGTATTTGTTCATAACATAATATTGCATTTTTGTATTCCCCATTCTTATGCATTTTACAATGAAAACAGGTGCTTTTCACCCATGTCTGCTACATGTTACAGGTTACAGGTTCTGGGAGCAAAAACAGTGTAAAACAAAAGGACGACACAAAAGAAGGATTTTTGACCAACAAATAGGAAGATCTTAGTAAAGCTCAGCAGAAGAACGGTTCACCATCAACAAGGCGACGCAAGATCCAAATTGTCATGGCAAACGGTTAAAGGATCGGTACAAGTGTTCACTGAAGTTCTGGAATCACTGCAGAAGCCCAAATGGAAAAAGAAATAAAGAAACAAGAAGCCCAGAAGAACCAAACCAAGCCCAAGAAAAATCATATGATGATCCCATCATTGGGCCGCGGAACCGCGGCCCAAGAGCGCCCATGCCGCGGTTCCGCGGCTATTTGAAACCCTAGTGCGCAGGAAATTTTACCATAATTTGTGGCGGCTTTGGAAAGATTTTTCAAGGGGTATATTTGTAATTGTAGACATGCGAATCAGCTGTAGCCCTAAGGTTTCTATGTCCTATAAATAGAACCCAAGACCTTGTATTTTCTTATGCCTCTACTCATAAATAAAATTCTGTTTTCTTGAAGTTAGAGCGCATCAAAAGTAAGTAGGTTATTTTCCTTGCAGTAGTTTTCTTTTTCATATCTGCTCTTATTTTCTCGCCTTAGTTTAATTTAGTTGAGCTTTTATTAACTTGCAATCGATGTTTTCTCTCTTTAATAAACTCTTGTCTTTTTTCATCCCCTCAATGAGCGAGTAGTTTCCTCGCTTGTTAGGGTTAGGAATAGGGAAGGATTTGAGAGATGAAGATCTCTCATCTCTTTTCGTTGCTAAAACTTTTATGAACATTAGAACTCCATGCAAGTGATTTCTGTTTTCTTGAAATTAGAGCGCATCAAAAGTAAGTAGGTTATTTTCCTTGCAGTAGTTTTCTTTTTCATATCTGCTCTTATTTTCTCGCCTTAGTTTAATTTAGTTGAGCTTTTATTAACTTGCAATCGATGTTTTCTCTCTTTAATAAACTCTTGTCTTTTTTCATCCCCTCAATGAGCGAATAGTTTCCTCGCTTGTTAGGGTTAGGAATAGGGAAGGATTTGAGAGATGAAGATCTCTCATCTCTTTTCGTTGCTAAAACTTTTATGAACATTAGAACTCCATGCATACCTTTTTATTCCGCTCCCTACGGCACTTTTACCCGCAAGGTAACAGTGATTCCGTAGTCTAAAGGCCCGGATCATAAGGTTTTCCATGGAGGTTAGGGTAAAGATTAAGAAAGGAAAGACAAGGATCTAGAGGAAGAATCAATCTTCCCAATCATCCTAATCCCCTTTGTTAAGATTTACCATAACACTAATATGATACATTTAATTAATAGCAATGGAAAGAGATGTAGATCTTTGTTTACCAAATTTTCCCTAGACCTAATCCTAGCAAGTTTCTAATCCTAGTCTCATACAACTTCAATTTTTAGGTTTAATTATAAATCCAAACACCATTTGGAATTAACTCGTAAGAACTTAAAGGAGATTTACACATCCCTGTGGACCGACCCGTATTCACCGGCTAGCTTCATGCGACGCCGTTCTTGATTGCGGTAAATATTTTTGATCGACAAAACTTATCTTAATCACATATCTATATAATTTATACACCGTAGTTATTTAACGTTAATCGGTTTAAAATATAAAATGTATGAAAGTTTACAACTTGCAACATGCTATAATTATATCTATAAAATTTATATCGTCATAATATTTCTTATTATTATCTTTAATTAGTTTATAATCTGAATTTTATAATGTTATACAAAATATAGTTTGAAAATATTATAGTTTACACATGAAACTTCGTTGCAAAGCGGATACGACAAATCTGAAATTTACTGTACACCTTATCTTATAAAATTCATTATAAATCATAGAAAAATCATTAGTATACGTTTTTTAGTTCGTTACGAAGCTAACTCAGAATACTATAATTCTATGAAATATTTACTAGCAAAATAAATTATTTAAATAACGTAAAATGAAAATGAAAATATATCTAAACTGTTGTCCACGGAAATTCCAGCAGCAAACTTTCAATTTCGAATGTTCATAAATTTTTGTAGGAACCTGAGATACTTCAACTTATAAAAATGAAAACCTTATTGAATTGTCTTTGTTTTGGTATAAGACACGTCCCTTTTGGAAAACGTTTGTTATTTTTAAGCTATTTTACTAATCAGGGTAACACTGAATTTCTGAACGGAACATTCTTGTGCATGATTAATCAATACCACTTTTATTGTTATTAATCGGTTTGAATATGTTATCCATGTTAATATTATTATATCACTATTTACATATCTAGTCGCATGCTAATTCATCTTGCTACATGCTAGGTATATTATTATGCATCCATATGAGTAAAATGTTACCCGTTTATCACATTGTACATCCATACTAAAAGTTTACTGTTTTTGGATATCCGTTTGCATCCATATCATTTAAAATATATATAACTGCATTTATAGATCACATTAATTCATATTATTATTGTAGTAGCATCCCATACTTAATAAATTGCATCCTAATTAGTATTGGAACTGTAAATGTAACCCCTAATCGATATGTGTGCATCCATACCATTAATTCTATAACTATTCGCATACCATGTCACATTATTACATATTGTTGTTATATTGACACCACATGCTTGATATTGTGCACCCTACATAGTCATGATGTAACCCCTGATCGATATTTGTGCATCCATACTTTTATTGTACATTCGTACTTTTACCCTGATTCAATACTTGCTATAGTTTGATTATGAGCACCCGTTTGACACCTGTGCACTACTTGACATGACCTGATACACTACTACTTGACATGACTTAATACATGTACACTACCTGACATGACCTGATATATCACTACTTGACATGTTAACTGATCCTGTCTCTAATGCCGACAATCCCGACATGTTGTCCCGATGGACATATCCTGTTGTCTGTATAGAAAAATATGTTCCTGCTTGATCCTGTGTTGGTATTAGCTTCAGATTTATCAATACCTGACTTGAACACATAACTTGGGGGTATGGGGAAATCAATGATGAAACCTGACTTCTAACTCGACAGTTCGATCCTTATACTGATCAATTTTACGGGCTAGGCCAGCCCCGGGATGATGATGCTGACATCAATCGTCTGTACATGTTACCTGTTTACTGCCTAGCGGCACGTCTCGGAATCAGCCCGAGAGTCTTGACCGTGGTCCCGGGCACGCACGGGATACTATTTAGTTATATCGACGATTCATTAAATTGATTTCAAAGACTTGAGAGTAATTAACCCAGTAGCTTAGTTCAGATTACTCACTGCACATCACATATGCTTTTACCCTTCACTGTTCCTTATTCGTGTTAATGTTCTACTTTTATTACTGTTCATACTCGTGCCTGCATGTCTTGCTACCCCTTGATTATATTATTGTTTGATATTATGACGCACTGACGTCTGGGTTTTGCATGGCCCAGATCCTCTACCTTTGTCGCAGGCTGATCAGGAGTATTTCCGCCGTCAGGCCGAGCAGTGGGGATCCTGTTAATATACAGTTAGTATTCATTTTAATTATGTTTACTCTCCAAATGTTATTGCTCATTGGATTTATTGCTTCTGCATACTATTTCTTGACTCGTTTATTCTGGCATATGGACATGTACTAGATAGTTTATTTACTTTACTGTTCTTGATATCTTATAGACAGCCGTAATGTGACCGTGGAGGGATGTTTTCTAGCCACAGGTAGCATGGTTGGCTCTGTCACATGCCGATCTTAGCGCACTCTAGGAAGCGGGGCGTGACAGGGTTTTTTTGGTATCAGAGCCATAGGATTTAGATTAATCGGGTTTGATTCTTTTTGTAGTTGGGTATTGGACCCAATACACGAATCGGAAAACTCGTAATTAGGAACATGTCCTGCCACATTGTTATCGTGATTCTTGAATCATATCTTTCTCTTGACCCTTGTCTTGACGATATGCAAACAACTTTGCTTCTCGGCTTGGAACCTTTGGTTCCCTATTGTTTCTCCATGTTCCTTTGATTCTGATACTAGGATTTGGGCGACTTGAACGGAGTTATGTGATTGTAACTATGAACTGCAGCATGGTTACAATGCGGTACTCTATTTAAGTAACTTGGAGTCCTGGTCTTGATTCATTTCCTTGATTCATGGTCGTGAAATTTCCTTGGTTCTCTCAGTTTCATTGCTTACCAGTTCATATTTTGCAGATTTCTTGGTGATTGATACCGGCAGTTATTAAGTTGTCTTGGGGATGGATTTTCTCGGCACTTTCCACGCTCACATTGATTGTAGGGCAAAGAAAGTGATTTAACAGATTCCCGGACATCCGGAGCTTGTCTTTGCTGGAGGTAGCAGTTCTGTCGGGTCATTCGAGTTTAGGGCTAGGCCGACAAACATTGTTCTTTCGACGATGGAAGTTGATAAGGAAGAAGCGCCAGCTGTAATTCGAGAGTTTATGAATGTATTCGAGGACATCTCGGGTTTACCACCAAAACGAGATGTGGAGTTCACGATCGATCTTGTTCCTGGTGCAGCGCCAACCTCAAAAACGTACTATCCAATGGCACCAGTGGAGTTGGAAGAAGTCAACAAGCAGGTTACCGAATTGCTTAAGAAGGGTTGGATTCGCAGCAGTAATTCACCTTGGGGAGCTCCAGTTCTTCTATTAAAGAAGAAAGATGGCACAAGGAGAATGTGCATCGATTATCGAGAATTAAACCAGGTGACTATTAAGAACAAGTACCCAATCCCTCGCATTGGCGAAATATTCGAGCAACTTAATGGCGCGAGGGAATTCTCGAAGCTGGATTTGTGATCCGGATATCATCAGGTCCGAGTTAAACCAGAGGATATTTGCAAGACTGCGTTCCGAATTCGGTATGGACATTACGAGTATTTAGTGATGTCATTCGGAGTCACGAATGCACCAGCGATATTTATGGACTTGATGAACCAAATCTTTTCACCGTTCTTGGACCAGTTTATAGTGGTGTTCATCGATGATATTCTGGTCTACTCGAGGAGTATTGAAGAGCATGCGGAACACTTAAAGATTGCACTGCAGACATTGAGGCAAGAAAGATTGTATGCAAAGATGAGCAAGTGCGAGTTTTGGCTTGAAGAAGTGAAGTTTTTGGGGTATGTCGTATCCGAAGATGGAATCACCGTTGATCCCGAAAAGATTGCAACAGTTCAAGATTGGACGATTCCGAAGAACGTAGCAGAGATCAGAAGTTTTCTTGGACTTGCCGGATATTACAGAAGATTTGTGGAGAATTTTGCTCGTTTAGCTGAGCCTTTGACCAAGCTTACGTGCAAGGAAGTACCGTTCGTATGGATGGATAGATGTGCGTTAGCTTTTGAGGTGTTGAAACAAAGGTTGATAACCGCTCCTATTTTGACCGTACCAGACGGTTCCGGAGGATTGGTGATTCACAGCGATGCATCTGGGTAAGCTTTGGGATGTGTTTTGATGCAGCATGGGAAAGTTATAGTTTACGTATCGAGACAGTTGAAGACCTATGAAAAGAATTACCCAACTCATGATTTGGAGCTAGCAGCTGTGATTTTCGTTTTGAAGATTTGGAGACACTACTTATTGGGCGAAAGGGTCGAAGTATTCACCGATCACAAAAGCCTGAAGTATGTGTTCACGCAGAAAGAGCTTAACATAAGGCAGCGTAGATGGTTGGAGCTGATGGCTGACTACGATCTTGATCTTAAGTACTATCCAGGGAAAGTTAATGTAGTGCCGGATGCACTTAGTCGGTTGCCAGCAATTCGGATGTTGACTGCACAGAAGGAGCTTATTGAAGACTTTCGGAGATTCGAGCTGGAGATCGTACTACCGTATTCTTCGGGACAGTTGATGCAGCTACAAGTCATCGTTGATTGATAATATTAAAGCAGCGCAGTCACAGGACATAAGATTGCAGAAGTTTCGAGAACAGGTTGAAGCAGGACTTCGAACGGACTTGTGATTCATGAAGATGGTTCGTTGCGATATGATAGCCGTTTGTGTGTACCGAAAGGGGACATTCGTGAAAAGGTTATGAAGGAGGCACACAGTTTCGCGTATTCCGTATATCCAGGAGGCACAAAGATGTACCGTGATCTAAGACAGCATTTCTGGTGGGAAGGCATGAAAAGGGAGATTGCTCGCTTTCTAGCGAAGTGCTTGGTGTGTCAGCAAGTTAAGGCTGAATATCAAAGGGTTGCTGGTTTATTGCAACCACTTCCGATTCCTCAATGGAAGTGGGAACAGATAACCATGGATTTCATGACAGCTTTACCGCGGAGTCCAAAGGGTAACAATGCAGTTTGGGTTATTATTGATCGATTGACCAAGGCAGCTCATTTCATACCATTTCGAGTTAGTCAGTCAACGGAAACGTTGGCGGAACGGTACATGCAGGAGATTGTGTGATTGAATGGAGTACCCGTAAGCATCATTTCTGATCGTGATACCCGATTTTTGTCTCAATTCAGGAAGAGCTTACAGGAAGGTTTGGGGACTCGATTGAAGTTTAGCACAGCTTATCATCCTCAGAAAGATGGCCAGTCGGAGAGAACGATCCAAATTCTTGAAGACATGTTGAGAGCTTGCATGTTAGACTTCAAGGGTTCATGGGAGGATCATCTACACTTGGTGGAGTTTTCGTACAACAACAGTTTTCAGGCGACTATTTAGATGGCTTCATTCGAAGCATTGTATGGTCGCAAGTGTCGCTCACCTGTTTGTTGGGACGATGTTAGAGAACGAAGATTGTTGGGATGGGATTTGATCTTGCAAACCGTGGAGAAAGTTAATATTATCCCGAATCATATGAAGGCATCACAAGATCGGCAGAAGAGTTGGGCCGATACATTGAGAAGATCTCTAGAGTTCGCTGTTGGTGATATGGTATTATTAATGATATCACTGACTAGAGGAGTGATTCGTTTTGGGATTCGAGGTAATCTTAGTCCTCGATTCGTGGGGCCTTTCGAGATTTTGGAGCGTGTTGTAGAAGTGGCTTATCGATTAGCGTTACCACAATCTTTGGCGAATGTTCATGACGTGTTTCATGTATCTCAACTCCGTAAGTATGTTCGAGATGAAACACACGTGCTGGATCATTCGGAGCTTACGGTAAGAGAGGATTTGACCTTTGAGGAACGACCGATGTTGATTGTGGATCGAAGAGAAAAGGTTCTTAAGAACAAGATTATCCCTCTCGTACTTGTTTCTTGGGGAAATCGCTCGCATGGAGAATCGACTTGGGAACGTGAAGATGAAATTCGATAGAAGTTTCCATACCTATTCTTGTAGTTTCATGATTGTTTATCTTTTCTTGTCTTGGGAATTTCGAGGACGAAATTCTTTTTGTAGTTGGGTATAATGTAACACCCTAGTTCATTTATACCAATTCCAGTTCAAGTATTTACTTATTTATGGTAGTTTCTTGGTTTACTGTGTTTTTTGTGCGAATAGTATTTTGACATTTGTATTTGCATTTTACCCGACCCGCTTGCTTGAAACCTGTCTTGATTCATGTATATGATTTATCCTGACCTGTTACATGGATTAGTGCATTTTCATTTTTTACTGCATACTGGCATTTTATCTAGCATCTGCATTTTTTTAATATAACATTTAAAGTCAAGTAAAATATTTTTAAAATATCTAGCATGGCCTGCATGATACCCCTGACCCTGTCGTAGCATCCGCGCATTTTGTTCTCGTCCCGTTCAATGAGACGGACTTGTTTGGATGGCTACGCGTACGCACATGCATCCGTTCTTGGGGGTGTGCATTTTCGTTATCCGGACATCCAATTTGAGTTTTGGTCGATATGTATATTTTTTATATTTTTGAAACTGAATTTTAGACTCGACCCGGGCGTATTTTGGACTAAATTTGTATTTACCAGAAAATCCAATTTTATTTCATCTAATATCTTTATTAAAATTTAACGGTTTAAAATATTTATAACTTACAAAATCTTTTTAAATTAAAATCTAAATATTAATAACAACCCCTTTCTCTCTCTCTCTCTCTCTCCTCTCTATATATATATTTATATATTTTTTATTTATTTATTTTTTCTTTTCTTATTTAATACACAGCCTCTTCTTCTTCTTTCTTCTTCTTTTTCTTGATCTTGTTTCTTGATTCCGGTGATCACCGACAAAACCGTGCTCGTCGCTGATAATCCGAGTGATCCAGTGAACGTACCTTGCCTGTGTGATCACCCTCTTGCCTTGCCTGGACCCGTCCCGCGTGCCGCGTGTGCGTGGCGACGATTTACCAACGTCGGACGTGCCGTGCGTATCCGTCGCGTGATTCGATCGAGGCAAGTTTACAACTTGCTACATGCTATGCTTATGTAATTTATTTATATGTTTCCGTATTATTATCACCATCATCATCATCATACAACTATATTTATATAATTTATACACCGTAGTTATTTAACGTTAATCGGTTTATAATATAAAATGTATGAAAGTTTACAACTTGCGACATGCTATAATTATATCTATAAAATTTATATCGTCGTAATATTTCTTATTATTATCTTTAATTAGTTTATAATCTACATTTTATAATGTTATACAAAATATAGTTTGAAAATATTATAGTTTACACATGAAACGTCGTTGCAAAGCGGATACGACAAATCTGAAATTTACTATACACCTTACCTTATAAAATTCATTATAAATCATAGAAAAATCATTAATATACGTTCTTTACTTCGTTACGAAGCTAACTCAGAATACTATAACTCTATGAAATATTTACTTGCAAAATAAATTGTTTAAATAACGTAAAATGCAAATGAAAATATATTTAAACTGCTGTCCACGGAAATTCCAGCAGCAAACTTTCAATTTCGAATGTTCATAGATTTTTCTAGGAACAACCTGAGATACTTAAACTTATAAAAATGAAAACCTTATTGAATTATATTTATTTTGGTATAAGACACGTCTCTTTTGGAGAACATTTGTTATTTTTAAGCTATTTTACTAATCAGGGTAACACTGAATTTCTGAACGGAACTTTCTTGTGCATGATTAATCAATACCACTTTTATAGTTATTAATCGGTTTGAATATGTTATCCATGTTAATATTATTATATCACTATTTACATATCTAGTCGCATGCTAATTCATCTTGCTACATGCTAGGTATATTATTATGCATCCATATGAGTAAAATGTTACCCGTTTATCACATTGTACATCCATACTAAAAGTTTACTGTTTTCGGATACCCGTTTGCATCCATATCATTTAAAATATATATAACTGCATTTATAGATCACATTAATTCATATTATTATTGTAGTAACACCCCATACTTAATAAAGTGCATCCTAATTAGTATTGGAACTGTAAATGTAACCCCTAATCGATATTTGTGCATCCATACCATTAATTCTATAACTATTCGCATACCATGTCACATTATTACATATTGTTGTTATATTGACACCACATGCTTGATATTGTGCACCCTACATAGTCATGATGTAACCCCTGATCGATATTTGTGCATCCATACTTTTATTGTACATCCGTACTTTCACCCTGATTCAATACTTGCTACAGTTTGATTATGAGCACCCGTTTGACACCTGTGCACTACTTGACATGAACTGATACACCACTACTTGATATGACTTGATACATGTACACTACCTAACATGACCTGATATATCACTACTTGACATGTTACCTGATCCTGTCTCTAATGCCGACAATCCTGACATGTTGTCCCGATGGACATATCCTGTTGTCTGTATAGACAAACTTGTTCCTGCTTGATCCTGTGTTGGCATTAGCTTCATATTTATCAATACCTGACTTGAACACATAACTTGGGGGTATAGGAAAATCGATGATGAAACCTGACTTGTAACTCGACAGTTCGATACTTATACTGATCAGTTTTACGGGCTAGGCCAGCCCCGGGATGATGCTGCTGACATCATTCGTCTGTACATGTTACCTGTTTACTGCCTAGCGGCACGTCTCGGATTCAGCCCGAGAGTCTTGACCGTAGTCACGGGCACGCACGGGATACTATTTAATTACATCGACGATTCATTAAATTGATTTCAAAGACTTGAGAGTAATTAACCCGGTAGCTTAGTTCAGATTACTCACTGCACATCACATATGCTTTTACCCTTCACTGTTCCTTATTCGTGTTACTGTTCTACTTTTAATACTGTTCATCCTCGTGCATGCATGTCTTGCTACCCCTTGATTATATTATTATTTGATATTATGACGCACTGACGTCTGGGTTTTGCATGGCCCAGATGTTAGGTTTACCTAGCACCTCATGAAGGGTTTGGAAGTATCACATGTGCCAAAATCAAATTTTTAAGGTGCTAAGTGAATATACAAAGAATCATCACTAGAAATTTAGGGTTTCATTACATTGACATCATCACAAGTAGAAAAAGCTAGGGTTTTGAGAGTACAACCTTTGTAGCTCTCTACGCTAGACTCCTTGGCTACTTGAGGGTTGGAAAAAGGTTCGCTTGAGATCCTCTCGGTCCACGACGATCCACCCGAAACTCCTTTGCCCAAAGCTCCTTGCTTTACTCGATATATGAATGAAATAGAGCAAACACCCTACACAAATGGGCTAGATGTGTGTAGTATGATGATGTGGTTTATATTCTATAATCAAAACTCTTTCTTTTTATCAACCTCACTCAAAGAAATTATCAAGAGAGGAAGAAGAAGATGGTGGCTAAGCTTTCTCACAAAAGGAAATGTTATGAGAGTGAATAATTGAAATGAGAAAAAGGATTAATCTATATTAATCCTTCTCACTTCAACCATGGTTAGAATCATCTAGATTTTTATCAAATGGGTTAAAAGACAAAAGGATAATTAACCCAAGGTTAAAAGGTGGTTGAAGCATGGTCAAAGATGATAAACATAAACCTTGTGTGAATTATCCTTTCCCTTTTTCTAAATGATAAATAAATAGATAATTCTACAATATAAGTCTTGCATTGCCACCAAACATGTATCAACAACCATGATACAATGTATGTATGTATGTATCCATGCACATCATCATGTGCATACATGAATGCATACAAAAATAGAAAAAGAGTTTAATTAAAGAATTAATCTAAAAGTCATTTGTTAAATCAACACTTGATTTTGCAAACCGGTCATATCACATACGACCCGACCAATAGAAAATGCCCGATTAATATACGGTATCATATATCCGTATTTAATCGGGTCCCCGCGCATATCTCATATGCACACCACATCTTTTCGCCTGAGCTAGGAAACTTCATTGTGGGACTCTAAGACTCGTCAATACGCCGGCAGTAGGTAATGATTATATCAAATACCTACAAGCCGCAAGCGGTCAGCTAAACGCAACGGCCACCCGGGTATTGAGCGATCAGAAGAAAACAAGCGAACCTGTCACAACTCCCGTCGAGCCAACCGGCAACACTACCGTACAGTCCGGTCTGTTCGTCAGATATGCTGCATATCAAGTGTAGGGATGGTAACGTCGACCCCAATAACTCAATAAGTCGTGCCGATGAATGGTCTATAACAGATCGAGAAACTACTGATAACACTTATCAGTAAATCTCAACGGCCCTGGCCAGGGACTTACTGATATAGTCAGTCGAGCACAGCACAGCATCAACTCCCAATACCGGGAGAGACGAAAACCCCTCCTATCGCTCATTGCCTTCATGTGCCTCGGGACTGTACCCAACGGCCACTTGTTTGCACGACTCAATAGAGCCGTGGTAGGGTAGTAATCAAAGTACAGTGGGAGAACACACAAGACTCTATGACGATCTCGGGTCTACAGACTAACCTGCACCAGTGTCACCTGAGAACTGCTATCCGACGATAGATATAATTCCATATAGGAGTTCTCGGTGAGTCCGTCCAGTGTACCCAGTCACCACTGAGCACCCGTATACGATCTCTATGTCAAACATCGATGAATGTGGGAACATCCATCGCCCATCATATGGGTCTAGTATCATATACGCTAGTCTACTCTGGTATATCGATGCCCCGTCTCGATATACCTATGACTAGGGACATTTCAGGATATGCTTATAAACTACAGATGTCCCACTAGTATGATCTCCATCATAATCACAGTAGTCAAGCCTATATCCTCAGGGCTTTATCAACATGTGTGAATGAATAAAAGCATGATCAAATCAATATGTCAGATAAAGAAGAACCAGATAGCATACTATCATGTCGAGCAAGAATGTCCACTGAATATATATACATACATGTATAAATACATCCACTATCATATAATGGCCTCTAGGGCATACATATATCCAACACCAGATCCTCTGCCTTTGTCGCAGGCTAATCAAGAGTATTTCCGCCGTCAGGCCGAGCAGTGAGGATCCTGTTAGTATCCAGTTAGTATTCAGTTTAGTTATATTTACTTTCCAAATGTTATTGCTCATTAGATTTATTGCTTCCGCATACTATTTCTTGACTCGTTTATTCTGGCATAGGGACATGTACTAGATAGTTTATTTATTTTACTGTTCTTGATATCTTATAGACAGCCGTAATGTGACCGTGGAGGGATGTTTCCTAGCCACAGATAGCATGGTTGGCTCTGTCATATGCCGATCTTAGCGCACTCTGGGAAGCGGGGCGTGAAAGAGATCAAGTGGAAAGTGGACTTTGAACAGACTTCATCATCCATGAAGATGGATCTTTGAGATACGGCAGTAAACTGTGTGTACCAAAAGGTTCTGTTCGGGAAGAGTTAATGAAAGAAGCTCACAGCTCTCCCTACTCAGTACACCCTGGAGGTACAAAGATATACAAAAATCAGCGTCAAATTTACTGGTGGCATGGAATGAAGCGTGAAGTAGCTAGAAGCGTCGCTAAATGCTTGGCGTGTCAGCAAGTACAGGCTGAACATCATAGGACTGCTGGATTACTTCAACCGTTATCTATCCCAGAATGGAAGTGGCAACACATCACGATGGATTTCGTGACTGCTCTTCCACGCAGCACAAAGGGTAACGATGCGGTATGGGTTATTATGGATCGACTCACAAAGTCGGCTCACTTCATCCCATTTCGAGTTGGCCAATCTACTGAGACCTTAGCAAAAAAGTACATGGAGGTAAGAATCTAAATAAGATTTAAACTCTTCCTAAATGTACTATCTCTGATACTCATGAACTCATACAGAAAATATGAGACTTTATGGAGTACCGGTTTGCATTGTCTCCGATCGTGACATCAGGTTTCGATCACAATTTTGGCAAATTCTGCAAACGAGCTTGGGAACAAGTCTGAACTTCAGCACATCTTATCATCCACAAACAGATGGTCAGTCTGAGCGAATAATTCAGATCTTGGAAGATATACTAAGAGCATGTATGCTAGACTTCGGAGGATCGTGGAAAGATCTCCTACATCTTGTGGAGTTTTCATACAATAATGGCTACCAAGTAAGCATTGGAATGACACCTTTTGCAACACTTTATGGAAGAAAATGTCGATCGCCATTAAGTTGGGATGACATCGGAGATAGAGAACTCCTTGGATCTGAGATGATAGTAGCAACTGTTGACGTAGTTCGTAGTATCAGGAAAAGAATGCGCATAGCCCAAGATCGACAGAAGCACTGGGCTGATGCAAAGCGCCGTCATTTGGAGTTCCATCCGGGAGATCACGTATTTCTGAAGATATCTCCAAACCGCGTAGTGATTCATTTTGAAAGAAGGGGTAAGCTAAGTCCAAGGTATATTGGACCGTTCGACATATTTGAATGAGTCGGTGAAGTGGCTTATCGCTTGGCACTTCCACCTTCATTGGAAGGAGTGCACAATGTGTTCCACATATTCCAACTCAGAAGGTATGTGAGTGACCCCAGCCATGTTCTTAATCATTCCGAGCTCACTGTACCGCCAGATTTATCTTGTGAGCAACAACCTGTTGAGATCCTGCATAGAAAGGTGATGTCGCTTCGGAATAAGGAAGTCAACTTGGTTCGAGTGATGTGGAGAAAAGACACACCAGGAGAATCGACATGGGAAAGGGAAGATGAGATGCGTGCAAGATATCCTCACCTATTTGTAAACTAGTCCTTAAAATAAAATTTTAAATTTCGAGAAAGAAATTTTTGTAAGGAGGGTTGTAACACCCAAGCCCAATACTACTATTTTTTTCAGTTACTGTTTGAGTATAATGTGGTACTCATTTCATCTAGCTTGCTTGTTGTTGCTTACTGTAAAATTTTACCCGGCAAGGTTATTTTTGAATATAACAAATTTTGACATCTAAAATAAAATTAAAAATATTTATCTTGGCCTACTTGGCACCCCTAGCCTCGTGGTAGCGTCCGTGCATTGTGTTCTCATCCCGTTCAGTGAAACGGGCGAGTTTGGACGGCTACGCGCGCATACATGTGTCCGTTTTGGGGGTATGCTTTTTAATCATAAGACACTTAATTTTAAAATTTGGAACCCGCTTAAAATCCTATTATTTAAATTTCAAATTTTTTGGACCCAATCCGGGCGCGATTTGGAAATATTTTATTTAGCGCCAAAATCCCAAATTTTATATATTTTAAACCATCGCATATTAAAATATTTTTAACCAATCTAATATTTTATAACCGTATAAATATTTTTTTAGATTTCTAAAATCCTTCTCTATTTCATTAACAGCCAATCACGAGCTTCATAATTCTCGTGGGCCCCATTCCCTTTCTCTCTCTCTGTCCCCGATCTCTCTCTCTTTCCTCTCTCTCTATCCCTCAAATCTCTTTCTCTCTCTCTCCCTCAAATCTCTTTCTCTCTCCTATATTTAAACTTTTTCCCTCTCTCATTTTTTTTCCAGCGAACCCATCACGAGCCTCGCGCAAACCCTAGCCACCTCCATCCTTGCCGCCGCAGCCCCGACGCCGGCGCCAGCGTCACCAGCACCCTCGCCTCCTCTGCCTCGCCTCGCCCACACCTTCTTTCTTCCACCCCCGCGCACCCTGCACAGCCGCGACCGCCTGCAGTCTTCCCTGCACGCATCTGCGTCGCCTGAGACGCCGCCGGTGACCACCGTCCTCTTGTCCCCGACCTCGCACACTCCTCGGTGAGTTCCACCTCCCCTACTCTCTTCCTTCTTCTTCCCCTCTCTTCTAACTTGATTCTTGATCGGCAGAATCCCCCGCGGTCACTGTAGGCCACCGCCGGAGCCCGTCGACCTCGTCGTCGTTCTCGCGTCTCCTCTCTGTAACCACAGAGCAGTACCTTGTAAGCCTCCTCTCCTTATTCGTTAGTTTCTCTTCATTTCTTATTGCATAGTTTCTTGACTTTCACTGTTCACATCCTCGCCGGAATCCGACGATGCCGACGACGTGATCCGACGTTCCAGCAAGGTACCCCGACCCGCGTGGTTCCATTGTTCGTTGTTTGGGTTCAATCCGTGAACCGTGCGGCCGTCGCGAGTTTCCCCGCCGACGTTACGTTCCGTTTTTCCCGGTTCGCGACCCGTCGAGGCAAGTACCCCTTGCTACATGCTATACAATATTTACACATATATTATGACACCCTAAATCTGTAAATTTAGTTTTGGTACAATCATTTCTTATTTTTCGTGTACAGTATTACATTATATCATTTTACCGCTACACATGGAACCTACAGTTTGCAAATTGAACCTGATAACCATATTTACCTGTTTAATCACATTTTTAATGTTAACGTAGCTTATGGCATTTATCCCGGTAGTTCTGTTCCATTCAGACACTTGTATGCATTTAACCTGAAATAGCTGTACTGAACCGTTACATAAATCATTGCACCTCTAAGGGTTCTTAAACCTGTTAACATGACTAAAACGGCTATACTTGTCTTACTGCACTCTTGTAATCATCTCTGTGACAATTTGATAACTGTATTGCAAATTGAAGGAAACTGCTTATTACTTAAATCATTGCTTATCACATGTTTTGATACCCATGCTAGATTATATAACTGATTGTGAGCACACCCACGATATTGTTTACATCTTGACCTGACTTGCTACATGTATATATTGATATACCTGACATGGTACCGTACACTGTTGACTTGACCCGATGTACCATGACCCGACCCGTTACTTGATCTTGTGTCTAATGCCAACAAACCTGACATGTAGTCCTCATGGACCGTTCCTGTTGTCTATCCAGACAAACCTGCTTTTACCTGATCCTGTGTTGGCATTAGTTCTTGATTACTGAATACCTGACTCGACATACATAACTTGGGGGTATGGGGAAATCAAAGGTGAAACCTGACTTGTAACTTAACAGTTCGATACCTGTTCTGATCAGTCTTACGGGCTAGGCCAGCCCCGGAGTGATGATGCTGACTTCACTCGCCCATCCTGCTACCTGTTACTGCCTAGCGGCACGTCTCGGATTCATCCCCGAGGGTCTTGACCGTGGTCCCGGGCATGCACGGGATACTATTGAGTCACATCGATGATTCATCAATTTGGTTTCAAAGACTCCAGAATAGGAAACCTGATAGAACAGTTTAGTTACCCACTGCACACTACCCTGCACTGCTTGATTCACATTATTGCTACTCTCGTTTTATTCATGGTTATATTGCATTGCCTGCTACACTGTTATTATTATTACTTGTTGACATGACGCGCTGACGTCTGGGTTTTGCATGGCCCAGATTCCGTACCGCTGTTGCAGTCCGAGCAGAAGTACTTCAGCAAGCAGGCTGAGCTGTGAGTTCAGTAGTAGTTAGTTTTATTTCCTACAATTATTTCCTGATGTGAGCCCGCATTATGGGACATACATTTCAGTTATTTGTATTGGATCATTTGCTTCCTCATTTATTTATTATTGACTTCTGTTATTCTGGATTATGGACATGTTTTAGATAGTTTTATCTTGTTCTTGATATCTCTACAGCCGTAATGTGACTGTGGATGGATACTTCCTACCCACAGGTAGCATGGTTGGCTATGTCACGTGCCCAATTTAGCGTACTCTGGGAAGCGGGGCGAGACATGGTTCTTTTGGTATGAGAGACATAGGTTAGCCGGGTTGATTCTTTTGTAGTTGGGTATTGTACCCAATACACGAATCGGAATGCCGTGTTTAGGAAACATGTCCTGCTACTTTGCCGTTTACCATTCTTGAATCACATTCTTCCTGATTATATCTTTTACGATATGCAAACTTCCTTTGCATATCGACTCGAAAAAAAAAACCTGATTCCTTGTTATCTCTAGGACTTAGGCGACTTGGGTGGAGTTAAGTAATTGTGGCTATGATACCGCGGCATAGTTATAATGCGGTACTCTATTTAAGTATCTTGGAGTTCTAGCCTTGATCTATATATTGAATCTATCATCATGCTAATGTTGGGTGTATTGATTTCAGGAATATGGCAGATAAGAATTTGAAGACGTACCAGAGGCGTGTGGACGAAGCCGCCATGCTTGGAGTGATAAGAGGAATGCTGGAGAATCAAAAGAGGCAGACTGAGCTGATCCAACAGCAAGCAGACTCGTTTCAGGAAGGTTTGCAGATCGTTCAGCAGTCTGTAAACAAGGTTGAGGCTAAACCAGTCGATCGAGTAGGGACCGTAGCAGATTTTAGGCGTTTGGGACCGTCTACATTTACTGGTTTGGAGGAGCCGTTGCCCGCCGAGCAGTGGCTAGTTGACACGGAGAATTTGCTGATTGCGGCACAGATTCCAGATGACAAAAGAATTGATGTGGTACGCATTCAGCTAGTGGACTACGCCTGAGAATGGTGGATTGTTGAGGAGACCCGCTTGCCCAAGCCGATCATGTGGGCGGATTTTTCTAAAAGTTTCCTGGAGAAGTTCTTCCCGCGGACTGCACGGGAGGAAATGGAAGAGAAGTTTATTGGGCTAAGGCAGAATGGAGCACCCGTGAATGTGCATGCAGCAGAATGGACGAGATTCAGTAGATTCGCTGGACCTTTAGTTGCCAACGATACGGACAGGGCACGGAGGTTCATGCGCAGCTTGGATGTGGACATCCAGAGGCAGATTGTCTCCCTGGGTTTGACCACTTTCTCACAGGTTCTTACGACAGCTCGGGAACAGCAGAGTTTATCTGGGATGAAAGGGAGCTTGCAACAGACAGCAGTTGCGGCAAGGAAGCCCGCATTTGTACCTAACGGAGCTCATGGTCGCAAGGGTATTCCAGTGGACCGTCGAGGTGTAGCACCCATAAAGAAGCCTATGATCGTTGATCGAAGAAAGAGCGTGATTTGTGACTACTGCCGTTTACCTGGGTACATGCAGAAGGAGTGTCGAAGGAGGCTGGGACTTTGTTTGGCTTGTGGAGCGGCTGATCACGCAGTTGGTGCTTGTCCGTCGAAACTTCGTACGAGGGATGATATTCAGAAGCCTCCGCAGAGACCGTTCCAAGGGCAGAAACAGCTGACTCAAGGACCTAATCAGGCTCGAGCTTTTACCTTGACAGCTGAGGAAGCTAAGGCATCAGGAGAAGTCGTTTCAGGTATTCTACTCGTTCATGGTTTTCCCGCATTAGCATTATTTGATTCTGGTGCATCCCATTGTTTTATGTCATCCAAGTTTATAACTACACACTCGATTGCCTGCACGACCCTGTCTAGTTTCTGGGACATACACACTGGGAATGGGAAAATCATATCTAGTAGGGAATGTAAAGATTGTACAGTTGTTGTGTGCGGACGGGAGCTTTTTGCAGATTTCTTGGTGATTGATACGGGCAGCTATGAAGTCGTCTTGGGAATGGATTTTCTTGGCACTTTCCACGCTCACATTGACTGTAGGGCAAAGAAAGTAATTTTCCAAATTCCCGGACATCCCGAGTTTACCTTCACTGGAGGGAGCAGTTATGTCGGGCCAGTCGAGTTTAGGGCTAGGCCGACAAACAATATTCTTACAGCAATGGAAGTTGATAATAGTGAAGAGCCGGCTGTTGTTCGCAATTTTATGGACGTGTTTGAAAATATATCGGGGTTACCGCCGAAGCGAGACGTGGAGTTCGCAATTGATCTTATTCCTGGTGCAGCACCAGTATCCAAAGCGTATTATCCAATGGCACTAGTAGAGTTGGAAGAAGTTAAGAAACAAGTTGCTGAATTGCTTGAGAAGGGTTGGATCCGCAGCAGTAACTCACCTTGGGGAGCTCCAGTTCTTCTAGTGAAAAAGAAGGATGGCACAAGAAGGATGTGCAACGACTATCGAGAATTAAACCGGGTGACTATTAAGAACAAGTACCCTATCCCTCGCATTGGAGAACTTTTTGAGCAGCTTAGTGGCGCGAGGGTATTCTCGAAGCTGGATTTGCGATCCGGATATCATCAGGTTCGAGTGAAAGCAGAAGATATTTACAAGACGGCGTTCCGAACTCGGTATGGACATTACGAATACTTAGTGATGCCCTTCGGGGTAACGAATGCACCGACAGTATTCATGGACTTGATGAACCGAATCTTTTCACCGTTCTTGGATCAGTTCATTGTGGTATTCATTGACGATATTCTGGTTTACTCGAAGAGTTTTGAGGAGCATGCTGAGCATTTAAAGATCGCACTGCAGACATTGAGGCAGGAGAAATTGTATGCGAAGATGAGTAAGTGCGAGTTTTGGCTGGAGGAAGTGAAGTTTTTGGGGCATGTTGTGTCTGGCGATGGCATTGCCGTCGATCCAGAAAAGATTGCAGCAGTTCGAGATTGGCCTATTCCAAAGAATGTTGCAGAGATAAGAAGCTTTCTTGGACTCTCCGGATACTACAGAAGATTTGTGGAGAACTTTGCTCGTCTGGCAGAGCCGTTAATCAAGCTTACGCGCAAGGAGGTACCTTTTGTATGGACGGATAAGTGTGCGTTAGCTTTTGAGACGTTGAAGCAGAAGTTGATAATCGCCCTTATTCTAACCGTGCCAGACAATTCCGGAGGATTGGTGCTTCACAGCGACGCATCTGGTAAAGGATTGGGATGTGTTTTGATGCAGCATGAGAAGGTTGTAGCGTACGCATCGAGACAATTGAAGACCCATGAGAAGAATTATCCAACTCATGACTTGGAGCTTGCGGCTGTGATTTTCGCTTTGAAGATTTGGAGACACTACCTTTTAGGCGAAAGGGTCGAAGTTTTTACAGATCATAAGAGCTTGAAGTATGTGTTCACACAGAAGGAGCTTAACATGAGGCAGCGTAGATGGTTGGAGCTGATGGCTGACTACGATCTTGATCTTAAGTACCATCCGGGGAAGGTTAATGTTGTGCCGGATGCGCTTAGTCGGTTACCAGCAATTCAGGTGTTAACTACGCAGAAAGAGATCGTTGCAGATTTTCGAAGATTTGACTTGGAGGTTGTGCTACCGCGTTCTACGGGACAGTTGATGCAGCTGCAAGTGCGGTCGTCTTTGATTGAGAAAATTAAAGCAGCACAATCGCAGGATCCTAGACTGCAAAAGTTTCAAGAGCAGGTTGAAGCCGGACTACGAACAGATTTACTGATTCACGAAGATGGTTCGTTGAAGTATGGTAGCCGTTTATGTGTGCCAAAGGGAGATGTTCGTGAAGAGCTTATGGAGGCACACAATTCAACTTATTCTGTACATCTAGGAGGCACAAAGATGTATCGAGATATTCGATAGCATTTCTGGTGGGAAGGCATGAAACGGGAGATTGCTCGCTTTGTGGCTAAGTGCTTGGTGTGTCAGCAAGTTAAGGCTGAACATCAAAGGGTTGCTGGTTTATTGCAACCAATTCCGATTCCTTAGTGGAAGTGGGAACATATAACCATGGATTTCGTGACGGCTTTGCCGCGGAGTCCAAAAGGCAACAATGCAGTATGGGTGATTGTTGATCGGTTGACCAAGGCAGCTCACTTTATTCCTTTTCGGGTTGGTCAATCAACAGAGACCATGGCGGAGCGGTACATGCAGGAGATTGTAAGATTGCATGGAGTACCGGTGAGCATCGTGTCCGATCGGGACACTCGGTTCTTATCACACTTCTGGAGGAGTTTACAGGAAAGTTTGGGGACTCGATTGAAGTTTAGCACAGCTTATCATCCTCAAACCGATGGCCAGTCGGAGAGAACGATCCAAACTCTTGAAGATATGTTGAGAGCATGCATGTTGGACTTTAAGGGTTCATAGGAGAATCATCTACATTTGGTGGAGTTTTCTTACAACAACAGTTTTCAAGCAACTATCCAGATGGCTCCATTTGAAGCTTTATATGGTCGTAAATGCCGTTCACTTGTGTGTTGGGATGATGTCGGTGAACGAAGATTATTGGGACCAGATTTGGTTGTGCAGACAGTTGAGAAGGTTAACACTATCAGAAATCGTATGAAGGCAGCTCAAGACCGACAGAAGAGTTGGGCAGAAACGTCAAGAAGACCTCTAGAGTTCGCCGTGGGTGATTTGGTATTCTTGAAGATATCACCGACTAGAGGGGTGATTCGTTTTGGGAGTCGAGGAAAGCTTAGTCCTCGATTCGTTGGACCCTTTGAGATCTCGGAGCGTGTTGGTGAGGTAGTATACCGTTTGGCGTTACCGCAGTCCTTGGCAAATGTGCACGATGTGCTTCACGTATCTCAACTCCGTAAGTATGTTCGAAATGAAACACACGTTTTGGATCATTCGGAGTTAACAGTACGAAAAGACTTGACTTTTGAGGAGCGACCGGTTGAAATCGTGGATCGAAGGGAAAAGGTTCTTAAGAACAAGGCGATCCCTCTTGTACTTATTTCTTGGGGTAATCGCTCGCGTGGAGAGTCCACTTGGGAACGGGAAGATGAAATCCGGCAGAAGTTTCCTCACCTTTTATTGTAGTTGTATATCTTTGTCTTCTTGGAATTTCGAGGACGAAACTCTTTTGTACTTGGGTATAATGTAACACCCGAGCCCAATACTACTATTTTTTCAGTTACTGTTTGAGCATAATGTGGTACTCATTTCATCTAGCTTGCTTGTTGTTGCTTACTGTAAAATTTTACCCGGCAAGGTCATTTTTGCATATAACAAATTTTGGCATCTAAAATAAAATTAAAAATATTCATCTTGGCCTACTTGGCACCCCTAGCCTCGTGGTAGCGTCCGTGCATTGTGTTCTCGTCCCGTTCAGTGAAACGGGCGAGTTTGGACGGCTACGCGCGCGTACATGTGTCCGTTTTGGGGGTATGCTTTTTAATCATAAGACACTTAATTTTAAAATTTGGAACCCGCTTAAAATCCTATTATTTAAATTTATAATTTTTTTGACCCAATCCGGGCGCGATTTGAAAATGTTTTATTTAGCGCCAAAATCCCAAATTTTATATATTTTAAACCATCGCATATTAAAATATTTTTAACCAATCTAATATTTTATAACCGTATAAATATTTTTTTAGATTTCTAAAATCCTTCTCTATTTCATTAACAACCAATCACGAGCTTCATAATTCTCGTGGACCCCATTCCCTTTCTCTCTCTCTGTCCCTGATCTCTCTCTCTTTCCTCTCTCTATCCCTCAAATCTCTTTCTCTCTCTCCCTCAAATCTCTTTCTCTCTCTCCTATATTTAAAATTTTTCCCTCTCTCATTTTTTTTCCAGCGAACCCATCACGAGCCTCGCGCAAACCCAAGCCACCTCCATCCTTGACGCCGCAGCCCCGACGCCGGCGCCAGCGTCACTGCACCCTCGCCTCCTCTGCCTCGCCTCGCCCACACCTTCTTTCTTCCACCCCCGCGCACCCTGCACAGCCGCGACCGCCTGCAGTCTTCCCTGCACGTATCTGCGTCGCCTGAGACGCCGCCGGTGACCACCGTCCTCTTGTCCCCGACCTCGCACACTCCTCGGTGAGTTCCACCTCCCCTCCTCTCTTACTTCTTCTTCCCCTCTCTTCTAACCCGATTCTTGATCGGCAGAATCCCCCGCGGTCACTGTAGGCCACCGCCGGAGCCCGTCGACCTCGTCGTCGTTCTCGCGTCTCCTCTCTGTAACCACAGAGCAGTACCTTGTAAGCCTCATCTCCTTATTCGTTAGTTTCTCTTCCTTTCTTGTTGCATAGTTTCTTGACTTTCACTGTTCACATCCTCGCCGGAATCCGACGATACCGACGACGTGATACGACATTCTAGTAAGGTATCCCGACCCGCGTGGTTCCATTGTTCGTTGTTTGGGTTCAATCCGTGAACCGTGCGGCCGTCGCGAGTTTCCCCGCCGACGTTACGTTCCGTTTTTCCCAGTTCGCGACCCGTCGAGGCAAGTACCCCTTGCTACATGCTATACAATATTTACACATATATTATGACACCCTAAATCTGTAAATTTAGTTTTGGTACAATCATTTCTCATTTTTCGTGTACAATATTACATTATATCATTTTACCGCTACACATGGAACCTACAGTTTGCAAATTGAACCTGATAACCATATTTACCCGTTTAATCACATTTTTAATGTTAACGTAGCTTATGGCATTTATCCCGGTAGTTCTGTTCCATTCAGACACTTGTATGCATTTAACCTGAAATAGCTGTACTGAACCGTTACATAAATCATTGCACCTCTAAGGGTTCTTAAACCTGTTAACATGACTAAAACGGCTATACTTGTCTTACTGCACTCTTGTAATCATCTCTGTGACAATATGATAACTGTATTGCAAATTGAAGAAAACTGCTTATTACTTAAAGCATTGCTTATCACATTGTTTTGATACCCATACTAGATTATATAACTGATTGTGAGCACACCCACGATATTGTTTACATCTTGACCTGACTTGCTACATGTATATATTGATATACCTGACATGGTACCGTACACTGTTGACTTGACCTGATGTACCATGACCCGACCCGTTACCTGATCTTGTGTCTAATGCCAACAAACCTGACATGTAGTCCTCATGGACCGTTCCTGTTGTCTATCCAGACAAACCTGCTTTTACCTGATCCTGTGTTGGCGTTAGTTCTTGATTACTGAATACCTGACTCGACATACATAACTTGGGAGTATGGGGAAATCAAAGGTAAAACCTGACTTGTAACTCAACAGTTCGATACTTTTTCTGATCAGTCTTACGGGCTAGGCCAGCCCCGGAGTGATGATGCTGACATCACTCGCCCATCCTGCTACCTGTTACTGCCTAGCGGCACGTCTCGGATTCAGCCCCAAGGGTCTTGACCGTGGTCCCGGGCATGCACGGGATACTATTGAGTCACATCGATGATTCATCAATTTGGTTTCAAAGACTCTAGAATAGGAAACCTGATAGAACAGTTTAGTTACCCACTGCACACTACCCTGCACTGCTTGATTCACATTATTGCTACTCTCGTTTTATTCATGGTTATATTGCATTGCCTGCTACACTGTTATTATTATTACTTGTTGACATGACGCGCTGACGTCTGGGTTTTGCATGGCCCAGATTCCGTACCGCTGTTGCAGTCCGAGCAGGAGTACTTCAGCCAGTAGGCTGAGCTGTGAGTTCAGTAGTAGTTAGTTTTATTTCCTGCATTTATTTCCTAATGTGAGCCCGCATTATGGGACATACATTTCAGTTATTTGTATTGGATCATTTGCTTCCGCATTTATTTATTATTGACTCCTGTTATTCTGGATTATGGACATGTTTTAGATAGTTTTATCTTGTTCTTGATATCTCTACAGCCGTAATGTGACTGTGGATGGATACTTCCTACCCACAGGTAGCATGGTTGGCTATGTCACGTGCCCAATTTAGCGTACTCTGGGAAGCGGGGCGTGACAAGGGTAGACTGTAACAACTCAAATTTTTATGTACAGACAATTCATTTAAAGTTAATGTACAATTGGGGTACTTGCAATCCTGTGAATGCTATAAGAATTTGTTTTGCTTTTGAACAGCAAGAAAGAGATTGTAGCTCATTGGTAAAGCCTTGCACTGCTGTTACAAAGCTCCGGAGTTCAAATCCCATCAGCCACATTATCTTTTTTTTTATTTTCTTTTAATCTTTTTAGAAGCCCAAAGGTCTACACGTGCACAACATGTAAAATGAAGAGTTACATATCATTTAAACATGTGCACTGAAGAATACGAGGCAACACCTATACGTGGCACCAATTCCAACACCACCCGTCGGGAATAGGCCGGTGAAAAGCCAAAAAAATCCCGGTACCGCCGGTCGAACCGTAGGTAAAGACCCCAAACTTTTCCCCTGCAACCCTTGGCCTACCCACTTCCTTTCACACTGCTTGTTTTCTCTGTATTCACACAGAGAACTTAAATCACCCATTTAATCTCATTTTAATGCAAATTTTAATGCATTTTTCATCACCCCCTAAACCCTAATTTGTCCTATAAATACCCACTCCATTTTACACCCTCTCACTCAGAATTCTATTACAAAAACTATACCAAATTCCCAAGTCTTTTGGTGTATAAGTGGAGTTAGCGAAAGGCGGAGCTCCGACGAACTTCCGAGGAGATTCCGGCGACGAAACGACGCCCCGACGCCTTCCGTAGTTCTCTCACTCTCACCTCTAGTTCAAAATCCAGTAAGTCCCATCTCCCCATATCTTCTTCTTCTTTAAAAATTTACATTTCCAAAACCCGACTGAAGCGGAGTTAATACGACTTTCGATTCGGTTTTTCCTTTAAAATTATACTTTTCTTAATCAAGAAAATACCCTACACTCACATATTGTTTATAAAACATTAATAAACCTATTAAAACAAGTTTCACCTCAAAAAAATTATTTTTGTGTCTTTTATCGCACTTTTACAGAAAAATACCATATACTTTAGTTTCGACATAAATCATCATAGTTCCTTCCTATACCTTTAGATAGTTCAAGAGGTAATGACCTACCTCATCACAAAACACATCTCCATCATAGAACGATGAATTTTGGGACAATAGAATACGGGAAAATACGACTTTACAAATAAATACCCTAAACTTACAAAACTGTTTTGTATAAAAAGATGTATTAAACATTTCTATGCAATTGCGCCTCTACAACCCATTTTGGGGACCCTATTTGGGATGGTGCGGATTATCGCACATTCTCGGGTTTAGTAGAGCGAGATGCAGACCTCCGCAAGGAGCATTCGATTTCGATGAAATTTTTATACATTTTTCTTTAGAAAAATGAGATTTCTACAAGAAAATAAATAAATAATTTTCATTAAATAAATAAATATATATATATTATCAAAATATCTATTTTAATTATATAAATATTCCAAGCTTTATAAATCAAAGGAATCACTATTACATGAAAATACCATCCAAATACAACACAAATACATTATTTCAAGAAAATACCATATACTATGAAGCTAGGTTCTACTCACTAGAAATTTTACATTTATAAAATATACATCTATGAAAACCCTAAAGACGATAATTAAATGCTTGAGGTGTATTTTGAAATTATACCAAAACTATTTTTACATAAAACCCCCTCAAGTTATATTAAATTACAATAAGGACCCTAGTAAACATAGGTTTACGCGGGACCAGTCTCTTGAGCCTCAGGGAGCCGGAGATATGGGTGCTTGCCTATTTAAGGAAGACAATCTAACAATCGGTGTTATCAATACGGTAATTTTCTTGGAAAAAGACAAAAATCCTGCCGTCCATATGCAGCAGTTACCGATAATATCAAAACAATTCAAGACTTCAATTTCTTTTAAAAGTGTCTGACTCAGACTGAGTTTCAATCTAATCAATCTGACTTGAATGTGATTCAAGTACAAACTACAATACAACATGAATCCATGAATCCGTCTATTCAATTTATATCAATCTATATTGACTGAACTGAACCATGGATATGCTCTGTCTACATGACTCTCCATTTATATCCATTCCATTTACCGATATCATGGTTTTGGCAAGTCATCCATATACTATTTATAATACAAGACAAAACAATACAAACAATACAATCAAGACATCGCGGGGTTTATAAGGGGTAGATTGGTACGGAAGGTGTTAAAAGTGGCACGAGACTGTAACCATAATACACCTAACCTGAATCTCCATTGCCGTTGTACTGTGGCTGAACGGTTCCTTGTGCTTCATATACCTTAGTCTCCGGAATAGTGGGACTCCTCTCGTATACACTGGCATTTTCTGTACCAAGCTACAAACAACAGCGTTAACAATAGATACAACTTTAAACGTTACATTCTCTTTATGTCTATTCTGTCTATACCTATTCTTTGGGACTTACCGAGCGATTGTTCGCTGACTACATTCATTTTCTTCTTTTCTTTGGAATATTGTCAGGTGGATCGGACCTTCTGGAGACAGAGCCCACCAGCGAGGATTTGGATCAGCTAGCCTTTGACCCGGAGCTCTAGTTTACTTGTACATTTCATTTTCATTTATGTTATCCATTGTTTAGGCATTGCTTTCATTCCATGTATTTTCATTTCAGTTGTATTGTAAAAAGAATGTTTAATAAATAAAGTTGATGTTCATTTACATCTTGTCTTTTGTGTACATTTTATTTTATATTGCTTAGATACGCTTAGCGTGTTTACTTCTGAGTAAATACGTAACGAACCTCGTCGCGCCCTCCGCCCGTACACCGGGAAGCGGGGCGTGACAGGTTTTGTTGGTGGCCCATATAGGTCATCACTGTATGGCCATGCAAATCAGCTCTGCGTGGACAACATAAGCAATATAACACAAGAACCAGCAACTGAAAACATTCTTTACAATTCATATTCTTTGAATCTTCCAATTCCATATATTTTGAATCTGTCCTAACCCAAATTTTTCTTTCAAGGTTATGGATTCCCCAAACAACACCAGCACCAACTTCAACAACACTCCATCACCCCTACCAATTACTCCGGCCATAGCTGCTCCGATCAATGAGCAGACAGTACTGCTTGAGGCAATCCGCAGCCTCCTGGAGGGACAGCAGCAGCAAACTGCTATCTTGATGAACCGTCCCGAGGCAGAAGCACCTGGGGTGAAGCAATTCAGGGCCTTGTACCCCAAGCAATTCTCAGGAAAAGAGAGCCCTCTAGAAGCCGAGGAATGAGCTCAGAGTATTGAAGATGACCTGGCAGCAGCACAAGTACCGGAGATAGCTTGGGTTCGAGTTGCGAAGCTGCAGCTCACTGACAATGCACGGGTCTGGTGGAAGGCAGAAGATAGCCGTCTCACCCAGCCGATTGAATGGAGGACTTTCCGCGATATGTTCGACGCAAAATACTTCCCTGAGACTTCCAGATTCGACATGGAACAACAGTTCATCCACTTACAACAAGGTTCGATGTGGACCAAATCCGTGGATGAATATGATGCTAAGTTTACCATGCTCGGTCGGTAAGATATGTCTTAATATTTCGATTTTCAAATAACACACATTACACAGCTAACACAATACCTTAACAGATTCGTGGCATACTTGATACCGACGGATGAGATCAGAGCCCGTCGATTTCAGAAAGGGTTAGATTGGGAAATCCAAGCCGCTTTAGCCACAGGGGATTTCCCGACCCACGAATTGGCTTTGAAAGCTGCCCGTCGATATGAGGAAGTAGTGAAGACGAGGAGAAGACCTCAATCTGCCGAGATGAAGCGCCCTGCCACTCATATGGCAGGAGGAGCCTTTTCAAGGCCACCATTTGTGCCCAGGAGACCGGGAGTACCGAACAACCGGACCAACCCAGCCTTTTGTACCTACTGCAGGAGAAATGAACATTTGGTGAAAGACTGCCGGCGTGCAAATCGCCTTTGCTTAGTTTGCTGCTCAGCTACTCATAATATTGGGTGTTGTCCTCCTAAACACAACCCACATGCTGCACTCAGGCCAGCGATCACTTACCAGCAGCGCCCAGCCATTCAGGCACCTGCTCTAAGACTCGCACTATATACCCCACCTCCTCGTGGACCGACTGCACCTCCCCCTCGTCAGTTCCATCAAGCTCAACGGAACGTACCTCAAGGACAAAAGAATGGACAGGGGAATGCTCCTCCAGTAAGGAGGAATGTGCCGAGGCGACAGGCTTTCACAATGACTGTGGAAGAAGCTGAAGCCACCGGCCAATTCATTACTGGTAACACTTCCCCATCAAGTCTTATTTTCCATCTATACATACCTATATACATTTTCATTTTACCTAAAACCTATCCCACATACCTTAGGTACAATCTTCGTAGCCTCACTTCCTGCACTAGCACTCTTCGATACTGGAGCATGTTCAGGGCGAAGACTTGCACCTACGGTCTTTGCATCTACGGGGTATTTTTATGTCCCTACGGCCATAGCCGTAGGGGCAACCCCTTGTTATAGTAGTAATCCTAACCTATATGAATACATAAAGTATCGATGTCCAGAGATCAATGGTGTCAAATACGGAAAAAGAGTGGCTGCTATGTTGGAAACAATAGCTTATTCCCATAATAGCAGCTACTCCGGATCCCTCAAATTGGGCTGTCAAAAATACACAAACCCGATAAACCGATCTAAAAATAGCGATCCTAACCTGCCAAGTTTTTAATCGGGTTACCCGACCCGACCTATTTAATAAAAGGATCGGATAGGATCATGTATCATGACCCGCTTCGACCCGAATACATCTCTAAATCGTTTGTTTTCTCTCTTGTTTCTTATTATTAAGTGCTTTCGGGTTATATTTTTTGAATATCCATAAATTTATTCATAAGTATCAAATTTGTAATAATTAATTTACACTCATACATTAAAAAAAAGTAACGAATCAACTTAGACCGGGTTGGGTGACCCGACCTGGATATTAAACGGATTGGCTCAGTTCGACCTGACTTGAATATTAAATAGGACGGATATGAGTCTTAAAAAAACTATCCCCATTATTAAACCGGTTAGATCCATCTCAATTCGACTTTGGCTAGGTCAAACCCGACCCGTTTAACACCCCTAATCTCAAACTCAGGATTCAATAATCTTAAATTCAACCAATCCTTTCTTTATATCTTCTATTTTTTATTGAAAATTTTCATCATCTTCAATTCTTCTTCTTGATGCGTTTCAAAAGTCGAGAAACTCATTTGTCTTTTCCATTCTTTTCTGTAAAGACCAAAAGGCTGCTGATTTGCTATGTAATTTTTTTTTCCTTATCATCATTATTATGTTAATCACAAATTATTGTTTTTGCTATCTGCTATTTTGGTTTCCCAATTATATCATTGTTTGATTGCTTTTGAATTTGCTTTGCAAGTTGCTGGTGGGACTAGCATTATTTTGCTGGTGGGAATTTGCTTTGTAATTTGCTTTTGAATGGCTATTATGAAATACTAATTTTCTTATGTTTGTGATTTAGTATGAAAAAAATAATTATTAAATTAATAAATTTACAGTCCTTATAACATATACTTTGCGCCATGCTTTATTTTCGACATTGCTTTTCCTAAGTGTAAGATTTTAAATACACTTTTTCCCTTGGGATTAAAAGCCTAGATTCCTTTCATCCATTGGATTAGACCGATGTTGAATTTGGGCCTGTTTTGATGGCCTTTTTCAGGATTAATCCAGAGCGAAAAAATAACTCAAATAGATCTATTCCGCTGGATAATAAAAATTAACTCAGAGTCAATTCTATTTCCCTAAACTTTCTTTCTCTTCTCTCCTCAAAAATAACATGTCTTTCTCTTTCTCCCTCTCCCTCTTCTTTTTTTCTATATTTATTTTTTCTCATCCACCCAAACACATCTCTCTTTCCTCACAAAAAACCATCCATGGCCTTTTCTACGCAACCATCCTCTTTGAATAAGATCCGCCAAATTTAGAGTGCTATCTCCCTTTCTATCTTCTCTCTCCCCACATCCTCTTTTATTTTTCTTATAATATTTTAGGGCTCGAAATTCTATCACAATCTACACAAGAATGGGCTAGATTAAGAATTTTTCTTTCTTAAAACATGAACCCTAAATTCCCAATTTGAAAATCCTAACCATCAAGATAAGATTCATAAGTACTATATGCTAATCCTAATTCTTAAAACTTAAAAAAGCCCTTATCTCTTAATTTATTTATAACTATGATTCCTTGTAGATTTAAAAACATTATTTTCTCTTTTGATTGCTCGTTTAGGTTTGGGTTTGGATATCATGCGTATGTTACATAATGTTTTTGTTTGTGGCCAAATCAATAAGAAACCTGGATACAATCATTTTCTAATCAAATTAAAAAATATAAATCAATTAAAGTTTTCTATGGATTATATGGATAAAATGTTTATTCTAATGTAAAAAGTTTCTCTCCACATCCTCTTTTATTTTTCTTAAAGATTAATATTTTACGACTCGAAATTCTACCACAATCAATATAAGAAACAAATGGTGGGACCCACAACACCTATATACTAATGCCGAACAAATGGGCCGATTGTGTTTATGTATTGGGTAGATTATGGTAGAATTCAACCCTGATAGATTAAAAAAAATTCTTTCTTAAAACTTGACAAACTATAAATTCCCAATTTGAAAATCACATCTATCAAAATAAGATTCACAAGTACTATAACAACCCTAATTTTCAAAACTCAACAAATCCTAATATTTTATTTTATTTATAATTTTGATTCTTTGTAGATTCAAAAACCTTATTTTCTCTTTTGATTGATCATTTGGGTTTGGATATCATGGTTTGGTTAGATGATGTTTTTTATGGTGGTCAAATAAATTAAAAAAAAACCCGGATACAATCATTTTCTAATCAAATTAGAAAATATAAATCAATTAAAGTTGTCATAGGATTATATGGATAAAATGATTATTTAAATGAAAAAAGTTTCTTGGCAAACCGTTATTCCAAAACCATCCAAACATGCATGCACAAAATTAAAATAAAATCTTAGGAATTTCATTTTAGTAATGCATGTGCATACCGGGATATTTTATTCATGAAATCCGATGAATTTTAATCCTAACTATCCAAACATGGTATGTGCACTTCCTCTCTTGTGGAGAGTGCGGGATTCGAACGCGAACTAGAAGGGGAAGTGGACACAAATTAACGGTTTCGGGGCAAATTTTTGTGTCTTCTGGGTGCGTGTGTGAGTTATGTGCTTGTGTGTGTTGGTGTATTGTGTGCAGAGATTAGGATTTACGGGCCAACGCCAATATATATATATATATATATATATATATATATATATATATATATATATATATATATATTTCCACTTGTGTTTTTAAATTTCACATATACTTTCTTATAAAAATAGCAATTTTGTATATTTTCAAATCCAGATTCTATTGCATCACATGCACGTGCAAAATATTAATGAGTTATAACCCGCTATCCGTGGTTACTTACTCAAATCGCGAATCGTCAAATTCGCCACTGGATCCTCCAACAGCGACATGGATAAGTAAGACTTGTATAATTTTCCAATCTTTTCTTCTAAAATGTACTCACTGTATAAGAACATATTTTATAAATTAGCTTTAAAAATCTGTGTACATAACTTTAAGGCTTAATTTCAAAATACTCAGCTTTCACGGTTCTTCGTAAAGTCATCTTAACTTTGGAAATTCCAGAAAATTTCGTGGGTCTGTTAGCTTATTGTATGCGAATAGTGTTTATGTATATTTTGTAAATAACCGCAATCAAGACGGTGTCGCAAATAACTAGCCGATTGAGCCGCTAGAGGAATCGGCATCCGCATTGGCTTCATGAAAGAATCGGCATTAGCTATCTTTGTCAACCCTCAGTTCTAATAAAAGTTTGCATGTAGGCACAACGACTATTCTTTCTTGCTCCTCTCCATGGGGTAAGCCATATCCCAGCCGCATCCGAAATCGGCAGAAGCTTGGAAAGTGAGATCTGTCGAAAGTTAAGTCCTAGCTCGTCAGAGTCTGACCGGATGCCGAAGAGAGAAAGCGGCCCTCCTGCCGGCCTGAACGAAACGCTCCTTCAGGAAGTAGTCCCATCACCCTCGGGCCCGGCGCCAACCAAGAGGAGGCGGGGCTCTGGCTCTCTCCAACCATTTCGAAGAGCCAAGATCTCGTAAAGAAAAAATGAGTTAGCTCAGCTGGTTTGGACCTGTGTGAATCAGTTCAGTGAGGGAGCCTTCAGGCTTTTCTAAGCCTAGCCGATAGGCGGCTCATGGCTCGCTCGGTTCGCTTGCGGAGTTCTTTAGATATAGTTGAATCTTCGAATTGAGAGAGATATTGAGAGAGATAAAAAATTATCACTATTTTTTAGATTCATACTAATAACCAACTTATTGCTTCGTATTGTCGAGATCCCAATAAACAGTCACTATATGACTGGATCAATCATATAGCTGTAACAACTGAAATTTTTCCATAAAAAAATCCTATTATAAATTTCAAAAGATGATTTTAGGCGCGGAGTATTCCCTTTGGCTATATAATCGTGCGGTTTCTGGGAATTCAAAACCCGATTTCCTCTCGCTTAGCCTCGTTCATTTTCGGCGCAAGTGCGCTCGATCAGTGAGCTATTACGCACTCTTTCAAGGGTGGCTGCTTCTAGGCAAACCTCCTAGCTGTCTCTGCACCCCTATCTCCTTTATCATCCAAGATGAGTGCTCTCTTATTCCGACTTCCCCAGAACCTCCGGTAGCACAGCCGAGAAACGACGGGTTCTCTGCCCCTGCGGGGATGGAGCGACAGAAATATTGAGAATCCAAGATAAGGTCACGGCGAGACGAGCCGGAAAAGCCAAAAGGTCAACATGCCAGGTTTTACTACAACTACTTGAAATGCGTTTGGAAAATATCCGATAAGTACGGGTCGTCCGTAGGGAAACGTGAACTTCTTTTCTTATTTTAGACGAGTTGATAAATGAGAGGATGGATTTTTGTCATTTTAAATTAAGATGGATAGAAAAATTTATAATATAAATACTTGTATGTTTTATAGGACTTAGTAGTTAATGGATGAATGTTAGAAATGATTCATTTTATTTTTTAATTTCTTTAAAACTAGAGAGATAGCGATGAATGTGGATTAGGGGTTCTTTGAGGGAATTAGGGTTCCCACTAGTGCTCATTGTCCTTCCATTGATCTCTATTAATCTCATACCCTTAACAAAACAAGTATTAACTAATCTCAAATCGTAGTCGTGACTATCATTAATTGATAGCGCGCCCGATAAGAGAGTTAATATTTATTTTGATGGAATTTATAAACATTAAAATGTCAAAAAAGTTAAAAGATATTTCATCCATTATTCTACCCTATCCTACAAACCTTAGCAAGCAAGAAATTACTCGCTCATGATTAATAGTGATTTAAAAGAAAATTTGAAAATGAATGAAACTATAATTAAAAGTGCAGAAAAGTAATGCGGAAAAGTAATGCGTAAAGTAAATGCAAAAAGAATTAAAACAAAAACTACCTTTATTAATCAACTATTGCATTACAACTTTTCTCCTTCAAAAGTAGATTACAAGAACCCTAGTTTCACTCTAAATCTCTCCCCTTTGATGGGTGAATAGATTAGATCATGTAATGATAAGATGATATTAGAATGCACAGCTCTCGGTCCTTTATATAGTCTCTAAAAGTACAAACCCTAGATGTCATATTAAAATAGGTGCAGTTACAATCATGCCCCAAAAAATCCAGATCCAACGGCCCAGATCTGACCGCGGTTCCGCCGCCCTTGCCCTTGTTTAACCGCGGATCAGCCGCCTCCTAGTGGGATTGGGACTTGGGATTTTTTCAGGATTTTTGTCTCGATATTTGGAGATTCTCTTGATATATAGATTCTGAAAATATTTCCCTTAGTCTCGGCCGTTGCTAAATACTCCGATTTGCTTCTAATATTTGGCAGATTCGGTTTGATATTCCAATTTGACTTGGATCTCCTACTTAGATTTCAGACCTGAGCTAATATCTGCACACTATTTCAAATCAACTTGTTAGTAGCATTTGGTATTTTTGAGATATTATTCCAACCATTTATATGATATAATAGTTTAAAAATATTGATTAGGCATATTTGATATAATATGCATATTTTTATTAATAATATTTCATTTAAATATTATATGCATTTATTTTCCCTAATTATATTAATTATAAATGAAGAAATATATGATAATAATATTTTTACAAATAAACTCATATATGTTCTTTATTTACAATTAACACATTTTAGTAACTAATAATAGTAGGGAAAATGTCCATACAAATGTGCAATATTTTTAACTAATCAAATACCTCCAAACTTATCTTTGATCGTCCCGAGCAAAATATTTATTAAAAAAAAAACTAACACACTTTCATAGGCAACACGATTGTATTTAGCTCGTGCAAGAAGCCTTTAAACCTCTAGGTGTACCTAGTAGGAGGAGTGTTGTCTCTTGAGGGTTTTCAGCGGATTTCACCCACAAAATCCCATAAAAGATAGAAAACAAAAATTATATGCAAAGATAAGGAACATATAAAAGAAAAACTTGAAAAGAAGAGTTTCAAATTACACTAACTTTTTAGTTGTTATGAGCCCTATCTTAATAGCCATGAAAAAATGTCAGAAATCACATCATCCCTCAATAAAACATCGTCTTTAATCTTCATCCCTATCTCTCCTCCAAACTTCAATCATATACCCCTACATGTGTGTAAAATACATCCCTACACTTGGAAAATTCAATTCAAGCTATCATGTCCTTGTCCTTATTCCTTAGTACTTTTTAGTTGGTGATATTTTGGATAGATTTGCTCACACATTTTTCATGCGATCGTTAATACTTCTTGAGATACTAACCAACCGATTACCAAATGTGCTCACTTATTAAGGTGTAATTAGCAATATTCTAGTCTTGCAACACCTAAGGCTTAGCAATGACTTCCAAACCAGTTGGTCTAAGACACTAGGTGATAAGACACTCTCGCTATATTTTTTTATGAAGTCTTAAGTAATTACAAAACCAGTGTTCATTTTTCTGCACCATTTATATTTTATGTGTCATTTATATTTTGTTGATTTATATTTTTTCCCTTCATTCTAAGGCTTTTAGACAAGAGCATTTCAAGGTATCCTCTACTATTCCAAGTTTCAAGATGTGTGCAAGTGCATATAGTAGGGTATCAACATCCAGAAATTTGGACTCAAGAATAGGGACTATTTTTAGACTTATTTCTATCATCAGATTAGTGATTCCTTTCATCTTACTAACCCTTGGGACAACAGCTCATGACTACGTATTACTAGTTTTGTTTTAAAACATATAATTTTCTTGCATTTCTTATATCTCTTCCTATCTTTCATATGCATTTTCACTTTCTAACTTTTATTTTTTAAAAAAAATATTTATTTAGTGCAAATAAAAGTAATGCGTAAAGTAAATGCAAAAAGAATTAAAACAAAAACTACATTTATTAATCAACTATTGCATTAAAACTTTTCTCCTTCAAAAGTAGATTGCAAGAACTCTAGTTTTCTCTAAATCTCTCTCCTATGATGGGTGAATAGATTAGATTATGTGATGATATGATGATATTGGAATGCACAGCTCTCAGTCTTTTATATAGTCTCTGGAAGTACAAACCCTAGTTGCCATATTAGAGTAGGTGTAGTTACAATCATGCCCCCAAAAATCCAGATCCAACGGCCAGATCAGACCGCGGTTCCACCGCCCTTGCTCCCGTTTAACCGCGGATTCGCCGCCTCCTAGTGGGATTGGGACTTAGGATTTTTTCTGGCTTTTTGTCTCGATATTTGGAGATCCTCTTGATATATAGATTCTGAAAAAATTTCCTTTAGTCTCTGCCGTTGCTAGATACTCCGATTTTCTTCTAATATTTGGCATATTCGGTTTGATATTCCGATTTGACTTGGAGCTCCTACTTGGATTTCAGACCCGAGCTAATACCTGCACACTATCTCAAATCAATTTGTTAGCAGCATTTGGTATTTTTGAAATATTATTCCAACCATTTATATGATATAATATCTTAAGAATATTGATTAGAAATATTTGATATGATATGCATATTTTTATTAACAATATTTCATTTAAATATTATATGCATATATTTTCCCTAATTATATTAATTATAAATGAAGAAACATATGATAATAATATTTTTAAAAATAAATCCACATATGTTCTTTATTTACAATTAACACATTTTAGTAACTAATAAAAGTAGGGAAAATGTCCATACAAATGTGCAATATTTTTGACTAATCAAATACCCCCAAACTTATTTTTAATCGTCCCGAGCAAACTATTTATTAAAATAAAAAGAAAAACTTAGCACACTTTGATGGGCAACACGATTGCACTTAGCTCGTGCAACAACCCTTTAAACCTCTAGGTGTTCGAACTTGGAGGAGTGTTGTCTTCTGAGGGTTTTCAGCGTATTTCACCCACAAAATCCCATAAAAGAAAGAAAACAAAAATTACATGCAAAGATAAGGAACATATAAAAGAAAAACTTGAAAAGAAGAGTTTCAAACTACACTAGATTTTTAGTTGTCATGAGCCCTATCTTAATAGTCATGAAAAAATGTCAGAAATCACATCAACCCTCATAAAACATCGTCTTTAGTCTTCCTCCCCATCTCTCCTCCAAATATCGATCATATACCCCTACGTGCGTGTAAAAGATATCTCTACACTTGGAGAATTCAATTCAAGCTATTATACTCTTGTCCTTATTCCTTAGTACTTTTTAGTCGGTGATATTTTAGATGGATTTGCTTACACATTCTTCATGCGACCGTTAATACTTCTTGAGGTACTAACCAACCGATTACCAAATGTGCTCACTTATTAAGGCATAATTAACAATATCCGAATCTTGCAACACCTAAGGCTTAGCAGTAACTCCCAAACCAGTTGGTCTAAAGCATTCTCGCTATATTTTTTTATGCTGCCTTAAGTAATTACAAAACCAGTGTTTATTTTTCTGCACCATTTATATTTTATGTGTCATTTATATTTTGTTGATTTATATTTTTTCCCTTCATACTAAGGCTTTTAGACAAGAGCATTTCAAGGTATTCTCTACTATCCCAAGTTTCAAGATGTGTGCAAGTACATATAACAGGGTATCAACATTTAGAAGTTTGGACTCAAGAATAGGGACTATTTTTCAGAGTTATTTCTATCCTCAGATTAGTGATTCCTTTCATCTTACTGACCCTTGGGACAATAGCTCATGACTACGTATTATTAGCTTTATTTTTCAAACATATTATTTTCTTGCATTTTTTACATCTCTTCCTATCTTTCATATGTATTTTTCACTTTCTAACTTTTATTTAAAAAAAATAAATTATTTAGTGCTTTTATTTAGTATAATGCAAAATAAATAAGCATAAACCTCCCCCCAAACTATTTGCAGCAGTGTCCTACCTGATGTCATTTTTTAAGCTCAAAACCTGCAGACTTAGGAGGAAAAGTTCTCAATGATTAGTAAAGAGGACAAGAGTTAATGACAGGGAAATCTTCCCCCAAACATGTTCTTGGCTCACAAACGTGCAAAAATTTCTTTATTTTCAAAAGCTAATTTATTTTTCTTCCCCCCCCCCAAACTTGAGTAAAACAACCATATCATTATTAAGCATTTAAAATCATAAAGGGGGGAGAAATATTATTGTTCTATGCAAAACTTTACAAAGACCAAAAGTTAAAACCAACCATTCGAATATTTTATCAATATAACACCATGGTTGGTAGAAGATCATATTACAGATAAACATGAAGAAGTGGGGAGGAGATAAGAAGTGTAATTGAACGGTTTTACGTCTCGATTTGTAGAGACAAAATAGTGATGGAGGATGAAAACGAGAATTTAAAAGATAAGGAATAAATGGAATATTCGTATTCTCGTACTTGATAAGAAGAAGGGTGGCGGTTCTTCGGGTGAAGGTTGATTCATCACAACATCCAAGTTTTTAAGGAACACAAGTTCTTCAGCGAAAGTGTCTTCGAAAATTTCATCGATATTCCGAATGATAATCTCATCGGAAAGAAAGGTATGATACTCGAACTCCAATAGAGGTTCATATCTAGTGTAAGGGATTGACTCGGATAGCTCGATTAACTCATTCGACAAGTCAAAGGATTCGGACTCGGGGGTGGACTTGTCGACAGAAGGGTCCTCACTTGTATAATAAATAGCTGGATGAAACAATAACGCACTAGTGGCGTCGAGATCATTATCGGAAAGCAAGAACTCCTCAAATTCGCAATTGTCAGAAGCTATCTTGTCGACAGAACATATATTAATCATATGAGCAGAAGGTTCGGAGGGTTGACTTCCTACCCTGTAAATGTTAAGCTCAATTGTCATCTTCCCAAAGGACAGGTTCATGGAACCGTTATGACAATTGATTATCGTGTTTGAAGTTGCTAAAAAAGGTCGACCAAGAATCACCGGAATTTGGTTCCGTGGGTTCGCCACAGGCTGTGTATCTAAAACTATAAAGTCCACAGGGAATTTAAATTCCTCGACTTTTATCAACATATCCTCTAGCTCACCCTTAGGATGGGTGATAGATCAATCGGCCATCTGGAGAGTGTAGTGCGTAGGTTTCAACTCTCCTATGCCTAATTGCTCATAAACAGAATACGGGAGCAAGTTAACACTAGCATGTTTGTGTATGTTTGTAAATAACCGCAATCAAGACGGTGTCGCAAATAGCTAACTGCGATGAGTACGGGTCGTCCGTAGGGAAACGCGAACTTCTTTTCTTGTTTTAGACGAGTTGATAAAAGAGATGATGGATTGTTGTCTTTTTAAACTAAGATGGATAGAAAATTTTATAATAGAAAGGCTTATATGTTTTATAGGACTTAGTAGTTAATGGATGAATGTTAGAAATGATTCTTTTTATCTTTTAACTGTTTAAAACTAGAGAGATAGCGATGCATGTGGATTAAGGGTTCTTGGAGAGAATTAGGGTTTCCACTACTGCCCCTTGTCCTTCCATTGATCTCTATTAATCTCAAACCTTTAAGAAAACAAGTATTAACTAATCTCAAATCGTGGACGCGACTATCATTAATTGATAGCGCGCCCGATAAGAAAGTTAACATTTATTTTTCTAAAGTTTATAAATATTAAAATATCAAAATAAATTAAAAGATATTTCATCCATTATTCTACCATATCCTACAAACCCTAGCAAGTAAGAAATTACTCAATCGTGGTTAGTAGTGATTTAAAAGAAAGGTTGAAGATGAATGAAACCTGTTCCCTTATAAAAAAAGGGATGAGGGAAAGTTCCTCACAAAAACATCCCCACGTGTTTAACATGTGAGTGCTTATATGCAGTGCATATAGGCACAGCAATTAAAACAATTGCAAGGCCAAGAGCCCGACGTGTTTAACACGTGAGTGCCTATATGCAGTGCATATAGGCACAACAATTAAAACAATTGCAAGGCCAAATAGCCCCACATGTTTAACGCGTGAGTGCCTATATGCAACGCATATAGGCACAGCAATTAAAACAATTGCTAGGCTAAAACAGCCCCACGTGTTTAACACGTGAGTGCCTATATGCAACGCATATAGGCACAGCAATTAAAACAATTGCCAAGCTAATAAACCCCACGTGTTTAACACGTGAGGACACTTCCCTACTTAACAAGGAACCGTTGGATCAAAGATCCAATGATGATAGAATTAAATTCTATTGAACTTTTAAATGGGAAATGATATTTTCTGTTAAACAGAAAGTAGGCGGATCAAAAATACCATGAGTTGGAAAATTATTTTCATCTCTCCAAGCACCCTTGGATGAAAAATTCAATGGTGATTAAAAATAACCAATCTACAGAATAAATTCTGTACAGGAAAACATTTTCCTAATCTTGTTTAAGAAACAAGAAAATATGTTCTGTGAGACAGAACCCTTGGATCAAAAATCCAACAGCGGGTAAAACCCCCAAATCAATTGAAGTCTCTCAATGAGAGATTTCCTAAAACTAATTAACAAACTTTTCTCCACTATATAAAGAACCCAAGACTTCAAGTTAAAAAGGAAAAAAGGGGTGAACAGAGAGAGAAACATACAAAAAAAAAAGAGAAAAAGAGAATTCAATTCTCTCTCTCGAAGATCCTCTTCTTAAACAAAAAAAACTAGGTAAGAAGAAAATACAGAGATTATCATATCCTTCTTCGCCTCTTTAAGGGTTTAACCCTTCAAAAAAAGAACTTAGTTCTTTCTCTGGTTGAGGGCTGCAGAAGCAGATCTCCCCATAAGTTGAGAATTTAATTCTCATCAGGGAGATTCTGTTATGCAGATTCAAAACTTAGGGGAAAGAACTAAGTTCAAAGAATTTAATTCTTACAAAAGTATATAGGAATTTAATTCCTCTATAAAACTAGGGTTTAACTCTGTAAAAAGAATTTAATTCTTATAAAATAAGGGACTTGAAATTCTCTAAACTCAGATCCCAGCATCGTTAATATGAGATCAAAATCTCCATGCATATTCATTAGTGTTCAACACTATAACGAAACCTCACGTGTTTCCCCACGTGAGCACCTCTGATGAACAAAAAAGAATGGCTGAGACCGAGTGACGTGTTTCCCACACGAGCGCCTAAAAGAAGAACAAGAAGTGCCTCTTAGGGCAGCCACGCGTTTTCCACGCGACCCCCAATCAAGTGCTTAGCACTTATATGAAGGAGGAAATAAAACCCAGAAAACAGCTCCTACTTTGGAGTGCCTCACGTGTCCGCACGTGAGCACCACAGGGCCCAAGTGCTTAGCACTTATAAAAGAAGAGGGAAATAAAACCCAAAAAAGGCAGTACCAACTTTGGGGCGCCTCACGTGCTCACACGTGAGTGCCACAAGAATTAAGTGTTTAACACTTATATATAAACGGGGATTTGAACCCAATGTACAGAGCCAACTTTGAGGTGCCTCACATGCCACACGTGAGCGCCCGTGGAATTCAGTGTTTAACACTAGTTTAGAGCCTCACGTGGGAACACGTGAGTGCTGAACGTATACTAGTGTTTAACACTATGGGAAATCAATTCCAGCCTCAAGTTGGCTAAGTCTTCTTGAGATTAAAATATCTTCGATCTCCAAATAGATCGAGCCTCTATGCTCATGATTTCCCTCAAACATGGAATTGGTTCAAGGGTACATCTCTCTACACCTCTGATGCATGTCGTTGTAATTCCTCAACTTCTTCAGAGAGGTGGCGGGTCCCGACAACCAACTTCTTTGGGATGCACTTCCCAAAATGGAGACAACGGACCGAAACGTCTTTAAACTAATAACGGACCGAAACGTCCTTAAACTAAAGCAATATAGCCCAAATGCTCTTTTGTCGGGTCTGAATGATCCCAAAATCCTGTCGAGTGGATCTTAGTCTAAAATTAGACTAATATATCCTCAACAAACATTTAAGTCGATCTTGATCTCAAACGAGATTAACGATCCTTAAAACCAACCCAAATCCAAATCTAAGAATATACGGAATTGGACTAATCCACGCCCTACGGGCGACAACATAAATTAGTCTCCGTATACAATCCACGGGCAACCAAAAATAAAATAAACACACGTGATACGGAGTGAACTTCTGGAGCAGGAGAAAGTGGTTATCGTGATGCGATAACGTAATTAACTGCAAGGGCTTGCGCCTGCAGGGAAGAGCATCCCCACAATCAAAAACCCCTCGCAAATGAGGGGGGGTCTGACGAAGTCTGCTACAACGATCGCATCCGTCCAAGCCTCCGATACACGGTGCCATAAATCAACTTGGCATTTTCGGAGAGGTGGACGGATAAATCCAAATAGTATCTGCCCCTAAATTCAGGCAAGACGACCTACGCGGTTTCGTCTCCGTTTTTGGCGGTAAACAAAACCGTAATTAAAAGTGCTGAAAAGTAATGCGGAAAATTAATACGGAAAAGTAATGCGTAAAGTAAATGCAAAAAGAATTAAAATAAAAACTACCTTTATTAATCAACTATTATATTAAAACTTTTCTCCTTCAAAAGTAGATTACAAGAACCCTAATTTCGCTCTAGATCTCTCTCTTTTGATGGGTGAATAAATTAGATCATGTGATGATAAGATGATATTGGAATGCACAGCTCTCGGTCCTTTATATAGTCTCTGAAAGTACAAACCCTAGATTTCATATTAGAGTAGGTGTAGTTACAATCATGCCCCCAAAAATCCAGATCCAATGGCCCAGATCAGACCGCAGTTCCGCCGCCCTTGCCCCTGTTTAACCGATGATCCGCCGCCTCTCAGTGGGATTAGGACTTGGGATTTTTTCTGGCTTTTTGTCTCGATATTTGGAGATTCTCTTGATATATAGATTCTGAAAAAATTTCTCTTAGTCTCTGCCGTTGCTAGATACTCCGATTTTCTTCTAATATTTAGCATATTCGGTTTGATATTCCGATTTAACTTGGAGCTCCTACTTAGATTTCAGACCTGAGCTAATACCTACACACTATCTCAAATCAATTTGTTAGCAGCATTTGGTATTTTTGAAATATTATTCCAACCATTTATATGATATAATATGTTAAGAATATTGATTATAAATATTTGATATGATATGCATATTTTTATTAACAATATTTCATTTAAATATTATATGCATATATTTTCCCTAATTATATTAATTATAAATAAAGAAACATATGATAATAATCTTTTTACAAATAAACCCACATATGTTCTTTATTTATAATTAACACATTTTAGTAACTAATAATAGTAGGGAAAATGTCCATACAAATGTGCAATATTTTTGACTAATCATTAGCCACACCATCACTCCCTAACTCCGTTAATCCGTGGCGTCAAAAGACCAAATTGTCCTTCAGTTATGTTATAATTAAATAATTATTAACTATTTTAAATAATTATTAATTAACATATAATTATTAAATATTTCAACTAATTATTAATTTACATATATTGACTACGGCAACTACTATGGCCGGCGGCGGTGACCGCAGGAGATGGCCGACGGTGGTGGCCGAAGGTGTGGGTATAGGAGGATAGGAAAGGGTTATGAATTTAGTGTTAGAGTTCGGTGAAGAAGAAGATGTGTATGAGAGAGAGAGAGAGAGAGAGAAGGGGGTGGACCGGCCTTGGAGGAGGCTATAGGTGTAATACCCGGTCCCATTATACCTTTCCGTAATTTAGATAAATTATTTTTCCTAACTTCTTTATTCCTAAACAAAACCGTAACCCACAAACAACCCCCAGGCCAAACCCATTTTCTCCTTTCTTTCTCTATTTTTGTTGATAGGCCCAGCCCAATCCAACAGCCTCTCTCTCTCCTCCATTCTTTATAAACGGCTCCCTCATTTTCTCTCTCCCCCTCGTTCTTCTCCTTCCTTTAACTGCTTCGCTCCATTCTCCTTCGTCTCATGACCCACGCTTCACCCAACGCCTCTGTGGTCCTCGTCCATATCCCAGAAAATCATCCCCCACTCTCTCTTTCCCAACCACACTCTCCATCTCTCTTCACCTCTCTAACAATCCCTTTATCTCTCTCTTTTCTCCTGCTCCCTTGTTAAACCTACCACTGTTGTGTCCACCTCCATCATCACACCAACCAACGTCTTTGCTCCATCGTCAACCACCACTTTCTTCCAACCGAGTCTCTATACCCACATTCTTCTCCTCCTTCCCTCAAACTCTCACACTCTCTCTCTGACCTACCAGGGCCCTGACCTTACACCGACCACCTCTTATCACCGGCTACTGGGCATCACCGCCGTCAAGGCCACCAACACCATCCCGAACCACTTCATCTCTGCTTTAGCCATCCACCTTTGCTGCCACAACCCCACTGCACACCATTCTCCTCTGAGCACCACAGACGATCGTCGCCGCCGACCACATCCTCTGATGACCCATCACCACCACATCCCCTCACAGCTGCCGTAGTGCCCAAGCCGTGCCCGTCGTCGCCGCCTGCATCGCCTAAGATCCTCGCCGTCACAATCTCTATCTCCACAGCCACGTCATCACTACCCCGTGCTCCGCCGAGCCATGCACGGTGCCTGACCAATCCTTTGCCGAGACCATCCTATCCGTGCCCCTTACCACCTCATAGTCGCTTCCATCGACGCCGGCGACCACCGCCACAGTGCCTAGCACCATGCCATGCCATGCCCACTGCGAGCCCATCTTTGCACCACCATCATGCCCACTTTGTGGCGTCACTATGCCCACTCCGCGCCATGCACCGCTTCAAGCTCCGTGTCGTGCCGTCTCGTGAGTCGAGGCGAACCGTACCGTTCGTCGCTTATATATCAGCGAACGAAGACAAGTGAAATCCTTCACTTATTTATCATGTTATTTTTTAACGTTAGCCAAAGAAATTTTATAATAACTAGGTATATATATAACTATATTTAGATCGGAACTATCTTTGAAATTGAATAGCAAACTATAGTGCCGTCTGATTGATTGGAGCTCGACTGGGGCTTATTACCATGTTAATATTATATAGAAGTTATATGGATAGCATTTAAATTCAATTGGTTAAAGAAAATTTGTGTTTCGATTGATTGCTGAATGCTACCCTAGGTGTTTGATGCGAACCTTATGCGAAAAAATTCTAAAATGGCGGAACTCATGGCATTTAGACCCTAATACTGTTAACAAACACCATGTAGAAATTTGGTGGCAAATAGATATCATTTTCAAGCATAAAGTGACGCCTTAGCTTCTATACTGAAACACGCGTTTTGCCGAACACTTGACACCGTTAAATTCATAATTAATTCCACAAAAATCTAATCGCAGCGTTCTTGGGTTCATTGCGAAGTGTACTGCATAATCTTTAACCTGATATATAGGCTTATTGTTAAATATATCCTCTATACATAAAAAACAGAGAACTTATCTGACTTTGGACAGCAGTCCAGAGCAGGAATTCACCCCTTAAACATGCCTTTACTCAACCGAAACCTTACTGTTTAATTGTGATAGTGTGCGGAATCATTTATTGCTGAGTATAAATTTGTTTTATCTTTCCAATGGTACTAGTTTCACTGAATTCCAGCATCATTTGGTATTTTAAACATATTTTAAAGTAATAACATGTGCGGCATAGGTCAAATATTCTTAACCGAAACCTTACTGTTTCAAATATTCTTAATCAATATTCTTAAGATATCATATCATATAATTGGTTGGAATAATATCTCAAATAAAACAAATGCTACTAATAAAATGATTTTGAGATATTGTGCATGTATTATAATATATCGGCATAAGTCTGAAATCTAAGTAGGAGATCCAAAACAAATCGGTTCACTAAACCAAATTTGCCGAACATTAGGTGAAAATCGAAGAATCTCGCAACGGCAGAGACTAAGAACAATATTTTCAGAATCTTTGTATCAAGAGTATCTCCAAATATCAAGAAGAAAAGCCACGAAAAATTTGGAAGCCCAAATCCACCAAAAGGTGGTGGAAGCACGGTTAAAATAGGCTTTTGGCATTGGTTCAGCGGCATTTGGCAGCCGTAGGATCTGAAACTTCAGCGTCATGATCGTAATTTGACACACTTCGACACGACGTCTAGGATTTCATATTTCAGAGCCTATAAAAGGACCGAGAGCTATCTATCTATGAACATTGATCCATCCATCGATCGAGAGAAAGATCTAGCGAGCAACTAGGATTTTTGTAATTTACTTTTTCAGCAAGCAATTTTGTAATGCACTAGTTGATCAATAAATGTAGTCTTTTCTTTAATTTTTGTCGTATTTACTTTCTGCACTTTATTTTATGCATTTTAATTTCTGCACTTACATTCTGCAATTACTTTCTGCACTTTCATTCCACAATTACTTTCTGCACTTTTAATTTTTAATTATGGGTTCATTCATCTTCCGCCTCTCTTTTAAATCGCTAATATCCATGAGCGAGTAAATTATTGCTTGCTAGGGTATGTAAGATAGGATAGAATAATGGATGAGAACTATAACTTAAATTCTTTTTGATGTTTTAATTTTTTATAAAGTTTAGCAAAATAAATGTTAACCCTCTTATCGGACGCGCTATCAATTAATGATAGTCACGACCACGATTTGAGATTAGTAAATACTTATTTTGTTAAGGGCTTGAGATAAATAGAGATTAATGGAAGGACAAGAGGCAGTAGAGAGAAACCCTAATTTTCTCCAAGAACATTAATCCACATTCATCGCTATTTCTCTAGTATTAAACAATTAAAAAATAAAAAGAATCATTTTTAAACCTCTATCCATTAACTACCAAGTCCTATAAACTCTACAAGCCCTTTTCTTATAAAATCTTCAACCTTCTTAGAATAAACGATCAAAACTCCACATTTCTTCGATCAATTCGTCTAAAGCAAGAAAAACAATTCACTGTTTTCCTGCAGACAATCCGTACTCACTATCGGCTAGCTATTGCGACACCGTTATGAATGCAGTTATTTACAACAAACACACTCACTTTTCACAATCAATCAAATGGCGCCGTTGCCGGGGAAACGGTTGTAATTATTTTTATTGTTATTCGGGTTGATTTCTAATAAAAAAACCAGCGAACATAAAAAATAGAAATAAAAAAACCGCATTTTGTATTTTTAACGATTTTTGTGCGAGTTTTACGAGAAATCTGGAGCATCTGGAGTGAACCAACAGAGATTCATAAATTATCAAATAGGAGCAGAGAAGCATTGGAATGTTTGGCCAAAGTTTGGAAGGGAGATCTCACCAACTAACGGCGGAACCACGGCCAATTGGTGCTTTTGGCTGCTAAACCGCGGTCATATTGGGTGTTTGGCCCCCAACTTTCTCTGGTATCATTTACTCTTCTTCCTCTCTCTTCTAAACCTCCAATAAATTATTTTTACCTGCAGGATTCTTTGCAGACATCGCCGCTAAAAATCTTTTTGCGTGTTTTAGATTTTGGGTTATTTTGCATATTTAAAACGGACTTTAAGGGGAAAGAAACCCAAATTTGGATTAGGTGGGGATTTCATCACCCTTCCTAGGCCCCACAAATCACAAACGAGCATACTGTCACTTTATATTAATAAAAAATATTTAGACCAGTCCTTTAAGGACTGTCGCGCTCAATTAGGACAAAAGATGGTCGTGGGTAATCTATTGCTTATCCGCATTTCTCTTGTGGTGTCTAAGGCAAGTGTGACTAAGGAAAGCGGTTACTTAATTAGGCCCGCTATTTCGGTGATTCGTATAGCGGATACCTCCCACTTATCTGGCACTTACCTGGCTGCAAAATTGATAAGGAGGTGATAGAGGATTTATCATACGTCTTGTCCTTTAGAAGTTTAGGAGCGGTCTAGTATTTTGACCAATATGACCCTAGTTCTAGGTATTGTTTGTGCACGTTTGTCGAGTCCCACTTTCCAAGCAAAACAATTTCAAAAAATCCAAAAAAAGAGATTAAAATTATTACCATTTCACCCTCTTTTCTTTTCATTCTCTTATAATGGGTAACCCAAACCGACCAACTCTTGGAGAGCTTTGCTATAAACAACCAGATATTTCTTATTATCGTTATTGCTTTGGTACAAATTCCGACCCTACCATTTCTTTAAGGGATAGGATAGAGCGATCTAGAAATAACAGTTAGACACCTCACTCAATGTCTTATCAACCGTGTAAAAATTCAACACCTTATTTTGTTGATAATCCGTTTAAGGCTAGTGAGGTAACTTCTAAACGTATGTCCATTGCTGAGCATATTGTGAAGGCCCGTAACCAAAGTTTCATACCTTTCACTTCTCCAAAACCGTTAGGACAAAAATTAAAATAATTTCCATATAAAAATGTTGATACTCCTTTTGAGTCGAATATGGCATCTTTTACACCCATGACCATTGCTGAGCAAATTGCAAAATCCAGTCGCCAACTAACTAACCATATCAATCTTCTTCATTTCACAATATTGATCCTAATCCTAGTTATGAAAATTGGATACGCCCTTCTACCTCTTATCAATAGTATCAAACTTTCACACTCTCTCATGTTGATACTTCCCTGAAGGCTAATGTGGCACGTCGTAAACCTATTTCTATTGCAGAACACATTGAACTTGCCCGTATCCAACAATTAAACACATTCCAATCATACTCAACCTTTTCACCTTATCTAGACAGTGCTTCTGAACATCGATTAGGATGTTCCATGGTTCAAAGAGAATCTTTCATTGAAACTTCTTCATAAAATATGTCTAGTCTTGAAGTAGAGTTGGAATTGAGTAGCGAGAATGAACAAGGGATCCCTCTAAATCAAACCAAAACCAATTCTTTTGATCTCGACACCTTCCATCCTGAACCCCAACCAAATGTATTTGATGATCAACCGCTTAATAATCTAATTGATGAGGTGCCCGAGAATAACATGTTTGACTTTTCCAATCGTGGGTGTGAAAGAGAGCCTTACACCATTCCAAATCAAACCGATCCTTATTCGACTACACTTGACATTTCAAACCTTTCAATTTCATCAAATGAACATAGTGATCCATCGATTGAGGATAATATCATTGATGAATTTTTAAAGAACTATTCGTTTAATTTGACTGAAGGTGCTAGTGAGATCGACGATGAGAATATCTTTGAAGATGAACTCTCTATGTTAGATAAGTTGGATTCTCCGATCTATTATGTCCCTTCCATTGAATGTGAACATTTTCTTGTACATTTAACCGATTCTATTCTTACCGCCGACTTATCCGATATGCAAAACGATATTCAGCCTTCATCTCCTATATCTTGTTCAACAATGCTCGACACCCAAGTTCGTTTATTCATTTCATTACATACTCTCTTTGGTTCTTCTTCTCATCCTATTTCACTTCTAACAAAGTTTGATGAACCACACTCCAATATTTCGAGTTCTATAATTCTTGAAAAACCACTTGATTTAGACTCTTTTGAAAATAAGGTGGATGGGCTTTTTGAGTCTTATACCTCTATAATTTCTGATAAATCGAGTGTTTTGAATCCTAGCACACAACACATTGACCTTGAAACTTTAAACCTTCGTAATGAATTTGCTTATTCCATTTATTATTTCTTTTCGATGAGATTATCGTTCGGAATATCGATGAAAGTTTCGAAAATATTTTTGCCGAAGAACTCGCGTTCCTTAAAGACTTGGATGCTATGATGAACCAACCTCCACCGGAAATTTGTGTGCCTCCATTTGAGGCCGAAGAAGTTGAACCGCTACCCCTTCTTTTAGTCACATACGAGAATGCAACTATTCCTCCCATTCCTTATCTTTCACATTCTCATTTTCATTCACCATCACTTTTTCATCTCCACCAACCGAGACGTAAATCCTTCCGACTACACTGCTTATCCTCTCCCCACTTCGTCTTTTATCCTTACTCTCATTTATGTTTCCTCTACTCGAGACATGATACAACATCCATTCTTATAGAGTCTCGAGTCTTCTTCACGTCTATCTGTTACACTATATTCTACCGACCATAGTGTTACCTTGATAAAATATTTGAATGGTTGGTGTTGGATTTTAGGCTTTGTAAAGCCCTGTATATACTAATGTGATTTTCTCCTCTCTTACTTTGAACTTCAAATGCTTAAATAGTGGAAACACTGTTCTAATTAAGTTTGGGGGGAAGAAAAATATTTTTGGCTCTTTAATGAAAGGAAATTTTTGCACGATTGTGAGCCAAAAACAAATTTGGGGGAGAATTTCACTGTCATTAACTTTTGTCCCCTTTACTAATCTTTGAGAACTTTTCCTCCGAAGTCTACAGGTTTTGAGCTTAAAGGATGACATCAGTGAGGACACTGCTGCAAATAGGTTTGGGGGGAGGTTTGTGCTTAGTCACGTATCATTTTGCACCATAATTATAAAAGCACAATAAAAAAAATTATTTGAAATATTCTTTTGAAAATAAAAGTTAGAAAGTGAAAAATACATATGAAAGATAGGAAAAGATTTAAGAAATGCAAGAAAATTAGATATTTTAAAACGAAGTTAGTAATACGTGGTCATGAGCTGTTGTCCCAAGGGTCAATAAGATGAAGAAATTACTAGTCTGCAGATAGAAATAAGTCTGAAAAATAGTCCATATTCTATAGCCAAACTTCTGAATGTTGATATCCTATTATATGCACTTACACATATCTTGAAACTTGGGATAGTAGATGATACTTTGAAATACTCTTGTCTAAAAGCCTTAGTATGAAGGAAAAAGATTTAAATTAACAAAATGTAAATGACACATAAAATATAAATGGTGAAAAAAAATGAACACTGGTTTTGTAATTACTTAAGGCGGTATAAAAAAATATAGCAAGGGTGCCTTATCACCTAGTGCCTTAGACCAACTGGTTTGGGAGTCACTGCTAAGTTTTAGGTATTGCAAGACTAGAATATTGCTAATTACGCCTTAATAAGTGAGCACATTTGGTAATCGGTTGGTTAGTATCTCAAGAAGTATTAACGGTCGAATGAAGTATGTGTGAGCAAATCCATCTAAAAATATCACCGACTAAAAAGTACTAAGGAATATGGACAAGGGTATGATAGCTTGAATTGAATTCTCCAAGAGTAGGGATGTCTTTTACACACACGTAGGGGAATATGATCGATATTTGGAGGAAATGTAGGGAGGAAGACTAAAGACGATATTTTATTGAGGGATGATGTGATTTTTGATATCTTTTCAAGACCATTAAGATAAGGCTCATGACAACTAAAAAGCTAGTATATTTTGATACACTTAATTTCAAGTTTTTTCTTTTCTATGTTCTTATTTTTGTATGTAATTTTCATCTTCTTTCTTTTATATTAGGATTTTATGGGTGCAATCCGCTAAAAACCCTTAGGAGACAACACTCCTCCTACTGGGGACACCTAGAGGTTTAAAGGCTTGTTGCACGAGCTAAGTGCAATCGTGTTGCCTACGAAAGTGTGCTAGTTTTTTTTTATAATAAATAGTTTGTTCAGGACGATCAAAGATAAGTTTGGGGATATTTGATCAGTCAAATTTATTGCACGTATGAACATTTTCCCTCATATTATTAGTTACTAAAAGGTGTTAGTTGTAAATTAAGAATATATGTGGGTTTATTTGTAAAAAGATTATTATCATATGTTTCTTAATTTATAATTAATATAATTAGGGAAAATATATGCATATCATATTTAAATAAAATATTCATATTAAAATATGCATATCATATCAAATATTCCTAATCAATATTCTTAAGATATCATATCATATAATTGGTTGGAATAATATCTCAAATAAAAAAAATGCTATTAATAAGATAATTTTGAGATATTGTGCAGGTATTATAATAGATCGGCTCAAGTCTGAAATCTAAGTAGGAGATCCAAAGCAAATCGATTCACTAAACCAAATCTGCCGAACATTAAGAACAAATCGAATAATCTCGCAACGACAGAGACTAAAAACAATATTTTCAGAATCTTTGCATCAAAAGGATCTCTAAATATAAATAAGAAAAACCAAGAAAAATTTGGAAGCCCAAATCCACCAAAAGAGGGCGGAAGCGCGGTTAAAATAGGTTTTTGGCGGTGGTTCAGCGGTCATTTGGCGGCCGTAGGATCTGAAACTTTAGGGTCATGATTGTAATTTGACACACTTCAACATGACGTCTAGGGTTTCACATTTCAGAGCCTATAAAAGGACCGAGAGCTATCTATCTATGAAAATTGATCTGTCCATCGATCGATCGAGAGAGATCTAGCGAGCAACTAGGGTTTTTGTAATTTACTTTTTCATCAAGTAATTTTCTAATGCATTAGTTGATCAATAAAGATAGTATTTTCTTTTAATTTTTGTCGCATTTACTTTCTGCACTTTATTTTCTGTATTTTAATTTCTGCACTTACATTCCGAAATTACTTTCTGCACTTTCATTCCGCAATTACTTTCTGCACTTTTAATTTTTAATTATGGGTCCATTCATCTTCCACCACTCTTTTAAATCGCTAATATCCATGAGCGAGTAAATTCTTGCTTGTTAGGATTTGTAAGATAGGATAGAATAATGGATGAGAACTATAATATAAATTCTTTTTGATGTTTTAATTTTTTATAAACTTTAGGAAAATAAATGTTAACTCTCTTATCGGGCACGCTATCAATTAATGATAGTCACGACCACGATTTGAGATTAGTTAATACTTGTTTTGTTAAGGGTTTGAGATAAATAGAGATCAATGGAAAGACAAGAGGCAGTAGAGGGAAACCCTAATTTCCTCCAAGAACCCTAATCCACATTCATCGCTATCTCTCTGGTATTAAATAATTAAAAGATAAAAAGAATTATTTTTTAAACCTCCATCCATTAACTACTAAGTCCTATAAACCCTACAAACCCTTTTCTTATAAAATCTTCAATTTTTTTATAAAATAAACGATCAAAACTCCACCTTTCTTCTATCAATTCTATCAATTGATTTTTAAACCTCCATCTATTTACTTTTTGCAATTACTTTCTGCATTTTTAATTTTAATTATGGGTTACGTTTTCTTCCATCTTTCTTTTACTTTGTTTATCCTAATGAGCGAGTAAATTCTCACTTGTTAGGGTTTGAAGGATAGAGTAGAATAATAGATGAACAATATCTCTTCAATTCTTTTTAAAGTTTTAATTTTTATAAATTTTAGTAAAATGAATATTAACCCTTTTATCGGACGCGATATCAATTCATGATAGCCACGACCACTATTTGAGATTCGTTAATAAACGTTTTGGTAAGGGATTGAGACAAGAGTCAGTAGAGGGAAACCCTAATTCCCTACAAGAACCCTAATCAACATTCATCGCTATTTTTCTGGTATAAAATAATTAAAAGATAAAAAGAATTATTTTTAAAACTCCATCCATTAACTACTAAGTCATATAAACCCTACAAGCCCTTCTATTATAAACTTTTCAAATCTTCTTAGTAATAAACGATATCAATTCCACCTTTCTTCTATCAACTCGTCTAAAACAAGAAAAGCTGTTCACTGTTTCCTTGTGAACGACCTGTACTCACTAGCGGCTAGCTATTGCGACACCGTTATTGATTATGGTATTTAGAACACATAGACACTTTTTAACGATCAATCAAATGGTGTCGTTGCCGGAAAAACGGTCGTAATATTTTCTTGTTATTCGAGTTAATTTCTACTATAAAACCAGAAAAAATAAAAATAGAAATAAAAAAAACCACATTTTGTAATTTTAACTATTTTTTTGCGAGTTTTGTGAGAAATCTTGAGCACTTAGAGCGAACCAACAGAGATTCAGAGATTGTCAAATAGGAGCAGAGGAGTATTGGAGTGTAGTACTAAAATTTGAAGGGGAGATTCCTTCAAACGGCGGCGGAACCGCGGCCTAAACAAGCTTTGGCGGCAGAAGCACAACCACCTTGGAGAGTTAAGCCCCCAAATTTTTTTGGTATTATCCTATCGTCTTCCTCTCCTCTGAAACTCCAATAAACTGTTTTTACCTGTAGCATTCTTTGCAAACAGCGCCACTAAAGATCTTTTTGCTTGTTTTAGATTTTAGTTTGTTTTGCATATTAAAAACGGACATTAAGGGGCAAGAAACCCAAATTCAGATTAGGTGGGGATTTCATCACCCTTCCTACGCCCACAAAGCACAAACGAGTATACACATAACCCTACATTAATAAAAAATATCTAGACTAATCTTCTAAGGACAATCACGCTCTATTAAGATAAAAGAAGGTCGTGGGTAATCTATTGCTTATCCGCATTTTTTTTGTGGTGTCTAAGACAAGTGTGACTAAAAAAAGTGGTTACTTAATTAGGCCCGTTGTTTCGGTGATTCATATAGCGGATACCTCCCACTTACCTAGCACTTACCTGCCTGCAAGATTGATAAAAAAGTGATAGAGGGTTTATCCTACGTCTTGTCCTTTGGAAGTTTAGGAGCAGTCTGGTGATTTTACCTAGATGACCCTAGCTCTAGAGATTGTTTGTGTACCTTTGTGATTAGTTGAGTCGAGCCCCTATTTCCAAGCAAAACAATCGCAAAAATCCAAAAAAAAACTACCTTCTTTTCTTTTCATCTTAAATTCTTTTTCATTCTCTTATGATGGGTATCCCAAATCGACCAACTCTTGGCGAGTTTTGCTACACACAACCAAATATTTCTGTATATCGTTATTGGTTTGGTAGAACTTCCGACCCCACCATTTCTTTAAGGGATAGGATAGAACGCTCTAGAAATAACAGTTGGACACCTCACTCAAGTTCCTATCAATCGTGTCAAAATTCAACACCTGCTTATGTTGGTAATCCTTATAAGGCTAGTGAGGAAACTTTTAAAGCTATGTCCATTGCTGAGTATATTGCAAAGGCCCGTAGCCAAAGTTACATACCTTTCACTTCTCCAAAAACCTTAGAACAACAATTACAATCATTTCCATATGAAAATTTTGATACTCCTTTTGAGGCGAATATGACAACTTTTATACCCATGACCATTGCTGAGCAAATTGCAAAAGCCAGTCGCCAACAATTCAAATAAGCTCAATCTTCGTCATATCACAATATTGATCTTAATTCTGTTTCTGAAAATTGGATCCACCCTTCTAACTCTTATCAACATTACCAAACTTTCACACACTCTCATATTGATACATCTCTTGAGGCTAATGTGGCAATTCGTAAATTCATTTCTATTGCGGAACACATTAAACTCGCCCGTAGCCAACAATTAAATATATTCCAACCATACTCAACTTTTGTACCTTATATAGATAGTGCTTCTGAACATCAATTAGGAAGTTCCACGGTTCAAAGAGAATCCTTTATTGAAATTTTTTCACAAACCATGTCTAGTTTTGAAGTAGAGTTGGAATTGAGTAGTAAGAAAGAACCAGGGATCCCTCAAAGTCAAACCAAAACCAATTTTTTTGATCTCAAGACCTTCCATCCTGAACTCCAACTGAATGTATTTGATGATCAACCGCTTAATAATCTAATTAATGAGGTGCCCGAGAATAACATATTTGATTTGTCCAATCGTGAGTGTGAAAGAGAGCCTTACACCATTCTAAATCAAACCGATCCTTATCCGGCTATACTTGACATTTCAAACCTTCCAATTCTATCAAGTGAACCTAGTGATCCATTGACTGAGGATAATATAATTGATGAATTTTTAAAGAACTATTCGTTTGATTTGACTGAAGGTGCTAGTGAGATCGGTGATGAGAATATCTTTGAAGATGAACTCGCTATATTGGATGAGTTGGATTCCCCAACCCATCATGTCCCTTCCATTGAATATGAACATCTTCCTGTACATTTAACCGATCCTATTCTTACAACCAACCTATCCGATATGCAAAACGATATTCAGCCTTCATCTCTTATATCTGGTTCAACAATGCTCGACACCCAAATTCGTTTACCCATTTCATTACATACTTTCTTTGGTTCTTCTCATCTTCTTTCAATTCCACCGAGATTTGATGAATCACACTCCAATATTTCGAGTTCAATGATTCTTGAAAGACCACTCGTGTTAGACTCTTTTGAAAATAAGGTAGTTGAGCTTTTCGAGTCTCCTACCTCCATAGTTTCTGACGAATTGAGTTTTGTGAATCCTGGTGCACAACATATTGACCTTGAAACTTTCAACCTTCCCTGTGGATCTGTCTATTCTACTTATTCTTTTCTTTCCGATGAGATTATCATTAGGAACATCGATGAAAGTTTCGAAAATATTTTCACCAAAGAACTCGCGTTTCTTAAAGATTTGGATGCTGTGATGAATCAACCTCCAATGGAAATTCGTGCGCCTCCCTTTGAGGCCGAAGAAGTTGAACTGCCACCCGTTTTTCTTATCACATACGAGAATGCGAATATTCCGCCCATTCCTTATCTTTCACATTCTCATTTTCATTCACACTCGCCTTTTCGTCTCTACCAACCGAGACGTAAATCCTTTCGATTACACCTCTCATCTTCCCCCCACTTCATCTCTTATCGATACTCTTATTTCTGTTTCTTCTACTCGAGACATGATACAACCTCCATTCTTATACAGTCTCGAGTCTTCTTCATGTCCATCCGTTATACAATCTTCTACTAACCATGGTGTTAGCTTGATAAAATATTTGAATGGTTGGTTTTAAATTTTGGTCTTTGTAAAGTTTTGTGTAGAAAATAATATTTATCCCTCTTCTTATGTTGAATTTCAATGTTTAGTAATGAAAACACTATTTTACTCAAGTTTGGGGGAAAGAAGAAAATATTTTTAGAAAATGGCTCTTGAAATAAAGGAAATTTTTGCACGATAGTGAGCTAAGAATAAGTTTGGGGAGGATTTCACTATCATTTACTCTTGACCCTTTCTTTATACCATCTTATTGAACTGTTCCTCCTAATCTTCAGATTTTGAGCTTACAGAACAACATCAGTAAGGACACTGGTGCGAACAAATTTGGGGGGATGGTTTGTATGGATGGTTTGTATGTATCCACGCATCATATTTAAATATTGCATTGCATAATAAATTTATTTTTTTTTAGAAAATAAAAGTTAGAAAGTTAAAAATACATATGAAAGATAGGAAGAGATTTAAGAAATGCAAGAAAATTAGATATTTTAAAACGAAACTAGTAATATGTAGTCATGAGTTGTTGTCCCAAGGGTTAGTAAGATGAAAGAAATTACTAATCTGCGGATAGAAATAAGTCTAAAAAATAATCCATTTTCTTAAGTCCGAACTACTGAACGTTGATACCCTACTATATGCACTTGCACACATCTTGAAACTTGGGATAGCAGATGATACCTTGAAATACTCTTGCCTAGAAGCCTTAGTATGAAAAAAATAAATTAATAAAAATTTAAATGGCACAGAAAAATGAACACTGGTTTTGTAATTACTTAATGCAGCATAAAAAATATAGCGAAGGTGCTTTATCACCTAGTGCCTTATACCAATTGGTATGGGAGTCACTGCTATATCTTAGGTGTTGCAAGATGAGAATATTTCTAATTACGACTTAATAAAATAGCACATTTGGTAATCGGTTGGTTAGTGCCTCAAAAAGTATTAACAGTCGCATGAAAAATGTGTGAGCAAATCCATCAAAAACATCACCGACAAAAAAGTACTAAGGAATTTGGACAAAGGTTATGATAGCTTGAATTGAATTCTCCAAGTGTAGGGATGACTTTTACACACACATAGGGGTATATGATCGATATTTGGAGGAAAGGTAGGAAGGAAGACTAAAGACGATATTTTATTGAGTGATGATATGATTTCTGACATTTTTCAAGACCATTAAGATAGGCCTCATGAAAACTAAAATGCTAGTGTAGGTCGAAACTCTTATTTTCAAATTTTTTCTTTTACATATTCTTATCTTTGAATGTAATTTTCACCTTCTTTGTTTTATTTCTAAATTTTTGGGATTATGTGGGTGTAATCTACTGAAAACCCTCAGAAGACAGCACTCCTCTTACTAGGGACACTTAGAGCTTTAAATGCTTATTGCATGAGTTAAATGTAATCGTGTTGCCTACGAAAGTGTGCTAAGTTTTTCTTTTTCTTTTGAAAATAAATAGTTTGCTCGGGACGATCAAAAATAAGTTTGGGGGTATTTGATCAGTCAAATTTATTGCACATTTGTATGGACATTTTTCCTACTATTATTAGTTATTAAAAGGTGTTATTTGTAAATTAAGAACATATGTGGGTTTATTTGTAAATACATTATTGTCATATGTTTCTTAATTTATAATTAATATAATTGGGGAATATATGCATATCATATTTAAATAAAATATTCATGAGATTAGTTATTAATTAAAATATGCATACCATATCAAATATTTTTAACCAATATTATTAAGATATCATATCAATTAATTGGTTGGAATAATATCTCAAATAAAACAAATGCTACTAACAATTTGATTTGAGGTATTGTGCAGATATTATAATAGATCAGCTCAGGTCTGAAATACAAGTAGAAGATCCACAGCAAATCGATTCATCAAACCAAATCTGCCGAATATTAGAAGCAAATTGAAGAATCTCGCAACGACAGAGACTAAGAGCAATATTTTTAGAATATTTTAATCAAAAGGATCTCAAAATATAGAGAGAGAAAGGCACGAGAATTTCGAAGGCACAACTCCACCAGGGGGCGGCGAATCCGCGGTCAAAGAGGGTAATAGGCGGCGGCTGCGCGGTCATTTGATGGCCATAGGATGTGAAAACTCAGAGTCTTGATCGTAATTTCATACACTTCAATATGACGTCTAGGGTTTCAAGTTCTAGAGCTTATAAAAGGACCGAGAGCTATCATCAATGGAGGGATAAATCCATTGAACAATCGACTGATCTACCGATCAAGCAATTTAGAGAAAACTAGGGTTTTGTAATTTGGTTTTTCAGCGAGCAACTTTTGTAATGCAATAGTTATTCAATAAAAAGTAGTTTTTTCTTTAATTTTGTCGCATTTACTTTCCGCATTTACCTTGTGCAATTACTTTCTGCAATTACTTTCTACATTTACTTTCTGCCTTTTAAATTTTAATTATGGGTTCCGTTTTCTTCCACTTTTCTTTTACTTCGTTTATCCTAATGAGCGAGTATTTAGAACACATAGACACACTTTTTCACGATCAATTAGTTATAAATCAGCGTGAATATACCAAAAGATCAATTCAAAATACGGCACGGCACTGTAGCAGGTATTGTAGCATTTAATGCTGGTTACTGCAGCAACGATAGTATGTAATTTGGCGTACTGTAGTAGGTATTGCACCACATATCAGCAGTTACTGTAGCAATTACGGCCGACGACGATTACCGCAACTACTACTCAAATGCGGGTTACTGTAGCAATGATTGCACATGTCAGCTATTACTGTAGTAATTCTGTCTGGTACTGTAGCTGTACTGTACAAAGTGCAGCTCAGCCCAATTGATTCGATCCTTCTCCAAATACAAGCCCAAGTGTACCCAGTGTTGCCTATGAAAAGATATTATTAATTAATTAATTAATCTTGCCAATGATAGGATAGAAGCAGTTGATTTATTTGCTTGAAATTTCATCCGGTGTTTTATGAAAAACACCAACAAGATCCAACAATAAGTGAGGAGGAGGAGGAAGATGGGGAAGACAGGATTGGAGATGGAAAAGGAGAAAATGGAGGAAGAGGAGATGGTGGTGGAGAGGTTGGAATTTCAAGAAAGAATGAAGAAGTGGAAAGGAAGAGAAAAATGATGGGAGATAGACGGCTGCGGCATGGGGGAACCGTGCCGGCAATTGGAGTTTCCTGGAGCTTTTAAAGCAAAGATGGGTTTTCTAAAACACCAGCGAACTTGTTGAAGATTTTATAGAATTAAGCCTAACTTAAATCTGAAATGATGCAACAACATGAACCTTCTTCAAGTGCATAAGCGCCCATCACTCCACTTGCCAGCAATCTTGGAGCCATTTCTGGCACAAGGCTCTAAACCTGCATTTTCCAAAAGGATACGCCTATGCCTAGCCTTTTCTTTCTTGCTTGCTTGCTAGCTTTCCTTTTGGAAACACCTTATATTAATAATTTGGTCAATCAAATTCCACTTCTCAGAGATAGCCTTTTCACTCAAAACTCAAAAGACTGTTCCGGCTTTACTCCATAGCCTAAGGACCACATTATACCAAATTACTTTCCTAAGTATTGATGCTAATATACCAATGAGCAATGGCTTCTTTCTTTGTAAAGGCATTTCCATTTTCACTTCTGGTGAGCGGACGGGCACTACTACAATAGGGGGTTGCCCCTACGGATATTGAAATCCGTAGGGGCAGATTTATTTTGGCCCTACGGATTAATCCGTAGGGCTAGACGGTTGCCCCTACGGTCCTTACATATTTATATAAAAATTATTAAATCTTAAATTGTTGTTTGCCCCTACGGAGCCGCAAACCAAGAACCTACGGACTTATCCGTAGGGGCATCTAAATAGGGATTTAAGTTAAAAGCTCAGATCGATCCCTACGCTCTTTATTTCCAATTCTCGCGCGAACAAAAAATTCCCAAACCCTCGTTCCCGCCGATCGATCGTCATTCTCGTCATCGCCAGCGCCGCCGATTCGTCGTAGCCACCGCCTGCTTTTGTCGTAGCCACCGCCTTCTTTCGTCGTCGCCAGCGCCGGCTCATCGGAGTTCTCGTCGTCGCCTCTGCACAGGTAAGGAATTCTTCAATTACTCAAATTTTTGATTGGGGGTGGGGGTGGGGCTGGGGCTGCGGGCTGGGGCTGGGGCTGGTTCTCGGGCTGCGGCTGGGGCTGTGGTTGGGGTTGGGGTGGGGCTCGGGCCTCGGGCTGCGGCTAGGGCTGTGGTTGGGGTTGGGGCTCGGGCTCGAGCTGCGGCTAGGGCTGTGGTTGGGGTTGGGGTTGGGGTTTGGGCTCGGGCTGCGGTTGGGGTTAGGGTTCGGCAGGGGGTTGCTGTTGGGGTTGGGGTTGGGGTTAGGGTTAGGGTTAGGGTTGCGGTTGCGGTTGGGGTTGGGGTTAGGGTTAGGGTTAGGGTTGGGGTTGGGGTTTTGGATTTTATGGTCTAAATTAATTTCCATTTTAATTAGCATTAAGTTCGTTAATTGAAATGTTGATGATAATCATAAGAGTAAAATTTGTCTAGTTTGAGAAGGTGTTGGAAACTGGACTAATAATGTGGGTAAAGCCCAGTTTAATTAATAATTTTATTTGTCATTCTCAAATTTTCTTGGAAACGGAGACTGTTTTGTGGAACTTTTAGCCGTTGGGCATGTTGGGGTTTTGTTTTTGGAGTCATCGGACATGGCATTTGGTAGGTATCCAAAGGCCCCGTGTCTGATTTTGGATATTTTTGATTGATTTAAACTGTGGGTCTGAGTAGTCCCTTAATTTGATCTGGTTGGGGTTTGAGTATCCAAAGGATTTGTAGTCTGGTGGAAATTTTGTGGGTGTTTTCGGTTGAATATGTTTGCTAATTGCATAAGATGCTCATAAGATTCTGGATTTTGAGGATGGGCCGTTATAATTGGAAATGCTTAGAATTGTAGGACCTTCTTTATTTTAGCTATATATAATTGCAAAAAAAAAGACACATTTCTGATTTGAAGAAAAGGAAGGGCAAAATAGGGATTTAGTTATGGATTTTACTTGGGCGTCTCCTCTTTTAATACATGTCTATCTTTACAAGAATATCGTGTCACATATTCGGTTTTAGCATCTGTACGCAACTGCTTTGATTATCATCGTGTTATTAATATCTTGAACTTCTATCCTTTTTCTAATATGTTTCATAGTTGGGGTTGCCACTAGTAAAATAGGGGGTTGCCCCTACGGATGGAAATATCCGCAGGGGCATATTTAACTTGGCCCTACGGATTAATCCGTAGGGCTAAAAGCTTGCCCCTACGGGCAATGACGTCCAAGAATAAAAATATTAATTCTTAATTTGGTGTTTGCCCCTACGGAGGCGCAAACAAAGGACCTACGGGTATATCCGTAGGGGAAAGTAAATATCGTTTTAAAATAAAGCCAGATCGAAAAGCCTACGCTCATTTTCTCTCTCTCCCTCAAACGCGCGCGTAAAACCCCAAATCGCCACCGTCGCGTCGCCACCGTCGTTGGGCAGAGTCGCCACCGTCGTCGCCACCGCCGGTTTCGTCGTCGCCACCGCCGGTTTCTTCGCCAATTCGCCACCGTCGTCGCTCCAGCCCACCAGCGCACCCGTTCAGGTATAAATCTCGAGGTAAATTACAGCATTTTTGGATTATTCATGGCTGGGTCTGGGTTGCGCGCGCGAGAGTTGGGTTTGGGCAGGGGCACGGTGGCGGTCGGGGTCGGGGTCGGGGTCGGGGTAGGGTTAGGGTTGGGGTTCGGCTGCTGCTGGGGTGGGGCTGGGGTTAGGGTTACTATGGGGCTGGGGTTAGGGTTACTGTGGGGCTGGGGTAGGGTTACGGTGGGCTGGGGTTAGGGTTGGGGCTGGGGTTAGGGTTACTGTCGGGCTGGGGTTAGGGTTACTGTGGGGCTGGGGTAGGGTTACGGTGGGCTGGGGTTAGGGTTGGGGCTGGGGTTAGGGTTACTGTGGGGCTGGGGTTAGGGTTATGAGAGGCATGTCAGCATATTTATGTGTAATAATTGAGAGGATCAAGCTAAGTTCTATGCAAGCAGTCCCTCAGAATACATAGATAGCAAGCCTTACATTTTAAATTAACATATTCCATAGTTGTCTTAATGGTAAGGCAGATACCCATATTGTGTAAGAGCTGACATTAATACAACCATAGGGAGCTGACAGATTATACATCTCATGTGGCATTAAAATCTATAAATGGACATACGAGATAATGCAAAGAAAGAGCAATAGATCAAGACTCAATCAACTTTCCTATGCTTTATGCATATGATTTCAGCGGATAGCTCAAGTTTAGTTTCAACTTTATATTCTTATTTTTCTCTCTTTTTTCTTTAGTGCTTCTTCCTCCATTTCTTTGAAGAGTTTCTCACAGCGAAATACACTCCAATTGTTGTTGAAGATTTTAGAATGTATCCAGAATTTAAGAAAAAAATGTTGTGCCCCTTATGCTTCTGTTATTCAACTCCTTCCATACACTCTGGACTTCTCAAATTTAAAAACTATTAGAAGTGTACTTGTTTATCATACATTGAACACACCATGCATGCTATTTCCATGACACATGGCAGATGAGGTGTCTCATAACTCAATATTAGCGATTTCCATGATCACGACACGTGGCAGATGAGGTGTCTCATAACGCTTTATGATATCAGTATCCTATATTTATAGTTTTAATTGTTGATTGTTATAGATGTATACCATTGCAATAATAGTTTTTGGTTGATGAATGCTATTGCAATGTAGGATGATCAGTTCTATCAATCTTGATCTCAATGGTTTAAAATCATGTTACACATACAACACGAATGCACAACAAACGCATAATTAGAGAGCGACTCGAGATATTCGGGTTAAAACCAATATATGATACTCGATGATGATATGAAACCTTCATATTCCCATCGATACCCGTATATGAAACTAAAAGCGTCACTTAGTCCCCGTCTATCGGTTAACATACGTGCGATGCTCGTCGTGACCTAGAACTATACGAAGGTTGTTAAATATCGGACAGTATAGCTCTATACTAACAACCGTCGTATAGTCTACGCGACGAGAAAATTCAATCGTATGGTAACCCATAGATTTGTCCCGTGTGGACAAGTTAAGAATGTATAAAGCAAACGCCTTCATTCACTTGTGTTTTCATCCGTTTCGAGATATTTCGTCGGTACCTTTCCGTTGGTTCTCCGTGTACAAAGATAGATTAGATGTTCATTTCAACGTTGTTTCACAGCTTTGAAATGATTATTTATTCTATTACAGTGTACTCGGAGAACAGCGGGGAGGTGCTGCCGAAATTTACTCGAAACGGTTGAAAGCACAAGTGATGGGCGTTCGCTCTATACATTCTTAATGGGATAGAAGCCTACCCCCGACAGCCGGAACACATACATACAAACGCATAATTAGAGAGCGATTCGAGATGTTCGGGTTAAAACCAATATATGATACTCGATAATAATATGAAACCTTCATATTCCCATCGATACCCATATATGAAACTAAAAGCGTCACTTAGTCCCCGTCTATCGGTTAACATACGTGCGATGCTCGTCGTGACCTAGAACTATACGAATGTTGTTAAATATCGGACAGTATAGCTCGATACTAACAACCGTCGTATAGTCTACGCGACGAGAAAATTCAATCGTATGGTAACCCATAGATTAGTCCCGTGTGGACAAGTTAAGAATGTATAAAGCAAACGCCTTCATTCACTTGTGTTTTCATCCGTTTCGAGATATTTCGTCGGTATCTTTCCGCTGGTTCTCCGTGTACAAAGATAGATTAGATGTTCATTTCAACGTTGTTTCACAGCTTTGAAATGATTATCTATTCTATTACAGTGTACTCGGAGAACAGCGGGGAGGTGCTGCCGAAATTTACTCGAAACGGTTGAAAGCACAAGTGATGGGCGTTCGCTCTATACATTCTTAATGGGATAGAAGCCTACCCCCGACAGCCGGAACACATACATACAAACGCATAATCAGAGAGCGATTCGAGATGTTCGGGTTAAAACCAATATATGATAATATGAAACCTTCATATTCCCATCGATACCCATATATGAAACTAAAAGCGCCACTTAGTCCCCGTCTATCGGTCAACATAACGTGCGATAATTTATTCTTTTCAACGACAAACGCACACACAAAGCATATACATGGATTTTCTCCTTTGTCAGTAACTATCCCGTTCTTATATTTCTCAATATAGTCAGCATAACCTACAATTTATATGTTATTCAGTCTAACATGGCCCATGAGTACGTCAGAGTTAAGGACTGGATGTATGTGGATTGGAAACAACGTATGCAACTTAAGTTTGTCGCAGGAGTTGCTGCTTTCTTTGAATTTGCATGAGCACATAATAAGATCATAATAGAGAAGATTCTCTGTCCGTGCGATAGATGTGGCAATAAGTACTGGCAGAAGGTAGAATTGGCAGAGCTTCATATTGTAAAACATGGGTTTACTAGACTTTATTCAACTTGGAAATATCACGGGGAAGGAGAAGAATGCAGTACTGCGGTAGAAGAAGGAGAACACGATAATGCGGCAGGAGAAGAAGAAGAATTCGGTACTACGGCAGGATACGGAAATTTATTTCCATCAGAAGAAATGGAGGATATGGTAGAGGCTGCCCTAGGTGAATCTATTCGTACCGAAGATGACATTCCTTCCGGTCAAGGACCGCGTGCGGATAAATATGAAAATTTCATGAATGATGCTAGGAAACCAATTTATGAGAATGCGAAGTATTCCACCCTCTCATGGTTCGTCCAACTTTTCCAAATTAAGTGCCTAAATGGATGGAGCAACAAGTCATTCACAATGCTTCTTTCGTTCTTGAAAGATTCTATGCCTCCGGGAAATAATGTGCCCGAAAGCTGGTACGAAGCCCAGAAAATGATGTCTGATTTGGGTCTAAAGTGCGAGAAGATTCAAGCATGTCCTAAAAATTGCGTGTTGTACCAGAAAGAGAATTCAGATTTGAAAGAGTGTCCAACATGCGGAGAGGCCAGGTATAAGCCGAAAGATTCTGATAAGAAGCCTGATATACCTGTGAAGATAGCATGATATTTTCCCATAACACAGAGGCTACAGAGGCTATTCAGGTGCAAGAAAACAGCCGAGGCAATGATCTGGCATCACCGTGCTCCTCCAAGCGAAAATGGAAAAATGAGCCATCCAAGAGATTCACCGGCATGGAAGGATTTCGATAGGAGGCACGCAATATTCAGTAGCGATCCTCGCAATGTCCGGCTCGGACTGGCTGCCGATGGCTTCTGCCCATTCAACTATATGGCTGGAAGTCACAGTACATGGCCCGTTGTAATGATGATTTATAATCTGTCGCCTTGGTTGGCTATGGACCAATCATACTTTATGATGCCTCTTCTTATCGACGGACCAAACTCACCGAGGAACAATATCGACGTCTATCTCCGACCTATGATTGAGGAGCTGAAAACTTTGTTCATTGATGGTGTAGAGACATATGATTCAAACACAAATACAACCTTCATACTGCGTGCGGCTTTAATGTGGACAATTAATGACTTTCCTGCGTATGGAATGCTTTCAGGTTGGTCCGTACATGGTCACAAAGCATGTCCTCATTGCCATGAACACACAACATCAAAATTTTTGAATTTTAGCAGGAAGGTTTGTTATTGCGGCCATCGACGTTTTCTGCCTCCAGACCACCCCTATAGGTTAGACACGGTTCACTTTGATGGTCATCAGGAGCTTCTTGGGCCTCCATCCCCATTGTCCGGAGAGGACGTGACTGCTAAATGGGATGGTTACAATAACGTGACCTTCGGGATGGATCCGACGAGACAGGTCAAACCACAATATTGGAACAAGTTAAGCATTTTCTTCGAGCTTCCGTACTGGTCTACAAATTCAGTGCGTCATTGTCTGGACGTCATGCATATAGAGAAGGGAGTATCAGAGCACATACTTAACTTGCTTCTGTGTAAAGACGGGAAATCGAAAGACAACATGAATGCCCGGATGGATCTACAAGAGAGGGGAATAAGAAGTGAACTGCACCCTAAACCGGTAGCGGGTAAACCGGGCAAGTTTGTACTTCCCAATGCCGCTTATCATATGTCACAACCGGAGAACAAAAGATTCCTGCAGGTGTTGCATGATTTGAAAGTCCCCACAGGTTTCCCACCGTCATTCTTCGATATCATAATACACTTGACGGTTCATCTTGCAACTGAGGCGAAGTTAGCCGGACCGGTACAATATCGATGGATGTATCCCGTCGAGAGGTACGTGTAAATTTTCGTTTCGCGCAATTTATAAATTTATTTATGTCATGTATGCCCGTGTTTATTTATTCAACATATTCTCATTAGGTACCTTTACACTCTTAAGAAGTATATACGCAATAAAAATCGACCAGAGGGTTCTATCATGCAAGGTTATCTTCTTGATGAAGCAACCACATTTTGTTCCCGCTATCTGGATGAGAACATTGAGACAAGGCTTAACCGACCACGAAGAATTCAAGACGGGCCATATGGTAAAGCCGAGTATAAGAGGGTAGACACTATGTTTATCAACAAGATATACCGGTTTATCTTGCTTAATTGCGTATGTCTTGAACAAATTAGAGAGTAAGTTCTTTTGGATTAATTGTTATATCTGTGTTTGTGTGTGTATGAAATGACATAATATTAATGTCACAATTATTTGTCGAAAACAGAACTCATTTTAACGAGGTACGTGAGGGGCATCCTGATTGGAACGAAGAGCGTTTGGAAAAATACCATCAGGATAATTTTTGTGATTGGGTCACAGAGCATGTAAGTTATTCGAATTACATTTTATTGCTATCAGTTTTAATCTAAACTTGTATCGTTATGTATTTATCGTAAAATTTGTTTTGTTAGATCCACGATCCGAACTTGTCTGCATCATATGAGAGTGATTCAAGATGTTTAGCTCAATTTCCTAGTATGGAGGTTGCACATTACAAAGGATTTGGTGTCCTTGGATACAAATTCGAAGTTAAGGACATAGAAACATCTAGAATCACTCAGAATAGTGGTATTGCGACGGTAGGATCGGACGGTGTGATTTACTATGGGTACTTAAATTGTATACTCGGCATCCACTATCCCGGACGATCAGAACCCTTTTATATATTCCACTGTACTTGGTACGATCCGCGAACCGATACAGACAGGTGGAGAAGCAGTCTTGGGACTTGGAAAGATGAATATGGATTGACCAGTGTGAACACACTTCGATTTTACGGTCAGGACGATCCGTTTATCTTTCCGAACCAAGCGTTCCAAGTATACTACTCACAGTGTTTGAAGCATCCGGGGTGGAGTGTTGTATGCCGATGGAAACCTAGAGATGTCTACGATGTCCCAGAATACGAGGACAGCGATGAGGACGAAGAAGAGAGAAGGCTTAAAGTGCTCCGACCGTCTGTTTCGAAGGACGGGTTGTCTTCGACCGATCATGAAGTTACGTGGGTTAGAAATGACATCGACGATGAAATCCAAGTAGATATGTATGATGCGCCCACGAAACGAAAAAGGTTATCAGTAATGTTATATTATTACTTCACATTTTACGCTCTAGATCATATATAGTCAAAACTTTTAATGATTGTCTAATGCGTCCACGAACCGTTTATCTAGATTTGATGACGATGTCGGGAGCAGCGAGGGGCGGCAGGAGCTCCAGCCGCGGCAGAGGCAGAGGCAGAGGCAGAGCGGTTCTGCCGCCCGGAGAGCTCCGTGGGGAGCTTCAGAGGGCCGGTCTTGCACCCAGATCGGAGACCCCTTCGGATGCCTCCTTCCGTGTGGATTTTGCCACACATCCAGGTATACTGCACGCATATCCATTTTCAATTTAATATTACAGATATTCATGCTTGTTTATGTCAAAATTACTTATATTGTCAATGTTTGATTGTCTAGTTGTTGGTGATGCGTCCACATCTGGGACAGAGGCCACCCCCGCTCCTCCAGGTATGTTTATATATCATATAGTGTATGTATATTGATTTAGAATGTTATATCATAAATATACACATTCCTTTTGCTTACTTAGCAATTTTTATTATTGTCTAGCTGTAGGTGGTGACACCACCGCACCTGCGGGTATGTTTATATGTTCTATAGTGCATGCATATTGATTTAGAACGTTATATTATTGATCTACACATTCTTTTTGCAATTACTTATAAAATCTATTTTTAATTGTCTAGTTGTTGGTCCTGCGTCCACATCTGGGACAGAGGCCACCCCCGCGGCTCCAGGTATGTTTATATATCATATAATGTATGTATATTGATTTAGAATGCTATATCATAAATATACACATTCCTTTTGCTCTTACTTAGCAATTTTTATTATTTTCTAGCTGTAGGTGGTGACACCACCGCACCTGCGGGTATGTTTATATGTCCTATAGTTCATGCATATTGATTTAGAACGTTATATTATTGATCTACACATTCTTTTTGCAATTACTTATAAAATCTATTTTTAATTGTCTAATTATAGGTGGTGCGTCCACACCTTCCACAGGGGCCACTCCTGCCGCTTCCATACCCTCCGCATCGTCTGCAGGTTAGTATGAATAAATTTAAAATATTTATTTATTTTACATATGCTATATAGAATAAATATGAACTTCATGGAGATTTAGCGTCGATGTTTATTTTATAATTGGAGGGGATGCGTCCGGGTCCGGGACCCCGGTTGTTCCTCACCGGAGGAACTATCGTCCCGCTCGTGCTGCTGCTCGGGCCCAGGCTCGTGCGCTAATCACCGGAGGTATATATCACACTTGAATTTTTGTTTAACCTTGATTTCTTAATACAACTTTGTCTTATTATTGATTGTCTTGATATTTCGTGCAGACGCAGGGCCTCTCCATCCCCAGAGGGGGACTCGAGGCCCGAATCAGTCCCATAGGCTGAGGCCTGATAGAGCTAGGGGGGAGGCAGCATTCCCCCTATTTTTTACCCTTGACTATCGCTATACCGGTCCTCATGCCGAGAGGTTCGGCCGGTATTTGGGGGACGAGAGCCGGATCGTGAAGAACTATCTACTTCACGTTGAGTGGGGCGAGCAGCACCAGCGCTCATTCGCCCTCTTCTTTGATCAGGCTCGGGTATGTATTAATATATATTTTCATTTGATCTATCCAATATATTTATTATTAACACTTGCAATCTAATAACAATGTTTTTTTTTTGTATTTTCAGTTGGATTACGATTTTCAGCCTGTAGCCGACCCTGATCACTCGGGGAGGGTGCTCGACCTTCATGCTCTGTACAATGGCCTGATGAAGAACATGCAGGCCAAGGTCCGATACAACAGGAATGAGCTGAAGGCCGACTGCTACTCCCTGTGGATATCGACCCCCGAGGCAGAGAGAGCGGCCCTCCTATCTACTCCGGCGTTTGCGAGAGTCGACGTAGAGACATGGCCTCTATTGTGCGCTTATTTCGACTCCGAACGCAAACAAGTATGTATTTTAAATTTAATTCATTATTTATGATATAATTTATTTCTTTGTGTTTCTTAATTAGAAAACTAAATGTTAATGCGTTGTGCAGAAACAGGCCGCTCAGAATACGGAGAACAGGAAGTCGGCGAAGAGGGGTCGCCCCACTTACACAGGTGGCTCGAGGAACATTACCAGAGCCATGGAGTTATCGGTAAATTAAGAGTTATTCTCTAATATTCTGCAATATTAAGAGTTATTCTCTAATATTTCTAATATTAAGAGTTACTTTCTAATATTGCAGACATCTCGGACCGTGGCGTCAGGTGGTACACCGAGCGTGCTGTCCGCATATCTTGCCGTCCACGGCACCTCGACAGATCCCGCCACGGGCGAGCTTCGATGTCCCGACGTCGCTACCCAGGAGTACTGCGTAAGTGTTAATATTTTTTCTACCCAAATTTGAAATTTTAGTTTTGGAAGGTTCAAGTTTAAATTTTATACTTATACTTTACTGCTTAATGTGGGTGTAGGGGCGGGTGGTTGAGCAGGCCCAGGCCTCGGGGATCGATTTTACCGGACAGAACGATCCGAGGCTGCTGACCCCAGTTCTGGACGCCGCACACGGAGGGCACCACGGAGGTTGGGAGAGAGGCCGGGGATTGGGCCCTAGCAGGGCCCATATGAGGTTGGACTCCACCCCGGCGGTTACTTCCTCCGTCTCCAGTGGCCGGCATGTCCATCAGGAACTGGATAGCTTGAGGGCCACCGTTCAGGAGTTGAAGGAGATGCTGGTATGTATACTACTTTATAGTAAAATATCATTTCATATTATATACATATCAACATATCCATAATTAGTACGTAGCTTGAGCTTATTTGGTTTTAGACTTAAGTTTGATTAATCATACATACATATGTAATTAAAATAAACAACGCTTTTCCAAACTAGATATCCAAACAGGGTTTCGAAATAACTTAATAATGAAACGAATTCGAATAATACACAGTTCTTACACGCTTCTTACACACGTTATGTCCAGACGCGACAGGGTAGATCGGCCGAGCCTCCACATGCATCTCCTTCGGCTGCGGCTCCGCAAGCCACTACATCGGCTGCGGTTCCGCAGACAGCTCCTGTAGCTCCACCGCCCATTCAGACTCCCGCAGCCGCGGCTCCGCAAGCGAATACCTCGACGGCGGCTGCGCAGACCACATCGCCAGCTCCACATGCCGCTCAGACTCCCTTATATGTAGCATTGCAGAGTGTATTGACCGAGGAGCAGGCGCGCGTTATTCTAACGTTATTCAGAGGTGGAGCTGGACCGAACTAGGGTAGCTTTTTGGTTCTTATTTTTTGAAACATGTATTTATATCACATTGTACTACATTTTGAAACGATATTGATATTGGTTTGTATTTATATCATATTCAGTTTTTGGGTTTCTTTTTTATATTATATATATGCGTGAGATGTGATTATGAATACTGCAATATATGATTTGATTGATGTATATAGTATTGTGCACAGGGCGGGAAAAAATCTAGCAGCCCATTTTTAAAAAAAAAATACAGACAATATGTACCTACGGATTAAGCCGTAGGTATATATGTTGCCCCTACGGGCATATCCGTAGGGGCAAACTATCAGGAAACCTGATATTTTCCCACCTAATATCAGTGCAGGGTGTTGGTAGAGCCCCAACGGATATATCCGTAGGGGCAATTGCTTATCCCCTACGAATTTATCCGTAGGGGCAAAATATCAGGTTTCCTGATATTTTTCCCCCCGATCTCAGTGCAGGGTGTTGGGAATGGCCCCTACGGACTTATTCGTAGGGGCTACGTTATATCCCCTACGGAGGTCTCCGTAGGGGTAGAAAAAGGACCTACGGATATATCCGTAGGTATATACAATATATTCAAAAAAAAAAATTACATATATGATTTTATTACCCCTACGGGGTACTCCGTAGGGGCTATAACACCTACCGATATATCCGTAGGGCCTTGAATTTTCCCGTAGGGGCAAGTTCAGGGCCTCAACTTGCACCTGCGGCCTTTGCACCTACGGGGTATTTTTTCGCCCCTACGTATATATCCGTAGGGGCAGTGGGTTGCCCCTACCGATAAATCCGTAGGGGCAACCCTTATTTGTAGTAGTGTGCGGTTGAGGTTGGGGTTCGGCAGGGGGTTGCGGTTGGGGTTGGGGTTGGGGTTGGGGTTAGGGTTAGGGTTAGGGTTGGGGCAGGGGGTTGCGGCAGGGGGTGAGAATTTTTCTAGGTTTCTTTTAAAGCTTGTGAAGGAAATTTTGAGCCCCCTAAAAATGAATATTTCTAATGATTTTGATAAGAAACAAGGGAGCAATAAAGTTTTGTTTTCTATTTGTCTAGATTCAAATTTCTACTTATATATATATATATATATATATATATATATATATATATATTTACAATCTCAATATTCGTGGCATGTTGGTTATAAATTTCTCTCTCTGTAGAGATATATAGCCTACTTCAGCACTTAGCTAGGTATGTGATAAAATTATTTTTGATAAAACAATGCATGATATAATATGGAAATATATTTGTTTCTTAGCTTCAATCATACAAACGTGTTCCAAATTAACGTAATTCAAATAGCAATTCCTTGGAATTTTTTAGTCCAGAGAATCTTGATCGAGTCTCAGGATCATATTGATTCAAGAATTTTGTGTGACACCAAAGACTGGACGTTAGACGAATAGCCGGTGGTAAAACTTCTTAAAGTATATTAATTTTGAATCTTCTTCTAAACTCAATGATTCTACATTGATAAAGAAAAGCTTAGATATCGATGACAAATGGCCACATATTACAAGTTACAAAGATGATGTTCAACACCTTCCCAACTTTTTCATTGCTTGTGATATTTTTTCTCCTCTCTCTCCTTTTCTCCCGGTCTCTGTCTATCATGAAACTTTGGGCATGCAAATTAAGACTCTCTCCTCTTTTTGGTTATTATTTTTTCCTTTGTCGGCTTAATTATTGAGATGGAGATTTGATTAGAGTTTTGGTGTTCATAATTTCATAATATGAGCAAGGCAATTGACAAATCATCATGATGTTGTTATGATCATAGCAAGATGTAGGTGCTTGTGTGTTGGTACTAAAGCATCATACAATCTTTTTTATTGCTAGTGGATGCGTTTTGTTCAAAGAGTCTTTTCCTTTTAGTAATTTTCCTCTTTAGGGAGTTTTCGACATTGAAATCTCACTAGTTGATAATGTTAAATGAGTTCTAGTCCCAGTTTACTACATTTTTTGATATATAGTAGATGGTGATACTTCTTTAAGTAAAAACAACCCTACACTTAAGCGAAATCATAAATTGAAACACACATATATAGAATACAACTCATACATGGGTATCCTCAAATCTAACTTTAATTATCGATAATTTATTCTTTTCAACGACAAACGCACACACAAAGCATATACACGGATTTTCTCCTTTGTCAGTAACCATCCCGTTCTTAGATTTCTCAATATAGTCATCATAACCTACAATTTATATGATACAGTCTAACATGGCCTATGAGTACGTCAGGGTTAAGGACTGGATGTATGTGAATTGGTAACAACGTATGCAACCTAAGTTTGTCACTGGAGTTTCTGCTTTCATTGAATTTGCACGCGCATATAATAAGAAGGAGAAGACAGTAATGTGGCAGAAGAAGAAGGAGAAGACAGTAATGTGGCAGAAGAAGAAAAAAATGACATTCCTTGTTCTCTGTTTCAGCATCAATCTTCTGATATGAACTAATGATGGCTTTCACATTGGCTTTTCCTTTTAAAGACTTCTTAGTGTCCAATGGAAAGTATACATCAGATTTGTGCAGGTCAGGTTCTTCTATGACTTTCAAGAGTTTCAACTGATTCTGTAAATTACACCCTAGTTGGGTGATACTTTTACCACTTCTCACTGCAGGTGCGCTCTCTAATATCCATTTTGAATATAATATTATAGATATTCATGTCTGTTTATGTCAAAATTACTTATATTGTCAATGTTTGATTATCTGGTTGTTGGTGATGCGTCCATATCAGGGACAGAGGCCACTCCCGCTCCTCCAGGTATGTTTATATATCATATAGTGCATGTACATTGATTTAGAATGCTATATCATAAATATACACACATTCCTTTTGCTCTTACTTAGATAGTAATTTTTATTATTGTCTAGCTGTAGGTGGTGACAGAAGTTGACAATAAAATTTGTCATCCTAGAAACTATGATTTTTATATGTGCCCGCATGCGGGAATGATTGTAAGTCGTGGACCTGTACAATAAATTCTTATTTGGTATTTGTTTGAAATCAAATTGAATACTATATAATTGATAAGTTTGTTATATTTGTATTTAGTTTGGAATTAACACAATATTTATTCACGCAGCATGCACTTATGATCAACCAACTGCTCATGATATTTGTAGCCCAGCATAGAGATCACCACATCAACTTTTTTTATTGCCTCCACCAACCTCTTGTGATCATGTATATCACCCTACATATATTCAACATATATATCATCAGATCTTTCTAAAATCAATGACCTTTAATTCAAAAAAAAAAAAAAAAACACACACCGGGAGTGAATTAATGAAGAAAAGAGGGTCCACTTTTCGTTAGGTGTCGTCAAAAGTTTATATTCTCCATCAATTATCAAGCTACCGAGGACGAAAAGCCACCTTTGTTAGTCGAGAGTCATGGTAATAGTCATGGAGATTGATTATAAAAGAAATAGAGAGAAGAAAATAGAAATTGTAGATAGTAGAATAGCACACTCATTTCAAAAATTGCACTTTGATTTTTATGTCTACCTTTTTTTCTAATTGTAGATAGTAGAATAGCACACCCAAATTTTTTTAAAACAAAAGAAAAACAGTGACCTATGTAAAAAATGGGTAAATGTCGTGATCAATAAATTACTTACCATTTGCCGAGACATGTATTTTTGCAGCATCCATACATCCTTTTCCTCTTCTTCGATGCCGTATTCTCATTATCTTCGTCTAATCCATCTGAAACTGCAATTAAATTTAATTAAACCAAATAAAATCAAAAATTAAAATCAAACAGCAACAACAAAATCAATGAAATTTATAGCCTACCAGAGTCTTCAAGAATATCCACATATGAATCCTGGGCCTTCTTCTTTTTCTTCAAAGATCTTTTAGAAGCAGAGAATTTTGTTTTCTGGCAAGTGCTTTGAAGCTAAACACCATATTGCATTTGTATTTGAAAACCAAAAAATGCCCAGTTTGCAGATTATTGGCTACTGTAAATTCATGCCACCCATCTCCACTCATGGAAGCAACTTTGTTCTCGATGTGAAGATCAACATGCCATATTTTGCCATTGTGGCTCACTAGGTTAGCCTTTTCTCTTCTCTTGACCATCTTGCTAATCTGCTTGGTAAATTTATTCGGAACCGGCTGCGAATCATTAAAAGACATGCATAAGAAAGGAAGCTAAAATACAGATATATAGCATACCGATACATCGAAACTTCAAAGTTGCGATGACAATCCAGAGATATTTATTTCTACACACGTGGTGCACGTGCGAATGCGTCAGGCATCATGGACAAATATTTGAGAACATGGAAAGTATTATTAGTATAAAGTAATTAAAGCTTTTAAACACCTTGGGTAGATATTTTCTTAGTTGATGCAATCATATCATGAGGACTAAATTTAAGCTATTATACATATACATATGTATTTTTCTAATATAATATATTACACACACACACACACACAGAGAGAGAACACCAATTTGGTAGAGAAATTAGGTAGCAGGACCCTGAAGAAATGGAGTCCATAGCATTGCTCATCATCATCATCCATGATCCCTTTAAAGAAATATTATCAAAAGGGGAGAATAAATACTACAAGCAGTGAGAATTATTATATAAATGGGTTGAACGCACGTTTCAACTTCTTGCAAGCATTAACTAGCAGTAACAATTTATTCTCCCCTTTTGATAATATTTCTTCAAAGGGATCATGGATGATGATGATGAGCAATGCTATGGACTCCATTTCTTCAGAGTTCTGCTACCTGATTTTTCTACCAAATTGGTTCTCTGTGTGTGTGTGTGTGTGTGTGTGTGTGTAATATATTAGATTAGAAAAATACATATGCATATATATAATAGCTTAAATTTAGTCATCATGATATGATTGCATCAACTAAGAAAATATCTACCCAAGGTGTTTAAAAGCTTTAATTACTTTATACTAATAATACTTTCCATGTTCTCAAATATTTTTCCATGATGCCTGACGCATTCGCATGTGCACCACGAGTGTAGAAATAAATATCTCTGGATTGTCATCGCAACTTTGAAATTTCGATGTATCGGTATGCTATATATCTGTATTTTAGTTTCCTTTCTTATGCATGTCTTTTAATGATTCGCAGCCGGTTCCGAATAAATTTACCAAGCATATTAGCAAGATGGTCAAGAGAAGAGAAAAGGCTAACCTAGTGAGCCACCATGGCAAAATATGGCATGTTGATCTTCACATCGAGAACAAAGTTGCTTCCATGAGTGGAGATGGGTGGCATGAATTTACAGTAGCCAATAATCTGCAAACTGGGCATTTTTTGGTTTTCAAATACAATTGCAATATGGTGTTTAGCTTCAAAGCACTTGCCAGAAAACAAAATTCTCTGCTTCTAAAAGATCTTTGAAGAAAAAGAAGAAGGCCCAGGATTCATATGTGGATATTCTTGAAGACTCTGGTAGGCTATAAATTTCATTGATTTTGTTGTTGCTGTTTGATTTTAATTTTTGATTTTATTTGGTTTAATTAAATTTAATTGCAGATTCAAATGGATTAGACGAAGATAATGAGAATACGGCATCGAAGAAGAGGAAAAGGATGTATGGATTCTGCAAAAATACATATCTCGGCAAATGGTAAGTAATTTATTGATCACGACATTTACCCATTTTGTATATAGGTCACTGTTTTTCTTTTGTTTTAAAAAAAATTGGGATAATTACCCATCCAAATTCATTAAAAAAGGGGTGGTTGTTTTTCTTAAGGTTATGCAATTGTATTATTTTCAACCGCTACATCGGCTGCGGTTCCGCAGACAGCTCCTATAGCTCCACCGCCCCTCAGACTCCCATAGCCGCGGCTCCGCAAGCTACTATCTCGACGGCGGCTGCGCAGACCACATCGCCAGCTCCACAGGCCGCTCAGACTCCCGCACGCGCCGAATTGCATGGTTTATTGACCGAGGAGCAGGCGCGCCAGATTCTATCGTTTATCAGAGGTGGAGCTGGACCGAGCTAGGGTAGCTTTTTGATTCTTATTTTTTGAAACATGTATTTACTTATATGATACATATTGTACTACATTTTGAAACGATATTGATATTGATATTGGTTTATATTTATATCATATTCAGTTTTTGGGTTTCTTTTGTATATTATATGCGTGAGATATGATTATGAATACTGCGATATATGTTGCGTGATGATTAATTTTATATTTTATTGTTATATATATTATTGTGCACAGGACGGGAAAAAATCAGGTAGCCCTTTTTTTTTAAAAAAAAAATACAGATAATGTCTACCTACGGATTAATCCGTAGGTACATATGTTGCTCCTACGGAGTTATCCGTAGGGACAAAATATCAGCAGTAACTGATATTCCCTCTGATCTCAGTACTAGGAGGGTTAGGAGTGCCCCTACGGATATGTCCGTAGAGGCCATTGCTTAGCCCTTACGGATCCGCAAGGGCAAAATATTAGAAATCCTGATATTTTACACCTACGGATAAGTACCTACGCATATATCTGTAGGGGATATTACGTGGCCCTACGGCTATCTCCGTAGGTACATGTAATATATTTAAAAAAACCGTAAATAATATAACTTTTTTTTACCATACGGCCTACTCTGTAGGTGCAACTGGCCCTACACAGAACTCCGTAGGGACAAGTTTTTGCCCGTAGGGGCAAGTTCAGGACTTCAACTTGCACCTGCGGTCTTTGCACCTACGGGGTCTTTTTTCGTCCCTACGCACATCTCCGTAGGGGCAGTGGTTTGCCCCTACCGACAAATCCGTAGGGGCAACCCTTATTTGTAGTCCCCGGGGATCGATCCCCTGAAGGGAAAGTGCCTACAATTTTCGGCATGAGAAGATCAATGGACCAACAAGTAGTAACAAGTAATCAACAAATTAATTAAACTCAAAGAAGAAGGGACCGGCTGATACAAGGCAATAATTAAGCAAATTAATTAAGCACAGTGCATGTGCATATATATGATCAGGTAGTAGTAACAAGTGAATCAATAATGTCCAAAGCAACTGCACACAACCTCTCCAACACCTCCTCCCTCCTCCCCATCTCAGCCGGATACGCCGTCCCCATCCCTCTCCGGCAGACATTCGGGTACTCCGCCGCCGCACTGACGTGCAGGAACGCATAGTCATACTCCTCCTCCTTCACCGCCTCCGCAGACGCCTGCAGCGCCTCTCCGGCCCGTGCATACTTGTCCGCGCAGGCGTGGAGGAGCGCTGCAAGGGAAGGATTCGTGTTGGAGTTCTTGGCGAGGGACGAAGCGAAGGAGGAGGTGTTGGTGGCGTTGGAGACGGCGAGGCTGATGATGATGGTGGATAGGGTCTTGGTGGAGGTGGCTTTCGAGGTTTGAGGGGAGGAGGAGAGGGAGGAGACGCAGAAGTCGGGGTAGGTTGTGGAGGTGCAAGTTTTTTCGACGAGGTCGGAATGGGGCTGGGGTTGGGGTTGGGTAGAGAGAGAGGGAGGAAGGAGAGGGAGGAGGAGGAGGAGGAAAGGGAGGATAGATGCCATGGAATGATTGAGGAGATGTGAGAGATCAGGTTTGGTTCACACTTCACATGCTTAGATATATATATACCCCTAAAGAGAATATACATTGTTATGTAGGCATCATAATCTGAACACGCGAACACTCTCTTCTACTATGTTTGACTTAATTAAAAGATGGTAGAAAAAGTGAAAAACTAAACATAATTTGACTTTTGAGTGTCTACTCGCTTTGCCATTTTTTCTCCAATGTATATATTTATAGTCCTGGCTTGAAAGGCTTTTAATTTGTGCCTGTGTTTCAAGGATCTTGAGTGTGTTCGGCTGATCTGATTATTCTACTCTTTCCTTGGTGTTTAGATTTTAGATCACGAAGAGAGAGGCTCATGTGCTATCAATGTGCAATCAAGAAAATAAGACAGTTTGGAATCTGTCATACTAAGCTAGTATATTAATTGAGTAGATATTGCTTGTCGATGATAATTTAGAAGCATTGTACGTATGTCTTAATCACTACTACAAATAAGGGTTGTCCCTACGGATTTATTGGTAGGGGCAACCCACTGCCCCTACGGATATGTACGTAGGGGCGAAAAAAGACCCCGTAGGTGCAAAGGCCGCAGATGCAAGTTGAGGCCCTGAACTTGCCCCTACGGGCAAATTAGAGCCCCTACGGATATATCGATAGGTGTTATAGCCCCTACGGAGTATCCCGTAGGGGTAATCAAATCATATATGTAATTTTTTTTTTTGAATATATTGTATATACCTACGGATAAATCCGTAGGTCCTTGGTCTACCCCTACGGATACATCCGTAGGGGATATAAAGTGGCCCCTACGGATAAGTCCGTAGGGGCACTCCCAACACCCTGCACTGAGATCAGGGGGGAAAATATCAGGAAACCTGATATTTTGCCCCTACGGATAAATTCGTAAGGGATAAACAGTGGCCCCTACGGGCATATCCGTAGGGGCACTCCCAACACCCTGCACTGATATCAGGTGGGAAAATATCAGGTTTCCTGATAGTTTGCCCCTACGGATATGCCCGCAGGGGCAACATATATACCTACGGCTTAATCCGTAGGTACATATTGTCTGTATTTTTTTTTTAAAAATGGGCTGCTAGATTTTTTCCCGTCCTGTGCACAATACTATATACATCAATCAAATCATATATTGCAGTATTCATAATCACATCTCACGCATATATATAATATACAAAAGAAACCCAAAAACTGAATATGATATAAATACAAACCAATATCAATATCGTTTCAAAATGTAGTACAATGTGATATAAATACATGTTTCAAAAAATAAGAACCAAAAAGCTACCCTAGTTCGGTCCAGCTCCACCTCCGAATAACGTTAGAATAACGCGCGCCTGCTCCTCGGTCAATACACTCTGCAATGCTACATATAAGGGAGTCTGAGCGGCATGTGGAGCTGGCGATGTGGTCTGCGCAGCCGCCGTCGAGGTATTCGCTTGCGGAGCCGCGGCTGCGGGAGTCTGAGTGGGCGGTGGAGCTACAGGAGCTGTCTGCGGAACGGCAGCCGATGTAGTGGCTTGCGGAGCCGCAGCCGAAGGAGATGCATGTGGAGGTTCGGCCGATCTACCCTGTCGCGTCTGGACATAACGTGTGTAAGAAGCGTGTAAGAACTGTGTATTATTCGAATTCGTTTCATTATTAAGTTATTTCGAAACCCTGTTTGGATATCTAGTTTGGAAAAGCGTTGTTTATTTTAATTACATATGTATGTATGATTAATCAAACTTAAGTCTAAAACCAAATAAGCTCAAGCTACGTACTAATTATGGATATGTTGATATGTATATAATATGAAATGATATTTTACTATAAAGTAGTATACATACCAGCATCTCCTTCAACTCCTGAACGGTGGCCCTCAAGCTATCCAGTTCCTGATGGACATACCGGTCACTGGAGACGGAGGAAGTAATCGCCGGGGTGGAGTCCAACCTCATATGGGCCCTGCTAGGGCCCAATCCCCGGCCTCTCTCCCAACCACCGTGGTGCCCTCCGTGTGCGGCGTCCAGAACTGGGGTCAGCAGCCTCAGATCGTTCTGTCCGGTAAAATCGATCCCCGAGGCCTTGGCCTGCTCAACCACCCGCTCCTACACCCACATTAAGCAGTAAAGTATAAGTATAAAATTTAAACTTGAACCTTCCAAAACTAAAATTTCAAATTTGGGTAGAAAAAATATTAACACTTACGCAGTACTCCTGGGTAGCGACGTCGGGACATCGAAGCTCGCCCGTGGCGGGACTGTCGAGGTGCCGTGGACGGCAAGATATGCGGACAGCACGCTCGGTGTACCACCTGACGCCACGGTCCGAGATGTCTGCAATATTAGAAAGTAACTCTTAATATTAGAAATATTAGAGAATAACTCTTAATATTGCAGAATATTAGAGAATAACTCTTAATTTACCGATAACTCCATGGCTCGAATAATGTTCCTCGAGCCACCTGTGTAAGTGGGGCGACCCCTCTTCGCCGACTTCCTGTTCTCCGTATTCTGAGCGGCCTGTTTCTGCACAACGCATTAACATTTAGTTTTCTAATTAAGAAACACAAAGAAATAAATTATATCATAAATAATGAATTAAATTTAAAATACATACTTGTTTGCGTTCGGAGTCGAAATAAGCGCACAATAGAGGCCGTGTCTCTACGTCGACTCTCGCAAACGCCGGAGTAGATAGGAGGGCCGCTCTCTCTGCCTCGGGGGTCGCTATCCACATGGAGTAGCAGTCGGCCTTCAGCTCATTCCTGTTGTATCGGACCTTGGCCTGCATGTTCTTCATCAGGCTATTGTACAGGGCATGAAGGTCGAGCACCCTCCCCGGGTGATCAGGGTCGGCTACAGGCTGAAAATCGTAATCCAACTGAAAATACAAAAAAAAAACATTGTTATTAGATTGCAAGTGTTAATAATAAATATATTGGATAGATCAAATGAAAATATATATTAATACATACCCGAGCCTGATCAAAGAAGAGGGCGAATGAGCGCTGGTGCTGCTCGTCCCACTCAACATGAAGTGGATAGTTCTTCACGATCCGGCTCTCGTCCCCCAAATACCGGCCGAACCTCTCGGCATGAGGACCGGTATAGCGATAGTCAAGGGTAAAAAATAGGGGGAATGCTGCCTCCCCCCTAGCTCTATCACGCCTCAGCCTATGGGACTGATTCGGGCCTCGAGTCCCCCTCTGGGGATGGAGAGGCCCTGCGTCTGCACGAAATATCAAGACAATCAATAATAAGACAAAATTGTATTAAGAAATCAAGGTTAAACAAAAATTCAAGTGTGATATATACCTCCGGTGAATAGCGCACGAGCCTGGGCCCGAGCAGCAGCACGAGCGGGACGATAGTTCCTCCGGTGAGGAACAACCGGGGTCCCGGACCCGGACGCATCCCCTCCAACTATAAAATAAACATCGACGCTAAATATCCATGAAGTTCATATTTATTCTATAGAGCATATGTAAAATAAATAAATATTTTAAATTTATTCATACTAACCTGCAGACGATGCGGAGGGTATGGAAGCGGCAGGAGTGGCCCCTGTGGAAGGTGTGGACGCACCACCTATAATTAGACAATTAAAAATAGATTTTATAAGTAATTGCAAAAAGAATGTGTAGATCAATAATATAACGTTCTAAATCAATATGCATGCACTATAGGACATATAAACATACCCGCAGGTGCGGTGGTGTCACCACCTACAGCTAGACAATAATAAAAATTGCTAAGTAAGAGCAAAAGGAATGTGTATATTTATGATATAGCATTCTAAATCAATATACATACACTATATGATATATAAACATACCTGGAGGAGCGGGGGTGGCCTCTTTCCCAGATGTGGACGCAGGACCAACAACTAGACAATTAAAAATAGATTTTATAAGTAATTGCAAAAAGAATGTGTAGATCAATAATATAACGTTCTAAATCAATATGCATGCACTATAGGACATATAAACATACCCGCAGGTGCGGTGGTGTCACCACCTACAGCTAGACAATAATAAAAATTGCTAAGTAAGAGCAAAAGGAATGTGTGTATTTATGATATAGCATTCTAAATCAATATACATACACTATATGATATATAATCATACCTGGAGGAGCGGGGGTGGCCTCTGTCCCAGATGTGGACGCAGGACCAACAACTAGACAATCAAACATTGACAATATAAGTAATTTTGACATAAACTTGCATGAATATCTGTAATATTACATTGAAAATGGATATGCGTGCAGTATACCTGGAGGTGTGGCAAAATCCATACGGAAGGAGGCATCCGAAGGGGTCTCCGATCTGGGTGCAAGTCCGGCCCTCTGAAGCTCCCTACGGAGCTCTCCGGGCGGCAGAACCGCTCTGCCTCTGCCTCTGCCTCTGCCGCGGCTGGAGCTCCTGCCGCCCCTCGCTGCTCCCGACATCGTCATCAAATCTAGATAAACGGTTCGTGGACGCATTAGACAATCATTAAAAGTATTGACTATATATGATCTAGAGCGTAAAATGTGAAGTAATAATATAACATTACTGATAACCTTTTTCGTTTCGTGGGCGCATCATACATATCTACTTGGATTTCATCGCCGATGTCATTTCTAACCCACGTAACTTCATGATCGGTCGAAGACAACCCGTCCTTCGAAACAGACGGTCGGAGCACTTTAAGCCTTCTCTCTTCTTCGTCCTCATCGCTGTCCTCGTATTCTGGGACATCGTAGACATCTCTAGGTTTCCATCGGCATACAACACTCCACCCCGGATGCTTCAAACACTGTGAGTAGTATACTTGGAACGCTTGGTTCGGAAAGATAAACGGATCGTCCTGACCGTAAAATCGAAGTGTGTTCACACTGGTCAATCCATATTCATCTTTCCAAGTCCCAAGACTGCTTCTCCACCTGTCTGTATCGGTTCGCGGATCGTACCAAGTACAGTGGAATATATAAAAGGGTTCTGATCGTCCGGGATAGTGGATGCCGAGTATACAATTTAAGTACCCATAGTAAATCACACCGTCCGATCCTACCGTCGCAATCCCACTATTCTGAGTGATTCTAGATGTTTTTATGTTCTTAACTTCGAATTTGTATCCAAGGACACCAAATCCTTTGTAATATGCAACCTCCATACTAGGAAATTGAGCTAAACATCTTGAATCACTCTCAAATGATGCAGACAAGTTCGGATCGTGGATCTAACAAAACAAATTTTACGATAAATACATAACGATACAAGTTTAGATTAAAACTGATAGCAATAAAATGTAATTCGAATAACTTACATGCTCTGTGACCCAATCACAAAAATTATCCTGATGGTATTTTTCCAAACGCTCTTCGTTCCAATCAGGATGCCCCTCACGTACCTCGTTAAAATGAGTTCTGTTTTCGACAAATAATTGTGACATTAATATTATGTCATTTCATACACACACAAACACAGATATAACAATTAATCCAAAAGAACTTACTCTCTAATTTGTTCAAGACATGCGCAATTAAGTAAGATAAACCGGTATATCTTGTTGATAAACATAGTGTCTACCCTCTTATACTCGGCTTTACCATATGGCCCGTATTGAATTCTTCGTGGTCGGTTAAGCCTTGTCTCAATGTTCTCGTCCAGATAGCGGGAACAAAATGTGGTTGCTTCATCAAGAAGATAACCTTGCATGATAGAACCCTCTGGTCGATTTTTATTGCGTATATACTTCTTAAGAGTGTAAAGGTACCTAATGAGAATATGTTGAATAAATAAACACGGGCATACAGGACAAAAATAAATTTATAAATTTCCGTATCTTCTGATGGAAATAAATTTCCGTATCCTGCCGTATTACCGAATTCTTCTTCTTCTCCTGCCGCATTATCGTGTTCTCCTTCTTCTTCTACCGCAGTACTGCATTCATCTCCTTCCCCGTGATATTTCCAAGTTGAATAAAGTCTAGTAAACCCATGTTTTACAATATGAAGCTCTGCCAATTCTACCTTCTGCCAGTACTTATTGCCACATCTATCGCACGGACAGAAAATCTTCTCTATTATGATCTTATTATGTGCTCGTGCAAATTCAAGGAAAGCAGCAACTCCTGCGACAAACTTAGGTTGCATACGTTGTTTCCAATCCACATACATCCAGTCCTTAACTCTGACGTACTCATGGGCCATGTTAGACTGAATAACATATAAATTGTAGGTTATGCTGACTATATTGAGAAATATAAGAATGGGATAGTTACTGACAAAGGAGAAAATCCGTGTATATGTTTTGTGTGTGCGTTTGTCGTTGAAAAGAATAAATTATCGCACGTTATGTTGACCGATAGACGGGGACTAAGTGGCGCTTTTAGTTTCATATATGGGTATCGATGGGAATATGAAGGTTTCATATTATCATATATTGGTTTTAACCCGAACATCTCGAATCGCTCTCTGATTATGCGTTTGTATGTATGTGTTCCGGCTGTCGGGGGTAGGCTTCTATCCCATTAAGAATGTATAGAGCGAACGCCCATCACTTGTGCTTTCAACCGTTTCGAGTAAATTTCGGCAGCACCTCCCCGCTGTTCTCCGAGTACACTGTAATAGAATAGATAATCATTTCAAAGCTGTGAAACAACGTTGAAATGAACATCTAATCTATCTTTGTACATGGAGAACCAGCGGAAAGATACCGACGAAATATCTCGAAACAGATGAAAACACAAGTGAATGAAGGCGTTTGCTTTATACATTCTTAACTTGTCCACACGGGACAAATCTATGGGTTACCATACGATTGAATTTTCTCGTCGCGTAGACTATACGACGGTTGTTAGTATCGAGCTATACTGTCCGATATTTAACAACCTTCGTATAGTTCTAGGTCACGACGAGCATCGCACGTATGTTAACCGATAGACGGGGACTAAGTGGCGTTTTTAGTTTCATATATGGGTATCGATGGGAATATGAAGGTTTCATATTATCATCGAGTATCATATATTGGTTTTAACCCGAACATCTCGAATCGCTCTCTAATTATGCGTTTGTATGTATGTGTTCCGGCTGTCGGGGGTAGGCTTCTATCCCATTAAGAATGTATAGAGCGAACGCCCATCACTTGTGCTTTCAACCGTTTCAAGTAAATTTCGGCAGCACCTCCCCGCTGTTCTCCGAGTACACTGTAATAGAATAGATAATCATTTCAAAGCTGTGAAACAACGTTGAAATGAACATCTAATCTATCTTTGTACACGGAGAACCAACGGAAAGATACCGACGAAATATCTCGAAACGGATGAAAACACAAGTGAATGAAGGCGTTTGCTTTATACATTCTTAACTTGTCCACACGGGACAAATCTATGGGTTACCATACGATTGAATTTTCTCGTCGCGTAGACTATACGACGGTTGTTAGTATCGAGCTATACTGTCCGATATTTAACAACCTTCGTATAGTTCTAGGTCACGACGAGTATCGCACGTATGTTAACCGATAGATGGGGACGAAGTGGCGCTTTTAGTTTCATATATGGGTATCGATGGGAATATGAAGGTTTCATATTATCATCGAGTATCATATATTGGTTTTAACTTGAATATCTCGAGTCGCTATCTAATTATGCGTTTGTTGTGCATTCGTGTTGTATGTGTAACATGATTTTAAACAATTGAGATCAAGATTGATAGAACTGATCATCCTACATTGCAATAGCATTCATCAACCAAAAACTATTATTGCAATGGTATACATCTATAACAATCAACAATTAAAACTACAAATATAGGATACTGATATCATAAAGCGTTATGAGACACGTCATCTGCCACGTGTCGTGATCATGGAAATTGCTAATATTGAGCATCATCAAGATTAGATTATGGTTTTGAAGCAAGTTATTGAGCATCTTGGATTGATTGTCAAGTGTTGATTTTTATTTCAACACTTGACAGAATGAAAATCATAAATACAGTTGCAAAATGTGTTCCTCACCCCCATAAAGTGGATTTTAACAATCTAGACAAGACCATTATTGTTCAAATTGCCAAGGTAGACATAATCTCAGCAGTTATTTACGGTTGCTAGCTTGTATTGCTTGTTGCTATTCTTTTTTTTTTCCTTGTCCTTTCTTTCTTTCTTTTTTTTGGGGGGTGGGGGGTTGTGTTTGAAAAGTTTTAACCAACTCACTGCTATTTCTAGGCAATGCAGGAATATAACTAGTTTTATCCCCCAAAAGAAAGAGCTTCAGGCTTCATGAGTCAAGCGATGTGTACGTATAATTATAGGATTTTCTTGCTAGCGGTTCATTTACAACTATTCTTTAGTCTATATATCTAGCATCTGCTACTAGATATTACATCTTGCATCAACACCCTGCATGTTAAAATCAAAATCGATTATTTTTTTCTTGATCTTTTTCTGATTTTCTACCATCTGTGTCGAGTAAATTATGATTAACATTATATTTGTCAACTAATCAGAATAGCCATTCAACCAGCCCCACCGTAACCCTAACCCCAGCCCCACTACCGTAACCCTAACCCCAGCCCCACCGTAACCCTAACCCCAGCCCCACCCCAGCAGCAGCCGAACCCCAACCCGACCCCGACCCCGACCCGACCCCGACCCCGACCGCCACCGCGACCCCTGCCCAACCCCAACTCTCGCGCGCGCAACCCAGACCCAGCCATGAACCCTAAGCCCAAAATAATCCAAAAATGCTTTAATTTACCTCGAGATTTATACCTGAACGGCTGCTGGTGGGCTGGAGCGACGACGGTGGCGATTTGGCAACGAAACCGGCGGTGGCGACGACGGTGGCGACGAAACAGGCGCTGGTGACGACGGTGGCGACGAAACCGGCGGTGGCGACGACGGAGGCGACGGTGGCGACGACGGAGACGATTTGGGGTTTTTTCTCGCGCGCGATTGAGAGAGAGAGAGAAAGTGAGCGTAGGCGATCGATCTGGGGTTTTGGTAAATAGATATTTACTTGCCCCTACGGATATACCCGTAGGTCCTTTGTTTGCGGCTCCGTAGGGGCAAACACCAAATTAAGAATTAATATTTTTATTCTTGGACGTCTGTGCCCGTAGGGGCAACCTTTTAGCCCTACGGATTAATCCGTAGGGCCAAGTAAAATCTGCCCCAACGGATATGTTCATCCGTAGGGGCAACCCCCTATTTTACTAGTGAATCGTCTATATATAACATTATGGACGGTGTATAAGTAGAATCTATCTAAAATTATCAAATGAGGATTCTACTCGATCGACCCTTGCCCATTTAAAGTAAATCTTGGAAATTACCTTGAGAAATAATTGAGCCTTGTATCCAATATAGTTTTTCCCCCCTTGGGCCTAATTGTATCCAATATTATAACTGCGACTTCATATTCTGAGTTCAATTATTTGGATTTTGAGATGAACTCACCTCACATGCATAAAGCAAGATATATACATTGTGATTCCATGCACCATATCTTTCATTGCCAATCTCGTGAACTCAAAAAGGGCAGAAAATGGAAGCGAAAAAAAGAAAGAAGGAAATAAAAAGGGAAACGAATTGCAGGCTCCAAATAATAATACCAATTCAAGCGTACGTTGAGGGGTCAGCCTCATTTGTTGCTTGCGTTGGCCTTTAGCTTTGATCTCTGCGATCATTGTTCTATTAGGATCACGTGAATGGGCCCCACACTTGTCTTGAGAGAGAGAGAGAGAGAGAGCTGACAAACTGATCCGCTGGTGATGCATGGCCCATTTGGATGGAAAAATAAACTCCCCGAATTCCTCTTCAAGCCAGGAAAGGAGTATTATAATTGGTGACGTGGCTGTTAAATGAGCCGAGATTTACCTTGTTGTGTTTGTTCGGTTATTTAAACAAGCTTATAAATTTGTTCAAATTTGGCTCGTTTATTTCTAAGAACCACTTTGCCTAAAAGTTTAAACTATTAGGTTGTGGAATAACTATGTGATGGAGGTCATAATCTCCCTCAGTCCGTCGATCTTGCTGCAAGCGGTTCTGAAAAGTTGTGATTGAGAGTGAGAATTGAACATATGGAACTCAACGGGTTAATGGATGCTGTTAACGCCGAGCTATCTGCAAAGGAAGTCCCGGGGTGGGAAACCATCGTAGTACCCTCCGACGATCAAGTAAGTACCGGATAATAATGGCAGCGTAGCGGCGATTTGAAATGAATTCGACTTACCTGAGTCGTCTGGTGGAGGGGGTTTATATAGTGGTCGCATGAGGTGAACCAGTGCGAGATTCTCGTCGTCCGTTATGCCACTGCGTCATGTTCGCGTCGATGGCGGGACGCACCCATTAATGGAGGGATGTGCTCATTAATGGCGAGATACGCTAGCGCGAGATGCAGCTCGTGGAGCGGCGGAGATCTCTTCGTGGCGAGATACACGGAGCCGTTACGGGGCCGCTTGGGCTCCGTGCTCTCGGTTGCACAGGGAAGCCGAGGAAGCTTAGCTCGGTGGATAGCTCGGAGGCCGAGAAAGCTCAGCTGTAGGATTGCTCGGGAGCGAGCGAGGAGGCCAAGAAAGCTCAGCTGTAGGATTACTCGGAGGCGAGATGTCGGCTGGTTGATAGGCGAATAGGGAAGGTACTTCGGAGAGGTCTCCAAAAGGTCGGATGCAACCTCGGAGACGAGGTGTCGAAAAATGCCCCCAATACATCATACTAATTCCATCTCCGTAGCCCTCAGGAGTCTAGCGGGTTTACGTGGATGACACGTCATCCGCTACGTGTCGTGGTCTGGAGAATACTCATTTATGAGCCCCATCATTATCCCCTCACTCTCGTCCTGACTTATTTATAGGCCAGGGTCGAGAGTAGTAAGCCCGGTTTTTAACGATTCAACCTAAGATTCCCCTGCAATGGGTTGTCGGACGAAGACGCGACATTTGGCGGTGAATCATCTTAAATCCCTGGATCCACATGGCGGCTCGCGAAACGCCTCAGTTCCTGCGTGTATCTTTGGTGGTGTCAGTGTATCAGTGAAATGATTGCGCCTAAAAAGGGGGGCGCCGTTTCATTCACTGGGTCGGTTAGGCTACACACCACGTGTCCACCATTAGGTGGCAGGACGTGAGTGGCTGTCACCTGAATCCTAGCGAGAGGGGACGTGTCCAATGGCCGGTCGCCACGTGGAGTCTCGATGGTCGCTAGGTGTGATGCTTTGTTTTGGCGGGAACGGGTGCGGACTGTTGGATGCTTTCTTGCTGAGTGTATAAATAGGGGTCATCCCACGGCCGATACTTTACCCTAGCCGTCTCTTGTCGTCTGAAGATTACCCGGTGCACATTCGCTTAGGTCGGAACTTCAGCTGACAAGACTTTCCTCGGCCAAACCTTTCTTGAATCAGGTTAGATGCCTTCCTCCGAAGTATCTATTGACGTAGTAGGGGTTAAGTCGGGCGATGAGGCTTCCGTTTCTGGAGCCGAGCCCAGCGGGTCTTCCTCCTCCTCGGCTTTCGATAGCCGAGAGAGTTCTTCTTCTTCTTCATCTTCGTCTTCTGTGTCGGGCTCGCCCCCCAGAGAACGACTCCCCCGTCCCTCGTCGTCGGGGGGGGGGGGGGGTGAAAAAGGCCCCCAAGGCACATATCGGTAATACCCGTGATGCGCCCTCAATTTTGAACCGCCTAGATGAGCTTTCCGACATCCGGACCCATTTTCATATACCCTATGGTTGTTCACTCTGTTTGGCCAGGGAGGGCGAGCGGGCAGAGTAGGTGCAGGGCAAAGAGATTGCTCTGTATTTAGAAGCGTTCCGGGCAGGAATGCATCTGCCTTTCTCGCCTGAGGTTTGTGCCATACTCCATTGTTTCTGTCTCGCCTCGGGCCAGCTAGCGCCGAATTCGTGAAAAATCCTCCTCGGGTTTCTGGTTCGGTTGAAGATTGGTCGGATCTCCTTTGATTTGAGCCTACTTCTTTCTTTTCTTTGCTATAAAAATCACCCCGGTACCAGCAAGAATGGACCGAGCTAGGTATACATTTCATTCAAAAAACATAAGGGTAGGACGGCTGGGTCGGGGGTAGTGGTTGTCCCTTCTTCCATACTCGAATGGAGGGAGAAGTTTGTCTTCGTCGGGACACCGGAGGGTGAGTATTGGCCGGTGCCCATCAAGTGGCATAGGGCCAACTGTCCTAGAGTTAGGTAATCGAATGCCTCCGATGCAAGAGTGGTGTCTTAATGGGAACTGGTCCAGCGGGCCAATGTCCTGCTTTCCGAGCAAGCTTTGAGCTGGGTGGGACTCAGTCCCACGCGCTTTGTGGGTAAATTAGGGATTGTGCCGATCTATTTAGATTTATCTAAATTTAGTTGCTGTTTTTGGTCGCTGATCTTTTTCTTATGGTATCCTGTAGGGCCGATGGATCGCTCGAAGATTATGGCTGCCATGGTCGCCAAGGCCCAGGGGAGGAAGGGTGGGGGCGTATGCTCGTTTCGGTCTGCTCTGGGAGCAGCTCCTGGGCAATCACCTTCAGCCAAGGCTTCCGCAGCACCCCCGTTCAGGAGGAACGCCGCAGGGGAGGGCAGAAGCACATGTGAGATCCTCCCTGCCCCCCGGGCTAGGACGAAAGCGCCGCCCCCTACCGAATCCCCACTCAAGAAGCAGAAGAGGGTGGTTTCTTGGCCCACAGGCAGGGATTCAGGTGCAGAAAGGCAACTTCTACATCGAGATACCCTCGGGGCTTTCTATGGCCGACAGTTTACTGGCGGACATAGAGAAGGCAGCAGGGACCAAGATCCCTCGAGGCACCATGAAGGCAGCGGGACCAAGATCCCCTGAAGCACCATGAAGGCACATGTGGTGGCGATAGCTCAGGAGGCTGTTCAGGTCGGTAACTCTCCTAGAATTTCTCTGAGTTTTTATTTAACTCCAACATGGTTCCCGTTTTCCCAGGTCCTCCAGCATTGTGCCTCCTTGCTGCAATGGAGTCCAAGGAGGTGGCCTCGGTATCACGCTCCGATTCCCGATGCACGGTAAGGAGACGTGACTGGGCCCACTACGTATTTACTCAGAAGTAAACACGTTAAGCGTAACTAAGCAATATAATATAAATATACATAAGAAGATATGAAATGTAAATGAACAGCAACTTTTATTTATTAAACATTGTTCCCCGCCGAAACACGGAGACGCGACCGCGTAGGTCTGTCTTGCCTGAATTTCGGGGCAGATGCTAATTGGTGCTATCCGTCCACCTCTCCGAAGATGCCAAGTTGATTTATGACACCGTGTATCGAACGTTTAAACGGATGCGGCCGATGTAGCAGACTTCGTCAGATTCCCCCTCATTTGAGGGGGTTTTGATTGTAGGGACGCTCTTCCCTGCAGGCGCAAGCCCCTGCAGTTAATTACGCTACCGCATCGCGGTAACCACTTTCTCCTTCTCCAGATGGTCACTTCGTGTCGTGGGTGTTTGTTTTGTTTTTGGTTGCCCGTGGATTGTCTACGGAGACTAATTTATGTTGTCCCCCGTAGGACGTGGATTAGTCCAAATCTGTATCTTCTTAGATTTGGGTTTAGGGTTGGGTTTAAGGATACGTTAGTCTCATTTGAGACTAAGATCAATTTAAACGTTTGTTAAGGATATGTTAGTCTAATTTTAGACTAGATCAACTCAACGGGATCATTTAGATCCAACAGGAGAGCATTTGGGCTCTATTGTTTAGTTTAGGGACATTGCGGTCCATAATTAGTTTAAGGACATTACGGTCCAAGTTTAAGGACATCATAGTCTATGGGTTTAAGGACCCCACAGTCAAAGGTTAAGGACATCATAGTCTATGGGTTTTAAAGGACCCCACAGTCCGAGGTTAAGGACATCATAGTCCATGGGTTTTAAAGGACCCCACAGTCCGAGGTTAAGGACATCATAGTCCATGGGTTTAAGGACCCCACAGTCCAGTTTAAAGACGTCATAGTCTACGAAATGTATGGTTGTTGGGACCCGTCACCTCTCTGAAGACGTTGAAGGATTACAACGACAAATATCAGAGGAGTAAAGAGATGTACCCTCGAACCAATTTGAGTTGGTTGAAAGATCTGTAGTCCAATTTGGGGCTAAGATCCGTTAAAATGTTTATGAGCAGATGGGCTCAATTAATATGAGTTGACTTATGGCCAATCTTGTGCTAAGTCCAATCAGGTTAAAATGTTTAACATTTTATTTTGGGCTGTTGAGCTTTTATTTGGGCTTGGCCCTGACAGTGTTTTTATCTTTACTGAATGCTGAGCATTCCTCATAGCCTTGGGCTTATTAAAGAACAATTTATGTTCTATCAGCGCGACACGTGGCGCGCTTGGCGCCAGTCAAAGAGCGCAGTGCGCTTCTGCCGAGTAGCGCATACGTGCGAGACACGTGTCGCCCTTAGCGCTAAGCGCCAGATGATGAGCGCATTGCACCAGTTTATGAGCGCATTGCGCTAGTAGTTTAGTGGCACACACGTAATTGACACGTGGTGCGCCTGGCGCTGAGCGTCAGCCCATGAGCGCAGTGCGCTATTTCAAGAGCGCAAAGCGCATCTGATAAATGGCGCATACATGAGGGACACATGTCGTGCTTGGCGCTGAGCGCCAATCTAAGAGCGCAGAAGCGCAGTTCAAGAGCGCAAAGCTCAATTCCAGAGCGCAAAGCGCATATGATCAATTTTGTGATCTAAAAAGAGACTTTGTCTCAAGATTCTAAGAACAAAAGTTCTTCAAAAGGCTTTGCCTTTATGGATCTATGTTCTGTGAGAAAGAAGTAAATTCTTCTTTTATTTTATGATGAGATCTTTTGACCTCTTTATGAAAGACTTTTTGTCTTTGTAGATCTATGATCTTTTAAAAAAGTGAATTCTTCTTTTTAGTTATGAGATGATTTCATCTTTATGTTCATCACCATTCTTTTTTTTTTTACCTTGAAGAAAATTTCTTCTTCTGAGAGCTTGCTTTTTTTCTTTGAATTTCTCAAAGTTTTTTTGAGGAGGTTTCTCTCTATGCTTCTCTCTATTTCTGTCTCAGACTTGAAGTCTTGGGGCCTTTATATAGGGCAAGTTGATCAGTTCAATCAGTTAAAGAGATCTTTTCTCCAATTGATTTGGGGAATTTCCCATCGTTGGATCTTTGATCCAAGGGCTTCTGATATACAGAAGGCAATATTCTTGTTTTTAACAAAGATTGGGAAATCTTCTAAACAGAATTTATTCTGTATTTTTGGTAATTTTTAATCACCATTGGATCATTGATCCAACGGTGCTCTGATTTACAGAGCACAACCTTGTTATTTGGAAAGATTTTGAGAAATCTTTCCTTAACAGAATTTAATTCTGATTAATTAATGATTTATCATTATTATTAAATCTTTGATCTAATGGTGGGGAGCTTTTAGTTCCAGCGCTAGCGCACCTGTGCTTTGCACGTGGTGCGCTGCTCAGAGCGCAGCGCACTTAGCGCTAGCGCGTCTGTGTCTTGCACGTGGTGCGCTGCTTAGAGCGTAGCGCACCCAGCGCTAGCGCACACGTGCTTTGCACGTGGTGCGCTGCTTAGAGCGCAGCGCACCTAGCGCTGTATCTGAAGCGTTGTTTCATTTCAAAATTTGAATTTTGAACAGAGTTTTGCTCTGATTGGGGGAAACAAATGCCCCCCCACCGTTGCGCTCACATGGCCTATATGTAAGTGCAGCGGTGGCAGTATCTGCGCCTTTGGATCAACTCAGAAGTTGAAAAGGCATCTCAGTGCCTATAAATAGGACCCTTAGCCCTTAGGATGATTCCTGTTCATCTTCCTTCTTGTTTTCTGAGAATTTTCATTTTCCCACAGAGCATAGTTCTTCATTTTAAGAAATTTCAAGAGTCAAAACTCTGCCAAACTTAGGTAAAGATTAAATCTTTTTAAAAGACCTTTTAATAATCCAGGGTTTTACCCATTAACAGAGCCTTACTCTTCATAGATCTTTGATCTAAAGAAAACCCTTTTAGCGTTCCATCAACAGAGCTTTGCTCTCTTGAACCTATAAATCTAAAGAGATCTTTTCTTGGGGTTTCTTAGCCCATGAACAGAGTTTTGCTCATAAAGAACTCTTAGAATTTGTTCATAGATCTTGAAGATCTCAGAATTTTTCATTCATGTATAAAAATTGATTTCAATTTTTCTGATGGATTATTCCATCATTTTTTCCAGAGCAAGGCTCTTGAGGAATTTTTATTCCTTCATCATTAGAGTTTGACAGGTGTCACTCTGTCACAGAGCACTGCTTTCAATGGGAGATTTAATCCTTAGCCCGAGGGGTTTTCTCATTAAATGAGAATCACTTGAGAATTTCCTCATTAAATTGACAGTCTCATCAAATGATGAGGTTGTTTTATTAATGATGAATTGTCATCTAGATTTTGTGGGCCCCCTTTGGTCCCTCTCTACTGCATTACAGTGCGGTACAAATTTAAAGTACCAAGCGTCAGAATTTAAATTATTGCACTGACGGTTGACTTTTGTCCCTTTTCGCGCAGGTGACATGTCTTTCGACACTTTCTTTCCGTTCGTCCGCTCAGAAGGCGGATTTCCTGAGGCGCCCGTAGACCGAGAGGTTCTTGCGCTGATCAAGGACCATGACCCGGAGCACAAGAATCTTCACCTATGGGGTAGATGGTATGATCAAATTATCAGAGGCCGCCGGAGCTTTTCTTGTGCGACACCCTCGGAGCCTATCTCTGCGATCCCTTATGCAGATGCACCCCCGATCAATTATACTGTGGAGGAGGTAAATTGGACTTCAGAAGGTCTCCTTCGGCCTTCTATTGCCGCAGTACCCGTACAGCCGCCGGTGGCTTTGGACACCCTAGGGCGGCGCATATGTCAGGGCGAGTCGCGCCCTTGGGGACAGCCCTACAACATTGGACTAACTCCCCGTCATCCGGACGGATACTTACAATAGGACCGATATATCTTATCGGCAAAGAAATCGCAGCTGCTGAAGCTTGGCTTATACCCTGCGATCTACGCTTCCTTGTTCCAGTATTCTGCACCTTCCACATGGTGGATCAAGGAATTTTTAGAGCAGTGGAACATTCCGACCCACACCTTCCTCCTATTGGATCGAGAGGTCTTCTTTTCCTTGGAGGAATTTGCCGAGGTCTCTGGTTTACCAGTTAGGGGAGAGCACTACGAGAAGCTGCTTCCTCCAGATGAGTATGTTTTTGCCACAAAATCAGTGGTAATGGGTCTTACCCCAGAGAACGCCATTCAACACCAGTTCCCAAGTATGATAAAGGTGTTGAATATGTATGAGAGACTCTTTCTTGAATCCGGAGGCCGGGTGGTCAGCTTTGCGGACTTCATTGCCCGTTTTCTTTGCCCAGAAATTTTGTCGCGACAAGGTGAAAGGTTTGCTGAACTTGATGATCCTTTCGGCTTTGGCTTGGATCGTCGGCCAATATTGGAAGCCGATCAAAAGGATTTCTTTCTTCCCGACGACGTGATCGTCCCCCTGTCAGAAATTGCCGCTCCGGGCATTGATGAGGAAGCGTTCTTTCTTGGGTTCTTCGGTTTATGGTTAAGCTGGTTCCAGCTTTCTATGCACCCTCGTTACATGAGGCCTTATGTCTTCTACCTTGTGCATCGAATGGTTGCCGGAATACAAGTGGCCATCGGGATCGCCGGGTTAGCCCACCTATATCACAGCCTCAGCTTGGCAGCGGATACCACTGAACCAGGGGTGCAGCCCGCCAACTTCTCAATGCATTACTTCACCTTATGGATAGAGTTGCACGTGCTTGGGGTCTTCGGTATCCACAAAAGATCTTCTTTTTACGACAGATGCAAGTTCCCTCAGATAATGCGGCTGGTTGACGCCTCCATCGTAAGTCCGTCACCGCGGGGAGCTAGGGGTTTGCTCCTTCGTACGCGCACGGTTGGAGATGGTATGTCTTTCACCGACAAAGTCTTGACCGTCGTCCATGAAACTTCAAAAGCGGTGCTGCCATTGCAAGACATTTTTAAAGACGGGGCTTCTGTGTTGAAAGCTCGGGAGATTCTTCATCTGTACTCCATCAGGCCGGGCTTTCTCGTATTCAGGCAAAATGATGCGGCGTTATTCATGAGATACAACCCACATCGTTTCGCCCAGCAGCTGAGTTACAATCAGGGTGTCCCACTTGAGGCTTTCTTGGCAGAACCTGCTGCTACCGAAGAGGGAATGCGGAGCGCGCTGCATCATTTTATGCGCCTGAACACAGGGTCCCACTTCTTTATCAGCGAACCGAGCTGTATTCCGAAGGCCCTGAATGTGCATGTGGCCTAGTATCAGCATTCAGTGGGCGCTGTCATCAGGGAGGAGAAGCGATTGCTGCTAGATCGCAAGGGTACCGCTCCGGCCGGTAATCCAAGTGTTCCTCTGAAGCGACGGACCATTGTCCGTCCTCCCTTAAGAGAAGTTACTGTGGTCGAGGTCCCGCACGATAGGCCCGAGCTACCGATCCCCCGTGCTCCCGTGGAAACGGTGACTGTAGCTTCCTCCGAGTCTGGCGTGGATTCAGATATCGGGACTCGTCGTCCCAAAGTGCCCACTAAGCGTAAGCTTGTGCTAGCTGCGACCGGAGCTCGCTCGCAGAAGAGGAAGAAGAAGTCGATCCTCTCTGCCGACGTTGTATTTGGTCAGGAGCCTCATGCTCCTTATAGTGAGGGCTTGGGAGAATATGGGACCAACGAGGGTCCATTCATAGCGCCGGACGATACCGACCTCGAGGCTGCTATTGCAGCTTCCGAGCGACTAGAAAGCTACAAAGCGGGACTGGCCATCCTCGCGCGATCGATTAAACATCGGCCGTACCTTTTGTCATTGAATCATATTTTTATCATCATGTTTTGACTAACATTTTTCCTTCTTTAATAGGTATTTCCACCGAAGAAGCTCTCGCAGCTTCTCTCAAGACTTTTGAGGAAGAGGAAAGACTTTGAGCATCTTTAGGCATCGGTACATTTCGGTTCACCGTGTCTCCACTCCGGTTTCTTATGGGTAATCTGAACCCTCCTTTTCATCTTATTACAGGAACTACCTCTACTCAGGTTATTCCAGGTGTGGTACCGACTTTGCAGGGCCGTGCGGAGACGCTTCCAGGGTCGGCTATCGAAGTCTCAGTTCCGCCGGTATTGCCGAAAGAAGCTTCACTTAAGCAACCGATGACGGAGGCCCTAACGGCTCCAGAGGTAATCCTTGGCACGGACGATGACGTCCCGTTGACGGAGGTCTTGAGAAGATCCGCTCTCATGGCCCGAGCGGAAAGGAAGAGTAGAATGCGCGCAGCAAGGGAGCGTAACGCTGCCTTGGCCGCGGGTGCAGGTTCGAGCGCTGCTACCCCTGCCCCTACTCCTTCAGAGGATGCTTCGGCTCTCTTTTCTACCGCCCACAGACAGGAAGCACGTGCGGCTCGGGAAGCAGTCGAAAGACCGACCCAAGGTAACGTGACATTGAGTTCTTTTTGTCAAAGTTTTAATTTTCAGATTCTCATATATCCTATCCTGCAGGGCCGAGTCTGGATGAGGTAACGGTAGGTGAGATGGCTGCAATCGCCGATCCTAAGGTAGCGGTAGGTAAGATGACTACAATCGCTGAGCCTGAGGTAGCCACTCTTTCTCAAGAGTCTGGCACTGCTCCAATCGCCACTCTTTCCCCTTGCGGCTCCTTGCCGTTGCCGGGCGCTGCGAGTGTCACGACGATTCTCATGGAGTCGGGGGATGAGGCTACAGATAGCGAGACCGTTTCGGTGGAAGAGGGTGAAGCATTCGCTGCATCCAGTGACGCCCTTATCGCGGTCTCGACCGGCGACTCACCAGGTAGATTTTGGGTCATTGCTCTCTCCTTTATTCTGCAATCCCTTTCAATCTATTTTGACAGCGTTTCTTTTATTTCTAATGCAGGTGTGATGAGCGTTGAGGTTGTGCCATTCGAGCAAGTATCTCCAGTTGCTGCTTTGACGGTGACCGCCCCTTTGCCTTCTCTTGTACCCTCTCAAATGCTGGAAGGTGTGGATTTGTGATCCATCAGTTTCATTGTAGGCAGTATACTTTATGTACTGACATTGCATCATTACATCCTTGCAGGAGTCCTTTTTGATCACCTGTATCAGGTACTGCATCCACATTTCTCCCTCCAGCCAGAGATTCCCGCCTCTAGTGGCGCTGGTGAGTACAACCTTTAGCTAGTGTCTTTTCTTTTCTTTCATGGGCAGCCAAATCGTTTCTAATTCTTCTTTATTTTGACCGCAACACTACAGATTGAAGGAGGAGACGAAGGAACAGTTGCACCAGCGGTACTCCCGGCCTTGCCACCTGCCGCAGCCGGTATATTAAACTCCATTGTTCATGTAGCTTCTCCATTTCTTGAACCGTTATTTGACTATGATTTGTTTTGCAGCAGTGACACTGACTTCAGCTCCGTTCGAGTCTCGAGTCAAAATGCCAGCAGGCCCCTTTTCCAGACGTCTATCTTCAAAAGGCGCTGTGAATAGTCTGCGTATGTTGAGCGATCACCTCGAGGAACTTGACGCGGAGACTCCTGCCCTTGCTGCAGATTTTGCTGCCGAGGTTAATCCCATGCTGGCGACGCTCATGCACTTTCATAGCGAGGGCGTCGTTGAGTCTTGGGTTAATCATTGCAGGAGAATCGAGGCTTGTCTGCATGAGCTCGAGGTCGGACGTCCTGCTCCCGAGGTCCTGGCTGTAAACTCCCAGCGGGCCGCATGGGTCGAGTAGAGCACTCCCTACTTCTGCCATCTTGAACAAGAAGCGGCCTTGAGGCGTAAGGAGCGCGAGGAGACTTCAAGCGAATCTGCCCAGCTGCATGCTCAAGTTGACGCAAACGCTGTACAGCTGAAAGCTATCTTTGAAAGCCTTCTGAGATGTATTTCTGACGGGCTAACGCTGAGGCAGAAGCTTGACCTCATCGAGCGAGATGCACATAATCGTGGGGCAGCTCAGCGGGTCGTCGAAGAGCAACTTTCATCCTACTTGCAGCAACGAGCTCAGGTTGAAGCAGAGTTGGCCGCGGCAGCTGACCATGAAAAGGGGATGAGGGAAGTGCGCGAGCGGCTGATTGGTCTATTGAAAACACTTCCCTCCCAATAATTGTTTTGCACCATTTGTAATTTTTTTTGAATAAAATGTATCCCCCTTTTTTTTATTCTTTCATATGATGTAAATTGTACTCAATTGAATTTATGAATAAAAGATACATTCCTTTCATACTATCTTGTGTCATCTCTTGCTTTCTTGTCTTTTTTGTGTTACCGGCAAGTTACTTTAGTAAGCGTATCCTGTAGATGATAGTGAACATTCCGTCTTGAATTCTTCGAAAGGGTAGCGATAGCTTAGGAAGCAAGTTCAGATCTGCTGCCTAAGGCTTTTCAACTTTATGAGCCGTGAGGGTCTCATAAAGACTTTTCTCCCTACGAGTCGTGAGGATTTCGTAGGTGTATTTTCTCTTTAGGAATCGTGAGGATTCCTAAGTGTCTTGGGAGTCGTAAGGATCTCACAAGAGAGTTATCTTCCTTACGGGTCGAGAGGACCTGTAAGTGATTGATGAGGTTGACATTATCCGCATTTCACGGAGTCAGAAGTTGCTCTGGACGTTTCCCACGGGGTCGAGATTGACTCTAGCCATGTTTCACGGGACCAGGATTTTCTCTGGATGCTTCCCACGGGGTCAGAATTGACATAGCCGTGTTCTGCGAGGACCAGGCTCCGCTCTGGACGTTTCCCACGGGGTCAAGATTGACATAGGCCGTGTTCCACGAAACCAAGATTTGCTCTGGATGCTTCCCACGGGGTCAGAATTGACATTGCCGTGTTCTGCGAAGACCAGGATCCACTCTGGATGTTTTCCACGAGGTCAGCATTGACATGAGCCGTGTTCCACGAAACCAGGATTTGCTCTGGATGCTTCCTACGGGGTCAGGATTGATATAGCCGTGTTCTGCGAGGACCAGGATCCGCTCTGGACGTTTCCCACGGGGTCAGGATTGACATAGGCTGTGTTCCACGAAACCAGGATTTGCTTTGGATGCTTCCCACGGGGTCAGAATTAACATGGCTGTGTTCTGCGAGGACCAGGATCCGCTCTGGACGTTTTCCACGGGGTCAGGATTGACATAGGCCATGTTCCACGAAACCAGGATTTGCTCTGGATGCTTCCCACGGGGTCAGGATTGACATGGTCGTGTTCTGCGAGGACCAGGATCCGCTCTGGACGTTTTCCACGGGGTCAGGATTGACATAGGTCATGTTCTACGTGACCAGGATTTGCTCTGGATGCTTCCCACGGGGTCAGAATTGACATAGCCGTGTTCTGCGAGGACCAGGATCCGCTCTGGACGTTTTCCACGGGGTCGGGATTGACATAGGCCATGTTCCATGTGACCGGTATTTGCTTTGGATGCTTACCACGGGGTCAGAATTGACATAGCCGTGTTCTGCGAGGACCAGTATCCGCTCTGGACATTTTCCACGGGGTCAGGATTGACATAGGCCGTGTTCCACGTGACCAGGATTTGCTCTGGATGCTTCCTACGGGGTCAGAATTGACATAGCCATATTCTGCGAGGACCAGGATCCGCTCTGGACGTTTTCCATGGGGTCAGGATTGACATAGGCCGTGTTCCACGTGACCAAGATTTTCTCTGGATGCTTCCCACGGGGTCAGAATTGACATAGCCGTGTTCTGCGAGGACTAGGATCCGCTCTGGACATTTTCCACGGGGTCAGGATTGACATAGACCGTGTTCCACGAAATCAGGATTTGCTCTGGATGCTTCCCACGGGGTCAGAATTGACATAGCCGTGTTCTACGAGGACCAGGATCCGCTCTGGATGTTTTCCCCGGGGTCAGGATTGACATAGGTCGTGTTCCACGAAACCAGGATTTGCTATGGTTGCTTCCCACGGGGTCAGAATTGACATAGCCGTGTTCTGCGAGGACCAAGATCCGCTCTAGACGTTTTCCACGGGGTCAGGATTGACATAGGCCGTGTTCCACGAAACCAGGATTTTCTATTGATGCTTCCCACGGGGTCAGAATTGACATGGCCGTGTTCTGCGAGGAGCAGGATCCGCTCTGGACGTTTTCCACGGGGTCAAGATTGACATAGGCCGTGTTCCACGAAACCAGGATGGGTTGACTTTATCCGCATTTCACGGAGTAGGGAGTTGACTCTCGGTTGTCTGTGCACCGCAGAGTCATGGAACTGGGAGTTGCTGAGGTTCCGCTTTGCTGATGTTGCGTCTGTTGAAATGAGACGAATGTTGAGATGATCTCCAGGCTGTCTGTGAACCATCAAGACTTGACTCTCTTTCGGATGGGGCCTGGGGGGGAAGGTATGGTTCCCTCTTTGTTTGTGCTCCTAGATTGTATACAGGGATCGATGTGATCTCACCTATAGGGAAACAAGTTTCGTTTTATATATTTTTCTTTCCGCGATACTCTATCATTTCTGATTTTATATCGCGAAAGTCGCGATTGCCCAATCATTTCGGCTATTTGTTTTTATTTACTCGCTGCTTTTTATTGCGAGTTGCCCAATCATTTCAGCTATTTTGCATGCATACACTTTTACTTTCCGATTTGCATGTTGCCCCATCATTTTGGTTATTTCATATGCATTTGTGATTCGCTGGCTTTTCGCTGTGAGTTTGGGATTTGGGATCTGGTACCGATTTAGGCATCAGCATCGCTACAACTGGGATATTGCTAGGAGCGAATCATCATTTGCCTTTGTTGAAGTCGAACAAAGGTGGCTTAGTAAACAGGGTTAGGATCCTGTCGACTAAGGCTTTTAACTTTATGAGCCGTAAGGGTCTCATAAAGGTATTTCTCCCTACAAGTCGTGAGGATCTCGTAGGTGCGTTTTCTCCTTTGGAATCGTGAGGATTCCTAAGTGTGTGTTCTCTTATAAGTCGTAAGGATCTTACAAGAGTGTTTTCTCCTTATAAGTCGAAAGGACTTACAAGGGCTATCCACTGTGTACACACATCCCTAGTCGCGGGTGGGACTTTGTTAGGGACATGTTTATTCGTGCCCGTGGATTGTATATAAGGGTCGATATCGAGACGCTTGTAGGGCAGCATTGGAGGTTGTGATGGCTTAAGAACAAGTTCAGATCCCTGTAGCTTAAGACTTTTGAATCCTATGAGCCGTGAGGGTCTCAAAGGAGGGTTCTCCTTACGAGTCGTGAGGATCTCGTAAGTGTGTTTCTCCTTAGGAATCATAGGGATCCCTAAGTGTGTTTCTCCCTTATGAGTCGTAAGGATCTCACGCAGGTGGTTTCTCCTTACAAAGTCGAGGGGACCTTGCAAGTGTCTTTTAACGAGGTTGCGCCCTTTCGGGTTTTCACAAAAACTCGCCGGTAGCCCTGCTGTTTTTACTCACGGAGCCCTTTCGGGTTTTCATCCGTGCCCATTTTGCTTATGGACATACCGTTTTCTCTTTTTTTTTTTCATTTTTTTATTATTTTTTTTGTGTCAGCCTTGGGATGCTGCGGTCCATAGTAGTTTATCGACGTCTCGGTCAACAGCCAGTTTTAGGACATAGTGGTCCATTGTTAGTTTAAGGACGTTTTGGTCCGTCGCCGGTTTTAGGACATAGTGGTCCATTGTTAGTTTAAGGACGTTTCGGTCCGTCGCCAATTTTAGGACATAGTGGTCCATTGTTAGTTTAAGGACGTTTCGGTCCGTCGCATGTTTTAGGACATAGTGGTCCATCATTAGTTTAAGGACGTTTCGGTCCAAGAAAAGGAAGCCAGCTACTACTTATAGAGTTTGGGAATAGGAAGATAGCGAGCGGACATAGGCGTCTTTATCCATCGTTAAGCTAGGCCGTGACTCGTCAGGCGTAGTATTTTTTTAGGAAGCGGCCGTTTATTGGCCTAAAAAGTCTTTCACCATGCATGTCCATGAGTAGATAGACTCCACCCTGATAAACTTTGTCTATGATATACGGGCCTTCATAGTTCGGCTCGAATTTCCCCCGCTTGGCGCGATTGGGGATCATAGGTCTTTTGACCACTAGTACGAGTTTGCCTTGGCGGAATGTTCTCGGTCTAGTCAATCTTTCATATGGGCGCGTGATCTTTGCTTTGTAAGCCTCCAGATTTTGTTGCGCCATGAGCCGGGTTTCATCAAGGGCGTCGAGCTCCTCAAGCCGAAGGTGAGCATTTTCTTCGTCTGTTAGCCCGTAGTGAACGACCACTCGTAGAGAGGGTAACTCTATTTCGAGGGGGAGTACCGCTTCTGTGCCGAATATCAATGCATACGACGTTGTGTTCATGGCTGTTTTGAACGTAGTTCGATACGCCCAGAGAGCCTCATGCAGTCTCTTATGCCAGTCCTTCTTATTTTAAGACACCGTCTTTTTCACGATCTTCGTCAAGATTTTGTTAAAAGCCTCAGCTAGACCGTTAGCTCGGGAATTATAGACCGAAGAGTATCTCCAATCTATGTTATGCTGTTGTGCGAAGCGGCTAATCTTGTGGCTTCTGTAGGCTGGCCCGTTATCGGAGATAATCCGTCGCGGAGTGCCAAACCGATAAATGACGTATGTCTTGAAGAAATAGAGGATATTCTCCATCTTCACCTCTCTCAGCGGTACTGCTTCTGCCCATTTGGAGAAGTAATCAGTTGTTGCCAAAATGAACCGATGTCCTTGGGACGATGTCGGTTTGATGGGCCCGATTATATCGGTTCCCCACATTTCGAATGGCTAGCCAGCCACCGTTGGATGTAGTGGATTGGGATGCTGATGGATAAAATCCCCGTGAACCTGGCACAAGTGGCACTGCTTCGCGTATTCAAGGCAGTCCTGGATCATCGTGGGCCAATAGTAGCCCATCCTTTTGATTTTTAGTTTCATCTTCGGCCCGGCTTGATGAGAGCCACAGGGTCCGTCGTGAGTTTCTTGAACGACTCTCCTTGCCTCTTCAGGTCCCAGGCATCTTAGCCATAGAGAATCAAATGATCTTTTATACAGAGTATCATTGATGAAGGCAAAAGATAGAGCTCGTTTCATGAGCTGATGTCTCGAAGACGTATCTTCAGGTGTTCGACGGGATTTGAAGTAGTCTATAAAAACTTCCCTCCAATCCATAGCCTTTTCCTGGTCTTTTATTTGCAGGGCCGTTTGCTCGGTCGCTCTCTTTTCTTCGGACGACTCCGGAGATATTTCTGCCGGTGCAAGAACCCGACGACTTTGTACAACGATCCTCACGTCATCGAGGTTTTCGTCGGCCAGTTCTTTAGCGAGCTTGGCTAATGCATCTGCCTTGCTATTTTCCGCACGCGGTATGCTCTCCAGGGCATAGGCAGGGATTTGAGTCAACAGTTGCTGTACTCTCTCGCCGTATTTCACTAACTCTGGCTTGCATGTTTGATAGTCGCCATTTACTTGACTAACGACTAGTTGGGAGTCTCCGTATATGAGGAGATTCTCAATCCCCATGTCGATGAAGATCTTAAGACCTGCTATCAAAGCTTCATATTCGGCTTCATTATTCGTCCTCAGCTCTGTTAAGGAGAAGGCGAAGCGCATTATCCCTCCTTGCGGAGTCACGAAGATGAGGCCTACCCTGGATTTGATTATGGGGATACTTTGTTTGCGCTTCTTCATGGAAGATGCTCCATCGAAGTAGAGTTCCCACCGGGTATCATTCTCTCTTCTCTCCTCGTCGATCGTGTCGAACGCGTACTCGTCGGGCAGTTCACAGTTCAAAGGAGAATCGGCAGGTATTGGATGCTCAGCAAGGAAGTCGGCGATGGCCTAGCCTTTCACTGCCTTGAGAGGACGATAAGTTATCGAGAACTCCATTAAGAGCATGGCCCATTTAGCGAGCCGTCCCGTTAATATGGCCTTCGACATCAAATATTTGAGAGGATCTACTTTCGATATGAGATGGACCTCATATGCCAACGCATAGTGTCTGAGCTTCGTTATCGTGAAGATCAACGCTAGACAGTGTTTTTCGATGGGAGAGTACTTGCTTTCTGCCCCCAGGAGAACTCGACTCAAATAGTAGAGGGCTCTCTCTTTCCCTTGGTCGTTCTCTTGTTCCCACAGCGCGCTTAAGGAACCTTCGAGGGCTGTTGTATACAGGATGAGGGGTTTTCCTTTAACGGGAGCGGCCAGTACTGGCGGATTCTGCAAGTATTGCTTGATTTCATCCAGTGCGCTTTGGCATTTGCGATCCCAGACGAGCGGGGTTCCTTTCTTCATTAGGTGACTGTAAGGATGGCACTTGACGGAGAGATTGGCTATAAATCGCCGGATATACGCGAGCTTCCCTTGGAGAGACCGCAGTTGCTTGAGAGTTCTTGGCGGAGGCATTTCCATGATCGCCTTGATCTTCGACGGGTCTATTTCGATGCCTCGGTGTCGGACGATGAATCCCAGGAACTTGCTTGAGTACACTCCGAATGCGCATTTGAGAAGATTCATCTTCAAGTTGTATTTCTGAAAACGTTGGAACACTATTTTTAGATGCTCCCAATGCTCTTCATGCGATTTGCTTTTTACCATGAGGTCGTAGATATAACATTCGACAATTTCGTGTATAAGGTCATCAAAGATCTTCTTCATGGCCCTCTGATAGGTAGCGCCGGCGTTCTTCAGACCGAAAGGCATCACCTTGTAGCAGAATATGCCCAAAGGAGTCCGGAAAGCGGTATGCTTCTGGTCTTCGGGATGCATCTTTATCTGATTGTATCATGATGAGCCATCCATGAAGGAGAAAACTTCGTGAGTGGACATATTATCGATCATCAGCTCAGTGACTGGTACTGGGAAGTCGTCCTTCGGGCAGGCTTTATTGAGATCCCGAAAGTCCACACATATGCGCACTGTTCCATTTTTCTTCATCACTGTGACGATGTTGGCGATCCAGTCAGGATACTGAACTTCCTGGATGAAGCCGGAGTCGATTAGCTTCTTGACCCCGGCGTTGATGCTCATCTCAAGCTCGAGTCGCATTCTTCTCGGTGCTTGTTTGATCGGCTTGACGTCCGGGGATATTGCTAATTTGTGGACAGCAATCTCTGGATCTAATCCTGGCATCTCAGAATAGTTCCATGCGAAGCAATCTTTATGCTGCATGAGCACGTTCTTTAGCGTAGCCACCATTTCTTCAGATAACAGTTCACTGACGAACGTTGGTCGTGGATCGTTTGTCGTTCCCAAGTCGATTTTTCTGAGATCATCTGCAGTAGTATGTATCCCATCTTCCAGCTCTTTTGGCGCCGGTGGAAACTCGGAGATCACTTCGTCATCATCGTTTGCGAAGCACCAGGGGAGATCAGCTGTGTCTTCGCATATTCTTTCTCCTGACATCGTTATTATGTGACAGGTGCGAGATCGCTTCCAAGACCGATATTGGTTTGGTTCTACTCTCCCTGCATACGTGGTTTTCGGTTCATGCTTCTACGGCGGGATTACCCTCCAACTGCTGGATAGAGCGAACCTGCCGAGTTGATATTGGTCTTCGACCCAGTTCTTGAAGGTGAAGCAGTCTTCGAGAGAATGTCCTATTGCTCGATGATAGGAACAATAGCCTGGGTGAGAGGCCCCGTCTGCTTGCTCGGGGTGCTTGGACTCCGGGAGTGTCATCATCTGGTGTTTCATGATAAGATCGAATATTTTCTTTGTCTTGTCTTGAGGAAAAGAATATTCTCGACCCATCTTCTTTATAAGAGACGAATCTTGGTTGCTCGATTCTCGATCGCGTGGCTTCTTGGACCCGCTTTGTCGCTGTCGAACGCTTTTTCCATTCTTTGGTTTATTTTTGGCCCTGTGCTGGGTCTTCTTTGTGACGGGTTGGCGACGAAGGGCATCATCATTCTCCACGGCCTGTTGGAGGAGGCACTGCGTTCTGGCTTTCTCGTAGATGGCCATTTTGCAATTATGATCGTCTCGAACCTTTTGACCCGCTTCCCTTATAAGTTTGTCCATTTGTACTTCAAACGACGGGCTTGGTATTTTCACGACGGGAGTTCATTTTAGTTCAGGGTTAGCATCTTCCCACAGAGCATCTCCTTCTTCATCGAAGTCATGTATGACGTAGCAGCCGCGGAATCGCTCCTGTTTCTTGGATTGAACATACCCAAGCCCGATCGTTTGCATTCTCCCGTTGGGAAGCTTTCGTTGAGTTCCGGGGACATCCCAGATCCTGTTGTAGAACTGAGCTTGTCGAGCAGTCTGCTTAAGGGGTACGCCTTGGCTTCTCAAGAGCCTCCTCAATCCTTCTGTGTAGTATCTGGGCAGTCGGATGGGCTAAAGTCTGTCAAGTATCGAGTCAGCACCATGCCGGACTTCTTTCTCCACTTTGGTTTCCGTGGATCGGTAGAATAGGATCGCCTTTTCACCTCTTCGCCTGGGGGGGATGTAGAATGTCTGCAGTTCTTGCATACTATAGGTATCAAGCGCATCAAGCTCTTTGTAATGCTCTTGCGGAACCATGGCAATTTGCAAACTCCGTTCATCGCTAGCGAAGGCTTGTATTGATTGCCGAACGGAAAATACAGCATTGACCTCATCTTCCGAGTCACTGCTAAAGTTCAACATAGGGATGGACGGTCCCAGCTTGTTGCATTGGGGCGGCCCCGAATAAAACCGGAATAGTGGTGATAGCTTTGTTCTTATCCTCAGATTTGTGACAACTTTCTGTGTCTTCAAAATCCGGCAGGAAGTATTTGGCATCCTCATATTTGCGGACTTCGTTCACGGAGAATGGGTTGAGTTTCCCTGTCACAGTGTACTCGAGACCATCTTTGAAGCACTTCATACACTGATATTGTGTAGAAGGGATAATGTTGTACTCGTGTAACCAGGGTCGGCCGAGCAAAACATTATAACATGTCTTAGAGTCAATGACATGAAACATGATGTCCGTGACAAGCAGCCCAAAGCGTAACGTCAATATTACAGACCCGAGCGTCCGTGATGACTGGGAGTCAAACCCGGAGATGGTGATTTTATCGCGAGCAAGGTGCTGAACGCTCATGCAGATTTCCTTCAACACTCTTACGTTGAGGAGGTTGACGGAGGAAATATTGTCGACCAGGATTTTGCCTATCTTGATATCATGACAGTAGACGAAGATATAAAGGGGACGGTTATGCTCGCACGTCCCGAGGAGGAGATCTTCATTGCCGAAAGCGATATCGGCCGTGTGTACTTCTCCCAGCCGTCCTTCATTTTTTCTTCGGCGAGGAAAGCTTGGAACTGTTCGGGCTCTTGTAATGCCCTGATCAGAGAATCTATCACCTCCTTAGATAGCAGAAGGGTGTCGGGAATGCTGAGCTGCGAGGGTATCTTCCTCAGGTGTGCTAGAACGTTGTAGTCTATATTGTTTTTCTTTGGCGGGTCCTTAGCTGTCAGCTCTTCGACGACTTGATCATCGAGGGCGATACCTTCAGGGACCTTTTCTTTCCCCTTATCCTTTTTATTCGATCCCTTGTTTGCAGGTCCGAGATTCTTTTCAGGTAATGTGCGGTTGCGCAGCTTAATGTTCTCGCAACTCTTCGATTCTTCCTCTTTTCCCGAGGTGGATTCTTTGAATAGAGGGCCAAGAGCTATTTCTTCCTCAGAATCGCTCCCAAAGGTGAGAACTTGCGATCCCCCAGTGTCGACCATATGACAGTTGCCGGTAGTTCTTTTACGCTCCTCGGTCGTATTTCTTTGCTCCCGACGAGTTTTGCGTTTCATTCGCTTGTAATGTTGTCGGTGAGCAACATATCCCTGCCACCAGCTTTTAAAAGTGTTGCACTCTTCGGTGGGGTGCGCAATCTTTCGATGATATAAGCAGTAGCGAGGATGTATATTCTCTTCATCAGGAGTGTTCCCTTCAGAAGGTGGCAGCTTCATTCCCATCGATATGGCTTTGGCGAACCTTTTCCTCATTTTGAACCTGCTTTCATTTACGGTGGATGTACTTTGATCTGGTGAAAGTGTTTCGACCCTTTCGTCCAGTCGCCGACGTTTGGCCTTTTCAAATATGGCCATCTCATGCTCTCGATCAGGTTTGCTTTTAAGAAGAGCTTCGTTCAGGAACGCATCGATCATTTCATCCGATGGTCTTAGAAGTTCCGGCTCAGGATCTGCCCCCGATTTCTCTGTGTCAGGAGCTTCTTCACCGTTTATTGACGAGTGGGAGATCACATGACAACTTGCCACGTAATTCTCAAACTCGTCCGACGAGTCTTCTCGATTATAATCATCTCCGTCCTCAAGGACGTGGCTGAGAAATTCTTGGAGTGTGATTAGGGTCCGCGCCTTCTGATTATATTCTTCCAGCGCGTCGATATACTTTTGCAGGTCCGTGCGCTTGTCACCAGGATTCACGGGCTTCTTGGCTTTCTTCTTCTTCTTCGAAGACTTTGACGGCTGGGTGTGAGCGCTTTGGCTATCACCACCAATCTTTGGAGTTGGGCGCGGTTTCAGCATTCCCTCGATGATCTCGGGTTCCAGTGGTTTTTTCCACCTGATCGCCGGGCATGTTTGGAGATCCTTCAGCATTCTTTTCATCTTGGCTGAAAGAACGACCTCCCATGGAGCTTCTTCTACAAAAGAGCATGATGCCCCCGGTGTGTCCGTCCTTTTAAGAGCATGCGGTTGAGGCGGGCTTACATTCCACTACTCGGACAGTGCGAATTTGCCCTGTTGATACTGGTCCTCAATTCAGCCCTTGAAGATGAAGTAATCTTCAATTGGATGGCCTATCGCTTGGTGATAGGGGCAATAATTAGGATTATTAGCCTCACCGGGTTGCAATAGGCGTTTTGGATTCGACAGGTTGATGAGCCTGTTGCGCACCGATAGTTCGAACAATCTCCTTATTTTGTCCCGGGGAAACGAATAAGGGCGCTTTATTTTCTCATTATAGAATTTCCGTATCTCGTCTAGGCGATCAGTTAGTTTTGGGCCACTAGGCTGCTTTTGAGCATTTGCGACAAAGGTCGCTTTCCATTTGCCCTTTTCATTCCGTGGCTCCGGCTTTGAAGGAGACGGTCTATGACACATATGGTCCATTTGGGCCAGTTTTTCAATCAAGGCCTGGAACGTGGTCGGCTTGAAGAACATCATAAATTGGGAAATAGTCGCTTGAGGGTCAAGAGTGCCTACGAATATGCCCACCGCCGGCGCTTCTTCGATGCGCTGCTCACATTTCGACCACAAATTCCGCTATCGTATTGCGTATTGCACCCACGTTTCACCTGGCTTTACCCTGGCGTTAATCAATGCTGTGATCGGGGTGCGCTCGCTAGCGCTTGCAAACCTCTGTGTAAACAGCAGCTCCATCTCCGCAAATGTCTTGACAGAGTCGTTCGGGAGTTCAGAGTACCATTCGAACGCTGTCTCCGACAAGCTGCCGACAAACTGGCGGAGCAGAAGTTTATCATCACCGCCGGTGTTGCCGCACAAGGCTCTGAATTGACCGACATGCTGATGCGGATTCCCCATCCCTTTATATACATGGAATTTAGGGATCGTATATCCCGGCGGGTACCTTATTTGGTCATACCAGCCTGGATAGGGAAGTCCAGTCTTAACGATCTGCCCGGCCACATCATTCGCCTGGTGAACTCGTATTTGCTGAGCAATGTAATCATCCAGAGCGGCCTTGGAGATGGTCTCCTCCTTGGTTGCTGAAAGAGCCGGAGGAGGGTTCGACGTCTCTCCTCTGTCATCTTCAATGATAATCGGGGGGTCTTCAGCTGGAGGTTCCGGCTGTAACATCATCCCGGCCATGTCTTGGAACAAAAGAGCCATTCGTTTTACGTTGGCTGCCTGCTCCGCAGCCTCTTTTTCTTTCCTCTCGAGCATTCTTGGGAGGAATTCAGCACCAGTTTCTTGTTCTTGACGCTGCTATGAGGTCTCTGGATTCTCTTTCGGCCTAGTGAGTGCGGCCATTGCAGTCAGCATCTCCTAAAGTGTTTGCTGTTGTTGCTCCTGAGCCTTTGTTATCGATCGAGTAAGTGACCGATGACCCGTAGAAGCACGACTTTCCTCTTTTCCGGAAGCCATATAAACGGTATGTGTCACCATGCCCCCAGACTTAGGGCGTTTAGACTCAGCATCCTTGCGGTTCGCCGCGGTCATAAGGGCTTTCTCCGGCCTTCTTCTCTTGTGAGCGGTTGAAGTTGAGGGAGCGGTTGCAGCGGGCACCCAGACGGATGACATCTTTTGTGGTACCACGGGATGGCTCTTTTCTTGCTAAGCTTTAAGCTTCTTTGGCCGGCGAGAGTAGTCCTGGTCAATCACCGATTCCTGGACCTGTTGCCAGACTTTATAAATTTTGGAGGAAAGCCGTTGAGGGGGCTTCTCCGATTTCTTTTCTGTAGCATTCTCCACAGGTGGAGGAGATCTTTTCGGCACGGCAGTTGGAGAGTTTTTGCGCACCCTCCTTAGCGGTTCAAAGCTGTTCCCAGTTGGAACAGCAACATCGATTTCCGTCGTTGGAGCCGGCGGAGTCAGTCCGGAAGGAGAGTTGCCCCCAGCCTTCCTTACTCGACGCCAGTAACGATGGAGAGCATGTCGCGCAGATGGAGTTGGTTCAGCTATAAGGGTGACTTCTTCATGCCCTCTGTTTTGGCTGAGGGTTGTTGTTGGTGCCGGCCTATTGAAAACTGATGTCCGTTGAGAAGCAATGTCCAATTTGTCAAAGACAGACCTCTGGGCAGGGAAAGCAGCTTTGAGGACTTCGCCTGGAGTGGGAGCCGGAACAGTCAGTCTAGTGAAGACCGACCCTTTGGCAGGAGAAGCCGCTTTGACGACTTCAGAATCAGGAATAACTATCCTTTTCGGGATAACCCCTTCTGGTATTGCGGGCTTCTTCATGGGCCCGTTGGAGCTTTGGCCCAGTCTGTTAAAAACTGAGACAGTGGAGTTGGGCGACCCGTTGAGAGGGGCCGCGGTAGTGGTAATTCGATCAAAGACCGACTTCTTTGGGGCTTCTTGTGACAACAGAGGGGCATTGAAGCTCACCGGTGGGATCATAGTCCCAAAGAACAGCTCAGTGGTGGCATGAGTTACTTGCTCCACTGGCATCTTGAAAAGGGAGGCCGCTTGGGGCCCGTAAGTTACACCTCCAGATGAGGCAGAACGGGAGTTGCAGTTGCAGCTGGAACAGTTAGAGTCCATTGCTGTTCTTTTTTCTGCACGAGAGCAAAACCAAATCTTAGTACCTCGAACCCAAGGGCAACCATATTAAACCACGATTCGTTTGCGAAACACGACATACGAAGTGTGGAGTGGAAAGAGGAAAAGTTCCCACCGGGCGTGCCAGAATCTGTTCCCCGCCGAAACACGAAAACGCGACCGCGTAGGTCCGTCTTGCCTGAATTTCGGGGCAGATGCTAATTTGTGCTATCTGTCCACCTCTCCGAAGATGCCAAGTTGATTTATGACACCGTGTATCGAAGGTTTAAATGGATGCGGCCAATGTAGCAGACTTCTTCAGATTCCCCCTCATTTAAGGGGGTTTTGATTGTGGCGACGCTCTTCCCTGCAGGCACAAGCCCCTGCAGTTAATTACGCTACCGCATCGCGGTAACCACTTTCTCCTTCTCCAGATGGTCACTTCATGTCGTGGGTGTTTGTTTTGTTTTTGGTTGCCCGTGGATTGTATACGGAGACTAATTTATGTTGTCGCCCGTAGGGCGTGGATTAGTCCAAATCTGTATCTTCTTAGATTTGGGTTTGGGGTTGGGTTTAAGGATACGTTAGTCTCATTTGAGACTAAGATCAACTTAAACGTTTATTAAGGATACGTTAGTCTAATTTTGGACTAAGATCAACTCAACGGGATCATTTAGATCCAACAGGAGAGCATTTGGGCTCTATTGATTAGTTTAGGGATATTGCGGTCCATAATTAGTTTAAGGACATTACGGTCCAAGGTTAAGGACATCATAGTCCATGGGTTTAAGGACCCCACAGTCCAAGGTTAAGGACATCATAGTCTATGGGTTTTAAAGGACCCCACAGTCCGAGATTAAGGACATCATAGTCCTTGGGTTTTAAAGGACCCCACAGTCCGAGGTTAGGGACAGCATAGTCCATGGGTTTAAGGACCCCACAATCCAGTTTAAAGACGTCATAGTCTACGGAATGTATGGTTGTCGGGACCCGTCACCTCTCTGAAGACGTTGAAGGATTACAACGACAAATATCAGAGGAGTAAAGAGATGTACCCTCGAACCAATTTGAGTTGGTTGAAAGATCTGTAGTCTAATTTGGGGCTAAGATCTGTTAAAATGTTTATGAGCAGATAGGCTCAATTAATATGAGTTGAGGACTTATGGCCAATCTTGGGCTAAGTCCAATCAGGTTAAAATGTTTAACATTTTATTTTGGGCCGTTAAGCCTTTATTTGGGCTTGGCCCTGACAGTGTTTTTATCTTTACTGAATGCTGAGCATTCCTCATAGCCTTGGGCTTACTAAAGAACAATTTATATTCTATCAGCGCGACACGTGGCGCGCTTGGCACTTTGCGCCAGTCAAAGAGCGCAGTGCACTTCTGCCGAGTAGCACACACGTGAGGGACGCGTGTCGCGCTTGGCGCTAAGCGCCAGATGACGGGCGCATTGTGCCAGTTTATGAGCGCATCGCGCTAGTAGTTTAGTGGCACACACATAATTGACACGTGGTGCGTCTGGCGCCGAGCGCCAGCCCATGAGCGCAGTACGCTATTTCAAGAGCGCAAAGCGCATCTGATAAGTGGCACATACATGAGGGACATGTGTCGCGCTTGGCGCTGAGCGCCAGTCTAAGAGCGCACAAGCGCGGTTCAAGAGCGCAAAGCTCAGTTCAAGAGCGCAAAGCGCATATGATTAATTTTGTGATCTAAAAAGAGACTTTGTCTCAAGATTCTAAGAACAAAAGTTCTTCAAAAGGCATTGCCTTTATGGATCTATGATCTGTGATAAAGAAGTAAATTCTTCTTTTATTTTATAATGAGATCTTTTGATCTCTTTATGAAAGACTTTTTTTCTTTGTAGATCTATGATCTTTTAAAGAAGTGAATCCTTCTTTTTAGTTATGAGATGATTTCAACTCTATGTTCATCACCATTCTTTTTTTTTTTACCTTGAAGAAAGTTTTCTTCTTCTGAGAGAGCTTGCTCTTTTTATTTGAATTTCTCAAAGTTTTTTTAAGGTGGTTTCTCTCTATTTCTGTCTCAGAGTTGAAGTCTTGAGGCCTTTATATAGGGCAAGCTGATCAGTTCAATCAGTTAAGGAGATCTTTTCTCCAATTGATTTGGGGAATTTCCCAACGTTGGATCTTTGATCCAAGGGCTTCTGATTTACAGAAGGCAATCTTCTTGTTTTTAACAAAGATTGGGAAATCTTCTAAGCATAATTTATTCTATATTTTTGGTAATTTTTAATCACCATTGGATCATTGATCCAACGGTGCTCTGATTTACAGAGCACAATCTTGTTATCTGGAAAGATTTTGAGAAATCTTTCTTCAACAGAATTTAATTCTGATTAATTAATGATTTATCATTATTATTAGATCTTTGATCTAACGGTGGGTAGCTTTTAGTTTCAGCGCTAGCGCACCCGTGCTTTGCACGTGGTGCGCTGCTTAGAGTGCAACGCACTTAGCGCTAGCGCACCCGTACTTTGCACATGGTGCGCTGCTCAGAGCGCAGCGCACTTTGCGCTAGCGCGTCCGTGTCTTGCACGTGGTGCGCTGCTTAGAGCGCAGCGCACCTAGCGCTGCATAGAGCGCAGCGCACCTAGCGCTGCATCTAAAGCGTTGCTCCATTTCAAAATTTGAATTTTGAACAGAGCTTTGCTCTGATTGAGGGAAACAAACATTTCTTTACAATACAGCTGAAAAGTAAATACAATAATAAAAGCAATGCCTAAACAATGGCTTGAACATGAAAGTAAAGTATATACAAGAGTCTAGAGCTCGGGGTCCTCGCTGAACTGAAAGAAAAGTGAGTACAAGTGAAGCCTAGTGGTCGTGCTGCTCAGTGGTCTGCTCCAATTGCTCCTGGCTGGTCTCGAACTCCTCAGAGTCGGGTCCTCCTGACAACATTCCAATGAATGAAGAGAAATGGGGATGTCGCCAATGAACAATCACTCAGTAAGTCCCAAAGAGAGAGAGAGAGAAATAGAATAGACAGTTAAGAGGATGTAACCGATATAATATTTGGTTGTTATGCTAACACGGTTGTTTGTAGCTTGGTACAGAATATATCAGTGTATACGAGAGGGGTTCAACTTACACCGTGGACTATGGTAACCAATAGTACAAGGCTCCGTCGATAAAACCATGGAACAACGGCAATGGATGTATAGTTACGTCTTTTAATGACCATCTCGTGCCACTTTTAACACATTCCGTACCAGTCTACCCCTTTAAAACCCCGTAATGTATTTTGTATTGATGTGTATTATTTTGTTTAATATATGTAGGACTTGCCGAAACTATGATATCGGTAGTTCATGTAAATGGAAAGAATATAGACGGATAGTCATGTAGACCAGTCATATATATATCCATGGTTCGGTCAAATCATGTTCATATTGATATAGATTGAATTATGGTATAAATGGATTCATATTGAATTGGAGTTATACTTGAATTGTATTCAAGGATAGATCGATCGATTGATTTCAGATTAGACTAAAACTCTGTCTGAGTCAGACACTTTAAAACGAATTGAAGTTCTGAATTAGTTTTGGAGTTATCGGTAACTGCTGCACATGGACGGCAGGATTTGTGTCTTCTTCCAGGACGATTACGTTTGTCTACCTTAGATAGGCAGGCACCCATATTCTCAGGCTCTTTGAGGCTCAAGAGAACCGGTCCCGCTTAAAACTATATTTACTAGGATCCTTATTGTAAATTAGTATAACTTGAGGGAGTTTTATGAAAAATAGTTTTGATATATTTTCAAAATACACCCCGAGTATTTAATTATCGTCTTTAGGGTTTTCATATATGTAACATTTAAGAGTGATGAGATAGTCTAGTGGATATAAACCTATCTTTGAATAGTATATGGTATTTTCTTGTAATTTAATTTGTATTGAATGTGATGGTATTTTCATGATCTTTTGTGATTCTTTTCTTTTGATTAGAAAACATAGAAAATATATTATATTTAAAATAGATATTTTGATAATATTTATATATATATATATATATAATTATAAAAAATAGAATTTATTTATTAAATAGAAATCATGTTTTCTTAAAAATTGTAATAAGAATTCCATCGAGATCGAATGCTCCGTGAGAAGGTCTACATCTTGCTCTACTAGTCTTAAGGACGTGCGATAACCCGCACCATCCCGATTGGGTTCCCTAAAATGGGTAGAGGCTTATTTGCAAGGAATTAATTAAAACAATTTAAGGAATACGGGTTTTGATTGTTTAAGGTATTTTAATGTAAATTGTGTTTTGTCCCACAAAAATTATTACAAAATCCATCATGCTATGTCAAGATGAGTGTTGTGATGAGGTAGGTAATTACCTCGTGCAATTTCTAAAGGTAAAATGAGCAAAACGATAAAATAATGTCGTATGTAAACTTGATGGTATTTTACCGTAAAAATGAAATAAAAGTTGCAATACATATTATTTTGATTTGAAACTTGTTGTAAATGTTGTTTTATGTTTATTAAACAAGATAAAGAGATGGTTATTATGTGGTTTAGAAAAATTGAGTTTTTAAAGAAATTAGAATCGGAAGTCGGATTAACTCCGCTTCCGACGAGTTTTGAGAAGAGAAGTCTTTTTAATAGAAAGAGAGGAGGGGAGAGGGGACTTACTGATTGATTATAGAGGGTGGGGAGGTAGAGAAAGATTTCGAAGACGTCATGGAGTCGCGTCGTCGCCGGATTTGTCCCGAAATATCGCCGGAACTTTGACCTTGGCTAACTCCACTTGTACAACTTTTGGACCTGGAAAATTTAGAGAGTTTTGGCAAAAGAATTCTGTATGAGGAAGGCTATGGTGTAGTGTGGTATTTATATGAGAAACTAGGGTTTAGGTTATTGAAATGATAATTAAAAATGCATTAAAATTTGGGTTTAAGGCTCATTTTAATTCTCTGGAAATGTGCAGGGAAATCAAACAGCACTGGGGTTAAGGGGGGAGGCCAAGAGACTAGGGTTTAAAAATTGGAGTATTTAAGATGGGGGGACCGGCGGCGCTGGCCCCAGAGAGAATCTCGCCGGTCCATTTTGGGGTGAGGAGCTCTGGATCTTTGACACGTATCCTAGGCTGTATAAATACTATTTTGCACATGTTTGTTTTCAGTGTGACTTTTCATTTTACGTGTAGTGCACGTGCAAACCTTTGAGCTTCTAAAAGTTTAAAAGAAAAATCAATAAAAATAATATGTGGCTGTGGGAATTTGAATATGTCACAGCAGTGCAAGGCTTTACCAATGAGCTATAGGTGCTTTCTTGCTGTTCTTAAGCAAATTAATTTTATAACTTGTGCTCAGGCTAAGGTATTCCTTTCTGTACTTTACAAAAAAAATTATACAGAAGTTTTAGGGTTGTTACATTCTACCCTCCGTATAAAAATTTCGTCCTCGAAATTTATAAAAGGAAAGTGTAACAGATTCAAGAAAAGTTTGATGACAGTGGTGGTGAAAGAAATACTGGTAGTGCATGAAAAGTAATGAGATGATGCAAGGGTTTGGAAAGATTGAAGGGAATTACCAGTGTTACCTTGGTCGATAGTCTTGGCTTCTACGGTCACTAATGTGAAAGCCCGACGCTGGGATACATTCCTCCTAGCTGGAGGCACATTCCTCTGTCCTTGGGGCATGTTTCTCTGCCCTCGAGACATGTTCCTCATTGTCTGATGGAATTGGCGAGAAGGTTGTGTAGGAGGTCCACGTGGAGGTGGAGCTGGGAAAGCAAGACGAGGTGCAGGAGCTTGGATAGCTGGCCGCTGCGGATAAGTGTTGTGAGTTGGAACTGGGTTGCATTTATAAGAACATATTCCAATTCCATGAGTGGATGCGCCACGAACTAAGCACATGCCTTTTGCGCGTCTACAGTCCTTCCACAGTTGTCCATCCCTCTTGCAGTAGAAACAAAAATCTGGACTTGGCCGGTTATTTGTTACTTCCGGTCGCCTGGGTTCAAAAGTTGTTATTGAAGAGGTTTCTCCTGCCATCTGGGTGGCAGGGCGCTTCACACCGGCAGATTGAGGTCTGCTCTTCTTCTTCACTATTTCCTCGTATCAACAGGCAGCTTTCAGAGCTAGGTCATGGGTTGGAAAATCCCCTTTAGCTAAGGCAGCTTGGATCTCTGGATCAAACTCTTGCTGAAATCTTCTAGCTTTAATCTCAGCCTTCGGTATCAAGTGTGCCGCGAATCTGTTATGGTCTTGTGTTAGCTGTGTAGTATGTGATATTTGAAAATCGAATATTGAGACATATCTTACCTACTGAGCATGGTAAACTCAGCATCATACTCATCCACAGATTTGGTCCACATCGAACTTTGTTGCAGGTGGATGAATTGCTGCTCCATGTCAAATCGGGCAGTCTCGGGGAAATATTTCGCGTCGAACATGTCGTGAAATTTTTTCCATTCGATAGGCTGGGCAAGACGGCTTTCTTCCGCCTTCCACCATACTCGGGCATTGTCGGTGAGTTGCAGCTTTGCAACCCATACCCAAGCGATCTCTGGCACTTGTGCTGCTGCCAGATCGTCTTCAATACTCTGAGCCTATTCTTCAGCATCCAAAGGGCTCTCTTTTCCAGAAAATTGCTTCAGGTGCAATGCTCGGAATTGCTTCACTCCGGGTGCTTCCGCTTCTGGGCGGTTCAATAAGATAGCAGTCTGCTACTGTTGTCCTTCCAGAAGGCTTCGAATTGCCTCAAGCAATACCATTTACTCTTTGATCGGAGCCGCAACGGTAGGCGTAAGTGGAAGAGGTGGTGGTGTGTTGTTGAAGTTTATGCTGGTAATGTTTGGAGAATGCATAACCTTGAAAGAAAAATAGGGTTAGGATAGATTCAAAGAATATGAAATTGCAAGATTCAAGGAATATGAAATGTAAATAATGTTTTTAGTTGCTGATTCTTGTCTTATATTGCTTAGGATTTCATACAGAATTGACCTGCATGTCCATGCAGAACTGACTTGCATGGTAGGGTTCCATGTAGAACTAACCTGCATGAGTCGCCAACAAAACCCGTCACGCCCCGCTTCCCGGTGTACGGTAAGGAGACGTGACTGGGCCCGCTATGTATTTACTCGGAAATAAACACGCTAAGCGTAACTAAGCAATATAATATAAATATACACAAGAAGACATGAAATGTAAATGAACAGCAATTTTTATTTATTAAATGTTTCTTTACAATACAACTGAAAAGTAAATACAATGATGAAAGCAATGTCTAAACAATGTCATGAACATGAAAGTAAAGTATATACAAGAGTCAAGAGCTCGGGGTCCTCGCCGAACTGAAAGAAAAGTGAGTACAAGTGAAGCCTAGTGGTCGTGATGCTCAATGGTCTGCTTCAATTGCTCCTGGCCAGTCTCGAACTCCTCAGAGTCGGGTCCTCCTGACAACATTCCAAAGAAAGAAGAGAAATGGGAATGTCGTCGGCGAACAATCACTCGGTAAGTCCCAAAGAGAGATAGAAATAGAATAGACAGTTAAGAGGATGTAACCGATATAATATTTGATTGTTATGCTAACGCGGTTGTTTGTAGCTTGGTACAGAATATGCCAGTGTATACGAGAGGAGTCCAACTTATACCGTGGACTATGGTAACCCGTAGTACAAGGCTCCGTCGATAAAACCATGGAACAACGGCAATGGATGTATAGTTACGTCTTTTAATGACCATCTCGTGCCACTTTTAACACATTCCGTGCCAGTCTACCCCTTTAAAACCCCGTAATGTATTTTGTATTGATGTGTATTGTTTTGTTTAATAGATGTAGGACTTGCCGAAACCATGATATCAGTAGTTCATGTAAATGGAAAGGATATAGACGGATAGTCATGTAGACCAGTCAAATGTATATCCATGGTTCGATAAAATCATGTTCATGTTGATATAGATTGAATTATGGTATAAATGGATTCATGTTGAATTGCAGTTATACTTGAATTGTATTCAAGGATGGATCGATTGATTAATTTCAGATTAGACTGAAACTCTGTCTGAGTCAGACATTTTAAAACGAATTGAAGTCCTGAATTATTTTTGGAGTTATCGGTAACTGCTGCATATGGACGGCAGGATTTGTGTCTTTTTTCAAAATAATTACTGTATTGATAACACCGTTTTTAGTTTGTCTATCTTAGATAGGCAAGCACCTATATTCTCAGGCTCACTGAGGCTCAAGAGAACCGGTCCCGCTTAAACCTATATTTACTAGGGTCCTTATTGTAAATTAATATAACTTGATAGAGTTTTATGAAAAATAGTTTTGATATATTTTCAAAATACATCTCGAGTATTTAATTATCGTCTTTAGAGTTTTCATAGATGTAATTTTTAAGAGTGATGAGATAGTCTAGTGGATATAAATCTAACTTTGAATAGTATATGTTATTTTCTTGTAATTTGATTTGTATTGAATGTAATGGTATTTTCATGATGTTTTGTGATTCTTTTCTTTTGATTAGAAAACATGGAAAATATATTACATTTAAAATAGATATTTTGATAATATTTATATATATAATTATAAAAAATAGAATTTATTTATTAAATAGAAATCACGTTTTCTTAAAAATTGTAATAAGAATTCCATTGAGATCGAATGCTCCGTGAGGAGGTCTGAATCTTGCTCTACTAGTCCCAAGTACGTGCGATAACCCACAGCATCCCGATCGGGTTCCCCAAAATTGGTTGTAGAGGTTTATTTGTAAGGAATTAATTAAAATAATTTAAAGAATACGGGTTTTGATGTTTAAGGTATTTTAATGTAAATTGTGTTTTGTCCCACAAAAATTGTTACAAAAGTCATTGTACTATGTCAAGATGAGTGTTGTGATGAGGTAGGTTATTATCTCGTGCAATTTATAAAGGTAAAATGAGCAAAACGATAAAGTAATGTCGTATGTAAACTTGATGGTATTTTATCGTAAAAATAAAATAAAAGTTGCAATATATATTATTTTGAATTGAAACTTGTTGTAAATGTTTTTTATGTTTATTAAATAAGATATAAAGAGATGGTTTCTATATGGTTAAGAAAAATTGAGTTTTTAAAGAAATTCGAATCGGAAGTCGGATTAACTCCACTTCTGACGAGTTTTGAAAAGAGAAGTATTTTTAATAGAAAGAAAGGAGGGGAGAGGGGAATTACTAATTGATTATAGAGGGGGGAGGTAGAGGAATATTTCGAAGGCGTCGTGGAGTCGCGTCGTCGCTGGATTTGTCCCGAAATGTCGCCGAAACTTTGACCTTGGCTAACTCCACTTGTATAACTTTTGGACTTGGAAAATTTAGTGAGTTTTGGCAAAAGAATTCTGAATGAGGAGGGCAATGGTGTAGTGTGGTATTTATAGGAGAAAATAGGGTTTAGGGTATTTAAATGAGAATTAAAAATGCAATAAAATTTGGTTTTAAGGTTCATTTTAATTCTCTGGAAATGTGCAAGGAAATCAAACAGTATTGGGGTTAAGGGGGGAGGCCAAGAGACTGGAGTTAAAAAAATTGGAGTATTTGAGATGGGGGGACCGGCGGCGCTGGCCCTAGAGAGAATCTCGCCGGTCCATTTTGGTGAGGGGCTCTGGATCTTTGACACGTGTCCTAAGCTGTATAAATACTATTTTGCACATGTTTGTTTTCAGTGTGACTTTTCATTTTACGTGTAGTGCACTTGCAAACCTTTGAGCTTCTAAAAGTTTAAAAGAAAAATCAATAAAAATAATATGTGACTGAGGGGATTTGAACACAGGAGCCATGTCACCGCAGTGCAAGATTTTACCAATGAGCTACAAGTGCTTTCTTGCAGTTCTAAAGCAAATTAATTTTATAACTTGTGCTCAAGCTAATGTATTCCTTTTTGTACTTTACAAAAAAAAATGTACAGAAGTTTTAGGGTTGTTACACCCGGCGTTGAATAAGGCAGGCGAATCTTCTTTGAGAGAAGAAGAGCTCCTTGTTCGACTGCTACAGGTGGAAGAGAAGGCGGCCCTCCTCAACTTGAGATTGGTCATGGAGGGTCTGACGGTTGCAAAATTGAAGGAGTCCCATCGGCTCCTGACCGAATCTAACCGGGCTAGGGAAGGTCAACGGGATCTTCGATACCATGAAGAGGCAGAGAGACTCGTTCAAGAGGGATGCTCAGGCGTCTTGCGAGGTAGCGAAGCTTGTGGAGGGCAGAGCGGAAAGGGCCGTGGAGGAATATAAGATTTCCGACCAGTTCTACCTCGACCTCACCGACTCTGCGTCCGTCGGGTGGCACAACGCCCTCGATGCCGTTAAGGATGCCATGCCCAGGTTCGACGATCAGGAGCTTCATGCTAGGTATCCATAGCCGAGGAAGCGCCTCACGGGGGCGGTGCCGAGCCGAGCCGGCCGAAGAAGGCGAGGCGTAGGGCGGAAGCGCCGAGCCGGATGTTGCGATCGTAGCCCCAGACGGAGGCACCAATCAAGGGGAAGTGGCAGCCGAGAAGGCAGTTTGAGCTATCCCTACCTCGGTTACCAAATTTTGTAAGCCTCCGGGCATTTTGTAAGGCTGGAGAGCCCATAGTACCTTGTACACAATTTTGGGTATAAATAAAGTACTTTTAGCTCGCAAATATTTTTAACTAGCAAGTATTTTTATCTCACAAGTATTTTTAGCTCGTGGGTATTTTTATCTCGCCTCTGGAGTGCTTCTATTTTCCCAAGTGCAGATAGGTCGGTGTCCAACGGACGTCCAGCACATGCAAAGTCGAGTGTCGAGTGCTTGACGAGAGCGACGTAAGAGCTAGAAAAAGCCAAGCATAGGTAGACCGGCGTCTACCATCACCCGGAGTCGAGGTGACGATCGTGCGCCGCGTATAAATCGGACGAACGCCAAGTATAGGTAGGCCAGCGTCCCCCTCACCCCAGAGTCGAGGTGATGATAGATCGCCGCGTCTGAATTGGACGAATGCCAAGTATAGGTAGGTCGGCGTCCCCCTCACCCCGGATTCGAGGTGATGATAGATCACCGTGTCTGAATTGGACCTTGAAAGAGCCAAGCAGGAAGCTGCTCGGTCCCCGCGAGACGAGGGCTTAGGATCCGCAGAGTAGCCAGGCAGGAAGCTTCTTTCAGCAGATGAGCCGAGCAGGAAACTACTTAGCGGCCTCTTAGCGAGGGCTTTGGATCCGCAGAATGGCCGGGCAGGAAGCTGCCTTCAGTGGATGAGCCGAGCGGCCTCTTGGCGAGGGCTTTGGATCCATAGAATGGCTGGGCAGGAAGCTTCCTTCAGTGGAAACTACTCATCCGCATCTTGGCGAAGGCTTTGGATGAACAGGAAGCTGCCTTCAGCGGATGAGCCGAGCAGGAAACTACTCGGCCGCTTCTTGGCGAGGGCTTTGGATCCGCAGAGTGGCCGGGCAGGAAGCTGCCTTCAGCGGATGAGCCGAGCAAGAAACTACTCAGCCGCCTCTTAGCAAGGGCTTTGGATCCGCAGAGTGGCCGGGCAGGAAGCTACCTTCAGCGGATGAGCCGAGCAGGAAACTACTCGGCCGCCTCTTGACGAGAGCTTCCTAGATTTTATGTTTTTCCTGGGAATTGTCGTTCAACCTTCTTTTATCCATATGGGGGATTGGAAACTAGCAATCATGTGCCACGTGGCCGTGCCTCATCGGGAAAGTGCGACATCCCGTGATTTGCGTTATAGCGCGAGAAGATCTCGGCGTTGGAAATTTTTTGTTGAGGCTATACATCTCGAAGGTATGGTTTCACCTTCGAGTTCCCATGTTGAATTCTTCCTAGGTGCTACATTTCTTGAAGATGACAGGCCGTGTATACACCATCAGAGAGATCGTGTCCCGAGACGACGTGTATTTCTATGATCTTGACCGTTCTGAGGCGACGTATGAGGCTGTGATAGGTCGTTTGGAGGGGCACTGCGGGTGTCTAGTTCTCCGACGATCTCCTCTTCTGCAAGTGCTAATCTACACGATATGGAAGTCATCCCTGGGTCTTTATAATGTTCTGTCCCTGCATGCGATGGACGAGGCGTTTGATAAGATGCATACGGCACATAAGCTTGTCCTTATCTCGAACAGCCGAAGGGATCGCTCGGTGTACATTCTTCTCAAATGTTTCTAGCAGAGGTTGGTTGTCGCGTCGTGCTCAGCGGTTGGGGATCCCGGCGAATCCGTAGTTTCTAGGGTCTACGGGCACTGTCAGAGGGAGCGGGCGGAGGTTGCCTGGGCTCGGCTGGAGAAGCTCTCTTTTGAGTACCATCGTCAATGTTTTCTTAATGCTCTTCCTCCTTTACTGTAATGGTTGTAAGGCTATGAAGCTGAGAATACCTCCAAATAAAGTATAAATAAATTTTCTTTTGGTCAAGTTTATAGTGTATTATCTCTCTCTCTTCCCCTTCCTTTTTTTTTTGCGCATCGGCCGACCTGTGCTTCCTCCATGCCCCCTAACTCGAAGCCAAGGAAAAGAAGGAAGGGTGGGGTTACGGGTCGATGTCGAAGTCTATCTTGCATGAGGACTTAGTTTGGAAAATTTAGTCGATGTGAAAAGAAATTGCATAATTCGAAAAAAGGAAAAAGGGGGTACATGTTTACCTGTACAACTTAAGCTTTTCGGCGTTATATGGCCGAGGGAAATTGCGCCCTTTGGAGTCCTGGAGGCAGTAGGTTCCACCGGGCAGTGTCTCTGTCACGGGGAAGGGCCCTTCGCATTTTGGGGAGAACTTATGTAGCTTCACTTGGTCTATGAACTAGTTTCGTCGTAAGACCAGGTCTCCTGTCTTGGAAAGCTCGATACTTAACTCGGGTTTTGTAGTAGCGGGCGGTTTGCTGCTGATAGGCGGCCATCTTAATTTGCACCTAATCTTATTTTTCTAATAAGATGTCCAAATTGCATTGTAGTGTCAAGATGTTAATCGTCAAAGTGCTTGACCCGATAGCTGGGAAGTCCAATTTCTGTGGGGACCATCGCCTCGGTACCGTAGCAGAGGCTGAACGGGGTTTCTCCCGTGAATGTTTTTCTCGACGTCTGCAGTGCCCATAGTACCCAAGGAAGTTCCTCAACCCAGCCGTCCCCTCCTTTTAGGCAAGCTCGGAGCCCTCGAATGACGCTTCGGTTCGCTATTTCGGCATGCCCGTTGCATTGGGGATGGGCGACCGTGGCGAAATTCATTAATATGTGATAGTCGTTGCAAAATTCCTTGACTTTCTCATTCTCGAAGTTGGTTCCATGGTCGGTAACGATGCACCTTAGGATCCCGAATCGGGAGATCATATTGTTCTGCAGAAATTTTATCATAGAGGCGGCGTCCGATTTCCTGATAGGAACGGCTTCAATCCACTTTGTGAAGTAGTCTACGACGACAAGGATGTACCTATGCCCACCTGTGCCGGCGGGAAGCTGGCCTACCATATCTAACCCCTACTGCGCAAACGGCCAAAGGGAACACAGTGGCATTAGTTCGGTGGCGGGGAGATGATGGATGCTGCCGAAGAGTTGACAGCTCTTGCATCTTCTGACCATTTTCTCAGCATCTTGATGTATTCCCTGCCAATACTACCCGTGGAGCAGTGTCTTTTGGACCAGGCTGCGGGCCCCTTGATGCGCCCCTCTGACCCCTTCGTGTATTTCTCGTAAGACATAGTCTACTTCGTCGGGGTCAACGCATCGGAGCAGAGGTTGAGTATACAACTTTTTGTATATGTTTTCTTTGCTCTATACGAAATAGAGAGCTTTTGCTCGAAGTTGACGAGCCTCGGCCCGGTCTTCCGGAAGAACCCTATTTTTCAGAAATTCGATAATGGGCTTTCTGCAATCCGGGGCATCTTCTTGGGTCGTATAGATTTGGAGCATTGCCTCTCCATATTCCACGCTGGGTCGCGGTAGGACTTTGAAGAGGATATTTCTCTTGTGGTTGGCTGAATAGGAAGAGGCAAGTTTGCTCAGGGCATCGGTTTCGGTGTTTAGATTTCTAGGAATCTGCTCCACTTGGACTTCGTCGAATTTTCTCTGAAGCCTTCTTACCTCTGCCAGGTATTTTATCATGAGTGGTTCTCGGGCTTCGAAACGCCCGATTACTTGTCCGACGACTAGCACAGAGTCGCTGCATATCCGGATGGTCTTCAGCCTTACTCCGAAGGTGATTCGTAGCCCGGCTAACAAGGCCTCGTATTCTTCCGCATTGTTTGACGCTTTAAAACCAAAGCTCAGAGAGTACTCCATTTCTGCTTCATTCGGGCCTCGGATGATCGGGCCGGCACCACACCCCTCTTCTGTAGAGGATTCTTCCACATAGAGTACCCAGTCCAGGATCGGGCCGGGCACCTCCTCGACTGAGGGCCGTGGGTCGGAGCCCTGAGTCGTCGTCCCTTCCTTAGTCGGAATGGTGTACTCGACAACAAAATCAGTTAAGGCTTGTGCTTTAATTTTGTCCATCTGGGTCGGTATTTGATGTCGAACTGGGAAAGCTCCCACTACCATTTCTCTAAGCGGCCTGATGATTCAGGAGAAGCGAAGATATTCCCTAAAGGTCGTTCAGTGAGGACGAGCATTGTGTGTTCCTGGAAATAGTGTCATAGTTTCCTGGACGTGATGACAAGCGCGTGGACTATTTTTTCTATAGCCGGGTATTTAGTTTCCGCATCCTTAAAGACATGGCTCACATAGTAGACCGATTTTTGTGTTCCTTCGAACTCTCTGATGAGCACTGAGCCCGCCGCGGCTTGGTCAAAGATGGCCAAATATAGTAACATCTCATCGTCTTCGACTGGTCTGGTGGGAAGCGGTGGGGTCGCGAGGTATGCCTTGAGTTGTTCTAAAGCATCTTGGCATTCCTCGAACCATTCAAACCTGGGGATTTTTCTAAGGGCTCTGAAGAAAGGGAGGCATTTTTCCCCGAATCTGGACATAAAGTGACTTATGGCAGCCACCCTTCCGGTGAGTTGCATGATATCGACATTGCTTTTGGGTGTCGCCATGTTGATGATGGCACCGATCTTCTCCGGGTTCACCTCGATTCCTCGATGGGTAATCATGAATCCAAGGAATTTTCCGCTTGTGACGCCAAACGCGCATTTGGCTGGATTCGGCTTCATATTGTATTTTCGCATGATGTCGAATGTTTCGGCGAGGTATATTGTGTGTCCGGCCGATGAGCCGGATTTCACGAGCATGTCATCGACGTAGAATTCCTTGTTTTTCCCAATTTGTGGTCTGAATAGTTTGTTTACCAGCCGCTGGTACGTAGCTCCGGCGTTCTTGAGTCCGAAGGGCATTACCCTGTAGCAGTATACTCCCCGATCAGTGGTAAAGGCTGTCAGCTCTTCGTCGGCCGGTTTCATTCGGATCATATTATAACCAGAGAAGGCGTCCATGAAGCTTAGTAATTCGTGACCGGCTGAGATATCTACTAGCTGATCTATCCGAGGAAGCAGGTAGTTGTCTTTGGGGAAAGCCTTGTTCAGGTCTATGAAATTGACGCACATACGCCATTTTCCGTTCGCTTTCTTGACCATAACCACGTTCGCCAGCCAATTCGAGTAGTCCAGGTTCCTGATGAAGTCGGCGGCGAGCGATCGGTCTACTTCCTCCTCTATCGCCCATTGTTTCATTGGTGCGAAACTTCTTTTCTTTTGTTAGATTGGCTTGGCTTTCGGGTCAACCCCGAGCTTGTGGGAGATCCCCTTGGGATCGATTCTGGGCATGTCTGCCGGCATCCAGGTGAACATATCTAAGTTGTTCCGGAGGAACCGGATCAGGTCTTCGTGGATGCTCCCTGTCAAGAGAGAGCCGATCTGGACAGTCCGGCCGTCAACCCCTTCTATGAGGGGAACTTCCGCTAACGCATCTATTGGTGCGCCGCAGATTTCCTTTCAGTCATTGCATGTGTCCAAGGTGCCCTGGGGATTATGCGTATCTTCAAAATCATCGCCCTGCTCCCCGACGGGAGATGTTGAGGCGAGGCGGATCCCGACAGTTTGCTGGTCTCTATAGACGCGGCCTATTCCCCCGTTATCTAAAAGGAATTTGAGCGCGAGGTGATAAGTTAAGATCTGAGCCTGAAAGGAGTTTAAGATGGGGCTTCCCAGGAGGATGTTGTAGGATGACGGAATCTTGGCAACGAGGAAGTTCACCAATATGGTTCACGTTTATCCAGCATCCCCAATATTGAGAAGGAGGGTGATCGAATCCTCGACCGGGATGGAATGGTTGGTGAACCCGGAGAGAACATGAGAGGTCGGTTGGAGATCGAAGGGACCTAATCCCATACGCTGGAAACAGTCGTTGAACAGGATATTTGCTGAGCTCCCTGAGTCGACCAATATTCTCTGGACCTCGTAACGGTGAACTCGGGCTGCTATCACAAGGGGGTCGTTGTGTGGAAGCGATATGCCGTGAATGTCTTCCTCGGTGAAAGTGATCGAGTTACTCTTCCTGTGTTTCTTATGAGGCGGATCACTTATGGCTATGACTAGTACGGGGCGGCGGTCCCCCTCACTGTCCAATGTCGGATGCGTTGAAATGACCATGATCTGACCGATTGTTAACTCCCTGGGAGGGGGCTGGTCTTTTTGCTCTTGTTCCGCCTGCCACTTATCACATAGGTATTTCTCCAGGTGGCCAGAGTGGATCAGTTCCTCAATATAGTCACGGAGTTGCTTACAACTCTCGATCGGGTGCCCTTGCGACCTGTGGTAATCGCAATACGGGCTTCGGAGCCACTTGCCCGCCCTTTGGGTTGCCGGCGGGAGCCTGAAAAACCTCTCGCCTTTAGCCTCCTCTAGCAGTTCTGTCTGGGAGATGTTCAGAGGAGTGTACTGATGGAACCTCGGGGAATAGGGTTTTGGACGGTCGACTTTCTTTTTTTCCTCTCTTTCCTATTTCTTCGGTCTGCTTGATCACCCCGGGGCAGGTTGGCGTTCACCTCCGACTCGAGTTGAATCTTTCGCTTGGTCCATGCTTTTACTTCGGCCATGATCCTAGGTTGCGCTAATGCAAAAGAGCGGAGCCACTCTTTGTGCTTAAGACCCGACTTCAGGGCGGTGATAACCATTTCGTTGCAATACTCGGGAACCTCTAGAAGGGCATTGTAAAAGCGGGTGACATGCCCCTTAAAGAATTCCTTGTCTCCGCTCTTGATGGTGAACAGATAGTCGACTGTCTTTTTCTGCTGACAGTTACCGACGAAATGACCGAGGAATTAGGTCGCCAGCTCGTCAAAGGTTGAGATCGAGCGCGACAAGAGCCCTCGGAACCAATCTCGGTCAACCCGGATGAAGGTGGTGGGGAAGGCTCGGCATTGAGCCACGTCTGAGTTGTCTTGGAAACTCATGCCTGCCGTAAACACGTCCAAGTGGTCCTTCGGGTCGGACTTCTTGTCGAAGAGGGCCATTTTAGGCGGTTTTTCTGGATGAGACACGCTCAGCTAGTAGCTGTTCGGTAAAGGGCCTTATGAGTGAGTCAGCGGAGTACTTTGCGCCTTCGCCAGCTGTACGGTTATCATGTTGTTTGTCTTTGATTTTCCTTTCGAAGGCCTCTATTCGTTGTTGGTACACTGAAGAATCTTCATAGTCGGAGCGCCTGCTACCTCTGCTCCTGGCTTGCGCAATGGAGCGGCTTCGGCTCCGCTCAATCACGTTCCTTAAATCTTTGGGATAGACCCTCTGTCATACCCCGCTTCCCGATATACGGGCAGAGAATGCGACGAGGCCGCTACGAATTTACTCTGAAGTAAATACGCTAAGCGTAACTAAGCAATATAAAAGAAATGTACACAAGAGACAAATGTAACGAAACAATAACTTTATTTATTAACATTCTTTTCACAATACATGGAAAAGTAAGTACATGGGATAAAGCGATGCCTAAACAGTGGCATAACAGAAATGAAAAGTACTGAAATGAAATGTGTACAATGAATCTAAAGCTTTGGGTCGTAGGCTAGTTGATCCAAGTTCTCGCTGGTGGGCTCGATCTCCTGAGCGTCCAGATCACCTGACAACATTTCAAAGAAGAAAGAGAAGGAATGTCATCAGCGAACAAATCGCTCGGTAAGTCCCAAAGATAAGAGAGAAGTAGAATAGACAGAGAGAGAGAGCGTGTGTGTAACTTTTAAAGTTGTATTGTTGTATTTAGTGTTAACGCTGTTGTTTGTAGCTTGGTACAGAAGGATGCCAGTGTATACGAGAGGAGTCTCTATATGCCAGAGACTAAAGGCAAATGTAGTACAAGGCTCTGTTAGAAAGCCCGAAACAACGGCGTTGTATTCAGGTTAGGTGTCTTAAGTCTTGCAGTCTCATGCCACTTCTAACACCTTCCGTACCAATCTACCCCTTAAACCCCGCGATGTCTTAATTGTATTGTTTGTATTGTATTGCAACTTGTATTGTCTTGTAATATAGATTGTATAATTGGATGACTTGCCGAAACCATGATATCAGTAAATGGATATAACTGGAGAATCAAGGATTTAACTGGAGAATCATGTAAATGAAAGTATATCTATGGTTCAGTTCAGTCAATACAGATTGAATATATGGATTCATGGATTCATGTTGAATTGTAGTTTGTACTTGAATCATATTCAAGTTAGATTATTTATAATGAGACTCAGTCTGAGTCAGAACAATTAGAAAAGAAATTGAAGTCCTGATTGTTTTGATGTTATCGGTAACCGCTGCACATGGGCGGCAGGATTTGTGTCTTTTTTAAAGACGATTACCGTGTTGATAACACCGTTTGTTAAGTTGTCTACCTTAAAATAGGCAAGGACCCACTTCTCCGGCTCCCTGAGGCTCAAGAGATTGGTCCCGCTTAAACCTATATTTACTAGGGTCCTTATTGTAATTTATAAAACTTGAGGGGGTTTTATGTAAAAATAATTTTGTATAATTTACAAAATACACCTCAAGTATTTAATTATCGTCTTTAGAGTTTTCATAGCTGTGGATTTTATATTTGTGACATTTTTAGTGAATAAACCTATTTTTCATAATACATGGTATTAAATTGTAAAGTGTTGGACTTGTATGGAATTTCATGGTATTTTCATGTAAAGTGATTCTTTTGATTAGAAAAGTTAGAATATTTATATTATATCAAAAATAAGTATTTTGATAATACATATATATATATACATTATATAAAATAATTTTAATTTATTATTTTCTAGAAATCTTATTTTCTTAAGATATTTGTATTTTAAATCTCTCGAGATCGAATGCTCCTTGCGGAGGTCTGAATCTCGCACTACTAAGCCCAGGGATGTGCGATAATCCGCACCATCCCAGTCGGGTTCCCTAAAAAATGGGTTGTAGCGACGCTTTGCAAAGATTTGTAAAAATACGTAATCTTGTAGAAAACGTTTTTTACAAGTTAAAAGTAGTTTTGTGTAAAACGGTATTTTCCGGATCTATATTTCCCAAAAGGTATTGTGTTATGTTGTATATGAGTGTTGTGAAGAGGTAGGTCATTACCTCGTGATCTATCTAAAACTATAGCAAAATTTATGATGTTTTAAAGTCAAAACTAAACTACATAGTATTTTACTGAAAAAGAGAGATAAAAATTACAAAATGAAATATTTTGCTATGAAACTTATTCAACATGTTTTGTTACTGATTAATAGTCAAGATGTAAGAGTTTAATATAGTTGTGTTGATAAAAATAGAACTTTATAAAGGAAACCGAATCGGAAGCCGGATTTAACTCCGCTTCCGTCGGGTTTTAGAAATACGTGTTTTAAGAATAGAAAAGAGGAGAAGGAGGAGGGAATTATGGGTGTAGAGTCAAGAGAAGAGGGAGAGGAAGACGTAGGAGGTGTCGGTGCGTCGTTTCGTTGCCGGAAACTCCTCGTATCGCCGTCGGAAGTTCGCCGGAGTTTCGCCCTTTGCTAACTCCACTTGTACACAAAAGTTCTAGAGGATTTTCTTGAGAGTTTGGATATAATTTGTGATGAGGAGGGTGTGTTTAGGAGTGGTATTTATAGGGTAAAACTAGGGTTAGGGTAGGTAAAAAGTTGTATTAAAATTGTATTAAAAATTGTATTACAAATATGGTTTATTGGGGTTTTAAAGGGTTCTGTTCATGTTCAGGAAATTTAAAGTATACAGGAGTTTCCAGAATACAAAGAGGCACAAGTTTCATGAACACTCAACTCGGATTCAGCCGATTCTAGCCGGCCGAGTCGCCGGCCTGAGTCGGGCCTGGGCTCGCCGTCGAAGGTCCATCGTTGTCTGGTTAGAACAGTGGGGTAGTTTGTTTTTAGTGTGACCTTCGGTTTTATGGGTTTAGCACATGTAGACTCTTGGGATTCTAAAAATTTAAAAAGAAATCAATATTAAAAATAATGCGAGGGATGGGATTTGAACTCTGGTGTTTTCGTTCAGCAGTGCAAGGTCTTACCAATGAGCTACAAACTCCTTCTTACTATTAAAAAGCAAAAAAAAACTTATAACTTGTGCTCAGGCAAAAGTACATCTTTCTGTATTTTTTGAAAAATTTATACAGAAAGTTGTACAGGAAGTTTAGGGTTGTTACATTCTACCCTCATTATAAAAATTTCGTCCTCGAAATTTGTAAAAGGAAAGTGTAACAGATTTAAGAAAGTTTTGGTAGTGTATGAAGAATAACAAGGTGATACAAGGATTTGAGAATGTGGAAGTGAATTACTAGTGTTACCTTGGTCAACTGTCTCGGCTTCTACGGCTGCTAAGGTGGAGGCTTGGCGTCTCGGTACATTTTTCTGTGTATGCCGGTACATCGATGCCTGACTGGGTAGAGGTGGTCCATGTGGAGGTGGTGCTGGAAGTGCAAGACGAGGTGCAGGAGCCTGGATAGCTGTCCACTGCGGGTAGTTGGCGGGTGTGTGAGCTGAGTTGCGTCTATAGGGACAGTTTCCAATTCTATGATCGGATGCGCCACAAACTAGGCACAGGCCTTTTGCGCGCCTACAGTCCTTCCATAAGTGTCCATCCCTATGGCAGTAGAAACAAAAACTTGGACTTGGCCGGTTAATTGTTTCTTTCTGTCTCTTGGGTTTTGAAGGCTGTATAGGGTAGGCTCCTCTTGCCATCTGGATGGCAGAGCGCTTTATACCGGTTGCTTCTGCTTCTGATCGGTTCACTAATATGAGTATGATCATGGAAACGAATTGAATCAAGGATCTTAAATGGATGTATAATCATGGATACGAAGAGAATCATAGATCTCAAAATATGTACATCCTAAAGTTTCTTAAGTGGAGTATCGTATCATAAATATGCCGCTGAACATACGTACGGTACGTCACTTTACTCAAGCTACCTACTCCATCAATCTGGGTCAACCTATGAAACGAAAGTTCGGGTCTAATACCCCCTGTTCAAGTCTAAGTTCTGTAAGGTCAAGCCTAGGTTCAAAAATATATATATACGCCCTAGACTCCACATAGTCAACATAGACTCGAACCAAGGTTAAACCTAGCGCTCTGATACCAACTTTGTCACGACCCGAAATATTAGCTCGTGACCAGCACTTAAATCACGCAACGTCTAAAGGCGTAACATAATTCAAGCAAGCCGACACCCAGAAATCTAAACCTTTAAGAAAATAAAGATGTGAAGTTTTGAAATAAAGGTATGGTGAAAATCATAAGTTTTCTTAAATACACAAGTAATGGAATATGAAAATGCAAGTAAATTTTTTTGCGAGTTGAAAACATGTTTCGTTTTTTTAAAAAAATTGGGCAGCACCTCCTTTGTATATTTTGATCCAAAACCATAAATACATGATAATGATAAAGTCATCCCCAAGCGGGAGCTAGCTCTTCGCCAATCGGCGGAACCACAACCACGCAAAGCATAAATATAAGTATACGACGCCCAACGGCGAAGATCACCACAAAAGATAATGAAATAAGCAAGAATCAAAACCACAAGTAGCGGAAAACCCCTCGCTCTATGTCTCGCAACCATAAGTCTCACTAAGTCTCAATACTTATACAATTACTAATTTTGATTGATGGAGTTGACTAGATACAATATGAATAATAATATAAGAGCGGGTACAATACAAATGTGGCACCTACCAAAGCAAAACACCCAAATGCAGCTGTGTGCCAACGATGCTGCTATGGATCCATGCGGTCAACCTGCAAGAACTGTGGCATAACGGGGGTGAGTTGCTAACTCGTGAATAGAAAAACATCTACAGATAGAAATCGAATAAACAACGACTCCTAGGTCAACTATATCATAAAGGTAATATTATGATATCTAGGGTGACCGGGTCTGTATATGTGCCAATACTATAAATAAATACCTATCAGCATGCGGATATCATCCAATAATATAATCAATGTATGTATGCATGTGGATCCCATCCACGTGTCAACCAATGACACAACAACATCATGCATGTAAATATCATAAAAGCATATACATGAAAGTATGAGGATATAAATCAACGTGTGCCCCTCGTGACACATCAAAATCATGGACCCCGGTGCCCAGCATCGACACTCTAAACATCATGAAACCCGTGTCCAGCATCGACACGTAAATCCTCATATCTCGGGCTCCGTCAGTCCGGATCGGCCTGCGGCTCCGTCTGCGGGATCGGCCCGCGGGCTCCGGCAGAACGGGTCGGCCCCTATCCATCTCTCGACTCCGGTCGGTATCCTCCGAATAACCGCCAGGTCCAACCAATCATCAGTAGGCAGTAGTCCCTCAGCCAGGCTCATTGTCATCCCCACGAAATCTCTCTCTCGTCCCGGGGTACCATACTGGGTCCACCATGAACCCACAAACGGATCATCCGTCTTCTCGAATCGGGTTTCACATATCACACGTCTCAGAACCGAGAAAATGCATGGTGGACGCACTGAAATATCTTATCAAGAGAAACCGGGTATTTAAAACAATACGTACTTTCTTTTGAAATAAACACGGTTCTCAAATCCAGAAATCTCATGAAAAAAACATATCTCAATGCGTATAATCGTAAAGCATGATGTATGCGACATATAACAGAATGTAAGCATATCCGTATATCATGCAATATGGAACAATAATCTGCATATATCGAGGGAAAACCGCTCTTTTAAATGAATCCAGTTTTAAAATATATCCCGCGGTTCCCAAATTCTCCAAGTCAAATGCAACATCGTATAAAGATGCATATGTAACTATAGCAAGTAAATTATGCAAGGAATCATATTATGATGCCGCAATCCTACTGTGTAGTGATATGGAAATTATCGATGATGAGGTGTGTGAGCCATCAAATCTGTGTAAGTGTAACATACGCATCATCGATAATGGTGTAGGTGTACTAGTACAGGTAGATGCAATGCAATGAGAATAACATGAATGCAGTATAAGGTAAATCGTCAGCTAAAATCTATAAGGTATACGTCTCTATCACATATCCGAGTCGATGAATCTAACAATCGGCATCCAGCCCCACAATATCACATACGGTATAATCCATCGTACGACATCCTCTAGTCAAGGGTATGGATCAATCATCAAGTCAAGTCATCACGTACGGAAAATCATCGTACGGCGGCATCAAACCATTAGGGATCCTATCAACCTTTACGACGATGAAGGTACGAACCTAACGTCTCGTACGGCATATCACTCATGATTCACAACATTATATATCTCTATATACCTATATCCCAGGTCGCATCCATAACAATCTCATATCAGGAGACCGGAAAAGGTATCAATCATCTCATATCGACTCGCATCCGTATACCGGCATATCAATCAAGTCATCATATCACATCGTATATTCTTTTCATCACCTTAATATCTCATAACAAGTCATCTTACATATACATTCTATCCTATACATCAAATGCCATGCTACGCTAAAACTCATCCTTATTCTAGTGTAACTACATGTCTATAAGTCGTGATTCACATTCACTTTTCATATCCCTAAAGCTTTCATCTCTTATCCCAATATATATATATATATTCAAGCAATATATCATCTCTAACTACCTTTTTAACCATAACCCTAGTTCCTAATCTTGGTTTCTACGACTGCATCCTATATATCGTTTTCCATCAAAAGCTTGCGGGGGTGCTATACGCCATCCACCCGACTTCCCCCGTAGATATAGATCTACTCATATGATCCTTGCTTACCGAAGTCGATAACGCCACGCTTATCCTTGTTGCTCCAAGTCCGCATGAGGGTACATACATACATACATACATACATTGCATCGTAATTGAATTCACGCGCGAAAACCAAAACGACATACAAACGCACATAGGTTAGAACCTATGGCTTACTCACGCAAAAGAGCCCAAAAACACCCGATATCGACGTACAAATGTCAAGTGACCGATACAAAATACCATTACCAAAATTTCAAGTCATGAAAAGTTACAAAAACAATACAGTAACTCATGAAAACATGCTCCAGATTTTTGTTTAGGTGAAATTGGGATGAACAAACAGTACTGGGGTGATGTATATAGGGTATATAACCTACAGAAACAACCTAGGCAGCAGACACCACCAAGTGGCCGGCCACATTGGCCAAATTTCCGGCCTCTTCGGCCAAGTGGTGAGGGAAAGGGCTCGTCTCTCCAGGGTGGTCTCCTATGGGTCCAATTAGGCCTCTAGAGTTGTTTGTTTTTCCAGTAAAACTCCCGGGTCACTCCAGATTTTCCTACACCCACCATTTAATCACAAAACCGACATTTTGACATTTCTAACCCAAAGTTTGGTTTGTTTCAGTTTTGGTCTAGGTTTACAACACCATAGGGGGTTAAGGTCACCAATTACACCTCAATTGCATCCTCACTACTCAAAAATCCCTAATCCACTTCTATGAATTTTCAAAGCTCACAAAACTCACTAAACCACCATATCTTAACTCTAAACCATACTAGAAAACAAGAACACTAGAAACTTATGTAGAAGTCTTGAATTATACCTCATTTGTCACTCAAGAATCTCCTAGGGCATCAAAATCCAATTTTTCTTGGTCCAACATGTTTGTAGGGAGCTTGTGCATGTTTTTTATAAAGATGGTGTAAGGTTTTGGTGCATTTTTTAGATTGTTGTGTGGTGTAGGAGGTGGTGGAGAGAGAGGGGCAGCCATGGTGAGGGAATGAGAAGAAGAAATGATGAAGATGATGGAGACAAACACGATGGGCCAAGGTCAAATGAACCCCTCACCTCTTTCTCCCCCATGCCTATACCTCTCTTATTCTAACCTTTTGTTTTCTTTTGTTTTCTTCTCTCTCATTTAAAACCAAACCAAAACATTTGAAAAGAAAAGCCATGGAGAAAAATGTAACAAGTGTGAAAAATGATTTGGTGCATATCACATGCACAAAACTAACTTAATATACGATTAGCGATATTTAATCGCGATTAGCATTAAAATTGTATATAATTACTTATAAAAATTCATAATTTGCTTAAATCAAATAAAACACACCCATTTCAGTAATTCCTATAATTTTCCAATTATTTCAAAATTATTGGTATATATTTATACCCTTTTTTGAAAACCCCAATTTAGCAAATCGGGCAGTTTTCGCGAAATTTATTATTTTAATATTAAATTCCAAAAATAATATTTTATATTTTCTGAAATGTTGCAGTCTGCTCGTTGATCAGAGCAGGGACGGCAGGTGTGAGTGGTAGTAGAGGTGGAGTGTTGTTGACATTGGTGCTGGTGTTGTTCGGGGAATACATAACCTTGAATGAAATTTTTTTGGATTAGAACAGATTCAAAGTATATGAAATGATAAGATTCAAGGAACATGAATTGTAAAGAATGTTTTAGTTGCTGGTTCTTGTGTTATATTGCTTAGGTTGTTCATGCAGAACAGAACTGCATGGTAGTGTTCCATACAGCTCTGACCTGCATGGGCCGCCAACAAAACCTGTCACGCCCCGCTTCCTGATATACGGGCAGAGAACGTGACGAGGCCGCAACGTATTTACTCTGAAGTAAATACGCTAAGCGTAAATAAGCAATATAAAAGAAATGTACACAAGAGACAAATGTAATGAAACAACAACTGTATTTATTAACATTCTTTTTAAAATACATGGAAAAGTAAATACATGGGATAAAACGATGCCTAAACAGTGGCATAACAGAAATGAAAAGTACTGAAATGAAATGTGTACAATTAATCTAAAGCTCTGGGTTGTAGGCTAGCCGATCCAAGTCCTTGTTGGTGGGCTCGATCTCTTGAGCGTCCAGATCAACTGACAACATTCTAAAGAAGAAAGAGAAGGAATGCCGTCAGCGAGCAAATCGCTCGGTAAGTCCTAAAGATAAGGGAGAAGTATAATAGACAGAGAGAGAGTGTGTGTGTAACTTTTAAAGTTGTATTATATTGTTATAATGTTGTATTTAGTGTTAACGCTGTTGTTTGTAACTTGGTACAGAAAGATACCAGTGTATACGAGAGGAGTCTCTATATGCCAGAGACTAAAGGAAAATGTAGTACAAGACTCCGTTAGAAAGCCCGGAACAACGGCGTTGTATTCAGGTTAGGTGTCATAAGTCTTGCAGTCTCGTTCTACTTCTAACACCTTCCGTACCAATCTACCACTTAAACCCCGCGATATTTTGACTGTATTGTTTGTATTGTATTGCAACTTGTATTGTCTTGTAATATAGATTGTATAATTGGATGACTTGCCGAAACCATGATATCAGTAAATGGAAATATATCCATGGTTCGGTTTAGTCAATACAAATTGAATAGATTGAATATATGGATTCATGGATTCATGTTGAATTGTAGTTTGTACTTGAATCATATTCAAGTCAGATTATTTATAATGAGACTCGGTCTGAGTCAGAACAATTAGAAAAGAAATTGAAGTCCTGATTGTTTTGATATTATCGGTAACCGCTGCATATGGGCGGTAGGATTTGTGTATTTTTCAAAGACGATTACCGTATTGATAACACCGTTTGTTAAGTTGTCTACCTTAAAATAGGCAAACACCCACTTCTTTGGCTCCCTGAGGCTCAAGAGATCGGTCCCGCTTAAACCTATATTTACTAAGGTCTTTACTGTAATTTATAAAACTTGAGGGGGTTTTATGTAAAAATAATTTTGTATAATTTACAAAATACACCTCAAGTATTTAATTATCGTCTTTAGAATTTTCATAGCTGTGGATTTTATATTTGTGATAAATCTAGTGGATAAACCTATTTTTCATAATACATGGTATTAAATTGTAAAGTGTTGGACTTGTATGGAATTTCATGGTATTTTCATGTAAAGTGATTCTTTTGATTAGAAAAGTTGGAATATTTATATTATATCAAAAATAAGTATTTTGGTAATACATATATATATATATATACATATATATATATATATATATACATATATATATATATATATTATATAAAATAATTTTAATTTATTATTTTCTAGAAATCTCATTTTCTTAAGATGTTTGTATTTTAAATTTCTCGAGACCGAATACTCCTTGCGGAGGTCTGAATCTCGCACTACTAAGCCCAGGGATGTGCGATAATCTGCACCATCCCAGTCGGGTTCCCCAAAAAATGGTTTGTAGCGGCGCTTTGCAAAGATTTGTAAAAATACGTAATCTTGTAGAAAACGTTTTTTATAAGTTAAAGGTAGTTTTGTGTAAAACGGTATTTTCCGAATCTATATTTCCCAAAAGGTATTGTGCTATATTGCATATGTGTGTTGTGAAGAGGTGGGTCATTACCTCGTGATCTATCTAAAGGTATAGCAAGATTTACGATGTTTTAAAGTCAAAACTAAACTACATAGTATTTTACTGAAAAAGAGCGGTAAAAGTTACAAAATGAAATATTTTGCAATGAAACTTGTTCAACATATTTTTTTACTGATTAACAGTCAAGATGTAAGAGTTTAATATAGTTGTGTTAATAAAAATAGAACTTTATAAAGGAAACCGAATCGGAAGTCGGATTTAACTCCGTAGGGTTTTAGAAATACGTGTTTAAAAATAGAAAAGAAAAGAGGGAGGAGGGACTTACGGGTGTAGAGTCAAGAGAAGAGGGAGAGGAAGAAGTAGGAGTTGTCGGTGCGTCGTTTCGTCGCCGGAAACTCCTCGTATCGCCGTCGGAAGTTCGCCGGAGTTTCGCCTTTTGCTAACTCCACTTGTACACAAAAGTTCTAGAGGATTTTCATGAGAGTTTGGACAGAATTTGTGAGTGAGGAGTGTGTGTTTAGGGGTGGTATTTATAGGGTAAAATTAGGGTTAGGGTAGGTGAAAAGTTGTATTAAAAATTGTATTAAAAATATGATTTAATGGGGTTTTAAAAGGTTCTGTTCATGTTCAGGAAATTTAAAGTATACAGGAGTTTCCAGAAGACAAAGAGACACAAATTTCATGAAGGGTTAACTCGGATTCATCCGAGTCGACCCGGCCCGAGTCGGCCGAGCCTCGCTGTCGAAGGTCCGTCGTCGTTTGGTTAGAACAGTGGGGTGGTTTGTTTTTAGTGTGACCTTTGGTTTTACGGGTTTAGCACGTGTAGACTCTTGGGATTCTAAAATTTTAAAAAGAAATCAATATTAAAAATAATGTGGGGGATGAGATTTGAACTCTGGTGCTTTGGTTCAGCAGTGCAAGGTCTTACCAATGAGCTACAAGCTCCTTCTTGCTATTAAAAAGCAAAACAAACTTATAACTTGTGCTCAGGCAAAAGTACATTTTTCTGTATTTTTTGAAAAATTTGTACAGAAAGTTGTACAAGAAGTTTATGGTTGTTACACCGTCCATGGATAGTCCTAGCGATCGTCGTACGCTTGACCTTGACGGAAATTACGGCACGGGTCTAGCATGGAATCAGGCGATTTGACTGACACTTCTTCAGGGGGCGAGAAAGCGCGTCGCGCGTTGAAGTGATAGCCCGGTCTCTTTTGAGATTGGGGTGTCGAGTTATCCGGCGTCCAACAGGTCATGGAATCATTTTTCGGATGCGGGCCATGACTGCCGGTATTGGCACGCCGGTGTTCAGCCACATCAAGATGAGCGCGAGTGAGGTTAAGAGCCTAAGTGTGCCCTTCCGTTTCCCTGTGCACATCGTCACCCCAGGGAGGGGATGCTGCGGTCTGGCGGGTATGGACGGCCGCTTGGACGCAGACGAGTGCATCCACCATCGCCATGAGCCTGTCGATTCGAGCGAATAAGGCGTTGGTGACGTTAGGGAGAGGGGCATGGCCGTTTCCGCCCCCGTTGTGAAGGACGGGACGGCTTGTGCAGGGATCGTCACGGTTGTTGCTTGTCATTGAATCGGAGGCGGAAGATCAACTTTTTGGATGGAGAAGAAAGCGTTCCCATAGACGGCGCCAACTGATGGAGGTCAGAATCTCCCTCAGATGTTGTCCTCCGTCGATCTTGCTGCAAGCGGTTCTAAACGGTTGTTATTGAGAGTGAGAATTGCACGTGTGGATCTCAACGGGTTGTTGGATGCTGTGGACGTCGAGATACCTGCAAGAGAAGTCCCAGGGTGGGAAACCACCATAGGACCCTCCGACGATCAAGTAAGTACCAGGGAATAATGGCAGCGTATCGGCGTATTGGAATGAATTCGACTTACCTGAGTCGTCTGGTGGAGGGGGTTTATATAGTGGTCACATGAGGTGAACCAGCACGAGATTCTCGCCGTCCGTTACGCCTCTGCGTCATGTTCGCGTCGATGGAGGGACACGCCTATTAATGGCGGGATGCGCTCATTAATGGCGAGATATGCTAGCGCGAGATGCGGGTCGTGGAGCGGCAGAGATCTCGTCGTGGCAAGATACACGGAGCCGTTACGGGGCCACTTGGACTCTGTGCTCTCGGTTGTACAGGGAAGCCGAGGAAGCTCGGCTTGGTGGATAGCTCGGAGGCCGAGGAAGCTCAGCTGTAGGATTGCTCGGGAGCGAGCGAGGAGGCCGAGGAAGCTCAGCTGTAGTATTGCTCGGAGGCGAGCTGTCGGCTGGTTGCTAGGCGAATAAGGAAGGTACTCCAGAGAGGTCTCCAAAAGGTCGGATGCAATCCCGGAGACGAGGTGCCGAAGAATGTCCCTAATGCATCATACTTATTCCGGCTTCGTAGCCCCCAGAAGTCTAGCGGGTTTACGTGGATGACACGTTATCCGTTACGTGTCGTGATCTGGGGAATACTCGTTTATGAGCCTCATCACTATGTATATCAATCAAAATAACATTATACTTTAATACTCCACCTCACGTATATGGAAAGAAAGGGGGATAACTAAATATGATTAAATTGACGATAACGATGTTTGAACTTGATGGAGGTCGGAATCCCCCTCAGAAGTTGTCCTCCGTCGATCTTGCGGCCAGCGGGGCTGAACGGTTGAGATTGATAGTGAAGGTTGAGTGTGGATCTCAATGGGTTGTTGGTTGTTGTTAACGCCGAGCAACTTGCAAAGGAAGTCCCGGGATGGGAAATCACTGTAAGACCCTCCAACGATCAAGTAAGTACCGAGGAATAGATGGGCAGAGTAGCGGCGTATTGGATTCAATTCCCTTTACCTGAGCGTCTGGAAGAGGGGTTTGTACAGAGGTTGCATTGGAGCGAGCCGATACGAGATTCTCACCGACCGTTTCTCCTCTGCATCACATTTGCGTAGAGACGGGATACGCCTATTAATGATGAGATACACTAGAGTGGGATGCAGGACGTGGAGCGGCGGAGATCTCGTCGTGGCGAGATACACGAAGCCATTACGGGGGTGCCCGTGCTCCATGCTCCCGGCCAGACGGGAAAGCTGTGGAAGCTTAGCTTAGTGACAACTCGAAAACGAGCGAGGAGGCAGAGGAAGCTCATCCCTGTGACATCTCGGAGACGAGCGAAGAGGCTGATGATGCTCAGCTGTGGGATAGCTCAGAGACGAGCTGTTGGCTTGTTGCTAGGTGAATAGAAAATTTACTCAGGGGAGGCCCCCTAAAGGTCGGATGATACCTCGGAGATGAGGCGCCGAGGAATGTCCCCTTCATATGGTATTTCAAAGAGCTGGTTGGTGCATGTGAGAGATTTGCCATCCGCTGCGTGTCTTGATCAGGGGAATCTGCACTTGTGAGCACCTTCTGAACCCATGACCTCTTTAATCTGGTGTGCACTGATACCATGTTAATAACTACTTTAGCTAAAAGCTTAAGCTATTAGGTTGTTGCATTGACACAAAAAGAAGAGCTTACTCAAATAGATGAGCTTACTCAAAACCAAACGAGACCAAAGTTTAGTCCCACATGGCTTGGGGAAATGAATGGGAGAATGAGAGCAGCCTATAAATTGCCAACACAGGGACCCCCGAACGGGAAATGATGAGTGGAAATATCTCACATTTTGTGAGAAGGGTGTCCGCCCATAGCCTGTTACGACATTAGGGCACTCTAATCTATTTACCGATCTGATCCCAATTTTTCTGCATTTTCACTCATAAAATCAATTTAATTTTAGTTCAGCAAAATTTGAAATCCCCCTTCTTCTAGGTTCTTGATGTAGCCTAAGTTGTTGAGTCCTAACGAATTTGTTGATGTATGCTTGTTGCATAACAAGGACGGCATTAGGTTAGGGTTTTGGCACATCTTATCGTTTTTATCGTCTCTATCCCGGTCAGTCAGCATTAGGTTAGGATTTTGACACATATTATCGTCTCTATGCCGGTCAGAAAGAAAGATGTTGAAGAAAATGGTATCGAATAAATGATTATGGTAGGTTTGGGAGAAATTAAGAGTAGTGTATAAGAATAAGTGGTTTTAGGCTTTGATAAAATAGAATAATTGGCTCATGTATAGGAATAATCTCTAAGATTCGTGATTGGGACAATTATGAGATTGTAAGCTTAAAATGACTTCAAATAGTTTTCATAACGTGGCGGAGCTTTTTCGATTTTGGATTTGGATTTCATGTACTAATCAGTTTAACAAGTCAACGACCTGTAACAAGAAAACTGAGTTTGATATAATAACGTAAGATTGGATTTGATCGGTATGTATTTTATGAGTGCAGAATATATCCTAATTCTTGAGGACAGGACGGGACGGGCCTAAATTAGTTTCCCAACAATAAAGGCTCATATATATTTTATCATGAGTGCAGCTAAACAACAAAATAAGAGTACATATGTGAATTTTTCGACATTTTTTCAATAACTTTTCAAACTATTTTTGGGGAACTTTATAACTAGTCAATTTCTTAAAGCCTACTAGTCCTCACATAGAGCCTTCTTAACTCGACCCTCTCTCTCTTGTTCATGATGCTTGATCACAAAGAAATCTAGAGACGCATCACATGCATCAATTGACATATAGTTTAAAGATGCAGCAGGGTATTCCACTCCCTCTCTATATAAAAGCCAATCAAATATTACAATTTCATTAACTGAAATCAGAAGAGATGGGCTTTAGCTTCTCTTGCATGAAAAATTCATCTGAAGAGGGCAACAATATTACCAAAAAAATTGCGAATCAAGAGAAAGCGGATAATGCTAACAAAGTGGAGGAGAAGAAGAGGAAGAAGAGCAACTTAGAAAATGCAGCCAAAGCAACTTCCTCATTTCCGTTTCATTCACGTCCAGGACTCAAATGATAAAGATGCGTCATTTAGAGTTTGTTGCCAGAATTTGCATTCGCATCGATTGCCTATTTGGTTAATTTTGCATTTACAGCCGTACATGTGCAGCAACCTTATCGTTCCAGTCCAGCGTCAGATATCTTTGTATACAATCTAATTTAGTCTTAAGCATGGTAATATAAAATGCCGTGGTTATATGTATTTGTATATTTGGTTTTACTTTATTTTAATGATTCATAGTCATCTTGTTATGTATTAATGTATATGTGTCTGATTTGTATTTGGTAGGAGCAAACTATTATGACATGTTTTATTTATAATATTTCTGTTTTCTTTGCTTATTTACGAGAGGAACCCACATTTTCATTTTCAAGTATCCATGTACTAATAAATTTGTTTATTTGAAATATAGAATACAGTTTAATATATTGTTTGTAAAATCCAGATCATACACAACCGTGCTGTGTTCTATTTCTTTTTTTAAATAAAAAAACTATGTTGCGTGTGTTCTACTTCTACATGTGTATGATCACTAAATAAAATAGATTTTTTTATTGAATAAATATTTTTTCTAAACAATCAAGATTTAATAAAATCGTTTCCTAGAAAACGATTGTTTAAGAAACACATCAGCATATGCATCTCTTGGTACTGCTGTTTTTTTGTATTTGTGGAGACTTCAAGAAGAATTAAAACTTAACCATATACAGAGCCAACAAATCTGAACAATTTATTTTAACCGCTGCTTTTAAACAGCGGTTAAAATAAACGGTTCAGATTTAACCGCTGCTTAAAAGCAGCGGTTAAAATAAACGGTTCAGATTTAACCGCTACTTAAAATATAGATTAAAATATTTAAGCCTTACTTAAAGCAGCAGTTCATATTATATAAAAGAGAACACCATCCCAATAGTTTCAGCTGTTTTCGGTTTTGAGATCGAAATTGAGTGATATTTTATATGATTTGAACTGCGATTCTTGCTGGGTATTCTCTTGATTTTTGGATCGATTTAATAAGGTAGATTAATTACTTTAATTACTATAGATTCTGTTATTTATTTAGGGCTTTTAGATGTAAATTGGGGGTTTTTCATGTGATTTGAATTGCGATTGTTGCTAGGTATTCTATTGTGATCGAATTTACACTACTACAAATAAGGGTTGCCCCTACGGATTTATCCGTAGGGGCAAACCACGATACCTCCGTAGGGGCGAAAAAATAACCTGTAGGTGCAAACGCCGTAGGTGCAAGTTGAAGCTCTGAACTTGCCCCTACGGAGTTCTGTGTAGGGCCAGTTTCACCTGCGGAGTAGGCCGTAGGGAAAAAAAAGTTATTTTATTTACGGTTATTTTAAAATATATTAACTGTACCTACGGAGATATCCATAAGGCCAAGTACTATTCCCTACGGATATACGCGTAGGTACTTATCCGTAGGGGCAAAATATCAGGATTTCTGATATTTTGCCCCTACGGATAACTACGTAGGGGCTTTTGTTTGCCCCTACGGATATATCCGTAAGGGCACTCCCAATCCCCTGGTACTGAGATCAGGGGGAAAATATCAGTTAATGCTGATATTTTGCCCCTACGGTTGAATCCGTAGGGGCAACATGTGTACCTACGGATTAATCCGTAGGTACACATTATCTGTTTTTTTATAAAAAAAAAGGCTGCCTGATTTTTTCCCGCCCTGTGCACAATAATATATATATCAATAAAATATAAAATTAATCATCACACAACATATATCGCAGTATTCATAATCACATCTCACGCATATAATATACAAAAGAAACCCAAAAACTGAATATGATATAAATATAAACCAATATCAATATCATTTCAAAATGTAGTACAATATGTATGATATAAATAAATACATGTTTCAAAAAATAAGAATCAAAAAACTACCCTAGCTCGGTCCAGCTCCACCTCTGATAAACGATAGAATCAAGCGCGCCTGCTCCTCGGTCAATAAACCATGCAATTCGGCGCGTGCGGGAGTCTGAGCGGCCTGTGGAGCTGGCGATGTGGTCTGCGCAGCCGCCGTCGAGGTAGTCGCTTGCGGAGCCGCGGCTGCGGGAGTTTGAGCGGACGGTGGAGCTATAGGAGCTGTCTGCGGAACCGCAGCCGATGTAGTGGCTTGCGGAGCCGCAGCCGAAGGAGATGCATGTGGAGGCTCGGCCGATGTACCCTGTCGCGTCTGGACCTAACGTCTATAAGAAGCGTGTAAGAACTGTGTATTATTCGAATTCGTATCATTATCAAGTTATTTCGAAACCCCATTTGGATATCTAGTTTGGAAAATCGTTGTTTATTTTAATTACATATGTATGTATGATTAATCAAACCTAAGTCTAAAACCAAATAAGCTCAAGCTACGTACTAATTATGGATATGTTGATATCTATAATATGACATGATATTTTACTATAAAGTAGTATACATACCAGCATCTCCTTCAACTTCTGAACGGTGGCCCTCAAGCTCTCCAGTTCCTGCTGGACACGTCGCTAACTGGAGACGGAGGAAGTAACCGCAGGGGTGGAGTCCAACCTCATATGGGCCCTGCTAGGGCCCAGTCCCCGGCCTCTCTCCCAACCTCCGTGGTGCCCTCCGTGTGCGGCGTCCAGAACTGGGGTTAGCAGCCTCGGATCGCTCTGTCAGGTAAAATCGATCCTCGAGGCCTCGGCCTGCTCAACCACCCGCTCCTACACCCACATTAAGCAGTAAAGTATAAGTATAAAATTTAAACTTGAACTTTCCAAAACTAAAATTTCAAATATGGGTAGAATAAATATTAACACTTACGCAATACTCCTGGGTAGCGACGTCGGGATATCGAAGCTCGCCCGTGGCGGGATCTGTCGAGGTGCCGTGGACGGCAAGATATGCAAACAGCACGCTCGGTGTACCACCTTGCGCCACGGTCTGAGCTGTCTGCAATATTAGAAAATAACTCTTAATATTGCAGAATATCACAAAGGTCGGTCTATTGTAATTTATCGATAACTCCATGGCTCGAGTAATATTCCTCGAGCCACCTGTGTAAGTAGGGCGACCCCTCTTCGCCGACTTCCTGTTCTCTGTATTCTGAGCGACCTGTTTCTGCACAACGCATTAACATTTAGTTTTCTAATTAAGAAACACAAAAAAATAAATTATATCCTAAATAATGAATTACATTTAAAATACATACCTGTTTGCGTTGGGAGTCGAAATATTCGCACAATAGAGGCCATGTCTCTACGTCGACTCTCGCAAACGCCGGAGTAGATAGGAGGGCCGCTCTCTCTGCCTCGGGGGTCGCCATCCACAGGGAGTAGCAGTCGCCCTTCATCTCATTCCTATTGTATCGGACCTTGGTCTGCATGTTCTTCATCAGGCCATTGTACAGAGCATGAAGGTCGAGCACCCTCCCAGGGTGATCAGGGTCGGGTACAGGCTGAAAATCGTAATCCGACTGAAAATACAAAAAAAACATTGTTATTAGATTGCAAGTGTTAATAATAAATATATTGGATAAATCAAATGAAAATATATATTAATACGTACCCGAGCCTGATCAAAAAAGAGGGCGAATGAGCGCTGGTGCTGCTCGCCCCACTCAACGTGAAGTGGATAGTTCTTCACGAGCCGGCTCTCGTCCCCCATATACCGGTCGAATCTCTCGGCATGAGAACCGGTATAGCGATAGTCAAGGGTAAAAAAGAGGGGGAATGCTGCCTCCCCCCTAGCTCTGTCAGGCCTCAGCCTATGGGACTGATTCGGGCCTCGAGTCCCCCTCTGGGGATGGGGAGGCCCTGCATCTGCACGAAATATCAAGACAATCAATATTAAGACAAAGTTATATTAAGAAATCAAACTTAAACGAAAATTGAAGTGTGATATATACCTCGGGTTACTATTGCACGAGCTTGGGCCCAGGCAGCAGCACGAGCGGGACGATAGTTCCTCCGGTGAGGAACAACCGGGGTCCCGGATGCGGACGCATCCTCTCCAACTAGAAAATAAACATTGACGCTAAATTTCCATGAAGTTCATATTTATTCTATAGAGCATACGTAAAATGAATAAATATTTTATATTTATTCATACTAACCTGCAGACGATGCGGAGGGTATGGAAGCGGCAGGAGTGACCCCTGCGGAAAATATGGACGCACCACCTATAATTAGACAATTAAAAATAGATTATATAAGTAATTACAAAAAGAATGTGTAGATCAATAATATAACGTTCTAAATCAATATGCATGCACTATAGGATATATAAATATACCCGCAGGTGCGGTGGTGTCACCACCTACTGCTAGACAATAATAAAAATTGCTAAGTAAGAGCAAAAGGAATGTGTGTATATTTATGATATAGCATTCTAAATCAATATACATGCACTATATGATATATAAACATACTTGGAGGAGCGGGAGTGGCCTCTGTCCCAGATGTGGACGTATCACCAATAACTAGACAATCAAACATTGACAATATAAGTAATTTTGACGTAAACAGGCATGAATATCTGTAATATTACATTCAAAATGGATATGCGTGCAGTATACCTGGAGGTGTGGCAAAATCCACACGGAAGGAGGCATCCGAAGGGGTCTCCGATCTGGGTGCAAGACCGGCCCTCTGAAGCTCCCTACGCAACTCTCCGGGCGGCAGAACCGCTCTGCCTCTGCCTCTGCCGCGGTTGGAGCTCCTGTCGCCCCTCGCTGCTCCCGACATCGTCATCAAATCTAGATAAACGGTTCGTGGACGCATTAGACAATCATTAAAAGTATTGACTATATATGTATAGAGCGTAAAATGTGAAGTAATAATATAACATTACTGATAAACTTTTTCGTTTCGTGGGCGCATTATACATATCTACTTGGATTTCATCGTCGATGTCATTTCTAACCCACGTAACTTCATGATCGGTCGAAGACAACCCGTCCTTCGAAACAGACGGTCGGAGCACTTTAAACCTTCTCTCTTCTTCGTCCTCATCGCTGTCCTCGAATTCTAGGACATCGTAGACATCTCTGGGTTTCCATCGGCATACAACACTCCATCCCGGATGCTTCAAACACTGTGAGTAGTATACTTGGAACGCTTGGTTCGGAAAGATAAACGGATCTTCCTGACCGTAAAATCGAAGTGTGTTCACACTGGTCAATCCATATTCATCTTTCCAAGTCCCAAGATTGCTTCTCCACCTGTCCGTATCGGTTCGCGTATCGTACCAAGTACACTGGAATATATAAAAGGGTTCTGATCGTCCGGGATAGTGGATGCCGAGTATACAATTTAAGTACCCATAATAAATCACACCGTCCGATCCTACCGTCGCAATCCCACTATTCTGAGTGGTTCTAGATGTTTCTATGTCCTTAACTTCGAATTTGTATCCAAGGACACCAAATCCTTTGTAATATGCAACCTCCATACTAGGAAATTGAGCTAAACATCTTGAATCACTCTCAAATGATGCAGAGAAGTTCGGATCGTGGATCTAACAAAACAAATTTTACGACAAATACATAACGATACAAGTTTAGATTAAAACTGATAGCAATAAAATATTATTCGAATAACTTACATGATCTATGACCCAATCACAAAAATTATCCTGATGATATTTTTCCAATCGTTCTTCGTTCCAATCAGGATGCCCCTCACGTACCTCGTTAAAATGAATTCTGTTTTTGACAAATAATGGTGACATTAATATTATATCATTTCATACACACACAAACACAGATATAACAATAAATCCAAAAAAACTTACTCTCTAATTTGTTCAAGACATACGTAATTAAGCAAGATAAACTGGTATATCTTGTTGATAAACATAGCGTCTACCCTCTTATACTCGGCTTTACCATATGGCCCGTCTTGAATTCTTCGTGGCCGGTTAAGCCTTGTCTCAATGTTCTCGTCCAGATAGAGGGAACAAAATATGGTTGCTTCATCAAGAAGATAACCTTGCATGATAGAACCCTCTGGTCGATTTTTATTGCGTATATACTTCTTAAGAGTGTAGAGGTACCTAATGAAAATATGTTGAATAAATAAATACGGGCATACATGACAACAATAAATTTATAAATTGCGCGAAACGAAAAATTACACGTACCTCTCGACGGGATACATCCATCGATATTGTACCGGTCCGGCTAATTTCGCCTCAGTTGCAAGATGAACCGTCAAGTGTATTATGATATCGAAGAATGACGGTGGGAAAATACGCTCAAACTTGCAAAGAATCAACGCAATAGAATTTTCTAGTTTATCCAGCGTCACAACCTCCAGTGTTTTAGCACACAACTCCATGAAAAAATAACATAGGTCGTTGATTACTAGACCAACCGATTCGGGGAGAGAAGTCCTGAGGGCTAATGGAAGAAAGTGCTCCACGATAACATGGTGATCATGACTTTTCAGCCCATCGATCTTGCCCTTCACAATTTTTATTTTCTTGCTGAATGATCCTGAGAAACCTGTGGGAACTTTCAAATCATGCAACACCTGCAGGAATCTTTTCTTCTCCGGTTGTGACATATGATAAGCGGCATTGGGAAGTACAAACTTGCCTGGTTTACCCGCTACCGGTCTAGGGTGCAATTCACTTCTTATTCCCCACTCTTGTAGATCCATCCGAGTATTCAGGTTGTCTTTCGATTTCCCGTCTTTACAAAGAAGCAAGTTAAGTATGTGCTCTGATACTCCCTTCTCTATATGCATGACGTCCAGACAATGACGCACTGAATTTGTAGACCAGTACGAAAGCTCGAAGAAAATGCTTAACTTGTTCCAAAATGGTGGTTTGACCTGTTTCGTCGGATCCATCCCGAAGGTCACATTATTGTAACCATCCCATTTAGCAGTCACGTCCTCTCCGGACAATGGGGATGGAGGTCCAAGAAGCTCTTGATGACCATCAAAGTGAACCGTGTCTAACCTATAGGGGTGGTCTGGAGGTAGGAAACGTCGATGGCCGCAACAACAAACCTTCCTGCTAAAATTCAAGAATTTTGATGTCGTGTGTTCATGGCAATGAGGACATGCTTTGTGACCATGTACAGATAGCATTCCATACGCAGGAAAGTCATTAATTGTCCACATTAGAGCCGCACGCAGTATGAAGGTTGTATTTGTGTTTGCATCATCTGTCTCTACACCATCAATGAACACAGATTTCAACTCCTCGATCAGAGGTCGGAGATAGACGTCAATATTGTTCCCCGGTGAGTTTGGTCCGTCGATAAGAAGAGGCATCATAAAGTATGATTGGTCCATAGCCAACCAAGGCGACAGATTATAAATTATCATTACAACGGGCCATGTGCTATGACTTCCAGCCATATAGTTGAATGGGCAGAAGCCATCAGTAGCCAGTCCGAGCCGGACATTGCGAGGATCGCTACTGAATATTGCGTGCCTCCTATCGAAATCCTTCCATGCTGGTGAATCTCTTGGATGGCTCATTTTTCCATCTTCACTTGGAGGAGCACGGTGATGCGAAATCATTGCCTCGGCTGTTTTCTTGCACCTGAATAGTCTCTGTAGCCTCTGTGTTATGGAAAAGTATCGTGCTATCTTGACAGGTATATCGGGCTTCTTATCAGAATCTTTCGGCTTATACCTGGCCTCTCCGCATGTTGGACACTCTTTCAAATCTGAATTCTCTTTCCGGTACAACACGCAATTTTTAGGACATGCTTGAATCTTCTCGCACTTTAGACCCAAATCAGACATCATCTTCTGGGCTCCGTACCAGCTGTCGGGCACGTTATTTTCCGGAGGCATAGAATCTTTCAAGAATGAAAGAAGCATTGTGAATGACTTGTTGCTCCATCTATTTAGGCACTTAATCTGGAAAAGTTGGACGAACCATGAGAGGGTGGAATACTTCGCATTCTCATAAATTGGTTTCCTAGCATCATTCATGAAATTTTCATATTTATCCGCACGCGGTCCTTGACCGGAAGAAATGTCATCTTCGGTACGAATAGATTCAACTAGGGCAGCCTCTACCATATCCTCCATTTCTTCTGATGGAAATAAATTACCGTCTTCTCCTTCTGCCGCATTACCGAATTCTTCTTCTTCTCCTGCCGCATTATCGTGTTCTCCTTCTTCTTCTACCGCAGTACTGCATTCTTCTCCTTCCCCTGATATTTCCAAGTTGTATAAATTCTAGTAAACCCATATTTTACAATATGAAGCTCTGCCAATTCTACCTTCTGCCAGTACTTATTGCCACATCTATCGCACGGACAGAGAATCTTCTCTATTATGATCTTATTATGTGCGCGTGCAAATTCAAGGAAAGCAGCAACTCCTGCAACAAACTTAGGTTGCATACGTTGTTGCCAATCCACATACATCCAGTCCTTAACTCTGACATACTCATGGGCCATGTTAGACTGTATAACATATAAATTGTAGGTTATGCTGACTATATTGAGAAATATAAGAACATGATAGTTACTGACAAAGGCGAAAATCCGTGTATATGCTTTGTGTGTGCGTTTGTCGTTGAAAAGAATAAATTATCGCACGTATGTTAACCGATAGACGGGGACTAAGTGGCGCTTTTAGTTTCATATATGAGTATCGATGAGAATATGAAGGTTTCATATTATCATCGAGTATCATATATTGGTTTTAACTTGAACATCTCGAATCACTCTCTAATTATGCGTTTGTTGTGTATTCTTGTTGTATGTGTGTGTTCCGGCTGTCGGGGGTAGGCTTCTATCCCATTAAGAATGTATAGAGCGAACACCCATCACTTGTGCTTTCAACCGTTTCGTGTAAATTTCGGCAGCACCTCCCCGCTGTTCTCCGAGTATATTGTAATAGAATAGATAATCATTTCAAAGCCGTGAAACAACGTTGAAATGAACATCTAATCTATCTTTATACACGGAGAACTAGCGGAAAGGTACAGACGAAATATCTCGAAACGGGTGAAAACACAAGTGAATGAGGCGTTTGCTTTATACATTCTTAACTTGTCCACACGGGACAAATCTATGGGTTACCATACGATTGAATTTTCTCGTCGCGTAGACTATACGACGGTTGTTAGTATCATACTATACCGTCCGATATTTAACAACCTTCGTATAGTTCTATGTCACGACGAACATCGCACGTATGTTAACCGATAGACGGGGACTAAGTGACGCTTTTAGTTTCATATATGAGTATCGATGAGAATATGAAGGTTTCATATTATCATCGAGTATCATATATTGGTTTTAACTTGAATATCTCGAATCACTCTCTAATTATGCGTTTGTTGTGTATTCTTGTTGTATGTGTGTGTTCCGGCTGTCGGGGGTAGGCTTCTATCCCATTAAGAATGTATAGAGCGAACACCCATCACTTGTGCTTTCAAACGTTTCGAGTAAATTTCGGCAGCACCCCCCTGCTGTTCTCCGAGTACACTGTAATAGAATAGATAATCATTTCAAAGCTGTGAAACGACGTTGAAATGAACATCTAATCTATCTTTGTACACGGAGAACCAGCGAAAAGGTACCGACGAAATATCTCGAAACGGATGAAAACACAAGTGAATGCAGGTGTTTGCTTTATACATTCTTACTTGTCCACACGGGACAAATCTATCGGTTACCATACGATTGAATTTTCTCGTCGCGGACTATACGACGGTTGTTAGTATCGAGCTATACCGTCCGATATTTAACAACCTTCGTATAGTTCTATGTCACGACGAACATCGCACGTATGTTAACCGATAGACGGAGACTAAGTGGCGCTTTTAGTTTCATATATGAGTATCGATGAGAATATGAAGGTTTCATATTATCATCGAGTATCATATATTAGTTTTAACTTGAACATCTTGAATCACTCTCTAATGATGCGTTTGTTGTGCATTCGTGTTGTATGTATAATATGATTTTAAACTTATGAAATAATACTTGCTTAGTTACTTGCAAATTGCAACTTGAGAATACGATATATGAAGAATTGAGTATTAAAGAACTAAGATGCATTAGACTTGGGATTGAGATGCATACCTTTAACATAGAAAAGAAATCAATAAACAAGATGAATATAATATAAATTCATAATTAATTCTACATGGCACGGGTCTCAGATCAAAATTAGTGTTGAAAGTTTGATTTCCAAAAGTATCTGGCATAAAAGCTAATATGTGTGTGTGTGTTATACATGCATGAATGAGGGAACATATAATGAACCATTTAGGCAAATTTTGTGATACCCAATTCAAACATGACGGAGAAATATATAACTAGAGCCAATTACGGCTAAAAACAAATTATGCATGCCCCTAAACTAACAGATAGAAAAAGAAATTTGTGAATTTAGGCGGTCAACGGAAGTTTCACATGATGACATTGTCACACTAATGCCGCTCGGTTTTTCAAGTAGAGAGCTTTGGTCGATAAATTATCCAATCAATTATGGATAGAAATGTAAAGTGGAAAATCTAGAAAGAAAGGCACAACTGCGTAATCTAACTTAGCTAATCGTTGGTAGGAAAAGGAAGATGCAATTTCATACTGCTTGGATGTGCCCATCAATGGAATAAGAAACAAACAAACCCAACAAACAAATAAGCTCATATCTACAATATATGCAAGCAAGCGAACAAAAGTGGGAATCAACATGCATAACATGGATAAGTACTCATTGCAAGCGCAGCGCAATAATCAGGGTTTATTGCACAAACCCCCTTTATAGTTTACCATGCAAGACAACAATTATGCGCCCCCCCAGCCGAACCCCAACCCTAACCCTAACCCCAACCCCAACCCAACCGCAACACCAGCCCCAGCCCCAGCCCCAGCCCCAGCCCTAACCCTAACTCCAACCCCAACCCAACCCCACCCAAACCGCAACCCCAACAGATATGCGCCCCCCAGCCGAACCCCAACCCTAACCCCAACCCCAACCCAACCGCATCCCCAGCACTAGCACCAGCCCCAGCCCTAACCCTAACCCCAACTGTTAGTTGTATGTATGCCCTAGAGGCCAGTATTGTACAGATGATGTATATTATATTGGATGCTTGGACATATATAGAGATGACTTTCTTGCTCGATATGATAGTATGCTATCTGGTTGCTCTTTATCTTAACATGTAGACTTGTCTCTTTATACTGTCTTATAGTTACATGTTGGTAAAGCCCTTAGGATGTGTACTTGACTACCTAGACTATGATGCGGATCATACTAGTGGGGACATGGTAGTCCATAAGTACATCCTTCAAGGTCCCTAGTCGTGGGTGTATCGAGACGGAGTATCGATATACCAGTGTAGACTAGCGTATACGCTTCTCGACCCATGAGATGGGCGATGGATAATCCCATATCTATTGGTGTTTGACATCAAAGATGGTATACGGGTGCTCAGTGGAGACTGGGTACACTGGACGGACTCGCCGAGAACTCCCAGATGGTATTATACCTCACGTCAGATGGCAGTTCTCAGGTGACACTTGTGCAGGTTAGTCTGTAGACCCGAGATCGTCATAGAGTCTTATGTGATTCCTACCGTGCTTTGATTTCCACCTTACCACATCCATGAGGGCGTGCAAAACGGTGGTTTTTGGGTACAGTCCCGAGTCACTTGGAGACAATGAGCGATAGGAGGGGTTTCGTCTCTCCCGGTATTGGGGGTTGATGTTGCGCTGTGCTCGATTGGCCGTAACAGGGAAGTCCCTGGCCAGGGCTGATTAGAGATTTACTGGTAAGTGTTACCAGTAGTTTCTCGACCCGTTATGAGCCTCACATCGGCACGACTTATCGGTTATTGGGGTCTGACGTTTACCACCCCTAGACTTGATATACGACATATCAGACGAGGAGACCGGACTGCACGAGTAGTGTTGCCGGTTGGCTCGACGGGAGTTGTAGCAGGTTCGCTTGTTTTCTTCTGATCGCTCAATACCCGGGTGGCCGTTACGTTTAGCTGACTGCTTGCGGCTTGGGGGGTGCTTGATATGATCATCACCCACTGCCGGCGTATTGACGAGTCTTAGAGTCCCACAAAGGAGTTACCTAGTCTAGGCGAAACGTTGTGGTGCGCGTATGCGATATGCGCATGGACCCGGTCAAAATGCGCGTATAAGATACAGTATATTGATCGGGCGGCTTGCTTTTGGTCGGGTCGTATGTGATATGGCCGGATTGATAGATCAAGTGTTGATTTATCATTTAACCATTAGTTTCTCACTAGAAATCCTTTCTTGTATTTTTGGATGTATGCATGCATGTATGCATTCTTTCTTGATTCGTGCACATATGGATGTGCATGCACACATACATACATACATACATCATCCTTCATGGTTGTATATACATAGAAAATGGTGGCAATATAAGACTCACACCATGGTTTTATATATATGAATTATTATTGCATTTGTTTTAAAACAAAATGAAAAAGAAAAGGATAATTTATGGTTTGTTTCTACACTCTTCTTTGACCTAACCATGCTCACCTACTTTTAACCATGGATTAACTTTCCTTTTATGTTTTAACTCAAATTCAATAATATCTTTATCATTTAACCATGGTTTGAGATGAGAAGTGGAAAATATATATACATATATTTTCTATTTTCTTTGAAGAGAGATTATCTTTTCTCTTGTTCTAAAAAGGCCATCATCTTCTTCCTCCTTCTTCCTTTGCTCTCTAGATTTCTCTAGTGAGCAAATTACTCACCAAGTTAGGATTTTGAAGTGAGAAAAGCCACCACAACTTCATTCCATACAAGTCTTGCCCACTTGTTTAGAGTGTTAGCTTCATTTCTTTATCTTGATCAAGTGAAGTTGCTAGCTTGGACAAAGGAGCTTCGGGTGGATCGTCGTGGACATTAGAAGACCTCAAGCGAACCCTTTTCCAACCCTCAAGTGGCCAAGGAGTCTAGCGTAGGGAGCTACAAAGGTTGTACTCTCAAAACCCTAGCCTTTGTTACTTATGATAATGTGTTGTTTTAGAAACCCTAATTTTCTAGAATTGATTCTTTGTATGCTTACTTAGCACCCTAAAAATTTAATCTTTGGTACAAGTGATGCTTCCAAACCCTTCATGAGGTGCTAGGTAAACCTAACATTGGTATCAGAGCCGACCTAGAACATTAGGCGACACTTTAACAAAGTTAAAACTCCAATCGAACCGAGAAATACGGATTTTTAGCACTCTCTGGACATTTTTTGAAACTGTTATTTTTCAGAATTAAAAATACGTAAAAAATACAGCAGGGAATTATAAGACAAACTGTAAAAAACGAAACCCTAATATGCAAATCCCACCGCGGAACCGCGGCTTAAGCTTGCTTAGGCCGCGGCTCCGCGGCCGTACAGAGCCATTAAGGCTTTGTTTTTGTACAGTGAGCTTCTTGTAGATGTTTTTGGGTATTTTTAATCTGGTTTCAATGTCATATGTTCTGGAGATTGTTTTGGATTCGGTGATTCGATCGGAATTTTAATTTCGTGCTTTTTTCCGGATAATTAGAAAGTATTGAATTGTTCGAACGAGTGTCATTTGCTCACTTTTCACGGGGTTTAAATCTTTCGGAAATGCGTGCAAGTTTTGTGGTGGACCCTCTAGAAGACAACAAACCTTAACTCGATTATGTGACCGTCCTGAACTGCCTTTTGAACCTTAGGGTTTGAGGCAGTACGGCGTGCCACATATGAGGCGTTGGCTTGACCCTTCTACGGATGGACCGCTACTACTGTGACACACTCCGGGTTTTTGAACTTCGCTTAAGTGTTGAGCTTTAGCAAATTTTGGGTATTTGATTATTCGTTTGAAAACTTTAATGCTGTCTATTTATCTGGAATGTGATGCAATGTGTGGAATTCATATTACTAGACATAAAATACGAAGTATGTGATGTTTCGCATTTACGATGTCTAAAGAGAATGTGGATTCCAGATATTGCAGTTTTACACTTTCTTTTCTGTGACCGTAAGTGTAGTATGTAGTGGTATTGCCGATTGTCGTTGCTATACATCGACGACGATCGGTGTATGCATACTTACTTACAATGATGATATGAGATATTATGTGTTGCTGAGATATAATGTGCAGGATTGTCGCGATTGAATAGCCGGGGGGTTTTATGTGAGATGAGAGTTTTATATTTTCATTCATGTAAATTCAAATGTAATGTAATATTCTTTTATTTGGGGCACTTCCGGGTTGAGGTTGATGCCACCAGTGTTGTATATTATTTACTTTTCCGCATTAGGATGGACCCAAGGAGGAGAGCACAGGTGACCGGGTTCTGGGGTTCAGTGGGAGGCCATCTCGAGGAGTCGAGACCGGGTCTCCTAAACTGCAGAATTGGTAGGGTCGCTTGCTGCTCTCGTAGGGGTCCAGGATGTGGGCTTGGATATTCATCGCGACTGTGGAATCCGTATTTTCTATTGTTGGCTAAATACTAAATATGGACGTCCTAGGATATCCCACATTATATCTATGTTTCTGCTGCGATATCTGTGATGTGATCATTTGATATGTTGTGATGGATACAGTATATAGTATATATGATATATTATATAGACGTTACTTATGTTTTACACCCGCGCTAGCCCTGCCCCACTCTGCCGTTAGTTACCTAACCTAACGGTGCACGAGGGGACATCGAGGCGAATGCGGATGGCATAAGTGTACGTCGTATTTATCTGTGATGATTAGGTGACTTAAATGATGGGACTTCATTAATGTGATTAATGAAAGAAAAGAAACCTAAAAGATGTTGTAGAATCAAATTTTCAAAAAGGGTAGCTACAGTTTTTGCTTTGCATAGCGATATATATGATATATCCCGCACTTTATTCGATGAGGAAAGAGCCGAGATCCCTTCACCGGGAGTGACCTCTTTAGCAAAACTGGCAGATGCTACAACACTCGGTTTGTTTTTTGATTGCTTTTGGAGTTTTTGCTTTGCATAGCGATATATATGATATATCCCGCACCTTATTCGATGAGGAAAGAGCCGAGATCCCTTCACCGGGAGTGACCTCTTTAACAAAACTAATGAAAGCCTCAAAATCACTCCATTTCAAAATTCACTCGATTCTACAACGATATCAAGTTCATTACTCAATAGGTTTTCAGAAAAACCTGTCGTAGCCCTCCGTCATTTCAGATAAGTCCTACTTAGTATTCGTGCTGCGTTTGTTGACCTTATCAAGGCGCAGTGTGCGGTAGCTGACCAGTATTTATCTGCTTATGCATATGATGCAGATTGGACTAGGGTAGTCGTACGACCTTGTTGACCTTGTCAAGGGTCGTACGGGTGGGTTTAATTCAATCAAGAAGTGACGAGTTGAACTTGACTTACGGTCTATGGTTTGTTGACCTTGTCAAGGTCATAGATCATTTGGGGCAAAATATTATCGGGAATTTCAAGTGTTGAAATTTGCAATGAGATTGCATACCTTCTATGAGATAGTTGGATCCCGATACCCACTGCGAGTAATTGTTACTCCTGGGAGAGTTTTACACAGGACAATTAGCCGATAAAGTAGGTGTCTAGAAAGGTGTCAACGGGGTTACGCCTCTGGGAAAACGAGGTTTACTTTAATTAGGTCCTTGCGAAAGCACGGGGAACCTCCCTCAAAGTACCGACACTGGCCTGGCTGAAAGATCGGCGAAGTTGTAGGGTGTAATTAATCCCGGCTAGTCTTTCCTTTTAGGGTTTGAAGGAAGATTTGATAAAAACAGTGGGAGCCATCCTGATTAGATAAGATAATAACCAATCTGATCTTGCAAGAGCATACGCTAAAGTGTTTTCTTCTCTCTCTCTCCAGGTAGCGACCATGTCATGCCTTAATCAAGATAATAATATGGATGTATTGACCGAACCCGCATGTTATACTGTGCTGGGGAACGTTGGTTCCGTTCTTTCTTATAAGAGTTATAGGACTGAACATGACATAGGGGAATACCAGGATTCCCATGCCACCCGAATGAAGAAAGTACATGATGATGCATTTTCTTCGGGTGTGTTCGCTACAGAGAAATGTTTCTCCATTTTCTCTACGTCCTGGGTATTAGATACCGGGTCAGGATCCCATATATGTAATCAGTTACATGGGCTTAGAAAAGGTAGAGAACTTGGGGAAGGTGATAAAGACATAAGGGTTGGAAATGGTGCAATTGTTGCAGCTAAAACAGTCGGGGAATATCACCTTGTATTGCCAACTGGTAATACATTGATTCTGAACGAATGCTATTACATGCCGAACCTGATATGCAACATTATATCAGTTTCTTTGTTGAGTAAAGAGGGATATAATTTTGTATTACAGGATAATTTTATGAACATTTTCCGTAACCAAAAGTTGGTTGGATCAGGCACGTTGTGCAATGACATTTATGTTCTAAATCAATCAACAGTTCTGAGTATAACAAACACACACAAGAGGAAGAGTTCAGAACTGAACGAATCCTTTTTGTGGCATTGTAGACTGGGTCACATCAATGCGACACGACTAGATAAGTTGCATAAGGATGGATATTTGAAACCATTCGAATTTTCATCTTATGACACTTGCCAGTCACGTCTCAAAGGCAAGATGACCAAAACTCCGTTTACGGGACACGGAGAAAGAGTTTGTGAACTCTTGGGACTGATACATAGTGATGTATGCGGTCCCATGTCTACACATGCCATGGATGGTTTTTCGTACTTCATTACATTCACTGACGATCTCTCTAGATTCGGATATGTGTTCCTGATGAAACACAAATCAGAAGCTTTTGAGAAATTTAGAGAATATAAACAAGAAGTCGAGAACCAAACAGGAAAAAGTATTAAAATCCTTCGATCTGATCGGGGAGGTGAATACTTGGGCAATGAATTCTTGGACTTCCTAAAAAAGAATGGGATTCTCTCTCAGCTGACTCCTCCATATACACCACAGCACAACGGTGTATCGGAACGGAGGAACCGCACCCTATTAGATATGGTGCGCTCTATGATGAGCACAGCTGAGTTACCTATTTCCTTCTGGGGATATGCGCTGGAGACAGCAGCATACTTATTGAATCAAGTTCCATCTAAATCTGTACCTACCACACCATATGAGATATGGAGTGGGAAGATGCCATATCTTAAACGAGTTAAGATATGAGGTTGTCCGGCCTATGTCAAAAGACAAAATACGGACAAACTCGAGGCACGGTCAGTTCTTTACAAGTTTGTGGGATATCCAAAAAACTCATATGGGTATTTTTTCTACCACAGTGAGGAACAAAAAGTGTTTGTTGCTCAACATGCCACCTTTTTAGAAAAGGAATTTCTTGTAAAAGAAATTAGTGGCAAAGTGGTGGAGCTGGAAGAAGTTCCAGATACACAAACTGCAACTGAAGATTTAGTGGAACAAGAGGATTCAGTAGCTCCCAACGAACCTCAGCCTCTCCGCCGATCTAGTAGGGTTCCTGGCCAACCTGAGAGATACTACGGTTTTCTCATGGATGGTGGGAGCGAGGATTGCATCATGGAGGATGATGACCCAACTAGCTTTAAACAGGCCATCATGAGTGGGGACTCAGTGAAATGGCTGGATGCAATGCGGTCCGAGATGGAATCCATGTACACCAACAAAGTATGGACTTTGGAAGATGCTCCTGAAGGGGTAAAACCCATTGTGAGCAAGTGGATCTTCAAGAAAAAAACTTGGTGTAGATGGCAAAGTGGGGACTTTCAAAGCTAGACTGTTGCAAAGGGTTTTCGTCAAAGACCAGATGTGGACTATGACGAGACCTTTTCTCCAGTGGCTATGCTTAAATCCATCCGGATCATGCTTGCCATCGCTGCATATCATGACTACGAAATCTGGCAAATGGATGTTAAGACCGCCTTTCTAAACGGTGATTTAGAAGAGTGGGTGTACATGACTCAGCCAGAGGGCTTCGTAGATAGTGGGAGCAACGGGAAGGTGTGCAAGTTGCTTAAATCCATTTATGGATTAAAGCAAGCATCGCGGAGCTGGAACATCTGCTTTGACGTCGTTATCAAAGAGTTTGATTTCGTCAAAAACGTAGATGAACCTTGTATCTACAAGAAGGTGGCAGATAGTAAGGTTGTCTTCCTCGTATTGTACGTGGACGACATACTCTTGATAGGAAATGACATTCCTATGCTGCAATCGGTCAAGCTCTTCTTATCACAAAGATTCTCAATGAAAGATCTAGGTGATGCCTCCTGCATATTGGGAATCAAGATCTATAAAGATAGATCTAAACGGATACTGGGATTGTCCCAATCCAGGTACATTGACACTATACTAAAGCGGTTTAGTATGGAAGAATCCAAGCATGGGAACTTACCCACGATCTCTGGAGTCACTCTCTCCAAAGAGATGTCTCCCAAGACTGATTTGGAAAGAGCTTGCGTGCAAGACATACCCTATGCTTCGGTTGTAGGCTCTATCATGTGCGCGATGCTATGTACCAGACCCAATGTAGCATACTGACTAAGTGTAGTGAGCAGGTATCAAGCTGATCCTGGAGAGAGTCACTGGACTGCTGTGAAGAGCATTCTCAAGTACTTACGAAGGACTAAAGAGATGCTCTTGGTGTATGGTAACGAAGAACTCCAAGTGGAGTCCTTTACCGATTCGAGCTTCTAGAGTGATAAGGACGACTCTAAGTCGCAGTCGGGATTTGTCTTTACCCTTTACGGAGGGGCGATTAGCTGGAAGAGTTCCAAGTAGGAAACTGTGGCAGACTCGACGATGGAGGCTGAATACAACGCTGCCAACGATGCTGCCAAAGAGGCTGACTGGATCAAGAAGTTTATTACTGAACTTGGAGTGGTTCCATCCATTGAGCATCCAATACCTTTGTATTGCGATAACAATGGAGCGGTGGCTTTGGCCAAGGAACTCAGGTCCCATCAGCGATCCAGGCATATTCTGAGACGGTATCACCTGATCCAGGAGATAGTTGATCGCCGGAAGATCGAGGTCAGGAGGGTTGACACGAAGAATAACACAGCGGATCCACTCACGAAGGCCATTCCCCAGATACAGTTTGAGAGACTCTTCGGGATGCTCGGTATGCGATACTACAGCAGCTGGCCCTAGTGCAAATGGGAGATTGTTAGTTGTATGTATGCCCTAGAGGCCAGTATTGTACAGATGATGTATATTATATTGGATGCTTGAACATATATAGAGATGACTTTCTTGCTCGATATGATAGTATGCTATCTGGTTGCTCTTTATCTTAACATGTATACTTGTCTCTTTATACTGTCTTATAGTTACATGTTGGTAAAGCCCTTAGGATGTGTACTTGACTACCTGGACTATGATGCGGATCATACTAGTGGGGACATGGTAGTCCATAAATACATCCTTCAAGGTCCCTAGTCGTGGGTGTATTGAGACGGGGCATCGATATACCAGTGTAGACTAGCGTATACGCTTCTCGACCCATGAGATGGGCGATGGATGATCCCATATCCATTGGTGTTTGACATCAGAGATGGTATACGGGTGCTCAGTGGAGACTGGGTACACTGGACGGACTCGCCGAGAACTCCCAGATGGTATTATACCTCACGTCAGATGGCAGTTCTCAGGTGACACTTGTGCAGGTTAGTCTGTTGACCCGAGATCGTCATAGAGTCTTATGTGATTCCCACTGTGCTTTGATTTCCACCTTACCACGTCCATGAAGGCGTGCAAAACGGTGGTTTTTGGGTACAGTCCCGAGTCACTTGGAGGCAATGAGCGATAGGAGGGGTTTCGTCTCTCCCGGTATTGGGGGTTGATGTTGCGCTGTGCTCGATTGGCCGTAACAGGGAAGTCCCTAGGCAGGGCTGATTAGAGATTTACTGGTAAGTGTTACCAGTAGTTTCTCGACCCGTTATGAGCCTCACATCGGCACGACTTATCGGTTATTGGGGTCTGACGTTTACCACCACTAAACTTGATATGCGACATATCAGACGAGGAGACCGGACTGCACGGGTAGTGTTGCCAGTTGGCTCGACGGGAGTTGTAGCAGGTTCGCTTGTTTTCTTCTGATCGCTCAATACCCGGGTGGCCGTTACGTTTAGCTGACCGCTTGCGGCTTGGGGATGCTTGATATGATCATCACCCACTGCCGGCGTATTGACGAGTCTTAGAGCCCACAAAGGAGTTACCTAGCCCAGACGAAACGTTGTGGTGCGCGTATGCGATATGCGCATGGACCGGGTCAAAATGCGCGTATAAGATACCGTATATTGATCGGGCGGCTTGCTTTTGGTCGGGTCGTATGTGATATGGATGGATTGATAAATCAAGTGTTGATTTATTATTTAACCATTAGTTTCTCACTGGAAATCCTTTCTTGTATTTTTGGATGTATGCATGTATGTATGCATTCTTTCTTGATTCATGCACATATGGATGTGCATGCACACACACATACATACATCATCCTTCATGGTTGTATATACATAGAAAATGGTGGCAATATAAGACTCACACCATGGTTTTATATATATGAATTATTATTGCATTTGTTTTAACACAAAATGAAAAAGAAAAGGATAATTCATGGTTTGTTTCTACATTCTTCTTTGACCTAACCATGCTCACCTAATTTTAACCATGGATTAACTTTCCTTTTATGTTTTAACTCAAATTCAATAATATCTTTATCATTTAACCATGGTTTGAGATGAGAAGTGGAAAATATATATACATATATTTTCTATTTTCTTTGAAGAGAGATTATCTTTTCTCTTGTTCTAAAAAGGCCATCATCTTCTTCCTCCTTTTTCCTTTGCTCTCTAGATTTCTCTAGTGAGCAAATTACTCGCCAAATTAGGATTTTGAAGTGAGAAAAGCCACCACATCATCATTCTACACAAGTCTTGCCCACTTGTTTAGAGTGTTAGCTTCATTTCTTTCTCTTGATCAAGTGAAGTTGTTAGCTTGGACAAAAGAGCTTCGGATGGATCGTCGTGGACATTAGAAGACCTCAAGCGAACCCTTTTCCAACCCTCAAGTGGCCAAGGAGTCTAGCGTAGGGAGCTACAAAGGTTGTACTCTCAAAACCCTAGCCTTTGTTACTTGTGATAATGTGTTGTTTTAGAAACCCTAATTTTCTAGGATTGATTCTTTGTATGCTTACTTAGCACCCTAAAAATTTAATTTTTGGTACATGTGATACTTCCAAACCCTTCATGAGGTGTTAGGTAAACCTAAACCCCAACCCTAACCGCAACCCTAGCCGAACCCAACCCCAGCCGCAACCCTAGCCGAACCCCAACCGCAACCCCAACCCCAACCCCTAAAATAATCAAAAATCTCTTTAATTGAAGATTTAATTACTTATCTGTTCGGTGGATCGGCGACGAGGAAGAACGGCGTCGAGATCGGGAACGACAGAGAGAGAACGGCGACGAGATCGGCGAGGTCGGCGACGAGATCGGCGAGGTCGGTGACGCGGCGACGAGAAAAAGCGATTTCGCGCGCTCGATCGAGGAGGAGGCCAGATAATCAGCGCGTAGGGAAATTTTGTTTCTTTTCTATTAAATCCATATTTAGATGCCCCTACGGATTTGTCCGTAGGTCTTTGGTTTGCGGCACCGTAGGGGCAAATAACAAATTAAGATTTAATATTTTTACGTTGGTGCGTCTTGGACCGTAGGGACAACCTTATGGCCCTACGGATTAGTCCGTAGGGCCAAAATAAATATGCCCCTACGGATTTCAATATCCGTAGGGGCAACCCCCTATTCTAGTAGTGTTATAACATAAATCAATTAGTTCTATTGTCTTTTCGTCTGTTTTCACTACTATTCTTTCTTCTTATTTTTCTAATTCAGGGATAATCCACTCATAGGCCAGATTAATAGATATGATAGCGTATGTAAACGTAGAAATAAAAAACATACCATAACCATTCCGAAAAACCTCGTTGAGGAAAATATAGACGTCCTGTAGCGGAAGATAGGATTCGAAAGTCGAGAGGTGATATAAACCCTGATTATAGCTCATCCTATCCATGCTTTTAGCTTGGTGTGGAGAATCTCCTCCATAACTCTAATTTTTGCCTTGATGCTGAGTGGAAGATACCTTAATTGATGAAGAGTGTAATAATATATATAACCTAGTGTACATATATATTCGGCCTCGGAGATTAAGACTAGATGAACAGTGATGATGATAATATGGAAGATTCAGGTTTTGGGAGTCACATTAGGAATATTTGGAAAAATCTATTATGCAAGGGCTTGCATGGTGCAAGCCCTTGCATAACCCTTGGATGAGCTCCCCCCACATGCAAGAGGAGTTCATCCAAGGGCTCTAGAGGGACTTGTATGGTGCAAACCCTTCTAGAGTAGATTTTTTCGAATACTTACGCCTACCAATTAATCATTTCACTCTTGTTTTAAAAGAAATAAAATAATATATGAATCTGGGTACTCAGCATCCAAGGAAGCATTTTTCTCATGCATGCATCAAACAGGCCAATTAGAGACGTGTCTTTTTCTCTTTGCTTTAAATACCAAACAAATTTTAAGCTTTAAATTTGACTGCTTAGCTTCGAAAGTCTGCGCTTTTTCCAAACAATTGAAATGTTGAAAGGCATGGTACTTGGCCACCAAGCAATTATCACCCCTATCAACTATATATAAAATGACCATCAATTAATACTAGCATCAGAACTCAACAAATTAAATTATATAGCAATTAAGAAGGAACAGAATGGGTCTCAGCCTCTCTTTCTTCATAAGCCTTTGTAAGAGTTCAAATGTGAGGCCAATATCGCAAGAAGTTGCTTGTGAAGGGAAGAGCTGTAGCATGAAGAAGGAGCAAGCGAAGCCGATAGCCAGGGAGGAAGAAGTACTTAAGGAGAAGAAGAAGAGGGAAGAAGGCGGCACGGCCTTGGTGGTGCCTTACTTCTCAGCTGGTTCTCGCCCCGGCATCCTCTGATACATATACGTGGATGCATGAGCTCCATTGATATATAACTTAGGACATGCCTTGGATGCATGCAGCTGAAATGTTGGATGCACTATTTTCTTTTATTTGTTGCTACATATGTAGATTTATTGCGACCGTGCACCCTCTTTTTGCCGTCATTATTTATGCATTAAAGATTCTTAACAAATAAATTAGTAGTGTATATATTTACACGCCTTTCAACTTAATACATATTGTATCGATATTGAACTGGATCTATTTATGTTTAATTGGCTTAAGTTCCTAAGTTGATGGAGATGTGCACAAGAATATCGAAGAATTAATGGAGAATGATGATGCTCGATATTGACGACCTTTCAGATCAGGACACGTGGCAGCTGACGTGTCCCAGAACTCAGAATAGAGGGCCCACAGGGGCCGATCAGGCCCGACCTACAAGCACAAAGCTGGCTCACCTCAGGGCCCTTGGAAATTGGCCTCCTCGATCTCTCAGCTCGCCTCTGAGCTACCGCAGGACCAAGATACCTCGGCCCTCTCGCTCGTTCCCGAGCTCTCCCGCCGAGACCATCTTCCTCGGTTCCTCCGACCGACCAACTCCACCACTCACATGCGTAACCGCTGCTCCGCAAATCTCGCCATGCGCACATTCTCTGCCGGCAACATCCCACGTTCCACGCCATCACGATCCCCATCAACGGGCGATCCGCTCTTTACGCGGGCGTGACGTCGGGAGTGTAACTGCCGGCGAGATTCTCGCGCCTGCCTCTGCATGCCACCACCGCTATATAAACCCCCATCACAGAGGGGTTAAGAAAGCCATTTTTTACACTTTTATGCCGTTATTCTGCTCGGATCTCATCACTAACTTGAGCGTCGAAGGGTCCTCGGTGGTACCAAACCACCCCGGGACTTCCTTGCAGGTGCTCGGCAACAGCATCCACACCTCACCTCTTCCTCCAAAAACGCATTGAGACCCACACGCAACGAAGGACAATCAGCTAAGTTCACTGCGAGATCTACGGAAGACAACATCTGACGGAGGCTCGAAAAGGAGCTCCATCAGTTGGCGCCGTCTGTGGGAATCGAAACTCCACACACAAAAAAAAAACAAAGTTGGCCTTCCGATCTCCATCCCCATGGCAAGCGATCACCCTGAAGATCCAGATACCAGCCGCCGCCTCCCCCTCACCGGAGGCGTGGGTGAACCTCCTCCGGCGACCGTCATCAACGCTCTCGCCGGCCCAATAGACCGACACCCCCTTCCTTGACGGGGTCGCACAGAGGGGGCTCGCCACGGCGGCTCGAGGGCCATCTCGCCCAAGCATCTAAGCCCTCACTAAGAGGCAGCCCAGCAGCTACCCTGCTCGGCTATCCCTGGCGGGTAGCTTCCCTACCGCAACGCCAGGGATCAGAAAGTCCTCCCGGAGGCAGTCGAGCCCGAGGATCCCTCGCTCGGCTATCCCTGGCGGGTAGCTTCCCTACCGCAACGCCAGGGATCAGAAAGCCCTCCCGGAGGCAGTCGAGCCCGAGGATCCCTCGCTCGGCTATCCCTAGCGGGTAGCTTCCCTACCGCAACGCCAGGGATCAGAAAGCCCTCCCGGAGGCAGTCGAGCCCGAGGATCCCTCGCTCGGCTATCCCTGGCGGGTAGCTTCCCTACCGCAACGCCAGGGATCAGAAAGCCCTCCCGGAGGCAGTCGAGCCCGAGGATCCCTCGCTCGGCTATCCCTGGCGGGTAGCTTCCCTACCGCAACGCCAGGGATCAGAAAGCCCTCCCAGAGGCAGTCGAGCCCGAGAATCTCTCGCTCGGCTATCCTTCAGGACAAAAGCCCTCGCCAAGAGGCACCGGGCAGTAACCCTGCCCGGCCAAGGGTCCTTGGTAGGCTTCTTACAGCCCTATAGCTCTTCCCACGCCAAGAACCAAAGTCCTCCCAGAGACAGTCGGGTCCTTGCCCAGCTATCCCCGGCTGGTAGCTTCCTACCACAACCGACAGGGATTAAAGTCCCAGCCAAGAGGCACTGGGCAGTAACCCTGCTCGGTCCCTGTCCTGAAGGATCAAAAGTCCTCCCAGAGACAGTCGAGCCCGAGGATCCCTCGCTCGGCTATCCCTGGCGGGTAGCATCCCTACCGCAACGCCAGGGATCAGAAAGTCCTCCCAGAGGCATTCGAGCCCGAGGATCCCTCGCTCGGCTATCCCCGGCGGGTAGCTTCCCTACCGCAACGCCGGGGATCAGAAAGCCCTCGCCAAGAGGCACCGAGCAGCTACCCTGCTCGGCCATCCTTCGTAGGCCTCTCAGGGACCCTCCAGCGTCAAGGACCAAAGCCCTCGCCAAGAGGCACCGAGCAGCTACCCTGCTCGGCCATCCTTCACAGGCCCCTCAGGGCCCCTCCAGCGTCATGGATCAATACCCTCGCCAAGAGGCACCGAGCAGCTACCCTGCTCGGCCATCCTTCGCAGGCCTCTCAGGGACCCTCCAGCATCAAGGATCAAAGCCCTCGTCAAGAGGCACCGAGCAGCTACCCTGCCCGGCCATCCTTCACAGGCCTCTCAGGGGCCCTCCAGCGTCAAGGATCAAAGACCTCGCCAAGAGGCACCGAGCAGCTACCCTGCTCGGCCATCCTTCGTAGGCCTCTCACGGCCCCTCTAGCGTCAAGGACCAAAGCCCTCATCGTAAGGCCGCCGAGTTACTTCCTGCTCGGCGCATCCCAGCGGGCATCCTCCTGCCCATCGGACGCTGATGGTCTGAAGCTCTCATCGCGAGGCCGTCGAGTTCCTTCTGCTCGGCGCATCCCCAGCAGGCATCCTCCTGCCCATCAGATGCTGAGGATCTCAAGCCCTCATCGTGAGGCCGCCGAGTTCCTACCTGCTCGGCGCATCCCAGCGGTCATCCTCCTGCCCATCAGATGCTGATGGTCTGAAGCCCTCATCGCGAGGCCACCGAGTTCCTTCCTGCTCGGTGCATCCCAGCGGGCGTCCTCCTGTCCATCAAACGCTGAGGATCTGAAGCCTTCTTCGCGAAGCCGCCGAGCCCCTTCCTACTCGGTGCATTCCGGCGGGTAGCTTCCTACCCAACAAAGACAAGGATCAAAGTCCTTCCAGACTCGACTATCCCTGACCGGTAGCTTCCCTACTCGCAACGCCAGGGGTCAAGACCCTCGCCAAGAATTACCGAGCAGCTTCCCTACTCGGTCATCCCCAGCAGGCATCCTCCCGTCCAACAGACACTGCGGGTTTGTATCCCTCATAACGAGGCCACTGAGCCCATCACATGCAGTGGATCCGAAGCCCCAATAAGAGACATCAGGTCTATCCAAGTCTGAGTAATCCCCCCTCGACTTCGGGGCCATGGAGATGCCTCCTTCTCAGCAGCGCTTGGCACACTCTGCAAGTGATCGAAATCAACTCGACGACCGATCGCTCCACATGTCACGACCACACTGGGCTGCGCCCCATCAGTCCACAGGTCTGCACACGTCGCGTCGGCCAACCGGCGCTCGACATGTGGACCGTCACTTCAGTGGCAGGACGCTCGAACCGGCGCACCTTCCCTAAATGCAGAGATCTCGCCCCGATAAGCTGGCAGAAAAGACAGCCGACAGCCCGGGGACGTGTCCCGATGAAACCTTAGGAGTGAGCTTACCCCAGACGGCCCGGCAGTCCACTCTTGATCCGACCCACTAGCTGGTCGGGACAAGAGTGGGGGGCTAATGATGATGCTCAATATGGCGTCCTTTCAGATCAGGACACGTGGCAGATGACGTGTTCCAGAACTCAGAAGAGAGGGCCCACAGGGGCCGATCAGGCCCGACCTACAAGCACAAAGCTGGCTCACCTCATGGCCCTTGCAAATTGGCCTCCTCGGTCTCTCACCTTGCCTCCGAGCTACCGCAGGACTCGGCCCTCTCGCTCATTCCCGAGCTCTCCCGCCGCGACCATCTTTCTCGGTCCCTCCGACCGACCAACTCCACCACTTACAGGCGTAACCGCCGCTCCGCAAATCTCGCCATGCTCAGATTCTCCGCCGGCAACATTCCACGTTCCACGCCATCACGATCCCCATCAACGGGCGATCCGCTCTTTACGCGGGCGTGACGTCGGGAGCGTAACTGCCGGCGAGATTCTCGCGCATGCCGCTGCATGCCACCACCGCTATATAAACCCCCATCACAGAGAGGTCAAGGAAGCCATTTTTTACACTTTTATGCCGTTATTATGCTCGGATCTCATCACCAACTTGAGTGTCGGAGGGTCCTCGGTGGTACCAAACCACCCCGGGACTTTCTTGCAGGTGCTCGGCAACAGCATCCACATCTCACCTCTTTCTCCAAAAACCCATTGAGACCCACACACAACGAAGGGCAATCAGCTAAGTTCACCGCGAGATCTACGGAAGACAACATCTGACGGAGGCCCGAAAAGGAGCTCCATCAGAGACGGTAAAACCATTTCAGGCTTGTTGCAAATTAAGGATCGCAGGGATCTTTTGAACTTTAAATTTTTTTGATCACAAATCTCACAAGTACAAATTAAGGAGGTTGGGACTGTAAGTAGTGGTTGCATCAATACATGATAATCGTGTCTCTTATACATGTGATCTTTCCTACGATAAATTTGTACATGCTAAGAAAGTATAGGAAACTTTCAACTCTTTCAACATCGATTCTTCTTTATTAAGTTGTAGATTGTTGAAGAAAGCACATAATATTTTGGCTTAAGGTGGAGGGATTAGGGCAACATGCAGTTCTTTTCTCATTTTTATTCTTCCAGATACATCATGACTTGAGAGTTGAGATTACCCTTCGATTTTCCTGTCATGGCAATTGATTAACAATGTGTTTATACACATGCACCCTTCTTAATTTATTTCATGATGTTCAGATTAATTAAACATAATGTCAAATCTTTCTGATAAGAAACGAGTTCGTGAAGATCCTTTTCTTCTTCCAACCCTTTTTTGTAAGGAAATTGTGTTTTGCAAGCTTCTTGAATTTTGTTCAGGTTATTTTTACGCATGTTACCAACTTCTTTTCCGGACATTAGGACATGTGCCATATATAGTGGGCTCGTTTCACTACGGTTGAAAATATGGTATATGATATTAGATGTGATAAACCTTGATTCTTTTGGATAGAGTCCCACCGTATTAAAAGCTTATGTGTATCCTGTTCATATCATAATTTTACATTAATATATTCCCCATTCTTATTCATTTTACAAATAAATGGGTGCTTTTGATCCATGTCTACTACATAGTTGCAGGTTACAGGTTATCGGAACAAAACAGTGAAAATGATGAAAAGACGATACAAAAGTGAGACTACGACCAACAAATAGAAGAATCTTGAACATGCCTACAGTTTGAGGGACAAACGAACATCAAATGAACAAATTCACAAAGTACAAAGGCGGCGCAAGGTTCAAGACTTCAACACGAAGCAAACGGTAAAAGTCCACGACATTATGCACTGTGGAAATCTGGAAGAAACTAGAAGACATTCTGAAGAACCAAGTGAAGAAAAATCAAGTAAAAAGCAACACGAAAATTACCAGAGAAACAGAGCCAACAACCCCACTATATGGCCGCGGATCCGCAGCCAAACATGGCTGCGGATCCGCAGCCAAACATGGCTTTTGGCCGCGGTTCCGCGGCCATGGTGAGCCCGTGTCGGTGTAGAATTCAACAGTTGTGGCGGTACGTTGATCGGGTCTTCTTAGGGTAATTTTGTAAATGCAGATAGGGATCAGATGTAACCATAGGGTTTCTATAATTTATAAATAGAAAGCCTAATACTCTTTTTGGAGTATGCCTCTTCTTGTGCCTCATTGTATTTATCAAAATTCAGAATTCAATTCCTGTAAATTTTTGAAGAGAGAATCAAATAAAAATTAGAGTAAGTTTTCTTTTTATTGCCCTAGTTAATTTTCTTTCTGCCCTAGTATAACTTTTATTATCTGCCCTACTTAATTAGTTTAGAACATATTTATCAATTCTCTAATGAGTGAGTAGTTCCTCACTTGTTAGGGCTAGGAATAGGGAATGTTTGAGAGATGAAAATCTCTCATCCCTTTCTTACCCATCACATATTTTTATAGGACTCCATGCATACATACACACACCGCTCTCTACGGCACCCTATCCCAAGAGGTAGCGGTGATACCGTAGTTTAAAAGACTGGTTGTATATGTTTTCCATGGAGGTTAGGGTAAGAATTAAGAAAGGAAGGACAAGAACCTAGAGGAAGAAACCTAGTTTCTTCCCGATGGTACTAATCCACTTTGTTAATTATTACCATAACACCTCACAGATCTTAAGTAGGGCATAGAAAACGGTGAGGAATATTGACTTTCCAAACTTAACCTAAACCTGACAAGGTTTTAATCCTAGTCTAAATCAACCTTAGTTTTTAGTGATAATCAATCCAACACCGTTTGGAATTAACTCGTTAGAACAAATTGAGAATACACAAAATCCCTGTGGACCGACCCGTACTCACCGGCTAGCTACTAAGCGACGCCTTTCTTGATTGCGGTAAAATATTTTGATCACAACATCTAACATTCAATTAAATGGAGTCGTCGCCGGGGATGGCGTAGTATTTCCTTTTTGCAATTTCGGGTTGATATAAAATCATAAAACTCATAAAAAACTGAAAAATTAAAAAAAATATATAAAAATTTTATCATCTTGTTTTTGTTTGAAGGGTGTTTCGTTGGAATTTTGCAGGATCGACGAACGAGTTCGGATCTGAAAAATTTCAGAGAGCAAAACAGAAAACGACAGATCTGAACAACAGAGAAAAATCAGAACAGAGGAGCGGAAGAAATCTCGGGATCTGAACCAATCCACAGACCGCGGAACCGCGGCGAGGAAGAGCTTTTGGCGGCGGAACCGCGGCATTGTGCTGACGTCAGCTGACCAGAAACCCTCTGTGAGCTTCCTTTCTACTTCTCTGCAACCCTAATACCTCCTCTATAAAATTTGCCTGCAGGATTCTTTGCGCCAAAAATTTCTCCCCTTCTCAATAATTGATCTTGTGCAGGATTCTTTGCGCCGCGCTAAAAAAAATTGTTTGCAAGTGATTGTGTTTATTGCTTTGCATATTTTAAATTGACTTTAATGGGCTTGAACACCAATCCAGATTGGGTGGGGATTTCATCGCCCTTCCCAGGACCCCAAAAATCACATAAGGCATATTGCGTTGACCATCAATCTAATTAAAAAAGATTAGACTCAGCCCTAAGGACTTTGCGCTCAATAGGACAAAGGAATATTTGTAGGCATCGACCGTTGATCCTAACCTGACTTTGTGGTGCCTAGGCTAGACAGGTAGTGAAAGGTAACTTTAAAAGGCCCGTCTCATGGTGATTCGTGAGCGGATCCCTCCTTTCTCTACTTGTGCTTACCTGGCCACAATTAGCGGTGAAGAGGCGGTTTGAGGTCCTCACATCTTGTCCTTTGGAACAGTTAGGAGCTGTCTAGCTGACCTAGGTGACCCTAGATCTAGGCTTGATTGTGTATTTGTGATTGATTGAACGTGTGTCTAAGCCTTTTATTGAAAATCTTTTTTCAAAAAGCTCCATAAAAAAACACAAAAAGGAAAAAAAATTTACAAAAACTTGCAACTTGTCGCTAAGAATTCCGTGCACCCCACTTGCACCCACATTCTTTTTCTTCTCCTTCTTACATCATGGGTACCCCACCTCACAAAACTCTTGCCGAACTTTGGTACCCTCATCCAAACATTGCTTCATACGCGAATTGTTTTGGTCGAATTGCGGACAACCCCTCCATGCCCAAGATTTCTTTGAAATATCGAATAGAAGCGTCTAGGAGAAACAATTGGACTCCGCAATCCACTTTGTATCAACCATTTCAACCTTCACCACCTTCTTACGTTGATACTCCTTTTTCGAGTCCTGTTGTAACCTTGAAACCCATGTCTATAGCTGAACATATTGAACAATCTCGTAACCGATCTTTCACTCCTTTCAACACTTCTAGTTCTTGGGATCAACAAGTCCATTCACCTTTTTATCCAAATGTTGTTACTACTCTTTTCCAACCATTCAATTCCCACCAGTCCTACCCGACTTCCGCACCTTTCCTAGACATTGCTTCTACCCAACCATTTAGGAGTTTCACGTATCCAAACAATTTTGAATCTTTTACTGAAACCCCTTCACAACCCATGTCTAGTCTGGAAAAGTCGTTGGAAGCTTATATTGTAGCTACAAACCAACAGATGAGGAATTTGGATGTGTCCATTGCCGCCCTTATGCAACCTAGTGAATGGGTAGCTAGTTTCCAACTAGCTCCAAATATTCCAATGTATGATGAGGCGGTTGGACAGAGTGAGAATTTGAGTGGTGAGAGTGAGATGTACACACTTCCTAATCAAACCTACCCATCACCAATTGAATCCTACAACTCCAGTTTTCAAACAAGTGTCTCAAATGATTCACCAGTTGAAATAAAACGTTTAATGAGTTGTGCGACTTTGTAGTGCTTGCCAGATTGTGAAGGGTCCCTTTCGAGTGAAACCATCACCAATCATTTTGATTTCTACACCTCCAATCTAGAACCTGAATTGATAAATATCCATGTCTTTGATGAGGTGTCTACAAAAATGGATTTTCACTTGATTGAGGATATTGACGCAGGGAATATTTTGGATGATGAACCCGTAGATTTGACTGAAATTTTCTCTCCAATTCATCATCCCGAGTCATTAAATGTTTCTCCCGAAATTCATATGCGTCTTGATTTTGATGATAATTGCATGGATGGGATAAATTTTGAGGAGAATTATGAGGAGAGTATTGAGGATAATATTGAGGATGAACCAGTTTTGTTTGATGAGTCGGATTTTCCAATTCATCCCCCTGAACCTTTAACTGTTATGTTCCCCTCCGAATGGCGGCCAAGACGTGGACTGTCTTGCCTGAGATTCGGGGCAGATGCTAATTGGTGCTATCCGTATACCTCTCCGAAGATGCCAAGTTGATTTATGACACCGTGTATCGAAGGTTTAAACGGATGCGTCCGATGTAGCAGACTTCGTCAGATTCCCCCTCGCTTGAGGGGTTTTTGATTGTGAAGATGCTCTTCCCTGCAGGCGCAAGCCCCTGCAGTTAATTACGCTACCGCATTGCGGTAACAACTTTCTCCTTCTCCAGATGATCACTTCGTGTCGTGTGTGTTTGATTCGTGTTCGGTTGCCCGTGGATTGTATACGGAGACTGAGTTATGTCGTCGCCTGTAGGGCGTGGACTAGTCCAAATCCGTATTATCTTAGATTTGGGTTTGGGGGTTGTGTTTAAGGATACGTTAGCCTTGTTTGAGACTAAGATCGACTTAAACGTTTGTTAAGGATACGTTAGTCTAGTTTTAGACTAAGATCAACTTAATAGGATCGTTTAGATTCGACAAGAGAGCGATTAAAGGAGCCCTGTTGTTTAGTTTAGTGACATTGCGGTCAATAGGTAGTTTAAGGACATTGCGGTCCAATGTTAGTTTTAAGACGTTGCGGTCAAGGTTAAGGACATCGTAGTCCGTGGATTTAAGGACTCCACAGTCCGATATTAGTTTTAAGACATCACGGTCAAGGTTAAGGATGTCATAGTCCGTTGTTAGTTTTAAGACATTCCGGACAAGGTTAAGGACCTCGTAGTCCGTGGGTTTAAGGACCCCACAGTCCGGCGTTTAGTTTTAAGACATTACGGTCAAGGTTAAGGACCTCATAGTCCATGAGTTTAAGGACCCCACAGTCCGTATCAATGTGTGGTCATCGGGACCCGTCACCTCTTTGAAGACGTTGAGGAATTACAATGCCAAGTATCAAAGGAGTGAAGAGATGTACCCTTAAACCAAGGTAGATTAAATGATCTGTAGTCCAATTTGGAAACTAAGATCAATTATTATATTATGAGCCCATTGACACAGTTAAGTTTGAATTGAGTACTTATGGCCAGCTTGGGCTAAATCCAATCATGTTTGGGATATTGGCCCTCTGTTGGTTCATTGAAGGAGAGGCTTTGCCTCTGGAAACTTAGCCAATTGGGCTAAAGCTAGTGTTAAACACTAGAGACCAACAGTGTTGAACACTGAGAATAAGATTAACAAGTTAGTGTTAAACACTAAAAGATAATCAGTGTTGAACACTGGGAACAGAGTTTTCAAATTAGTGTTAAACACTAAGCAAATCAGTGTTAAACACTGGGGACAAAATCTCCAGACTAGCGTTAAACACTAAGGAGAGAGGGGTCACGTACGGACACATGAGAGCGCCATGATTCCCCTTATTTTATTCTGTCAAAAGTCTTGAATATTTTGAAGTATCACGTGCTATCACGTGATGGGAATTTTGGTGCTTGTCTGTTAAAGCTTCAGCCAAGGGATCACGTGGTAGCACGTGAGAGCGCCCTAGAGCTCTTTATTTTGTTCTACAGATGAGTGTTTAACACTTTTAATTCTGAAAGCCATCACGTGTGGGCACGTGATGGGGGCTTACGCTTTGATCTGTTAGAATGTTCATTAGGGGTCACGTGTCGACACGTGAGGACGCCCTAGAGCTCTTTTCTGTTTCCTTTTGCCTTTTTCTCTGTGTGCTTTAGAGATTACGTGGGGCACGTGACGCATTGCCTCAAAGTTCTCTTTTATGGATCTTTGCAGGAGTCACGTGGTAACACGTGAGGTGTTTGCTTCAAAGTTCTTTTCTGTGTATCTTTGCAGGGGTCACGTGATAGCACGTGACTCTAGTTCTTTGCATGTTTTAAAGATCTGTTCATCTTTTAAGAATTAAATTCTTCATAGGGTTAAACCCTAACGACAAACTTTAGAGGAATTAAATTCCTGTTTTCTTCTGAAGAATTATATTCTTAAATATGGTTAAACCCTAATTTCTTTTCTTAAGAGAATTAAATTCCTGTGAGTTTGAGAGAATTATGTTCCCAATTAGGTTAAACCCTAGTTCTGTTCATTTTGAAGGAATTAAATTCCCATAACATAGGGTTAAACCCTAATTTTATCTCAAAAGAATTGAATTCCTATCATTTACCTAAGGTTTTTCTTTTGCAGAGAATCAAAGGCTCTATATCTCTCTCTGTGTGTATTAAAAGAAAAGGTCCAAAGGTCATTTCTCTTCTTTTCTTGGCTCCTATTTATAGGAGAAGGAAAAGAATCAATCTGTTTGGTAAATATCTCATTGAGAGATTTGATTTGTATATTGAGAGATTTGATTTAAATTTATCATTAATCTGGGCCTTTAGACTGTTAGGTGAATTTTATTCACCATTGGATTTTAAATCCAAAGATATCCCTTCGTTATTTCGGTTAGATTTAGGGGGAAATCTTTCCAAGTCCAAGATTTTTCCATAAATTGGTGATATTTAATCACCTTTAGATTTTTAATCCAACGGTTTCAGATAACCCTTCTTCATTTTAGAAAGATTTGAAAGATTTATCCTCAGAATTTAATTCCGTTAAAGAATAAGGCTCTTAAAGCCGGTCATGTATGGTCACGTGACCCCTGGTCACGTATCGGCACGTGACCCCTGGTCACGTGTCGGCACGTGACCCCTGGTCACGTGTAGGCACGTGACCCTTGGAATGGGCTTCTCTTCTTCTGCGCTCTGTCTTCTGGACGCTGCTTAACCATCACGTGCCAACACGTGACCACTGGTCACGTGTGAGCACGTGATGCCTCTTCTGGAGCTTTTTCTTGATTTTTAATCAGGGGATGAATGTGCTTTTTGCCGCTGCTTTAAGCGTCACGTGCCAACACGTGACAACTGGTCACGTGTGAGCACGTGATGCCTCTTCTGAAGCTTCTCCTGATTTTTAATCAGGGAACAAATGCCCCCATAACATTGTTCTCACGTGTCTGCACGTGAGTGCAACGCTGTCACTTTTGTGACCGTCTGATCTGCTTTGGGAGTAGGGTAGATGAAACATTTTCCATCCCATCCTATAAATGCCCATGTCTTTTCAGAAGAGCCTCCACTTTGCTCATCTTCCTCCTTTGAGAACTTCCTTCTTTAGTGAATTTAATTCTCTTTTCCAGAGCTTAGTTCTCTGTTCCAAAAATTTTCCAGAGTTTAACTCTGTTGACTGATTCCTCTTCCTCAGGTAATCATCTCGAGCGAACGAAGAACTTTTATACATTAAATTCTCTGGATTTTAAATCCACCTCAAGGGTTTCACCCTTTTAACATGAACCCATTTTCTTTAAATTCGTCAATAAACAAAAAGAAATAGAAAACCACTTAATCTTCGAATCAATAGGTCTCTCAGAGTTCATTTGATCTTTAGGGAGATGATGAGATCCGTTGCTCTTTTCAAGGAATTTAATTCCGTTTAAAGAAAATGTTTCTGGGAATTTAATTCCCTTCTCTTAATAAGGAATTTAATTCCCATGAAGAACTCAGTTCTTCCCATGGAGGCTTGTTAGGGTTTTCTTGCCCTAGGTTGTCCTTCTATAATCAATGAAGAAGCAGCTTGCAATGATGTCTTCTGTGGGAATTTAATTCCCTTGATCCTGTTTGATTTGTTGTAGAGCCCAAGGTAGATTTGTCTTTTAGGGGGATGTGTAGGGACACTTGAAACCCATTGCCTATTTAATGAGGATATCCCCTTTGTCTTATTATGATTGCTTGGCCTCATTATTAACGAGCCGTCAACCTGATTCTGTGGGGCCCATGTGTTTTGTAGCCAATGGCCCCATAAAAAGAGTCTGATGTCGCTTTCTTCAACTATCTTCATACATATAGTTATGCTCATATATATATATATATATATATTGCTGGCTTTGCTTTTGACAGTTTCCTTTATTTGATTTCAGGTGCGATGGCTTCTGTTCCGTGCTTTCCCTTCACTCGTTCGGAGGCCGCTTTTCCTCAATCACCATCCGATGAGGAGGAGATGGCGATGATCCAGGCTCATGACCCGAACTGCACCAGCTTACTTCTATGGGGAACTTGGTACAGTCATATTATCCGAGGTCGCCGGAGTTTCCTCTGCGAAGTGCCGACAGAGCCTACTTTCCCGTTCTTGCCGATGGACCCTTCAAGGACGGTTTTCACTGTGGAGATGCCAAATTGGACTCCAACGGGACGGCTCGAGCTTTCAACAACCGGTATCCTGAATCATCCGATCTCAGCTATAGATATTCTGGGGCGGCGTATTTGTCAGAGTGAGGCCCAACCATGGGGACAAATCTACAAGATAGGGCTTACCCCTCGACACCCTACGGGGTACCTCCTCTGGGCTCGTTACATCCTGTCCGCCCATCGCGCGCGGCTGCAGAATGTCGGGCTTTACCAGGCGATGTATGCGTCGCTCTTCCACTACCAATCCCCGCATGTCTGGTGGGTTAAGGCGTTCTTGAACCAGTGGAATCTTCCCACCAACACTTTTCTTTTAGGGGACCGCGAGGTTTCGATCTCTCTGGAAGAATTTCGTGAGATCTCGGGGCTGCCAATTAGGGGTACACTGTATGAGGAGCTGCTGCCTCCTGATGAGTATGTTTTTGAGCCCGAGCCCGCAATTATCGACGGCTTGTCTAGTGAGAACGCCGTTCGCCACAAGCGTTCAAGTTTGATCAAGGCGCTGGGTATTTTTGACCGGCTGTTCACGGAATCTGAGGAGCAAGGCGTCACTTTTAAGAGCTTCATCGCTTGCTTCCTTCGCGAGGATGTCCTGTCGAAGACGGCTCTGAAGTTTGCGCATATTAATGACCCCTTCGGGTTTGGCCCGAAGACGCTGCCGACCAAGGGATCGGATTTACCACAGTATTATATCCCCATTATGTCGCCGGTGTCTTTCGAATCTATTGCAGCTCCCGGCATGGATGAGGAGACGTTCTTCGTAGGCTTCGTCAGTGTCTGGCTCAGCTGGTTTGTTATCCCCATGCATCGCCGCTTTATGAGAGTCTCGGTTATTTATCCGGCCCATCGTATAGCTGAGGGGACACGGCTAGCTGTCGGCCTCCCGGCTTTGGCGCATCTTTATCACGGGTTGGGCGCCGCGGCTAATACCTCTACTCCTGGCGTGGATGTAGTAAACTTTTTGCTTCATTACTTCACGTCTTGGATCGAAATGCACGTGTTGGGGCTTTCGCTATGCATCAGAGGCCCGCATTTTACGACACCTAAACCTTCCCACGACTTATGCGATTGGTGAATGCTTCCGCCTCCGATCCAACTCATTTTGGGGCCATTCGGACGTTGATTGCCCCTTATGCTACTGCTGGCGGATTGATGTTTACCGACCGGGTTTTATCTTATCCCTCAGGTCCAGTTCAACAACTCTGGGACCGGTCAAAAGACAACGTACCTTCTTTGAGGCCCCGGGAGGCCGCGCACTTGTATGCAATTAGACCAAGCTATTTGCTATTTCTCCAGGACAGCGCAGCTCTTTTCATGCTGTACAACCCGCATCGCTTCGCCCGGCAGCTTGGATACGACCAGGGCGTTCCTTTCGAGGCTTTCATAGTTGCGCCGGTCCCTTCACTTGATGTTGTTCGCGATGCCTCTCATCATTTCATGAGGTTGAACACCGGCTCCCACTTCATGGTCCGTGAAGCTGACCATCTTCCCCGGTGCGTGGGGTCGTTTACGGGCTGGTACCTTCATCGGGTCAACCCGATTATTGTGGAGGAGAGAAGGATGCTCCTTGGACACGGTGCTCCTACTCAGGTTCTGGCTACAGGAGCTACGCTGCGACCGCGCGCCCCGGTCCGCTTTCCTCTGAGGGATACCGGCACCGTACTCATTCCGGGGGAGTCGGGGGTGGATCTTACTCCAACAGCTGGTATGCCCTTGGGTACTCGGTCGCGGGGTAGACGGGCTCCGGTAATAGCGCCACCACCCGAGGCAGCCTCTTCCCCTTGTCATCGACAATGGCGGTGTCATCCTCGGTTGTGGCACCAAGCGAGGGTAATAGGGATGAGAGTGTTGAAGGCGACGTGGGCCGCCGCCGCACCAAGGCTCCATGGGGAAAGAAACGGTCGTCTTCGGCGGCCGGTTCTGGATCTAAGAGGCAGAGGAGGGTGGCCACCAACTTACTTGATTCTTTAATGGAGTCTGAGCCCATACTTCCAGATGAGTCGTTGGTCGTGCAAGAGTCAGACGCTGGTCTTCTTTTCCCGGGCTCGGCTGCCGAGGAGGCCGTACAATTGGCTGAGGCCATAAGACGTTCTAAAGATGAGTCTCAGAATGCAAGGGTTCCGAAGAAACCCTATCCTGCCGTGATCTTCTATGAAGACCTCTCATGGATCCGGCGGCGGTTTATCGGCCCCTTGGAGGAGTGGGGTGAAAGGCGCTGAAGCAGGCCGTTTCGGAGGATGCTGTGGACGCGCTCTCCTTATGGACCGGCGGCCATGAGTCCACCCTCGAACCCCGACGAGCACGCCTCCTAGAGAAGGAGCATCGGCTTGAAGAAGCCATATTGAGGGCTTCCCTGCGCATTGGTATTTTTTTTATACTTCACAGTTTTTTCAGATTGCTTATCCCCGAATATATGTATTCTTATTCTTATGCGGATTGTGCAGAGTCCTCGGCGATGGGGGAGGTCCCTACGGGTGTTCATATCAGAAAACTGCATTCTAATACCGCCCATTCATTATCTATTTGTTGTATTTATCGGTATTATTAATCAGTGTCTACTCAGTATTACAGATTACAGGTATCCATGACAAAATACTGGAACGGCATCCAAAAGCATGGATATATCACTTGAGGGAAGACACTGCGACCAGAAACGCAAACTGACCAATACTTCAGGAGTTCCTTTACGCAACAAGTTGTGTACACATTTTTTTTTATCTAAATGGTCCAACACAACAAGTGTGTACACAAGACTTTTAAGCACATATGGATATGATTTTATATGCATTCAAGGAGATGATTTTATATGCATATGATTTTATATGCATTCAAGACTAAAAAGCATGGGTTCAAATCAAAAGGAATAAAAAAAATCAGCATGAGCCATAATGGGGCAGCCATGAATCAAGCCACATGTGGGAATGGAGTAATGAGTATTTAATGGTGAAGATTATGTGTGTGATTTAAAGATTCAAATTTCCTTCCAAAACCGAGTGCAAATCAAATTCAAATAGACAAATCAGTTTGGACCATGATGGGGAAGACAAGAATCAAGGCACAAATGGACATGAAGTAATGTGCATTCAATGCTAAAGATTTTGTGTTGATTTAAAGATTCAAATTTCCTTCCAAAACTGAGTGCAAATCAAATTCAAATAGACAAATCAGCATGGACCATGATGGGGAAGACAAGAATCAAGGCACAAATGGACATGAAGTAATGTGCATTCAATGCTAAAGATTTTGTGTTGATTTAAATATTCGAATTTCCCTCCATTCTTTGGAGCCTATAAAACAGGCAGTGGGCAAAGGTTCAAGGGTCATTCTTTAGTCTTGGATTGTCATTCTTTGTCCAAGTTTTCTATTCTCCTTTCTTGTAAATAGCTTAGTCCCCTTGAGTTCTTAACCTTCTCTTGATCCTTCAACCTCTTCATTGAGCTTGAAAGTTTAAGGGTTGGTTATTGATATCAAGGGGTTGTATCGTTCTTGATGATTAATAAAGATCTCTTTTGTGCCTTCACTCACCATGAGTTCTTTGCCTCTTCTTGATCTTGCAATCTCTTCATTGAGCTTGCAAATTTATGATTTGGTTATTGAACCCATGTCTTATTTTGGGTTCTATGGTTCTTAATCTTTCTTACTCGCTCTTTTACTTACATGCATTTTCATTCTTGTCTTTTATTACTTGCAATTTATTACCATGTCATTTAATTATTTGATTGTAGTCTTTTCTTTTCTTTGTAACTTTTCTTTTTTCCTCTTTGTTATTTTGTGAATGTTGGTGTGGATATTGTTGTTAGGAAAAGAGAAAGATTTTGTAAGTTAACGTTTCGTTTTTCATTTCCTTTTCCCGTCTTTTCCATTTGAAACTCTGCCCAAACCTTACGCAAGAGCTCCGTTAGGCACCCTACCCTACCAAAGTAAAGGTGATTCCTAACCGTGACCGGTTGCATTTGGTTTGGCCGGAGGCGAAAGCAAGAGACAAGAATGTACGGACAAGGGTCAATAAGCCGTATTCCATGAATACCGTGCTTAAGTCCCCTAATCCACGTTGTTACCGATTGTTCTAGCTTCATTGGTTGAGTTCGGCTCAAAGTACTTGAATACGGAATTCATTAACTTACACTATCCTATCGTTTCCTAACAAGCCTTATACTTGAATATAACACATAGGTTAGATAACGAACAAATCTGCCACGTTGTTAACTCGTTAAAACAAGCCTAAAAACTTACCATCTCCCTGTGGATCGACCCGTGCTCATCGCGGCTAGCTGCAAAGCGACACCGTCCTGATCGCGTTTAAACTTTAGAACTTTTAAATATCCGACACGCTTTTGGCGTGCGATCAAATGGCGCCGTTGCCAGGGAGACGGTAACATTTTTATTTTTGTTATTTCGGGTTAATCTTGTTAATATCCATCTAACCCTATTTTTCAAAACAAACTAAAAATTCAAAAAAAAAATTCAAAACCAACAAAAAAAAACTAACTTTCTTAACATTTTTTTTTCTCTGGAATTCTTACCTGCAAGCACTCTGGCTCTGAAATAAAAAAAAATCAAACAATATCAGTGTGACTTTAGTGGAACACAGTGAACACATAAGAAAATTGGAGCACATCTTCCATAACTTGGCCGGCGACATCACCTCCAATTCCGGCGTCGCCGGCCCTACCACCATCTTCTGCCTCCAATTTTTCCTCTGGCCTCAAGTGTTCTGGTTTTGTCCTATTTGGATTTTTTATTTTTTTTAAATTTTAGTGTGCAGGTATTTATGCATTCGTATCGCTTTTCCGCACTAATATCCTTTTTCCGACATTTGTAGATTTTGCGGAATTGCGAACGGCGATTATGGGGAGCAAAGTGCACATTCAAAGTTAAGGTGATTACGAAGTACAGTGCCAAAGATCCGGGTAGTTTGACTCGCGCAAGCGAACTTTTCAAGCTACTTGGATTCGATTCAACGGGGGTTTCTTAACCCACAACATAACGGTACGTACTTTACTAACACCTTCTTCTCAAATCCGACGCTTCCAATATAATATCTTTGCAGGATTCTTTGCAAGTTCGCTAGCAAACGCCAAAAATTGACTAACCCGTATTTGTTGCAGTGCTGCGCTTAAAGTAAAAAAAAACGATTTTTTGATTATTTGAACAAAATTTTTTTGAATTGCGCATTGCATACATTAATACGGACTTAAGGGTAAGCGAACCCCACAACATACGGTAAAGGATTTCATCACCTTTTCCGTGCCCCACAAATCACGAAACTGTGCATAAACGTTTACCTGCAAAAATTTTAAAAGAAACTAGACTTTAAGCCTTAAGGACTTCGCCCTCACTAGGAGAGGTTAATTGTGTTTAGAACACCGCTTAACGGTATATTGTTTACGGGGTGTCTAGAAAAGTGTTAACGGCGAAACCGCCAAAAGAGAAAGGGTTATTTAAATAAGGACCTTCGCGAAAGCGTCGGAAAACCTCCCCTTATCTCTGCACTTACCTGGCCTCGTGATCAGTGTATCTTGAGCCTGTTTCTCGACACAGTTTTACCTCACCAATCAAGTTCTTGAGCAGGTCTAGTTGACCTAGGTGAACCCTAGAACGATTAGGTGTGTGGTATTTTTGTGTCGTGATTATTTTTGGTCCAGATTCTTTTTGTGTGTATATTTCATTCTTTTGTTAATAACTAACAAAATAAAATAAAAAATAAAAAAAACCACATTCTTTTCCCCCCCTTTTCTCTTATTTTTCTTTCTCTCTTCATAACATGGGTACCCCACCTCGAAAAACCCTTGCCGAACTTTGGTACCCACAACCAGACATAACTTCCTACGGTTCTTGCTTTGGCCGAACGTCGAACGACCCCTCCATGCCTAAAATTTCATTGAAAGATCGCATAGACGCGTCTAGGACAAACACTTGCACTCCGCAATCCACTTTGTATCAATCGTTTCAACCTTCCCCACCATCTTATGTTGATACCCCTTTTGCAAGTCGTCCTTTGTCCATCGCTGAACATATTGAATAATCCCGTAGCCGATCTTTCACTCCTTTCACCACTACAAACTCTTTGGATCAACAATTCAATTCACCTTCTTATTCGTATGTTGATCCTACCCCTGTCCAACCATTAAATTCCTACCAGTCCTACCCAACTTTTGCGCCTTCCCTAGACACTGCTTCTAAACCGCCATTTGGGAATTTTCAGTATCCAAACAACTTTGAATCTTTTACTGAAACCCCTTCACAACCTATGTCTAGTCTAGAACACTCGTTGGAAGACTTTAGGGTAGCGTCATGCCAACAGATGATGGATTTGAATGCGTCCATGACTGTCCTCATACAACCTAGTGACCCGGTAGCTAGTTTCCAACTACCTCCAAATTTTCAAATGTATGAAGAGGCGGTTGGACAGGTTGAGAATTTGAGTGGAGAGAGAGAGAGTTGTATACCCTTCCAAATCGAACCTACCCGTTTCAACTTGAATCACACGACTCCGGTTTTGAATGTCTATCTAATATTCCAAACGATTCACCAATTGAAGATAGAAGGGTGAATGAGTTGTGCGACTTTGTAGTATTTGATTTACCTGATTGTGAAGGGTCCGTTCCAAGTGAAACCAGTCCTAAACCTTTTGACCTCTACACCTCCATCTTAGAACCAGAATCGATTGAAGTCCATGCTTTTGATGAGGTGTCTGAGAATATTGATTTTCACTTGATTGAGGATATTGACGCTGGGAATATTTTGGATGATAAACCTGTAGATTTGGATGAGTTTTTCTCTCCAATTCATCATCCCGAGTCATTAACTGTTTTTCCCGAACTTCATATGCGTCTTGATTTTGATGAAATATGCATGGATAGGGTTAACTTTGAGGAGAATTTTGAGGATATTTTTGAGGATGAAACAGTTCTAGATGATGAGTCGGATTTTCCAATTCATCCTATCTCTTTCATTTACTGTGTACAACCTCCTGAACCTGTAACCGATAACCTTCCTCATGCACTCCCCTCCATCCTTTCCATCATTCCGACCGCGCAAGAAACCGTATCACTTTCATTTCTTGTGTCTGGTTTACCAAGTTCGGCGTACCCATTTCTCACGAATCTTGAGGGATTTGACCCCATTTCTCGACGGGTTAATACATTAGCACAAACGCTTCTTACACATCGATCATTACAAATTGTGCTAATTTATTCACTCCATTTTCACCCTCAAGTTCGTATTCCATTTCTTTCTCCCTTCCGCCAATCTCCTCCTCCACCGAGACCGTATACTACTTCTACTTCCATACGGTCTCGCGTATTCTCCATTTCTTTCCTCACCGTATTCTTTCACCAACCTGCACATAATAGCGATAAGATTTTTGAATGGTTGGTGCTCACTTTTGGCCTGTGTAAGGCCTTGTATAGATTGATACTGTTCTCTTTCCCCCTAATCCTGAACTTCAACGCTTAACAGTGGAAACACTGTTTTACTTGAATTTGGGGGGGGGGGGGGGAGGGGGCTTTTGGTGTACATATTTTTTGGTTTTTATTTTTGTATAGAATTTGTTTTTGGGGAGGCACCGACAATTTTGACCCTCTTAGTGTAGCCTGACAGTGAGGGCACTGTCAAGTTTAAGTTTGGGGGTGTGCTCGGTAAGCTTTCTACCTTCGCATTCATTTGTATATTCTGCATTTGCATACTTACTTAAAAACCCATAAAAATAAAAAAAAATTCTAAAAAATATAAAAACTTTGTCGTCAAGTTAGCTAGTGAGAGAACTTAGATTCAATATTTCGACGGTTTTGTTTAATAAGATAGGAACAACTAAATCCTATTTTTAGATTTTGAAAACCTGAAAAATAACTCTTCTTTGAAGTTAACTAATGCTGATGTATGTCTTTATATCACACTACACGTGTCGTGAGTTTTGAGAATTAGATGACAAGTCTATTATGTCTGAAATTTTTTTGGATAAACTATTTTCTGAGGATCAAATAGGTTTGTTCTGAAATAAGTAATATCAAGACTAGTTTATAAAGAGAGGTGGATATGAAGGGATATTATTGACGCCTTAATTGGAACTAATTCTGAATAATAACGTATCTGAATCTTGATTGGAATGATTACACACCTAATCCACTAAACACGTCTTATATCCAAAAAAATAATTGAACTACCGGTTATATCTCCGTTTGCATTAAATCATCATTGTCTTTTGTTTTTGGGCCTAGGTAACTTAGGTAATTAAGTCCGCTGGGGTGTCTCTACACCTAATGCCTTAAAACCAACTGGTTTGGAGCAATGGCCCAAAGCTCGCTAAGAAGCCTAGAAAGTCCAGATTAAAACAAAGTCAAGCAAGTGTTCTCTCCGAGTTAAAATTCCTAACGGTTCTTTGTGTGAGAATAATCTTGAAAAAAGGCAGGTTTTTATAAAAAAATATTTCTAGCGGAGATATGAAGGTTTTATTCTATGATAATGACTATTGCACGTTCACAAAGGTGTGTATGAAATGAAAACAAGAAAAAGGTGGAGTGAAAAATAAGACCTAGTTTCATGTTAAGGAAGATAGGAATTCTGAATTTGAAATCTTACTGGAAAACGAAACTTGAGAAATACTTAGCTCTTTATAAAACTTATGTGATCCTTTTTAAATCTTTATCTGGGCTTTATTTTGTGACATAATGATTTTTCGATCCTTTTGAAACTTAACGACACTATTTGCACTACACGTAAAGACATTTAAAATCTTAAGTTAAAAGAGAAGCGAAGTGTGAAAAATAAAGGTTCGATAGTTCTAAATTTAGGATAATAGAATTGTTATCTTTTAAACAAAACCTTAGGGTTTGAATCATAGTCATTTCGCAAAACTAGATTGACGGGATTTTGTGGGTAGTATCCGCAGAAAACCCTCAGGAGACAACACTACTCCTACTAGGGACACCTAGAGGTTTAACGGCTTGTTACACACTGATTGAAACGATTTTTAAGATGTGTATGTTTTTAGAAAATGAATATAGAAATCACAACCAAAAATATTTTGACCGCAATCAATAACGGTGTCGGATGTAGCGCGTTAGTAAGTGCGGATCGTCCAAAGGGAAAGTGAGATCCGTTCAATTTCTGAATTAGATGAGTTGAAAATTTAAGGAAAACAAAAAACAATTCATGATTTGTAATTGAAGATCAAGAATAAGAAAAATCTAGATCTAAAAGAAACATTAAAAACAAGAATTGAGATGTGTGATAATTTCCAACCAACAATCAAGATTAGAAGTATGGCTCGTAGGAGTAGATCGGATCTATAGATATGATGAGATCTAATGATTACTCATTCTTATCCATTAACGAATTGATACTAGATCGATGCAAATTCATCGAGGTTTAAAGATCTTGCGAGGAAATTAGGGATTTCGCAACTCATCCTTTGTCCTTTCAATGGATCGCATTCAAATTCTAGCGTCTAGTTAATCAAATGGTCAATAGTTGTTCCCTAGTTTCGAGTGAACACGATCAAGAAAGCATCATCTCGAAACTAGGTCATTAATCATTTGATTCACTAGAAATTCCAAACATTATAGGATTTAAGTAAAAATATCTAAATCATCATCATCTAAAGATCGTCACAACTCCTACACGAGTGGAGATTACTCAAACATCATGATCACAAACACAATCACAAATTGAGATTTAATCATTATGCTTGAATTAAAAGATAAGCAAGAATATAGAAAATTCACTTTTATTTATCGACAAATTTCGTTACAACTCTCTTGAATTTACAAAAGGAAGGAACTAGATCGTCGATTTCGGCTTCGCTCGGCTCCTTGAGTCGCGGATTGGCGTGGATCTCTTGCTCCGTTGAAATCCGGCGTCGCTTCTAAAGGTTTGAAGGCTCTCTTGTTTGAATTGCGCTCGAGATCTTGATCTTGAGGTTGAATTGGAATTGGGGTTGGGATTTGAGGCACAAGTCGTGTCACTCAAGTTGTGGGTAGAAGATGATGGTGATTCTTGAACTACTAAAGATTGAAGAATTAGGAAGAAGTTTAATCCTAGGTCTAGGCTTCTATTTATAGACTTCCCAAAACCTAGATCTAGGATTTGAATTTTGAATTTCCCTTCAAAAGTTAGTTAGAGGAGATTTGAATTTCCCTCCAAAAGTTAGTTGAGGAGAAGCTTCTAGATGTGATTAGTTAGGAGGGAGCTTCTAGAAATAGTTTGTTAGGAGCTTAATCAAGATTAGCTTAATAAATCATCCTTGCTGATCTGGCAGAAGCTTCGAGAATTCTCTAGAATTTGAAGTACATTTCTAAGCTGTAGCCACTGAGATAAGAATAATGAAGCAAAATTGGAGTGCTGACATGGCAATACCGCCGCGGATCCGCGGCACGTGCCAGCTTATGCCGCGGATCCGCGGTCACGTGACAAGGACAAAGTGCCATTTTTCTTCTGTTGCTTTGGGATTCCTTTGGGGTATGTATCTGATATGTTGATTCTCAAAATGCTTTCCAGATTACTTCTAGATCTGAAGTCATTGAGTTGGCGTATTTTTTATCAGTAATTTGACAAATTTGGCCATTCTTCTGGATTTACTTGCACAGACTTCGAAACACAAGTTGCGCAATATAGGAATGATGCGATGCCATGATAAACACACAATTCCCTCAGAAATGTCGGTTTTAGAGTCTAACACATGCAATCTGATATTTTACGACTGATTTGCTAATATGTGTAATATGAATGCCGAACACTTCTAGATGAGTGCAATAGATAGGGAAATTGCCGTGTTAAAAATGCAGTATTTTCGACTGATCAAATTCCCCCAAATTTATTTTCGATCGTCTCGAGCGAACTGTTTTATTAAAAATAAAGGAGAAAATAAAGAAAGAGAAAAACTAACTAGCACACTTTCGTAGGCAACACGATTGCACTGAGCACGTGCAACAAGCCTTTAAACCTCTAGGTGTCCCTAGTAGGAGGAGTGTTGTCTCCTGAGGGTTTTCAGCGGATTGCACCCACAAAATCCAATAATAAAAGGAAGATCATGAATATTACTTTTAAAGACAAAAATTGTAAAAGAAAAGCTTTGAAAATTAGGGTTTTCAACTAAGCTAGCTTTTCGGTTGTCATGAGCCCTATCTTAATAGTCATGAAAAGATGTTAGAAATCACGTCCTCCCTCAATAAAACATCGTCTTATTCTTCATTCCTATCTTTCTTCCAAATATCGATCATATAACCCTGCGTGTGTGTAAAGACATCCCTACACCCGGAGAATTCAATTCAAGCTATCATACTCTTGCCCATCAGCCTCAGTACTTTTTAATTAATGAATATTTAGATGAGATTGCTCACACACTTTCATGCGACCGTTAATATTTCTTGAGGTACTAACCGACCGATTACTCCTGTGCTTGCTTATTTGGTGTATTTTCCTCGTCTTGCACCACCTAAGGCTTAGCAGTGACTCCCAGACCAGTTGGCCTTAGGGCACTAGGTGAAGAGGCACCCTCGCTATATTTTTTTATTGCTGCCTTGGCGATAACAAAACCAGTGTCCATTTTTCTCACCACTTTATATTTTCTTCATTTTTTTTATTTCCTTCATACTTTTGGCTTTAAGACAAGAGCAATTCAAGGTATCCTCTACTATCCCAGGCTTTAAGACGTGTGTAAGTGCGAATAGCAGGGTATCAACGTTCAAAATGTTTGGCTTCCATAATAGAAACTATTTTTCAGACTTATTTTTATCCTCAGATTAGTGACGTCCTTCATCTTACTAACCCTTGGGACAACGGCTCATAACTACTTATTACTAGTTCGTATAAGAAAACTTCTAATTTTCTTGGCTTTCTTAAATTTTTCTAATCTCATGGATGCAATTTTTCACTATCTAAACTTTTATTATCTTATTTATGTACAAAAATATTTTTTTTTTTTGAAAATTTTTAAATTTTTATAGGTTTTCAAAATGTTTTGTGCTTATGCAAAGTATGATGCAAATGATGCGAAAATAAGCACAAACCTCCCCCAAACTTGTTTTCAACAGTATTCTCACTGTTGCCATCTGCTAAATCTCAAAAACCTGTAAGCATAGGAGGAATTTATTAGTGGGGGCAAAATATTTAAGTGAAGATCCTCCCCCAAACTTATTCTTGGCTCATCATTTTGTAAAAATTTTCTTTTCAAGAGCCAGAAAAAATGCCCCCCCAAACTTGAGTTATGCAATGTTAATCTTTGGAAAATCACATGAGGGGGTCAAAAATTAGTGGTCGATGCCAAGCTTTGCAAAGACCGAAAGTTAACACCAACCATTCAAAATTTTTATCAATGCAGTGCTCTGGTTGGTGGAAGAAGAAGTGGGGAAAGGGTAAGTGGTGGAATAGAATATGTGTGCGTCTCGTTTTGGAGAGACGATGCAGTGAATGTGATGGATTGCTCGCATTCTTTTTACAGTTCAAAAGAAGGGGTGGAGGTTCAATTTCATTGATTGGGACATGATTCATCTCAACACCCGTGTCATTCAAAAATGCGAGTTCATCAGCGAAGATCTCCTCAAAAGTTCCATCAATACCCCGATGAATAATGTCGTCACAAAGTGCGGGGTGATCTTCAGACTCCAAAAGCGGTTCATAATCAGTGTTAGTTGCTGACCCGGACATCTCGGTGGAAGAGTCCGTATGTGTATGATACATAGTTGGGTCAAAAAATAACGTATGAAAAGAGTCAAGATCGGTATCAGGAGGATCATCAAATTTGCTGCTGTCGACATCCATTAAGTCGACAGAACAGACTTGAGCAATAGGTTCGGAGGGTACACTTCCCAACTTGTAAATATTCAGCTCTATTGACCTATTCCCGAAGGATAGGGTCATAGAACCATTACGACAGTTGATGATAGCGTTGGAAGTGGCCAAAAAAGGGGCGACCTAAAATCACCGGAATTTGATTCCGTGGGTTCGCTACAGGCTGTGTATCAATTACAATAAAATCTACAGGGAATATAAATTCTCCGATTTTTATTAACACATCCTCCAGTTCACCCCTAGGTTTAGTGATTGATCGGTCAGCCATTTGGAGAGTACAATGGGTTGGCTTCAACTCTCCGATACCTAGTTGCTCATAGACTGAATATGGAATCAAGTTAACACTAGCGCCAAGGTCTAGTAGAGCACGGTTGATGTGTTTTTCCCCAATAGAAATGGAAATAGTAGGATATCCAGGATCCTTACGTTTCCTCGGTAATTGCTGGGGGAAAGCCGTGTCTACAGTCTTTGCCATGAAAATCTTCTTGGGCACTTGAGTCTTCCTCTTCCTAGTGCACAAGTTCTTAAGAGTTTTCGCATAGGACGGAACTTGTTGGATGGCATCTAGGAGAAGGATGTTGATGTTAACTTGCTTAAATATTTCCATAATCTTCTCCATATGTGGACTCGATTTGTTAGCCCTTAACCGATTAGGATAAGGTGCTTTAGCAATAAGCGCTGGGTCCATCATAGGAGAAGGAAGTGTGTGTGGACCCGATCCCAGAATAGAAGTGGGGATCGTTTTCTGTGAACTAGAAGAGATGGGCTGAGGTGGCGAGCCTTGTGGGAAACGAAGAATAGGCTCGCAAGAAGGTGGTGGGGGTAGAAGAACTGGGGTCAGAACTAGAAGTAGAAGTGGAAGGAAAGGTCTCAGCCGGGGTATCATTGATAGATTTTTCAGTGTCATCAAACTCTTCCCCAACGTGAGTGTCAAGCACTCTTCCAGATCTCAACGTGATTGCATCCACATGATGTGAATAGCTATGATTGGGTAAAGGTTGAGCTGGAAGTTTCCCTTTCTCTCTTGCACTCATTTCGGCTTTTAATCGTGCAATTTCTTCTTCCATCGATTTAATACTCTCGCTTTGGGACGCAGGGTTTTTCTCAATTTTATCGACAGAGGACTTCATTTCAGCCGAAACTTGCATGATATTTGTTAAGACCAAATTCATGTATTGTGCAAATGAAGAGGATTCATCAGTCCCGGTCAACTGTAAAGGACTAGACAGTGCAGGTGTGTTGACCGGATTTTGAAAGTTATGTGCTTGGAAGGGGTGCTGACTCAATTGAAGTTGTGGGTGCTGTTGTGGTGGAGGGGCCCTTTGGAAATTATTTTGGGTTGGAACCGTGTTTTGAGATTGTGATTGGTTCTAAGAAAAATTAGGGTGATTCCTCCAACCCTGATTATATATGGAAGAAAATGGATCGTTTCTAGGTCTTTAAAATGCGGCATTGGTATGCTCGTGACCTTGAAGCAGAGAATTTCGTGGACATTCTTCCGTCAAGTGAGAAGGATCAGAACAGCAGCCACATACAGTTTTGGAGAGTGATATTTGACTTAGGGCGGCTAAAAATTTGTTTTCCATAGTCTCGAGTTTCTTTTGCATAGCTGAAATGTCAGCTCTAACTCCTATGGAAATATTATTGCCATCCCTAGACGATTGACTCACACTCTCCCACTGTAAAAAAATTTCAGCGAAATTTTCTAGAAAATTCCAGGCTTCCCCATCATCTTTGGTCATGAAATTGCCTTGACACATGGATTCAAGGGTCTGTCTTGTGTTAGGATTAATGCCCTCATAAATGATTCGGCACAGTTCCCATCTAGGGATGCCGTGATTTGGACATTGGACTAACAGATCCTTAAAGCGTTCAAGACATTGTGAAAATGTTTCATTTGGAAGCTGGGTGAATTGATTTATTTCGCTACGGACTTGAGCTGTCTTTTGATGTGGGTAGAATTTCTTAAGGAATGCCGCAACGAATTCTTCCCAATTCGTAATGGAATGTGCGGTGGTGTTATACAGCCACTTCTCGGCTATATCGCACAAAGTAAATGGAAGAAGTCGTAGACGCATGGCATCCACAGAAAGTTATGATGTACCCATCATTGCGCATACGTTTTCAAATTTGGTAATGAAAACGTAAGCGTCTTCAGTCTCGAGACCGTGGAATTTGGGTAGAAGGTTGATGTACTGGGGCTTAATCTCAAAGTTATCCCCGTTGGCTGGTGGAATGGATAAGCAGGTCGAGAGAGGACCTCGCAAAGGGTAGCACCTCTCTTGGAGAGAGATGCGGGGAGGATTCTGCGCACCAACGGACGGCGGCAGAGCAGCGGTAAAGAGGTTCGATGGAGATTGATCCATCGGTGTGGGTGTGGTGGTGGGTAAAAGAAAGGTAAATGGAGAAATACCGACTTCAGAGTCGATCGAGGGGACGCGGATAAGTCGGGCACTAGAATCCCGTGTCCAGCCTATCTTGTACTAAAAGGGGTTAGTACAAGTGGCAGCGTAGATTTATAATTAGGGGAAATGAAGTGAATGCGGTGTTTGTTTTGAAAAATGATACGGATTTTGAAAATATGATGCGATCACAACAAATGCAACAAGCAACCCTAAAATTTATGGTCACCTAGATCAAAGCTCCAGACCGCTCCTTACTTCCAAAAGACAAGTCGCAGGATAAAATCCTCCACTGCCTCTTTGTTTCTCCTGTGGCTAGGTAAGTGCCAGGTAAGTGGGAGGTTCTCCACTACGTAAGTAATGGGCCTAATTAAGTAACCACTAGCCTTCGACACACTTGCCTTAGACACCACAAAAGAAACGCGGATAAGCAATGAATTACCCACGGCATTCTTCTGTCCTAAGTGAGCGCGACGGTCCTTAGAGTTATCTCTAGATATTTTTTAATTAATGAGGGTAATGCGGATGCAAGTTTGAGATTTTTGGGGCTTAGGAAGGGTAATGAACTCCCCACCTAATCTGGATTTGGCCGTGCCCCTTGATTACCCCAATCAGAGCAAAGCTCTGTTCGAATTCCAAGGTGGGAAAAGAAGCGATGCTTCTGTTCTCCCCCAATCAGAGAAAAGCTCTGTATTGAAAATTAAAGTGAGAATTAAAGTTAAAATAAATGAAGCAACGCTTCAGATCCCCTGCACTGCGTGCAGAGCGCCACGTGTCAAAATCAGACACGTTAGCGCAGGGAGCGCAGCGCCCAAGGCAGCGCACTCAATCAAAGCAAGGCTCTGTTTAAAATTCAAACTTTAATTAAAGAAGCAACGCTTCAGCTGGCCTGCGCTCTGCGCTGCGCGCCACGTGGCAACGCAAGTGCGCTAGCGCAGTTGCGCTGCGCGCCACGTGGCAGCGCAGTTGCGCTAACGCTGTTGTGCTGCGCGACACGTGTCAGCGCAGATGCGCTAGCGCGGTTGCGCTGCGCTGTGCGCTGCGCGACACGTGTCAGCGCAGATGCGCTTGCACGGTTGCGCTGCGCTGTGCGCTGCGCGCTGCGCGACATGTGTCACGCGCTGGGGCATCTGCGCCAGACAGAATTAAAATTCTAAAGAAATCTTTTCTGAACTTGTTAAAACAAGAATATTTTCTTCTGTAAAACAGAAGCCCTTGGATCAAAGATCCAACGGTGGGGAAAATTCCCCAAATCACTCAGAGAAAGATCTCTTTAACAAATTTAACTAATTTATGGGCACTATAAAAGAGACCCCAGACCTCAATTCAAAGCATGAACAATTTCTAAAAAAAAAAAGAAGAACTCTGAAGAAATCTCGAGAAGAAAGGTAAAAGACCTTTTAGATAGAAGAATTTCTCCTGATAGATCATTGATCTAAGAACAAGATCAAGGATCTTTAATAAAAAATAAAAGAAAAATAGTGCTTTGCACTTATGAACCATTGGTTCTTTAAGATCGAGAAAAATAAGAAACACTTGTTTTCTTTGATCTAAATTAGATCAAGAAACCAATTAGTGCTTTGCACTTATGAACCATTGGTTCTGGAATCTAAAAGATTCTCAAGTTAATAGTGCCCTGCACTTGCAAAACTGCACTATTGCGCTCCTGGGTTGGCGCAAACCACCAGAGAGCGCCACGTGTCAGCATCTGAACCAATTGCGCTAAGCGCTTTTGAAACAGAGCCTTGCTCTCTGAAACTGGCGCAATTCACCACAGCGCACCACGTGTCAGCAGCGTAAGTGCAGCGTAGTAGAACAGCGCTGTTGTGCTTGTGCTCGCCAGAGCTTGCCACGTGTCAACACTACAAGCGCTTGCGCTCTCTGATTGGCGCAAAGCGCCTGAAAATGCACTGCATTGCTTACAAAAGGGCCAAGCTCAATTAAAGAAGGCCTAACAGGCCTAATAAAATGCAATGCATTATTTTAAAAAGGGCAGAGCCCAAAACAAAACAGATGCTCTGCATCATAAATAAAGGGACAGAGCCCAAATCAAAAAAGGCCTAGCAGGCCAGAAATAAAATGCAGTGCATTATTAAATATGGGCAAAGCCCTAGCACAGGCCTAATAGGCCAAAGATCAAGAAAAATGTTGAATATTCTCAACGGGACTTAGCCCAATCATGGCCGTAAGTCCCCAAATTAAATTGACTGAGCCAGATTGCTCTCTTAAATCAATTTACGACCGGTTCGAGGGTACATCTCCGAACTCCTCTGACACCCATCGTTGTAATTCTTCAACGACGTCAGAGAGGTGACGGGTCCCGATGACTAAACATTCAAATGGACTGCGGGGTCCTTAAACTCGTGGACCGAAACGTCCTTAAACTAATATCAGACCGAAACGTCCTTAAACTAATATCAGACTGAAACGTCCTTAAACTAATAACGGACCACCACGTCTTTAAACTGGAATATGGACCACCATGTCCCTAAACTGGAATACGGACCACCACGTCCTTAAACTGGAATATGGACCACCACATCCCTAAAGTGGGACAATAGAGCCTCCAAATGCTCTTTTGCCGGATCTAAACGATCCCGTTTTAGTCGATCTCAGCCCCAAACACGGCTAACGTATCCTTAAACATTCAAAATGGACTATAAAATTCCAAATCAACTCTGGTTCGAGGGTACATCTCTGAGCTCCTCTGACACCTGTCGTTGTAATCCTTCAACGACGTCAGAGAGGTGATGAGTCCTGACGGCCATATATCACTACGTTAAGTCGATCTTAGTCTCAAATCAGACTAACGTATCCTTAACAAACGTTTAAGTCGATCTTAGCCTAAATACGGCTAACGTATCCTTAAACCAAAACACCAAATCTAAATCTAAGTAAATACGGATTTGGACTAATCCACGTCCTACGGGCGACGGCATTACTCAGTCTCCGTATACAATCCACGGGCAACCACAAACAAAACGAACACACACGATACGAAGTGAAATTCTGGAGAAGGAGAAAGTTGTTACCGCGATGCGGTAGCGTAATTAACTGCAGGGGCTTGCGCCTACAGGGAAGAGCGTCCCCACAATCAAAAACCCCTCAAGCGAGGGGGAATCTGACGAAGTCTGCTACATCGGCCGCATCCGTCTAAACCTCCGATACACGGTGCCATAAATCAACTTGGCATCTTCGGAGAGGTGGACGGATAAAACCAAATAGCATCTGCCCCGAATCTCAGCGCCAGGACATCGCAGTCTTGTGCGCCATCTTTCGGAGGGGAACAGATTCTGGCACGCCCGGTGGGACCTTTTCCTCTTTCCACTCCACACATCATGTGTCGTCTTCGCGAACCAATCGCGGTTTGTTAATGGTTGCCTTCGGATTCCAAGTTACTAAGATTTGGTCTTTTGCCTGGCGCAGAACTCAAGATTCAATGGCCTTTAACTGCACCAACTGCTCGAAATGCCACTGCAACGGACGCTCCACCTCACCGGGAGGTGTAGCATATGGGCCCCAAGCGGCTTCCTTCCTCGATCTGCCGGTAGACCAGGTGACCTAAGCCACCACTGGCCTGTTCTTCGGGACCATGATCCCACCTACAAGCTTCTCTATGCCAATACCTGCACCGGAAGTGAACAAGAAGTCGGTCTTCGACCGGCTCACTGCCACGACAGCCCTTGTCAACGGGTCGCCCACTACCAAACCAACAGCCTCGGTTTTCGCCAAGCTGGATCAGAATTCTAAACCGGCTATCCCAAGGAAGGCAATGACTTCTGCTCCAGAAGTCGTCAAACCGGCTTCCCCTGTCAAAGAGTCAGTCTTTTCAAGACTGACGATTCCTGCTCCTATCCCTGCTCGAGGATCTGTCTTCGATAGGTTGGATATCACCCCTCAGAAGACAACCTCAGTCTTTAAGAGGTTAACACCGGCGGCGCCTCATTCAGACAGGGGGAAAAAAGAAGCTACCTCTATCTCCGAGCCAGTCCCAACGGCTCGTCGTGCTCGACGTCGTCATTGGCAACGAGTGAGAAAGGCAGGGGGCAACTCCCCCTCAGGGCTAACTCCACCCGCTCCAATGGTAGAAGTCAACGCTGCTGTTCCAACTGGGAACAGGTTTGAACTGCTGAGGAGGGTACGTAAGAATTCTCCAACCGCTACACTGAAAAGATCTCCTCCACCTGCGGAGAGAGTTCCGGAAACAAAACAAGAACATCCCCCTCAACGGCTGTCCTCAAGAATTTATAAAGTTTGGAGGAGGGTTCAAGACTCCGTGATCGACCCGGATCACTCCCGTCAATGAAAGAAGACGAAGGTGCAAAAAGGAAAAGACCGTCCTATTGAACAGCAAAGGACAACGATCGCTAGGGTACCCACTACAACAGCCCCTTCAACTTCAACGGCCCACAAAAGAAGAAGGCCAGAGAAAACCCTCGCGCCGGCGACAAATATCCGAGGTGGTGAACCCAAACGCCCTAAGTCAGGGGGCATTATAGTTCATACCGTCTATGTGGCTTCTAGTAAAGAGGACAGTCGCATATCTACGGGTCATCGACCGCTTACGCGATCAGTGTCCAAGGCGCAGGAGCAACAGCAAAAGCTTCAAGAGATGATGAACGCTATGGACGCACTTACAGGGCCAAAAGAAAATCGTGAAACGTCCTCAGATGAGCGCCAGGAGGAAGAAACCAACGCCGAATTCCTTCGTCGGATATTGGAGAAGAAGGACAAAGAGGCTGCTGATTAAGCAGCCAACATACAGCGTATGGGCTTCCTCTTCCAAGACATGATAGGGATGATTATACAATAAGATCCCCCAGCCGAAGAGCCCCCGATCGTCCTTGGAGATGATAGGGGAGAGACATCAAATCCTCCACCAGCTCTGTCGACGGCTAAATAGGATACAATCTCCAAAGCTGATTTGGATGAGTACATCGCCCAACAAATATGGGTTCATCATGCGACTGAAGCAGCCGGCCAGGTCGTAAAAACGGGGCGGCCATATCTAAGTTGGTACGATCAAATCAAGTACCCACCCGGTTACACAATTCCAAAGTTCCATGTCTACAAGGGGACGGGCAATCCTCACCAGCATGTTGCCCAGTTCAAGGCACTCTGTGGTAACACCAGCGGTGATGACAAGCTGTTGCTTCGCCAGTTTGTTGGAAGCTTATCAGATACGGCGTTCGAGTGGTACTCTGAGCTCCCGAACGACTCTATCAAAACCTTCGCGGAGATGGAGCTACTGTTTACTCAGCGTTTTGCAAGCGCCAAAGAACGTACCCCGATGACGGCACTGATTAATGCCAGGGTAAAGCCAGGCGAGACATGGGTTCAGTATGCTATACGGTGGCGGAACTTATGGTCGAAGTGCGAGCAGCGCATTGAAGAAGCTCCTGCGGTGGGTATGTTTGTGGGAACCCTTGATCCTCAAGCAACCATCTCACAATTTATGATGTTTTTCAAGCCGACTACCTTCCAGGCCTTGATTGACAAGCTAGCGCAAATGGATCAGATGGGCCATAAACCTCCTCTTTCAAAGCCGGACTCCCGAAATGACAAAGGGAAGGGAAAAGCGATCGTCGTCGCTAATGCTCAACAACAACCGAGCAACTCAAAGCCGGTTGTGCGACAAAATAATATGCGCCCGTACTTAGACCTTGAGGAGAGGCTAGGGCGTCCTTATTCTTTTCCCCGCGATAAAACGAGAAGGTTATTCGAGCTGGCATTACGCAACAGACTCATAAATCTGCCGGAACCAAAACGTCCATTGCAACCAAGTGACGTAAACGAGCCCAACTACTGTCCTTATCATCGAGTACTAGGCCATCCGATCGAAGATTGCTACGTTTTCAAAAATTGGTTTGAAAACCAGTACCGACAGGGCAAGTTCGCGTTATCTGACAAATGGAAGGTGAATCCCCCGCAGCCCCACACCTTTAAGGGGATGAATACGCCGGGGGAAACATGTTCCGTTGTTAAAGATGCTCCTTGGGAGGTTGTATTATCAGCCAAGACAAAGAGGATACTAAACGATCTTCAGACATGTCCAGCGATCAAGTGGAAGAACCCGTTGGAACCGCAGGTCATTGAGGGGATGTTGAAGCCACGTACAACTCCAAATACCGATAGTGGTGGCTCAAGCATTCGCAACCAGCCGTCAAAATCCTCGAAAAAGAAGAAGAAGAAATCTAAGAAGCCCGTGAAGCATGGCGACAAGCGCACGGATCTGCAAAATCGAATTGACGCGCTGGAAGAATACAACCAGAAGGCGCGGACTCCCATTACACTCCAAGAGTTCCTCAATCATGTTTTTCAGGAGGAATATGAGGGAGAGAGTTCATCTGATGAATCTGAAGAATGCGTGGCGAGCTGTCATGTGATTTCCCATTCGTTCGTGGACGATGAGGAAACTCCTTGTACCGAAGCGCTGGGGGCAGATCTTGAACCAAAATTCCCGAAGCTATCAGATGAAATGATTGACGCGTTCCTTAACGAAGCTCGATTGAAAAGTAAGGCTGATCGAGAACGCGAGCCGGCTATATTTGAAAGGGCCAAGCGCCAGCGACTTGATGAAAGAGCTGAGATGATCCCGCTGGAGCAAAGCACACCCCCCGCGGATAAAAAAGCCAATTCAAGATGAGGAAAAAGTTTGCTAAGGCCATATCAATGGGCATGAAGCTACCATCCTCTGAAGGAAACATCACTGCTGAAGCGGAAATGCACCCCTCTTACTACTTATATCATCGGAAGATTTCGCACCCTACTGAAGAGTGCAAAGCTTTCGATAGATGGTGGCAAGGATATGTTGCTCATCGACAACGCTTTAAGCGGGAGAAGCGCAAAACTCGTCGAGAGCAAAGAAATACGACCGAAGAGATTAAAAGAACTACCGGCAGTTGTCGCATGGTTAACAATGGCGGGTCACAAGTGCCTACATTCGGGAGCGATTCTGATGAGGAACTAGAACTTGCCCCTCTCTTCAAAGAGTCCACTTCGGGAAAAGAAGAAGAGCTGAAGGTCTGCGAAAATATCCGGCTGCGGAATCGAACGCTGCCTGAAAAGAACCTCGGACCCTCAAACAGAAAAGATAAAGGGAAAGAAAAGGTCTCTAAAGATATCGTCTTAGATGACCAAGTTCTGGAGGAGCTAAGCGCCAACAACCCGCCGAAGAAGAATAAGGTGGATTATAACGTCTTAGCGCACCTGAGGAAACTACCTTCACAGCTCAGCATCCTCGACGCCCTTTTGCTATCAAAGGAGGCAAGAGATTCGTTGATCAAGGCACTACAAGATCCGGAACAATTCCAAGCTTGCCTGGCCGAGGAAAAGATGAAGGATGAATTGGAAGAAGTGCACACGGCCGATGTCACCTTCGGCGACGAGGACCTTCTCCTTGGGACTTGCGAACACAATCGCCCCCTCTATGTCTCAGGATACTCCCACGATATAAAGATAGGCAAAATCCTGATCGACAATGGATCCTCCGTTAATCTCCTCAACGTGCGGGTGTTAAAAGAAATCTGCATGAGCGTCCAGCACCTTGCTCGTGACAAGATCACCATCTCCGGGTTCGACTCCCAGTCATCAAGAACTTTTGGGTCTGTGATACTGACGCTATGCTTCGGACTACTCGTCACGGACGTTAAGTTCCAAGTCATAGACGCCAAGACATGCTACAACGCTTTGCTCGGCCGACCATGGTTACACGAGTACAACATCATCCCTTCTACACAACATCAGTGTATGAAGTATTTTAAGGATGGTTTCGAGTATACCGTGACGGGAGAACTGAACCCGTTCTCTGTCAACGAAGTCCGCAAATACGAAGATGCCAAATACTTCTTACCGGATTTCGAAGACACAGAAAGGTGTCACAAGCCGGAGAATAAAGCTAACGCCACCATCCCTGTCTTCGGCAGTGATACCGAGGAGGAAGAGGAGATAGTGTATTCGGGTCCGCCCCAACACAACAAGCCAGGACCGTCCACTCTTACGTTGATCTTTGGTAGCGACTCGGAAGATGAGATCCGTATTGTATTCTCTGCTCGACCTTCCATACGAACATTCGCTGACGAAGAGCAAAGCCTACAAGTCACCATGGTGCCGCTTAAACACCATAAAGAACCGGATGCACTTAATATTTACAATGTAGAAGAGCTGCAAACGTTCTATATCCCTTCCAGACGAGAAAGCGAGAGAGCAATTCTGTTCTACCGCTCTGAAGAAACCACGGCGGAAAAAGAAATCTGGCATGGCGCGGATCCCACGCTCGACAGGCTTCAGCCTATCCGTCTTCCCAGATATTATACAGAGGGTTTGAAAAAGCTGTTGAAACGCCAGGGGATATCCTTCAAGCAGACCGCTCGAAAAGCCAGGTTCTATGACAAAATCTGGAACGTTTCCGGGACTCAACGCAAACTGCCTAATGGGAGAATGGAAACAATTGGACTTGGATACATCCGGTCAAAGAAACGAGAACTACTAAACAGCTGCTATGTCATGTATGACTTCGATGAAGAGGCGGATGCTCAATGGGAGGACGCTAATCCTGAGCCAGTGAAAGTTCCAGATGCAAAAGTGCCCAATCCATCGTTCGAAGAACAAATGGACAAGCTTATAAGGGAAGCGGGTCAAAAAGTCCGAGACGACCATAACCGCGAAATGGTCATCTATGAGAAAGCCAAGACGCAACGCCTTCTCCAACAGGCCGTGAAGGATGAAAATGCCGCTCCTTGTCAACCTGTTATAAAAAAGGCTCGACGCAAAAGCAGAAATAAGTCGAAAGGCCAAAAAGGCGCTCAACAGCAACAAAGCGGGGCTAAGAAGCCACGCAAACGGGAGTCGAGCGTTATTGATCTATCCCTTATGAAGAAAATGGGTCGAGCATACTCGTTTCCGTGGGACAAGACGAAGAAGATACTTGACCTCGCTTTGAAACATCGGATGCTTGCACTGTCGGAGTCTAAACACCCCGAACAAGAAGGCGAAGTCTCACGCTCAAACTATTGCTCTTATCACCGAGTGGTAGGGCACCCTCTCGAGGACTGCTTCACCTTCAAGAATTGGGTCGAAGATCAGTATCAGCTTGGCAAATTTACTCTGTCGGACAACTGGAGGGTAGCACCGCCACAAAAGCACAAGCCCAAGGCCACGAAAGAAGAACCGTTCCGCATGGGGATTGGAAGCGAATTCGTACTTGTCACGTGATAATGATATCAAAAGAAGAGCCCGAGAACATGGATGACCTTCCTTGGTGCTTCGAAAACAGCAACGATGAGGTGATCTCAGAATTCCTACCAGCGCCAAAAGAGCTGGAAGATGGAATCCATACCACTGCAGGTAACCTCAAGAAAATTGAGTTGGGGACGGCAAACGATCCACGACCGACATTCATCAGCGAGTTACTATCTGAAGAAAGGGTAGCTGCGTTAAAGGACGTGCTTTTACAACATAAAGATTTCTTCGCGTGGAACTATTCCGAAATGCCGGGACTAGATCCAGAAATTGCTGTACACAGATTGGCAATATCCCCGGACATCAAGCCAGTCAAACAGGCGCCGAGAAGAATGCGGCTCGAGCTTGAAATGAGTATCAATGCTGATGTCAAGAAGCTGATCGACTCTGGCTTCATCCAGGAAGTTCAATACCCTAAATGGATCGCCAACATCGTCCCGGTGATGAAGAAAAACGGGACAGTGCACATATGCGTGGATTTCCGGGATCTCAATAAAGCCTGTCCGAAGGACGATTTCCCAGTGCCAGTCACCGAACTAATGATAGACAATACGTCCACTCATGAGGTTTTCTCCTTCATGGATGGCTCATCAGGGTATAACCAGATAAAGATGCATCCAGAAGACCAGAAGAATACCGCCTTCAGGACTCCTCTGGGTATATTCTGTTACAAGGTGATGCCCTTTGGTCTAAAGAACGCCGGTGCCACCTACCAAAGGGCCATGACGAAGATCTTCGATGACCTTATACATGAAATCGTCGAATGCTATATCGACGATCTCGTGGTTAAAAGCAAATCATACGAGGAACATCTCGAGCATTTGAAGACTGTATTTCAACGCCTTCGACAATACAACTTGAAAATGAACCCGATCAAGTGTGCATTCGGAGTTTTCTTAGGCAAATTCCTGGGATTCATTGTTCGATACCGAGGTATTGAAATAGATCCGTCTAAGATCAAGGTGATCATGGAAATGCCTCCGCCAAGGAATCTCAAACAGCTGCGGTCTCTCCAAGGGAAGCTCGCGTATATACGGCGATTTATAGCCAACCTTTCAGGAAAGTGCCGTCCTTACAGCCACCTGATGAAGAAGGGAACCCCGTTCGTCTGGGATCGCAAATGCCAAGAAGCACTAGACGAAATCAAACAGTACCTGCAGAACCCGCCGGTGTTGGCTGCTCCGGTTAAGGGAAAACCTCACATTCTTTATACAACCACCCTCGAAGGTTCCTTAGGCGCATTATGGGCACAAGAGAACGATCAAGGGAAGGAAAGAGCACTCTACTACTTAAGTCGAGTCCTGCTGGGGGCAGAAAGCAACTACTCCCCCATTGAAAAACACTGCCTGGCGTTGATCTTTGCGATAACAATGCTCAGGCACTATGCGTTGGCGCATGAAGTCCGTCTCATTTCAAATGTGGACCCCCTTAAATACTTGATGTCAAAGGCCATATTGACGGGACGACTCGCTAAATGGGCCCTGCTCTTAATGGAGTTCTCGATAACCTATCAACCTCTCAAGGCAGTGAAAGGCCAGGCCATCGCCGATTTCCTCGCTGAGCATCCGATACCGGCTGATTCTCCTCTGAATTGTGATTTGTCAGACGAACATGCGTTTGACGCGATCGACAGTGGTGATACCCAATGGGAACTTTATTTCGATGGAGCATCTTCCATGAAAAAGCGCAAACTAAGTACCCCTATAATCAAATCGGGGGTAGGCCTCATCTTCGTGACTCCACAAGGAGGGATAATGCGTTTCGCTTTCTCCTTAACAGAGCCAAGGACAAACAATGAAGCCGAATAGCAGGTCTCGAGATCGCCATCGAAATGGGAATTGAAAATCTCCTCATATACGGAGATTCTCAACTGGTCATTAGTCAAATAAACGGCGACTACCAGACATGCAAACCAGAATCGGTGAAGTATGGCAAAAAAGTGCAACAGCTATTGACCCAAATCCCCTCCAACACTTTGGAGAACATACCGCGTGCGGAAAACAGCAAAGCGGACGCATTGGCCAAACTTGCTAAAGAACTGGCTGATGAGAACCTCGATGACGTTAGAATCGTGGTACAAAGCCGTCGAGTGCTTGCCCCAGCAGAAATATCTCCGGAATTATCCGAAGAAAAAGGAGCGAACGAGCAGGCAACCCTGCAAGTAAAAGATTGGGAAAATACCGAGGATTGGAGGGAAGTCTTCATAGATTACTTTAAATCCCACCGAATGCTTGAAGAAGCGTCCGCAAGACATCAGCTCATGAAACGAGCTCTGTCTTTCGCCTTCGTCAACGATACTCTGTACAAGAGGTCATTTGATTCTCTGTGGCTGAGATGCTTAAGACCTGACGAAGCGAAAAGGGTCGTCCAGGAAGTTCATGACGGACTCTGCGGTTCTCACCAAGCAGGCCCGAAGATGAAGCTGAAGATAAAACGGATGGGCTACTACTGGCCCACGATGATTCAGGACTGCCTCGAATATGCGAAGCAATGCCACTCATGCCAAATTCATGGGGACTTCATCCACCAGCATCCAAATCCACTACATCCAACGGTGGCTAGCTGGCCATTCGAAATGTGGGGGACTGACATAGTCGGCCCTATCAAACCAACATCGTTTCATCCTGGCGACGACTGACTACTTCTCCAAATGGGAAGAAGCAGTACCGTTAAGAGAAGTGAAGAAGGAAAATATCCTCCACTTCTTCAAGACGCATGTCGTATATCGGTTTGGAACTCCGCGACGGATCATCTCCGATAACGGGCCAGCCTACAGAAGCTACAAAATCAGTCGCTTCGCGCAACAACATAATATAGACTGGAGGTATTCCTCAGTTTATAATCCGCGAGCTAATGGTCTAGCCGAAGCCTTCAACAAGACCTTGACAAAGATCATAAAGAAAACGGTGTCCCGAAATAAGAAAGACTGGCACGAAAGATTGTAAGAGGCACTTTGGGCTTATCGAACTACATTTAAGACGGTCACAAACACAACGCCGTACGCGTTGGTATTTGGGATGGAAGCAGTACTCCCCGTCGAGATAGAGTTACCCTCTCTACGAGTGGCAGTCCACTACGAGCTGACGGACAAAGAAAATGCTCACCTTCGGCTTGAGGAGCTTGACGCCCTTGATGAAACCCGGCTCATAGCACAGCAAAATCTGGAAGCTTATAAAGCAAAGATGACGCGCTCATATGAAAGATTGACCCGACCGAGGACATTCTGCCAAGGCGAACTTGTGCTAGTGGTCAAAAGGCCTATGATTCCAAGTCGCGCCAAGCGAGGAAAATTCGAGCCAAACTATGAAGGCCCATACATCATAGATAAGGTCTACCAGGGTGGGGCCTATCTACTCATGGATATGCATGGTGAAAGGCCTTTCAGGCCGATAAACGGTTGCTTCCTAAAGAGATACTACGCTTAATGAGCCACAGCCTAGGTCAATGATAGATGACGACGACTATGTCCGCTCGCTATCTTCCTAAGCTCAAACTCTATCAGCAGTAACCAGCCTTCTCAAAGTCGGACCGAAATGTCCTTAAACTAATAGCAGACCGAAACGTCTTTAAACTACTACCGCAGTATCTTTTAGGCTGACGAAAAAAAAAATATAAAAAAAAACGGTATGTCCATAAGCAAAAAGGGCACGGATGAAAACTCGAAAGGGCTCCGTGAGTAAAAACAGTAGGGCTACCGGCGAGTGTTCGTGAAAACCCGAAAGGGCGCGGCCTCGTAAAAAAAAAGAGAAGAAGAAAATAAATAAAAAGAATATAAAATAAAAACGGTATGTCCATAAGCAAAATGGGCACGGATGAAAACCCGAAAGGGCTCCGTGAGTAAAAACAGCAAGACTACCGGCGAGTGTTTGTGAAAACCCGAAAGTGCACAGCCTCGTTAAAGGACACTTACAAGATCCTCTCGACCTTGTAAGGAGAAACCACCTGCGTGAGATCCTTACGACTCACAAGGGAGCAACACACTTAGGGATCCTCACGATTTCTAGGGAGAAAATACACTTGTGAGATCCTCACGACTCGTAAGAAGAACTCTCTTATGGGACCCTCACGGCTCATAAGAGTTGAAAGTCTTAAGTTACAGAGACCCAAAACCGTGCTTAAGCAACCCCCACAACTTCCGATATTGCCCTACAAGTGGCTCAATACTGACCCTTGTATACAATCCACGGGCGCGAATAAACATTTCCCTAACCAAGTCTCATCCGTGACTGGGGATATGTTCGCATGACCCTTGTAGGTCCTCTCGACTTATAAGGAGAAAACCCTACTGTAGGATCCTTACGACTTACAGAGGAACATACACTTAGGAATCCTCACGATTCTTAAGGAGAAAATATACCTACAAGATCCTCACGACTTGTTGGGAGAAATAACTTCGTGAGACCCTTACGGCTCATGAAGTCAAAAGCCTTAGTCGACAGGACCCTAACCCTGGTCGCTAAGCCACCTTTGTTCGACATTGACAGAGGCAGATGATGATTCGCTCGTGGTAATATCCCAGTTGTAGCGGTGCTGATGCCGAAATTGGTCTACAGCAAAAAGCCAATAGGCCGCACATGCATACGAAATAGCCGAAATGATAGGGCAACTTGCAATAAAAAACAGCAAGTAAAAAAAATGTATGCATGGAAAATAGCCGAAATGATTGGGCAACTCGCAATAAAAAGCAGCGAGTAAAATAAAATAAATAGCCGAAATGATTGGGCACCGCGAAAAATAGCCGAAATGATTGGGCAATCGCGACCTTCGCGATATAAAAGCTGAAATGATAGAGCATCGCGGAAATAAAATAAAAAAGAAGAAGAAATGATAAAACTTTGGCCCTACAGTTAAGATCACATCGATCCCTGTATACAATCCAAGGGCGTAAACAAAGAGGGAACCATACTTTCCCAACAGGCTTCGCCAGAAGACGAAGCCAAATCTCGACGGTTCAGTCCAACTCCGAAGAAACTAGCGTCTTTAGCAAATTCCTCGACTCACGGATACAAACACTCCTTGATGAGAGCCTCCTGATCTGCGTTGACTCGCAGAGCCACCAGTGCCTCCGTGGGAAATTCTCGACTCGTTTCAAACCCCAAGGAAACAAATAATCCTTGGCGCTAGGGAAACAAATAATCCTTAGCAAATTTCTCAACTAACGGATACAAACACTCCTTGACGAGAGCCTCCTGATCCGCGTCGACTCGCAAAGCCACCAGTGCCTCCGTGGGAAATTCTCGACTCATTTCAAACCCCAAGGAAACAAATAATCCTTGGCGCTAGGGAAACAAATAATCCTTAGCAAATTCCTCGACTCACGGATACAAACACTCCTTGGCGAGAGCCTCCTGATCCGCGTCGACTCGCAGAGCCACCAGTGCCTCCGTGGGAAATTCTCGACTCGTTTCAAACCCCAAGGAAACAAATAATCCTTGGCGCTAGGGAAACAAATAATCCTTAGCAAACTCCTCGACTCAGGGAAATAAACAATCCTTGACGGGAGCCTCTTGATTCGCGTCGGCTCGCAGGGAAACCAGTGTCTCCGCGGGAAGATTCCCAATTCGTCTCAACTTGCAAGATGAAGCCTCAGGCAGCCGGGATTGAAAAACTTGCTTCCTGAACAATGGGACCCTGCAAGTCGATCTAAAATGGTCTCTTGCATACTATTCACGGGTCTCACTCTCCAAAGTCGAGTTTCGACAAGGAGGGAAACAACCGCTTACGAGTCCTCTCGACTCGTAAGAGGGAAAATTCTCTTATAGGATCCTTACGACTTATAAGAGAAAACCACACTTAGGAATCCTTACGATTCCTAAAGAGAAAAAACCACCTACGAGATCCTCTCGATCCGTAGGGAGAAAAGTCTCTGTGAGACCCTCACGGCTCATGGAGTTGAAAAGTCTTAGGCAGCAGATCTGAACCTGTGGCCTAAGCCATCGCTGATTCTTAAGAAAGCCAAGATGCTTACTCTATTATCTGTCAACCATGTTTATTAAGATAGCATGCCGATAATAAGAGAAAGAAGAAAGCTACAGAAGGAGCATCCGATTTACGTTTGATCAAGCGTTCGAGACACACTCATGCATGCACAAGCAAAAGACTCAGAACGAAAAATAAAGACAAGCTGGGATAAAAATTTTCCATTAATATAGCCAATAGTTCTTACAATCATAAAAAAAAATAATGAACGAAAAATATTATTACAGTGGAATAACTTCATACCCAGGACATGGATTGAGGAACTCGAAAGCGACCCTATCTATGACTTTCCAAGCCTCGCGGACCATCCTAGTGTGCTTTCTTTCGTGAGCACAAGCGTCAGGGTCCCCCCTGATGTCTTCCACCCTCCGATAAGCGGCGAGTATGGCAGACCGTCGAAAGACCTCGTGCAAGAGATCGATGAGACTGTCTCGCCGTCTTTTTGAGATAAAGTTCAACAGGTACACCGAGTGCACCTTATCCTCAGCGGCATCCAGCGCCCTAAGCGGCACACCGGAACAGAACAGGGGAAGCACTTCCCAGATGGCTCCCACGATAATCTTAAGAAGGGAGGAACGCCGGGGAAGCAGGGGACCGTTGTATGCGTCGAAGCGGCTCATGATTTCAGCACACTCCGCGTTTGTGAACTCTCGATTTTGAGAGCGGCCAAGTCGGCGGATGTCCCCGTAAGAGATGATCTCGTTAAGAGCATACATATGAGCGTCCATTGTTCCTGTAAAAGAAGATCGACAACAATCAGCAACCCTTAAAAGTTATGTTATATAATTTAAAAGGAGAAAAGCTCCAATAATGAATCAAGAAATTATAAATGAAAATCTTTCTGAGAGCAAAGCTCTATTAATGGAACCCTAACAGGGTTATCCTTAATCCTCTTTAGACCCCTTTAGAGCAAAGCTCTGCTAAATGAAACCCTAGATGGGTCTTCTTTAGATCAGGGATCTATTGAGAGCAAGGCTCTGTCAATGAAAATTAATCTAATTTAATTTAATTCAAATTAAAATTTTCACCCAAAAGTTTTAAGAGTCTAACTTTTGAAGTTCTTGAAAATAAAGAGCAGGGCTCTGAGTTTTGAAAGTAAAATTTTGGAGATGATAATCATCTGTGGAGGACCAAAGGTCCTATTTATAGGCATCAAATGCCCTTTCAACTTCCAAAAGCTGCCGCGACGGTTGGGATTCTGCCACCGTTGCGCTTCCATTTGGAGGCCACGTAAGCGCAATGGTGGGGGGCATTTGTTTACCCCAATCAGAGCAAAGCTCTGTTCGAATTCCAAGGTGGGAAAAGAAGCGATGCTTCTGTTCTCCCCCAATCAGAGCAAAGCTCTGTATTGAAAATTAAAGTGAGAATTAAAGTTAAAATAAATGAAGCAACGCTTCAGATCCCCTGCGCTGCGCGCAGAGCGCCACGTATCAAAATCAGACACGTTAGCGCAGGGAGCGTAGCGCACTCAATCAGAGCAAGGCTCTATTTAAAATTCAAACTTTAATTAAAGAAGCAACGCTTCAGCTGGCCTGCGCTCTGTGCTGCGCGCCACGTGGCAGCGCAGGTGCGCTAGCGCAGTTGCGCTACGCTCTGCGCTGCGCGCCACGTGGCAGCGCTGTTGCGCTAACGCAGTTGCGCTGCGCGACACGTGTCACGCGCTGGGGCATCTGCGCCAAACAGAATTAAAATTCTAAAGAAATCTTTTCTGTTCTTGTTAAAACAAGAAGATTTTCTTCTGTAAAACAGAAGCCCTTGGATCAAAAATCCAACGGTGGGGAAAATTCCCCAAATCACTCAGAGAAAAATCTCTTTAACAAATTTAACAAATTTATTGGCACTATAAAAGAGACCCCAGATCTCAATTCAAAGCATGACATTTTCTAAAAAAAAAAAAGAAGAACTCTGAAGAAATCTCGAGAAGAAAGGTAAAAGACCTTTTAGATAGGAGAATTTCTCCTGATAGATCATTGATCTAAGAACAAGATCAAGGATCTTTAATAAAAAACAAAAGAAAAATAGTGCTTTGCACTTATGAACCATTGGTTCTTTAAGATCGAGAAAAATAAGAAACACTTGTTTTCTTTGATCTAAATTAGATCAAGAAACCAAGTAGTGCTTTGCACTTATGAACCATTGGTTCTGGAATCTAAAAGATTCTCAAGTTAATAGTGCTTTGCACTTGCAAAACTGCACTATTGCGCTCCTGGGTTGGCGCAAAACACCAGAGAGCGCCACGTGTCAGTATCTGAACCAATTGCGCTATGCGCTTTTGAAACAGAACCTTGCTCTCTGAAACTGGCGCAATTCACCAAAGCGCACCACGTGTCAGCAGCGCAAGCGCAGCGCACTAGAACAGCGCTGTTGTGCTTGCGCTCGCCAGAGCTTGCCACGTGTCAACACTAAAAGCGCTTGCGCTTTCTGATTGGCGCAAAGCGCCTGAAAATGCACTGCATTGCTTACAAAAGGGCCAAGCCCAATTAAAGAAGGCCTAACAGGCCTAATAAAATGCAATGCATTATTTTAAAAAGGGCAGAGCCCAAACCAAAACAGATGCTCTGCATCATAAATAAAGGGACAGAGCCCAAATCAAAAAAGGCCTAGCAGGCCAGAATAAAATGCAGTGCATTATTAAATATGGGCAAAGCCCTAGCACAGGCCTAATAGGCCAAAGATCAAGAAAAATGTTGAATATTCTCAACGGGACTTAGCCCAATCATGGCCGTAAGTCCCCAAATTAAATTGACTGAGCAAGATTGCTCTCTTAAATCAATTTACGACCGGTTCGAGGGTACATCTCCGAACTCCTCTGACACCCATCGTTGTAATTCTTCAAGGACGTCAGAGAGGTGACGGGTCCCGACGACTAAACATTCAAATGGACTGCGGGGTCCTTAAACTCGTGGACCGAAACGTCCTTAAACTAATATCGGACCGAAACATCCTTAAACTAATATCAGACCGAAACGTCCTTAAACTAATAACGGACCACCACGTCTTTAAACTGGAATATGGACCACCACGTCCCTAAACTGGAACATGGACCACCATGTCCCTAAACTGGAATACGGACCACCACGTCCTTAAACTGGAATATGGACCACCGCATCCCTAAAGTGGGATAATAGAGCCTCCAAATGCTCTTTTGCCGGATCTAAACGATCCCATTTAAGTCGATCTTGGCCCCAAACACGGCTAACGTATCCTTAAACATTCAAAATGGACTATAAAATTTCAAATCAACTCTGGTTCGAGGGTACATCTCTGAGCTTCTCTGACACTTGTCGTTGTAATCCTTCAACGACGTCAGAGAGGCGACGAGTCCTGACGGTCATATATCACTACGTTAAGTCGATCTTAGTCTCAAATCAGACTAACGTATCCTTAACAAACGTTTGAGTCGATCTTAGCCTAAATACGGCTAACGTATCCTTAAACCAAAACACCAAACCCAAATCTAAGTAAATACGGATTTGGACCAATCCACGTCCTACGGGCGACGGCATTACTCAGTCTCCGTATACAATCCACGGGCAATCACAAACAAAACGAACACACATGACCCGAAGTGAAATTCTGGAGAAGGAGAAAGTTGTTATCGCGATGCGGTAGCGTAATTAACTGCAGGGGCTTACGCCTGCAGGGAAGAGCGTCCCCACAATCAAAAACCCCTCAAGCGAGGGGGAATCTGACGAAGTCTGCTACATCGGCTGCATCCGTCTAAACCTCCGATACACGGTGCCATAAATCAACTTGGCATCTTCGGAGAGGTGGACGGATAAAACCAAATAGCATCTGCCCCGAAATTCAGCGCCAGGACATCGCAGTCTTGTGCGCCGCCTTTCGGAGGGGAACACCCCTTAATGTCCGTAATAATTATGCAAACAACCACAAAATCAAAAACAAGCACAATTTATTTTGCTTTTTGCGGCGCTGCGAATTTTGCAAAGAAGACTGCAACAAATTGTTAATTGGAGCAGATTTAGGAAGGAGATAAGAAAGATAGAGGTTACCAGAGAAAATTTTTACAGAGAAGCCCTCAAGAAGCCGTGATTCCGCCGCGGGAGTCAACCAATGCCGCGGTTCCGCCGCGCCTCAAGCTCCTCTCTGCACAAAAATTTACCAGAGCACTCCTGAACACTTTCTTAGCTCTCTGGAATTCTCCAAATAATTTTCCAATTGCACAGCAAGCTCTAGATTTCCTTGCAATTAACAACAACAACTCGTTTAGTGTTTTGCGCGAGTTTTGATCTAAAAAAATATTGATGGAATAAACTTTTCAACTCAAATTTCAAAAAATGAACAAATAGCACACGATCCCCGGCAACGGCGTCATTTGATTGAAACGATTTTTAGGATGTGTATGTTTTTAGAAAATGAATATAGAAATCACAACCAAAAATATTTTGACAGCAATAAATAACGGTGTCGGATGTAGCGCGTTAGTAAGCGCGGATCGTCCACAGGGAAAGTGAGATCCGTTCAATTTCTGAATTAGATGAGTTGAAAATTTAAGGAAAAGAAAAGAAAATAATTCATGATTTGTAATTGAAGATCAAGAATAAGAAAAATCTCGATCTAAAAGAAACATTAAAAACAAGAATTGAGATGTGTGATAATTTCCAACCAACAATCAAGATTAGAAGTATGGCTCGTAGGAGTAGATCGGATCTATAGATGTGATGAGATCTAATGATTACTCATTCTTATCCATTAACGAATTGATACTAGATCGATGCAAATTCATCGAGGTTTAAGGATCTTGCGAGGAAATTAGGGATTTCGCAACTCATCCTTTGTCCTTTCAATGGATCGCATTCAAATTCTAGCTTCTAGTTAATTAAATGGTCAATAGTTGTTCCCTAGTTTCGAGTGAACACGATCAAGAAAGCATCATCTCGAAACTAGGTCATTAATCATTTGATTCACTAGAATTTCCAAACATTATAGGATTTAAGAATTGTAAAAATATCTAAATCATCATCATCTAAAGATTGTCACAACTCCTACACGAGCGGAGATTACTCAAACATCATGATCACAAACACAATCACAAATTGAGATCTAATCATTATGCTTGAATTAAAAGATAAGCAAGAATATAGATAATTCACCTTTATTTATCGACAAATTTCGTTACAACTCTCTTGAATTTACAAAAGGAAGGAACTAGATCGTCGATTTCGGCTTCGCTCGGCTCCTTGAGTCGCGGATCGGCGTGGATCTCTTGCTCCGTTGAAATCCGGCGTCGCTTCTAACGGTTGAAGGCTCTCTTGCTTGAATTGCACTCGGGATCTTGATGTTGAGGTTGAATTGGAATTGGGGTTGGGAGTTGAGGCACAAGTCGTGTCACTCAACTTATGGGTAGAAGATGATGGTGATTCTTGAACTACTAAAGATTGAAGAATTAGGAAGAAGTTTAACCCTAGGTGTAGGCTTCTATTTATAGACTTCCCAAAACCCTAGATTTAGGATTTGAATTTTGAATTTCCCTCCAAAAGTTAGTTAGAGGAGATTTGAATTTCCCTCCAAAAGTTAGTTGAGGAGAAGCTTCTAGATGTGATTAGTTAGGAGGGAGCTTCTAGAAATAGTTTGTTAGGAGCTTAATCAAGATTAGCTTAATAAATCATCCTTGCTGATCTAGCAGAAGCTTCGAGAATTCTCTGGAATTTGATGTACATTTCTGAGCTGTAGCCACCGAGATAGGAATAATGAAGCAAAATTAGAGTGCTTACATGGCAATACCGCCGCGGATCCGCGGCACGTGCCAGCTTATGCCGCGGATCCGCGGTCACGTGACAAGGACAAAGTGCCATTTTTCTTCTGTTGCTTTGGGATTCCTTTGTGGTATGTATCTGATATGTTGATTCTCAGAATGCTTTCCTGATTACTTCCAGATCTGAAGTCATTGAGTTGGCGTATTTTTTATCAGCAATTTGACAAATTTGGCCATTCTTCTGGATTTACCTGCACAGACTTCGAAACACAAGTTGCGCAATATAGGAATGATGCGATGCCATGATAAACACACAATTCCCTCAGAAATGTCGGTTTTAGAGTCTAACACATGCAATCTGATATTTTACGACTGATTTGCTAATATATGTAATATGAATGCTGAAGACTTCTAGATGAGTGCAATAGATAGGAAAATTGCCGTGTTAAAAATGCAGTATTTTCGACTGACCACACACGCTCAGTGCAATCGCGTTCCCTGTGAAAATGCGGTTAGGATTTTCTTTTGTGAATAAATGGTTTTGCTCGGGACGAGCAAAAGATAAGTTTAGGGGTATTTGTTCATATCAGAAAACTGCATTCTAATACCGTCCATTCATTATCTATTTGTTGTATTTATCGGTATTATTAACCAGTGTCTACTCAGTATTACAGATTACAGGTATCCATGAAAAAATACTGGAACTGCATCCAAAAGCACGGATATATCACTTGAGGGAAGACACTGCGACCAGAAACGCAAACCGACCAATACTTCAGGAGTTCCTTTACGCAACAAGCTGTGTACACATTTTTTTATCTAAATGGTCCAACACAACAAGTGTGTACACAAGACTTTTAAGCACATATAGATATGATTTTATATGCATTCAAGAAGATGATTTTATATGCATATGATTTTATATGCATTCAAGACTAAAAAGCATGTGTTCAAATCAAAAGGAATCAAAAAAATCAGCATGAGCCATAATGGGACAGCCATGAATCAAGCCACATGTGGGAATGGAGTAATGAGCATTTAATGGTGAAGATTATGTGTGTGATTTAAAGATTCAAATTTCCTTCCAAAACTGAGTGCAAATCAAATTCAAATAGACAAATCAGCTTGGACCATGATGGGGAAGACAACAATCAAGGCACAAATGGACATGAAGTAATGTGCATTCAATGCTAAAGATTTTGTGTTGATTTAAAGATTCAAATTTCCTTCCAAAACTGAGTGCAAATCAAATTCAAATAGACAAATCAGCATGGACTATGATGGGGAAGACAAGAATCAAGGCACAAATGGACATGAAGTAATATGCATTCAATGCTAAAGATTTTGTATTGATTTAAAAATTCGAATTTCCCTCCATTCTTTGGAGCCTATAAAACAGGCAATGGGCAAAGGTTCAAGGGTCATTCTTTAGTCTTGGATTGTCATTCTTTGTCCAAGTTTTCTATTCTCCTTTCTTGTAAATAGCTTAGTCCCCTTGAGTTCTTAACCTTCTCTTGATCCTTCAACCTCTTCATTGAGCTTGAAAGTTTAAGGGTTGGTTATTGATATCAAGGGGTTGTATCGTTCTTGATGATTAATAAAGATCTCTTTTGTGCCTTCATTCACCATGAGTTCTTTGCCTCTTCTTGATCTTGCAACCTCTTCATTGAGCTTGCAAGTTTAAGATTTGGTTATTGAACCCATGTCTTGTTTTGGGTTCTATGGTTCTTAATCTTTCTTACTCGCTCTTTTACTTACATGCATTTTCATTCTTGTCTTTTATTACTTGCAATTTATTACCATGTCATTTAATTACTTGATGGTAGTCTTTTCTTTTCTTTGTAGCTTTTCTTTTTTCCTCTTTGTTGTTTTGTGAATGTTGGTGTGAATATTGTTGTTAGGAAAAGAGAAAGATTTTGTAAGTTAACGTTTCTCTTTTCCCGTCTTTTCCATTTGAAACTCTGCCCAAACCTTACGCAAGCTCTCCGTTAGGCACCCTACCCTACCAAGGTAAAGGTGATTCCTAACCGTGACCGGTTGCATTCGGTTTGGCCGGAGGCGAAAGCAAGAGACAAGAACGTACGGACAAGGGTCAATAAGCCAGATTCCATGAATACCGTGCTTAAGTCCCCTAATCCACGTTGTTGCCGATTGTTCTAGCTTCATTGGTTGAGTTGGGCTCAAAGTACTTGAATACGCAATCCATTAACTTACACTATCCTATCGTTTCCTAACAAGCCTTATACTTGAATATAACACATAGGTTAGATAACGAATAAATTCGCCACGTTGTTAACTCGTTAAAACAAGCCTAAAAACTTACCATCTCCCTGTGGATCGACCCGTGCTCATCGCGGCTAGCTGCAAAGCGACACCGTCCTGATCGCGGGTAAACTTTAGAACTTTTAAATATCCGACACGCTTTTAGCGTGCGATCAACGGGCTTGTTGCAGCTAGAGCCTGTTGACATTCCCGATGCAGCCTTACTCGATATGGAGGGGGATGATAATGCTATTCCTCTTGCCATAGAGCCTCCAGTGGCGGTTCCTGATCATGGAGCGCTTGCTCCTTTGGTAGAGGCTCTTTTGGGGATTGCCGCCCCAATGATTCTTCCTGCGGGCGGCCCAGAGGCCGAAGGAGAGGTGGTCGGGACTACCCTCCCTTTGCTGGAGCCGGAAATCGTGGCGGAGTCCGTTGAAGCCGCCATCCTCCCGACTCAGAACTGGAGGAGTGTTGAAGGTAACCTTCTACATTTTAAGTTAGCAATCTTTCTGTTGTCTGAACTCTTTTGTTTTCTCAGAATTGTGCGGGCTGGCGGCCTCTATCTCCGATTTGTCTTCCCGGCAATTGTTTCATCGTCTGCTGGAGATGGCAGCTCCGCTGGCGATCTCTCCTCAGCGCATCGTCCTTTCCTCTGGGCAAGGTTAGCGTCGTTCGCCATTTTTTTATTATAGCATTGTTTCTATTCTGCGAAATGACATTGATGTCTCTTACAGTTTTGGAGGCCGATGATGAGGTGGAGATCGTGGAAAGGCTAGGGGAACCTTCAGCTCTTACTTGCATGACCGTAGGTAAGTGACATTTCAATATAGTCCCATTCGTTCTTTTGCTTTAAGAGTTTTACTGACATTTTTCAAATCCGAACAGCCCTGCCAGCCTCCATAGCGCTGGAATCGCGTATCGCTATGCCGCCCGGCCCCTATGCTTTGCGAGCCTCAGAGCGCTTGGCCCAGTTAAGCATTGTCTCCTTGTCGTCTTTGATCGAGGAGCTTCGTGCTGGCAGCACAACCACTGCTGAAGCATTTGCCGCTGAAGCTAACGGTTCTCTTCCTTTTCTTGCCACCTACCATAGCGAAGAGGTGGTGCAAGTCTGGGTGGAGTTCTGTCGGCAGGTAGAGGCTTGCTTGCATTCCCTTGAGTGTTCCCGCCTTTCCTCGGAGGCCGTGGCTGCAAAGGCGGAGTTGCGGGGGCTGATAGAACGGTGCGCGGCAAACATGGCATCAGGCGAGAAGAGGCTCGGACGCAAATTCTCGGAGAGGGAGTTGGCTTCTAAGGTGCTGAGCGAGCTTCAAGCTAATCTTACCGCTAAGGCCCATAAAGCATATGAACTCTGCCGAGTGCTTCAAGAGGCCATCAAGGAGGTATTGGCCATTGACAAGGCCGCCGAGTTTACTCGCGAAAGAGTCGAGGCCCACAAAGCTACCGAGAAGGAGCTCGAAGTTCGGCTTGCCTCATATCAGGCCCAGCAGGCAGGCTCGTCTTCTGGCGATCCTGAATCATGAAGCTATGGCCCAACAAAAGCAGGATGAGCTAGCAAAATTGCTAAATCGCCCGCCGGCTTGAAAAACTTGTATATTTTCCTTTCTTTTTGTACATACTCCTGAACGAGAGTATTTTCTTTTTGTTCTTTCATGAATTGTACTTTGTATCCATTTTGTTTCATGAATAAAGACATATATTATTTTTTTTTAATGGTGTGTCCCTCTCAATTGAACTTGTTCTGTAGACAATTTATCATGGCCTACTTGCAGGGTAGCGATGGCTTAGGATTCGGGGTTAAGATCTGCCTCTTAAGACTTTTGAGCTTTATGAGCCGTGAGGGTCTCATAAAGAGTTTTTCTCCCTACAGGTCGAGAGGATCCCGTAGATGTAAGTTCTTCTTAAGAATCGTGAGCATTCTTAAGCGGGTTTTCCTTTGGGAGTCGTAAGGATCTCACAAGAGAGTTTTCTTCCATGCAGGTCGTGAGGACCCGCAAGTGCTGGGTGCGGTCACCCTTATCCATATTTCACGGGGTCAGGGGTTGGTTTGGGATGGTTTCCAGGGTATCGTAGTTTAAAGACATCGTGTTCAAGGTTAAGGACCTCATAGTCCGTGGGTTTAAGGACTCCACGGTCCAATGTTAGTTTTAAGACGTCACGGTCAAGGTTAACGACCTCATAGTCCGTGGATTTAAGGACTTCACAGTCCGATGTTAGTTTTAAGACATCACGGTCAAGGTTAAGGACGTCATAGTCTGTGGATTTAAGGACTCCACAGTCCAATGTTAGTTTTAAGACATCACGGTCAAGGTTAAGGACGTCATAGTCTGTGGATTTAAGGACTCCACAGTCCGATGTTAGTTTTAAGACATCACGGTCAAGGTTAAGGACGTCATAGTCCGTGGATTTAAGGACTCCACAGTCCGATGCTAGTTTTAAGACATCACGGTCAAGGTTAAGGACGTCATAGTCCATGGATTTAAGGATTCCATAGTCCGATGTTAGTTTTAAGACATCACGGTCAAGGTTAAGGACCTCATAGTCCGTGGATTTAAGGATTCCACAGTCCGATGTTAGTTTTAAGACATCACGGTCAAGGTTAAGGACCTCATATTCCGTGGATTTAAGGACTCCACAGTCCGATGTTAGTTTTAAGACATCACGGTCAAGGTTAAGGACCTCATAGTCCGTGGATTTAAGGACTCCACAGTCCGCGAAATGTGTAGTTACTGGGACCCGTCACCTCTTTGAAGACGTTGAGGAATTACAATGCCAAATATCAAAGGAGTGAAGAGATGTACCCTTTAACCAAGGTAAAATCAGTCTAGAATCATGGTGGTTGATCGTTAGTTTTAAGACATTACGGTCGAGGTTAAGGACATCATAGTCCGTGGATTTTAAGGACTCCACAGTCCGATGTTTGCTCTGGATGCTTCCCACACGTTCACTGCCGTGTTCGGTGAGGACCAGGCTCCGCTCTGGACGTTTTCAGCGGGGTCAAAGAGTGACGTTATCCGCGTTCCACATGACCAGGAATTTTGCGCTAGATGCTTCACACGGGTTCACTGCCGTGTTCGGCGAGGACCAGGCTCCGCTCTGGATGCTTCACATGGGTTCACTGCCGTGCTCTGCGAGGACCAGGATCCGCTCTGGACGTTTTCCACGGGGTCAAAGAGTGACGTTATCCGCGTTCCACATGACCACGAATTTTGCTCTGTATGCTTCCCACGGGTTTACTGCCGTGTTCTGCGAGGACCAGGCTCCGCTCTGGACGTTTTCCACGGGGTCAAAGAGTGACGTTATCTGCGTTCCACGTGACCGGGAATTTTGCTCTGGATGCTTCCCACAGGTTCACTGCCGTGTTCTGCGAGGACCAGGCTCCACTCTGGACGTTTTCCACGGGGTCAAAGAGTGACGTTATCCGCGTTCCACGTGACCAGGAATTTGTTGATTGTATCTGCATTTCACGGGGTGGGGATTTGACTCTTGGTGATCTGTATATCGCCGAGCCATGGAACTGGGAGTTGCCGCTGTTCCGCTTCGCTTGTCGAGATTTGGCTTCTTCTTATGATGAAACCTGGGGGAAGAGTATGATCCCTTCTTTGTTTGCGCCCTTGGATTGTATACAGGGATAGATGTAACGTCATCTGTAGGGCGTAAATTTCATTTTTATTTTATTTCTTTTTCCGCGATGCTCTATCATTTCAGCTTTATATCACGAAGGTCGCGATTGCCCAATCATTTCGGCTATTTTTCGCGGTGCCCAATCATTTCGGCTATATATTTTATTTTTACTCGCTGATTTTTATTGCGAGTTGCCCAATCATTTCGGCTATTTTTCGTGCATACATTTTTACTTGCTACTTTTTATTGCAAGTTGCCCCATCATTTCGGCTATTTCGTATGCATGTGTGGCTCGCTGGCCTTTTCGCTGCAAGCTTGGATTTTAGACATCGATTTCAGCATCAGCACCGCTACAACTGGGATGTTGCCAGGAGCGAATCATCATTTGCCTCTGTCGATGTTGAATAAAGGTAGCTTAGTAAACAGGGTTAAAGGTCCTGTCGACTAAGGCTTTTGACTTCATGAGACGTAAGGGTCTCACAAAGGTATTTCTCCCTACGAGTCGTGAGGATCTTGCAGGTGTGTTTTCTCCTTGGGAATCGTGAGGATTCCTAAGTGCATGTCCTCTTGCAAGTCGTAAGGATCTTACAAAAAGGTTTTCTCCTTATAAGTCGAGAGGACCTACAAGGGTTGTTCGCCATACGAACATATCCCTAGTCACGGATGGGACTTGGTTAGGGAAATGTTTATTCGCGCCCGTAGATTGTATGCAAGGGTCAGTATTGAGCCACTTGTAGGGCATAAATTGAAGGTTGTAGGGGTCGCTTAAGCACAGGTTTAGGTCTCTGTGACTTAAGACTTTCAAATCTTATGAGCCGTGAGGGTCCCATAAGAGAGTTCTCCTTACAAGTCGTGAGGATCTCGCAAGTGTAATTTCTCCTTAGGAATCGTGAGGACTCCTAAGTGTGTTGCTCCTTTGTGAGTCGTAAGGATCTCACACGGGTGGTTTCTCCTTACAAGGTCGTGAGGACCCTGCAAGTGTCCTTTAACGAGGTTGCGCCCTTTCGGGTTTCACAAACACTCGCCGGTAGCCCTGCTGTTTTTACTCACGGAGCCCTTTCGGGTTTTCATCCGTGCCCATTTCGCTTATGGACATACCATTTTTTATTTTATTATATTTTTATTTATATATATATATATATATATATATATATTTTATCGGCTTTGAGATGCTGCAATCCACCGTAGTTTATCGACATCTCGGTCAACAGCTAGTTTTAGGACATAGTGGTCCATTGTTAGTTTAAGAACGTTTCGGTCCGTTGTCAGTTTAAGGACATTTCGGTCCGTTGTTATTTTAGGACGTTTCGGTCCGCCGTTAGTTTAAGGACGTTTCGGTCCGTTGTTAGTTTAAGGACGTTTCGGTCCGTTGTTAGTTTAAAGACTTTTCGGTCCGCCGTTAGTTTAAGGACGTTTCGGTCCGTTGTTAAGGATGCTGGTTACTACTTAGAGTTCGGGCTTAGGAAAATAGTGAGCGGACATAGTCGTCGTCATCTATCATTGACCTAGGCCTTGACCCGTTAAGCGTAGTATTTCTTCAGGAAGCGACCGTTTACTGGACTGAAAGGTCTTTCACCGTGCATATCCATGAGTAGATACGCTCCACCCTGGTAGACCTTGTCTATGATGTACGGGCCTTCATAGTTTGGATCGAATTTTCCCCGTTTGGCGCGATTGGGGATCATAGGTCTTTTGACCATTAGCACGAGTTCGCCTTGGCGGAACGTCCTCGGCCTGGTCAATCTTTCGTATGAGCGCGTCATCTTTGCTTTGTAAGCCTCCAGATTTTGTTGCGCTATGAGCCGGGTCTCATCAAGAGCATCAAGCTCCTCAAGCTGAAGGTGAGCGTTTTCTTCGTCCGTCAGCTCGTAGTGGACCGCCACTCGTAGAGAGGGTAACTCTATCTCGAGGGGAGTACTGTTAGTGTATATACCCTGGAGGCCATTACTGTATCATACTAGTTTGTATATTACTTAATGGAAGCTTGAGATATTCACAGTTGTATAGACAATCTTGCTCAAAATAGTAGTATGCTACTTGGTTTGTTTCTACTTTAATGTGTACATGTGTTTCTTTTAGTATATCACCTATACATATTAGTGGAGCCCTTAGGATCTTTTCTTGATTACCAGCATTGTGATGGCAGTCACACTCGTGGGGGTTGGGTAATCCACAAGAACATCCTTATACAGGTCCCTAGTCGTAGGACTATCGAGATAGGGCATCGATACTCCGGAGTAGACTAGCGTATGCGCTTCTCATCCCAGCATGGGAGACGGTCTGTCCCACAGCCGTCAGTACGTCGTACTTGAGATAGTATGCGGGTGCTCGTTAGGTTACGAGTACACTGGACAGGACTCGTCGGGAACTGTTGGTTGATACTATACCTATCGTCAGTTATCAGTTCCCAGGTGACATGCGTACAGCTTAGTCCGCTGACTTGACATTGTCACTTCGCCTCGAGTGTGTTCCCACTGTACTTTGATTACTACCCTACCACAGCTCAAAGGAGTCGTGCAAACAGGTAGTAGTTGGGTGCAGTCCCGAAGCAGTTGGAGGCAGTGACGGTTAGACAGGATTCGTCTCTCCCGGTATTGGGGGTTGATATCGCGCTGTGTTTAGGAGAGCCATTACACAAAGTCCCTGGCCAGGGCAAGCGAGATATACTGGTAGGTTTCCAGTGTTATCTCAGGGTGTTCTGGGCTACACTCCGACACGACTTGTACCGCTATTAGGGAACTGACGTTTACCGCCCCTAGGCCCGCCATGCGATATTCTCAGACGAACAGACCGGACTGTACGGAGACTGTCACATTCAGGCTCAGTAGGAGTTCAGATGGGTTTCACCTCGTCCGTCTTCTTATCGGCATCTACCTGGGGGTCATTACGCACAGCTAGTGCCGCTTGCGGTCTGTGGTTAAACCCACTGCCAGCGTAGTGTCGAGTCTTTAGAGTCCCACACAGGGAGCTATTCGCCTTTAGGCAAAAGAGTAGAGGTCACATGGTTTTGCGACAGGGTTCGGTCACATCCGTGAACTTGTGCACGTTTAGTGTCCGGGAAGTTATCACTAGCGGGCTTTGGTTTAAGCCAGATCCTAGTGTACGTTTTGGGATTGGTTTTATTTCGTTTGTATTCGTGTTCCTCGGAACGCGGATGCGGGTGTGTATGCACGGTTGACAGAGACAGAGGATTCTCATTCGGGTTGTTGACTGTTGACTTTTGCTAAACCCTAATGAGAATAAGAAATATGATTAATGATAATATTAATTAAGTATTATTGTGCCATGGTTGGGTTAAAAGGTTGACTTTGTTGACTTGTTGACTTAGTTGACTGGTTGACTAGGTTGGACTTGTTGACCATCATCATGACAATGGCTATCATTTCTTTGCATTGACCTTTGCTTGCTTGTTTGTTCACAAATTGCATTTAATGCATGGAATGATATTGCCATTTGATATGATAACAACCATCACATAATACTCAAGGTTTCTATGTTTCTATGTCCTTAACTTCGAATTTGTATCCAAGGACACCGAATCCTTTATAATATGCAACCTCCATACTAGGAAATTGAGCTAAACATCTTGAATCACTCTCAAATGATGCATCCAAGTTCGGACCGTGGATCTAACAAAACCAATTTTACGACAAATATATAACGATATAAGTTTAGATTAAAACTGATAGCAATAACATGTTATTCGAATAACTTACATAATCTGCAACCCAATCGCAAAAATTATCCTGATGATATTTTTCCAACCGTTCATCGTTCCAAACAGGATGCCCCTTATGTACCTCGTTAAAATGAATTCTATTTTTGACAATAAATTATGACATTAAAATTATATCATTTCATACACACACAAACATAAATATAACAATTAATCCAAAAAAACTTACTCTCTAATTTGTTCAAGACATGTGCAATTAAGCAAGATAAACCGGTATATCTTGTTGATAAACATAGTGTCTACCCTCTTATAATCGGCTTTACTATATGGCCCGTCTTGAATTCTTCGAGGCCGGTTAAGTCTCGTCTTAATGTTCTCGTCCAGATAGCGGGAACAAAATGTGGTTGCTTCATCAAGAAGATAATCTTGCATGATAGAACCCTCTGGTTGATTTCTATTGCGTATATAGTTTTTAAAAGTGTAGAGGTACCTAAAGAAAATATATTGAATAAATAAATACGGGCATACAGGACAACAATAATTTTAAAAATTGCGCAAAACGAAAAATTCCACGTACCTCTCGACGGGATACATCCATCGATATTGTACCGGTCCGGCTAACTTAGCCTCAGTTGCATGATGAACCGTCAGGTGTATTATGATATCGAAGAATGACAGTGGGAAAATACGCTCAAATTTGCAAAGTATCAACGTAATAGAATTTTCTAGTTTATCCAGCGTCATAACATCCAGTGTTTACAAAGTACAAACTTGCCAGACAATGACGCACTAAATTTGTTGACAACATCAAGCGTCTTAAAGATGCGTGCATGGTGCTGGGCTCCAGCTCCTCACTTGCCGGGCACGTGGGCGCTTGGCGTCAGCGCCTCGCGTGCCTGGCGTGTGGACGCTGGGCGTCCGCAGAAGAAGGGACTTAGTCCCTGCACCGGGAGATGTGCTCCCGATTTGACTTCTGGAGTTAAACTCCTAAAAAGAGATTAATTTATGGAGTTAAACTCCAACAGATCTTGAATGGAGTTAAACTCCTAGAAATGTTTAGAAATGATCAAAGGTGACCTCCTTTTTTTCCTCCCCTTTGGTCCTGAATCTTCTACTAGGCCTTGGATCTTTCCAAGATGGGATTTTTGGAGATGGGTCTCCTTCTTCTTCTTCTCGGCTGGCCGGATCTTGGAGAAAAACGGGGGTGAAATTTAAAAATCTCCCCCTTTTGAGATCCGATGCAAGATCTGAGTTCATCTTCAAGGGTTTGATGGTGAAAAACTGTTTATCTTTAGAAAAGAAATAGTTAAACTCTTGATTTAATTCAAAAAAGGGAAGAATGTTTAGAAACTTGAGTAAGGAGAAGGAGGCACAGAAACCCAAGATTTCAAGGGGAATGAAATTCTCTCTTTTATTTCATTATCATGTTGCCTTATATAGGCTTACATATTTACAAAATAGCCCCTTGGACTTTACAAAATGGAATTTTTGCCCATTCCATTCCTCATGTGCTCATTTCTTTTGCACATGAGCCATGGGCTTTACAAAAATTTGGATTTATGCCCATTTTTCTTACATTCATGCATAAAAAATTACATCAATATTATTTATTACATGATTTCATTTTGGCATGGGGGAGGCCAGCTGCGGGGCTCGACTTAGGCATGGGCCCACTTGATCTGGACTTGGGCCCGCTTACTTGGGGTTAACTTTGACTTATTCAACCGGGGTGTAATTTTTGTACCCAACAAAGTGCCCCCATCAATAAATGCACACCACGTATATGAGTTGTGTGCATGAAATTGATGGATCTTGGAGTTGGACTTCAAGGCGGAACATCATTCCGGGAGCATAATTCCGGGGATCGGACTATAATTCCGGGGATCGGAGCATAATTCCTGGATATCCTGAGACGAAGCAGAATTTCGGCGCAGGGGTAAACATTCCGAACGAAACATAGTTCTGATGCAGAGGTTGTTGGTTGATTCCGAGGCGGAGCATAATTCCGACAGGGAAGGTAGATACTCCGAGGCGAAACATGATTTCGACGCCGGGTACACTCTGAGACGAAGCATGATTCCGCCGCAGAGGTTGTTGGTTGACTTGATTCCGAGTACGATCATAATTCCGACGGGGAGGTCATTGCTTCCCTTTTAGCGACTTGGACGGTCGGTGCTGCCCTTTTAGCGACGTGGACGGTCGGTGCTGCCCTTTTTGCGACTTGGACAGTCGGTGCTGCCCTTTTACCGACGTGGATGGTCGGTGCTATCATTTTAGCGACATGGACCGTCGGTGCTGCCCTTTTAGCAACTTGGACGGTCGGTGCTGCCATTTTAGCGACGTGGACGGTCGGTGCTGCCTGCTTCCCTTTAAGCGACTTGGACGGTCAGTGCTCCCTTTTAGCGACGTGGACGGTTGGTGCTACCCTTTTTGCGACTTGGACGGTCGGTGCTTCCTTTTAAGCGACGTGGACGGTCGGTGCTGCCATTTTAGCGACGTGGATGGTCGGTGCTACCCTTTTAGGGACTTGGATAGTCGGTGCTGCCCTTTTAGCGACTTGGACGGTCGGTGCTGCCCTTTTAGGGACGTGGACGGTCGGTGCTGCCCTTTTTGCGACGTGGACGGTCGGTGCTTCCATTTTAGCGACGTGGATGGTCGGTGCTGCCATTTTAGCGACTTGGACGGTCGGTGCTGCTCTTTTAGCGACTTGGACGGTCGGTGCTGCCCTTTTAGCGACGTGGACGGTCGGTGCTGCCCTTTTTGTGATTTGGATGGTCGGTGCTGCCCTTTTAGCGACGTGGACGATCGGTGCTGCCCTTTTAGCGATGTGGACGGTCGGTGCTGCCATTTTAGGTACGTGAACAGTCGGTGCTACCCTTTTAGCTGCTTGGACGGTCGGTGCTGCCCTTTTAGCGACGTAGACGGTCGGTGCTGCCTTTTTAGAGACGTGGACGGTCGATGCTGCTCTTTTTGCGACTTGGATGGTCGGTGCTGCCCTTTTAGCGACGTGGACGATCGATGCTGCCCTTTTTGCGATGTGGATGGTCGACGACTTGCTCCGCTTCTTACAGTGTCGGGATTTGATTTGACTTGCTCCGCTTTCTGCGGTGTCGGGATTTAATTTGACTTGCTCCGCTTTCTGTGGTGTCGGGGTTGAAGTTGACTTGCTCCACTTTTTGTGGTGTCGGGTTGAAGTTGACTTGCTCCGCTTTTTGTGGTGTCGGGGTTGAAGTTGACTTGCTCCATTTTCTGCAGTGTCGAAATTCTACTTGTTTCCGAGGTGGAGCTTGATTCTGCCAGGGAGGTTGTTGGTTGTCTTGCTGACTTTATGTGATTTGGGTTAACATCAGCATCACTACACTGGAATATGGTACCAGGAGCGAATCATCATTTTCCATGAGAGAATTTAGAGATTTTGGTTTTGGTTTGGCATCAACACCGCTACACTGGAATATGGTACCAAGAGCGAATCATCATTTGCCGTGAGAGGATTTCCCTCGTTCTCAGTTTAACGACTTAGGATTCATCTGTTCCCAGTTTAACGACTTAGAGGTCATCTGTTCCCAGTTTAAAGACTTAGGGGTCTATTGAGTCGGAAGTTTGGAATTTTGGGGTTGGGGTCGGCATCAGCGTTGCTAACATTGGAGCACAGGTGCCAAGAGCAATTCATCATTTGCGTTTGCTTGTTGGGGAGCAATGGCTTAGGAGACAGGTTTAGATCCCTATCACATAAGGCTTTTCAATTTTATGAGCCGTAAGAGTCTCATAAAAGTACTTTCTCTCTACGAGCCGAAAGGATCTCGTAGGTGCATTTTCTCTTTAAGAGTCATGGGGACTCCCAAGTGTGTTTTTCCTTTGCGAGTCGTAAGGATCCCACAAAGGTGTTTTCTTACGAGTCGTGAGGATCCCATAAGTTTTGTTCTCCTCATGTATCGTGAGGACACATGAGTAGGTCTTCCTAAATGGAGCATAATTCCAAAGGCGGAGATTAGCCGCTGGACTGGTGATTGCGGTGGGATATGGGTGTGATGAGAATTATTTGAGCCTGTGGATTGTATATGGTAGTCAACTTGGGGACCAACCGTAGGTCTGGGAGAATTTTGGGACTTTGTTGGCGTCTGCATCGCTGCACTGGAATAGGGTACCAGGAGCGACTCATTATTCGCCGTTGGGAAATTCAGAGATTTGAAATTTTAGTTGGCGTTTGCATCGCTGCACTGAAATATGGTACCAGGAGCGACTCATCATTCGCCATTTGGGAATTTTGATTTTGGTTGGCGTCTGCATCGCTACACTGGAATATGGTATCAGGAGCGACTCATCATTCGCCATTTGAAGTTATTTTTAACCGTGATCGCTCTATCATTTCAGCTTTTCTCATCATGAAGGTCGCGATTGCCCTATCATTTCGGCTATTTATTCGCGGTTGCCCCATCTTTTCGGTTTTATTTTTCATCTTTATTTTACTCGGTGATTTTTATTGCGAGTTGCCCCATCATTTCGGCTTTTTTTCATTTACACAATTTTTTTTACATTCCCAGTTTAACGACTTAGGGGTCATTTATTCCAAGTTTAACGACGTGGTGGTCCGCTCTTTTTAGAGAAAGGTAGATGTCTGAAAGAATCAGGTTCTCGAAGGACTTCGGTCTCCATTTGTATAAAATTGGCGGTCGCAGCTTGCCTGTTTGTTAACACGCCTTTAGACAGTTCTATCTCTCCTTCCTTGTATTGCTTTTCAACCCAATGTTTGAAGACGAAGCAGTCCTCAATGGCATGACTTATCACTCTGTGATAGGGGCAATATTTATGGTCGTCGGTCATATTCGCTTCTTGAGGTCTTTTTGATTCTGGAAAATATAGACCGTTTATCAAGGCATCCTTGAATATTTTACGGACTTTGTCCCTTCTGAAGGAATATACCTTATCTAGCTTCTCTTTCAGTAGAGATTCTCTTCCCTCTCCGAACACTGGCTTCCGAGGCCGGTTGGCATTAGGCTCGCTCATCCCTTGCTTATTTCGGTTAGCCGAAGTGTTAAAAGATTCAGCATCGTCGGAATTTCCGCCTTTGCGATTATCGTTCTTTCTGTTTCTCCAGGACCTATTGTTATTTTGGGAATCAGAGGAGGACTCCTGTTTTGAGCGCTCTAACATCTAGACTTTTCTGGTCAGCTCTTGGAATGTTTTGAGACCCGCGGTGCATAGAAACATGGCCATCCAATTGTTGAGATTTCCGACGAGGAGGCTGACAGATTGGTCCTGCTCTATCGGCGGTTCACATTTGACGGAGAGATTACGCCATCGGGTTATAAAATCCGTGCTGCTTTCGTTGTTCTTTTCCTTGGTTCTTACGAGGTTGGCAATGGTGATCTTATCGCTAACACTCATGAACTTTTATCGGAACAGAGATTCCATTTGGACGAAAATAGTAATGGAGCCATCCGGTATGCTCGCGTATCAGTCGAAGGCGACATCGGTTAAGCTATTAATGAACTGGTGGAGGAGAAGCGCATCATTGCCTCCAGTATTCCGGCATGAGTCTTTAAAGTGGGCAATGTGCTGATTCGCATTTCCCGTCCTATCAAATCTTTCGAATTTGGGGATGACATAGCCGCAAGGAAATTCTACCAGATCATACTGAGCAGGCTATGGTCTCCCGCTACTGCTAACATCTTTTTGTGATTCGGCTTCGGCTACCAATGTTTTGACTTTGTTGGAAACCAAATCCATGATTTAATCTTGAGTTAGCGAGCTACTATCATCGGTAGCACAGACATTTCCCGAGATGGGATGCGGCCGATTTTCATGCAGCTCGCCCACCTTTGAATTTGAAGGAATAGGCGTCGACTGCCTCAGGACACCGTTTCCTGGTTCATTAGCAGAGACCTGCGCTTGATTGGGCGGCTGATAGGCAAGTCGGGCCGTGAGTTGTGAGACGACATTTGTCAAGTCGTCAATCTTAGAGTAAAGTTTGGCCATCTCCTTATCTTTACTTCTGAGCTATTTTTGGAGCACTTGGAGAAGTTACTGCTCTGCGTTTTTGGACGGAAGATTGACTCATCTTCTCTTTCCAAGCCCGACTCCTCATGAACCGAGGGATCTCTATGCTTATTAGCCTCACCGGAAGGGTTTTCATTACCTTCCGAGGAGGCTGGTCTTGAGAAGTGGCAGCCATATTCACACTAGATTGGATTTGAGATGTGGTGGGCCCGTCCTTGCTCTTGCTGCGCGTGCCCACCATGTAGACAGTGTGGACCACATATCCAACCGTCTCTTTATCTTTGGCGGGGTAACTGATTGGTTTGATCTTTTGCGTATGCGAGCGTTTTAAAAGATAGATCAAAAATTAATAATACCGCAATCAAGATGGTGTCGTTTGGTAGCTAGCCAATTGAGTACGTGTCGGTCCACAGGGAAAACGTGTTCTCTTCTAATTGTTCTAACGAGTTAAGTCCTATTTTTGGTTGGTTTTGATTTTTTTATAAAAACTAAGATTGAATTTAATTAGGATTAAAGCCTTGCTAGGGTTAGTATTAGGTTAGTTTGGAAAGAGAATTCGTCTCACTGCTTCCTTTGCCCTAATTAAGAACATAGGTGTTAGGGTAATAGTCAATAAAGGGGACTAACACGACTAGGAAGAAACGTAGTTTCTTCCCTTTGGTCCTTGTCCGTCCTTTCTTAACTCATAGCCCTAACCTCTATGTAAATCAACCATAATCGGTCTAACTAGGGAATCACCGCTATCTCGTAGGATAGGGTGCCGTAGTGAGCGGTGTGTGTTTGATTCAAATAGAGTCCTAATTTGAAATATTATACGGGCAAGAAAGGAGTGAGAGATGTTCATCTCTCAAACCTACCCAATCCTAACCCTAACAAGTGAGGAATTACTCACTCATTAGGGAAATTACGATGCGATTCATTTTTATAATTTTCTTTTTAATTACCTAATTAACGTGCAGATAATAAAAGACAGATACGAAAATTGCAGAAATTAAATTGCAGATAAGGAAAATTCAAGATAAAAAAAATTACTTTTATTGACACCTCTTGACGATTACAATGAAACTGAAATTTAATCTAGAAATTAAAAGAGGCATCCTCCAAAGAGGCATACCAAAAAGAGGCACACTTTATTTGGCTTTGAGTCCTCCTATTTATAGATAGGAAAAACCCTAGGTTTACATTCTGATCCATACATGAAATTACAAAACAACCCCAAAGACCGAGTCAAAGCACCGACACCCCACCGACACGTGCATTGCACGGCCGCGGAACCGCGGTAGAATAGCCTGTTTGGCCGCGGATACGGGGCCATTTGGTGGGCTCATGGGCCCAATTCTTTAGGGTTTCTTCAAGTTGCTTTTATCTTCTGTTTTCTTCACTTGGTTCCTCAGAATCTCTTCTATTTTCTTCTAGATTTCCAACAGCGCAGATGATGTGGACTTTTACCGTGAGCTTCGCGTTGAAGTCTTGAATCTTGTGCTACCCTTGTGCTTTGTGCATTGAACTGTCTATTGATCATCATTTGTTCCTTGAACTGGTAGGCGGCATCATACGGATTCATCTATTGTTGGTCGTAGTCTCACATTTGTAGCGTATTTTCATGAATTTCACTGTACCGATCTGAGAACCTGTAACCTGCAACTATTTAGCAGACATGGATCAAAAGCACCAATTTATATGTAATATGAATAAGAATGGGTGATATAATAATGCAAAATTCTGATATGAACAAATACCCCCAAACTTATCTTTTGCTCGTCCCGAGCAAACCCAATTTTATTCTCGAAAAAATCCTAGCCTCACTTTCGCAGGAAACGCGATTGCACCGAGCTCGTGCAACAAGCCGTTAAACCTTTAGGTGTCCATAGTAGGAGGAGTGTTGTCTCCTGAGGGTTTTCAGCGGATACTACCCCCAAAATCCGATCAATTTGGCCTGTTCACTCCCATTCTCCAATTCAGTATTCTAGCAAGAAATTCTATTATCTTCAACTTAGAAATCATCAACCCATATTTTTCACACTCACTTATCATTTAACTTATGATCGTATATTTTCTACAAATTTATTAAGCTTTCAGTATCTTTTGAATTTTCCTTCTAAGGTTCCATCTAAACTTAGGAATTTTTATCATCTTTACTGAAGATATAAGGCCTATCTTTCATTCCTATATCTCATCTAAACCCCAATCATATACCCCTACGTGTATGTAATTTTTACCCCTACCTTTGGAAATTCAATTCAAGCTATCATACTCTTGTCCATTTTCCAAAATACTTTTAGTTGGTGAATTTTTAGATAAAATTGCTCACACATTTTTCATGCGACCGTTAATACTTCTTGAGGTACTAAACGATCGATTACAAAATGTGCTTCTGCATTTAGGCGTAATTCCTTGTCTTGTAATACTTAAGGCTTAGCAGTGACTCCCAAATCAGTTGGTCTAAGGCACTAGGTGATAAAGCGCCCTCTCTATATTTTTTATTTATGCTGCCTTAAGCGATTACAAAACCAGTGTTCATTTTTTTTTGTCTCTTTATTCACCACTTATACTTTTATTTTATTTTCCTTCATACTAAGGTTTTTAGACAAGAGCATTTCAAGGTATTTTCTTCTATTCCAAGTTTCAAGATGTGTGTAAGTGCATGTAGTAGGGTATATATTCTTAGAATTTAGACTAAAGATTTAGAATTTATTTTTCAGACTTACACTTCAAATAAAAATTTCAATACTCTTCCCTTATTTTGACTTAGCCCAAGAACTGAACTCAAAATTTGCGTATTTCTAAATAAACTGCAAGGACATATATTTTCTATAATTAAACTTTAAGAAAGGTTATTTTTAGGGTTTTTAATTTACCAAGTTTAGGATCTAGTTTTTCCTAACTATTCAACCGTTATGTTGAACTTAAGTCAAATATGACCAAAACTGATTTTTTTTTCAATCTTTCTAATTTTTAAATTTTTTGATTTTTATGGATTTCAAAATAAGTATGCAAATACAAAAATATACACATGAATGCGAAGGAAGAAAGCTTACCGAGCACACCCCCAAACTTAAACTTGACAGTACCCTCACTGTCAGGTTACACCAAGATGGTCAAAATTGTCGGCACTCCCCTGTATTTTTTATTTTTATTATTAACAGAAAAACAAAATATATACACACAAAAAGGCCCCCCCAAACATAAGTGAAACAGTGTTTCCACTGTTGCCATTTTTTTAAATCTCATAAACCTGTAAACTTGGGAGAAAAAATTTATTAACGGGGACATGAAATATGATCGTGAAAATCTCCCCCAAACTTATTTTTGGCTCACCACTTGAGTTAAAAAAAAAATTATTTTCAAGAGCCAAATTATACCCCCCAAACTTAAGTTAAACAATGTTAATCTTTTAAAGAGGGGGGATCAAAGTTACCGGTCAATGCCAAGCTTTGCATAGACCAAAAGTCAACACCAGCCATTCGAAGAATTTATCAGTGAAACGCACCGGTTGGTGGAAGAACATGTTGTATGGAGTCCGGAAGAAGTGGGGAATATATAAGTGGTGTAAAAGAAAAGGTTTACGTCTCGATTTGTAGAGACGAAACAATAATGGTGAATGGAAACGAGAATGTGGATGATTAGGAATGGGAAGGCTGGTCACATTCTCGTATGGGATAAGAAGAAATGGTGGTGGTTCGACTTCTACAGGTGGAGGTTGATTAATCACAAAATCCGTGTCGTTTAGGAATGCGAGTTCCTCGGCGAAAATATCTTCGAAACTTTCATCGATGGTCCGATTGAACGTTTCAATGTCAATACGTGTCGCGCCAGAATGCAACACACTTGATTTTTCAAAAATTATGGAGGTAAGAGACTCGTAAGACTCATCTACCTTATTCTCAAAAGAGTCTAAATGAAGTTGTTTTTCTAGAATTATCGAACTCAAAATATCGGATTGTGATTCATTAACACTCGCTATCATTAAAGGAAGATTAGATGAAGAACCAGAGAAAGTTGGAGAAAGAAGTGGAATACGAACTTGAGGGTGAAAATGGAGTGTATAAATTAGCATAATTTGTAATGACCGATGTGTAAAAAACGATTGTGCTAATTTATCAACCCACTGAGAAATGAGGTCAAATCCCTCAAAATTCGTGAGAAAATATGGGTACGTCGAACTTGGGAAACCAGACATTGAAAATGAAAGTGATACGGTTTCTTGCATGGTCGGAACGATGGAAAGGATGAAGGGGAGTGATTTAGGAAGGGTAACAGTTAAAGGTCCAGGAGGGTGTACACAGTCAGTGGAAGGAACAGGATGAATTGGAAAATCCGACCCATCAAACAAAACTGGTTTATCCTCAATACTATCCTCATAATTCCCCTCAAAAGTTATCTCATCCATGCAATTATCATCAAAATCCAGACGTATATGAAGTTCGGGAAAAACAGTTAATGACTCGGGATGATGAATTGGAGAGAGAAACTCATCCAAATCTGTGGGTTCATCATCCAAAATATTCCTAGCGTCAATATCCTCGATCAAGTGAAATAAATTTCTCAGACACCTCACCAAAAGCATGGATATCAATCAATTCTGGTTCTAGAATGGAGGTGAAGATGTCAAAAGTATTGGTGATGGTTTCACTCGAAAGGGACCCTTCACAATCAGGTAAATCAAACACTACAAAATCGCACAACTCATTAAACGTTCTATTTTCAACTGGTGAATCATTTAGGACACTTGATAGACATTCAAAATCGGAGTTGTGGGATTCAATTGGGGATGGGTATGTTTGATTTGGAAGGGTGTACAGCTCACTCTCACCACTCAAATTCTCAATCGGTCCAACCGCCTCATCATAAATTGGGAAATATGGAGCTGGTTGGAAACTAGCTACCGAGTCACTAGGTTGTATGAGGGCGGCTATGGACGCATTCAAATCCATCATCTGTTGGCTTGACGCTACCATAAAATCTTCCAACGACTGTTCCAGACTAGACATGGGTTTTGAAGGAGTTTCCGTAAAAAAATCAAATTTGTTTGGATACCGAAAACTCCCAAATGACTGTGTAGAAGCAATCTCCAGGGAAGGTGCAAAAGTTGGATAGGATGGATAGGAATAGAATGGTTGGACAGGGGTAGGATCAGCATTTGGATAAGAAGGTGAATGGAATTGTTGATCCAAAGAATTCGCAGTGGTGAAAGGAGTGAGATTGGTTACGAGATTGTTCAATATGTTCAGCAATAGACATGATTTTCGAAGTTACAACAGGACTTAAAAAAGGAGTATCAACGTAATAAGGTGGTGAAGGTTGAAATGGTTGATATAAGGTGGATTGCGGAGTCCAATTGGTTGTCCTAGACGCGTCTATTCGATCTTTCAAAGAAATTTTAGGTATGGAGGGGTCGTTAGAAATTCGACCAAAACAAGAAGCGTAGAAAATAATGTCTGGTTGAGGGTACCAAAATTCGGAAAGAGTTTTGTGAGGTGGGATACCCATGATGTGATGAGAGAAATGAGAAGAAAAAGAATGTTATTTTTTTATTTTATTTTATTTTATTTTTATTTTTTTAAAAAAATTGTTTGTTTTTGGAGTTTTGAAATTTTTGAAAGTGTTTTTTTAGAAAGAGTTTTTGCAAAATTTGTACGGAACTACGACACAATTTCAAACAACCACAGTTTAAACATGCACATTCAAATCTAGAGCTAGGGTCTCCTAAGTCAACTAGACTGCTTCTAACTGTTCCAAAGCGACAAGTTGTAAGATATCTCTCAAATCGCCTCTTCACCGCCAATTATGGCCAGGTAAGCACAAATGTAGAAAGGAGGGTTCCGCTCATGAATCACTGTGAGACGGGCCTTTTAAAGTTACCTTTCTCACTTGTCTAGGCTAGGCACCACAAAGTCGGGTTTAGATAAACGACTGATTGCCCACAACCTTTCTCTGTCCTAATGAGCGCGAAAGTCCTTAATTTGCCTAGTCTAGATATTTTTTAATTAGCTCGAGAGTGATGCATATGCTTTTTGTGATTTCTGGGGTCTTAGGAAGGGTAATGAAATCCCCACCCAATCTTTATTGTTGTTATAGCCCCTTAAATTCCATTTTGAAAATGCAAAGCAGTAACACACAAAATCTAAAACACTTGCCAATTTTTATTTATTTGCGACACAAAGAATCCTGCATGAAATGATTTATTGGAAAAGGGAGAAGAAGTTTTGCGCAAAGAATCCTGGAGGAAAAATTTTCAGTGGAGATCAGGGGGTAGGAGATAGAAAAAATATACTCACAGAGAAATTTGGGGTGCTGACGTCACAGGTTGACCGCGGTTCTGCGGCGGTTTAGTTCGTTTAGATCTCCAAAATTTTTCTCCGTGTTGTTTTGGTTCTCTCCTGTCTGTTCAGATCCTCTGTTTCTTGATTTGTTCACTGGGTTTGCTCCAGATCTGAAACAGAGTTTGCTCCAACCCTGCACACTTGCACAAAAACCTTTCAAAAAGAACAAGATGATTTTAATTTTAATTTTATTTTATTATTTTTTTTGTTTTAAAATTTTTTCAATTTTTATAATTTTTTTCAATTTTTATAATTTTTTTTCAATTTCAATTAACCCGAAATTACAAAAAGAAAATAACTACCGTCTCCCCGGCAACGGCGCCATTTGATTGATTCGATCTTTTGCGTATGCGAGTGTTTTAAAAGATAGATCAAAAATTAAGAATACCGCAATCAAGACGGTGTCGCTTGGTAGCTATCTGATTGAGTACGGGTCGGTTCACAGGGAAAATGTGTTCTCTTCTAATTGTTCTAACGAGTTAAGTCCTATTTTTGGTAGGTTTTGATTTTTTATAAAAACTAAGATTGAATTTAATTAGGATTAAAACCTTGCTAGGGTTAGGATTAGGTTAGTTTGGAAAGAGAATTCTTCTCACTGCTTCCTTTGCCCTAATTAAGAACATAGGTGTTAGGGTAATAGTCAACAAAGAGGATTAGCACAATTAGAAAGAAACGTAGTTTCTTCCCTTTGGTCCTTGTCCGTCCTTTCTTAACTCTTAACCCTAACCTCTATGTAAATCAACCACAACCGGTCTAAGTAGGGAATCACGTAGTGAGCGGTGTGTGTTTGATTCAAATAGAGTCCTAATTTAAAATATTATAAGGGCAAGAAAAGAGTGAGAGATGTTCATCTCTCAAACCTACCCAATCCTAACCCTAACAAGTGAGGAATTACTCACTCATTAGGGAAATTACGATGCGATTCATTTTTATAATTTTCTTTTAATTACCTAATTAACGTGCAGATAATAAAAGACAGATACGAAAATTGCAGAAATTAAATTGCAGATAAGGAAAATTCAAGATAAAAAAAACTTACTTTTATTGACACCTCTTGACGACTACAATGAAACTGAAATTTAATCTAGAAATTAAAAGAGGCATCCTCCAAAGAGGCATACCAAAAAGAGACACTTTATTTGGCTTTGAGCCCTCTTATTTATAGATAGGAAAAACTCTAGGTTTACATTCTGATCCATACATGAAATTACAAAACAACCCCAAAGACCGAGTCAAAGCACCGACACCCCACCGACACGTGCATTGCATGGTCGCGGAACCACGGCAGAATAGCCTGTTTGGCCGCGGATCCGCGGCCATTTAGTGGGCTCATGGGCCCAATTCTTTAGGGTTTCTTCAAGTTGCTTTTATCTTCTGTTTTCTTCACTTGGTTCCTCAGAATCTCTTCTATTTTCTTCCAAATTTCCAACAGTGCAGATGATGTGGACTTTTACCGTGAGCTTCGCGTTGAAGTCATGAATCTTGTGCTATTATTGTGCTTTGTGCATTGAACTGTCTACTGATCATCATTTGTTTCTTGAACTGGTAGGCGGCATCATACGGATTCATCTATTATTGGTCGTAGTCTCACATTTGTAGCATCTTTTCATGAATTTCACTGTAACGATCTGAGAACCTGTAACCTGCAACTATTTAGCAGACATGGATCAAAAGCACCTATTTATATGTAATATGAATAAGAATGGGTGATATAATAATGCAAAATTCTGATATGAAAAGTAACCCTGTTCTTGGAACCTCATGAAGTTCAGCCTAGCATGAGCCCTAGCCCTTTTGTTAGCTCTGTATCTGAGCCTTTTCTGTCTTAGCTTCTCAATTTTGAGGGCTTGGCGGGCATCTGTTTTCTGAGAAGCCACCGTGAGTCGATTGATTAGGAGCTTAGAGAAGATACCCGATCGAGCAGTTGTCAGGGGCACCGCTGGAGCTTGTCCGAGATTCCTTTTTGCTTTATTGGTGTTGATGGCCTTGCCCCCAGCTGGGGCCGAGGAAAGTCGTTCAAACACCGACTTGCGTTTGGGTAGTGGTGCCCTCGAGATCACCACTTTTGGCCTCCGGCCTTTCGATGCCGGTCTGTCTGTTACTGGAGCTTGAGAAGCTGGGATGGCGCTAGCTGGCACGAACAGAATAGAGCCAAATGGTAGTTGCGTCTCCTCCCACTGTCGCCTGAGACTGCCCGGGAGGACCGTGCTGGCGTCCATTCTCATCGTGTAGGAGATGGGAGTTGTGCTGAGAGCTGAGATTGTCCTTGGAAACATTTTGCTGCGTCCGAAGATTGCAGTCGAAAGTCGTTAACCTGCAAGTAGAAGCATGATTTCAGTACATGCAATCAATGAATATGTTGATTGAGTTCGCATGGATTTTTAACCCGAAATATGGAAGGAGAGATAAGTCTACCGGGCGTTCCAGAATCTGTAGGGTGTTTTTCGTCACCCTATTGAGATGAAAATACGCGCGTGCTTGTCAGGCGTACTAAAAATTCCCCCTGCCTAGGGTAGCCGGGGGTTTATTGATTGTGGATATCCGAATCTCCGGCAGCCGTGGACTAAACTGCCGTTAATTACCTCTCGCCTTTGGAGTGAGGGAACCTCCGATTGACGGGTCAAACTGGTCATACGAACTCAATGTGCAGTGTACGTATGTTTTGAAAGGGTTTTGGATATATCGGGGGGTCCCACAGAGTTTTACGGGTGTCCCGCTACCCGGATAGTGGGCTGGGGTCAAGGGGGCTAGCAGCCCCTTGCGGGGTGCGGGGCAACGCTTCGTTAGAAAAATTTTTCTAGCGGGGGAGATATATTTAGTGTGGAGTGCATATAAAATATGGGGGGAAGCGTCTTAAAGATGCGTGCATGGAGCTAGGCGCCGACGCCTCACGTGCCGGGCGCGTGGGCATTGGGCATCCGCAGAAGGAGGGACTTGGTCCCTGCACTGGGAGCTGTGCTCCCGATTTGACTTCTGGAGTTAAACTTCTAAAAAGAGATTAATTTATGGAGTTAAACTCCAACAGATCTTGAATGGAGTTAAACTCCTAGAAATTTTTGGAAATGATCAAAGGGGACCCTCTTTCTTTTCCTCCCCTTTGGCTCTGGATCTTCTACTAGGCCTTGGATCTTCCTAAGATGGGATTTTTGGAGATGGGTCTCCTTCTTCTTCCTCTCGATTGGCCGGATCTTGGAGAAAAGCAGGGGGCGTGAGTTTTAAAAATCTTCCATTTTTGAGATCTGATGGAAGATCTGAGTTCCCCTTCAAGAGTTTGATGGTGAAAAACTGTTTATTTTTGGAAAAAGAAAAGTTAAATTCTTGATTTAATTAAAAAGGGGAAAGAAGGTTTAGAACCTTGAGGAAGGAGAAGGCGGCAAAGAAACCCTAGATTTCAAGGGGAATGAAATTCTCTCTTTTATTTCATTATTATGTTGCCTTATATAGGCTTACAAATTTATATATAGCTCCTTGGGCTTTATAAAATGGCATTTTTGCCCATCCCATTCCTCATGTGCTCATTTATTTTGCACATGAGCCATGGGCTTTACAAAAATTTGGCTTTATGCCTATTTTTCTTACATTCATGCATAAAAAATTACATCAAAATTATTTATTACATGATTTCATTTTAGCATGGGGGAGGCCAGCCGCGGGGCTCGACTTGGGCATGGGCCCACTTGATCTGGGCTTGGGCCCGCTTACTTGGGGTTGACTTTGACTTTGACTTGGTCAACCGGGATGTAATTTTTGATCCCAACAGACACCTCTATAGCGGCTGAAGCAAAAAATCGCCGCTCTTGTACGGCGAATGGAAGTTTTAGAGGGAAAAAATTCACCGTTACCGGTCAACCAAGTTTCTCAAACTTTGTGCGCTAATTGTCAGCATCCTAGCCACATTACGGATGAATGCCCGTTTCTCGTCGGGTCCTAGGGACAAGAAAATGTTAGTGCACTGTATCAGAACCAGCGTCCGTGGAATAACCCTTTCTCATAGACATACAATCCTGGTTGGAAGAATCATCCCAATTTCGCTTTGAATCAGGCACCTTTTAAAAAAAGCAATTCAAATCCGCCTATCCAGCAGTTTCAAAACTCAAGTTTTCAAAACCATAAAGTGGGATACTCCAAAAACCAACCCCAACAGCCGAATCAGCCCAACCCAACATTTACATCCCCTGGGTTCGTCCATGATGACAAGAGGGTGTCATCCATTGAAAAAGGGTTGGAAGCTTTGATTAAAACCTCTGCACAGACTACGTCTAGTCTGGCTACTTTTATGCAAACATCTGGTCAGTTGCATGGCACTAACACACAAACGATATCCAGACTGGAAATCTAAATCGGTCAATTGGCTGCTGCAGTAAATGAACGTGAAAAGGGAACATTCCCTTTCCAACAGGTGACAAATCCGAGAGAGCAGAGAAATAACAACGCTCATGTTGTTCAACAGAACAACATTAAGAATGCGAATGCCGTCACCGTCCTCAGATCAGGACGCACGATTAACAACAAGGTTGTCAAACCCAACGACTCATCCAAACGTGCGGTTGTCAGTTTACCGGCACGTGTCTCATCATCCGGTCCATCTTCATCTTCATTACCTTCTTCCTTTGCACCTTCTTCTTTTTTTTCTTCGTCAGCTGCACATACTTCAAAGCAACCTGAGATATCACAGCAATTCCGTCCCGCTGTTCCAACTAGAACACTCACTCCTTCTACACATGTTCTATCTGCAACTTCTTCGAACCAAGTGTTTGAGCCCAAGGCTCCTAATCCCAATAGGTTGAAATCAAAGAAGCCCTCTGCAAGTATGGAAAAGGTGTTAGAAGTCTTCAAACGCTGTGAAGTTAGCATCCCGTTATTGGACGTGGCCCAATAAGTCCCGGCGTATGCAAAATTCCTGAAGGATCTGTGCACGCAAAAACGACGCACGAATGTACCCAAAACAGTCTTCTTGGCCGCCACTCTAAGCGATGTCCTGTCTAAATCCATTCCGGTAAAATATAAGGATCTTGGCTGTCCTACTATTTCTTACACTATCGGGAACAAGAAAATCAACCTTGACTTGTTAGACTTAGGGGCAAGCGTGAACCTTCTCCCTTACTCAGTTTACGAACAACTGGGATTGGGAGAACTTAAGCCGACCAAAGTAATTCTGCAATTGGCAGATCGATTAACAAAGGTACCGAGGGGAGAAATCGATGATGTTCTGATAAAGGTTGGGAATTCATATTCCCTGTAGATTTCATCGTATTGGAGACTGAACCCGTCGCCAATCCCAGTAGTCAGATTCCAGTCATACTGGGGCGACCTTTTCTAGCCACGTCCATCGCGTTGATCAATTGTCGTAACGAATCCATGAAACTCTCATTTAGAAACATGACGATTGACCTCAATATCTTCACGCTAGGAAACCAAACGGGTAAGAGATATGACGACACATTTGAAGTCAACGCTGTTAGTTATATGTATGCCCTAGAGGCCATTACTGTACATACGATGTATATTGTAGTGGATGCTTGGAAATATATAAGGAGGACTTTCTTGCTCGACATGATAGCACGCTATCTGGTTGCTCTTTATCTTAACATGTACTCTGATTGTCTCTATGTTACATGTTGATAAAGCCCTTAGGATATGTACTCGACTACTGGGACTATGATGAGATCATACTAGTGGGGCCACGGTAGTCGACGAGTACATCCTATAACTGTTTCTAGTCGAGGGTGTATTGAGACAGGGCATCGATACACCAGAGTAGACTAGCGAATTCGCATCTTGACCCATATGATGGGCGATGGATGATCCCATATCCATCGGTGTTTGACATTAAGAATGGTGTACGGGTGCTCAGTAGAGACTGGGTACACTGGACGGACTCGCCGAGAACTCCCAGATGGTATTATACCTCACGTCAGATGGCAGTTCTCTGGTGACATTGGTACAGAGTAGTCTGTAGACCCGAGATCGTCATAGAGTCTTGTGTGATTCCCACTGTGCTTTGATTTCCATCATACCACGTCCAAGAGGGCGTGCAAAAAGGTGGCTTTTGGGTACAGTCCCGAATCACATGGAGGCAATGAGCGATAGGAGGGGATTCGTCTCTCCCGGTATAGGGAGTTGATGTTGCGCTGTGTTCGATTGGCTATAACTGGAAATCCCTGGCCAGGGTTGCTGAGATTTATTGGTAAGTGTTATCAATAGTTTCTCGAACTGTTATAGACCTTATATCGACACGACTTATCAAGCTAATGGGGTCTGACGTTTACCACCCCTAGGCGAGATATGCGACATATCAGACGAAGAGACCGGACAGTACGGGAGTGTTACTGATTGGATTCGCGGGAGAATGTACAGGCTTGCTTGCTAATCTTCTGATCGCTCAATACCTGGGTGGCTGTTACGTTTAGCTGACCGCTTGCAGCTTGTGGGTGTTTGATATGATCATCACCTACTGTCGGCGTATTGACGATTCTTTAGAGTCCTACACAGAGGTTTCTTGGCTCAGGCAAAATGGAGTAGGAGCACATTTATGATATGTGCGGGACCGAGAACAATATGTGTATGTGATACCTATTAAATTCTCACGATATGAGATATCGGCCGGGTATATGTGATATAGCCGGGTCATCGGATCAAGTGTTGATTCGATGAACTGATACAGATTATATTAGTCGGTTATTTGTGAAATAGCTGGATTATCGGATCAAGTGTTGATTCGATAATTTAATGTATAATTATATATTTGATATATTAAATTACATTAACTGATATAAGCTCACTAAAAGATTCTTTTTCTCACTCGGGTAATACATTGATATATATGCGATATATGTTAATTGTATTATTTTATTTTGTTATAATAAATATTGTATATGTGATATATAATATTGTAACATGTTATGGTTATAAATGCAACATGTTTTGTGGAGTTTAATTGAGGCTAGGGTTTGGATTAGGGTTAAGTCTTCATGAAGCTTTCAAGATGCTTCTTGAAGCTTTGGCTTTGACTAGGATATTTTGCATAGATATTTCCTTAACCCAACCCAACCCTTTATCTTAGTTAAATCTCTACATGGTTTAAGTCTTCATAATTAACCCATGGTTGCAATTCTAACAACACTTGAGTTTCATTATTCATCACAAAAGGATTCTTCTTCTTCTTCCTTGAGTTCTTGATGGAAAAACTTTCTAGCGATTTCATTAGTGATGAAAATGAGTGAGTTAAAGAAAACAAATGAGAGCAAAAATCCTACTTCATCATCCTAATCTATTCTTACCAATTAGATTAGGGTGTTCACTTCATTTAGTGAGTGAGAGTTTGTGTTAAAGATACTTCAATGTAGATCATCTTAGTTATCGAAGATCGGAAGCAAGCTTGCATCTTTCTCTTCGTGGAGCTTTTAGAGAGTTCGGATACTCGATGATCGCCGCGAAGGGACCTCAACACGGAGCTTTAGAAGTGAAGGACCGGACTACAAAGGTTGTAATCCCAAACTCTTAGTGTTAAAGTGTTTAACATGCTTTGTTTCGCCTAATCTCTAGTTTAAAGATCTTGATTAGGGTTGTTCGGCACGTCTAAATTTTTAATCGGGCATGGTTGATGCCTTATAGACCCTTATGAGAGTGTCTAATAACCCTACAGTGGTATCAGAGCCAAGCTAGAGCTTTAGGCGAAGTCTAGGCGAATTTTAAAGTCCGATCCAACCCCGAAACCCCGACACGGACCCCTTCTCTGGAAATTTTTAAAAATGTTGATTTTTTCGTATTAAAAATACTCAGAAAAATAAGCAGGAAAATCTAAGAATTACTGTGAGATACGACGACATAGATCCCTTCTCTGGAAATTTTTCAAAAGTTGGATTTTTTCTCGAGTTTGAAACTTCCGGAAAATCATGCAAGTAAAGCGGTGGACCCTCTAGAAGAACACAAACCTTAACTCGATTATGTGACCGTCTGAACCGCCTCTAAACCTTAGGGTTTGGGGCAGTACGGTGTTGCCACATGTGAGTCGTTAGCTTGACCCTTTTACGGCTAGACCATCGGTACTGTGGCATGTGATGGATATTTTTTGAACTCCGCTCAAGTGTTGAGCTATTTGGGAAAATTTGGGTGTTTGATTATTCGATCGGAAAGTTTAAAATTGTCTATTTTTCTGGAATGTGATACAATATTTGGAATCCACATGTAGTTATGAGATAACTAATTTGAATGTTATAAATCTAGCAGTTTAGTCTCAGATGATCGGTTGCCACGGGATTTTGATGCGATCAAAAGTCCGTCGCAATCACGTAGCGTACACGGATACTCGCCGGGTAAACTTAATAGATAGCCACGCCCCATAGCCCCGACCAAGTGACTGTAGGAGAACCCCGTCGCTAAAAGCATCCGTTCGGGTGCTCGCGGCAGTGGTGTTCCGCTTTAGTTCACTTCGTCGACGGCATCCGGGGGTGCGGCCGTCTACTAAAGTTTGCGACGAGCATTCGATCAGAATGTCGGGAATCTTGTTGAATTGCCCGACTTGATATTGAAAAGTGTTTTCGATAATGAGACTAAAATGCGGGGTTTATAATTGTTAGGCATGCGATGTCTAAGGAATTCATTTGGTTAGGCATGCGATGTCTAAGGAGATTGCGGATTCCAACTGTTGTAGTTTTACACTTTATTTTCTGTGACCGTAAGCATAGTATGTGGTGTATCGCCGGCTTTGTTGCTATACATCAACGACAATCGGGATACGCATACTTGCTTACGTTGATGATATGCGATATTATGTGTTGCCGTGATATGTTATATTGGATCGTCGCGTTTTGAATAGCCGGGGGTTTTATGTAAGATGAGAGTTTTTTTTATTTTCATTCATGTAAAATTCATTTGTATGTAATATTCTTTTATTGGGGCACTTCCGGGCTGAGGATGATGTCACCATTGTATATTATTTACTTTTCCGCATTAGGTAGACCCAAGGTGGGGAGCACAAGTAACCGGGTTCTGGGGTCCAGTGGGAGACCATCTCGAGGCATCGAGACCGGGTCTCCTAACCCTAGAATTGGCAGTGTTGCTTGCCGCTCTCGTAGGGGTCTAAGAATGTGGGTTTGGCTATTCATCGCGACCGTGGAATCCGTGTTTTATACAGGCTCGTACTAAAACACAGACCTCCTAGTATATCCAATATTTCATATATGTTTCTTCTGCTGCAATGTTCTTTGATGAGATCATATTACTGCCTGAGACGAATGCTTATATTATATATATGAGATATATGTTATATTGCAGATTTCGTTTCAAATGTGATGCTTGTGAAGCATAATAAAATGGGACTTCATTAATGAGATTGATGAAACTAAAAGAAACCTAAAGATGTTGTAGAAACTTGTTTAAAAACTGGTAGCTCTAGTTCTTACTTTGCATAGCGGTGTTCCTTGTAGAACATCCAACACCTTATTGGATAAGGAAAGAGCCGAGATCCCTTCACCAGGAGTGACCTCTTTAGTGAAACTAGCAGATGCTACAAACTCGGTTTGTCTTTTGATTGTTTCTATAGTTTTTCCTTTGCATAGTGATATTTTTGAAATATCCTGCACCTTATTTGATGAGGAAAGAGCCGACGATCCCTTCACCGGGAGTGACCTCTTTAGCAAAACTAGAAAAGGCCTAAAAAAACATTCCATTTAAAAATCACTCGATTCTACAACGATATCAAGTTCATTACGCAAAAGGTTTTCTTAAAAACCTGTCGTAACCCTCCGTCATTTTAGGAAGTAGGGTACTTAGTATTCGTGCTGTGTTTGTTGACCTTAGTTAAGGCACAGTGTACGGTAGCTAAGTGATGTCTTCCTATATAGCATATGATGCGATTAGTTAGGACAGTCATGTAACTTTGTTGACCTTAGTTAAGGGTTATGTGGATGGGTCTATTTAATCAAGAAATAACGGGTAGAACTTGACTAGTGCTTATGATTTGTTGACCATAGTTAAGGTCATAAGTCACTAGGGGTAAAATATTATTGGGAATTTCAAGTGTTGAAATTTGCAATGAGATTGCATACCTTCTATGAGATAGTTAGATCCTGATACCCGCTGCGAGTAAGAGTTACTCCTAGGAGAGTTATACACATTACAATTAGCCGATCAAGTAGGTGTCTAGAAAGGTGTTAACGGGGTTACGTCCCTGGGAAAATGAGGTTTACTTTAATTAGGTCCGTGCGAAAGCGCGGGGAACCTCCCTCAAAGTACCAGCACTGTCCTGGCTGAAAGATTGGCGAACTTGTAGAGTGTAATTAATCCCGGCTAGTCTTTCCTTTTAGGGTTTGAAGGAAGATTTGACTAAAACAGTGGGAGACATCCTGATTAGATAAATTGATAACCAATCTAATCTTGTAAATGCGCACGCTGAGTGTTTTCTTCTCTCTCTCCTGGTTGCGACTATGTCACGCCTTAATCAAGATAATAATACGGATATATTGACTGAACCCGCTTGTTATACTACGCTAAGGAACGTTGGTCCCGCTCCAACTTATAATTGTTATAAGACAGAGCAGGAAATAGGGGATTACCAGAATTCCCGTGGAGCCCAAACGAAGAAAGTGCATGTTGATGCATCTTCTTCGGGTGTGTTCATTACACAGAACTGTTTCTCAGTATCCTTTACGTCCTGGGTATGAGATACCGGATCAGGATCCCGCATATGTAATTTGTTACATGGGCTACAGATAGGTAGAGAACTGAGAACGGGTGATAAGTTTCATGAGATAGAAACGGTGCAAGTATTGCAGCCAAGTCTGTTGGCAGTTATCACCCTGTATTACCAGAATACATTGATTCTGAACGAATGTTATTAGATACCGAACCTAATATATAACATCATATCAGTCTCTTTATTTGTAAAGAAAGGATATAATTTTGTATTGTTGGATAATGTTTTGAACATTTCCTATATTAAGTGTTGATCGGTTTAGGCACGTTATCTAAAAGCATAGACGTTCTAAATCAAACCACACACACAAGAGGAAGAGTTCAGACATGAACGAATCCTTCTTGAGGCATTGTAGACTAGCACATATCAATGCGACCCGACTAGCTGAAGTTACATATAGATGCATATTTAAAATTAGTTTGAATTTACATATTGTAAAACTTGCCGGTCATGTCACAGAGATAAGATGACCGCATCTCCGTTTATTGGAAACAGAGAAAGAGTTAGTGAACTCTTGGGATTGATACATGTTGATGTATGAAAGTCCCCTGTCTACACATGCCAAGACCGGTTCTTTGTACTTCATTACATTCACTGATTATCTCTCAAGATCCGGACATATGTTCCTGTTGAAACACAAGTCTGGAACTTTTGAGAAATTCAATGAATATAAGCTAGAAGTGGAGAACCAAAAATGTGTATAAGTATTATGTCCTTTGATGAGATCAAGGAGAAGAATACTTGAGCACGGAAATCCTGGACTATTCTAAAGGAGAATGAGATTCTCTCTCAGCATTACTCCTTCGTATACACCATAGCACGATGGTGTATCGGGGCGGAGCAATCACACCCTATACGATATGGTGTGCTCTATGATGAGTACTACTGAGTTTCCTATTTTCTTTTGGGAGTTATGCACTTGTGAAGCTGCATACCTATTGAATAAGGTTCCAATCAAATCAGTTGCCTATCACTTCATATGTGATATGGAATGGGAAGAGCCCATATCTTAAGTAAGTTAAGATTTGGGGTTGTCCAGCCTATGTATAAAAGAAAAATCCGGACAAGCTCGAGGCAAAGTCAGTTCTGTGGAAGTTTGTTGGATATCCCAAGCATTCGCAAGGGAATATCTTCTACCTTATCGAGGAACAAAAGTTGTTTTGTTTCTCAGCATGCCACCTTTGTGAAAGGGAATTTCTTGTGAAGAAATTAGTGTTCATGAGGTAGAACTGGAAAGAGTTCCAGCTATACAAACTGCAGCTGATGATTTGGTAGAACCAAAGGATTCAATAGTTTCCAACGAACCTCAGCCACTTCGCCGATCTAGTAGGTTTCCTCACCCACCTGAGAGATACTTCGGTTTCTCTATGACAGTGGGAGCGAGGATTGCATCATGAGATGATGACCCAACTAGTTTCGAGCTGGCCATCAGGAGTGGGAATCTGTAAGAATGGCTGGATGCTTAGCGATCTGAGATGGAATCCTTATACACCAACAAAGTACGGACTTTGGTTGCTTTATCTGAAGGGTTAAATCCCTATCAGGAGCAAGTATATCTTGAGAAGATTACTTTGTGTACATGGAAAAGTTGAGACTTTCAAAGCTATGCTTAAGTCCATCCAGATCTTACTTGCCACGGCTACATACCATGACTACGATATCTGGCGGTTGGGTGTCATGACTGCTTTTCTAAATGTTGATTTGGAAGAGAGCGTCTATAAGTACACAGCTAGAGGGCTTCGTAGACAGTAGGAGCAGCGGAAACGTGTGCAAGATGTTTTATGTGATAAGTCAGGCATCGCGGAGTTGGAACATCTGTTTTGATATGGTAGTCAAAGAGTTTGACTTCATCAAAATGGTAGATGAACCTTGTATATACAGAAAGGTAATAGAGAGTATGGTGGTGATCCTCGTAGAGTACATGGATGACATACTCTTGATAGGGAAGGAGTTTTCTATGCTACGCTCGGTCAATCTTCTCTTATCACAAGGATTCTCCATATAGGATCAAGGTGATACCTCCTAAATCCTGGATTATGGATCTAATTGGATGTTAGGATACTCACTAGTTGTAGTGAGATGCTATCAATCGATCCTGGGGAGAATCACTGGAAAGGTTCCAGGGTGATAAGGACGACTGAATGTCAGTCACAGGCATTGTCTTTACCCTCAGTGGAACGGTATGTTGGAAGAGTTCCAAGCCAGATACCATGACTTACTAGACGATTAAAGACAAGATACATCGTTACTAAGGATGCTACCAAAGAGGCAGTCTGGATATATATAAGTTCATGAGATGAACTTCGTTCCTTCCATTGTGTGACAATGGAGTTATGGCTTATGCTAAAGAACCCCCGTCCCATCAGAAATCCAGATATAATTCTTAGGCAGTATCACCTGATCATGGAGATGGTTGATCTCCAGGGAGATCGAGGTTAGGAGAGTAGACACAGAGGACAATAATGCGGATCCACTCACAAAGGCCTTTTTCCCAGTAGAGACTTTTATGGGATGGTTGAGTATGAGATACTTAAACCACAGCTAATTGTTGGGTATGCGATACCACAATAGATGGCCCTAGTGCAAGTGGAAGATTGTTAGTTATATGTATGCCCTAGAGGCCATTACTGTACATACGATGTATATTGTTGGACATATATAGGGAGGACTTTCTTTCTCGACATGATAGCTCGCTATCTGGTTGCTCTTTATCTTAACATGTACTCTGATTGTCTCTATGTTACATGTTGATAAAGACCATAGGATATGTACTCGACTACTGGGACTATGATGAGATCATACTAGTGGGGCCACGGTAGTCGACGAGTACATCCTATAACTGTTCCTAGTCGAGGGTGTATCGAGACAGGGCATCGATACACAAGAGTAGACTAGCGTATACGCATCTTGACCCATATGATGGGCGATGGATGATCCCATATCCATCGGTGTTTGACATCAAGGATGGTGTACGGGTGCTCAGTAGAGACTGGGTACACTGGACGGACTCGCCGAGAACTCCCAGATAGTATTATACCTCACGTCAGATGGCAGTTCTCTGGTGACACTGGTACAGAGTAGTGTGTAGACCCGAGATCGTCATAGAGTCTTGTGTGATTCCTACTGTGCTTTGATTTCCATCATACTACGTCCAAGAGGGCATGCAAAAAGGTGGCTTTTGGGTACAGTCCCGAATCACATGGAGGCAATGAGCGATAGGAGAGGATTCGTCTCTCCCGGTATAGGGAGTTGATGTTGCGCTGTGTTCGATTGGCTATAACTGGAAATCCCTGGCCAAGGTTGCTAAGATTTACTGGTAAGTGTTATCAGTAGTTTCTCGAACTGTTATAGATCTCATATCGACACGACTTATCAAACTACTGGGGTCTGACGTTTACCACCCCTAGGCGAGATATGCGACATATCAGACGAAGAGACCGGACTGTACGGGAGTGTTACTGATTGGATTCGCGGGAGAATGTACATGCTTGTTTGTTGATCTTCTGATCGCTCAATACCTGGATGGCTGTTACGTTTACCTGACCGCTTGCAGCTTGTAGGTGTTTGATATGATCATCACCTACTGCCGGCGTATTGACGATTCTTTAGAGTCCTACACAGAGATTTCTTAGCTCAGGCAAAACGGAGTAGGAGCACATATATGATATGTGCGGGACCGAGAACAATACGTGTATGTGATACCGTATTAGATTCTCACGATATGAGATATCGGCCGGGTATATGTGATATAGCCGGGTCATCGGATCAAGTGTTGATTCAATGAACTGATACCTATTATATTAGTCGGTTATTTATGAAATAGCCGGATTATCGGATCAAGTGTTGATTCGATAATTTAATGTATAATTATATATTTGATATATTAAATTACATTAACTGATATAAGCTCACTAAAAGATTCTTTTTCTCACTCGGGTAATACATTGATATATATGCGATATATATTAATTGTATTATTTTATTTTGTTACAATAAATATTGTATATGTGATATATAATATTGTAACATGTTATGGTTATAAATGCAACATGTTTTGTGGAGTTTAATTGAGGTTAGGGTTTGGATTAGGGTTAAGTCTTCATGAAGCTTTCAAGAAGCTTCTTGAAGCTTTGAGTTTGACTAGGATATTTTGCATAGATGTTTCCTTAATCCAACCCAACCCTTTACCCTAGTTAAATCTCTGCATGGGTTAAGTCTTCATACTTAACCCAGGGTTTCAATTCTAACCACACTTGAGTTTTATTATTCATCCCAAAAGGATTCTTCTTCTTCCTTGAGTTCTTGATGGAAAAGCTTTCTAGCTTTTTCATTAGTGATGAAAATGAGTGAGTTAAAGAAAACAAATGAGAGCAAAAATCCTACTTCATCATCCTAATCTATTCTTGCCAATTAGATTAGGGTGTTCACTTCATTTAGTGAGTGAGAGTTTGTGTTAAAGAAACTTCAAGGTAGATCATCTTAGTTATCGAAGATCGGAAGCAAGCTTGCATCTTTCTCTTCATGGAGCTTTTAGAGAGTCCGGATACTCTATGATCACAGCGAAGGGACCTCAACACGGAGCTTTAGAAGTGAAGGACCGGACTACAAAGGTTGGAATCCCAAACTCTTAGTGTTAAAGTGTTTAACATGCTTTGTTTCGCCTAATCTCTAGTTTAAAGTTCTTGGTTAGGGTTGTTCGGCACGTCTAAATTTTTAATCGGGCATGGTTGATGCCTTATAGACCCTTGTGAGAGTGCCTAGTAACCCTACAAACGCTGTACATGATATGTCTGAGGAAGGGACATTTGACTTCAAAAATGAGTGTCTTGATGAAACGTTTGAAGAACTGTTTTCTGAAGAGCTTCTTTTCCTTGAGAAGCTAAGTCCTGAACAGACTTCCTATGCACATTGGAGGCCCCAATTTGAACCACTTCGTAACGAACCGGCCCCTGAAGTACGACCATCTGTGGAGGAGCCACCCAAACTTGACTTCAAGGTTCTTCCTAACCACCTCAAGTATGCATACTTGGACAATAATGAATCGCTTCCAGTTATAATCGCAACCAACCTTGCACCCGAGCAAGAGTTGACCCTCATAAACGTTTTAAGAAAGAACATGGAAGTAATTGATTGGTTAATGGCTGATATCAAATGAATCAGCCCTGCTATCTGTTAGCACAGAATCCACATGACTGATGATTCCAAAACCATCAAAGATCCTCAACGCCGGCTTAACCCGGTAATGAAAGAAGCGGTGCGGAATGAAATGCTAAAGTGTCTTGATAATGGGATCATTTATCCCATATCTGATAGCAAATGGGTAAGCCCCATTCACTTTATACCAAAAAAATCGGGTATCACTATAATCATGAATGAAGCAAACGAGCTAGTCCCAATCCGCACACAAACGGGTTGGAGACTCTGTATTGATTACAGAAAGCTCGACGCAGCCACTCACAAGGATCATTTCCCGCTGCCCTTCATTGATCTAATACTTGAACGCCTAGCCGAACATGCATACTATTATTTCCTAGATGGATATTCCGGGTACAATCAAATCCCGATCGATCCAGAGGATCAGGACAAAACAACCTTCACTTGTCCTTTTGGTACATTCGCCTACCGTCGCATGCTCTTTGGGTTGTGCAATGCACCTGCAACATTTCAACGGTGCATGATGAGCATCTTTTCTGACATGGTAGAGTGATTCTTGAAAGTGTTCATGGATGACTTCTCCGTCTTTGGAGATTCATTTTCTGAGTGTCTGAGGCATCTTGAACTGGTCCTGATACGGTGCAAGGAAAAATACCTCACACTCAATTAGGAGAAGTGTCATTTCATGGTCAAACACGGCATTGTGTTAGTCCATATCATTTCTTAAAATGGCATTGAAGTCGATAAAGCAAAAATCGACGTCATTTCATGCTTCCTACCTCCACGGACTGTCCGTGACATTAGGGCATTCTTAGGCCACGCCGGTTATTACAAGCGTTTCATCAAGGATTTTAGCAAACTGGCTAGACCCTTGACTTCTTTGCTGGCTAAGAATATTCCCTTTGATTTCAATTCTGAGTGCGTTAATGCGTTCAAGCTTATGAAATCGGAACTCACTTCCTCTCCAATCTTAAGTGTACCAGACTGGAATGAACCTTTCAAGCTAATGTGCGATGCTTCTGAATTTGCAATAGGTGCTGTCTTAGGACAACGATTTGAAAAGAAGCCGCACGTTATCCATTATGTGAGCAGGACGTTGAATGACGCACAGCTGAATTACACCACCATTGAAAAGGAATTCTCAGCTGTTGTGTACGTACTTGAAAAATTCCGTCCTTACTTGATCGGGACCTACGTCACGATTTACACTGATCATTCTGCACTTAGGCATCTCTTTGCAAAAAAGGATGCCAAAGCCAGATTGATATGTTGGATTCTCCTTCTTCAAGAATTTGACTTGACCATCAAGGATAAGAAGGGAACTGACAATGTTGTTGCCGATCATTTGTCTCGCTTAACAAATGCACCAATTGAGGAAATACCAATCAACGAACAGTTCCCAGACGAACAAATTCTCTCTGTATCAGTCGAACCTTGCTTCGCCGATATTGTAAACTACCTGGTCACCGGTGAAATACCCTCTTTTTGGTCAAATCAGGATAAGTCAAAATTTCTATCCCAAGTCAAATTCTTTTATTGGGATGAAACATACCTGTTCAAGTACTATCCTGATCAGATCATCAGAAGATGTGTTTCAAACTCTGAAACGAGAAGTGTTTTATTTTTCTGTCATGATCAAGCTTGTGGGGGCCATTTTGGACCCAGAAAGAAGGCTGAAAAAGTTTTGCAAAGTGGCTTCTATTGGCCGACGCTTTTTAAGGATACTTTCGAATATTGCAAAACTTGCAGCCGATGTCAACACATGGGAAAGATTGGAAAACGAAATCAGATACCCCTAAATTCCATTTTGATTCTAAAGATTTTTGACGTTTGGGTATCGATTTCATCGGGCCATTCCCAAACTCTTTCGGGAATTTGTACATTTTTTTGGCTATGGACTATGTGTCCAAATGGGTGGAGGCTATCCCTTGTCGAACCAATGATAACAAGATTGTCGTAAAATTCTTAAAAGAGAACATCTTTTCTCGGTTCGGTACATCTCGCACCATCATCAGCGATAATGGAACACATTTTTGCAATCGATCTTTTGAATCACTGATGAAGAAATACTCCATTAGCCACAAATTGTCAACGTCCTATCATCCTCAAACTTGCGGTCAGGTCGAAGTCTCCAATAGACAAATTAAACAGATTCTGGAAAAGACTATCAGCCAAAAACGCAAGGATTGGTCTTTGAAGTTAAATGACGCACTTTGGGTGTTTCGCACCGCCTTCAAAACTAATTTAGGTATGTCTCTATACCGTCTCATCTTCGGAAAAGCATGTCATCTGCCTTTTAAATTGGAACACCGCGCATTCTGGGCAATTAAACAGCTCAATGTCGACCTAGAAAAGGCCAGTGAGGCACGAAAACTTCAATTAAACGAGGTCGACGAGATTCGCAATGACGCGTATGAGAACGCCAAGCTATATAAGGAAAAAACGAAAGTTTTTCATGATAAGACGATTCTCCGAAAAACGTTCACTGTAGGCCTTTACGACTCCTGACTTCATCTGTTTCCAGGGAAATTGATGTCACCGTTGGACGGCCCATTTCTTGTGTGCACCATTTTTCCGCATGGTGCAGTCAACATAGAAAATCAACACTCAGGCAACACCTTCAAAGTCAATGGACAACGTCTGAAGCCATTCTTATAATTGCATGCGGAAATGGGGGAGCTCATGTTTTTACATAAGCTAAGTTATCTTGATTAAATCGCATCCCCACATCTTGTATATACAAGTTTTACCTCTTTTTGAGTCTTTTTTGTAATTATTTTCTTTGTTTTAAAATTATTTTTGAGAGGGTTTTTTTTGAAAACTTCATTTAAATGCATCCCCAACCCAACCCGAGACCTCACTTCAGTTTTTCCCAAAACATTATAACTCACTCCTCCAACCTAACCCTCACACCAGAGATCCGCATCAAAAATCCAAGAACAGGCCGCCGAATTATTTCTATCAGCCGCAAATTGCGGCCTGATCTTCCCCGACATCAACAAAATTCTGGGTACTGTAAGATCATCTTCTCCTATTGTCTAATTTCTGTGCAAATTTTTTTTAGATCTGAAGATGGTAGCCTTTGAATGTGAAAAGAATTTCTTTGAAATTTTTTCTGATGAAACCTACGAGCAGTATTTTTATGACGAGATTTGTCAGAGGGGGTGGGACTTTCTTATATATAACAACGATGATCTCTTTGCTGTAAAAGAGTTAGTCGAGGATTTTTATGAGGCTTTAAGAAATGGAGAACCCAGGTCAGGATATGTGGAGTTTTTCTTTCCAAGGAGACGCAAAATTTTTCAACCAGAAACAATTTCAAAGGTTAGCAATATTCTAATGAGGCCGGGAAATCAGCAACCGCGCGAATTGGCTATCTATCGATCTTTATTAGGGAATTTGTAGAGTTGAAGGATAAGGGGTTGAACCCCGCGCAAATGTATAGGAACGTACTTACGGTTTGCCGATGGGCAAACCGCAACATCAGGGGTAAAAGCCGTGTCTCCTCTTTCCCGGCTGGAGTGGGGCACATTGTGCATTATTTGATGGAAAAAGATCACCATTTTTGTGTGGTGACATAATTGTTTAGCACGATCATAGAGGGGGTGGCCCAAAAGAAACCCCTGCGACCAGTCCTAGTGACCTTCCTTTCCAAATACTACATGGTGACGAAAGAATTTGATGGATATGCGGCCTCGTACGCATATTGGCCGGTTTAGCTGGAGCAGATTTCACAAGGATACACGGGCTGCCATTATGAACAAAAGAACTGGATAAGGGAGGACCCGAGCAAGCATCCAGCTCCAGAAGACTTGACTGAGGCACTTCTTCATGAGCCTGAACCGGATAACGAGAAAGACTTGCAACCCTTGACGTTTCAGAGCATCCGCCACATGCTAAAGAAACAACAAAAGATGCAGGAGCAATTGGACAGAATTGAAGCAGCTCAGCAAGAAGCACAATAAGAAGCGAGCGGCAGCAGGAAAGGGAAAGAGAAATCGAGAAGGCAATGAGGATAGTGCCTGATTCAAGTTTCGGGGTGATAGGTTCATGTATATAGCATATAGTTGCATTTGCACGTCTCCTGCATTTTAGCACTTTCATTCCTGTACTTTTTCCTTTATTTTCATATAATTTGCATTGCATATTTTCTTCTGTACTGCATTTAGCTTATTATAAAAGAAAGAGAAAAAAAGAGAAAAAATTTTAGTGTTAAACTTTTTTTGTGTATATACAACAATCCAATAAAATAAAAAATAAAAAAAACCAAAAAAAACTTGTCGTCAAGATAGCTAGTAGGAAAACCTTGTTTTGTTATATCGACGGTTCGTGTTTGATGAGTTTGAAATAACTAGATCTTATTTTAGAAATTGAAAACCTGAAACGATAACCCTTCTTTGTTATTAACTGTTGGTTATATATGTCTTTTCACATCACCATACACGTATCATAAGTTTTGTAAAACAAGAGAACGAGTTTGTGTCATGTCAACAAAACTTTTAAAGATCAATAAACCTTTTTAGGATTAAAAAAGTTGTTTTAGAAATATGTAATATCAAGAATAGTTCATAAAGCAAGGTAAAAATGATAGGGTATTATTGAGGCTATAATAGAGACCAAGTCTGAAAAATAACCATTCTTGATCCTTGAGTGATTACACACCCATATCTATACAAAACAAGTCTTTTGATCTATAAAAGAGAAGTTCTATCTCCGTTCGCATTTCTTTAAGATTTCCACTTATAATGAGTCTTTTTGTTTTAGGGCCTAGGTGACTTGGGCAATTAAGTCCGCCGGGGTGTTTTCACATCTAATGTCCTAAAACTATCTGGTTTGGGTGCATTGACCCAAAGCTCGCTAAGAAACCTAAAAAGACCATTTTAAAATAAAGTCAAGCAAGTGTTCTCTCCGAATTAAAATTCCTCACGGTTCTTCGTGTGAGAATAATCTTGGCTCAAGACGAGTTTTACTATTAAAATATTGTTTAAACGGAGATATACAAATAGAAGACTATTTGCATGTTCATAAGGGTGTGTAAGATACAAAATCAGGAAAGAGATGGAGTGAAGAATAAGGCGTTGTCCTCTATTGAAGTTAATAGAAACTCTGATTTGGAACCAAACTGGAGAACGGAACTTGAAAAATTATTTAAGGCTTAAACTACTGGTGTGATCCTTCAGAAGTTTGTTTTTAACCATCTTTAACATAAACTCTGAATCATGTTCCTTGAAACGCAATGATGCTAGTTACACAAAGCACGAAAAGACGTATAGGATCATGGTTAAAAACAGAGCGAGAAGTGAAACAGAGGGTTCGATATTTTTGACTTAGGATAATAGAATTTCAAAACTTTGATGCTTACCTTAGTATCAGAAACAACAGTTAACCTACTGAAACTGGCTTGACTGGATTTTGTGGGTGTAATCCACTGAAAACCCTCAGGAGAAAAAACTGCTCCTACTAGGGACACTTAGAGGTTTAACGGCTTGTTGCACGGGCTCAGTGCAATCACGTTCCCTGCAAAAGTGAGGCTAGATTTTCTTTTTGTTTGTTTTACTCGAGACGAACAAAAGGGTAAGTTTAGGGGTATGCGTTCGGCACGATTTATTACATTGCAATACCATCCATTTTTTATCATTTTGTTAATAAACAGTGCTATTTAATCTATGTCTGCTCATCTATACATATTTCAGGTACTTAAGCAAAAACACTGAAAACTGTACACAACATGCACAAGAAGACGGTTTTAGCCGGAACTGCAAACGGGACAGAATACAGATCAGGATTAAAAGAGTTTGCAACAAATAAAGTGTGTGTAAAAAAAGAATTTTTGATTTGGTCCAACATGTGAACAAGTGTAAACATGGACTTGACCAAGTGCACAAGTGGGCAAACACTATCATGGTGCATTTTTACAAGTGGGTGCATAAGCGGCATGGCAATGAGTGAGTAAAATGTGTTGATGTGATATAAACCATTGCAACTTGATCTAGTTTCTTCTCTGTTCTTCACCTTAGAATTCACTCATGTGCAAATTACAAAAAATTGCAACTACAGAGAGATGATCAAGTGACTAGATGACTACTGACCAAAGGTAGGCCCCGGTCTCAACAAATAGACCACAAATTTAATCAATATGGCCGCAATTTGCGGCCATATCATTGACAAAATGGCTCGAACAAGTTTTGTGGGCCCCTGGTGGTTTTGTAAGTTCATTGGTATATGCAACTTTTGGTTTTGGATGTTCTATAAATAGCAGATCAGTTTATGAAGAAGACACAATTTGCACTACTTGTACTTATTTGGATAAAAATTTTAGCTTTTTGGATTAGATTGAGTTCTTTGCCTTCCTCTGGTCTTGCAACCTCTATCTTTGAGCTTGCAAAATTAGATTTTGGTAGTTGAACTCATTTGCTTGTACTTGGATACCATTGCAATAAAATCTTCATTGAGTTCAAGTTTTGGTTCTTGTATTTTTTCTCTACTTTCCTTACTTTCATTCTCTTTTATATATTCAGTTGTGATCTTATTAACATGATGTGTGAGTAGTTTTGCACTTGGGCCATGGTGAGATAGGTTGTTGAATGGCTTGCCATCCAACCCCTCCTTTTTGATTCTTAACATTATTGCACTTCTTTTCTTAATATATGCAATGATATTGTGTTTTGCTTGATAGGATATATTGTTTTGAATGGTTGCAAATCAACCTTAACATATATCATATTCCTTCTTTACATTTTATTGTTATTATATTAAGAGTTGAAGTAGAAAGGAGTATGAAATTTAGCTAAGTGTAGTAAACTAGCCAGATAGAACATATAGCAATACAAGCACATTCTTGTAAACTAGCCAGATAGCATGATATTGGGTTTGGATATCATGGTTGGTTTGGTTAGATGATGTTTTTTTATGGTGATCAAATAAATAAAAAAACCTAGATACAATCATTTTCTAATCAAATTAGAAAATATAAAACAATTAATGTTGTCATAGGATTATATGGATAAAATGATTATTTAAATGAAAAAAGTTTCTTGGCAAACCATTATTCCAAAACCATCCAAACATGCACAAAATTAAAATAAAATCTTAGGAATTTCATTTAGTAATGCATGTGCATACTGGGATATTTTATTCATGAAATCCGATGAATTTTAATCCTAACTATCCAAACATGGTATGCGCACTTCCTCTCTTGGGGAGAGTGCGGGATTCGAACCCTAACTAGGAGGGGAAGTTGTCAAAAATTAACGGTTTCGGGGCAAATTCGTGTGTCTTCTTGGTGCGTGTGTGGGTTGTGTACTTGTGTGTGTTGGTGTATTGTATGCAGAGATTAGGATTTACGGGCCAGCGCCAATATATATATATATATATATATATATATATATATATATATATATCCACTTATGTTTTTAAATTTCACATATACTTTCTTATAAAAATAAAAAATTTGTATATTTTTAAATCCAGATTCTATCGTGCATCATATGCACGCGCAAAATACTAATGAGTTACAATCCGCCACCCATGGTTACTTACACAAATCGCGAATCATCAAATTCGCGATTGGATCCTCTAACGGCGACATGGATACGTAAGACTTGCATAATTTTCCAATCTCTTCGTCTAAAATGTACTCACTATATAAGATCATATTTTATAAATTAGCTTTAAAAATCTGTGTATATAACTTTAAGGCTTAATTTCACAATACGTCAAGTTTCACGGTTCTTCATAAAGTCATCTTAACTTTAGAAATTCCGGAAAATTCCGTGGGCCTGTTAGCTTATTGTATGCGAAAAGTGTTTGTGTATGTTTATAAATAAACGCAATCAAGACGGTGTAGCAAATAGCTAGCTGATTGAGCCGCTAGAGGGCATCCACATTGGCTTCTTGAAAGAATCGGCATTAGCTTTCTTTGTCAACCATCGGTTCTAATAAAAGTTTGCGCGCAGGCACAACGACTATTCTTTCTTGCTTCTCTCCATGGGGCTAAGCCCTATCCCAGCCACATCCGAAATCGGCGGGAGGTTGGAAAGTGAGATCTGTCGAAAGTCAAGTCCTAGCTTGTCAGAGTCTGACTGGGTGCCAAAGAGAGAAAGCAAGCCCTCCTGCCGGTCTGAACGAAACGCTCCTTCAGGAAGTAGTCCCATCACCCTCGGGCCCGGCGCCAACCAAGAGGAGGCGGGGCTCTGGCTCTCTCCAACCATTCCGAAGAGTCGAGATCTCGTAAACGAAAAATGAGCTAGCTCAGCTGGTTTGGACCTGTGTGAATCAGTTCAGTGATGGAGCCTTCAGGCTTTTCCAAGCTTTGCCGATAGGCGACTCATGGCTCGCTCAGTTCACTCGCGGAGTTCTTTAGATATAGTTGAATCTTCGAATTGAGAGAGATCAAGAATTCTCACTATTTCTTAGATTCATACTAATAACCAACTTATTGCTTCGTATTGTCGAGATCCCAAGAAACAGTCACTATATGACTGGATGAATCATATAGTTGTAACAACCGAAATTTTTCCATAAAAAATCCTATTATAAATTTCAAAGGATGATTTTAGGCGCGACGTATTCTCTTTGGCTATATAATCGTGCGGTTTCTGGGATTTTAAAACCCGACTTCCTCTCGCTTAACCCCGTTCATTTTCGGCGCAAGAGCGCTCGATCAGTGAGCTATTACGCACTCTTTCAAAGGCGGCTGCTTCTAGGCAAACCTCCTTGCTGTCTCTGCACCCCTACCTCCTTTATCACCCAAGATGAGTGCTCTCTTATTCCGACTTCCTCAGAGCCTTCGGTAGCACAGCCGAGACAACGACGGGTTCCCTGCCCCTGCAGGGATGGAGCGACAGAAGTATTGAGAATCCTAGATAAGGTCACAGTGAGACTGTTCCCGCCAAAATTTTCGCCCAAGAGCTAGTTGTTCCCTTATAACCCTTATAAAAAAGGGAAAGAAGAAAAAGGAAAAGAATTCACGGTTGGACATCACGTGTTAAACACGTGAGCGCTTATATTCAAAGCATATAAGCACTGAAAGAAAATAAAAAAAGGCCAAACAGACCCCACGTGTTAAACGCGTGAGCTCTCATATGCAAAGCATATAGGCGTTGAAAACACATAACTAAGGGCCAAACAGGCCTCACGTGTAAAACACGTGAGCGCTCATATGCAAAGCATATGAGCGCTGAACATAAATAACCAATGTCCAAAAAGGCTTCACGTGTTAAACACGTAAGCGCTCTTATGCTCATGTGAGCGCCCCAATTTAAAATGCTTCTATCAAATTCTAGAATTAAATTCTATTTGGGAAATATTTTCCTGATCTTCCTCAAACTAGAAAAATCTTCTCTATTAAACTGAAGCCTTTGGATCAAAGATCCAACGGTGATCATATGATATAGAATAAAATTCTATCATAGGAAAACATTTTCTAAATATTTTTAAACTAACAAGATATTCATTTAACAGAATTAAATTCAACAATCCTAATCTTATTAAACTAACAAGATATTAACATGACAAGAATAAAATTCTATGTTAACAAGATATCCATATTAAGAAAATATATTTATGATCTTATTAAACTAAGAAGATATGATAGAATAAAATTCAAATCTTATTAAAACTAACAAAATATTCATAATCTTGTTAAATAAATAAAAAATCTTCTCTGTTACACAGAGAGCCTTTGGATTAAAAATCCAATGGTGAATAAAATTCACCGATTGATCTAAAAGTTCATGAAATCAATCAAGATCTCTCAATGAGACATTTTCTTAACAAATTGATTTTTTCTCTTCTCCTATAAATAGGAGCAAGGAAGTTAAATCTAAAGAGAGAGAAAACCCCCCATAAGATTTGAGAAAACAAAAAAAGAAGAGGAGTTCTCTTTTAAGAAAAGAAACCCTAGATAAGAAGAAAGACCTAGAGATCATTTTATCTCTTTTTCACCGCTCCAAGAGTTTAACTCTTAAAAAAAAAGAACTTAGTTCTCCCTATGGTTGAGGTCTGCAGAAGCAGATCACCCCACAAGTTGAGAATTTAATTCTCATCGGGGAGATTCTGTCATGCAGACTCAAAACTTAGAGGAAAGAACTAAGTTTGAAGAATTTAATTCTTCCCAAAGATATAGTAATTTAATTTCTCTGATAAAACTAGGGTTTAACCCTATATAATAATTTAATTCTTATAAAACAAGGGACATGAAATTCTCAAAACTAAGATCAAGATCCCCATGCACATAAAAGAAACGATTAGCGTACAACGCTAGAGCAACAGATCACGTGTTCCCACGTGAGCACCTCTAGCACCTCTGAGGAATAAAAAGAAAGGAATAACAGATCACGTGTTCCCATGTGACCCCTTAAAACAAGCGCTTAGCAATTACATGAAAAGGGGGGTAAATCCAAAGACAGTTCCCATTTTGGGGCGCCTCACGTGTTCCCACGTGACCCCCAAACAGTTTCCTAACACTTACATGGAAAAGGGGAAAATTCCAAAGACAACGCTCACATTTTGAGTACCTCACGTGTTCGCACGTGAGTATTATATGAGTTAAGTGCTTAGCACTTATAAAAAGAAGAGGGAATAAACCCAATGAAGCAATGCCCAACTCTTGGGCGCCTCACGTATCCACACGTGATGGCCACAAGACTTAAGTGTTTAACACTTGTATATATAGACGGGGATTTGAACCCAAGAGCACAACACCAACTTTCAGGTGCCTCACGTGTGTGCCCCAAGTTTCAGTGTTTAACACTGCTTTAGAGACTCACGTGAGAGCACGTGAGCACCGAGCATATATTAGTGTTTAACACTATAAGAGGCCAATTTCATCCCCAAATTGGCTAAGTCTTCCTAAGATTAAAACATTTTGGATCTCCAAATAGACAGTCTTTATGCTCATAATTTTCCTCAATGGATGATAACTAGAAATGGGTTGTAGCGACACATTGCAAAGATTTGTTAAAAATACACATCTTGTAGAAAAATGTTTTTATAAGTCGGAGGTAGTTATGTGTAAAGTCATATTTTCCCAAATCTATGTTCCAAAATATCATCGTGCTATGTTACATATGGGTGTTGTGAGGAGGTAGGTCATTACCTCGTGAGTTTTCTAAAGCGAGCATGGTTAAAAGGTATAAATATGTCGATATGAAATATAAAGGTATTTTAATGTAAAAGTGGAATAAAACTTGCTACGACATTTTAATGTCAAACTTATTCTATTGTCTTAGTTAATGAGTATTAAACAATATATATCAAAAGTTGTAGGTTTTTTAATTAAGAAAATGTTGTATTTTTAAAGAAAAGAGAATCGGAAGCCGAATAACTCCGCTTCCGACACGTTTTAAGGATTAAGAATTTGAGAATAGGAAAAGAGAGAGAGAAGGGGGCTTACAGGATGGTAGTGTAGATAAGAGGAAAATGAAGAAGTGGGAGGTGCCGGTGCGTCGTTTCGTCGCCGGAATCTCCTCGGAACATCGCCGGAGCTTCGCCCTTCGCTAACTCCACTTGCATACAAAAAGTCTAGGGAATTTTTTTAAGAGTCTGGACAGAGATTTGGAAGTGAGGAGGGGTGAGTTTAGATGTGGTATTTATAGGAAAAATTAGGGTTTAGGGTAAATGAAAGGGTGTGATAAAAATTGTATTTAATTTTGCATTTAAAAATTAAAAGGGGTGTCTTAATTCTCTGTTTAATTTAAAAGATTTTAAATAGTGCAAGGGGAGTGGGGTAGGCCAAAGGTCTCAGGGAGTTAAAGAAAATTTGGGATCGGACTGACTCGGGCCGCCGGCGGCGGCCGATTCACCCGAGTCACCGGCCCGAGTTGGCCGAGTCGGGTCGAGTCAGGTTGCCACGTGTCCCCTGATGCTATTTCATGACTCGTGGACCCGTTTGTTTTATGTGTGACTCTTGATTTTTACGAGTTATGCACGTCTAGATTCTTGGGCTTCTAAAAGATTAAAAGAAAATTAATTAAAAATAATGTGTGGCTAATGAGATTTGAATTCTGGAGCTTTGGTTCAGCAGTGCAAGGTATTGTTCCCGCCAAAAATTTCTGCGCAAAAGAGTCCAAGGTATCAAATGGCAGCGATACGCTTAAGAAAATGCGAACCAGTATCTTCCGGCCTGTATTTTGATAAACTCCCCAATGAGAAACTGTTAAATTATGATAGTGTTGAAAGAATATCGAAAAAACCTTCGATTTGATATATTATGGGCCTCATAATTCATCCGGGATCAAAAGTTATGAGCAAATGTGTTATGCACATGTGATCTAAGAAAGAAGATGCGAACCAGTATTTTCCGAGCTTTATTTTGACAAACTCCGGAATGAGAAACAGCTAAATTCTGATGGTATTGAAAGCATCTTAAAAAGACCTTCGATTTTATGGGCCTCATAATTCATCCGGGATCAAAAGTTATGAGCAAATGTCTATGCACATGTGATCTAAGGAAGAAGATGCGAACCAGTATTTTCCGAGCTGTATTTTGAAAAACTCCGGAACGAAAAACAGCTAAATTCTGATGATATTGAAAGCATCTCGAAAAGACCTTCGATTTGATATATTATGGGCATCATAATTCATCCGAGATCAAAAGTTATGAGCAAATGTGTTATACACGTGTAATCTAAAGTAATGCTCTACTACATGGGGAATGCATTTTTTAGTCTCACATCGGGAAAAGGAGAGATGGCTTCTCTACCACTCCCATATAAATAAGAGGGGATACCTCTTAGAAAGGTAGAGTAAAATCCTCAAAGGATTCAATACTCAAAGGAGCTTAGTTCTCCAAAGGAGCTTAGTTCTCCAAGATAGGAGCATGCTCCTCCATAATACGCATATGCGCAAGCGCCATGTGCGCTACGTGCAACGCACGTGTGCCCGCCATGCGGCACTACGTGCAACGCACATGCGCACCACATGAGAATATTTAATAATATTAAAAGGAGCTTGTTCTCCATTTATAGAAGCTTTGCTTCTCCTCATAATGCGCATGTGCGCCACGTGCAACGCACGTGTGCCCGCCATGCGGCACCACGTGCAACGCACGTGCGCACCACATGAGAACATTTAATAATATTAAAAGGAGCTTGTTCTCCATATATAGAAGCTTTGCTTCTCCTCATAATGCGCATGTGCGCCACGTGCAACGCACGTGTGCCCGCCATGCGGCACCACGTGCAACGCACGTGCGCACCACATGAGAACATTTAATAATATTAAAAGGAGCTTGTTCTCCATATATAGAAGCTTTGCTTCTCCTCATAATACGCATGTGCGCCACGTGCAACGCACGTGTGCCCGCCATGCGGCATCACGTGCAACGCACGTGCGCACCACATGAGAACATTTAATAATATTAAAAAGAGCTTGTTCTCCATATATAGAAGCTCTGCTTCTCCTTATAATGCGCAAGTGCTCCACGTGCAACGCACGTGTGCCCGCCATGCGGCACCACGTGCAAGGCACGTGCGCACCACATGATAACATTTAATAATATTAAAAGGAGCATGTTCTCCATATATAGAAGCTCTGCTTCTCCTCATAATGCGCATGTGCGCCACGTGCGTACAACGTGCAACGCACGTGCGCACTACATGAGAATATTCAAAGGAGACTCGTTCTCCATATGAGCTTGCTCCCCTCTATAATGAGCATATGCGCAAGATCCATGTGCGCTACGTGCAAATATGAGCGCCCAACACGTGCGACACAAGTGTGACGCACGTGCGCGAATGCAAAGAAGCCTTTTTCAGTAGCGAGAAGCTTAAGCTCCAGCCTGTTCTTCCTCCCTAATGAGTGAGACATGGTTCAAAGGGTACATCCCTCCACACCTTCGATATATGGCACTGTAATCTCTCAGTGTCGTCGGAGAGGTGGTGGGTCCCAACGACCAATGATCTTTCTTTCTAAAATAAAAAAAAGAAGAAGCATGAACATTTTCTTGGAAAAAAGCCAAGAGCTTCAAACAGAGAAAGAATTCTGAGAAAATTTCAAAGAAAAAGGTAAAGACCTTCATGAGAGAAAAGAAATCTCTTTTAATAAATCATTGATCAAAAAACCAGATCAATGTTCTTCACATAATAAACAGTGCTTTGCACTTCTCATGAACCCCTGGTTCTTCAAAAAACAAGAAAACAAAAAAATAAAAATAGTGCTTTGCACTTTTATGAACCTCTGGTTCTTGAAACAAAAAGAAAAAAACTTATTTTTCTTTGATCTAAATTAGATCAAGAAATCAAATAGTGCTTTGCACTTCTGTTCTTGAATCTAAAAGATTCTTAGTGCTCTGCACTTCCAAATTGCGCTGTGGCGCTCTTGAGAGCGCGCCACGTGTCAGCAGCGCAACAGCGCAGCGCACTAGCGCAGCGCACTGCGCTGTTGCGCTTGCGCTCACCAGAGCATGACACGTGTCAGCACTATAAGCGCTTGCGCTCTCTGATTGGCGCAAGGCGCCTGATAAATGCAATGCATTTCTCAAAGGGCCAGGCCCAAGTCAAAAGACCAAGCAGGCCTAATTAAATTGATGCTCTGCATCATTTATAAATGGGCAGAGCCCAAACAAAATAATAAAAATGCCACGCATTTTAAAAGGGGCAGAGCCCAAACAAAACAGATGCCTTGCATCATTCATAAATGAGCAGAGCCCAGAATAAATTGATGCTCTGCATTTCTATGGGCAGAGCCCAAGCAAAAAAATAGAAAATAATGCAATGTATTATTTAAAAATGGGCCAAGCCCTAACGCAGGTCTAATAGATCAGAAATAAATAAAGGTGTTGAACATTTTCAACTGGACTTAGCCCAATTTTGGTTGTAAGTCCTCAAATTAAATTGACTGAGCGATATCGCTCCCTTAAATCAATTTATATCCGGTTCGAGGGTACATCTCCGAGCTCCTCCGACACCTCTCGTTGTAATCCTTCAACGACGTCAGAGAGGCGACAGGTCCCAACAACCACACATGAATATGGACTGCGGGGTCCTTAAACTCGTGGACCGAAACGTCCTTAAACTAATATCGGACCGAAACGTCCTTAAATTAATGTCGGACCACCACGTCCCTAAACTGGAACACGGACCACCACGTCCCTAAACTGGAACACGGACCACCACGTCCCTAAACTACCTATGGACCACTACGTCCCTAAACTGGAACAATAGAGCCTCCAAATGCTCTTTTGCCGGATCTAAACGATCCCGTTTAAGTTGATCTTATCCCCCAAACACGGCTAACGTATCCTTAAACATTCAAACGGACTATAAAACTCCAAATCAACCTTGGTTCAAGGGTACATCTCTGAACTCCTCTGACATCTGCCGTTGTAATCCTTCAACGACGTTAAAGAGGTGACGAGTCCCGATGGCCAGATATTAAATGGATTATCACGTTAAGTTGATCTTAGTCTCAAACAGGACTATCGTATCCTTAACGAACGTTTAAGTTGATCTTAACCGCAACGTGACTAATGCATCCTTAAACTAAAAACATCAAACCCAAATCTAAGTAAATACGGATTTGGACTAATCCACGTCCTACGGGCGACGGCATTACTCGGTCTCCGTATACAATCCACGGGCAACCACAAACAAAACAAACACACACGACACGAAGTGAAATTCTGGAGATGGAGAAAGTTGTTACCGCGATGCGGTAGCGTAATTAACTACAGAGGCTTGCGCCTGCAGGGAAGAGCGTCCCCACAATCAAAAACCCCTCAAGCGAGGGAGAATCTGACGAAGTCTGCTACATCGGCCGCATCCGTCTAAACCTCCGATACACGGTGCCATAAATCAACTTGGCATCTTCGGAGAGGTGGACGGATAAAACCAAATAGAATCTGCCCCGAATCCCAGCGTCAGGACATCGCGGTCCTGTGCGCCGCCGTTCGGAGGGGAACAGATTCTGGCACGCCCGGTGGGACCTTTTCCTCTTTCTACTCCACACTTCGTGTGTCGTCTTCGCGAACGAATCGTGGTTTGTTAATGGTTGCCTTTGGATTTCAAGTTACTAAGATTTGGAATTTTGCCTGGCGCAGAAATTGAGCATCAATGGCCTTAAATTGCTCGAATTGCTCGAAGTGCCAATGCATCCGACGCTCCACCTCACCTGGAGGCGTAGCATATGGGCCTCAAGCGGCCTCCATCCTTACTAGGCCCGTGGAGCAAGTGACTCAGGCCACCACCGGCCTGTTTTTCGGAACCATGATTCCTCCAGCAAGCTTCACCATCCCTGTGCCCGCACCGGAAGCTTCAAGAAAGTCGGTCTTCGATCGACTTGCTATTCCCACGGCCCCTCTCAATGGGTCGTCCAATTCTTCAGTCTTTACCAGGCTGAGCTCGAGCACCAAAGGGCCTATCAAGAAGCCCATAACACCTGAGGTGGTCATCCCAAAGAAGACGGCTGCTCCCGAAGTCGCCAAGGCGGCTTCTCCTGTCAAAGAGTCAGTCTTTGCAAGGCTGACTATTCCCACTCCCGCTCAGAAATCTGCTGTTGACCGCTTGGACACAACTCCTCAACGGACGTCAGTTTTCAACAGGCTGACACCGGCAACAGTCCCTCGCCTGAACAGGGGGCAAGAAGAAGCTGTCTTTGAACCAATACCGATAAATCGTCGCGCCCGACAACGCCACTGGCGCCGGATAAGGAAGACCGGGGGCAACTCCCCCTCTGGGATAACTCCACCAGCTCCAACGGTGGAAGTTAATGCTGCTGTTCCAACTGGGAACAGCTTTGAGCTGCTGAACAGGGTACGCAGAAACTCGCCAACTGTGGTGCTCAAAAGATCTCCTCCACCGGTAGAGACCGTCGTGGAAGCAGAAAAGCCGGAGCAATATCCTCAATCGCTGTCCTCCAGGATTTACAAGACATGGCGACGAGTCCGAGAATCTGTGATTGATCCTAATTTCTCTCGCCAACACAAGAAGTCGAAGGGTCGGCAAGAAGAAAATCCCCCGGTCAAGCAATGAAAGGCGACGACCACTTGGGTGCCCAAAGCAACGGCCCCCTCAACTTCAACGGCCCATAAGAGAAGAAGGCTAGAGAAAGTCCTCACGCCGATGGAGAATATCAAAGGTGGTGAACCCAAACGCCCTAAGTCCGGGGGCATCATAGTTCATACCGTCTACTTGGCGTCCGGCAAAGAGGACAGCCGCATATCCACAGGTCATAGACCGCTTACGCGATCGGTGACCAAAGCGCAGGAGCAGCAGCAGAAGTTCCAAGAGATGATGAACGCGATGGCCGCACTTACTGGGCCAAAAGAAAACCCTGAAACGTCCTCGGACGAACGCCAGGAGCAAGAAACTGACGCCGAATTCCTTTATCGGATATTGGAGAAGAAGGATAAAGAGGCTGCTGAACAAGCAGCCAACATAAAGCGTATGGGCTTCTTATTCTAAGACATGGTGGGGATGATGATCCAACAAGATCCTCCTGCCGAAGATCCCCCGATCGTCCTTGAAGACGATAGGGGAGAAACGTCGAATCCTCCGCCAGCTCTGTCAACAGCCAAGGAGGAGACAATCTCCAAAGCTGACTTGGACGAGTACATAGCCCAATAAATACGGGTTCATCATGCGACTGAAGCAGCCGGTCAGGTCGTAAAAATATGACGACCATATCCTAGCTAGTACGACCAGATCAAGTACCCGCCGGGCTACACAATTCCCAAGTTCCATGTCTATAAGGGGACGGGCAATCCCCACCAGCATGTTGCCCAATTCAGGGCACTCTGCGGCAACACAGGCGGTGATGACAAGCTATTGCTTCGCCAGTTCATCGGCAGCTTGTCAGATACAGCGTTCGAGTGGTATTCTGAGCTCCCGAACGACTCTATCAAGACCTTCGCGGAGATGGAGCTGTTGTTTACCCAGCGTTTTGCAAGCGCCAGCGAACGCACCCCGATGACGGCACTGATTAACGCCAGGGTGAAGCCAGGCGAGACCTGGGTCCAATATGCTATACGGTGGCGAAACTAATGGTCAAAATGCGAGCAACGCATTGAAGAAGCTCCTGCAGTGGGTATGTTTGTGGGAACCTCTGATCCGCAAGCAACCATCTCGCAATTTATGATGTTCTTCAAGCCGACTACCTTCCAGGCCCTGATCAACAAACTAGCGCAAATGGATCAGATGGGCCATAGACCCCCTCTTCCAAAGCCGAACTCCCGAAATGAAAAGGGGAAGGGGAAAGCAATCGTTGTCGCTAATGCTCAACAACAGCCGAGCAACTCGAAGCCGGTTGTTCGTCAAAATAATATGCGTCTACAGGTACCCCTTGAGGAGAGACTAGGACGTCCTTACTCGTTTCCCCGAGATAAAATGAGAAGGTTATTCGAGCTGGCGTTGCGGAACCGACTCATAAATTTGCCGGATCCAAAACGTCCGTCGCAACCAAATGATGTCAATAATCCCAACTACTGTCCTTATCATCGAGTACTGGGTCATCCAATCGAAGATTGCTACGTCTTCAAAAATTGGCTTGAAGACCAGTACCAACAGGGCAAGTTCGCGTTATTTGACAAATGGAAGGTGAATCCCCCGCAGCCCCACACCTCTAAGGGGACGAATACGCCGGGGGCAACATGCTCTGTCGTTGAAGAAGCTCCTTGGGAGGTTGTATTATCAGCCAAGACAAAAAGGATTCTAAACGATCTTCAGACATGTCCAGCGATTAGGTGGAAGAACCCGTTGGAACCGCAGGTCGTTGAAGGGATGTTGAAGCCACGTCCAACCACAAAAATCGATGGTGGTGACTCGAGCACTCGCAACCAGCCGTCGAAGTCTTCAAAGAAGAAGAAAAAGAAATCAAAGAAGACCGTGAAGCCTGGCGACAAGCGCACGGACTTGCAAAAACAAATTGACGCGCTGGAGGAATACAACCAGAAGGCACGGACTCCCATTACGCTCTAAGAGTTCCTCAATCACGTCTTTCAAGAAGAAGATGAGGGAGAAAGTTCATCGGATGAATTCGAGGAATATGTGGTGAGCTGTCATATGATTTCCCATTCGATCACGAACGATGAGGAAACTCCTTGTACCGAAGCGCTAGGGGCAAATCTTGAACCAAAATTCCCGAAACTATCAGATGAAATGATTGACGCGTTCCTTAACGAAGCTCGACTGAAAAGTAAAGCTGATCGAGAACGCGAGTCGGCCATATTTGAAAGGGCCAAGCGCCAGCGACTTGATGAAAGAGCTGAGATGATCCCGCTGGAGCAAAACACCCCTGCTGCCGACAAAAGCCAATTCAAGATGAGAAAAAAGTTTGCTAAGGCCATATCAATGGGCATGAAGCTACCATCCTCTGAAGGAAACATCACCGGTGAAGTGGAAACGCACCCCTCCTATTGCTTATATCATCAGAAGGTTTCGCACCCCACTCAAGTGTGCAAAGCTTTCGATAGATGGTGGCAAGGATACGTTGCTCATCGACAACACTTTAAACGGGAAAAGCTTAAAACTCGTCGGGAGCAAAGAAATACAACCGAGGGGCTTAAAAGAACTACCGGCGATTGTCACGTGGTTAACACCGGCGGGTCACAAGTGCCTACATTCGGGAGTGATTCTGATGAAGAGCTAGAACTTGCCCCTCTCTTTAAAGAGTCCGCTTTGAGAAAAGAAGAAGAGCTGAAGGTCTGCGAAAATATCCGGCTGCGGAATCGGACGCTGCCTGAAAAGAACCTTGGACCCTTGAACAGAAAAGATAAAGGGAAAGAAAAGGTCTCTGAAGATATCGTCTTAGATGACCAAGTGGTGGAAGAGCTAAGCGCCAAGAACCCGCCGAAGAAGAATAAGGTGGATTACAACGTCTTAGCGCATCTGAGGAAGCTACCCTCACAGCTCAGCATTCTTGACGCTCTTTTGCTATCAAAAGAGGCGAGAGATTCATTGATTAAGGCACTACAAGATCCGGAACAATTCCAAGCCTTCCAGGCCGAGGAAAAGATGAAGGATGAGTTGGAAGAAGTGCACACGGCCGATGTCACTTTCGGCGACGAGGACCTTCTCCTTGGGACGTGCGAACACAATCGCCCCCTCTATGTCTCAGGATACTGCCACGATATTAAGATAGGCAAAATCCTGATCGACAATGGATCCTCCGTTAATCTCCTCAACGTGCGGGTGTTAAAAGAAATCTGCATGAGCGTCCAGCACCTTGCTCGGGACAAGATCACCATCTCCGGGTTCGACTCCCAATCGTCAAAGACTCTTGGATCTGTGATACTGACGCTACGCTTCGGGCTACTCGTCACGGACATTAAGTTCCACGTCATAGACGCCAAGACATGCTACAACGCTTTGCTCGGCCGACCATGGTTACACGAGTACAACATCATCCCTTCTACACAACATCAGTGTTTGAAGTATTTTAAGGAAGGTTTTGAGTATACCGTGATGGGAGAACTGAACCCATTCTCTGTGAACGAGGTCTGCAAATACGAAGATGCCAAATACTTCTTACCGGATTTCGAAGATACGGAGAAGTGTCACAAGCCGGAGAATAAAGCTAATGCCACCATCCCTGTCTTCGGCAGTGATACCGAGGAGGAAGAGGAGATAGTGTATTCGGGTCCGCCCCAACACAACAAGCCAGGACCGTCCGCCCCTACGTTGATCTTTGGTAGCGACTCAGAAGATGAGATCCATGCTGTATTCTCTGCTCGACCTTCAATACAAATGTTCCCTGATGAAGAGCAAAGTCTGCAAGTCGCCATGGTGCCGCTTGAACACCATAAAGAACTGGATGCACTTAATATCTATGGTGTAGAAGAGTTGCAGACATTCTATATCCCTCCCAGGCGAGAAAGCGAGAAAGCAATTCTGTTTTACCGCTCTAAAGAAACCAAGGTAGAAAAAGAAATTTGGCATGGTGCGGATTCTACGCTCGACAGGCTTCAGCCCATCCGTCTCCCCAGATATTATACGGAAGGTTTGAAAAAGCTGCTGAAACGCCAGGGGATATCCTTCAAGCAGACCGTTCGAAAAGCCAAGTTCTATGATGAAGTCTGGAACGTTCCCGGAACTCAACGCAAACTGCCTAACGGGAGAATGGAGACGAAAGGACTCGGATATATCCAGTCAAAGAAACGGGAGCTACTAAACAGCTGTTACGTCATGTATGACTTCGATGAAGAAGCAGATGTTCAATGGGAAGACGCTAATCCTAAGCCCGTGAAAGTTCCAGATGCAAAAGTGCCCAGTCCATCGTTCGAAGAGCAAATGGACAAGCTTATAAAGGAAGCGGGTCAAAAAGTCCGGGACGATCATAACCGCGAAATGGCCATCTACGAGAAAGCCAGAACACAACGCCTCCTTCAACAGGCCGTGAAAGATGAAAATGCCACTCCTTGCCAACCTGTTATAAAGAAGGCTTGGCGCGAAAGTAGAAATAAGTCGAAAAGCCAAAAAAGCGCTCAACAGCACCAAAGCGGGGCTAAGAAGCCACGCAAACCGGAGTCGAGCGTTATTGATCTATCCCTCATGAAGAAAATGGGTCGAGCATACTCCTTTCCTCGGGATAAGACGAAGAAGATACTTGACCTCGCTCTAAAACATCAGATGCTTACACTGCCGGAGTCTAAACATCCCGAACAAATTGGCGAAGTCTCACACCCGGACTATTGCTCTTACCATCGAGTAATAGGTCATCCTCTTGAAGATTGCTTCACCTTCAAGAATTGGGTCGAAGATCAGTATCAGCTTGGCAAGTTCTCTCTATCCGACAACTGGAGGGTAGCACCGCCACAAAAGCACGAGCCCAAGGCCACGAAAGAAGAACCGGTTCCACATTGGGATTGGAAGCGAATTCGCACCTGTCACATGATTACAATATTAAAAGAAGAGCCCGAGGACATAGATGAGCTCCCTTGGTGCTTCGAAAACAGCAGCGACGAGATAATCTCAGAATTCCCACCAGCGCCAAAAGAGCTGGAAGATGGAATCCATACCACTGCAGATAACCTCAAGAAGATTGAGTTGGGGACGGAAAACGATCCACGACCGATATTCATCAGCGAGCTGCTATCTGAAGAAAGGGTGGCTGCGTTAAAGGATGTACTTCTACAGCATAAAGATTGCTTCACATGGAACTATTCCGAAATGCCGGGACTAGATCCAGAAATTGCTGTGCACAGATTGGCGATATCTCCGGACGTCAAGCCAATCAAACAGGCGCCGAGAAGAATGGGGCTCGAGCTTGAAATGAGTATCAATGCTGAAGTCAAAAAGCTGATCGACTCTGGCTTCATCCAGGAGGTTCAATATCCGGAGTGGATCGCCAACATCGTCCCGGTGATGAAGAAAAATGGGACAGTGCATATATGCGTAGACTTCCGGGATCTTAATAAAGCTTGTTCGAAGGACGATTTTCTAGTGCCAGTCATCGAACTAATGATAGACAATACGTCCACTCATGAGATTTTCTCCTTCATGGACGGCTCGTCAGGATATAATCAGATAAAAATGCATCCAGAAGACCAGAAGCACACAACCTTCAGGACCCCTTTAGGAATATTCTGTTACAAGATGATGCCCTTCGGTTTAAAGAACGCCGGTGCCACCTACCAAAGGGCCATGTCGAAGATCTTCGATGACCTTATACACGAAATCGTCGAATGCTATATCGACGATCTTGTGGTTAAAAGCAAATCATGCGAGGAACATCTCGAGCATTTGAAGACTGTATTTCAATGCCTTCGACAATACAACTTAAAAATGAACCCGCTCAAGTGTGCATTCGGAGTTTCCTCAGGCAAATTCCTGGGATTCATTGTTCGACACCGAGGTATTGAAATAGATCCGTCAAAGATCAAAGCGATCATGGAAATGCCTCCGTCGAGAACTCTTAAACAGTTGCGATCTCTCCAAGGGAAGCTTGCATACATACGGCGATTTATAGCCAACCTTTCAGGCAAGTGCCGTCCCTACAGCCACCTGATGAAGAAGGGAACCCCGTTCGTCTGGGATCAAAAATGCCAAAGCGCATTAGACGAGATCAAGCAATACCTACAAAACCCGCCAGTGTTGGCTGCTCCGGTCAAGGGAAAGCCCCTCATTCTTTATACAACCACCCTCGAAGGTTCTTTAGGCGCGTTATGGGCACAAGAGAACGACCAAGGGAAAGAAAGAGCACTCTACTACTTAAGTCGAGTTCTACTGGGGGCAGAAAGCAACTACTCCCCCATTGAAAAACACTGCATGGCGTTGATCTTTGCGATAACAAAGCTCAGGCACTATGCGTTGGCGCATGAAGTCCGTCTCATTTCAAAGGTGGACCCCCTTAAATATTTGATGTCGAAGGCCATATTGACGGGACGACTCGCTAAATGGGACCTGCTCTTGATGGAGTTCTCGATAACGTATCAACCTCTCAGGGCAGTGAAAGGCCAGGCCATCGCCAACTTCCTTGCTGAACACCCGATACCTGCCGATTCTCCTCTGAATTGCGAGTTGCCAGACGAACACGCATTTAACGCTATCGATGGGAACGATACCCGATGGGAACTCTATTTTGATGGAGCGTCTTCCGTGAAGAAGCGCAAAAAAAGTACCCCTATAATCAAATTGGGGGTGGGACTCATCTTTGTAACTCCACAAGGAGGGATAATGCGCTACGCGTTCTCCCTAACAGAGCCGAGGACAAATAACGAAGCCGAATATGAAGCTCTGATAGCAGGCCTTGAGATCGCCATCGACATGGGAATTGAAAATCTTCTCATATATGGAGACTCCCAACTGGTCGTTAGTCAAGTAAACGGCGACTACCAGACATGCAAACTAGAATTGGTGAAGTATGGCGAAAAAGTGCAACAGCTGTTGACCCAAATCCCCTCCTACACTTTGGAGAACATATCGCGTGCGGAAAACAGCAAAGCAGACGCGTTGGCCAAGCTTGCTAAAGAATTGGCTTACGAGAACCTCGATGATGTTAGAATCGTGGTACAAAGCCGTCGGGTGCTTGCCCCAGCAGAAATATCTCCGGAATCATCCGAAGAAAAAGAAGCGAACGAGGAGACAACCCTGCAAGTAAAAGATTAGGAAAATACCGAGGATTGGAGGGAAGTCTTCATAGATTACTTCAAGTCCCACCGAATGCCTGAAGAAGCGTCCACGAGACATCAGCTCATGAAACGAGCTCTGTCTTTCGCCTTCGTCAATGATACTCTGTACAAGAGGTCATTTGATTCTTTGTGGCTGAGATGCTTAGGACCTGACGAAGCAAAAAGGGTCGTCCAGGAAGTTCACGATGGACTCTGCGGTTCTCACCAAGCAGGCCCAAAGATGAAGTTGAAGATCAAACGGATAGGTTACTACTGGCCCATGATGATCCAGGACTGCCTCGAATATGCGAAGCAATGCCACTCATGCCAAATTCATGAGGACTTCATCAACCAACATCCAAATCCGCTACATCCAACAGTGGCTAGCTGGCCATTCGAAATGTGGGGGACTGATATAGTCGGCCCCATCGAACCAGCATCGTCTAGAGGACATCGTTTCATCCTGGCGACGACTGCCTACTTCTCTAAGTGGGCGGAAGCAGTACTGCTGAGGGAAGTAAAGACGGAGAATATCCTCTATTTCTTCAAGACGCATGTCATATATCGGTTTGGAACGCCAAGACGAATCATCTCCGATAACGGGCCAGCCTACAGAAGCCACAAAATCAGTCGCTTCGCGCAACAGCATAATATAGACTGGAGATATTCCTCAGTTTATAATCCACGAGCTAATGGTCTAGCTGAGGCCTTCAACAAGACCTTGACGAAGATCATGAAGAAAACGGTGTCACGAAATAAGAAAGACTGGCACGAAAGACTGCAAGAAGCTCTCTGGGCGTATCGAACTACGTTTAAAACGGCCACGAACGCAACGCCATATGCGTTGGTATTCGGTACAGAAGCAGTACTCCCTCTCGAGATAGAATTACCCTCTCTACGAGTGGCAGTCCACTACGAGCTGACGGACGAAGAAAATGCTCACCTTCGGCTTCAGGAGCTCGATGCCCTTGATGAAACCCGGCTCATAGCGCAACAAAATCTGGAAGCTTATAAAGGAAAGATGACGCGCTCATATGAAAGATTGACCCGACCGAGGACATTCCGCCAAGGCGAACTCATGTTAGTGGTCAAGAGGCCTATGATCCCCAATCGCGCTAAGCGGGGAAAATTCGAGCCAAACTATGAAGGCCCGTACATCATAGATAAGGTTTACCAGGGTGGGGCCTATCTACTCATAGACATGCACGGTGAAAGGCCTTTCAGGCCAATAAACTGTCGCTTCCTAAAGAGATACAACGCTTAGTGAGCCACGGCCTAGGTCAATGGTAGATGACGACGACTATGTCCGCTCGCTATCTTCCTAAGCTCAAGCGTTATAAGCAGTAGCCGGCCTTCTCCATGACGGACTAAAATGTCCTTAAACTAACAACGGACAGAAACGTCCTTAAACTATTACCGCAGCATCCATAGGCTGATATAAAAAAAATATAAAAAATATATATATATATAAATAAATAAAAACGGTATGTCCATAAGCAAGAAAGGGCACGGATGAAAACCCGAAAGGGCTCCGTGAGTAAAAACAGCAGGGTTACCGGCGAGTGTTCGTGAAAACCCGAAAGGGCGCGACCTCGTAAAAAGAAGGAGAAGAAGAAAATAAAAAAAATAATAAAATAAAATAAAAAAAGGTATGTCCATAAGCAAAATGGGCACGGATGAAAACCCGAAAGGGCTCCGTGAGTAAAAACAGCGGGACTACCGGCGAGTGTGAAAACCCGAAAGGGCGCAACCTCGTTAAAAGACACTTATAAGGTCATCTCGACCTTGTAAGGAGAAACCACCCGCGTGAGATCCTTACGACTCATAAGGGAGCAGCACACTTAGGGATCCCCACGATTCCTAAGGAGAAAATACACTTGCGAGATCCTCACGACCCGTAAGGAGAACTCTCTTATGGGACCTTCACGGCTCATAAGATTTGAAAATCTTAAGTTACAGAGACCTAAACCTGTGCTTAAGCAACCCCCACAACTTCTGAGATTGCCCTACAAGTGGCCCAATACCGACCCTTGTATACAATCCACGGGCGCGAATAAACATTTCCCTAACCAAGTCTCATCCGTGACTGGGGATATGTTCGCATGGTGAACAACCCTTGTAAATCCTCTCGATTTATGAGGAGAAAACCCTCCTGTAGGATCCTTACGACTTACAGAGGAAACGAACACTTAGGAATCCTCACGATTCTTAAGGAGAAAATACACCTACAAGATCCTCACGACTTGTAGGAAGAAATACCTTTGTGAGACCCTTACGGCTCATGAAGTCAAAAGCCTTAGTCGACAGGACCTTAACCCTGGTCGCTAAGCCACCTTTGTTCAACATCGACAGAGGCAGATGATGATTCGCTCCTGGCAATATCCCAGTTGTAGCGGTGCTGATGCTGAAATCGGCGTCTGATTCCAGGTTTACGGCGAAAAGTCAGTAGGCCGCACATGCATACGAAATAGCCGAAATGATGGGGCAGCTTGCAATAAAAAGCAGCAAGTAAAAATGTATGCATGCAAAATAGCCGAAATGATGGGGCAACTTGCAATAAAAAACAGCAAGTAAAATGTATGCATGCAAAATAGCCGAAATGATTGGGCAACTCGCAATAAAAAGCAGCGAGTGAAAACAAAATAAACAGCCGAAATGATTGGGCACCGCGAAAAATAGCCGAAATGATTGGGCAATCGCGACCTTCGCGATATAAAAGCTGAAATGATAGAGCATCGCGGAAATAAAAAAAATGATGATAAAACTTTGGCCCTACAGTTAAGATCACATCGATCACTGTATACAATCCAAGGGCGTAAACAAACAAGAGGGAACCATACTTTCCCAACAGGCTCCGCCAGAAAACGAAGCCAAATTTCGACGGTTCATTCCAACTCCGAAGAAACCAGTGTCTTCAGCAAACTCCTCAACTCAAGGAAACAAACACTCCTTGACGAGAGCCCCCTGATCCGCGTTGACTCGCAGAGCAACCAGTGCCTCCGTGGGAAATTCTCGACTCGTTTCAAACCCCAAGGAAACAAATAATCCTTGGCGCTAGGGAAACAAATAATCCCTAGCAAACACCTCAACTCACGAATACAAACACTTCTTGACGAGAGCCTCCTGATCCGCGTCGACTCGCAGAGTAACCAGTGCCTCCGTGGGAAATTCTCGACTCGTTTCAAACCCCAAGGAAACAAATAATCCTTGGCGCTAGGGAAACAAATAATCCTTAGCAAACACCTCGACTCACGGATACAAACACTCCTTGACGAGAGCCTCCTGATTCGCGTCGACTCGTAGAGCCACCAGTGCCTCCGTGGGAAATCCTCGACTCGTTTCAAACCCCAAGGAAACAAATAATCCTTGGAGCTAGGGAAATAAATAATCCTTAGCAAATTCCTCGACTCACGGATACAAACACTCCTTGACGAGAGCCTCCTGATCCGCGTCGACTCGCAGAGTAACCAGTGCCTCCGTGGGAAATTCTCGACTCGTTTCAAACCCTAAGAAAACAAATAATCCTTGGCGCTAGGGAAACAAATAATCCCTAGCAAACACCTCAACTCACGGAAACAAACACTCCTTGACGAGAGCATCCTGATCCGCGTCGACTCGCAGAGCAACCAGTGCCTCCGTGGGAAATTCTCGACTCGTTTCAAACCCCTAGGAAACAAATAATCCTTGGCGCTAGGGAAACAAATAATCCCTAGCAAACACCTCAACTCACGGATACAAACACTCCTTGACGAGAGCCTCCTGATCCGCGTCGACTCGCAGAGTAACCAGTGCCTCCGTGGGAAATTCTCGACTCGTTTCAAACCCCAAGGAAACAAATAATCCCTAGCAAACACCTCAACTCACGGATACAAACACTTCTTGAAGAGAGCCTCCTGATCCGCGTCGACTCGCAGAGTAACCAATGCCTCCGTGGGAAATTCTCGACTCGTTTCAAACCCCAAAGAAACAAATAATCCTTGGCGCTAGGGAAACAAATAATCCCTAGCAAACACCTCAACTCACGGATACAAACACTCTTTGACGAGAGCCTCCTGATCCGCGTTGACTCATAGAGTAACCAGTGCCTCCGTGGGAAATTCTCGACTCGTTTCAAACCCCAAGGAAACAAATAATCCTTGGCGCTAGGGAAACAAATAATCCTTAGCAAATACCTCGACTCAGTGAAACAAACAATCCTTGACGAGAGCCTCCTGATCCGCGTCGACTCGCTGAGCAACCAGTGCCTCCGTGGGAAATTCTCGACTCGTTTCAACACCAAGGAAACAAATAATCCTTGGCGCTAGGGAAACAAATAATCCTTAGCAAATACCTCAACTCAGGGAAACAAACAATCCTTGACGAGAGCCTCCTAATCCGCGTCGACTCGCAGAGCAACCAGTGCCTCCGTGGGAAATTCTCGACTCGTTTCAATACCAAGGAAACAAATAATCCTTGGCGCTAGGGAAGCAAATAATCCTTAGCAGATACCTCAACTTAAGGAAATAAACAATCCTTGATGAAAGCATCCTGATTTGCCTCGGCTCGCAGAGAAACCAGTGTCTCCGCGAAAAAATTCCCGATTCGTCTCAACTTGCAAGATGAAGCCTCAGGCAGCAGGGACTAAAAAACTTGCTTCCTGAATAATGGGACCCGACAAGTCGATCTAAAACGGTCTCTTGCATACTATCCATGGGTCTCACTCTCTGAAGTCGAGTTTCGACAAGGAGGGAAACAACCGGTTACGAGTCCTCTAGACTCGTAGGAGGGAAAAATTCTCTTATAGGATCCTTACGACTTATAAGAGAAAACACACTTAAGAATCCTCACGATTCCTAAGGAGAAAATACACCTACAAGATCCTCTCGATCCGTAGGGAGAAAAGTCTTTATGAGACCCTCACGGTTCATAAAGTTGAAAAGTCTTAGGTGGCAGATCCTACCCCTGTCTTCTAAACCATTACTGCCCTACAAAGAGGTTAAGATGGACCATCTACGAGCCACACTTGCTAAAGCTACATGCCACTGAAATGGAGAAGTTACTCATGAGCGTATAAACCACTTCACACCAGAGTAAAACATAAACAAATAGAAGGGTGCGACTAATGGAATTGAGAGTTTGGAACTATATCTTTTAAGAGTCGAGATTTGAGTCAATGATAAATGACGACGCTTGTGTCCGCTCGTTATCTTCTCAGATCAAGATTCTGAAAGTTATATACCAACCCGAAACTGGTCATACGCTATGCATTACTCTGCACTACTTCACCCACATATATACTTATGTGGGCAAAATAGTGGGGGGCATTTGTTCCCGCCAAAAATTTCTGCGCAAAAGAGTCCAAGGTATCAAATGGCAGCGATACGTTTAAGAAAATACGAACCAGTATCTTCCGGCCTATATTTTGATAAACTCCCCAATGAAAAACTGTTAAATTATGATGGTGTTGAAAGAAAATCGAAAACACCTTCGATTTGATATATTATGGGCCTCATAATTCATCCGGGATCAAAAGTTATGAGCAAATGTGTTATGCACATGTGATCTAAGAAAGTAGATGCGAACCAGTATTTTCCGAGCTTTATTTTGACAATCTCCGGAATGAGAAATAACTAAATTCTGATGGTATTGAAAGCATCTTGAAAAGTCCTTCGATTTGATATATTATGGGCCTCATAATTCATTCGGGATCAAAAGTTATGAGCAAATTTCTATGCACATGTGATCTAAGGAAGAAGATGCGAACCAGTATTTTCCGAGCTGTATTTTGACACACCCCGGAACGAAAAACAGCTAAATTCTGATGATATTGAAAGCATCTCGAAAAGACCGTCGATTTGATATATTATGGGCATCATAATTCATCCGAGATCAAAAGTTATGAGCAAATGTGTTATACGCGTGTAATCTAAAGTAATGCTCTACTACATGGGGAATGCATTTTTTAGTCCCACATCGGGAAAAGGAGAGATGACTTCTCTACCACTCCCATATAAATAAGAGGGGATACCTCTTAGAAAGGTAGAGTAAAATCCTCAAAGGATTCAATACTCAAAGGAGCTTAGTTCTCCAAAGGAGCTTAGTTCTCCAAGATAGGAGCATGCTCCTCCATAATGCGCATATGCGCAAGCGCCATGTGCGCTACGTGCAACGCACGTGTGCCCGCCATGCGGCACTACGTGCAATGCACATGAGCACCACATGAGAATATTTAATAATATTAAAAGGATCTTTTTCTCCATATATAGAAGCTTTGCTTCTCCTCATAATGCGCATGTGCGCCACGGGCAACGCACGTGTGCCCGCCATGCGGCACCACGTGCAACGTACGTGCGCACCACATGAGAACATTTAATAATATTAAAAGGAGCTTGTTCTCCATATATAGAAGCTTTGCTTCTCCTCATAATGCGCATGTGCGCCACGTGCAACGCACGTGTGCCCGCCATGCGGCATCACGTGCAACGCACGTGCGCACCACATGAGAACATTTAATAATATTAAAAGGAGCTTGTTCTCCATATATAGAAGCTCTGCTTCTCCTTATAATGCGCATGTGCTCCACGTGCAACGCACGTGTGCCCGCCATGCGGCACCACGTGCAAGGCACGTGCGCACCACATGATAACATTTAATAATATTAAAAGGAGCATGTTCTCCATATATAGAAGCTCTGCTTCTCCTTAATGCGCATGTGCGCCACGTGCAACGCACGTGTGCCCGCCACGTGCGCACCACGTGCAACGCACGTGCGCACCACATGAGAATATTCAAAGGAGACTCGTTCTCCATAGGAGCTTGCTCCCCACCATAATGCGCATATGCGCAAGATCCATGTGCGCTACGTGCAAATATGAGCGCCCAACACGTGCGACACAAGTGCGACGCACGTGCGCGAACGCAAAGAAGCCTTTTTCAGTAGCGAGAAGCTTAAGCTCCAGCCTGTTCTTCCTCCCTAATGAGTGAGACATGGTTCAAAGGGTACATCCCTCCACACCTTCGATATATGGCACTGTAATCTCTCAGTGTCGTCGGAGAGGTGGTGGGTCCCAACGACCAAAGATCTTTCTTTCTAAAATAAAAAAAAGCAGCATGAACATTTTCTTGGAAAAAAGCCAAGAGCTTCAAACAGAGAGAGAATTCTGAGAAAATTTCAAAGAAAAAGGTAAAGACCTTCATGAGAGAAAAGAAATCTCTTTTAATAAATCATTGATCAAAAAACCAGATCAATGTTCTTCACATAATAAACAGTGCTTTGCACTTCTCATGAACCCCTGGTTCTTCAAAAAACATGAAAACAACAAAATAAAAATAGTGCTTTGCACTTTTATGAACCTCTGGTTCTTGAAACAAAAAGAAAAAAACTTATTTTTCTTTGATCTAAATTAGATCAAGAAATCAAATAGTGTTTTGCACATCTGTTCTTGAATTTAAAAGATTCTTAGTGCTCTGCACTTCCAAATTACGCTGTGGCGCTCTTGAGAGCGCGCCACGTGTCAGCAGCGCAACAGCGCAGCGCACTAGCGCTGCGCACTGCGCTGTTGCGCTTGCGCTCACCAGAGCATGACACGTGTCAGCACTATAAGCGCTTGCGCTCTCTGATTGGCGCAAGGCGCCTGATAAATGCAATGCATTTCTCAAAGGGCCAGGCCCAAGTCAAAAGACCAAGCAGGCCTAATTAAATTGATGCTCTGCATCATTTATAAATGGGCAGAGCCCAAACAAAATAATAAAAATGCTACGCATTTTAAAAGGGGCAGAGCCCAAACAAAACAGATGCCTTGCATCATTCATAAATGAGCAGAGCCCAGAATAAATTGATGCTCTGCATTTCTATGGGCAGAGCCCAAGCAAAAAAATAGAAAATAATGCAATGCATTATTTAAAAATGGGCCAAGCCCTAGCGCAGGTCTAATAGATCAGAAATAAATAAAGGTGTTGAACATTTTCAACTGCACTTAGCCCAATTTTGGCTGTAAGTCCTCAAATTAAATTGACTGAGCGATATCGCTCCCTTAAATCAATTTATATCCGGTTCGAGGGTACATCTCCGAGCTCCTCCGACACCTCTCGTTGTAATCCTTCAACGACGTCAGAGAGGCAACGGGTCCCAACAACCACACATGAATATGGACTGCGGGGTCCTTAAACTCGTGGACAGAAACGTCCTTAAACTAATGTCGGACCGAAACGTCCTTAAACTAATGTCGGACCACCACGTCCATAAACTGGAACATGGACCACCACGTCCCTAAACTGGAACACGGACCACCATGTCCCTAAACTGGAACACGGACCACCACGTCCATAAACTAGAACATGGACCACCACGTCCCTAAACTGGAGCATGGACCGCAACGTCCCTAAACTACCTATGGACCACTACGTCCCTAAACTGGAACAATAGAGCCACCAAATGCTCTTTTGCCGGATCTAAACGATCCCGTTTAAGTTGATCTTAGCCCCCAAACACGGCTAACGTATCCTTAAACATTCAAACGGACTATAAAACTCCAAATCAACCTTGGTTCAAGGGTACATCTCTGAACTCCTCTGACATCTGCCGTTGTAATTCTTCAACGACGTTAGAGAGGTGACGAGTCCCGATGGCCAGATATTAAATGGATTATCACGTTAAGTTGATCTTAGTCTCAAACAGGACTATCGTATCCTTAACGAACGTTTAAGTTGATCTTAGCCGCAACGCGACTAATGCATCCTTAAACTAAAAACATCAAACCCAAATCTAAGTAAATACGGATTTGGACTAATCCACGTCCTACGGGCGACGGCATTACTCAGTCTCCGTATACAATCCATGAGCAACCACAAACAAAACAAACACACACGACACGAAGTGAAATTCTGGAGAAGGAGAAAGTTGTTACCGTGATGCGGTAGCGTAATTAACTGCAGGGGCTTGCGCCTGCAGGGAAGAGCGTCCCCACAATCAAAAACCCCTCAAGTGAGGGGGAATCTGACGAAGTCTGCTACATCGGCCGCATCCATCTAAACCTCCGATACACGGTGCCATAAATCAACTTGGCATCTTCGGAGAGGTGGACGGATAAAACCAAATAGCATCTACCCCGAATCCCAGCGTCAGGACATCGCGGTCCTGTGCGCCGCCGTTCGGAGGGGAACAGGTATTACCAATGAGCTACAAGCTCCTTCTTGCTGTTAAAAAGAAAAACAAATTTATAACTTGTGCTCAGGCAAAAGTACCCATTTCTGTATATTTTAAAAAATTGTACAGAAAGTTTAGGGTTGTTACATTCTACCCTTCTTAAAAATTTCGTCCTCGAAATTTGTAAAAGGAAAGTGTAACGGATTCAAGGAATGTTTGGTGATAGGACTATTGGTAGTGTATGAAAAATATGTGAAGGAACGAAAGAATGCGAAGGTTTTGGTTAGATTGTAAAAGAGGTGAGGGAATTTTGGGTTAGGACTGATTCAAAATATATGATAAGATTCAAGGAATAGGTATTGTAAGGAATGTTTTCAGTTGCTGGTTCTTCTGTTATATTGCTTAAGTTGTCTACGCAGAATTGAACTGCATGGTAGGGTTCCATATGACCTGTATGAGCCACCAACAAAATAGGTCACGGTCTTGTGTTAGCTGTGTAGTATGTGATATAAAATCGAACATTGAGACATATTTTACGTACTGAGCATGGTAAACTCAGCATCATACTCATTCACAGATTTGGTCCACATTGAACCTTGTTGCAGATGGATGAACTGTTGTTCCATATCAAAACGGGCAGTCTTAGGGAAGTACATTGCATCGAACATGTAGTGAAAAGTCTTCCATTCGATAGGTTGGTCAAGACGGCTTTCTTCGCCTTCCAACAAACCCGTACATTGTCAGTGAGCTGCAGCTTTGCAACTCGTACCCAAACGACCTCTGGCACTTGTGCTGCTGCCAGGTCATCTTCAATACTTTGAGCCCATTCCTCCGCTTCCTGAGGGGTCTCTTTTCCCGAAAAGTTCTTGGGGTGCAGTGCCCGGAATTGCTTCACTACGGGTGCTTCTGCCTCGGGACGGTTCATTAGAATAGCAGTCTGCTGCTACTGTCCTTCTAGGTGGCTGCGGATTGCCACATGTAGAACCATCTGCTCATTGACCAGAGCAGCTACGGCAGGTGTAAGTGGTAGTGGTGGTGGGGGGTGTTGTTGGCATTCTTGCTGGTGTTGTTTGGGGAATCCATAACCTTGGAAGAAAGATTTGGGTTAGGATAGATTCAAAATATATGAAATGGTAAGATTCAAGAAGTATGAATTGTAAAGAATGTTTTCAGTTGCTGGTTCTTATGTTAGATTGCTTAGGTTTTCCACGCAGAGCTGAACAGCATGGTAGGTTCCATACAGCTCTGACCTGCATGGGCCACCAACAAAACCTGTCACACCTCGCTTCCCAGTGTACGGGCAGAGGATACGACTGGCCGCTATGTATTTACTCAGAAGTAAACACGCTAAGTGTATCTAAGAAATATAAAATGTAATGTACACAAGAGACAAGGTCAATGGATATAATTGAAAAGTAACTTTATTTATTAAACATTCTTTTTACAATACAACTGAAAAGTAAATACATGGAATGGAAAGCAATGCCTAAACAGTGACATAACAGAAATGGAAAATACAGAATGTAAATGTGTATAAGGAATCTAAAGCTCTGGGTCGAAAGCTAGCTGGTCCAAATCCTCGCTGCTGGGCTCTGTCTCCAGAAGGTCCGAATCACCTGACGACATTCCAAAGAAGAAGAAAGAGAATGTCGTCAGTGAACAAATCGCTCGGTAAGTCCTAAAGATAAGGGAGAAGTAGAATAGACACACAGAGAGAGAGAGAGTGTGTAACTTTGAAAGTGGTATTATATTGTTATAATGTTGTATTTAGTGTTAACACTGTTGTTTGTAGCTTGGTACAGAAGAGGACAGTGTATACGAGAGGGGTCTCAATAGACCAGAGACTAAAGTGGACAGAATCAAGAGTACAAGGCTCCGTCATAATACCCGGAACAACGGAGATTGAATTCATGTTAGGTGTCTTTGTGGTTGCTGTCTCGTGCCACTTCTAACACCCTCCGTACCAATCTATCCCTTATACCCCGCGATGTCTTGATTGTATTGAATTGTAAATTGTATTGTCTTATATTATAGATGGATGACTTGCCGAAACCATGATATCTGTAAATGGATGTAACTGGAGAATCATGTAGATGGAGGTATATCCATGGTTCGGTTCGGTCAATATAGATTGAATATATTGAACAGATTGATTATATGGATTCATATTGTAATGTAGTTTTATACTTGAATCTCATTCAAGTCAGATTGATTATATTGAGACTCAGTCTGAGTCAGACAATTAGAAAAGAAATTGAACCCTGAATTAGGTTTTGGTGTTATCGGTAACCGCTGCTGTTTCCCCCAATCAGAGCAAAGCTCTGTTTGAATTTCAAAAATTCAAAAATTGAAGCAACGCTTCAGATCTCTTGCCCTGCGCAGAGCGCCACGTGTCAAAAACAGACACGCCAGCGCAAGGGGCGCTGCGCCCAAGGCAGCGCACCCAATCAGAGCAAGGCTATGTTTTAAAATAAAAATAAAGGAAGCAACGCTTCAGATGACTTGCGCTCTGCGCCGCGGGACACGTGTCAGCACCGTTGCGCTGCGCTCTGCGCCGTGCGACACGTGTCAAGCGCAGGTGCGCTTGCGCCAACTGTGCCAGAATTTAAACAATAAAATTTTGGAAAGATCTTTCTAATCTTATTAAAACAAGAAGATTATCTTCTGTAAAACAGAAGCCCTAGGATCAAAGATCCAGTGGTGGGGAAACATCCCTAAATCAATCAGAGAAAGATCTCTTTAACTGATTTAACAAATCAATTGGCACTATATAAAGGCCCCTAGACTCCAAGTCTAAGAGACACAGAGTTAGAGATACAGAACTCCTCTAAAACTTTGAGAAGAACTCGAAGAAAAGAAAAAAGGTAAAACCTTTAGAAAAAAGAAGAATTTCTTCTAAAAAAAAGATCAAAGATCCAAGAACAAGATCAAGCTCTTTAATAAGAAAAAAATAATAATAAAAAAGAAGTAATTTTACTTCTTATTAGATCTTTCGATCTATATAAAGGCATTGCCTTTTGATGAACCACTGGTTCTTGAAATTTGAGGTAGAACCTCTCTGAAAAAAGAAAAACTTGTTTTCTTTGATCTAAATTTGATCAAGATATTAAACAGTGCCTTACACTTCTGAAATTTGCACTGTTGCGCTCCTTGGATTGGCGCAAGCCACCAGAGAGCGCCACGTGTCAATCACAGAACAACTGCGCCTTGCGCTTCTAAAAACAGAGCACTGCTCTCTTTGTTTGGCGCAAGTCACCAGAGCGCACCGCGTGTCAGCAGAGCACTGGCGCAGCGCACTGCGCTAACAGACTTGCGCTCACCAGCGCGTGACACGTGTCACCTCCACATGAATTTGCGCCTTGTGCTCCTCAATTGGCGCAAAGCGCCTGACAAGCCACGTGGGGCTTTGTCAGAACATTTAATGCAGTGCATTATTAAAAAGGGCAGAGCCCAATTAAAAGGTCTATCAGACCAAATAAAAATGCAGTGCATTATTTAAAAAGGGCAGAGCCCAAATAAAGGCCTGACAGGCCAAACACAAATAAAATGTTAAACATTTTCAAATGGACTTAACCCAATTCTGGCCGTAAGTCCTCAAGTTAAATTGAACTGAGCACAACTGCTCTCTTAAATCAATTTACATCCAGTTCAAGGGTATATCTCCGAACTCCTCTGATATTTGTCGTTGTAATCCTTCAACGTCGTCAGAGAGGTGACGGGTCCCGACAACCACATATTGCTACGGACCGTGGGGTCCTTAAACTCATGGACTAATGCGTCCTTAAACCAATATTCGTCCCCAAAATGGGAATGTTGGACCACCATGTCCCTAAACTGGTAATACGGACTATGGGGTCCTTAAACTCATGGACTAATTCATCCTTAAACCAATATTCGTCCCCAAAATGGGAATGTTGGACCACCATGTCCCTAAACTGGAGATGGACCACCATGTCCCTAAACTGGCAATGGACCACTATGTCCCTAAACTGGAACAATAGAGCCCAAATGCTCTTTTTTCGGATCTAAACGATCCTGTTAAGTTGATTTTAGTCTCAAATTAGACTGATGTATCCTTAACAAACGTTTGAGTTGATCTTAGCCTCAAATATAGCTAACGTATCCTTAAACCCAAACCCCAAACCCAAATCTACGAAAATACGGATTTGGATTAATCCACGTCCTACGGGCGACGGCATAAATTAGTCTCCGTATACAATCCACGGGCAACCACAAACAAAATAAACACCCACGACACGAAGTGAAATTCTAGAGAAGGAGAAAGTTGTTACCGCGATGTGGTAGCGTAATTAACTGCAGGGGCTTGCGCCTGCAGGGAAGAGCGTCCCCATAATCAAAACCCCCTCAGACGAGGGGGAATCTGACGAAGTCTGCTACATCGGCCGCATCCGTCTAGACCTCCGATACATGGTGCCATAAATCAACTTGGCATCTTCGAAGAGGTGGACGGATAAAACCAAATAGCATCTGCCCCGAATCTCAGGCAAGACGTCTATGCGTCGCGCCGCCATTCGGAGGGGAATAGATTCTGGCACGCCTGGTGGGACCTTTTACTTTTTCCACTCCACACTTCGTGCGTCGTATTCGCAAACGAATCGCGGTTTGTTAATGGTTTCCCTCGGGTTTCAAGTTACTAAGATTTGGTCTCTTGCTTGGCGCAGAAATCAAACAGCAATGGCGTTCAACTGCTCGAACTGCTCCAACTGCAAGTGCAACCGACGCTCCGCCTCACCTGGAGGTGTAGCCTATGGACCGCAGGCGGCATCACTATTCACGATGCCGGTGGAACAAATTACCCAAGCTACTACCGGTCTATTTTTCGGGACCATGCTCCCGCTAGCGAGCTTCACCATCCCTGTACCCGTATCGGAAGCTTCAAAGAAGTCGGTCTTCGATCGACTTGCTACTCCCACGGCCCCTCTTAACGGGTCGTCCAATTCCTCATTCTTCACCAGGCTGAACTCAGGCTCCAGAGGGCCTACCAAGAAGCCCATAATACCTGAAGTGGCCATCCCAAAGAAGAAAGCTGCTCCTGAAGTAGTCAAGGCGGCTTCTCCTCCCAGAGGGTCGGTCTTTGCGAGACTGACTGCTCCCGTTCCCGCTCCCGCTCATAAATCTGTGTTTGACCGGTTGGACACGGCTTCTCAACAGACGTCAGTCTTCAAGAGGCTGACACGGGAAACATCCCCTCACCTGAACAGGGAGCAAGACAAAGCTGTCGCTGAACCAATCCCAATAACCCATCACGCCCGACGTCGCCACTGGCGCCGGATAAGGAAGGCTGGTGGCAACTCCCCCTCTGGGCTAACTCGGCCAGCTCTAACGGTGGAAATTGATGTTGTTGTTCCAACCGGGAAAAACTTTGAGCTACTGAACAGGGTATGCACGAATTCACCAACTGCTGTGCTCAAAAAGTCTCCTCCACCGGTAGAGACCGTCGTAGAAACAAAGCCGGAGCAGTCTCCTCAACGGCTGTCTTCCAAAGTCTACAAGACTTGGCGACGAGTCCGAGAATCGGTGATTGATCCGAACTTCTCCTATCAGCATAAGAAGTCGAAAGCCCGATAGGAAGACAACCGCCCTATTAAGCAACGGAAGACGAAGGCCACCTGGGTGCCCACAGCAACGGCCCCCTCAACTTCGATGGCCCACAAGAGAAGAAGGCCAGAGAAAATCCTCACGCCTGTGGCAAATGTCAAAGGCAGTGAACCCTGTAAGTCTACGTTAGCGCCCCGGCAGTCTACAGACGCCAAATGCGGAACAAAAACTTTTTAACTGGCGCTATCGTATACTTTAACCTGGATCTGCCATTATTGCTAAACTAACAAACTGTAAAGAGTGTAGAAAGGTTATACCGAACGATCCGAGTCCTTCATTCTTTAACCATCATCCCACGCTCCATTGCGGCTGCTCCGATCTCGTCGATCTCCGATCTTCTCGTCGAGGTGGCACTACGTCGACGATTCTTTAAACGGGCTCCCGCCACTGACTTGAGGCAACTCGGTCGTCAAGTTTGCTAAAAGAGACGACCAAGAATGATGTAGAGAATGAGTAGATGACTTTGTCTCACTTCGTCCAAGTGTGTGGACGATCGGTTAATGAAGCTGCCATTTTATCGGGTGATGGAATGAAAGAGGTAATGAAATTTCCATGCACCCTAAACCATAGTCTTTTCTCTCCAAATATGAAATCAATCTCACTCTCTCTCACAAAGAATAGCCGGCCACTATATATGCAAGAGGGAGGTGATGGTAGGAACAAGTGGTGACCATAACATGAAGCATATCATGAAGAAAAGATCTTAACCAAAACAAAATGCTTTAATGTTAAAGCATGAGTCATAAACCTAGTCATCATGCATTAATGAACCATTAAATGCATCCAATGAAAACTCAACACCAATTAATCCTAGTCACCTCATCTAGATGCTTCTAGAACACTGACTCACCTCAACTGAAGAAAAGATAAATCCGTCTTTAACTGAATGTTAAAAGACGGCTGATAGAAAACTGGAAACTGGCAACTTCCAAAAGTGATCCTGAAACGACTTTCAGGACAACCCCGAAACTGTATAAATATACCCGCATTTGTATTACGACCGAATACAAATGCAACTGAGACAAAGATATTATATCTACTCAATATAATACTCGGATCCGAATTAAACCAAAGACGACCAGTATCATCTGCCCGAAAAATAACACGTGCGTAAACGCACGTGCATTTTCCGAACCCTGCCATAAAACCATACGGCCTCTACAACGTTTCGCCCGAACTTGGGAAACTGTCTGTGGGGGACTCTAATGACTCGTCAGTACCCTGGCAGTAGGTTTAACCACAAACCGTCAGCGGCACTAGCAATGCGTAACGGCTGCCCATGGACTGACCTCAAGGGAGGCTGATGAGCGAACTCATCCAGAAACCCTACTGAGCCTAACAGTGCAATGTATATACAGTCCGGTCCGTTCGTCTATGAGTATCGCATATCTGCCTAGGGGGCTAGTAACGTCAGACTCCCAATAGCAGTATAAGTCGTGTCGGAGTGAAGCCCAATAACACCCTGAGATACTACTGGAGTACTTACCAGTAAATCTCCTTCCATGGCCATGGACTTTGTGTAATGGCTCTCCTAGACACAGCACGACCTCGCCCCCAATACCGGGAGAGACGAATCCCCTGCCGATCCGCTTACATGCCTCCATATGGCTCGGGACTGTACCCAAAAGCTACCTGTTTGCACGACTCCTTTGAGCCGTGGTAGGGTAGAAATCAAAGCACAGTGGGAACTCACACGAGACAAATGACGACCTCAGGTCGATGAACTAACCTGTACACATGTCACCAGGGAATTGCTATCTGACGATATGTATAATACCAACTAGCAGGTTCCCGGCGAGTCCTGTCCGATGTACTCATAACCCAATGAGCACCTGTATACATCTTAAGTGATCCAACTGACACCAGTGGCTTGTGAGACCGGCCACCGCCCCTCGTTGGGGTCTCGACTGTACACACTAGTCTACTCTGGAGTATCGATGCCCTGTCTCGAAACTCCCACGACTAGGGACCACAATTAAGGATATGCATATAAACCACCCAACTCTCACGTATATGATCGCCATCATACTGTTGGTGGTAAAGCAAGATCCTAAGGGCTCTATCAAAGTGTAACATGTAATCAGTCACCTGAACATGTACACGACTGATAAAGGCAAACCAGATAGCATACTATCATCTCGAGTAAGATTGTCCTACCGGCATAGGTCCTCCGCAATCATTGCAATCACATACCTGCGATCCAATAATTGACTATGAGGGCACTATCTCCAACAATCTCCCACTTGCACTCAAGGCTAATTATTGCGATGTCGACTACTCACAGCCCGTGTGAAACCGAACATCTAACTCCTCTACTGTTTCCTGATTTAAAATCAGGAAAGCTTCTGGGAAAAGCTTCAAAAAGGGGCCACGTGCTTACACATGACCAGCAGTCACGTGTTGACACGTGACATATAAAGCAGCGGAAAAGGGCACATTGGTTCCCTGATCAAGTCAAGGAAAAGGGCTTCAGAAGAGGTCACGTGCTCCCACGTGACCAGGGTCACGTGTTGGCACGTGACGCTAAAAGCAGCAGACTCGCTCTCCAGTTGAACCAAGGAAAGAGGCGCTAGACAGGGGTCACGTGCTCACACGTGACCAGAGGTCACGTGCTCACACGTGACCAGGGGTCACGTGCTCACACGTGACCAGGGGTCACGTGGTAGCACGTGACGGCTAAGCAGCAGATGAAGGCAGAGTGCAAAAGAGGAGATATGCTCGTTCCAAGAGAGTCACGTGTCCACACGTGACTATGGGTCACGTGGGCACACGTGACCGGCTTTCAAAGCCCATTTTGCTAACAGAATTAAATTATGAAAGAGATTCGAATCTTTCCAAAGGAAAGCAATTATCTGGAACCGATCAAATTAAAGATTCAGAGATGATTAAATATCACCTATCTATAGGAAAATCTCGGATTTGGAAAGATTTTCCCTTTAAATCTAACCAAAATAACAAAGGAGAATCTCTGGATTTAAAATCCAATGGTGAATAAAATGCACCTAATAATCCAAAGGTCCAGAACGAATGATGGATGCAAATCAAATCTCTCAATAAAAGATTTACCAAAACTGATTGGTTCGGCGGCTTCTCCTATAAATAGGAGCCAAGAGATACAAAAAAAAGGAATATACACGCAGAGAAAAAAAAAAGAGAGCCTTGATACTTTGAGGAATTTGGAGCTTCTGCAAAAGAAAACCCTAGGGAAGAAAGGGAAGGCTTCTTGAAAGAAATAGAATTTGATTCTCAACAGAGTTTAACTCTGACAAAATAAAAAACAGAAGAACATATTTCTTCTCTCTTTGGTAGAGGATCTGCAAAGTGCACATCTCCCCTTTAGGTTGAGAATTTAATTCTCAATGGGTTGAGATCCTGCCATGCAGATCCAAAACATGGAGAGGGAATGGAAAAACGAGAATTTAATTCTCACAGAACTATAGGAATTTAATTCCTCTAAGATAAAAGTAGGGCTTGACCCTGTGTTATGGGAATTTAATTCCTTCAGAACAGAGAGAAACAGGGTTTAACCCTAATTAAGAACTTAGTTCTGTTGAAACAACGGGAATTCAATTCCCTTAATCATAATTCAACAGGGAATGGAAGTTTAATTTCTTAAAAAGCTTTTATTAGGGTTCTTCACATATACGAGGAATTTAATTCCTACAGAAGATTCAGGGTTCGAGTCTACTCCAGAATATAAGTCTTCAAAAGGAAGTAGGAATTTAATTCCTTTGAAAATTAAAGCCCGAGGAATTTAATTCCTGAAAAGAAAGATCAACAGATTCTCTAAACAATATACAGGGTCACGTGCCATCACGTGACCCCCTCAAAAGATCTACAGAAAGCCCTTTGAGGCAGTCCCCCACGTGACCCACGTGACCCTTGACAGAAGCTCTAATACATAGGCATATGAATGCCCGTCACGTGATGGCACGTGATGCTCTGAAAGATGCAGCAATTTCAGCAGAATAAATGAAGGGAGGGCGCTCTCACGTGTCGCCACGTGACCCCTCTTGCTTTAGTGTTTAACACTAAGTTGGAACTCCTGAATCCAGTGTTAAAACACTGTTGGGCCGTAGTGCTCAACACTAATCAAAGAACTTTATTTGCAGTGTTCAACACTGACTACCTTAGTGTTTAACACTAATCCGAGAGCTTTGTTGCCAATGCTTGATACTGATCTGTTTTAGTGTTTAACACTAATCTGAAATCCTTGTTGCTGGTGTTTAACACCAATTATCTTTTAGTGTTAAACACTAACTTGTCAACCTCATTACCAGTGTTCAACACTGATTGCTCTGAAGTGTTTAACACTAGGCTTTGGCCCAATTGGCTAAAGGGATAGAGGCAAAGCCTCTCCCTCAATGGACCCACAAGAAGTCAATATTCCAGACATGATAGGACTTAGCCCAAGCTGGCCATAAGTCCTCAATTCGTAATTAACTGGGCCAATGGGCTCATAATATAATTAATGGGTCTTGATCCCAAATTGGGCCAAGGACTATTTAATCCATCCCGGTTCTAGGGTACATCTCTTCATTCCTTTGATACTTGGCATTGTAATCCCTCAATGTCTTTAAAGAGGTGACGGGTCCTGATGACCACCCATGATATGGACTGTGGGGTCCTTAAACCCACGTCTAATGCAAAATTCCTGGTTACGTGGAACACGGATAACGTCACTCTTTGACCCTGTGGAAAACGTCCAGAGTGGATCCTGGTCCTCGCAGAGCACGGCAGTGAACCCGTGTGAAGCATCCAGAGCGGAGCCTAGTCCTCGCCTAACGCGGCAGTGAACCCGTGTGAAGCATCTAGTGCAAAATTCCTGGTTATGTGGAACGCGGATAACGTCACTCTTTGACCCCGTGGAAAACGCCCAGAGCGGAGCCTGGTCCTCGCCAAGCACGGCAGTGAACCCGTGTGAAGCATCCAGAGCACATACTGGACCGCAATGTCCTTAAACTACCCATGGACCGCAATGTCCTTAAACTACCCCTGGACCGCAATGTCCTTAAACTAGAACAATAGAGCCCAGCATGCTCTTTTATCGGATCTAAACGGTCCCGTTTAAGTTGATCTTAGCCTCAAAGATGGCTAACGTATCCTTAAACCTTCAAACAGACTGGACTATGAATCCCCCAAATTAACTTTGGCTCGAGGGTACATCTCTGAACTCCTATGACATCCGTCGTTGTAATCCTTCAACGTCGTCAGAGAGGAGACGGGTTCCGACGGCCACATATACGATGGACCACTATGTCCCTAAACTGGAACAATGGAGCCCAAACGCTCTTTTATCGGATCTAAACGATCCTGTTAAGTTGATCTTAGTCTCAAATCGGACTAACGTATCCTTAACAAACGTTTGAGTTGATCTTAGCCTCAAGTATGGCTGACGTATCCTCAAACCAAACCCCCAAACCCAAATCTAAGATAAACACGGATTTGGACTAGTCCACGCCCTACGGGCGACGACGTAACTCAGTCTCCGTAAACAATCCACGGACAACAAAACATAAAATAAACACACACGACACGAAGTGACCATCTGGAGAAGGAGAAAGTTGTTACCGCGATGCGGTAGCGTAATTAACTGCAGGGGCTTGCGCCTGCAGGGAAGAGCGTCCCCACAATCAAAAACCCCTCAAACGAGGGGGAATCTGACGAAGTCTGCTACATCGGCCGCATCCGTCTAAACCCCCGATGCACGGCGCCATGAACAACTTGGCATCTTCGGAGAGATGGACGGATAGCACCAATTAGCATCTGCCCCGAACCTCAGGCTCGGACGCCCGAGTCCAGGCCGCCGTTCGGAGGGGAACAGATTCTGGCACGCCCGGTGGGACCTTTTCCTCTTTCCACTGCACACTTCGTGTGTCGTGATTCGCGAACCAATCGCGGTTCGCTATTGGTTGCCCTTGGGTTTCAAGATACTAAGAATTGGCGTCTTGCTTATTGCAGAAAGCAAAGGATCGATGGCTTCTACTTCTGCGAAATCCTTCAACCGCTCAGACTGCAATTGCGACCAACGCTCTGCCTCGCCAGGAGGTATAGCCTACGGACCCCAAGCTGCTTCGTTATTCACAATGCCGGTGGACCAGGTGACTCAGGCCACTACCGGATTGTTCTTTGGGACTATACTCCCACCAACAAGCTTCACGGCGCCGGTGCTGACAAAGGAAGCTCTCAAGAAGTCGGTCTTTGATCGTCTTACCCCTGCCGCGGCTCCTCTCAACGAGTCGCCCAACGTCAACGCCTCAGTCTTCTCTAGATTGGGCCAGAAATCCTGCGAACTCATCATGGGGCATACAATCTCAGAGAAGGCTGCTTCTAAGAAAGTGGCCGCTCCTGCCCCCGAAGTCGCCAAGGCGGCCTCTCCGGCCACGAAGTCGGTCTTTACAAGATTAACGGCTTCAGCTCCCGCTCCTGCTGCCCAAAGGACATCGGTCTTTGACAGGCTAGCACCAACAGCGACCCCCCACCCACACAGGGGGCAAGACGAAACCATTCTTACCGCTGACCCAACGCCGTCCGCTCGACACGCTCGACGTCGCCATTGGCGCCGAGTAAGGAAGGCTGGGGGCAACTCCCCCTCTGGGTTGACTCCATCAGCCCCGGTGGCAGAAGTTAATGTTGCTGTTCCAACTGGTAACAGCTTCAAAATGCTAAATAAAGTGCGAAGAAATTCTCCTACTGCAGCGCTGAAGAGGTCTCCTCCCCCGTTAAAAAAGGTTGTGGAAATGGAATCAGAACAGCCCCAATCTCCGCAACGGCTGTCTTCCAAAATCTATAAGGTTTGGCGGCAGGCCCGAGACTCGATCATCGATCCAAACTCCTCTCGCCAGCACAAGAAGCTGAAAATCCAACCGGAAGCTGGCCACCAGGCTGAACCCCGAAAGGCTATCAGGACGCCCACTTCAACGGCCCCCTCAACCTCCATGGCTCATAGAAGGAGGAAGCCAGAGAAGACCCCCCAGCATGCAACGATGGCTAAAAGCACTGAGCCCAGACGCCCTAAGTCTGGGGGCATGATGGTCCACACCGTATACATGGCCTCTGGAAAGGAGGAGAGCCGCACTTCTACAGGCCACCGACCACTTACCCGATCCGTGACGAAAGCCCAGGAGCAGCAACAAAAGCTCCAAGAAATGATGAGTGCTATGGCCGCACTTACCAGGCCAAAAGAAAGCCCAGAAACATCCTCAGACGCGCGCCAAGAAGAAGAAACCGATGCTGAATTCCTTCGCCGGATACTGGAGAAAAAGGACAAAGAGGCTGCTGAACAAGCAGCCAACATATAACGTATGGGCCTTCTCTTCCAAGATATGATAGGAATGATGATCCAGCAGGACTTGCCCGCCGAAGATCCCCCAATCGTTCTTGAAGACGACCGAGGAGAAACGTCGAATCCACTGCCGGCCCTCTCAACGGCCAAGGAGGAGGCAATCTCTAAGGCGGACTTGGCTAACTACATAGCCCAGCAAATCCGGGTCCATCATGCGACTGAGGCAGCTGGTCAAGTCTTGAAAACGGGACGGCCGTATCCAAGCTGTACGACCAAATCAAATACCCGCAAGGCTATACGATACCAAAATTCCACGTGTACAAGGGGACCGGCAATCCCCATCAACATGTCGCCCAGTTCCGGGCCCTCTGTGGTAACACCGGCGGTGATGATAAACTGTTGCTCCGCCAGTTCGTAGGTAGCTTATCAGAAACAACATTCGAATGGTATTCGGAACTCCCGAACGATTCTATCAAAACGTTCGCTGAAATGGAGTTGTTATTCACTCAGCGATTCGCAAGTGCCAGCGAACGCACTCCAATAACTGCTTTGATTAACGCCAGGGTAAAACCAGGCGAAACCTGGGTCCAGTATGCTATACGCTGGCGGAACTTGTGGTCGAGATGCGAGCAACGCATTGAGGAGGCACCCGCAGTGGGCATGTTCGTGGGAACCCTAGACCCCCACGCAACTATCTCCCAGTTTATGATATTCTTTAAGCCAACCACATTCCAGGCTTTAATCGACAAGTTGGCTCAGATGGACCAGATGGGTCATAGACCACCTCCTCCGAAGTCGGAACCTCGGAATGACAAGGGTAAAGGAAGGGCAACCTTCGTCGCAAATGCCCAACAGCAACCTAACGCCCCGAAACCGGCAGATCAATTGGAAGAAAGACGCCGGTATTATAATGAGAAGATGAAACGTCCCTACTCGTTCCCACGAGACAAGACGAAACGGTTATTCGAGCTGGCAATACGCAACAGACTTATAAACCTACCGAATCCAAGGCGACCGCCACAACCCACCGAGGTGAATAACCCTAGCTATTGCCCTTACCATCAAACGGTAAGTCATCCGATTGAAGATTGCTTCGTCTTCAAAGGATGGATTGAAGATCAATACCTCCAGGGGAAGTTTGTACTGTCCGAGAAGTGGAAGGTGAGCCCACCACAGCCGCATACTCCTAAGAAAACAGATACATTGGGGGCAACCTGCTCCTTTATTGAAGAAGCTCCATGGGAGGTCGTGCTATCAACGAAAACCAAAAGAATGCTGAGAGACCTTTACGCGTGCCCTGCGATCGAATGGAAAGACCCTCTTGAACCTCAAATTATCGAGGGGATGTTGAAGCCCCACACAACTACGAAGGCTCGTGATAAGGGCCCAAATACTCACGCCCAACCGTCGAAATCTTCGAAGAAAAAGAAGAAGAAATCCAAGAAGCCCGCGAAGCCGGGAGACGAGCACACGAACTTGCAGAAGAAAATCGACGCGCTGAAAGAATACAATCAAAAGGCTCGAACTCCTGTCACCCTGCAAGAGTTCCTCAACCACATCTTTCAAGAGGGAGATGATGAAGAGAGCACATCGGATGAATCCGAAGAGTATGTGGCGAGCTGTAACGTAATCTCCCACTCGTTTACCGATGATGGGAAAACTCCTGACACTAAGAAGCTGGAGGCAGAACCTGAACCAAAGCGTGCGTGGCTGACAAATGAAATGATCAATGCCTTTCTAGACGAAATTCGTCTAAAAAGTAAGGCGGATCAGGAGCATGAGATGGCAACGTCAGAAAGAACCAAATGCAGGCGACTGAATGAAAGAGTTGAACTACCCCCGCCAGATCAAAAGGCGTCCGAAGTAGACAAAAAGATATCCAAGACGAGGAAAAGGTTTGCCAAAGCCATGTCAATGGGGATGAAGCTACCACCCTCGGAAGGGAATACACACGATGGGGTGGAGAGGCACCCTAATTATTGCGCATATCATCGGAGAATCTCACACCCCACGGAGGAGTGCGACGCCTTTAAAATATGGTGGCAAGGATATGTTACTCGTCGACAACATTTTAAGCGCATGAAACGCAAGAGCCGTCGGGAGCGAAGAAGTACTGTCGAAGGGCACAACAGAACTACTGGCAACTGTTACATGGTTAACGCCGGGGGGTCACAAGTTCTCACCTTTGGGAGCGACTCTGATGAAGAAATGGCTCTGGGCCTTCTCTTTAAAGAATCCGTTTTAGAGAAAGAGGAAGAACTAGAATCCTGCGAAAACATTCAGCTGCGCAATCGCACACTCCCAGAAAAGAATCTCGGGCCCGTGAGTAGAAAAGATAAGGGAAAGGAAAACGTCACTGAAGATATCGCTTTAGATGACCAAGTCGTGAAAGAACTGGCTGCCAAAGACCCTCCTAGGAGGAGTAAAGTGGACTATAACATCCTCGCGCACCTAAGGAAGCTACCTTCTCAGCTTAACATTCTCGACGCCCTTCTATTATCAAAAGAAGCGCGAGACTCACTAATTAAGGCATTACAAGAACCTGAGCAATTCCAAGCCTTCCTCGCCACTGAAAAGATGAAGGATGAACTGGAGGAAGTGCATACAGACGACATCACTTTCGGTGATGAAGACCTCCTTCTCGGGACGTGCGACCATAACCGTCCCCTATATGTCTCCGGATACTGCCATGATATCAAGATAGGCAAGATCCTGGTGGATAATGAATCCTCCGTCAATCTCCTTAATGTTCGGGTGTTGAAGGAAATCTGCATGAGTGTGCAACACCTCGCTCGTGACAAAATTACTATCTCCGGTTTCGATTCACAATCGTCACGGACTCTCGGATCTGTGATACTAACATTACGCTTTGGACTTCTCGTCACAGACATCAAATTCCATGTCATTGACGCCAAGACCTGCTACAACGCCTTGCTCGGCCGTCCTTGGCTACACGAGTACAACATCATCCCTTCTACGCAACATCAGTGTATGAAGTACTTTAAGGATGGTTTCGAGTATACTGTAACAGGTGAGTTGAACTTATTTTCCGTGAACGAAGTCCGCAAATACGAAGATGCAAAGTACTTTTTGCCAGATTTCGAGGATACAGAAAGGTGTCGCAATCCGGAGAACAAAACCGCCGCCACCATCCCTGTGTTCGGGAGCGATACCGAAGAAGAGGAAGAGATAGTTTATGCAGGGCCATCTCAACGCAACAACCTGGGGACGCCCGCCCCCATGTTGGTCTTCGAAAGTGATTCAGAAGATGAAGTTAATGCCGTGTTCTCCAATCGGCTGTCAATACAAGCACCCCTTTGCGATGACCATAGTTTGCAAATCACCATGGTACCGCAAGAGCACTACAAGGATCCCGACACGCTTCAAGCTCACAATGTGTAGGACCTGCAAACATTCTACGTCCCTCCCAGGCAAAGGGGTGAGAAGGTGATCCTATTCTACCGATCCTCAGAGTCGAAAATAGAGAAAGAGATCTGGCATGGCGCGGATGCTACATGCGACAGACTCCAACCCATCCGTCTGCCCAGATACTATACAAATGGATTAAAAAAGCTATTGAAGCGCCAAGGAGTACCCTTAAAACAGACTGTTCGGCAGGCTCGGTTCTACAACAAGATTTGGGATGTCCCTGGGACTCAGCGCAAATTGCCCAACGGGAAAATGGAAACACTCGGGCTTGGATACGCGAGAGCGGGAAAACGGGAACGGGTCCACAGTAACTACGCCATATACACCTTTGATGAAGAGGAGGACGCCCTGTCAGGAGATGCCAACCCCTCGTCAAAATTACACCCCGCGATCGAAGCGCCGAGTCCGTCATTTGAAGAACGAACGGACAAGCCTATCAGGAAAATGGGTCCGAAAGCTCAGGAAAACCACAACCGCGAAATGGCCATCTACGAGAAGGCCAGGACGCAACGTCTATTTCAACAGGCTCCAAAAGACAAAGATGCTCATCTTTGTCAACCCGTTGTGCGAAAGGCCCGATGCGGAGACGGACGTAAATTAAGAAGCGGGAAGAGGAGCCGACAACAACGACGCAGGATTAGAGGGTTACGGGTACTGCGCAGCTCGGATTCGTCCCTCATGGAGAAGATGAGTCGAGCGTACTCCTTCCCCCGAGACAAGACGGAGAAGTTACTCAAGCTCTCTTTAAAACATCAAATGATCGCGCTTCCAGAGTCTAGACACCCTGAGCAAGCTAGCAAGGCTTCTCGTTCGAGCTATTGCTCTTATCACCAAGCCATAGGACATCCTACCGGAGACTGCTTCACCTTCAAGAACTGGGTCGAGGACCAGTACCAACGGGGCAGATTCGCTTTATCCAACAGCTGGAGGGTAACGCCGCCATAAAAGCATGAGCCCAAGGCCGCAAGAGCAAAACTGGATCCACCTCAGTCCTGGGAGCGGATTCGCACCTGTTATACGATTACGACATTAAAAGAAGAGCGCGAGAACATGGATGACTTTCCCCAATGCTTTGAGAACAGCGATGACGAGGTGATCTCAGAATTTCCGCCAGCTCCGAGAGAACTGGAAGATGGTATACATACTACGGCGGATAACCTCAGAAAAATTGAGTTGGGATCGGCAGATGACCCACGACCGACATTTGTCAGCGAGCTACTCTCTGAAGAAAAGGTGGCCGCGTTAAAAAACGTGCTACTACGGCATAAAGACTGCTTCGCGTGGAACTACTCTGAGATGCCAGGATTAGATCCGGAGGTTGCCGTGCATAAATTAGCGATATCCCCGGATATCAAGCCAGTCAAGCAAGCGCCAAGAAGGATGCGACTCGAGCTGGAGATGAGCATCAACGCCGAAGTCAAGAAGCTGATCGATTCTGGATTTATTCAAGAAGTCCAATATCCCGATTGGATCGCCAATATCGTCCCGGTAATGAAAAAGAATGGGACAGTACGCATATGCGTGGATTTCAGGGATCTCAATAAAGCCTGTCCAAAGGATGATTTCCCAGTACCGGTAACCGAGCTGATGATAGATAACACGTCCACTCACGAGGTTTTCTCCTTTATGGACGGTTCGTCAGGATACAATCAGATAAAGATGCACCCCGAAGACCAGAAGCACACCGCTTTCCGGACCCCTTTGGGTATATTCTGCTACAGGGTTATGCCCTTTGGTCTAAAGAACGCGGTCTCTACCTATCAAAGGGCCATGACAAAGATCTTCGACGACCTCATACATGACATCGTCGAGTGCTATATCGATGACCTCGTAGTAAAGAGCATGTCATACGAAGATCATTTAAAACATCTGGAGACTGTATTTCAACGCCTTCGGCAATACAATTTGAAAATGAATCCCCTCAAGTGCGCGTTTGGAGTCTCCTCGGGCAAATTCCTGGGATTCATCGTTCGACACCGAGGAATTGAAATAGATCCATCAAAGATTAAAGCGATCATGGAAATGCCTCCGCCAAGAACTCTCAAACAGTTGCGGTCTCTCCAAGGGAAGCTCGCATACATCCGGCGATTTATCGCCAATCTTTCTGGCAAATGCCGTCCTTACAGCCACCTGATGAAAAAGGGAACTCCGTTCGTTTGGGATCACAAATGCCAAGATGCACTAGACGAGATCAAGCAATACCTGCAGAACCCTCCGGTGTTGGCCGCGCCGGTCAAATAAAAACCCCTCATTCTTTATACAACCGCCCTCGAAGGTTCCTTGGGCGCATTATGGGCGCAAGAGAACGATCAGGGAAAAGAGAGAGCACTCTACTACTTAAGTCGAGTTCTGCTGGGGGCAGAAAGCAACTACTCTCCCATTGAGAAACATTGCTTGGCATTGATCTTCGCGATAACAAATCTCAGGCACTATGCGTTGGCGCATGAAGTCCGTCTCATTTCAAAGGTGGAACCCCTTAAATACCTAATGTCGAAAGCCATATTGATGGGACGACTCGCTAAGTGGGCCCTACTCTTGATGGAGTTCTCGGTAACGTATAAACCTCTCAAGGCAGTAAAAGGCCAAGCCATTGCCGATTTCCTCGCCGAGCACCCGATACCGTCCGATTCTCCTCTGAACTGTGATTTGCCGGACGAGCATGCATTTGACGCGATTGGCAGCAGTAGCACCCGATGGGAACTCTATTTCGATGGAGCGTCCTCCGTAAAGAAACAGAAACAGGGTATCCCAATGATCAAATCGGGGATAGGCCTCATCTTTGCAACTCCACAAGGAGGGATAATGCGCTTCGCCTTCTCCTTAACAGAGCCGAGGACAAACAATGAGGCTGAATACGAAGCTCTGATAGCGGGCCTCGAAATCGCCATCGACTTGGGAATTGAAGACCACCTTATATACGGGGATTCTCAACTGGTTGTTAGTCAAGTAAATGGTGATTACCAAACGTGCAAACCGGAGTTGGTGAGGTACGGCGAAAAGGTGCAACAACTATTGATCCAAATTCCCTCCTATACTTTGGAGAATATACCGCGTGCGGAAAATAGTAAAGCAGACGCGTTAGCCAAACTTGCTAAAGAACTGGCGGACGAAAACCTCGATGATGTAAGAATCGTGGTACAAAGCCGTCGAGTGCTAGCCCCGGCAGAAATACCTCCGGAATTATATAAAGAAAAGGGAGCGACCGAGCAGGCGACCCTACAAATAAAAGACCACGAGAAGGCCGAGGACTGGAGGGAAGTCTTCATAGACTACTTTAAGTCCCACCTAATGCCCAAAGATACATCCTCAAGGCATCAGCTCATGAAACGAGCTCTATCTTTCGCCTTCGTCAACGATACTCTATACAAGAGATCGTTTAATTCTCTATGGCTGAGTGCTTAGGACCTGACGAAGCAGAAAGAGTCATTCAGGAAGTTCACGACGGAATTTGCGGTTCTCACCAAGCAGGCCCAAATATGAAGTTAAAAATTAAACGGATGGGTTACTACTGGCCCACGAAGATCCAGGACTGCCTCAAGTATGCGAAGCAATGCCACTCGTGCCAGATCCACGGAGACTTTATCCACCAACATCCGAATCCACTACACCCAACGGTGGCTAGTTGGCCATTCGAAATGTGGGGGACTGACATAGTCGGCCCCATCGAGCCAGCATCATCCCGGGGACATGGTTTTATCCTGGCGACGACTGATTACTTCTCCAAATGGGCAGAAGCAATACCACTGAGGGAAGTAAAGACGGAGAATATCCTCCATTTTTTCAAGACGCACATCATCTATCGGTTCGGAACCCCACGTCGGATTATCTCCGATAACGGGCCAGCCTACAGAAGCCATAAGATTAGTCGCTTCGCACAGCAGCACAATATAGACTGGAGATATTCTTCAGTTTACAACCCATGAGCTAATGGTCTGGCCGAAGCCTTCAATAAGACCTTGGCGAAGATCATAAAAAAGACCGTTTCCTGAAACAAGAGAGACTGGCACGAAAGGCTGCAAGAAGCCCTTTGGGCTTATCGAACTACATTCAGGACGGCCACGAACACAACGCCGTACGCGTTGGTATTTGGGACAGAAGCAGTGCTCCCCCTCGAGATAGAGTTACCCTCTCTACGAGTGGCAGTCCAACACGAGCTGACGGACGAAGAAAATGCTCACCTTCGGCTTGAGGAGCTTGATGCCCTCGACGAAACCCGGCTCATAGCGCAACAACATCTAGAAGCCTACAAAGCAAAGATGACGCGCTCGTACGAAAGATTGACCAGGCCGAGGACATTCCACCAAGGCGAACTCGTATTAGTGGTCAAAAGACCTATGATCCCCAATCGTGCCAAGCGGGGGAAATTTGAGCCAAACTACGAAGGCCCTTACATCATAGACAAGGTCTACCAGGGTGGAGCCTATCTACTCATGGACATGCACGGTGAAAGACCTTTCAGGCCAATAAACGGCCGTTTCTTAAAGAAATACTACGCTTAATGAGCCATAGCCTGGGTCAATGATAGATGACGACGACTATGTCCGCTCGCTATCTTCCTAGGCTCAGACTTTACAAGCAGCAGCCGGCCTTCCCGTAACAACGGACCGAAACGTCCTTAAACTAACAACGGACCGAAACGTCCTTAAACTAACAATGGACCGAAACGTCCTTAAACTAACGCCAGACCGAAACGTCGTTAAACTAACAATGGACCGAAACGTCCTTAAACTAACGCCGGAACGAAACGTCTTTAAACTAACAACGGACCGAAATGTCCTTAAACTAACGACGGACCGAAACGTCCTTAAACTAACGACGGACCGAAACGTCCTTAAACTAACGACGGACCGAAACGTCCCTAAAACTACTACCGCAGCATCGTCAGGCTGACGAGATGAGAAAGAAAAAATAAAAAAAATATATGAAAAAGAATAAGAAAAAACGGTATGTCCATAAGCAAAATGGGCACGGATGAAAACCCGAAAGGGCTCCGTGAGTAAAAACAGCAGGACTACCGGCGAGTGTTTGTGAAAACCCGAAAAGACGCAACCTCGTTAAAAGACACTTGTAGGGTCCCCTCGACCTTGCAAGGAGAAACCACCTGCGTGAGATCCTTACGACTCACAAAGGAGCAGCACACTTAGGGATCCTCACGATTCCTAAGGAGAAAATACACTTACGAGATCCTCACGACTCGTAAGGAGAACTCTCTTATGGGACCCTCACGGCTCATAAGACTTGAAAGTCTTAAGTTACAGAAACCTAAACCTGTTCTTAAGCAAATCCTCCACAACCTTCGATATTGCCCTACAAGGGATTCAATACTGACCTTTGTATACAATCCACGGGAGCGAATAAACATTTCCCCAGCAAAGTCCAACCCTTGTAGGTCCTCTCGACCCATGAGGAGAAAGCCCTCTTGTAGGATCCTTACGACTTACAGAGGAACACACGCTTAGGAATCCTCACGATCCCTAAGGAGAAAATACACCTGCAAGATCCACACGACTTGTAGGGAGAAATACCTTTGTGAGACCCTTACGGCTCATAAAGTCAAAAGCCTTGGTCGACAGGACCCTTAACCCTGTTTGCTGAGCCACCTTTGTTCGTCATCGACAAAGGCAAATGATGATTCGCTTCTGGCAACATTCCAGTTGTAGCGGTGCTGATGCCGAAATCGGTGCCTAAAATCCAGGCTCGCAGCGAAAAAGCTAGCAAGCCACACATGCCTACAAAATAGCCGAAATGATGGGGCAACTTGCAATAAAAAGCAGCAAGTAAAAATGAAGGCATGAAAAATAGCCGAAATGATGGGGCAACTCGCAATAAAAAGCAGCGAGCAGAAAATAAATAAATAGCCGAAATGATTGGGCACCGTGAAAAATAGCCGAAATGATGGGGCAATCGCGACCTTCGCGATATAAAAAGCTGAAATGATAGAGCATCGCGGAAAAAGAAATAAAATAAAAGTGAAATCCTCGCCCTACAGGTGATGTTACATCTACCTCTGTATACAATCCAGGGGCGCAAACAAAGAAGGGATCATACTCCTTCCCCAGGTTTCACCAAAGAAAGAAGCTAAATCTCGACGGGCCACAAGCGACCTAGAGATCATCCCAACATTCCTCTCGTAACGACGGACACAACTTCAAGCTAAGCAGAACAGCGGCAACTCCCAGTTCCATGGCTCGGTGGTATACATATCGCCAACGGTCAAACCTCCATCCCGTGAAATGCGGATACAATCAGCAAAATTCCTGGTTACGTGGAACCCGGATAACGTCGCTCTTTGACCCCGTGGAAAATGTCCAGAACGGATCCTGGTCCTCGCAGAGCACGGCAGTGAACCCGTGTGAAGCATCCAGAGCGGAGCCTAGTCCTCGCCGAACATGGCAGTGAAACCGTGTGAAGCATCTAGCGCAAAATTCCTGGTTACGTGGAACGCGGATAATGTCACTCTTTGACCCCGTGGAAAACGTCCAGAGCGGATCCTGGTCCTCGCAGAGCACGGTAGTGAACCCGTGTGAAGCATCCAGAGCGGAGCCTAGTCCTCGCCTAACGCGGCAGTGATCCCGTGTGAAGCATCTAGTGCAAAATTCCTGGTTACATGGAACACGGATAATGTCACTCTTTGACCCCGTGGAAAACATCCAGAGCGAAGCCTAGTCCTCGCCGAGCACGGCAGTGAACCCGTGTGAAGCATCTAGTGCAAAATTCCTGGTTACGTGGAACGCGGATAATGTCACTCTTTAACCCCGTGGAAAACGTCCAGAGCGGAGCCTAGTCCTCGCCGAGCACGGCAGTGAGCCCGTGTGAAGCATCTAGTGCAAAATTCCTGGTTACGTGGAACGCGGATAATGTCACTCTTTGACCCCGTGGAAAACGTCCAGAGCGGAGCCTAGTCCTCGCCGAGCACGGCAGTGAACCCGTGTGAAGCATCTAGTGCAAAATTCCTGGTCACGTGGAACGCGGATAACGTCACTCTTTGACCCCGTGGAAAACGTCCAGAGCGGATCCTGGTCCTCGCAGAACACGTCAGTGAACCCGTGTGAAGCATCCAGAGCGGAGCCTAGTCCTCGCCGAGCACGGCAGTGAACCCGTATGAAGCATCTAGTGCAAAATTCCTGGTTACGTGGAACGCGGATAATGTCACTCTTTGACCCCGTGGAAAACGTCCAGAGCGGATCCTGGTTCTTGCCAAGCACGGCAGTGAACCCGTGTTAAGCATCCAGAGCGGAGCCCGGTCCTCGCCAAGCACGGCAGTGAACCCGTGTGAAGCATCCAGAGCAAATACCGGACTGTGGAGTCCTTAAAATCCATGGACTATGACGTCCTTAACCTCGACCGTGATGTCTTAAAACTAACGATCAACCACCCCGATTCCCTACGGATTCTGTCTTGGTTTAAGGGTACATCTCTTCACTCCTTTGATACCTGGCGTTGTAATTCCTCAACGTCTTCAAAGAGGTGGCGGGTCCCTGCAACCAAACACCGGACTGTGGAGTCCCTAAATCCACGGACTATGAGGTCCTTAACCTTGACCGTGATGTCTTAAAACTAACATCGGACTGTGGAGTCCCTAAATCCACGGACTATGAGGTCCTTAACCTTGACCGTGATGTCTTAAAACTAACATCGGACTGTGGAGTCCCTAAATCCACGGACTATGAAATCCTTAACCTTGACCGCGACGTCTTTAAACTACAATACGTGGAGAAGCCTCTGACCCCGTGAAACACGGATAAGGGCGACCACATCCAGCACTTACAAGTCCTCACGACCTGCAAGGAAGAAAAATTTCTCTTGTGAGATCCTTGCGACTCTCAAGGGAAAACCCGCTTAAGAATCCTCACGATTCTTAAGAAGAACTTACACCTATGGGATCCTCTCGACCTGTAGGGAGAAAAACTCTTTATGAGACCCTCGTGGCTCATAAAATGCAAAGGTCTTAGGAAGCAGATCCTAACCCTGAACCCTGAGCCATCACTGTCCTGCAAGGAGATCAAGATATAGTATCCGCAGAATGCATTCAATAAAAAGGGGACATATCATTGAGAGGAAAATCGTATCTTTTTTATTCATAAACCAAAATGGATACAAAGTACAATTTATGAAAGAGAAAAAAAAGAGATACTCTCATTCATGAGTATGTACAAAAAGGGGAGAAAAGATACAAGTCCTCAAGCCGGCGGCCGGTGTAGTAATTTTACCAGCTCATCGTTTTGTTGTTGAGCCACGGCTTCATGACGCAAGATCTTCAGAAGACGAGCCTCCGCCTGAGCTTGCTGAGCCTGATAAGAAGCAAGCCGAGCCTCGAGCTCTTTCTCGATGGCTTTATGAGCCTCGACCCTCTCACGAGTAAACATGGTAGCTTTATCGAGAGCCACCACCTCTTTTATGGACTCCTGAAGCACCCGCCAGAGTTCGTATGCTTTGTTGGCCTTGGCTGTGAGGCTGGCATGAAGCTCGCTCAGCGCCTTAAAAGCCAACTCCCTCTCCGAAAATTTACGGCCGAGCCCTCTTCTCGCACAACAATATGTTCGCTACGTATCGCTCTATCAGGCCACGTAAGCTCGCCTTCGTGACCGCAACCTTGGAAACAAGACATTTACAAGACCGTATAAATGGGCTTCCAGTCTATGGGGATAATCGATCTTAAACGCGCTCACATCACCTGACGTGAAAGGCAGCAAGAAAGATTTCCGACATATTTCAAGCATGCATTCGCAATCATATGAGTATTCAAAAAAAAAAATATAATAGCATTTGCAATCGCATGAACATTCATAATGCCCAAAAAGGTCTGATGCGCAGGAAAGTGATGATAGCATTTGCAATTAAAGAAAGTTCTCATGAGAGGAACGCAAAATTTATTCATGCAAGCGGAAACATACATACGAGTACCAAGCCTACATGGAAGTTCAACATAAAGCATACAAAAAGGAGGGACTAATTTAAAAATGCTACGCTAATGGAAAAAGGTCACCAAACACGGGATCGACGGCACAAGGGTTAACAAAACAAAGGACAAGGTTCTCCATCTCTCTCTCCGCTCTCTCCAGCACGTCAAAGCGACGGTTCTCACGAGGAGTCGCTCCCCATCGATTGGCGCCGTGTTCGTCTGCAAAAGCAGACATAACAGCTCGCCGGGCCTTTATCTGGCTCAGCAGATTAATCGAGCGATCCTTCAAAGCCTGAGTAATCAGGCACGCTTCATGAAAGCTCTCGAGCTTTTCTTCAGCCGCGTCAAGTATCGCCAAGGTCATCTCTGCCGGGTGAGGAGGGAAGTCGGCAAGCACGGCCGCGAGAATCATCTGGAGCCAGAGGGAACCCATCGGGAGGGGAGACCCTCTACGGATCGAGAGCTCATGCATGGCTAAGTCACATTCGTTGTCGGAAAGGAGGGGATCCACCAACCGAGCAGCAAAGCGGGGGATCATCTCCTCAAGAGGAACTTCCCATGGCTGTCGACGAGCATGAGGGCGATTGCAGGCCATAGCGCTCGTTTGTTTCTCAAGATAAGTTACTCCAAGATATAAAAAGGTAATAATCTCTTTGTGAAGGGAAAAGAAAGCTATAGCCTCGTATATAAAGAAATGCATTAAGTGCTGTGCGCAGAAAATCTTGCATGGTGAAACTATTTCCAAGGCCCAAAAAAGGAAAAGCATCGAAAATCAAGGAGATGGAACTATTTCCAAGGCCCTTTTACTGCATCTAATATTATGCACTGAAAATATGGCATGGGGAAAATTCTGTGAACGGCCCCATCAAGGGACCCCACGTGCAGAACACGTGAGGCCTAAACCTGAGGTGCACTTTAAAGGAAATATATGGAGTAATACCCTGCATATTAAAAGCACAAACAACAATAGTAGCAAAATGATAAAATCCCAGAGAAAAGGCATGCAAACATGGGAAGACATAATAAAACTTGTCACTCATACTTCAAGAGGTTCATACAAAAATATAGAAGACACATTTACAATGGTAAAACTTCAGATGCGGGGCATGGGTTGAGAAACTCAAAATTAACTTTATTCAAGATCTTCCAAGCATTGCGAACCTCCCGAGTATGCTTTCTCTCACGGTCACAGGCATTGGGGTCCCCGCGAATGTCCTCTACCCTCCGGTAGGCGGCAAGTATGGCTGATTGCTGAAAAATCTGATGCAGGAGATCAATGAGATTATCCCGCCTTCTCTTTGAAATCAAGTGCATCAGATACACCGAGTGTACTTTATCCTCGGCGGCGTCCAATGACCCAAGAGGCACACCAGCACAAAATAAAGGGAGAGCCTCCCTGATCGCCAGCACGATCAGCCTCAGAAGAGAAGAGCGACGGGGGAGTAGCCGATGGTTGTACTCGTCAAAGCGGCTCATGATCTCGGCACACTGAGCATCGGTGAACTCCTGGTTCTGACTGCGGCCCAGCGCACGAATATTCCCGTAGGAAATGATCTCGTCAAGACTATACAGATGGGCATCCATGATACCTGAAATAAAAGTCACGAGAATCGTTAGAAAAACCCCATTGCATTAATGGCAGGAAAAACCACCTAGGGCCAAGAGACCTCAGGAAGCCTCCATGCGAAGAAACTGAGTTCTTCATAGGAATTAAATTCCTTATTAAGAAAAGGGAATTAAATTCCCAGAAACATTTTTGATGGAATTAAATTCCATAGGGTTGAAACGCCATCATCATCTCCTCAAAGATCATCTAAACCCTAAGAGATCTACAGTTCGAAGGTTAGGCGGTTTCATGTTCTTATGGAAAATATGAAGGAAAAAGGGCGAAAACCCTTGTTTCGGATTTAAAATCCGGAGAAATGTGAAGGTCCATCGTTGTCCAAGAACATTACCTGAGGAAAAAAGGGTTCTTTTCGAACAGAGTTAAACTCTGAAGCTTGTTTCAAGACAGAGAACTAAGCTCTGAAAGCGAGAATTAAATTCTCAAAGAAGAAGTTCTCAGAAGAAGAAGATGAACAAAGTGAAGGCTCCTATGAAAAGACAGAGGTATTTATAGAAGACAGTGGAAACGTTTCATCTCCCCAGATCCCTAGAGGAATCCAACGGTCACAAGAGGTGACAGCGTTGCACTCACGTGCAGACACGTGAGGACAACGCTGTGGGGGCATTTGTTTCCTGATTTAAAATCAGGAAAGCTTCTGGGAAAAGCTTCAAAAAGGGGCCACGTGCTTACACATGACCAGCAGTCACGTGTTGACACGTGACATATAAAGCAGCGGAAAAGGGCACATTGGTTCCCTGATCAAGTCAAGGAAAAGGGCTTCAGAAGAGGTCACGTTCCCACGTGACCAGGGTCACATGTTGGCACGTGACGCTAAAAGCAGCAGACTCGCTCTCCAGTTGAACCAAGGAAAGAGGCGCCAGACAGGGATCACGTGCTCACACGTGACCAGGGGTCACGTGGTAGCACGTGACGGCTAAGCAGCAGAAGAAGGCAGAGTGCAAAAGAGGAGATAGGCTCGTTCCAAGAGAGTCACGTGTCCACACGTGACTATGGGTCACGTGGGCATACGTGACCGGCTTTCAAAGCCCATTTTGCTAACAGAATTAAATTCTGAAAGAGATTCGAATCTTTCCAAAGGAAAGCAATTATCTGGAACTGATCAAATTAAAGATTCAGAGATGATTAAATATCACCTATCTATAGGAAAATCTCGGGTTTGGAAAGATTTCCCCTTTAAATCTAACCAAAATAACAAAGGAGAATCTCTGGATTTAAAATCCAATGGTGAATAAAATTCACCTAATAATCCAAAGGTCCAGAACGAATGATGGATGCAAATCAAATCTCTCAATAAAAGATTTACCAAAACTGATTGGTTCGGTGGCTTCTCCTATAAATAGGAGCCAAGAGATACAAAAAAAAAGGAATATACACGCAGAGAAAAAAAAAAGAGAGAGCCTTGATACTTTGAGGAATTTGGAGCTTCTGCAAAAGAAAACCCTAGGGAAGAAAGGGAAGGCTTCTTGAAAGAAATAGAATTTGATTCTCAACAGAGTTTAACTCTGACAAAATAAAAAACAGAAGAACATATTTCTTCTCTCTTTGGTAGAGGATCTATAAAGTGCACATCTCCCCTTTAGTTGAGAATTTAATTCTCAATGGGTTGAGATCCTGCCATGCAGATCCAAAACATGGAGAGGGAATGGAAAAACGAGAATTTAATTCTCACAGAACTATAGGAATTTAATTCCTCTAAGATAAAAGTAGGGCTTGACCCTGTGTTATGGGAATTTAATTCCTTCAGAACAGAGAGAAACAGGGTTTAACCCTAATTAAGAACTTAGTTCTGTTGAAACAACGGGAATTCAATTCCCTTAATCATAATTCAACAGGGAATGGAAGTTTAATTTCTTAAAAAGCTTTTATTAGGGTTCTTCACATATACGAGGAATTTAATTCCTACAGAAGATTCAGGGTTCGAGTCTACTCCAGAATATAAGTCTTCAAAAGGAAGTAGGAATTTAATTCCTTTGAAAATTAAAGCCCGAGGAATTTAATTCCTGAAAAGAAAGATCAACAGATTCTCTAAACAATATACAGGGTCACGTGCCACCATGTGACCCCCTCAAAAGATCTACAGAAAGCCCTTTGAGGCAGTCCCCCACGTGACCCACGTGACCCTTGACAGAAGCTCTAATACATAGGCATATGAATGCCCGTCACGTGATGGCACGTGATGCTCTGAAAGATGCAGCAATTTCAGCAGAATAAATGAAGGGAGGGCGCTCTCACGTGTCGCCACGTGACCCCTCTTGCTTTAGTGTTTAACACTAAGTTGGAACTCCTGAATCCAGTGTTAAAACACTGTTGGGCCGTAGTGCTCAACACTAATCAAAGAACTTTATTTGCAGTGTTCAACACTGACTTCCTTAGTGTTTAACACTAATCTGAGAGCTTTGTTGCCAATGCTTGATACTGATCTGTTTTAGTGTTTAACACTAATCTGAAAGCCTTGTTGCTGGTGTTTAACACCAATTATCTTTTAGTGTTAAACACTAACTTGTCAACCTCATTACCAGTGTTCAACACTGATTGCTCTGAAGTGTTTAATACTAGGCTTTGGCCCAATTGGCTAAAGGGATAGAGGCAAAGCCTCTCCCTCAATGGACCCACAAGAAGTCAATATTCCAGACATGATAGGACTTAGCCCAAGCTGGCCATAAGTCCTCAATTCGTAATTAACTGGGCCAATGGGCTCATAATATAATTAATGGGTCTTGATCCCAAATTGGGCCAAGGACTATTTAATCCATCCCGGTTCTAGGGTACATCTCTTCATTCCTTTTATACTTGGCATTGTAATCCCTCAATGTCTTCAAAGAGGTGACGGGTCCCGATGACCACCCATGATATGGACTGTGGGGTCCTTAAACCCACGTCTAATGCAAAATTTCTGGTTACGTGGAACACGGATAACGTCACTCTTTGACCCTGTGGAAAACGTCCAGAGCGGATCCTGGTCCTCACAGAGCACGGCAGTGAACCCGTGTGAAGCATCCAGAGCGGAGCCTAGTCCTCGCCTAACGCGGCAGTGAACCCGTGTGAAGCATCTAGTGCAAAATTCCTGGTTACGTGGAACGCGGATAACGTCACTCTTTGACCCCGTGGAAAACGCCCAGAGCGGAGCCTGGTCCTCGCAAAGCACGGCAGTGAACCCGTGTGAAGCATCCAGAGCACATACTGGACCGCAATGTCCTTAAACTACCCCTGGACCGCAATGTCCTTAAACTACCCATGGACCGCAATGTCCTTAAACTAGAACAATAGAGCCCGGCATGCTCTTTTATCGGATCTAAACGGTCCCGTTTAAGTTGATCTTAGCCTCAAAGATGGCTAACGTATCCTTAAACCTTCAAACAGACTGGACTATGAATCCCCCAAATTAACTTTGGCTCGAGGGTACATCTCTGAACTCCTCTGACATCCGTCGTTGTAATCCTTCAACGTCGTCAGAGAGGTGACGGGTCCCGACGGCCACATATACGATGGACCACTATGTCTGTAAACTGGAACAATGGAGCCCAAACGCTCTTTTATCGGATCTAAACGATCCTGTTAAGTTGATCTTAGTCTCAAATCGGACTAACGTATCCTTAACAAACGTTTGAGTTGATCTTAGCCTCAAGTATGGCTGACGTATCCTCAAACCAAACCCCCAAACCCAAATCTAAGATAAACACGGATTTGGACTAGTCCACGCCCTACGGGCGACGACGTAACTCAGTCTCCGTAAACAATCCACGGGCAACAAAACATAAAATAAACACACACGACACGAAGTGACCATCTGGAGAAGGAGAAAGTTGTTACCGCGATGCGGTAGCGTAATTAACTGCGGGGGCTTGCGCCTGCAGGGAAGAGCGTCCCCACAATAAAAAACCCCTCAAACGAGGGGGAATCTGACGAAGTCTGCTACATCGGCCGCATCCGTCTAAACCCCCGATGCACGGCGCCATGAACAACTTGGCATCTTCGGAGAGATGGACGGATAGCACCAATTAGCATCTGCCCCGAACCTCAGGCTCGGACGCCCGAGTCCAGGCCGCCGTTCGGAGGGGAACATCTACTAATCAGTATCACAAAGCCCGTTTGTAAAACTATTGTGTTCGAGAAATAGCCTTAGTGAGTGGATCCGCCTAGAAGTTTCTTTCTATATCTCTCTTAATCTCAAATTCGCGGAGAAAGCCATCTCCCGAAACGAGTAATATCTGTCTTAGAATATGTCTGAATATCTGATGGGACCTAGTTCATAAATGAACTCCAAATCCAAACTTCTTAGACTTTATCGATCACTGAACCTAATCAGTATCTGGCACCATGCCACCCACAGTATCCTCTTGGACCACCTGTCCATAATACTGTCCCTCTTCGTCAGAGGGAAAACTATAACTCTGACAATCACTCTGTCAACCATGTCACCTTTGAAGCTTGGAATGATAACCGTCTCCCGAAGGAGGCTGCCGTCATCAAATCCGTAGAACATATGTACTTATGTTCTAAAACTGCTTCCTTATGTTTCTCCAGGATTGGATTAATACAAACTTATTGCATCTAGTGCAAAAACAACATCTGGTGTGGTACTTGACATCTCATGATTGACTCAATTGCCTAAGCAAGTGATCTGCCAATCATGCACATCCCTCTCCCCTTTAGTCTATACGACACCTTTAGAGAGGGTGACTCCATCACCTGCAGGTACACCACCATGCTAGGAGTCATCTATTCTAAAAACCATTAGAATACTGTCAAAGTACCCACATTGGGAAACTACCCAAATCTAGATCTAAAACCATATATCTAGAAACCAGAATGTCAAATATTATATCCATATCCTGTCTGGAGAAACAACTGTGTGACGACCACAGTACAACCGATCGTAGTATAGGAATTTTACTTCCTACTCTGTGTATGTCATCCAGATACCTTGACATCACACCCTACTACCTTCTTAACAGATCCATCCCCTACTCTGATTGAAGTCAAATACATGACTGTCATATCAAAATTAGATGATCTATCTCCGCTATAACTGCTCTAGTCTATAAATAGACATAAGCTACTTGCCCACTATGCTTCCGCTGCTCCTACTGACTACGACAACCCTCCTACCGGGTCTCACAGCCTAGAACAACAGTAGTGTCAAGTCTGGGTAGATAAGAACCTCCCTGTCACCGTCCATGAGGCTACTGGAGTACCTCTCGGGTGTCTGAGGTTACCTACCGTATCTGCGGAGTGGCTATTGGAATGTCAAACCTGATTGAATATATAGGTCCTATTAAAGTTTCCGTAATCGTTCGCGGTTCTGGAATCACTTCCAGTTCTACCATACTCCCACTACCGTTTTCTGAAAAAGATCCATTTTTACTAAAACTGTGGAGAGTCAAGAACAATATCACTATTGATCTTCCCAATGGTAGAATATCAACCCTCGTCATAGCTAGAGTCAACCCACAAACAGCCATTACAGAAACGTGCCCTGAGTTATCCAGAGTCTGGTTTTAAGCATAAGCTGGACAACTCCCCGTACCTTAACATCTTTTAAGGTACGATCTATTCTATATCTAATATAGAAGCTTTTGGCACTTATTTAATTGGAACCAAGATTCAAATTATGCAGCTGTCTCCAGTGCATATCAACTTAATGGAAAGAGGCTAATCAGCATTACTCAACTTAGGAATCCATCCAATTATGAGTAACCTGAAAGAGAAAACTCGTTTCTCAAAACCATCACTATCATCTGAATACCAATCACAAGAATCTACATCTTCGATCTTTTTGAAGAATCCCGATACTTGTGACACCTGGTTCTTTACTTTATTCTTATACCCACAACTTCTCAAAACTTAGACCTTGTATTTCTACGAAACACTTGTCTAAATATTAGAGAAGTTATAAGTAAACAGAACATAGTACGAGGACCTACCCCTTTGTCCTGATGGACACTTGGACAACATACAATACTCTGTATAAGTCCGCTGAGTTAAACAACTCAAAACCTGTGTGTCGTAGGTTGAAAACTGTACCCTGGCGATTTCCTCAAATATCACCAATTACAACGAATTCCGATATAATGAGGATAATCACCTAATTCCCAATAATTTACTCTCACTCATCATCTGTAAAACCATACAGATATGAGAATGAAACCTGGTAAATACATACCCTTGGAGTAAGTATCTAATCGGGAAAACAGTTTTTCTTTAACGATGCACTGAAACATGAAAATGTTTCGTAGGGGTATCCTGGTATTCATAGCAATGCCTCTTCCATAATCCAATTCATGACTTCAACCGTATATTTTATTGCCATCTCTCCAAATCACTTTATTTGTCTTTAGTCGTTACCTTCTGTACACCATCGTTAGGCTAAATGGTTTTCTTCCTTCCCTACCGTTCGGCACCAGCCTATGGTTTGGAAGAAGACTATCCAGTAAGCATAATAGGTGTACCCTCATAAACCAAGGAGTACTCGCATCTCGAGAGAAGGTGATGAAAAAAGACAACTGAATAATACCTTATTCTTTTAAAGGTGAAATAGGAGTGGCGATGAAGTACGCGGTTTTGGTCGTGAATGATAACAGTCGCAATTTACTTTGCCCTCTTTCTAATCCCACTACTACAAATATGGTTTGCCCCTACGGATTTATCGGTAGGGGCAACCCACTGCCCCTACGGACATATACGTAGGGGCGAAAAAAGACCCCGTAGGTGCAAAGGCCGCAGGTGCAAGTTGAGGTCCTGAACATGCCCCTACGGATAAATTTATGCCCCTACGGATAACTCGGTAGGTGCTATAGCCCCTACGGAGTACCCCGTAGGGGTAATAAAATCATATATTTAATTTTTTTTTTTGAATATATTGTATATACCTACGGATATACCCGTAGGTCCTACTTAGGCCCCTACGGCTGTATCCGTAGGGGATATAAAGTAGCCCCTACGGATTGATCCGTAGGGGCCACTCCCAACACACTGCACTGAGATCGGGGGGAAAATATCAGGGAACCTGATATTTTTCCCCTACGTATATATACGTAGGGGATAAACAGTGGCCCCTACGTACATATCCGTAGGGGCACCCCCAACACCCTGCACTGATATCTGGTGGGAAAATATCAGGTTTCCTGATAGTTTGCCCCTACGGAGAACGCCGTAGGGGCAATATATATACCTACGGATTAATCCGTAGGTACAGTTTGTCTGTATTTTTTTTAAAAAAAGGGCTGCTAGATTTTTTCCCGCCCTGTGCACAATACTATATACATCAATCAAATCATATATTGCAGTATTCATAATCACATCCCACGTATATATATAATATACAAAAGAAACCCAAAAACTGAATATGATATAAATTCAAACCAATATCAATATCGTTTCAAAATGTAGTACAATGTGATATAAATAAATACATGTTTCAAAAAATAAGAACCAAAAAGCTACCCTAGTTCGGTCCAGCTCCACCTCCGAATAACGTTAAAATAACGCGCGCCTGCTCCTCAGTAAATACACTCTCCAATGCTACAAATAAGGGAGTCTGAGCGGCATGTGGAGCTGGCGTTGTGGTCTGCGCAGCCGCCGTCGAGGTAGTCGCTTGCGGAGCCGCGGCTGCGGGAGTCTGAGTGGGCGGTGGAGCTACAGGAGCTGTCTGCGAAACCGCAGCCGATGTAGTGTCTTGCGGAGCCGCAGCCGAAGGAGATGCATGTGGAGGCTCGGCCGATCTACCCTGTCGCGTCTGGACATAACGTGTGTAAGAAGCGTGTAAGAACTGTGTATTATTCGAATTCGTTTCATTATTAAGTTATTTCGAAACCCTGTTTGGATATCTAGTTTGGAAAAGCGTTGTTTATTTTAATTACATATGTATATATGATTAATCAAACTTAATTCTAAAACCAAATAAGCTCAAGCTACGTACTAATTATGGATATGTTGATATGTATATAATATGAAATGATATTTTACTATAAAGTAGTATACATACCAGCATCTCCTTCAACTCCTGAACGGTGGCCCTCAAGCTATCCAGTTCCTGATGGACATGCCGGCCACTGGAGACAGAGGAAGTAACCGCCGGGGTGGAGTCCAACCTCATATGGGCCCTGCTAGGGCCCAATCCCCGGCCTCTCTCCCAACCTCCGTGGTGCCCTCCGTGTGCGGCGTCCAGAACTGGGGTCAGCAGCCTCGGATCGTTCTGTCCGGTAAAATCGATCCCCGAGGCCTGGGCCTGCTCAACCACCCGCTCCTACACCCACATTAAGCAGTAAAGTATAAGTATAAAATTTAAACTTGAACCTTCCAAAACTAAAATTTCAAATTTGGGTAGAAAAAATATTAACACTTACGCAGTACTCCTGGGTAGCGACGTCGGGACATCGAAGCTCGCCCGTGGCGGGATCTGTCGAGGTGCCGTGGACGGCAAGATATGCGGACAGCACGCTCGGTGTACCACCTGACGCCACGGTCGGAGCTGTCTGCAATATTAGAAAGTAACTCTTAATATTAGAAATATTAGAGAATAACTCTTAATATTGCAGAATATTAGAGAATAACTCTTAATTTACCGATAACTCCATGGCTCGAGTAATGTTCCTCGAGCCACCTGTGTAAGTGGGGCGACCCCTCTTCGCCGACTTCCTGTTCTCCGTATTCTGAGCGGCCTGTTTCTGCACAACGCATTAACATTTAGTTTTCTAATTAAGAAACACAAAGAAATAAATTATATCATAAATAATGAATTAAATTTAAAATACATACTCGTTTGCGTTCGGAGTCGAAATAAGCGCACAATATAGGCCATGTCTCTACGTCGACTCTCGCAAACGCCGGAGTAGATAGGAGGGCCGCTCTCTCTGCCTCGGGGGTCGCTATCCACAGGGAGTAGCAGTCGGCCTTCAGCTCATTCCTGTTGTATCGGACCTTGGCCTGCATGTTCTTCATCAGGCCATTGTACAGAGCATGAAGGTCGAGCACCCTCCCCGGGTGATCAGGGTCGGCTACAGGCTGAAAATCGTAATCCAACTGAAAATACAAAAAAAAACATTGTTATTAGATTGCAAGTGTTAATAATAAATATATTGGATAGATCAAATGAAAATATATATTAATACATACCTGAGCCTGTTCAAAGAAGAGGGCGAATGAGCGCTGGTGCTGCTCGCCCCACTCAACGTGAAGTGGATAGTTCTTCACGATCCGGCTCTCGTCCCCCAAATACCGGCCGAACCTCTCGGCATGAGGACCGGTATAGCGATAGTTAAGGGTAAAAAATAGGGGGAATGCTGCCTCCCCCCTAGCTCTATCAGGCCTCAGCCTATGGGACTGATTCGGGCCTCGAGTCCCCCTCTGGGGGTGGAGAGGCCCTGCGTCTGCACGAAATATCAAGACAATTAATAATAAGACAGTTGTATTAAGAATTCAAGTGTGATATATACCTCCGGTGAATAGCGCACGAGCCTGGGCCCGAGCAGCAGCACGAGCGGGACGATAGTTCCTCCGGTGAGGAACAACCGGGGTCCCGGACGCATCCCCTCCAACTGTAAAATAAACATCGACTCTAAATCTCCATGAAGTTCATATTTATTCTATAGAGCATATGTAAAATAAATAAATATTTTAAATTTATTCATACTAACCTGCAGACGATGCGGAGGGTATGGAAGCGGCAGGAGTGGCCCCTGTGGAAGGTGTGGACGCACCACCTATAATTAGACAATTAAAAATAGATTTTATAAGTAATTGCAAAAAGAATGTGTAGATCAATAATATAACGTTCTAAATCAATATGCATGCACTATAGGACATATAAACATACCCGCAGGTGCGGTGGTGTCACCACCTACAGCTAGACAATAATAAAAATTGCTAAGTAAGAGCAAAAGGAATGTGTATATTTATGATATAGCATTCTAAATCAATATACATACACTATATGATATATAAACATACCTGGAGGAGCGGGGGTGGCCTCTGTCCCAGATGTGGACGCATCACCAACAACTAGACAATCAAACATTGACAATATAAGTAATTTTTACATAAACATGCATGAATATCTGTAATATTACATTCAAAATGGATATGCGTGCAGTATACCTGGAGGTGTGGCCAAATCAAAACGGAAGGAGGCATCCGAAGGGGTCTCCGATCTGGGTGCAAGACCGGCCCTCTGAAGCTCCCTACGGAGCTCTCCGGGCGGCAGAACCGCTCTGCCTCTGCCTCTGCCTCTGCCACGGCTGGAGCTCCTGCCGCCCCTCGCTGCTCCCGACATCGTCATCAAATCTAGATAAACGGTTCGTGGACGCATTAGACAATCATTAAAAGTATTGACTATATATGATCTAGAGCGTAAAATGTGAAGTAATAATATAACATTACTGATAACCTTTTTCGTTTCGTGGGCGCATCATACATATCTACTTGGATTTCATCGTCGATGTCATTTCTAACCCACGTAACTTCATAATCGGTCGAAGACAACCCGTCCTTCGAAACAGACGGTCGGAGCACTTTAAGCCTTCTCTCTTCTTCGTCCTCATCGCTGTCCTCGTATTCTGGGACATCGTAGACATCTCTAGGTTTCCATCGACATACAACACTCCACCCCGGATGCTTCAAACACTGTGAGTAGTATACTTGGAACGCTTGGTTCGGAAAGATAAACGGATCGTCCTGACCGTAAAATCGAAGTGTGTTCACACTGGTCAATCCATATTCATCTTTCCAGGTCCCAAGACTGCTTCTCCACCTGTCTGTATCGGTTCGTGGATCGTACCAAGTACAGTGGAATATATAAAAGGGTTCTGATCGTCCGGGATAGTGGATGCCAAGTATACAATTTAAGTACCCATAGTAAATCACACCGTCCGATCCTACCGTCGCAATCCCACTATTCTGAGTGATTCTAGATGTTTATATGTCCTTAACTTCGAATTTGTATCCAAGGACACCAAATCCTTTGTAATGTGCAACCTCCATACTAGGAAATTGAGCTAAACATCTTGAATCACTCTCAAATGATGCAGACAAGTTCGGATCGTGGATCTAACAAAACAAATTTTACGATAAATACATAACGATACAAGTTTAGATTAAAACCGATAGCAATAAAATGTAATTCGAATAACTTACATGCTCTGTGACCCAATCACAAAAATTATCCTGATGGTATTTTTCCAAACGCTCTTCGTTCCAATCAGGATGCCCCTCACGTACCTCGTTAAAATGAGTTCTGTTTTCGACAAATAATTGTGACATTAATATTATGTCATTTCATACACACAAACACAGATATAACAATTAATCCAAAAGAACTTACTCTCTAATTTGTTCAAGACATACGCAATTAAGCAAGATAAACCGGTATATCTTGTTGATAAACATAGTGTCTACCCTCTTATACTCGGCTTTACCATATGGCCCGTCTTGAATTCTTCGTGGTCGGTTAAGCCTTGTCTCAATGTTCTCGTCCAGATAGCGGGAACAAAATGTGGTTGCTTCATCAAGAAGATAACCTTGCATGATAGAACCCTCTGGTCGATTTTTATTGCGTATATACTTCTTAAGAGTGTAAAGGTACCTAATAAGAATATGTTGAATAAATAAACACGGGCATACATGACAAAAATAAATTTATAAATTGCGCGAAACGAAAAATTTAACGTACCTCTCGACGGGATACATCCATCGATATTGTACCGGTCCGGCTAATTTCGCCTCAGTTGCAAGATGAACCGTCAAGTGTATTATGATATCGAAGAATGACGGTGGGAAAATACGCTCAAACTTGCAAAGTATCAACGCAATAGAATTTTCTAGTTTATCCAGCGTCGCAACCTCCAGCGTTTTAGCACACAACTCCCTGAAAAAACAACATAGGTCGTTGATTACCAGACCAACCGAGTCGGGGAGAGAAGTCCTGAGGGCTAATGGAAGAAGGTGCTCCACGATAACATGGTGGTCATGACTTTTCAGCCCATCGATCTTGCCCTTCACAATTTTTATTTTCTTGCTGAATGATCCTGAGAAGCCTGTGGGGACTTTCAAATCATGCAACACCTGCAGGAATCTTTTCTTCTCCGGTTGTGACATATGATAAGCGGCATTGGGAAGTACAAACTTGCCCGGTTTACCCGCTACCGGTTTAGGGTGCAGTTCACTTCTTATTCCCCACTCTTGTAGATCCATCCGGGCATTCATGTTGTCTTTCGATTTCCCGTCTTTACACAGAAGCAAGTTAAGTATGTGCTCTGATACTCCCTTCTCTATATGCATGACGTCCAGACAATGACGCACTGAATTTGTAGACCAGTACGGAAGCTCGAAGAAAATGCTTAACTTGTTCCAATATTGTGGTTTGACCTGTCTCGTCGGATCCATCTCGAAGGTCACGTTATTGTAACCATCCCATTTAGCAGTCACGTCCTCTCCGGACAATGGGGATGGAGGCCCAAGAAGCTCCTGATGACCATCAAAGTGAACCGTGTCTAACCTATAGGGGTGGTCTGGAGGCAGAAAACGTCGATGGCCGCAATAACAAACCTTCCTGCTAAAATTCAAAAATTTTGATGTTGTGTGTTCATGGCAATGAGGACATGCTTTGTGACCATGTACGGACCAACCTGAAAGCATTCCATACGCAGGAAAGTCATTAATTGTCCACATTAAAGCCGCACGCAGTATGAAGGTTGTATTTGTGTTTGAATCATATGTCTCTACACCATCAATGAACAAAGTTTTCAGCTCCTCAATCAGAGGTCGGAGATAGACGTCGATATTGTTCCCCGGTGAGTTTGGTCTGTCGATAAGAAGAGGCATCATAAAGTATGATTGGTCCATAGCCAACCAAGGCGACAGATTATAAATTATCATTACAACGGGCCATGTACTGTGACTTCCAGCCATATAGTTGAATGGGCAGAAGCCATCGGCAGCCAGTCCGAGCCGGACATTGCGAGGATCGCTACTGAATATTGCGTGCCTCCTATCGAAATCCTTCCATGCCGGTGAATCTCTTGGATGGCTCATTTTTCCATTTTCGCTTGGAGGAGCACGGTGATGCCAAATCATTGCCTCGGCTGTTTTCTTGCACCTAAATAGCCTCTGTAGCCTCTGTGTTATGGGAAAATATCGTGCTATCTTCACAGGTATATCAAGATTCTTATCAGAATCTTTCGGCTTATACCTGGCCTCTCCGCATGTTGGACACTCTTTCAAATCTGAATTCTCTTTCCGGTACAACACGCAATTTTTAGGACATGCTTGAATCTTCTCGCACTTTAGACCCAAATCAGACATCATTTTCTGGGCTTCGTACCAGCTTTCGGGCACATTATTTCCCGGAGGCATAGAATCTTTCAAGAACGAAAGAAGAATTGTGAATGACTTGTTGCTCCATCCATTTAGGCACTTAATTTGGAAAAGTTGGACGAACCATGAGAGGGTGGAATACTTCGCATTCTCATAAATTGGTTTCCTAGCATCATTCATGAAATTTTCATATTTATCCGCACGCGGTCCTTGACCGGAAGGAATGTCATCTTCGGTACGAATAGATTCACCTAGGGCAGCCTCTACCATATCCTCCATTTCTTCTGATGGAAATAAATTTTCGTATCCTGCCGTATTACCGAATTCTTCTTCTTCTCCTGCCGCATTATCGTGTTCTCCTTCTTCTACCGCAGCACTGCATTCTTCTCCTTCCCCGTGATATTTCCAAATTGAATAAAGTCTAGTAAACCCATATTTTACAATATGAAGCTCTGCCAATTCTACCTTCCGCCAGTACTTATTGCCACATCTATCACACGGACAGAGAATCTTCTCTATTATGATCTTATTATGTGCTCGTGCAAATTCAAGGAAAGCAGCAACTCCTGCGACAAACTTAGGTTGCATACGTTGTTTCCAATCCACATACATCCAGTCCTTAACTCTGACGTACTCATGGGCCATGTTAGACTGAATAACATATAAATTGTAGGTTATGCTGACTATATTGAGAAATATAAGAACGGGATAGTTACTGACAAAGAAGAAAATTCATGTATATGCTTTGTGTGTGCGTTTGTCGTTGGAAAGAATAAATTATCGCACGTTATGTTGACCGATAGACGGGGACTAAGTGGCGCTTTTAGTTTCAACCCGAACATCTCGAGTCGCTCTCTGATTATGCGTTTGTATGTATGTGTTCCGGCTGTCGGGGGTAGGCTTCTATCCCATTAAGAATGTATAGAGCGAACGCCCATCACTTGTGCTTTCAACCGTTTCGAGTAAATTTCGGCAGCACCTCCTCGCTGTTCTCCGAGTACACTCTAATAGAATAGATAATCATTTCAAAGCTGTGAAACAACATTGAAATGAACATCTAATCTATCTTTGTACACGGAGAACCAGCGGAAAGGTACCGACGAAATATCTCGAAACGGATGAAAACACAAGTGAATGAAGGCGTTTGCTTTATACATTCTTAACTTGTCCACACGGGACAAATCTATGGGTTACCATACGATTGAATTTTCTCGTCGCGTAGACTATACGACGGTTGTTAGTATCGAGCTATACTGTCCGATATTTAACAACCTTCGTATAGTTCTAGGTCACGACGAGCATCGCACGTATGTTAACCGATAGACGGGGACTAAGTGGCGCTTTTAGTTTCATATACGGGTATCGATGGGAATATGAAGGTTTCATATCATCATCGAGTATCATATATTGGTTTTAACTTGAACATTTAACGTGAATAAGTTTTACGTTTACGTTTCGTTATTAAGAGTTCGAAATTTCATGTTTAGGGTAAATTTTTCTTGCGTTTGTGGTAAAGTTGTACGTTTATGTTGTCATCGAGTATCCTATTGTAATGAACTAGTGTATCCTACTAAATAAATTAGTGCACCATAAACCTAAATAACCCAAATTAACCTAATTAACCACAATTAACCATAATTGTTACCCTAACACAAATTATCACTAATTAACCCAATTTACCCAAATTAACCTAATTAACCCTAATCAACCCAAACTTAACCAAATTAAGCCTAATCAACACCCTAGCCTTTTCAAATTATCACTAATTAACCCAAATTAACCCTACACTGCAATTAACCCAAATTAACCATAGCCTCTAACCCTAAACATGACCCTAACCCTAACACTAACCCTAACTCTAAATACCATAACCCTAACCCTTAACCCTAACCACAACCCGGCCAACACCAATCCCAACCCCAACCGAACCCTAATCCCAACCCCAACCCCAACCGGCCCCAACCAAACCCTTACCCTAACCCCAACCCCAACCCCAATCGAACCCTAACCCTAACTGACCCGATGCCACCCCTACCCGAACCCAGATCCCTGAACCCTACCCCTAACATCATCAAAAGAGGGAAATAAAAGTATTAAATTACAAGTAAAAATTGGAAATTTACTAACCGCGGTGGAGGAGACGACGGAGGAGGCCAGTAGTCGACGATGCGATCGGCGACGAGTCAAGCACGGTTGTGACGTGGAAGTCGACGAGTCAAGCACGGTTGCGGTGGCGAGGTCAGGATGAGGACGTCGATGGCCGACGAGATCGGGATCGAGACGCGGGAACGGTCGTCGCGAGGCGCGGAAGAATAAGAGAGAAGAAAATTTTGGGAACGGTAAGGGATTTTCTGTGCCTTTTTTTTTATTATTAACCCGTATACATGCCCCTACGGACTTACCCGTAGGTTCTTTGTTTGCGCCTCCGTAGGGCCAAACAACAAATTATGATTAAATATTTTTAAATTAAAATATAGAAAACCGTAGGGACAACAGTGGGCACCTACGGATTAATCCGTAGGGGCAATAAAAAGTTGCCCCTACGGATTCCTTTATCCGTAGGGGCAACCCCTATTTGTAGTAGTGTCCCTTTATTTTGTCTTTACATATTACCTTCTGCACACCCTACTTAGGCTAATTGGTTTTCTTTAATCCCTACCTTTCGGCACCAGCCTATGGTTTGGAATAAGACTATCCAATAAGCGTAATAGGTGTACTCTCCTAAACCAAGGAGCTCTCGCAACCTGAGAGAAGGTGATAATAAAAGACAACTGAATAAACCAATTCTATTTCTCCTGAACCTGGATCCATCCTCGAAGAAGTCCCTTCGAGTTCTTATATAACCATATGATGGATCTATCCAATGGAAGTGGATATCCGTAGTAATACGGGTGTTCTGAGAAATTCAAAGGGTAAAAGAAGGAGTGGCAATGACTTATGCAACTTAGACAATCCAAAAGCCAGTATTTTAAGAAGGTTCGGTCAACCTGGTCACTGAGTCATAGTCTAGGGTCGGTCAAAGGTCGCTGCCAAAGAGAGAGAGAAAAGAAACACTCTGCGTGCACTCTAACCTAGATCAGAATGGTCATCATTTTATCTAATCCGGAAACCTCCCACTGTCCTGTCAAATTCTCCTCCAAAGCTAAAGAAGAATCAATCGGGATCACCCGAAGAGTAAACCAACTCATCAGTGGGAATCGGGATCCAACTCTCATCGCATGATAACGTGATGGAATGCATCCACGTTACTCATACTCCAGAAGGTATGCGCATACTTGGCAAGTTTCAGTTTCTTTAGAAACTCCCGATATGATTTTTACCCCATGCTCTTATAACCTTGGCGTTGGTCAAAATGTCATAAGTCACATGCCAAGTTCTACCCATCACTATCTTGTTAATTTGAACCCACCCGCACATGCCCTTGGCGTTAGGTCAAAATGGCAGAACGGCTGTCCCAAACCAACTCATCTATCTATGCAACAATTGAATACCCAGCAGCTACCAAACACTATGCCTTGGCGTTAGGTCAAAATACATAGCTTGAATACTACTGAATACCCAAAAGAAGTGACGGAGGGCTACGGCTGGTTTTTTGGCGAAAAACCTTTAACGTAGTGAACTTGATATCGCTGAAGGAACCTGATAGCTTTTTAAAATATAGTAGCGAAAACCTTTTGCTAAAGAGGTCACTCCTGGTAAAGGGATCTCGGCTCTTTCCTCATGGAATGAGGTGCAGGATATTCCACTGAATACCGCTATGCAAAGCAACTTGTAATCGACTATAGTGAAGTTATTACCCTGACGCAAACTTCTGTCCAAGGGGTCGGTCCCGGTGAAGGGATATCGGCCCTTGCCCTGTCGAATGAGGTGCAGGATATTCCACTGAATACCGCTATGCATAACAAAAGAAAACGTCTTTGCAATAACACTTTTTAAATTTGTTCCAACAACTGAAAACAGGTTTGTTTAACTTTGCATTGATCAGAATCAACGCAGTCCCATCAATTAATCACACCAGAAAAGAACGAAAATAAAATGTACGTATATGCCATCCGCATTCGTCACTGGGTCCCGTCATCACCCGTTAGGTTACTTAACTAACGACAGAGCGGGGACTGGACTAGCGCGGGTGTAAAACATATACAACATCTAATAGTATATAAACCAATATACAATAATCGCTCCAGGCGTGATAGTATGCAACATTACAGAAAAGTAATAAGCATCACAGAACAACACAGATAATCTGGGATCCCCGGGTTTCACAGAGCCGCTGCTGAAACCCGACGTTCCCCTGTCGTGTGGATAGCCTGTGCAATGAAACCTAGACCCTTACGGGTGCGGCAAGTTACCCGCCAAAACCTGAAGCGAGGCAGCCCCCTACAGCATAGTGAATGGACCACCCAGCAATTCACGAAATTCGGTAATCTTGGGCACCCCTCCTTGGGTCAACCTGTACCCCCTACGAGTGCGGCGAATAGTCTGCCAATTTTAGAGTGGGGCCCCTCTGCCTCTCAAAGCCATGAGATGCGGACCCGTTTCCCTCCAGAACCCGGCTATCCGTGCACTCCGTCGTGGGGTAAAACCTAGTACAGTAATGAAAAATAGTACAATAGGTACATCGACCGCAACCTGGTCGTGCCCCAAAAGAATATTATACAACAGGCAGTGACGGCAGTCCACAAGTTGGACGCTCGCCCCGCAATATCAAATGTACAAATAAACTCAAACTGTACTACCATTGCACACTGCTATCCACCACGACAAATCCGCAACATCACAGCACAACACAGAATATCAACGCGAATGTCACGTTCGCAAACCCGTCTAAAAGAACTATAGCAATCGGACGCGGTTTACCGATCAAATGACATTCCCGGTCGGAGATATAATGTAAGCACTGTAAACTAACATGTTTAAATTTCGATCGACAAAATATCACAAAGTGGGCCCCACGCAAATCTGCTGAACAGTAATAAAATCTGGGCCCAAAAGATATATACCAAAACCCCCAAATTCCAGAGAAGAATACACTGTGCAAATTTGGGGGCATGATCGCTCAGAACGGCCGCGTTTCCGCGGCGGTCGTGTCGATTCACGTGCTCAAATTTGTACGGCGTTCTTTTAAAACCCTGCACAGTTTTCTGAGATGTGTGGAATATTTTTAGGACACCATTTAAAATCAACAGAAACTGTCAAGTTGGAAAAATGCGATTTTTGATTTCCGTTTCGATCGATGTTTTAAACGCGTTAGCACAAGTTAGTATAGCAAAATGGTGAGGCTCTGATACCACTGTAAGTCTACGTTAGCGCCCCGGCAGTCTACAGACGCCAAATGCGGAACAAAAACTTTTTAACTGGCGCTATCGTATACTTTAACCCGGATCTGCCATTATTGCTAAACTAACAAACTGTAAAGAGTGTAGAAAGGTTATACCGAACGATCCGAGTCTTTCGTTCTTTAACCATCATCCCACGCTCCGTTGCGGCTGCTCCGATCTCGTCGATCTCCGATCTTCTCGTCGAGGTGGCACCACGTCGACGATTCTTTAAACGGGCTCCCGCCTCTGACTTGAGGCAATTCGGTCGTCAAGTTTGCTAAAAGAGACGACCAAGAATGATGTAGAGAATGAGTAGATGACTTTGTCTCACTTCGTCCAAGTCCGTGGACGATCGGTTAATGAAGCTGCCATTTTATCGGGTGATGGAATGAAAGAGGTAATGAAATTTCCATTCACCCTAAACCATAGTCTTTTCTCTCTAAATATGAAATCAATCTCACTCTCTCTCACAAAGAATGGCCGGCCACTATATATGCAAGAGGGAGGTGATGGTAGGAACAAGTGGTGACCATAACATGAAGCATATCATGAAGAAAAGATCTTAACCAAAACAAAATGCTTTAATGTTAAAGCATGAGTCATAAACCTAGTCATCATGCATTAATGAACCATTAAATGCATCCAATGAAAACTCAACACCAATTAATCCTAGTCACCTCATCTAGATGCTTCTAGAACACTGACTCACCTCAACTGAAGAAAAGATAAATCCGTCTTTAACTGAATGTTAAAAGACGGCTGATAGAAAACTGGAAACTGGCAACTTCCAAAAGTGATCCTGAAACGACTTTCAGGACAACCCCGAAACTGTATAAATATACCCGCATTTGTATTACGACCGAATGCAAATGCAACTGAGACAAAGATATTATATCTACTCAATATAATACTCGGATCCGGCTTAAACCAAAGCCGACCAGTATCATCTGCCCGAAAAATAACACGTGCGTAAACGTACGTGCATTTTCCGAACCCTTCCATAAAACCATACGGCCTCTACAACGTTTCGCCCGAACTTGGGAAACTGTCTGTGGGGGACTCTAATGACTCGTCAGTACCCTGGCAGTGGGTTTAACCACAAACCGTCAGCGGCACTAGCAATGCATAACGGCTGCCCATGGACTGACCTCAAGGGAGGCTGATGAGCGAACTCATCCAGAAACCCTACTGATCCTAACAGTGACAATGTATATACATTCCGGTCCGTTCGTCTATGAGTATCGCATATCTGCCTAGGGGCTAGTAACGTCAGACCCCCATTAGCAGTATAAGTCGTGTCGGAGTGAAGCCCAATAACACCCTGAGATACTACTGGAGTACTTACCAGTAAATCTCCTGCCATGGCCATGGACTTTGTGTAATGGCTCTCCTAGACACAGCACGACCTCGCCCCCAATATCGGGAGAGACGAATCCCCTGCCGATCCTCTCACGTGCCTCCATATGGCTCGGGACTGTACCCAAAAGCTACCTGTTTGCACGACTCCTTTGAGCCGTGGTAGGGTAGAAATCAAAGCACAGTGGGAACTCACACGAGACAAATGACGACCTCAGGTCGATGAACTAACCTGTACACATGTCACCAGGGAACTGCTATCTGACGATATGTATAATACCAACTAGCAGGTTCCCGGCGAGTCCTGTCCGATGTACTCATAACCCAATGAGCACCTGTATACATCTTAGGTGATCCAACTGACACCAGTGGCTTGTGAGACCGGCCACCGCCCCTCGTCGGGGTCTCGACTGTACACACTAGTCTACTCCGGAGTATCGATGCCCTGTCTCGAAACTCCCACGACTAGGGACCACAATTAAGGATATGCATATAAACCACCCAACTCTCACGTATATGATCGCCATCATACTGTTGGTGGTAAAGCAAGATCCTAAGGGCTCTATCAAAGTGTAACATGTAATCAGTCACCTGAACATGTACACGACTGATAAAGGCAAACCAGATAGCATACTATCATCTCGAGTAAGATTGTCCTACCGGCATAGGTCCTCCGCAATCATTGCAATCACATACCTGCGATCCAATAATTGACTATGAGGGCACTATCTCCAACAATCTCCCACTTGCACTCAAGGCTAATTATTGCGATGTCGACTACTCACAGCCCGTGTGAAACCGAACATCCAACTCCTCTACTGTTTCCTGATTTAAAATCAGGAAAGCTTCTGGGAAAAGCTTCAAAAAGGGGCCACGTGCTTACACATGACCAGCAGTCACGTGTTGACACGTGACATATAAAGCAGCGGAAAAGGGCACATTGGTTCCCTGATCAAGTCAAGGAAAAGGGCTTCAGAAGAGGTCACGTGCTCCCACGTAACCAGGGTCACGTGTTGGCACGTGACCAGGGTCACGTGTTGGCACGTGACGCTAAAAGCAGCAGACTCGCTCTCCAGTTGAACCAAGGAAAGAGGCGCCAGACAGGGGTCACGTGCTCACACGTGACCAGGGGTCACGTGGTAGCACGTGACGGCTAAGCAGCAGATGAAGGCAGAGTGCAAAAGAGGAGATTGGCTCGTTCCAAGAGAGTCACGTGTCCACACGTGACTATGGGTCACGTGGGCACACGTGACCAGCTTTCAAAGCCCATTTTGCTAACAGAATTAAATTCTGAAAGAGATTCGAATCTTTCCAAAGGAAAGCAATTATCTGGAACCGATCAAATTAAAGATTCAGAGATGATTAAATATCACCTATCTATAGGAAAATCTCGGGTTTGGAAAGATTTCCCCTTTAAATCTAACCAAAATAACAAAGGAGAATCTCTGGATTTAAAATCCAATGGTGAATAAAATTCACCTAATAATCCAAAGGTCCAGAACGAATGATGGATGCAAATCAAATCTCTCAATAAAAGATTTACCAAAACTGATTGGTTCGGCGGCTTCTCCTATAAATAGGAGCCAAGAGATACAAAAAAAAGGAATATACACGCAGAGAAAAAAAAAGAGAGAGCCTTGATACTTTGAGGAATTTGGAGCTTCTGCAAAAGAAAACCCTAGGGAAGAAAGGGAAGGCTTCTTGAAAGAAATAGAATTTGATTCTCAACAGAGTTTAACTCTGACAAAATAAAAAACTGAAGAACATATTTCTTCTCTCTTTGGTAGAGGATCTGCAAAGTGCACATCTCCCCTTTAGGTTGAGAATTTAATTCTCAATGGGTTGAGATCCTGCCATGCAGATCCAAAACATGGAGAGGGAATGGAAAAACGAGAATTTAATTCTCACAGAACTATAGGAATTTAATTCCTCTAAGATAAAAGTAGGGCTTGACCCTGTGTTATGGGAATTTAATCCTTCAGAACAGAGAGAAACAGGGTTTAACCCTAATTAAGAACTTAGTTCTGTTGAAACAACGGGAATTCAATTCCCTTAATCATAATTCAACAGGGAATGGAAGTTTAATTCCTTAAAAAGCTTTTATTAGGGTTCTTCACATATACGAGGAATTTAATTCCTACAGAAGATTCAGGGTTCGAGTCTACTCCAGAATATAAGTCTTCAAAAGGAAGTAGGAATTTAATTCCTTTGAAAATTAAAGCCCGAGAAATTTAATTCCAGAAAAGAAAGATCAACAGATTCTCTAAACAATATACAGGGTCACGTGCCACCACGTGACCCCCTCAAAAGATCTACAGAAAGCCCTTTGAGGCAGTCCCCCACGTGACCCACGTGACCCTTGACAGAAGCTCTAATACATAGGCATATGAATGCCCATCACGTGATGGCACGTGATGCTCTGAAAGATGCAGCAATTTCAGCAGAATAAATGAAAGGAGGGCGCTCTCACGTGTCGCCACGTGACCCCTCTTGCTTTAGTGTTTAACACTAAGTTGGAACTCCTGAATCCAGTGTTAAAACACTGTTGGGCCGTAGTGCTCAACACTAATCAAAGAACTTTATTTGCAGTGTTCAACACTGACTACCTTAGTGTTTAACACTAATCCGAGAGCTTTGTTGCCAATGCTTGATACTGATCTGTTTTAGTGTTTAACACTAATCTGAAATCCTTGTTGCTGGTGTTTAACACCAATTATCTTTTAGTGTTAAACACTAACTTGTCAACCTCATTACCAGTGTTCAACACTGATTGCTCTGAAGTGTTTAACACTAGGCTTTGGCCCAATTGGCTAAAGGGATAGAGGCAAAGCCTCTCCCTCAATGGACCCACAAGAAGTCAATATTCCAGACATGATAGGACTTAGCCCAAGCTGGCCATAAGTCCTCAATTCGTAATTAACTGGGCCAATGGGCTCATAATATAATTAATGGGTCTTGATCCCAAATTGGGCCAATGACTATTTAATCCATCCCGGTTCTAGTGTACATCTCTTCATTCCTTTGATACTTGGCATTGTAATCCCTCAATGTCTTTAAAGAGGTGACGGGTCCCGATGACCACCCATGATATGGACTGTGGGGTCCTTAAACCCACGTCTAATGCAAAATTCCTGGTTACGTGGAACACGGATAACGTCACTCTTTGACCCTGTGGAAAACGTCCAGAGCGGATCCTGGTCCTCGCAGAGCACGGCAGTGAACCCGTGTGAAGCATCCAGAGCGGAGCCTAGTCCTCGCCTAACGCGGCAGTGAACCCGTGTGAAGCATCTAGTGCAAAATTCCTGGTTACGTGGAACGCGGATAACGTCACTTTTTGACCCCGTGGAAAACGCCCAGAGTGGAGCCTGGTCCTCGCCAAGCACGGCAGTGAACCCGTGTGAAGCATCCAGAGCACATACTGGACCGCAATGTCCTTAAACTACCCATGGACCGCAATGTCCTTAAACTACCCCTGGACCGCAATGTCCTTAAACTACCCATGGACCGCAATGTCCTTAAACTACCCATGGATCGCAATGTCCTTAAACTAGAACAATAGAGCCCAGCATGCTCTTTTATCGGATCTAAACGGTCCCGTTTAAGTTGATCTTAGCCTCAAAGATGGCTAACGTATCCTTAAACCTTCAAACAGACTGGACTATGAATCCCCCAAATTAACTTTGGCTCGAGGGTACATCTCTGAACTCCTATGACATCCGTCATTGTAATCCTTCAACGTCGTCAGAGAGGTGACGGGTTCCGACGGCCACATATACGATGGACCACTATGTCCCTAAACTGGAACAATGGAGCCCAAAGGCTCTTTTATCGGATCTAAACGATCCTGTTAAGTTGATCTTAGTCTCAAATCGGACTAACATATCCTTAACAAACGTTTGAGTTGATCTTAGCCTCAAGTATGGCTGACGTATCCTCAAACCAAACCCCCAAACCCAAATCTAAGATAAACACGGATTTGGACTAGTCCACGCCCTACGGGCGACGACGTAACTCAGTCTCCGTAAACAATCCACGGGCAACAAAACATAAAATAAACACACACGACACGAAGTGACCATCTGGAGAAGGAGAAAGTTGTTACCGCGATGCGGTAGCGTAATTAACTGCAGGGGCTTGCGCCTGCAGGGAAGAGCGTCCCCACAATCAAAAACCCCTCAAACAAGGGGGAATCTGACGAAGTCTGCTACATCGGCCGCATCCGTCTAAACCCCCGATGCACGGCGCCATAAACAACTTGGCATCTTCGGAGAGATGTCTGGGACCTGAAGAGGCGAAAAGAGTCGTTCAGGAAGTTCATGACAGACTTTGCGGTTCTCACCAAGCAGGCCCAAAGATGAAGTTGAAGATTAAACGAATGGGATACTTTTGGCCCACGATGATCCAGGACTGCCTCGAGTATGCGAAGCAATGCCACTCATGCCAGATTCATGGTGACTTTATCCATCAGTACCCAAATCCTCTACATCCAACAGTGGCCAGCTGGCCGTTCGAAATATGGGGGACTTACGTAATCGGCCCCATCGAACCAACATAGTCCAGAGGGCATCGATTCATTTTGGCGACGGCTGACTACTTCTCTAAATGGGCAGAAGCAGTACCACTGAGGGAAGTGAAGACGGAGAATATCATCCATTTCTTCAAGACGCACGTCATTTATTGGTTTGGAACTCCGCGACGGATCATCTCCGATAACGGGCCAGCCTACAGAAGACACAAGATCAGTCGCTTCGCACAACAACACAACATAGACTGGAGATATTCCTCAGTTTATAATCCCCGAGCTAACGGTCTAGCTGAGGCTTTTAACAAGACTTTGACAAAGATCGTGAAGAAGACGGTGTCCCGAAATAAAAGGGACTGGCACGAGAGACTGCAAGAAGCTCTCTGGGCATATCGAACTACGTTCAAGACGGCCATGAACACAACGCCGTACGCGTTGGTATTCGGTACAGAAGCAGTACTCCCCCTCGAAATAGAATTACCCTCTCTACGAGTGGCACTCCACTACGAGCAGACCGACGAAGAAAATGCTCACTTTCGTCTTGAGGAGCTTGATGCTCTTTATGAAACCCGGCTCATAGCGCAACAAAATCTGGAGGCTTATAAAGCAAAGATGACGCGCTCATATGAAAGATTGACCAGGATAAGGACATTTCGCCAAGGCGAACTCGTGCTAGTGGTCAAAAGACCTATGATCCCCAATCGCGCCAAGCGGGGAAAATTCGAGCCGAACTATGAAGGCCCGTACATCATATACAAGGTCTACCAGGGTGGAGCCTATCTACTCATGGATATGCACGGTGAAAGGCCTTTCAGGCTAATAAACGGTCGCTTCCTGAAGAAATACTACGCTTGACGAGTCACGGCCTAGGTCAATGATAGATGACGACGACTATGTCCGCTCGCTATCTTCCTAAGCCCAAACTCTATAAGTAGTCGCCGGCCTTCTTCAACAACGGACCGAAACGTCCTTAAACTAATGACGGACCACTATGTCCTAAAACTAGCTGTTGACCAAGATGTCGATAAACTACGGTGGATTGAAACATCCCAAAGCCGATAAAAAAAAAAGAATAAAAATAATAATAATAAAAATAATAATAATAATAATAATAATAATAATAATAATAATAATAAAAAATAAAAATAAAAACAAAAACGGTATGTCCATAAGCAAAAATGGCACGGATGAAAACCCGAAAGGGCTCCGTGAGTAAAAACAGCAGGGCTACTGGCGAGTCTTGTGAAAACCTGAAAGGGCGCAACCTCGTTAGAAAAAAAAGAATTAAAAGAATTAAAAAAAAGAGAAAAAACGGTATGTCCATAAGCAAAAAGGGCACGGATGAAAACCCGAAAGGGCTCCGTGAGTAAAAACAGCAGCGCTACCGGCGAGTGTTTGTGAAAACCCGAAAGGACGCAACCTCGTTAAAAGACACTTACAGGATCCTCTCGACCTTGTAAGGAGAAACCACCAGCGTAAGATCCTTACGATTCACAAGGGAGAAACACACTTAGGGATCCTCATGATCCCTAAGGAGAAATTACACTTGCGAGATCTTCACGACTCGTAAGGAGAACTCTCTTATGGGACCCTCACGGCTCATAAGATTTGAAAGTCTTAAGTTACAGAGACCTGAACCTGTTCTTAAGAAACTCCTACAACCTTCGATATTGCCCTACAAGCAGCTCATACTGACCCTTGTATACAATCCACAAGTGCGAATAAACATTTTCCCAGCAAAGTCCCACCCGTGACTAGGGATATGTCCATATGGTGAACAACCCTAGTAAGTCCGCTCGACTTATAACGAGAAAACCCTCTTGTAGGATCCTTACGACTTACAGAGGAACATGCACTTAGGAATTCCCACGATTCCTAAAGAGAAAACACACCTACGAGATCTTCACGACTCGTAGGGAGAGATACCTTTGTGAGACCCTTACGGCTCATGAAGTCAAAAGCCTTAGTCGACAGGATCCTAACCCTGTTCGCTAAGCCACCTTTGTTCAAGATCGACAGAGGCAAATGATGATTCGCTCCTGGCAACATCCCAGTTGTAGCGGTGCTGATACCGAAGTCGGCGTCCAATTCCAGGCTTACAGCGAAAAGCAAGAAGGCCACACGTGCATACTAAATAGCCGAAATGATGGGGGCAACTTGCAACAAAATCAGCAAGTAAAAATGTATGCATGAAAAAAGCCGAAATGATTGGGCAACTCGCGATAAAAAAAAACAGCAGCGAGTAAAAAGAAAAATAGCCGAAATGATTGCGCACCGCGAAAAATATCCGAAATGATTGGGTAATCGCGACCTTCGCAATATAAAAGCTGAAATGATAGAGCATCGCGGAAATAAAAAAAATGAAAAAATGAAACCTTTTGCCCTGCAGGTGAGATCACATCGATCCCTGTATACAATCCAGGGGCACAAACAAAGAGGGGACCATACCTTCCCAACAAGCTCCACCAGAAAGCGAAAGAATTCCCCTAGTTCCAAATCTCGACGGTTCACAGACAGCCTAGAGATCATCAACGACGTTTCTCCTTACTCCAGCAGGATGCAGATGCGACGTCAACAAACGACCCCAGGGTCAAAACAACGGAACCATGGCAAAGTCCCTAGTTCCAAATCTCGACGGTTCACAGACAGCCTAGAGATCATCAACGGCATTTCCCCTCACTCCAACAAGATGCAGACGTGACGTCAACAACAGACTCAGAGTCGCAACGAAGCGGGGCCATGGCAAAGTCCCCAGTTCCAAATCTCAATAGACACATCTACGGCCTGAAGACCAACAACGGTGTGCCTCCTCATTCCGGCAGGACACAAATGCTACACCATCAATTGGAACCACGTCAAAGTCCCTAGTTCCAAAACTCTACGAGTCATCCAATGACCCCGTCACGGAAACACGTCATCCAATGACCCTGTTTCGGAATCAAGTCGACTCCAAAACCTCGATTCAGGGAAATCAGCGTCCTTGACGAGAGCATCTTGATTCGCGTCGACCCGCAGAGAAATCAGTGTCTTTGCAGGAATACCTCGATTCGTTTCAACTCCGAGGAAATCAGTGTCCTTGGCAAATACCTCGATTCAGGGAAATCAGCATCGTTGACGAGAGCATCTTGATTCGCGTCGACCCGCAGAGAAATCAGTGTCTTTGCAGGAACACCTCGATTTGTTTCAACTTCGAGGAAATCAGTGTCCATGGCAAATACCTCGATTCAGGGAAATCAGCGTCCTTGACGAGAGCATCTTGATTCGCGTTGACCCGCAGAGAAATCAGTGTCTTTGCAGGAATACCTCGATTCGTTTCAACTCCGAGGAAATCAGTGTCCTTGGCAAATACCACGATTCATGGAAATCAGCGTCCTTGAAGAGAGCATCTTGATTCGCGTCGACCCGCATAGAAATCAGTGTCTTTGCAGGAATACCTCGATTCGTTTCAATTCCGAGGAAATCAGTGTCCTTGGCAAATACCTCGATTCAGGGAAATCAGCGTTCTTGACGAGAGCATCTTGATTCGCGTCGACCCGCAGAGAAATCAGTGTCTTTGCAGGAATACCTCGATTCATTTCAACTCCGAGGAAATCAGTGTCCTTGGCAATACCTCGATTCAGGGAAATCAGCTTCCTTGACGAGAGCATCTTGATTCGCGTTGACCCGCAGAGAAATCAGTGTCTTTGCAGGAATACCTCGATTCGTTTCAACTCTGAGGAAATCAGTGTCCTTGGCAATACCTCGATTCAGGGAAATCAGCATCCTTGACGTGAGCATCTTGATTCACGTCGACTCGTAAAGAAATCAGTGTCTTTGCAGGAATACCTCGATTCGTTTCAACTCCGAGGAAATCAGTGTCCTTGGCAAATACCTTGATTCAGGGAAATCATCGTCCTTGACGTGAATATCTCGATTCGCGCTGACCCGTAGAGGAATCAGTGTCTCTGCAGGGATATACAACGTCAGCAAAGCGGAGCCGCGACAAAGTTCCCAGTTCCATGACTCGGTGGTGCACAAACAACCCAAAGTCAACCCTCGACTCCCTGTTGAAGCAATGCATTAACTCGGGAGTAGATCAACTCATCAATCACTTACGAGTCCTCTCGACTTGTAAGGAAGAAAATTCTCTTGTGGGATCCTTACGACTCTCAAGAGAAAACACACTTAGGAGTCCTCACGACCCCTAAGGAGAAAATACACCTACGAGATCCTCTCGATCCGTAGGGAGAAAAGTCTTTATGAGACCCTCACGGCTCATAGAGTTGAAAAGTCTTAGGCAGCAGATCTGAACCCGCGGCCTAAGCTATCACTACCTCCTGAAGAAGCCAATACAAGATGCTCGCTCTATCATCTGTCAACTATGTTTACTAAGGTAACATGCTGATAATAAAAAAAAGGAGAAAGCACAGAGATGACATGAGACATTGCAAAAGAAAATGTGTGTATCTTTATTCATGAATTCAATTAAGTACAAGACGAATCGTATAAAAGAATAAACAATGTATATTTATTATTCAAAGATTACAAGTGTATAATTGATACAAAGGCAGCTACTGAGAAGGAAGAGTCTTAAATAGCCCCATCAATTGCTCGCGCACTTCCTTCAATGCCTTCTCCTGATCGGCTACCACCGCCAATTCTGCTTCCACCTGAGCCTGCTGCTGCAGGAAGGATGAAAGCCGCTCCTCAACTGCCTGCTGGGCTGCCTCCTGATTTGGTGCATCCCGCTCGACGACGTCAAGCTGCTGCCTCAGTGTTAACCCATCAGAGATGCATCGCAGAAGGCCTTCAAAGATAACCTTCAACTATGCAGCGTTTGCATCCACCTGAGCATGCAGTCGGGCAGATTTGCTCAAAGTCTCTTCGCGCTCCTTACGCCTTAAAGCAACTTCTTGTTCAAGATGGCGGAAGTAAGAAGCGCTCTGCTCGATCCATGCCGCCCGTTGAGTGCTCGCGGCCAAGATCTTGGGGGGAGGACGCATAAGCTCCAGCTGATGCAGGCGGGCCTCGATCTCCCTGCAGTGATTAACCCAAGACTCGACGACGCCTTCATTATGAAAATTTGCAAGCGTCGCCAGCATCGGATTAACCTCCGCAATGAAATCTGCGGCAGATGGGGGAGCTTCTGCGTCAAGCTCTTCGATGCATCCGCTCAGCATACTTAAACTCATCGCAGCACCCATTGAGGATGGACGCCTGGAGAATGGGCCTGCCGACATTATGATGCGAGACTCGAAGGGGGCCGGAATCGGAACGACAGCTGAAAAACAAAACACAATCAGATGACGATTCAAAGAAATATGAGAAAGTCATCAGTGATGGAGTCTACTATACCAGCCGCAGGAGGTGGCAAAGCCGGGAGGACCGGTGGCGCGATCAATCCCTTATCTCCTCCTTCGATCTGTAGCACTGCAATCAGGGCAAGGAAGAATCAGAGACAATTGCATTATCGGGAAAAGAAAAGGCATCAATTGAAAACTATACTCACCAGCGCCACTAGAGGAAACAATCTCTGACGGGAAGGAGAAGTGCGGGTGCAGCACCTGGTAAAGGTGATAAAAAAGTACTCCTGCAAAGACGCAATAATACGACATCAGTACATAAATTATGCAGCCAATATAAGACTGATAAGTCGCAAATCTATACCTTCCCACATTTGCGACGGTGCGAGAGAAGGTAGAGAGGTAGCCACCGTCAAGGCAGTAACTGACGGTGCTCCCTCGAGCAAAGGGGCATCAGCACTGGCCGCGCCTGCGTTGGAAACAAGATCAGCCCTGTCAGGAAAGGTTGCAGAATAAAGAAAAGGACGATAACCCAAAATTTACCTGATGAGTCACCAGACGAAACGGAGGCGTCTCCCTCCTCCATTGACACGGGTCCACCCCCCGTTGCTTCATCGCCAGACTCTACGGGAGCCGTCGTTGTGCTTGCGAGGCCAGGAGACGGCGGAGGACCGTAGGCGGGGAGAGCAATGATCGGAGCATTGCCATACTCTTGAGAAAGAGCGGCTGGCTCGTCCTCGGGAATCATGCCCGTCTCACCCGCTACTCCCTCATGCTCAGCGGTCGCGGCCGTCTCGTCCACCATTGCCATAGGGTCGTCGGTCTCAGCCGCTCCATCCGCTGCTGCCCCAGGCTCGGTTATAGCAGCCATCTCATTGGCCGCTACCTCGGGCTCGGCATCAGCAACCTTCTCGGGCATAGTAGGCGTGACTGTCTCGTCAGCCACTAGCTCAGACCCGACGACTACAATTGCACCACCTACCGTCGTCTCGAGGTCAGCTGCTACCTTTTCCACCGTCCCCTCAGGCTCGACGGTTTCGGTCGCTCGTTCAGTTGGACTTGGCCCTGCAGGACAAGATGTATAAGAACCGATAGTTGTACAACTTTTGCAACAAAGTCTTGAAAGACACATTACCTGAGGTGGATTGATCGTTAGCCTCCTGAGCTACGCGCGCCGCCTGTCTATGAGCAGTAGACAAGGCGATCGGAGACTCTTCCAAAGGATTAGCAGCACGAGGAATAACGACGCTTGGGCCTGCTCCCACGGCCAAAGCAGCGTAGCGCTCCTTCGCTGCACGCCTCAAGCGCTTCCTTTCCTCTCGGGCCGCCACGACGGACCTCTTGGAAGCCTCTTTCAACAAGGCGTCGTCGTCCGCGTTCAGAGTTGCCTCCAGAGCCTTCAAGGCATCCATCATAGGCTTTTTGAGTTGAGTCTCTTGCAGCAATTCCGAAGAGGCCGGAACATCGGTAGCCGACCCGGAGAGAAGTCCCGCATCAGTTTGCGAGATAGGTCTTGTGGTCCCTGCGATAAGACAAAAAGGGGGTCAGATTACTCATAAGGAATAAAGGAGAGACATAATGAACCGAAATGTACCAAGGCCTAAGGATGCTCTAAGTCGTTCCTCCTCCTGGAAAGTTTTGAGGGAAGCAGCGATAGCTTCTTCGGTAGAAATGCCTGTTAAAAGAAAGGGGAAAAAAGCGTTAGTCAAAGACGATGATAAAAGTATGATGCAATGACGGAAAAATACAACTAGTAATTACCCGATTGTGCAAGTTTAGACAACTACGCATCGCGCCTTGCCAATCGCTCAGAAGCTGCGATGGCGGCCGCCATATCAGTGTCGTCTGGCGGCGTAAATAGACCCTCGTTGGTCCCATACTCACCCAAGCCCTCGCTATAAGGGGCATGAGGTTCTTGACCAAATGCAACGTCAGCAGAGAAGAGCGACTTCTTTTTCCTCTTCTGCACGCGAGCCCCGGGTGTACCCAAAATCAACTTGCGCTTCGTGGGCACCTTGGGAAGGCGGGTCCCGATGTCTGAGCCCACGCCGGATTCAGGCAAAACCACATTCACCGTCTCCACCGAAGCAAGGGGCGCTGGGGGCACATCCACGGTATCACGGGGCAATCCGCGCGGGGGGCTCAGCACACGCGGAGGCTCATCTCCAGCATCTCTTCTCAGCGGAGGAACAACATGGGTCCTTGTCCTTAGGGGGCTTTGCGATCGCTAGCAAGGGGCGCACCCTTGCGGTCAACCAACAACCGCTTTTCTTCCCGGATAACAGCACCCATCGCGTGCGCGTACCAAGACACGTACATGTTAAGGGCCCGTGGGACGCAGCTCGGCTCGCTGATAAAGATGTGGGAGCCCGTGTTCAGTCACATAAAATAGTGCAGCGCGCTCCGCATCCCCTCCCTGGTGGCCGCGGGCTCTTCCAAAAATGCCTCCAGCAGGACACCCTGGTTGTAGCTTGATTATTGGGCGAACCGATGAGAGTTGTACCTCATGAAGAGCACCATGTCGTTTTTCCTGAACAACAGGAAGCCCGGCCGGATGGAGTATAAGTGAAGAATCTCCCGAGCTTTCAATACAGAGGCCCCGTCCTTGAAACCATCATGCAGCGCTAACACCGCCTTGAAGGTCTCCGGGCCGATAGTTATGACTTTTTCCATGAAAGAAATCCTCGCTCCGACCAGGTGCGGACGAAGAAGCAACCCTCTAGCCTCCCACGGAGACGGATTCACAATCGAGGCACCAATCAGCCGTATGATTCTTGGGAGTCTGCACTTCTCGAAAAACGAGGGGCTCTTATGAATGCCGAATACCCCGAGCACATGAATTTCCATCCATGAAGTGAAGTAGTGCATCGGGAAATTGGCAGGTTGCACCCCAGGTTCATTTGCGTCCGCCGCCACGCTGAGTCCATGGTATAGGTGGGCCAACCCGGCGATTCCGATCGACAAGTGTATGCCAGCCACCATCCGATGCGCTGTGTAGAAAATGGACGGCCTCATGTAGCGTGGGTGCATGGGGAGCGCGAACCAGCACAGCCATAATCCCAGAAACCCTAGAAAGAAGGTCTCTTCATCGATGCCCGGAGCGGCGATTTCTGATAAGGGCATGATGGCGGCATCGGGGAGATAGAAATCTTTTTGATCGTCTTCCAATACTAGTCGACGATCTAAGCCGAAGCCGAAGGGGTCGTCATGTTTGGCGAACTTTTCACTCTGCTGCGCTAGAATCTCCGGTCGAAGAAAGCGGGCGATGAAATCTGCAAAACTGACTCCCCGGACTCCCGATTCCAAATAGAGACCTTCATACATATTCAGCACCTTCACCAGGCTTGGAAACTGGTGCTGAATATCATTCTCCGGTGTTAGGCCCATTACCAGCGGCTTGGTGGCGAAGACATACTCGTCAGGAGGAAGCAGCTCCTCATAATGCTCCCCCCTCACTGGCAGACCAGAAACTTCAGCAAACTCCTCCAGGGGGATGGAGACTTCCCTGTCCGATAGAAGGAAGGTATGGGTGGGGATGTTCTATTGTTCTATGAATGCCTTAACCCACCACGTCGGAGGAACAGGGTACTCGAACAATGAGACGTAGACTGCGGAGTACAGACCAATCTTCATCAAATGCGTCATCTTCGCTGATAGGATATACCTGGCCCACTGCAAATATCCGGTAGGTTGTCGAGGGGTCAATCCAATATTATAAGGTTGTCCCCAAGGGCGTGCCTCACCCTGGCATATGCGCCGCCCCAAAATATCCACGGCTGCCGGCCGCTGCACAGGAATGGCCGCAATCGAAGGCTGGAGAAGATCCTCCGAATTCCAGTTCACGACCTCCACGGCATACTGTTCACACCATAATATTGCATTATTATATTCCCCATTCTTATTCTTTTTATAAATAAACAGGTGCTTTTGATGCATGTCTGCTACATGTTACAGGTTACAGGTTCTTGGATCTAAAACAGTGAAAAAGATAAAAGATGATGCAAAAGTGAGACTTTGACCAATAAACAAGAAGACTCTTGATCAAGCCTACATAAAGATCACTTCATAAAGCAAGGTTCAAGACGTCGACACAAAGCGAACGGTTAGAAGTCCAATACAATGTTCACTGGAAAATCTGGGAGAGAACCAGAATCTATTTTAAAGAAACAACCAAAGAAACAGGAAGCCCAAAATGACATGAGCCAGCCCATGAAATTTAAGATTCCAACTCCCTTATTTGGCCACGGAACCGCGGCCAAATCAGGCCTCGGGCCGCGGTTCCGCAGCAGGGGTGAGCAATCAGGAGATTAAAATTTTACCAAATTTCGTTGCGGCGTTGAATGGGTCTTCCTAGGGGTATTCTTGTAAATGCAGACGTGCGAATCAATTGTAACCTAGGGTTTTCTATCCTCTATAAATAGAAACTTTAAATCATTGTATTAGCTATGCCTCCCTATGCCTCCTTTCATTAATAAAATTCAGAATTCTTTTTTGGAGAGTATCAATTTGTAAGTTCTTAATTTATTTTTCTACCTTAGGTTAAATTTCTTATCTGCCCTAGGTAATTTCTATTCCTTGCCCTAGCTAGATCTTTAATTCCTTGCCCTAGATAAATAGTTAGATCTGTTCTTAAATTCCCTAATGAGCAAGTAGTCTCCTCGCTTGTTAGGGAAAGATTTGGTGAAGGTTTGAGAGATAAAGATCTCTCACCCCTTTCTTGCCCATCACATATAATTAATATGACTCCATGCATACACGCACACACCGCTCCCTACGGCACCCTATCCCACGAAGTAGCGGTGATACCGTAGTATAAAAGACCGGTTGAGCGTGTTTTCCATGGAGGTTAGGGTGAGGATTGATAAAGGAAGGACAAGAACCTAGAGGAAGAAACATCTTCCCGAATGGTTATAATCCCCTGTATTAATAATTACCATAACTCCTAATAAGATCTTAATATGGGTATAGAAAGCGGTGAGATTTATTGACTTTCCAAACTTAACCTAAACCTAACCCTAGCAAGATTTAGATCTAGATTAATTTAGTTTTTAGATTTAATCAATCAATCCGTTCACACCGTTCAGAATTAACTCGTAAGTGCGATTAGGAAATTCACAACATCCCTGTGGACCGACCCGTACTCACCGGCAAGCTGCAAAGCGACGTCATTCTTGATTGCGGTTTAGAAATATTTTTGACACACGAATCAAATGGCGCCGTTGCCGGGGATGGCATGCTATTTTCTTTTTGCAATTTCGGGTTAATCTAAAATTTAAAAAATCATAAAAATTTGAAAAATCAACAAAATATAAAAATATATCATCTGCTATTTTTGGAAAGGGTACTTTTGTTTGAATTTTGCAGGATCTACACACAAATTCGGATCTGGAGATCTACAGAAATCAAAACAGAAAACAAACGATCTTAACAACAGAAGATTGCAACCAAAGAGGAGTACAATTTTTTTTGGGAACAGTGCCTCTTCTATCACCGCGTATCCGCCGCATTAAGGCATTCTGGCCGCGGAAAGGCGGCAAGTAGGTGACATCGTCATCTCAGATTTTTTCTCGGGAACCGTGCAGGGTAGTTGACCATGGAAACGCGGTTGGAGGCGAGCTTTGACCATGGAAACGCGGCCTTTTGGTGTCCTCGGGTCATGAAAATTGCACTGTAAGTCTCCTCTGCTTTTCCTCTGCAAATCTTGATATATCTTCTGTAAATTTGCCTGCAGGTTCTTTGCGCTAAAAAAAAAATCTTCCCTTCCAAATAACAAATCTTATGCAGGATTCTTTGCGCCGCGCTTTAAAAAAAAAATTGATTGCAAGTGATTTTTTCTGTTTTGCATATCTTTAATCGGACTTTAAGGGGCTTGAGACCAATTCAGATTGGGTGGGGATTTCATCACCCTTCCCATGACCCCATAAATCACATAAGGCATATGCATTGACCATCTATTAATTAAAAAATACTAGACTCAGCCCTAAGGACTTCGAGCTCAATAGGACAGAGGTCTAGTTATAGGCATCGGCCGTTTATCCTAACCTGACTTTGCGGTGTCTAGGAAAGTGTGTCTAAGGCAAGTGGTTACTTAATTAGGACCGCTACTTGTAGCGGGGAGCCTCCCACTTACCTGGCACTTACCTGGCCGCAATTGGCGGTGAAGAGGCGGTTTGAGGTCCTATCTCTAGCCCTTTGGAACAGTTAGGAGCTGTCTAGCTAACCTAGGTGACCCTAGATCTAGGCCTGATTGTGCATTTGTGGTTGATTGATAGTGTGTCAAAGCCCTTTATCGAATTTTTTTTTGCAAACAGTTTCAAATAAAGAGATAAAGGAAAAAGGAAATTTTTTTATAAAAACTTGCAAAATTTTGTCGCTAAGAAATCCTTGCACCCCACTTACACCCACCTTCTTTCTCTTCTTTTTCTTCTATCATGGGTACCCCACATCATAAATCACTTTTCGAACTTTGGTATCCTGAACCTAACTTTGCCTCGTACGTCAATTGTTTCGGTCGATTTAAGGAAGATCCCTCCGTGCCTAAAATTTCTTTCAAAGATCAAATAAAAGCGTCTAGGAGAAACAGTTCGACTTTACAACCCACTTTGTGTCAACCATGTTCACCTTCACCACCTTCGTGCGTTGATACCACTTTTTCGAGTCCTGCTGTAACTCCTAAACCGATGTCCATTGCTGAGAATATTGCTTAATCTCATAACCGATCTTTCACCCCTCTCCGCACATCCAGTTCTAGGGATCAACAAGTACATTCACCTTTTTATCCACATGTTGACCTTACTCCTGTCCAACCTGTAAGCCCGCGGGGGCGTCCCGGCCGTCGATCCGACGCCGGAAAACGCGGGAACAAAAACTTTGCGAACTTTGCAAACCGGCACCACCGCGGACTTTTTACCCAGATCGGGCCATTAACCTAGCAACTAGCAAAATAGAAAAGAGTAGAGAAGTTATACCAAGCGATCCGTGTCTTTCGGTCTTCGTCTCCACTCCGATCTCCTGCAGAATCTCCGTCCATCTTCGTCTCGTCGGAGAAGCACCACGTAGCCGGAATCTTTTACGGGCTCCCACCTCTTCACCGAGGCAACTTGGGCGCGAAGTTGGCTAGCCGACGCGTCCATGGGATGCTGTAGAATAGTGTAGTAGGTATGTCTCTTTGGGGTTTATGAGGTTGCCAAGATGGAGGAATTTTGCACAAGGATTTTTCATAAAAGATGGAGCATGCCATAGGAAAAAGGAGCTCGGCCAATCTATTGTGCTTGCTGGAAAAAATGAAGCAAACTCTAGCATGTAAAGAATGTGTGCATCAATTAATACCAAGCACAAAAGGAAAAAAAACCTTCACTGCAAACACAAATGGGGGGGCCCACCAAAATAATCATGAAGGGAAAAATGCACACAAAAATTAAAACCTCACCCCTCACTCACAACAACAGTGGCCGGCCCCCAATTTAGTGGGTGGAAAAAGAATGAGTGATTTTTCAAAGGAGAAAAATCAAAAAGAATAATGGTCACAACAATATATCAAGTTCAAACCCTTTCACTAACCATCACCATAAATGCAAGGAATAGACAAGAAAAGTATATCATGATTATGAAGCCACACTCATGCAAAGAAACCCCTCACAAAATGTTAATTGCAAAATTGCAATTAACACCCACCAACGAAAAGTCCGACCGGGAAGGAAAAAGAGAAAACCGGCCGGAACGGAATGCAAACTGGCAACCCCAGAAAATCGATCCCGTAATAAATTACAGGAAAACCCCGCTACTGCAAATACATGCCCGCATTTGTATTCCCACTGAACACAAATGCAAAGAGACAAAACTACACAATTTAAAACTAGAATCCGGCTTAAGCCAAAGCCGGCTAGTAAAAACCGTCCGATCACGATCCGTGCAATACCGCACGTATCTGATCGAACCCTGTCATATCTCCATACGGCCTCTACAGCGTTTCGCCCGAAACCTGAGTAACTTAATGTGGTAGACTCTAAAGACTTGTCAATACCTTGGCTGTGGATTTAACCACTAGCACGTCAGAGGTATAAGCCAATACGTGACGGGCCATCAGGTATTGACCAAAAGGGACGTCGATGAGCGAACTCATCCTGACACCCTACTGAGCCTGTCAGTGACAATATCCATACAGTCCGGTCCGTTCGTCTATGAGCATCGCATGGCGGGCCTAGGGGGTTGGTAAAAGTCAGACCCCCAAAAGCGGTACAAGTCGTGTCGGAGTGTAGCCCAGAACATCCTGATATACTACTGGAATACCTACCAGTAAATCTCTTGCCTTGGACAAAGACTTTTCATGTTCTGGCTCTCCTAGACACAGCACGACCTCACCCCCAATACCGGGAGAGACGAACCCCTGCAGATCCGCTCACTGCCTCCATGTGGCTCGGGACTGTACCCAACTAAAACCTGTTTGCACGACTCCTTTGAGCCATGGTAGGGTAGTAATCAAAGCACAGTGGGAACTCACACGAGACAAATGACGATCTCAGGTCGATGAACTAACCTGTACGCATGTCACCAGGGAACTGCTATCTGACGTCTGGTATATGCCCAACTAGCAGGTTCCCGGCGAGTCCTGTCCGGTGTACTCATAACCCAATGAGCACCTGTATACATCTTAGGTGAACCAACTGACACCAGTGGCTTGTGAGACCGGCCACCGCCCCTCGTCGGGGTCTCGACTGTATACACTAGTCTACTCTGGAGAAACGATGCTCTGTCTCGAATCTCCCACGACTAGGGACCTTTTAAGGATGTGCTTATAGACCCCCAGCTCCCACTTATATGATCGCCCTCATACTGCTGGTGGTCAAGCAAGAATCCAAGGGGCTTTATCAACGTGTAATAGCGACTCGAAAGGTCACCTAAAGCAGTACACGATAATGAAGATAAACTAGATAGCATACTATCATCTCGAGTAAGACTGTCCTACTGGGACAGGTCCTCCCCTCAATCATTGCAATCACGTGCCTGTGATCCAATAATTGACTCTGAGGGCACTATCTCCAACACAACCATCCACTTCCTACCAGTCCTACCCGACTTTCCCACCTTCACTAGACACTGTTTCTACACAGCCTTTTGGGAGTTTCACGTATCCAAACAATTTCGAATCTTTTACCGAAACCCCTCCACACCCCTTGTCTAGTTTGGAACAGTCGTTGGAGGCTTATATTTCAGCAACAAAAAAAATGGTTAGGAATGTGGATGCGTCCATAGCCGCCCTTATGCAACCTACTGAACCGGTAGCTAGTTTCCAACTTGCTACAAATTTTTCAATGTATGAGAAGGCGGTTGGACAGAGTGCAAATTTGAGAGGATTTCCAAATCAAACCTACCCATACCCAATTTAAGCCCACAATTCCGGTTTTCCATCGATTGTCCCAAATGATTCACAAGTTGAAAGTAAAACATCTAACTAGTTGTGTGATTTTGTAGTGCTTGATTTGTCTGATTGTGAAGAACCCCTTTCGAGTGAAACCACACTTAATCCTTTCGATTTTTACACCTCCAACCTAGAACCTAAATTGATAAACATCCATGCTTTTGATGAGGTATCAGAAAATATTGATTTTCACTTGATTGAGGATATAGACGCCGGGAATATTTCGGATGATGAACCTGTCGATTTGATTGAAATTTTATGTCCAAGTCATCATCCCGAGTCATTAAATGTTTCTCCCGAATTTCATATGCGTATTGATTTTGATGATAATGGCATGGATGAGCTAAATATTGAGGAGAATTATGAGGATAGTATTGAGGAGAGTATTGAGGATCATATTGAGGTTGAGCCATTTTTGTTTGATCTGTCTGATTTTCCAATCCATCCTCCTGAACCTTTAACTGTTATCTCACCCTCCCTCCTTTCCATCGTTCCGACCACGCACAAGATCACGCTTGAAGACTGTGAGCTTGAAAAATTTTCCTTTGAATCTGACACAGTTCTCATAACCGATAACACTTACGAGTGCTTCACTTTTTCGGACGATGTTGCAGACTCACCACCCGAGTTTGAGTCCTTTGAATTTTTAGATGAGTTGGTTGAACCATCAGACTCGATTGCTTACAGTCGTTTCGAACCATTGATGGAATCTTTCCAGTTCGAGACAGTTTACTACGGTGAGAATGAGACTATCCCTAATTCACTCCCTTTCGTCCTTCCTATCGTTCCGACCGTGCAAGAAACCGTTACGCTTTCATCTCCAATACCAAGTTCGACGTACCCATGCTTTCTTGCGAATCTTGAGGGATTTGACCCCATTTCACGACGAGTTGATAGATTAGCACAATCACTTTTAACACTTCGGTCATCACAAATTGCGCTAATTTACTCACTCGAGTTACACCCTCAAGATCGTACTCCACTTCTTTCTCTTTTCCGCCATTCTTCTCCTCCGCCGAGACCATATTCCACTCTTCTTCCCATTCGGTCTCGTGTGCTTCTCATTTCTTTTCTTTCCACTCCCTCCTTTCACCAACCCTACCATTATCACGATAAAATTTTTGAATAGTTGGTGCTAACTTTTGGCTTGTATAAAGCCTTGTTTAGTTTGGGGAGGACCTTGTTGTATATATGTATATATATTTTTTGTTTTCTTTTTCTATAAAAAATAAAAAAAAATCAAAACAATAAAAATTCAATTTTTTTTATAAATAAACAGGGGAGTGCCGACATTTTGACCCTCTTGGTGTGGCATGACAGTGAGGACACTGTCAAGTTTAAGTTTGGGGGTATGCTCGGTACGTCTTCTTCCTTCGCATTCATATGTATATTTTTGCATTTGCATATTTATTTGAAAACCCATTAAAATTGAAAAATTTTAAAAAAATATTAAAAAATTAATGTATTCAATTTTGGCTAATTGACTTGAGTTTGACAAATAGGTTAACTGGCTAGGAACAACTAGATCTTAGACTTAGTAAATTAAAAACCCTAAAAATAACTTTTCTTAAAGTTTAACGGTGGAAAGTATATGTTTTTGTAGCTTATTTAGAAATAGGCAAATTTTGAGTCCACTTCTTGGGCTAAGTCGAAACGAAGGAAAAGTATTGATAGTTTTATTAGAGTATAAATTTGAAAAATAATTCCTAAGCTTAAGTCTAGATTCTAAAATTGTATACCCTACAATTTGCACAATCACGCACCTTGAAGCTTGGAATAGTAGAAGAGACCTTGAAATGCTCTTGTCTAAAGTCCTTAGTATGATGAAAAATAAAAAAATACAAATGTGAATAAAGAAAAAATGAACACTGGTTTTTGTAATTACTTAAGGCTAAAAAATAGAAAAATATTTAGCGAGGGTGCTTCATCACCTAGTGCCTTAGACCAACTGGTTTGAGAGTCACTGCTAAAACCTTGGGTGTTGCAAGACTAGGAATTACGCTTTAATGTGCAAACACGTCTTGTAATCGGTTGTTAGTACCTCAAGAAGTATTAACGGTCGCATGAAGGATGTGTAAGCAAAATTCATTTAAATTCACCAATTAATAAGTACTTTGGACAACGGACAAGGGTATGATTGCTTGATTTGAATTTCCAAGTGTAGGGGTGATTTATACATATACGTAGGGATATGTGATTGGAGTTTAGATGAGAGAAATGAGTGAAGAATAGAACTTGTATCTTTAGTAGAGTTGATAGAAATTCCTAAGTGGAGATGGAACCCTAGGAGGAAAACTTAAGAGATACCGAAAGCTAAGTAGGTCTGCAGAACATATATAATCTTAAGTTAGATGATGAGGAAGTGTGAAGAATATGGGTGGATAATTTACGAGTCGAAGATAATAGAATTCCTTGTTAGAAAACCTAATTAGAGAACAAAAGTCGAAAATCCAAATTGATAGGATTTTGTGGGTAGTATCCGCTGAAAACTCTCAGGAGACAACACTCCTCCTACTAGGGACACCTAGAGGTTTAACGGCTTGTTGCACGAGCTCAGTGCAATCGCGTTTCCCTGCGAAAGTGCAGTTAGGTTTTTGTCGAGAATAATAAAAATAAGTTTGCTCGAGGAAGAGCAAAAGATAAGTTTGGGGGTATTTGTTCACACCATAATATTGCATTATTATATTCCCCATTCTTATTCTTTTTATAAATAAACAGGTGCTTTTGACGCATATCTGCTACATGTTACAGGTTACAGGTTCTTGGATCTAAAACAGTGAAAAAGATAAAAGATGATGCAAAAGTGAGACTTTGACCAATAAACAAGAAGACTCTTGATCAAGCCTACATAAAGATCAGTTCATAAAGCAAGGTTCAAGACGTCGACACAAAGCGAACGGTTAGAAGTCTACTACAATGTTCACTGGAAAATCTGGAAGAGAACCAGAAGCTATTTTAAAGAAACAACCAAAGAAACAGGAAGCCCAAAATGACATGAGCCAGCCCATGAAATTTAAGATTCCAACTCCCATATTTGGCCGCGGAACCGCGGCCAAATCAGGCCTCGGGCCGCGGTTCCGCGGCAGGGGTGAGCAATCAGGAGATTAAAATTTTACCAAATTTCGTTGCGGCGTTGAATGGGTCTTCCTAGGGGTATTCTTGTAAATGCAGACGTGCGAATCAATTGTAACCTAGGGTTTCCTATCCTCTATAAATAGGAACTCTAAATCATTGTATTAGCTATGCCTCGCTATGCCTCCTTTCATTAATAAAATTCAGAATTTTTTTTTAGAGAGTATCAATTTGTAAGTTCTTAATTTATTTTTCTGCCCTAGGTTAAATTTCTTATCTGCCCTAGGTAATTTCTATTCCTTGCCCTAGTTAGATCTTTAATTCCTTGCCCTAGATAAATAGTTAGATCTGTTCATAAATTCCCTAATGAGCGAGTAGTCTCCTCGCTTGTTAGGGTTAGATTTGGGGAAGGTTTGAGAGATGAAGATCTCTCACCCCTTTCTTTCCCATCACATATAATTAATAGGACTCCATGCATACATGCACACACTGCTCCCTACGGCACTCTATCCCACGAGGTAGCGGTGATACCGTAGTATAAAGGCCCGGTTGAGCGTGTTTTCCATGGAGGTTAGGGTGAGGATTGATAAAGGAAGGACAAGAACCTAGAGGAAGAAACATCTTCCCGAATGGTTCTAATCCCCTCTATTAATAATTACCATAACTCCTAATATGATCTTAATATGGGTATAGAAAGCGGTGAGATTTATTGACTTTTCAAACTTAACCTAAACCTAACCCTAGCAAGATTTAGATCTAGATTAATTTAGTTTTTATATTTAATCAATCAATCCGTTCACACCGTTCGGAATTAACTCGTAAGAGCGATTAGGAAATTCACAACATCCCTGTGAACCGACCCGTACTCACCGGCTAGCTGCATAGCGACGCCGTTCTTGATTGCGGTTTAGAAATATTTTTGACACACGAATCACATACTTCACCGGGTGTGCATCCGTATAGGGGATCGACGAGATAGGCTCTGACGGCGTCGCGCAACCGAAACTTCGGCGACCCTTGATGATTTCACTGTACCACCTACCCCACAGGTGAAGGTTCTTATACTCGGGGTCATGATCCTTAATGAGAGCGAGAACCTCCCGGTCCACCGGCACTCAGAGAATCCTCCCTCTGAGCGAACAAATGGGAAAGACAGATCAACAGACATGATTGCCTGCAAAGAAAAACGAAATTCAGCCGTCAGTATCATAATTTAATTTTAAAAGCCTGACGCTTGATACTACACTGCAATGCAGTGTAGAGGGGACCAAAGGGGACGCACAAAATCTACATGACAATGCATCAGTTAATAAGACAGCCCCATCATTGGATGAGACTGTCAATTAATGAGGAGATCCCCAAAAGAATATTCTCATTAAATGAGAAATCCCTTGAGACAAGGAGAAAATCTCCCTTTTCAGAGCAAAGCTCTGTCACAGAGTGACACTTGTCAAACTCTGGTCACAGGGGAATAAAATTCCTTAAAAGAGCCTAGCTCTGTAATAATGATGGAAAAATCCATCAAAGGAAAAATTAACTCCTAAAAATGAAAGTGTGGGATCTTAAAGATCCATGAAAACTCTTGAGAGTTCTTCATCAAAAGAACAAAAAGATCTTTATGTTGTCCATGAGCAAAGCTCTGTTCATGGGTTAAAAACCCTGAAACAAGATCTCTTTAGATCTATGGATTCTTGAGAGTAAGGCTCTGTTGGTGAAACCCCAAAGGGGTTTTCTTTAGATCAAAGATCTATATGAGAGCAAGGCTCCGTCAATTAAAATAAATTTAATTTAATTTAAGTTAATTTTACCTAAAATTTTCTAGAGTTTAACTCTTAAGATTCTTGAAAGCAAGAGCAAGGCTCTAAAGTTCTGAGAATAAGAATTCTTGAAAATGATTACCATCTTAGGAGCACCAAGGGTCCTATTTATAGGCGCTTAAGCCCCCTTCAACTCCTGAGTTGATCCAACGGATCAGATCTTGCCACCGCTGCACTCACGTGTGCGCCACGTGAGCGCAACGGTGGGGGGCATTTGTTTTCCCCAATCAGAGCAAAGCTCTGTTTGAATTTCAAAATTTCAAAAATTGAAGCAACGCTTCAGATCCCTTGCGCTGCGCGCAGAGCGTCACGTGTCAAAAATAGACACGCCAGCGCAAGGGGCGCTGCGCCCAAGACAGCGCACCCAATCAGAGCAAGGCTCTGTTTTAAAATAAAAATAAAGGAAGCAACGCTTCAGATGACTTGCGCTGTCACGCCCCGCTTTCCAAAATACGGAATAAGAGGGGTTTACAAGGCCAGCCATGCTCCTACGGTCAAGGAAATATCCTGCCGTAGTCACACTTCGGCTTCTAGCTTTACGTGGCAATCAATAAATAATGCGCAAGTAATGAGAAATGCAGTAACTGAAACAAAACAATGTAAAGAACTGACCTGATGGGAAATAAAAGGGTATAACTCTGTATAGCTAATCAAGATGTCCGTGATATGCGTCTGGTCCCGGTCCCGGCTAAATCCAATCCTCACACTGAGCATGCATACTCAGGTCGTCAGAGCGACACAATAGCAATATAATATATAGATACAAGTGACAACTCGAACAGTGATAATATATATATATATATATATATATATATATATATATAACAGTAACTCAAGACGATATACATATGCACATGCAGTAACCAATGAAATGTTTAATAGATCAGGTGAACAGTAAAACAGTAATATAGTATGCCAGGTATGTCAACACAGTAAGAAATGTATATCAATGCCATTATCCCTATCAGTCTCTAATTCTCACTGTACAGGTCACTAAGCCTATCGTCAGTCCATGTGTGAGAGTCAACCACTCGCGAGTGTTCTCCACCCAAGGGTAGGACCCAAGGGTAAGGGACCACGGGCCCAATATGTAACTCACGGTAATAATCATGTACCGTGTAAATCTCCATATATCTCCATATATATAAGCCGGCATGGGACTCCCGAGATTCTGTTGAACTCACACTCAAACTACCCTACACCCCATGGTCTACATCAAACGCTAATCATAACCTCAAATACTAATCGGTCTGTGACAAGTCTGCGCGAGAACTGGAGGCAGGACCTCCATCAAGCACGTCCCGACTAATACCTAAGATAAATGGCAATGTCTGGTGCCTTATCTGTGACACCCATTCAAGAGCTTCCATAAGTGTCCCATACCACTTATAGTCACACGTACACGCGTCCCAAAGACGTCGACAATGCAAAAGACTAATAAGGTTCACTGATTGTGTACAAGTACGTGTCACTTTCACTTATCCACTCATGCTCGAACATTAACGTACTTGCCACAATCATCGCTAATACCTAACACTGGGTAATGCACATGATCCCTAGGTTATCAAAGCAGTCACATATGTATGATATGATGAGGAGACAGTATGTAAAGTATGATTAAGATGTCATAAAACAGTATTCTACCACTTGCACAATTTATCATAAATCATATGGATACAGTTTAGCGAAACAATGAATGGGGAATAAATAGTATGTTCAATTATCTATCCAGTGACTTTGGTTTCACGCCAATCGGGTTTCAGGATCACTAATTATGGCCATTTCATTTTAAGCGTTCACGGCTGGAAATCCGGTTTCAGAATCGGAATTCCGTTTCTCAACGCATTTTAATCCAAGTTGAGATCAGATTTTAGCGATGCTACAGTGAGATGAAATATAGGGTTTTCAGTAAGGTTTTCAACGCAATAGACGGATCCTCAATCGCGTCTGCACGTCAGGAGTTATACACGGTTTAACACTAGTATGTCACCTCTGAATCTGTTCTGGACTGTTATACGTCCCGATCTTTTAAATTACAGGTTAAATAGCAAATGATGTCGAAACAGGGTGAAACCACTTGTGTTATCTATCTAACAGATTCACCTTAAATAAACAATGGAGTTCCACAACCTACGAGTTAAGGAAACAGGGTGGTACCCATTACGGGACAGTAAACAACAACTAGAGTCGCTCTGGACTGCAGTCCAGAGTCGCACTCCGATCCAAATATTGTCACAGTTTAAGTACAGGATCAAATAAAAATTTACATAGGGTTATAGTTCGTCGATTCGGCTTCGATTTAAGCCCTCGAACGCATCATTCCAGTAGGTACATAATTTATGGTGATTTTAACGGTTTTCAGGTACAAGAAATTTCCAGTTTTACAGGTATACTTGGGGTATACATTTTAGTCGTTAACAGTCGTATCTTCCAATGAGATTTACACACTAGGTTCACTACCCTACGGGCCAGGCCATGCAATTGAGTTCCCTCAAATCAGATGAGGATTTCCATAGGGATCATGCATCGAACAGTTACGCCGTATAGTTTAACGGAAAGGTAAAATATGGAATCTATACGATTGTAATTTGTAATTAACATAAAATAGTATGTAGCAAGTAGGGAACTTGCCTGGAGACATTTTGGCGATGCACGGCAGTATCAATAGCACGATCGCGTCACGGGCGCAGCACAGGTTCTGCTTTTGGAATTAGACGATTGTAATCAATCCCGTTACTCTCCGTGCCTTTCTTTTCTTCACTGCTCTAAGTTGTCCTTGACTTGATATGCGGGAGATAGAGATGCAGAGAGAGAGGGAGAGAGAAATTTAGAGAGAGAGAGAGAGTTAGAGAGAGAGAACAGAGAGAGAGAGGGTGAGAGAGAGAGAGAGAGGCAGAGAGAGAAAGAGAGATCAAGAAAGAGAGAGGGAGATTGCAGGGGCGGTGACGAGGGGCCCGACGAGATGGCCGGCGGATTGGGGTGATGGCGACGGAGGAGGCGTGGGCGTGGGCTTGAGAAAGGGAGAACTGGAGTGAGGGGGAAAGATATTGAGGTGGTGAGAGAGGAGGTCGGGTGAGGGAGCTGAAGGGGGAAGAAGGTGAGGGGGTGCTCGGTCGATGGAGGAGGTAGGCGGTGGTGAGTTCGGGTCGTCGTCGGTGAAGAGCGGTCGGGGAGAGGGTGTCGTGATCGGTGGAGGTGACGTGGCGAAGGAGGAGGGGCTCGGTGATGGGTACGACGGTGGTGTGGTCGTGGCACGGGTGCGTTGGGATTCTCAAGTGGAGGAGGAATGGGCGAGGGAGAGTGGTGAGGTGTTGTGGTCGTCGCCGTCGGCGGTGGGGCGAGTGAAGGAGTTGGCAAAGGCTGCGGGAGTGGGTTCGTGGGAAAAGTTTTGAGAGGAAGGAGAGTGAGAAGGAGATGAGGGCGACGGGGGTTAGAGAGGGGAGTGCGAGGGGTAACATCGCAGCGACGTGGGCGCGAGCGTGGGCGGAGGAGGCAGAACGCGAGAGGCAGGGAGCGGGAATAATGGAGAGTAGCCGTTGGGGGAGAAAGAGAAGGCGGGTCGGGTCGGGTTGAAGCGGACGTGGGCTTGGATGTTGGGCCAGGAAGAATAAAAGGAAATTTGGTGAGAAAGGAGGGAGTGGGCCGCAGGGAATTATTAAAAATGAGGGAAAAGAAAGGGCGGGGCTGCTGGGCTAGGAAAAGTGTTTTATGTATATTGATTAATTGGGAAAAGTTCTTTTGGGCTGGGAATGGAATTAAGGGGAAAAAATGAAAAGGAAATAAGTTTATTTAAAAAAGAATGGGCTGATGAGGTAAGTTTGGGTTTACTAGGATTTTAAAATAAATAAATAATTATAAATAAAAAATTTATAGGTTAAAGAGAAATACGGATATAGACGTATATAAATGAACCGGGTATTACATCATACCACCCTTACAAAAATTTCGTCCTCGAAATTTCAAAGAACGACAAGCTATAAATAAATAAGCGAAAAGTTACTAAATCGAACACTAGTGGTTTACTTAAAACTGGTGGATAAATTGTGAAGGTATATATACGTAAGAATAACATACAAAAAGATGGGTCCAAATAGGTATAAGGCAGGAACAATTATAAGGCAACTACATATATACGAGATTATAGATAACAATAACGAACAATAATAATCAAGACGTGTTCGATAAAAATCGAAACCCAAATATGTGCACATATAAGTATATCAAAAGTTGCAAAGCAGAAATAATAAGTATAAGGCACAACCATTGATAATAGTAACCATAGGCACAATACCCGAAAATAAAGTAACGACAATAAAGTAGTGAAAGAGTTGTCGGTAGGTTAAAACATTTTAGGATAATGTATCGATCAAATAGTTTTAAAATAACTTAGAAAACCGACATAGTGAAAATAAGGAACATGGAACAAAAATATGCTCGGTGTAAGGATGCGCTACTGAAAAATGAGGATGATAGTAGTGTGCTTAAAATTACATAAAACTAAGTAGTCAATAACACGCACTCTTCGATAAATACAAAATAATGAAAACCAAATTTCGAACAATAATGTCCCTAAATATATTTAGGGTAATAGGAAAAAGCACAAAAATGTATAGTGCTAGCTAGGGTAGGGATTACAATGGAGTGTGGCTTATACAAAAGGTCGGAGTGTGACGGCTTTAGACTGAAGGTCAAATAGATCGGGGTCGGGTCAGCACAGGCAGTAAGGATGAGCAGCAAAGAGCTACAAGGGAAAAATGTATGGGGAGGATAACGGTCGATACATTTTGTGCATCAAAAATTTCGAAGGGTCAGTCAACTTGGAAATTTTACTATCAACATCCCCTCCCAGAAGGATTTCAAACGAGGCATATACGAAGGATGAAAGGTGGCCCATTCCAAAGATCAGGGTGCGGTACTTGTTAGTCTAAGTGAGGGTCGAATCAGCATAAGGTATAGGTGTGGACAGTCAGGGATTTCAGCAAGAAAAGAAATAAGTGTATATGAGAAATAATCAAGCATCAAGTGAACCAAGATAATCGAAAGATTAGCGAACTCAGCAATTTTTTTTTTCATTCCAGGAGATTTTAAACAAAGCATTCTCAAAAAACGAAGATGGCCCTAAACTATACATAAATTTATTTGGCCAGAGAAGACAACATCTAAAAATTTCATCAGTCGCGGTTGTGGAGATTCAGCAGGGTGCGGTAGGCTCGCGCGCTCAGGTAGGAGCGTCCATTCCCATATCGCCTCGCAGGGATCGCCATTGGGAGTTCTTCCACAGCAGGGTCTTGATCTTCTGGTCCTTCTTCCTCGGCTGGAGCTTCTTCATCGAGGTCTGCTTCCATGTGATTCTCTTCTACTGGATCCTCCTCCATGTGATTTTCCTCCACTGGATTTTCTTCTAGCGGTTCATCCTCGGGATCTTCCTCCATCGGGTTCTCTTCAGGGTCTTCTTCCTCTTCGTCGGAATCGCCTATCATGTCAAACTTTGGGGAGGCTGCTCCTTCGTCCTCGGAATCGCTGTTTCCGAAAATGACCTGGGGACCGTTGATCTTATCGTCAGAACTCATCAGCGTGCGGTCTAAGGAAACGCATGACTGTGCATTCTCATCTAGATGCGGCGCTGCTCCGGGGTGGGCCATGGCCTGAAAGGAAAGAGTCATGATTAGACAGTGAAATACATCAAGAAAATAGTTAAGGGTACGAAGTATAGGAAAATATGTGGTGGCAGGAACTGAAAAATCAGGATTAAAAATGCTGTGATAATGAATAGTATGAATAAGGGGAAAGACAAGAGAATGATACATATATTACGATTTAAAGTTTTTATTGCATTCGATTAAAAGTTCGACGGATACAAGATTTCAAACGAAAAAAAATATTTATAAGGGGACGACAACATTACTACTGAAAGTAGAAAACATGAAAATTCTTCTTTGACTACTAGACCGCTGCATTCTCGTCACGCGAGTTGAATCCTGAGCTGGGTCCGCCTTATCCTCGAGGTTCGAACCACGCAATAATAATCACTTGGCAGAAGTGGAGAGTGTGGATGAGTCTTCTCCTTGTAGGTCCTTCCTTTTTGGGCAACCGTTGATAAGATGTTCACTGGATCCGCAAATCAGACATTTCCCTTGGGCGCGGCGACAATCCCTCTGAAGATGTCCTGGCCTCTTACAGTACCCACAACATTGGGTCTTCTGCTGCTTCTGTCGCGGGGAAACAAATTGGCGCTTCATCTTCTTCTCTTTTCCCCGTCTAACAGGAATCCCTTTACGAGTGGAAACTCCCGCTGGTGCCTGATTCACCTTCCCTCTCAGTCCTTCAGCTAACAAGTCGTTCGTTCGCTCCTGGGCTTCCTTCAGACCTTGCAGTACACTCAGAATCTCAATGGTCTGATTTTGGGGAGTGAAGATAGAGGAAGAGTCATTAGAAGACATGATCCTGAAACAATAATTTTGAGGATGATATAAGGCACAAGCTATAAGAATCAAATATAATATGGATTGGACAAAAATTCAAGAATATCAGATGTGATGAAATTCATTACAAGTGGAAAATCAACTGTATGACTCTAAGTCACTTAAACAGAGTATGGTAGTGTAACCGTGATGTAGTTCACAATTACAACCACGAAACTTTGCCAAGTCACCTGAAACCCTAGCGAATGGATAGCGGAACACACAATGTGAATATGGATCAAGAATAACAAGTTTACAACCTAGACCGAGGGATGTCTTAGATTGTCAAGCTATACACGGAAAACTGCAATCCCAATCGAAGCAAAAACAGCGCTCTGATACCAACTAAACCATGTCACGCCCCGCTTTCAAAAATACGGAATACGAGGGGTTGACAAGGCCAGCCATGCTCCTACGGTCAAGGAAATATCCTGCCGTAGTCACACTTCGGCTTCTAGCTTTACGTGGTAATCAATAAATAATGCGCAGGTAATGAGAAATACAGTAACTGAAACAAAACAATGTAAAGAACTGACCTGATGGGAAACAAAAGGGTATAACTCTGTATAGCTAATCAAGATGTCTGTGATGTGCGTCTGGTCCCGGTCCCGGCTAAATCCAATCCTCACACTGAGCATGCATACTCAGGTTGTCAGAGCGACACAATAGCAATATAATATATAGATACAAGTGACAACTCGAACAGTGATAATAGATATATATATATAACAGTAACTCAAGACGGTATAGATATACACATGCAGTAACCAATGAAATGTTTAATAGATCAGGTGAACAGTAAAATAATAATATAGTATGCCAGGTATGTCAACACAGTAAGAAATGTATATCAATGCCATTATCCCTATCAGTCTCTAAGTCTCACTGTACAGGTCACTAAGCCTATCGTCAGTCCAAGTGTGAGAGTCAACCACTCGCGAGTGTCCTCTACCCAAGGATAGGACCCCAGGGCAAGGGATCACGGGCCCAACATGTAACTCACGGTAATAATCATGTACCCTGTAAATCTGCATATATCTCCATATATATAAGCCGGCATGGGACTCCCGAGATTCTGTTGAACTCACACTCAAACTACCCCACACCCCGTGGTGTACATCAAACGCTAACCATAACCTCAAATACCAATCGGTCTGTGACAAGTCTGCGCGAGAACTGGAGGCAGGACCTCCATCAAGCACGTCCCGACTAATACCTAAGATAAATGGCAGTGTCTAGTGTCTTATTTGTGACACCCATGCAAGAGCTTCCATAAGTGTCCCATACCACTTATAGTCACACGTACACGCGTCCCACAGACGTCGACAATGCAATAGAATAATAAGGTTCACTGATTGTGTACAAGTACGTGTCACTTTCACTTATCCACTCATGCACGAACACTAACGTACTTGCCACAATCATCGCTAATACCTAACACTGGGTAACGTACATGATCACTAGGTTATCAAAGCAGTCACATATGTATGATATGATGAGAAGACGGTATGTAAAGCATGATTAAGATGTCATAAAACAGTATTCTACCACTTGCAAAATTTATCATAAATCATACGGGTACAGTTTAGCGAAACAATGAATGGGGAATAAATAGTATGTTCAATTATCTATCCAGTGACTTTGGTTTCACACCAATCGGGTTTCAGGATCACTAATTATGGCCATTTCATTTTAAGGGTTCACGGCTGAAAATTCGGTTTCAGAATCGTAAGTCCGTTTCGCAACGCATTTTAATCCCAGTTGGGATCAGATTTTAGCGACACTACAGTTAGATGAAATCTAGGGTTCTCAGAATGGTTTTCAACGCAACAGACGGATCATCAATCGCGTCTGTACGTCAGGAGTTATACACGGTTTAACACTAGTATGTCACCTCTGAATCTGTTCTGGACTGTTATACGTCCCGATCTTTTAAATTACAGGTTAAATAGCAAATGATGTCGAAACAGGGTGAAACCACTTGTGTTATCTATCTAACAGATTCACCTTAAATAAACAATGGAGTTCCGCAACCTACGAGTTAAGGAAACAGGGTGGTACCCATTACGGGACAGTAAACAACAACTAGAGTCGCTCTGGACTGCAGTCCAGAGTCACACTCCGATACAAATATTGTCACAGTTTAAGTACAGGATCAAATAAAAATTTACATAGGGTTATAGTTCGTCGAGTCGGCTTCGATTTAAGCCCTCGAACGTATCATTCCAGTAGGTACATAATTTATGGTGATTTTAACGGTTTTCAGGTACAAGAAATTTCCAGTTTTACAGGTATACTTAGGGTATATATTTTAGTCGTTAACAGTCGTATCTTCCAATGAGATTTACACACTAGGTTCACTACCCTACGGGCCAGGCCATGCAATCGAGTTCCGTCAAATCAGATGAGGATTTTCATAGGTATCATGCATCGAACAGTTACGCCGTATAGTTTAACGGAAAGGTAAAATAAGGAATCTATATGATTGTAATTTGTAATTAATATAAAGTAGCATGTAGCAAGTAGGGAACTTGCCTGGAGACGTTTTGGCGATGCACGGCAGTATCAATAGCACGATCGCATCACGGGCGCAGCACAGGTTCTGCTTTTAGAATCAGACGATTATAATCAATCCCGTTACTCTCCGTGCCTTTCTTTTCTTCACTGCTCTAAGTTGTCCTTGACTTGATATGCGGGAGATAGAGATGCAGAGAGAGAGGGAGAGAGAAATTTAGAGAGAGAGAGAGAGTTAGAGAGAGAGAACAGAGAGAGAGAGAGAGAGAACAGAGAGAGAGGGTGTGAGAGAGAGAGAGGCAGAGAGAGAAATAGAGATCAAGAAAGAGAGAGGGAGATTGTAGGGGCGGTGACGAGGGGCCCGACGAGATGGCCGGCGGAGTGGGGTGATGGCGACGGAGGAGGCATGGGCATGGGCTTGAGAGAGGGAGAACTGGAGTGAGGGGGACAGAGATTGAGGTGGTGAGAGAGGAGGTCGGGTGAGGGAGTTGAAGGGGGAAGAAGGTGAGGGGGTGCTCGGTCGATGGAGGAGGTAGGCGGTGGTGAGTTCGGGTCGTCGTCGGTGAAGAGCGGTCGGGGAGAGGGAGTCGTGATCGGTGGAGGTGACGTGGCGAAGGAGGAGGGGCTCGGTGATGGGTACGACGGTAGTGTGGTCGTGGCACGGGTGCGTTGGGATTCTCGAGTGGAGGAGGAATGAGCGAGGGAGAGTAGTGAGGGGTTGTGGTCGTCGCCGTCGGCGGTGGGGCGAGTGAAGGAGTTGGCAGAGGCTGCGGGAGTGGGTTCGTGGGAAAAGTTTTTAGAGGAAGGAGAGTGAGAAGGAGATGAGGGCGACGGGGGTTAGAGAGGGGAGTGCGAGGGGTAACGTTGCAGCGACGTAGGTGCGAGCGTGGGCGGAGGAGGCGGAATGCGAGAAGCAGGGAGCGGGAATAATGGAGAGTAGCCGTTGGGGGAGAAAGAGAAGGCGGGTCGGGTCGGGTTGAAGCGGGCGTGGGCTTGGATGTGCGGCCAGGAAGAATTAAAGGAAATTTGGTGAGAAAGGAGGGAGTGGGCCGCAGGGAATTATTCAAAATGAGGGAAAAGAAAGGGCCGGGCTGCTGGGCTAGGAAAAGAGTTTTATGTATATTGATTAATTGGGAAAAGTTCTTTTGGGATGGGAATGGAATTAAGGGGAAAAAATGAAAAGGAAATAAGTTTATTTAAAAAAGAAAGGGCTGATGAGGTAAGTTTCGGTTTACTAGGATTTTAAAATAAATAAATAATTATAAATAAAAATTTTATAGGTTAAAGAGAAATACGGATATAGGCGTATATAAATGAACCGGGTATTACATGCGCTCTGCGCCGCGCGACACGTGTCAGCACCGTTGCGCTGCGCTCTGCGCCGCGCGACACGTGTCAAGCGCAGGTGCGCTTGCGCCAACTGTGCCAGAATTTAAACAATAAAATTTTGGAAAGATCTTTCTAATCTTATTAAAACAAGAAGATTATCTTCTGTAAAACAGAAGCCCTGGGATCAAAGATCCAGTGGTGGGGAAACATCCCTAAATCAATCAGAGAAAGATCTCTTTAACTGATTTAACAAATCAATTGGCACTATATAAAGGCCCCTAGACTCCAAGTCTAAGAGACACAGAGTTAGAGATACAGAACTCCTCTAAAACTTTGAGAAGAACTCGAAGAAAAGAAAAAAGGTAAAACCTTTAGAAAAAAGAAGAATTTCTTCTAAAAAAAGATCAAAGATCCAAGAACAAGATCAAGCTCTTTAATAAGAAAAAAATAATAATAAAAAAGAAGTAATTTTACTTCTTATTAGATCTTTCGATCTATATAAAGGCATTGCCTTTTGATGAACCACTGGTTCTTGAAATTTGAGGTAGAACCTCTTTGGAAAAAGAAAAACTTGTTTTTTTTATCTAAATTTGATCAAGATATTAAACAGTGCCTTGCACTTTTGAAATTTGCACTGTTGCGCTCCTTGGATTGGCTCAAGCCACCAGAGAGCGCCACGTGTCAATCACAGAACAACTGTGCCTTGCACTTCTAAAAACAGAGCACTGCTCTCTTGGTTTGGTGCAAGTCACCAGAGCGCGCCATGTGTCAGCAGCGCACTGGCGCAGCGCACTGCTCTAACAGACTTGCGCTCACCAGCGCGTGACACGTGTCACCTCCACATGAATTTGCGCCTTGCGCTCCTCAATTGGCGCAAAGCGCCTGACAAGCCACATGGGGCATTGTCAGAACATTTAATGCAGTGCATTATTAAAAAGGGCAGAGCCCAATTAAATGGTCTATCAGACCAAATAAAAATGCAATGCATTATTAAAAAAGGGCAGAGCCCAAATAAAGGCCTGACAGGCCAAACACAAAAAAATGTTAAACATTTTCAAATGGACTTAACCCAATTCTGGCCGTAAGTCCTCAAATGAAATTGAACTGAGCACAACTACTCTCTCAAATCAATTTACATCCGGTTCAAGGGTACATCTCCGAACTCCTCTGATATTTGCCATTGTAATCCTTCAACGTTGTCATAGAGGTGATGGGTCCCGACAACCACATATTGCTACGGACTGTGGGGTCCTTAAACTCATGGACTAATGTGTCCTTAAACCAATATTCGTCCCCAAAATGGGAATGTTGGACCACCATGTCCCTAAACTGGTAATACGGACTGTGGGGTCCTTAAAATCATGGACTAATGCGTCCTTAAACCAATATTCATCCCCAAAATGGGAATGTTGGACCACCATGTCCTTAAACTGGAGATGGACCACCATGTCCCTAAACTAGCAATGGACCACTATGTCCCTCAACTGGAACAATATAGCCCAAATGCTCTTTTGTCGGATCTAAACGATCCTGTTAAGTTGATCTTAGTCTCAAATTAGACTAACGTATCCTTAACAAACGTTTGAGTTGATCTTAGCCTCAAATATGGCTAACGTATCCTTAAACCCAAACCCCAAACCCAAATCTAAGAAAATACGGATTTGGACTAATCCACGTCCTACGGGCGACGACATAAATTAGTCTCCGTATACAATCCACGGGCAACCACAAACAAAACAAACACCCACGACACGAAGTGAAATTCTGGAGAAGGAGAAAGTTGTTACCGCGATGCGGTAGCGTAATTAACTGCAGGGGCTTGCGCCTGCAGTGAAGAGAGTCCCCACAATCAAAAACCCCTCAGACGAGGGGGATTCTGACGAAGTCTGCTACATCGGCCGCATCCGTCTAAACCTCCGATACATGGTGCCATAAATCAACTTGGCATCTTCGGAGAGGTGGACGGATAAAACCAAATAGCATCTGCCCCGAATCTCAGGCAAGACGTCTCTGCGTCGCGCCGCCATTCGGAGGGAAACAGCTGCACGTGGACGGCAGGATTTGTGTCTTTTTCAAAGACGATTACCGTGTTGATAACACCGTTTGTTAAGTTTTCTACCATAAATAGGCAAGCACCCATATCTCCAGCTCCCTGAGGCTCAAGAGACTGGTCCCACTTAAACCTATATTTACTAGGGTTCTTATTGTAATTTAGTATAACTTGAAGGGGTTTTATGTAAAATAATTTTGTGTAATTTACAAAATACACCTCAAGTATTTTATTATCTTCTTTAGAGTTTTCATGGATGTATATTTTATAAATATGACATTTCTAGTGAATAAAGCCTAATTTCATAATATATGGTATTTATTTGTAATATTGGAATTGCATGGTATTTTCTTGTAAATGAGGTGTTTTTCTTGAATTTTGGAAATGTGGAATATTATAAATACTAAAAATAGATATTTTGATATTGATTACATATATATTTATTTATTAAAAAATATAAGTTTTATTTATAATAGAAATCACATTTTCTAAAGAAAAATGTATTTTTAAATCCTTCGAGATCGTATGCTCCTTGCGGAGGTATGCATCTCGCACTACTAAGCTCGAGAATGTGCGATAATCCGCACCATCCCGAACAGGTTCCCAGAAATGGGTTGTAGCGGCACATTGCAAAGATTTGTTAAAAATACACATCTTGTAGAAAAATATTTTTATAAGTCGGAGATAGTTATTTGTAAAGTCCTATTTTCCTAAATATATATTCCCAAATATCATTGTGCTATGTTACATATGAGTGTTGTGCGGAGGTATATCATTACCTCGTGGGTTTTCTAAAGCTAGCATGGTTAATGGGTATAAATATGTCGATATGAAAAATAAAGGTATTTTAATGTAAAAGTAGAATAAAACTTGCTACGATTATCATTTTAATGTCAAACTTATTCTATTGTCTTAGTTAATGAGTATTAAACAATAAATATAAAAAGTTGTAGGTTTTTTATTAAGAAAATGTTGTATTTTGAAAGAAAAGAGAATCGGAAGCCCCGCTTCCTACACATTTTAAGGATTAAGAATTTGAGAATAGCAAAAGAGAGAGAGAGAAGGGGGACTTACAGGATAATAGTGCAGATAAGAGGAAAAGGAAGAAGTGGGAGGTGTCGGTTCGTCGTTTTGTCGCCGGAATCTCCTCGGAACGTCGTCGGAAGTTCGCCGGAGCTTCGCCCTTCGCTAACTCCACTTGCACACAAAAAGTCTAGGGAATTTTTTTGAGAGTTTGGACAGAGATTTGAAAGTGAGGAAGGGTGAGTTTAGATATGGTATTTATAGGAAAAATTAGGGTTTAGGGTAAATGAAAGGGTGTGATAAAAATTGTATTTAATATTGCATTTAAAAATTAAAAGGGGTGTTTTAATTCTCTGTTTAATTTCAGAGATTTTATATAGTGCAGGGGGAGTGGGGTAGCCAAAGGTCTCTGGGAGTTAAAGAAAATTTAGGATCAGACTGACTCGGGCCGGCGGCGGCGGCCGATTCACCCGAGTCACCTGCCCGAGTTGGCCGAGTCCGGCTGAGTCGGGCCGAGACGTATCCCCTGATACTGTGTCTTGACTCGTGGATCCGTTTGTTTTATGTGTGACTCTTGGTTTTTACGAGTTATGCACGTGTAGACTCTTGGGCTTCTAAAATATTAAAAGAAAACTAGTTAAAAATAATATGCGGCTGATGAGATTTGAACTCTGGTGCGTTGGTTTAGCAGTGCAAGGTATTACCAATGAGCTACAAGCTCCTTCTTGCTGTTAAAAACCAAAACAAACTTATAACTTGTGCTCAGGAAAAAGTATCCCTTTCTGTATTTTTAAAAAAATTGTACAGAAAGTTTAGGGTTGTTACATGAAGTCTTCTCCTTCATGGATGGATCTTCAGAGTATAATCAAATAAAAATGCACCATGAAGACCAAAAGTACACCGCCTTACAGACTCCTCTAGGCATATTCTGCTATAAAGTGATGCCTTTCGATATGAAGAACGCCGGCGCTACCTACCAGAGGGCCATGACAAAGATCTTCGATGACCTCATACACGATATTGTCGAATGTTATATCGACGACCTCGTAGTGAAAAGCAAATCATACGAGGAGCACTGGGGGTATCTGAAAATAGTGTTCCAGCACCTTCGGAAATATAATCTGAAGATGAATCCTCGGAAATGCGCGTTTGGAGTATCCTCAGGCAAATTTCTAGGATTCATCATTCGACACCGAGGCATCGAAATAAACCCATCGAAGATCAAGGAGATCATGGAAATGCCCACACCAAGGACTTTCAAACAACTGCGGTCTGTCCAAAGAAAGCTCGCGTATATCCGACGGTTCATAGCTAACCTTTCCGGAAAATGTCGCCCCTACAGCCATCTAACAAAGAAGGGGACCCTATTCATTTGGGATCGTAAATGCCAAAATGCGCTAGATGAAATCAACCAATACCTACAGAACCCGCCGGTACTGATCGCTCCGGTCAAAGGAAAGCCCCGCATCCTGTACACAACAGCCCTTGAAGGTTCTTTAGACGCGCTATGGGCACAAGAGAACGATCAGGGAAAGGAGAGAGCCCTTTACTATTTGAGTTGAGTTCTCCTGGGGGGAAGAAAATAACTACTCCCTCATTGAAAAGCATTGCCTGGCATTAATCTTCGCGGTAACGAAGCTCCGACATTATGCCTTGGCACATGAGGTCCATCTCATATCAAAGGTGGATCCTCTCAAATATTTGATGTCAAGAGCCATACTAACGGGAAGGCTTGCCAAATGGACCCTCCTTTTGATGGAATTCTCGATAATCTATCGACCTCTCAAGGCAGTGAAAGGCCAGGCCATCGCCGACTTTCTCCCAGAGCATCCGATACCCGCTGACTCTCCTTTAAATTGCGAGCTGCTGGATGAATATGCGTTCGACACAATCGACGGGGAGAAAGAAGGAAGTGATACCCGATGGGAACTTTATTTCGATGGAGCATCGTCTATGAAGAAGCGAAAGCAAAATACCCCCATAATCAAAGTCGGGGTGGGCCTTATGCTAGTGACTCCGCAAGGAGGGATAATGCATTTCGATCTTTCCTTAACAGAGCCAAGGACAAACAACGAGGATGAATATGAGGCTCTAGTAGCAGGACTTGAGATCTCCATTGACATGGGAATCGAGAACCTCCTCATATATGGAGACTCCCAACTGGTCGTTAGCCAAGTAAAGGGCGACTATCAGACATGCAAGCCAGAGTTGGTAAAATATGGAGAAAGAGTGCGGCAACTGCTGACACAAATTCCCTCCTACATCCTGGAAAGCATACCGCGTGCGGAAAATAGCAAGGCGGATGAACTAGCCAAGCTTGCTAAGGAGCTGGCCGACGAAAATCTCGATGACGTAAAGATCATTGTGCAAAGCCGCCGGATTCTCACGCCAGCAGAAATATCTCCTGAGTCTTCCGAAGAAGAGGAATCGACCAAACAAGCGGCCTTCCAAGTAGAGGAAGAATAAAAGACTAAGGATTGGAGAGAAGTCTTCATAGACTACTTCAAATCCCATCTAATGCCCGAAAACACATTTTCAAGACATCAGCTCATGAAACGAGCTCTGTCTTTCGCTTTCGTCATTGATACTCTATATAAGAGATCATTCGACTATCTGTGGTTGAGATGCCTGGGACCAGAAGAAAAAAGGAGAGTTGTCCAAGAAACTCACGATGGACTCTGTGGTTCCCATCAAGCTGGGCCAAAGATGAAGTTAAAAATCAAGAGAATGGGTTACTATTGACCCACAATGATTCAGGACTGCCTTGCATATGCAAAGCAGTGTCACTCGTGCCAGATTCATGGGGACTTCATCCATCAACATCCGAATCCGCTACACCCAACACTGGCAAGATGGCCGTTCGAGATGTGGGGAACCGATATAATCAGGCCTATCGAACCAACATCATCTAAAGGACATCGGTTCATATTGGCAATAACCGATTACTTCTCCAAGTGGACAGAAGACGTAACGCTAAGGGAGGTGAAGATGGAGAACATCCTCCATTTCTTCAGGATACACGTCCTCTACCGGTTCGGCACTCCGCGACAGATTATCTCTGATAACGGGCCAGCCTACAGAAGCCAAAAAATCAGTCGCTTCGCACAGCAGCATAATATAGATTGGAGATATTCTTCAGTCTTTAATCCCTGAGCTAACGGTCTAGCCGAGGCTTTCAACAAAACCTTAACTAAGATCATAAAGAAAACGGTGTCCAGAAACAAAAAAGACTGGCATGAGAAACTGCATGAAGTTCTCTGGGCGTATCGAACCACGTTCAAAACGACCACGAATACAACGCCATTCACGTTGGTATTCGGCACGGAAGTGATACTTCCCTTGGAGATAGAGCTGCACTCTCTACGAGTAGCAGTTCGATACGAGCCGACGGATGAAGAAAATGCCTATCTTCGGCTTGAGGAGCATAATGCCCTTGATGAAGCTCGTCTCATGGAGCAACAAAACCTGGAAGCTTACAAAGCAGGGATGACCCGCTCATACGAAAGATTGACTAGGCCGAGAACATTCCACCAAGGCGAACTCGTGCCAATCATAAAAAGACTTATGATCCCCAACCGTGCCAAACGGGGGAAATTCGAGCAAAACTATGAGGGCCCATACGTCATAAACAAAGTTTATCAAGGTGGTGCCTATTTGCTCATGGATATGCATGGCGAAAGACCCTTCTGGCCAATAAACGGCTGCTTCCTTAAGAAATACTACCCCTAATAAGTCACAAGTCAGGTTAACGATAGATGACGACGCTCTTATCCGCTCACTATCTTCCAGAGTCAGCATTCTGTAAGTAGTATCTGGCAAAACTTTGCCTCGAAGCTATGGATCGGGATGTCCCTAACTAACAACGGACCGTAATGTCCTTAAAATAAATACATCGCCTCAAACACGGTGATAGTGGAATTCAAGTCCATTGGTCCCAGCGGCAAAGACTGCAACTCAAATCCCGCTGCCTACACAGCTACCCCGGTGGCAAAGTCCCACCGTGATTGCAAAAAAAAAAACGGTACGTCCACAAGCGAAATGGGCACGGATGAAAACCCGAAAGGACTCCATGAGTAAAAACAGCAGGACTGCCGGCGAGTTTGTGAAAACCCGCAAGGGCACAAACTCGTAAAAAAAATTCATGCACACTTGCACGGTCTTCTCGACCTTATAAGGAGAAAATACCCGCGTGAGATCCTTATGACTCACAAGGGAGCAACACACTTAGGGATCCCCATGATTCCTAAGGAGAAAATACACCTACAAGACCCTCACGACTCGTAAGGAGAATTCCCCCTACGAGACCCTCACGGCTTATAGGATTCAAAAGCCTTAAGATACAGGGACCTGAACCTGTTCTTAAACCATCACACTCCCAAAGCCGCCCTACAAGCGGTTCCATATTGACCCTTGTATACAATCCACGGGCGCAAATAAACCTTCCCCCACCCAGTTCCACCAATGGTGCAAAATTTACCCATTCGGTGAACAACGCTTATAGGTCATCTCGACCTGCAAGGAGAAAACACTCTTGTGAGATCCTTACGAGTCATAAGAGAAAATATCACTTAGGAATCCTCACGACTCCTAAGGAGAAAATACACCTACGAGATCCTCACGACTTGTAGGGAGAAACACCTTTATGAGACCCTTACGGCTCATGAAGTCAAAAGCCTTAGTCGACAGGATTCTAACCCTGTTTGCTAAGCCACCTTTGTTCAAATCAGCAAAGGCAAATGATGATTCGCTCCTGGCAATATTCCAGAGGCAGCGATGCTGATGCCTAAATTGGTATCAAATTCCAAGTCCTTTTACGGCAAATAATGATTCGCTCCTGGCCATATTCCGGTCGCAGCGATGCTGATGCTAAGATTGGTATTAGACCTCAAGTTCCAAACTCGCAATAAAAATCAGCTAGCCATAAATGCATATGAAATGGCCGAAATGATGGGGTAACTCGCAATAAAAATCAGCGAGTAAAATATATGCATAGCCGAAATGTTTGGGAGAATTGCAATAAAAAGCAGCGAGTAAAAAGAAAATAGCCGAAATAATTAGGCACTGCGAAAAATAGCCGAAATGATTGGGCAATCGCGACATTCGTGATATGAAAAGATGAAATGATAGAGCATCGCGGGAAGAAATAAAAAATAATAAAATTTTTTGCCCTGCAGGTGAGTCCGCATCTACCCCTATATACAATCCATGGGCACAAACAAAAAGGGAACCACATTTTCCTACTGGGCTCTGTCAAAAGGTAGAGTCAAATTTCGACGGTTCATCGACAACCTAGAGATCACCACGGCGTTCCTTCTCACTCCAGCAGGATGCAAACAAAACATCAACAACCGACCCAAGAGTCGAAATAATGGAGCCATGGCAAAATCCCTAGTTCCAATCCTCGACGGTTCACTGACAACCTAGAGACAACTTTGGCATTCGTCGCAATATTGCAGACACAATGTCAACAAGTGAAGCAAAGGAAGATCCCTAGCTTCAGGGTCTCGACGGCGACATCTATAGCCTAGTGATCACAAAGGAGTTTCTTCTCCACTCCAGCGAGATGCAGACGCAACGTCAACAACCGACCTCAGAATCAAAACAGTGGAGCCATGGCAAAGTCCCTAGTTCCAAGACTCGACGGTTCACAGACAACCTAGAGACAACCTCGACATTCGTCGCAATATTGCAGACGCAATGTCAATAAACGAAGCAAAGGAAGATCCCTGGCTTCAGGGTCTTGACGGCTACTCAAATGAGACTTGAAAGACTATCGAAGATTATCCCACACCAGCGCGGAGTTGTCATGACTCATCGGGGATCCCAAACCGAGCCTAACCTCAAGTAAAAGGCGGTATGGAATATCCCTAACGCTTGCTCTTCCGACGGTAATATCACCTGGGAGATTACTTGAAGACGTCTTGTCCAGCCCCCGAAGGGATCAGAGACACGACAGTCGCGGGGCTACTCGAATAGCAAGATTGCATATCACGGAATACATCGGCCAACGCGACGGTACGACAGGTAAAAAATCCTAGTACCACAGACCCTAACGGACTTCTATCAGCAGAGGTTAACTGTGACGTTATGACATTCTTGTGAGAACTTCTTGATTCGTCTCGACTCGTAGGGAAAACAATGTTCCTGCGAGAGCTTCTCGATTCGTCTCGACTCGTAGGGAAAAACATCTTCACGAAATCTTCATGAAGGTGAAAAGTCTTAGGCGGCGGGAATATCAACCTGTTTCCTAAGCACTGTGGCCTTGCAAGTAGGTCCAAGATGGACTATTGTATACTATCCACGGGCCATATTCTCCAAAGTCGGATATCGACAAGGAGGAAAAAACCCACTTACGAGTCCTCTCGACTTGTAAGGGGGAAAATTCTCTTGTGAGATCCTTACGACTTCCAAGAGAAAACACACTTAGGAGTCCTCATGACTTTTAAGGAGAAAATACACCTGTGGGATCATCTCGACTCGTAAGGAGAAAAGACTTTATGAGACCCTCACGGCTCATAAAGTTGAAAAGTCTTAGGCGGCAGATCCAAACCTGTTTCCTAAGCCATCGTTGCCTTACAAGTAGGTCCCAGATAGACTATTGTATACTATCCACGGGCCACATTCTCCAAAGTCGAATACTGACAAGAAGGAAAAACCACTTCCGAGTCCTCTCGACTCGTAAGGGGGAAAAATTCTCTTGTGAGATCCTTACGAATCTCAAGAGAAAACGCACTTAGGAGTCTTCACGGCTCCTAAGGAGAAAATACACCTACGGGATCCTCTCGACTCGTAGGGAGAAAAGTCTTTATAGACCCTCATGGCTCATAAAGTTGAAAAGTCTTAGGCAGCAAATCCAAACTTGTTTCCTAAGCCATCGCTGCCATACAAGGAGGTCAAGATGGACTATTGTATACCATATGCGGGCTATATTTGCCAAATCTACATGCCACTGAAATGAAGAAATTACTTACGGGTCCTCACGATTCGTAAGAAAAAAAACCCGAGTAAGATCCTTACGACTCACGGAGGCGATGAACACTTAGAAATCCTCATGATTTCTAGGGAGAATATGCACCTATGAGATCCTCTTGACTCATAGGGAGAAAAAAACCTTCTTGAGACCCTTACGGCTCATGAAGATGAAAAAAGTCTTAGACTACAATGACCCTAAACTTGTCTCCTAAGCCCTCAATTCTATGGCCATGCATAACATTGCACTACTTCACCCACGTAAATACTTACTTGGGCAAAGTAGTAGGGGGCATTTGTTCCCACCAAAAATTTTGGCCAAGAGCTAATTGTTCCCTTATAACCCTTATGAAAAAGGGAGAGAAGAAAGAGGAAAAGAATTCACGGTTGGAAATTACGTGTTAAACACGTGAGCGGTTATATGCAAAGCATATAAACGCTGAAAGAAAATAACAAAAGGCCAAACATGCCTCACCTGTTAAACACGTGAGCGTTCATATGCAAGCATATAGGCGTTGAAAACACATAACTAAGGGCCAAACATGCCTCACGTGTAAAACACGTGAGCGCTCATATGCAAAGCATATGAGCGCTTAACATAAATCACCAATGGCCAAAAAGGCCTAACGTGTTAAACACTGAGCGCTCATATGCTCATATGAGTGCTGAAAATAAACAGGCTAAAACCCACACTAGGGGTCATGTGTTAAACACGTGAGTTCTCTTGCCGCTTACATATAAAGTATGTGAGCGCACCAATTTAAAATGATCCTATCAAATTCTAGAATTAAATTCTATTTAGGAAATATTTTCCTGATCTTCCTCAAACTAGAAAGATCTTCTCTATTAAACAGAGGACCATTGGATCAAAGATCCAGCGGTGATCTTTTATTCTATCATAGGAAAACATTTTCCTAATCTTTTTAAACTAATAAGATATTTATTTAATAGAATTAAATTCAACATTCATAATCTTTTTAAACTGACAAAATATTCACATGACAAGAATAAAATTCTATGTTAACAAGATATCCATAATAAGAAAATATATTTCTTATCTTGTTAAACTAAAAAGATATGTTAGAATAAAATTCTAATCTTGTTAAAACTAACAAAATATTCATAATCTTGTTAAACAAACAAGAAATCTTCTCTGTTACACAGAGAGCCTTTGGATTAAAAATCCAACGGTGAATAAAATTCACCGATTGATCTAAAAGACCATGAAATCAATCAACTCTCAATGAGAGATTTTCTCAACAAATTGATTTTTTCTCTTCTCCTATAAATATGAGCAAGGAGGTTAAATCTAAAGAGAGAGGAAACACCCCATAAGATTTGATAAAAAAAAAAAGAGGAGTTCTCTTTTAAGAAAAGAAACACTAGGTAAGAAGAAAGACCTAGAGATCATTTTATCTCTTTTTGACCGCTCCAAGAGTGTAACTCTTTAAAAAAAAAACTTAGTTCTCCCTCTGGTTGAGGTCTGCAGAAGCAGATCTTCCCACAAGTTGAGAATTTAATTCTCATCGGGAAGATTCTGTCATGCAGACTCAAAACTTATAGGAAAGAACTAAGTTTGAAGAATTTAATTCTTCCCAAAGATATAAGAATTTAATTCCTCTGATAAAACTAGGGTTTAACCTTATATAAGAATTTAATTCTTATAAAACAAGGGACATGAAATTCTTAAAATTAAGATCAAGATCCCCAAGCACATAAAAGAAACGATTAGCGTATAACGCTATAGCAACAGATCGCGTGTTCCCACGTGAGCACCTCTAGCACCTCTTAGGAACAAAAAGGAAGGACTGAGATCAAATCACGTGTTCCCATGTGACCCCTTAAAACGAGCTCTCAGCAATTACATGAAAAAAGGGATAAATCCAAAGACAGTTCCCATTGGGCGCCTCACGTGTTCCCACGTGACCCCTAAACAGTTGCCTAACATATACATGGAAAATGGGAAAATTCCAAAGACAACGCTCACATTTTGAGCACCTCACGTGTTCGCACGTGAGCATTATATATGTTAAGTTCTTAGCATTTATAAAAGAAAAAGAGGATTAACCCAAAGAAGTAGTGCCCAACTCTGGGGCGCCTCACGTGTCCACACGTGATGGCCACAAGACTTAAGTGTTTAACACTTGTATATATAGACGGGGATTTGAACCTAAGAGCACAACACCAACTTTCAGGTGCCTCACGTGCCATATGTGAGCGCCCTAAGTTTCAGTATTTAACACTGTTTTAGAGACTCACGTGAGAGCACGTGAGCATCGAACATATATTAGTGTTTAACACTATAAGAGGTCAACTTCAGCCCCAAATTGGCTAAGTCTTCCTGAGATTAAAATATTTTGGATCTCCAAATAGACACAGTCTCTATGCTCATAATTTTCCTCAATGGATGATGACCAGAACGATGTCCATCCCATATCTCCTAAGTCAATCTTAGTCTCCCAAAAATGACTAATGATTCTTATATGGTCCACCATGATCTCTCCCCTCAATCTGGAATTTGGATCAAGGGTACATCTCTCCACACCTCTGATACATGTCGTTGTAATTCTTCAATGTCTTCAGAGAGGTGGAGGGTCCCGACAACCGACAACTCTTTGGTGCATTCCCAAATCGATGAGCATATCCCAACGGACCGCAACGTCCTTAAACTAGCTACGGACCGAAACGTTCTTAAACTAACAACAGACCCCAACGTCATTAAATTAGCTATAGACCAAAACATCCTTAAGCTAGCAACGGACCGAAACGTTTTTAAACTAAAACAATGAAGCCTAAATGTTCTTTTATTGGATCTGAATGATCTCAAAATTCTGTAGAGTAGATCTTAGTCTAAAATTAGACTAACGTATCCTCAACAAACATTTAAGTTGATCTTGATCTCAAAACATATCACCGATCATTTAATCAACCTAAACCCAAATCTAAGATATACGGATTTGGACTAATCTACGCCCTACGGGCGGCAACATAAATTAGTCTCCGTATACAATCCACGGGCAACCAAAAATAAAACAAACATACACGACACGAAGTGAACTTCTGGAGCAGGAGAAAGTTGTTACCGCGATGCGGTAACGTAATTAACTGCAGGGGCTTGCGCCTGCACGGAAGAGCATCCCCACAATCAAAAAACCCCTCGCTAACGAGGGGGAATCTGACGAAGTCTGCTACAACGGTCGCATCCGTCCAAACCTCCGATACACGGTGCCATAAATCAACTTGGCATCTTCGGAGAGGTGGACGGATAAACCCAAATAGTATCTGCCCCCAAATTCAGGCAAGACGACCTACGCGGTTCCGTCTCCCGTTTTCGGCGGTAAACAGAAACGAGCCAGAAAAGCCATAGGGTCAACAGGCCAGGTTTTACTACAACTACTTGAAATGCGTTTGGATAATATCCGATGAGTACGGATTGTCCGCAGGGAAACGTGAACTTCTTTTCTTATTTTAGACGAGTTGATCAAAAAGATGATGGAATGTTGTCGTTTAAAATTAAGATGGATAGAAAATTTTATAATAGAAAGTCTTGTATGTTTTATAGGACTTAGTAGTTAATGGATGAATGTTAGAAATGAATTTTTTTTATGTTTTAATTGTTTAAAATTAGAGAGATAGCGATGAATATGGATTAGGGGTTCTTAGAGGGAATTAGGGTTTTCCACTACTGCCCATTTCCTTTCACTGATCTTTATTAATCTCAAGCTCTTAACAAAACAAGTATTAACTAATCTCAAATCGTGGACGTGACTATCATTAATTGATAGCGCGCCCAAAAAGAGAGATAACATTTATTTTGCTAAAATTTATAAACATTAAAATGTCAAAAAAAGTTAAAAGATATTTCATCCATTATTCTACACTATCCTACAAACCCTATCAAGTAAGAAATTACTCGCTCATGGTTAGTAGTGATTTAAAAAAAATGTTGAAGATGAATGAAACCATAATTAAAAGTGCAGAAAATTAATGCGTAAAATTAATGCAGAAAAGTAATGCGTAAAGTAAATGCATAAAGTAAATGCAAAAAGAATTAAAACAAAAACTACCTTTATTAATCAACTATTGCATTACAACTTTTCTCCTTCAAAAGTAAATTACAAGAATTCTAGTTTCGCTCTAAATCTCTCTCCTTTGATGCGTGAATAGATTAGATCATGTAATGATAAGATGATATTGGAATGCACAGCTCTCGGTCCTTTATATAGTCTCTGAAAGTACAAACCATAGATGCCATATTATAGTAGGTGTAGTTACAATCATGCCCCAAAAAATCCAGATCCAACGGCCCAGATCTGACCGCGGTTCCGCCGCCCTTGCCCTTGTTTAACCGCGGATCCGCCGCCTCCTAGTCAGGCTTTTAGTCTCGATATTTGGAGATCCTCTTGATATATAGATTCTGAAAACATTTCTCTTAGTCTCGGTCGTTGCTAGATACTCCGATTTGCTTCTAATATTTGGCAGATTCGGTTTGATATTCCGATTTGACTTGGATCTCCTACTTAGATTTCAGACCTGAGCTAATACCTGCACACTATCTCAAATCAAATTTTTAGTAGCATTTGGTATTTTTGAGATATTATTCCAACCATTTATATGATATAATATTTTAAGAATATTGAATAGAAATATTTGATATGATATGCATAATTTTATTAATAATATTTCATTTAAATATTATATGCATATATTTTCCATAATTATATTAATTATAAATGAAGAAACATATGATAATAATATTTTTACAAATAAACTCATATATGTTCTTTATTTACATTTAACACCTTTTAGTTACTAATAATAGTAGGTAAAATGTCCATACAAATGTGCAATATTTTTGACTAATCAAATACCCTCAAACTTAACTTTGATCGTCCCGAGCAAACTATTTATTAAAAAGAAAAAAGAAAAACTTAGCACACTTTCGTACGCAACACGATTGCAATTAGCTCGTGCAACAAGCCTTTAAACCTCTAGGTGTCCCTAGTAGGAGGAGTGTTGTCTCCTGAGGGTTTTCAGTGGATTTCACCCACAAAATCCCATAATAGAAAGAAAACAAAAATTACATGCAAAAATAAGGAACATTTAAAAGAAAAACTTGAAAAGAAGAGTTTCAAACTAAACTAGTTTTTTAGTTGTCATGAGCCCTATCTTAATAGTCATGAAAAAATGTCAGAAATCACATCATCCCTCAATAAAACATCATCTTTAGTTTTCATCCCTATCTCTCCTCCAAATATCGATCATATACCCCTACATGTGTGTAAAAGACATCTCTACACTTGGAGAATTCAATTCAAGCTATCATACCCTTGTCCTTATTCCTTAGTCCTTTTTAGTCGGTGATATTTTAGATGGATTTGCTCACACATTTTTCATGCGACCGTTAATATTTCTTGAGATACTAACCAACCGAATACCAGATGTGCTCACTTATTAAGGCATAATTAGCAATATCCTAGTCTTGCAATATCTAAGGCTTAGCAGTGACTCCCAAACCAGTTGGTTTAAGGCACTAGGTGATAAGACACTCTCGCTATATTTTTTTATGTTGTCTTAAGTAATTACAAAACCAGTGTTCATTTTTTTTGCACCATTTATATTTTATGTGTCATTTATACTTTGTTGATTTATATTTTTTTCCTTCATACTAAAGGCTTTTAGACAAGAGCATTTCAAGGTATTCTCTACTATCCCAAGTTTCAAGATGTGTGCAAGTGCATATTGTAGGGTATCAACATTCAGAAGTTTGGACTCAAGAATAAGGACTATTTTTCAAACTTATTTCTATCTTCAGATTAGTGATTCTTTTCATCTTACTAACTTTTGGGACAACAGCTCATGACTACGTATTACTAGTTTTGTTTTAAAACATCTAATTTTCTTGTATTTCTTAAATCTCTTCCTATTTTTCATATGTATTTTTCACTTTCTAACTTTTATTTTCAAAAATAATAATTTATTTAGTGCTTTTATTTAGTATAATGCAAAATGAATAAGCACAAACCCCCCTCCCCAAACATATTTGCAGCAGTGTCATCACTGATGTCATCTTTTAATATCAAAACATGTAGATTTGGGAGAAAAAGTTCTCAATGCTTAGTAAAGAGGACAAGAGTTAATGACAGGGAAATCCTCCCCCAAACTTGTTTTTGGCTCACAATCGCGTAAAAATTTCTTTATTTTCAAGAGCCAATTTATTTTTCTTCTCCCCCAAACTTGAGTAAAACAATCATATCATTATTAAGCATTTAAAATCATAATAGGGGGAAATATTATTTGTCTATGCAAAGCATTACAAAGACCAAAGTTAAAACCAACCATTCGAATATTTTATCAATGTAACACCATGGCTGGTAGAAGATCATGTTATAGATAGACGTGAAGAAGTGGGGAGGAGATAAGTGGTGTAATTGAACGGTTTTATATCTCGATTGGTAGAGACGAAACAATGATGGTGGATGAAAACGAGAATTTGAAAAATAAGGAATAGGTGGAATATTCGTATTATCGTACTTGATAAGAAGAAGGGGTGGCGGTTCTTTAGGTGGAGCTTGATTAATCACAACATCCAAGTTTTTAAGGAACGTAAGTTCTTCAGCGAAAATGTCTTCGAAACTTTCATCGATATTCCGAATGATAATCTCATCTGAAAGAAAGGTATGATACTCGGACTCCATAAGTGGTTCATATCTAGTGTAAGGGCTGACTCGGATAGCTCGACTAACTCATTCGACAAGGCAAAGGATTCGGACTCGGGGGTGGACTTGTCGACAGAAGGGTCCTCACTCGTATAATAAATAGCTGGAACAAACAATAACGCACTACAGGCGTCGAGATCATTATCGGAAAGCAAGAACTCCTCAAATTCACAACTGTCGGACGCTATCTTGTCGACAGAACATATATCAATTATATAAGCAGAAGGTTTGAAGGGTTGACTTCCTACCCTATAAATGTTAAGCTCAATTTTCATCTTCCCAAAGGACAGGTTCATGGAACCGTTACGACAATTGATTATCGCGTTTGAAGTTGCTAGAAAAGGTTGACCAAGAATCATCAGAATTTGGTTCCGTGGGTTCGCCACAGGCTGTGTATCTAAAACTATAAAGGCCACAGGGAATATAAATTTCCCGACTTTTATCAACACGTCCTCTAGCTCACCCTCAGGGTGGGTGATAGATCGATCGGCCATCTGAAGAGTGCAGTGCATAGCTTTCAGCTCTCCTATGCCTAATTGCTCATAAACAGAATACGTGAGAAAATTAACACTAGCATGTTTGTGTATGTTTGTAAATAACCGCAATCAAGACGGTGTCAAAAATAGCTAATTGCGATAAATACGGGTCGTCCGCAGGAAAACGTGAACTTCTTTTCTTGCTTTAGACGGGTTGATAAAAGAGAGGATGGATTGTTGTTATTTTAAACTAAGATGGATAGAAAATTTTATAATAGAAAGGCTTATAGGGTTTATAGGACTTAGCAGTTAATGGACGAATATTAGAAATGATTCTTTTTATCTTTTAATTGTTTAAAACTAGAGAGATAGCGATGAATGTGGATTAGGGGTTCTTGGAAGGAGTTTCCCACTAATGCCCCTTGTCCTTCCATTGATCTCTATTAATCTTAAGCCTCTAATAAAAAAAGTATTAACTAATCTCAAATCGTGGTCATGACTATCATTAATTGATAACGCGCCCGATAAGAGGGTTAACATTTATATTGCTAAAATTTATAAACATTAAAATGTCAAAAGAAGTTAAAAAAATATTTCATCCATTATTCTACCATATCCTACAAACCCTAGCAAGTAAGAAATTACTCGCTCATGATTAGTAGTAATTTAAGAAAAAGGTTGAAAATGAATGAAAACATAATTAAAAATGCAGAAAATTAATGTGGAAAAGTAATGCGTAAAGTAAATGCAAAAAGAATTAAAACAAAAACTACATTTATTAATAAACTATTGCATTACAACTTTTCTCCTTCAAAAGTAGATTATAAGAACCCTAGTTTCGCTCTAAATCTCTCTCCTATGACGGGTGAATAGATTAGATTATGTGATGATAAGTAGATATTGGAATGCACAACTCTCAGTATTTTATATAGTCTCTGAAAGTACAAACCCTAGATGCTATATTAGAGTAGGTGTAGTTGCAATCATGCCCCCAAAAATCCAGACTCAACGGCCCAGATCTGACCGCGGTTCCGCCGCCCTTGCTTTTATTTAACTTCAGATCCGCCGCCTCCTAGTGGGATTGGGACTTGGGATTTTTTCTGGGTTTTTGTCTCGATATTTGGATATCCTCTTGATATATAGATTCTGAAAATATTACCCTTAGTCTCTGCCGTTGCTAGATACTCCGATTTGCTTCTAACATTTGGCAGATTCAGTTTGATATTCCGATTTGACTTGGATCTCCTACTTAGATTTCAAACCTGAGCTAATACCTGCACACTACCTCAAATCAAATTGTTAGTAGCATTTGGTATTTTTGAGATATTATTCCAACCATTTATATGATATAATATTTTAAGAATATTGATTGGAAATATTTGATATGATATGCATATTTTTATTAATAATATTTCATTTAAATATTATATGCATACATTTTCCCAAATTATATTAATTATAAATGAAGAAACATATAATAATAATCTTTTTACAAATAAACCCACATATGTTCTTTATTTATAATTAACACCTTTTAGTAACTAATAATAGTAGAGAAAATGTCTATACAAATGTGCAATATTTTTGGTTAATCAAATACCCCCAAACTTATCTTTGATCGTCCCGAGCAAACTATTAATAAAAAGAAAAGGGAAAACCTAGAAGACTTTCGTGGACAAGACGATTGCACTTAGCTCGTGTATCAAGCCTTTAAACCTCTCGGTGTCCCAAGTAGGATGAGTGTTGTCTCTTGAGGGTTTTCAGCGGATTTCACCCACAAAATCCTATAAAAGAAAGAAAACAAAAATTATATGCAAAGTTAAGGAACATATAAAAGAAAAACTTGAACGGAAGAGTTTCAAACTACACTAGCTTTTTAGTTGTAATGAGCCCTATCTTAATAGTCATGAAAAAATGTCAGAAATCATATCATATCTCAACAAAACATCGTCTTTATTGTTCCTCCCTTTCTCTCTTCCAAACATCGATCATATACCCCTACGTGCGTGTAAAAAACATCTCTACACTTGGAGAATTCAATTCAAGCTATTATTCCCTAGTCCTTATTCCTTAGTACTTTTTGGTCGATGATATTTTAGATGGATTTGTTCATACATTTTTCATGCGACCGTTAATACTTCTTAAGGTACTAACCAACCGATTACCAAATGTGCTCACTTATTAAGACGTAATTAGCAATATCCTAATCTTGCAACACCTAAGGCTTAGCAGTGACTCCCAAACCGGTTGGTCTAAGGCACCCCCGCTATATTTTTTATGCTGTCTTAAGTAATTATAAAACCAGTGTTCATTTTTCGGCACCATTTATATTTTATGTGTCATTTATATTTTGTTGATTTATATTTTTTCCCTTCATACTAAGGCTTTTAGACTAGAGCATTTCAAGGTATCCTCTATTATCCCAAGTTTCAAGATGTGTACAAGTGCATATAGTAGGGTATCAACATTCAGAAGTTTGGACTCAAGAATAGGGACTATTTTTCAGAGTTATTTCTATCCTCAGATTAGTGATTCCTTTCATCTTACTAACCCTTAGGACAACAGCTCATGACTACATATTACCAGCATTGTTTTAAAACATTTAATTTTCTTGCATTTCTTAAATCTCTTCCGATCTTTCATATGTATTTTTCACTTTCTAACTTTTATTTTCAAAAAAATAATTTATTTAGTGCTTTTATTTAGTATAATGCAAAATGAATAAGCACAAACCTCCCCCCAAACCTATTTGCAGCAGTTTCCTCACTGATGTCATCCTTTAAGCTCAAAACCTGGAGACTTAGAAGGAAAAGTTCTTAATGATTAGTAAAAAGGCCAAAAATTAATGACAGTGAAATCCTTCCCCAAACTTGTTCTTGGCTCACAATCGTGCAAAAATTTGTTTTCTTTTAAGAGCCAATTTATTTTTCTTCCCCCCCCCCCCAAACTTGAGTAAAATAACCATATCATTATTAAGCATTTAAAATCATAAGGGGGGAGAAATATTATTGGTCTATGCAAAGCTTTACAAAGATCAAAAGTTAAAACTAACCATTCGAATATTTTATCAATGTAACACGATGATTTGTAGAAGATCATGTTACAGATAAACGTGAAGAAGTGGGGAGAAGATAAGAGATGTAATTGAACGGTTTTACGTCTCGGTTGGTAGAGATGAAACGGTGATGGTGGATGAAAACGAGAATTTAAAAGATAAGAAATATGTGTAATATTCGTATTCTCATACTTGATAAGAAGAAGGGGTGGCGGTTCTTCGAGTGGAGGTTGATTCATCACAACATCCAAGTCTTTAAGGAACGAAAATTCTTCAGCGAAAATGTCTTCGAAACTTTCATCGATATTCCGAATGATAATCTCATCGAAAAGAAAGGTATGATACTCGGACTCCAATAGAGGTTCATATCTAGTGTAAAAGACTGACTCAGACAGCTTGACTAACTCATTCAACAAGTCAAAAGATTCAGACTCGGGGGTGGACTTGTTGACAGAAGGGTCCTCGCTCATATAATAAATAGCTGGATGAAACAATAATGCCTTAGTGGCGTCGAGATCATTATCGGAAAGCAAGAACTCCTCAAATTCTCAACTGTCGGAAGTTATCTTGTCGACATAACATATATCAATTATATGAGCAGAAGGTTCGGAGGGTTGACTTCCTACCCTGTAAATGGTAAACTCAATTGTCATCTTCCCAAAGAACAAGTTCATGGAACCGTTACGAAAATTGATTATCGTGTTTGAAGTTGCTAGAAAAGGTCGACCAAGAATCACCGGAATTTGGTTCCGTGGGTTCGCCACAGGCTGTGTATCTAAAACTATAATGTCCATAGGAAATAAAAGTTTCCCGACTTTTATCAACATGTCCTCTAGCTCACCCCTAGGGTGGGTAATAAATCAATCGGCCATCTGGAGAGTGCAGTGCGTAGGTTTCAACTCTCCTATACCTAATTGCTCATAAACAGAATACGGGAGTAAGTTAACACTAGCATGTTGGTGTATGTTTGTAAATAACCGCAATCAAGACGGTGGCACAAATAGCTAGCCGCGATGAGTACGGGTCATCCGCAGGGAAACGTGGACTTCTTTTCTTTCTTTAGACGAGTTGATAAAAGAGATGATGGATTGTTGTCTTTTTAAACTAAGATGGATAGAAAATTTTATAATAGAATGGCTTGTAGGGTTTATAGGACTTAGTAGTTAATGGATGAATGTTAGAAATGATTCTTTTTATCTTTTAATTGTTTAAAACTAGAAAGATAGCAATGCATGTGGATTAGGGATTCTTGGAGGGAATTAGGGTTTCCCACTACTGCCTCTTGTCCTTCCATCGATCTCTATTAATCTCAAGGCCTTAACAAAACAAATATTAATTAATCTCAAATCGCGGTCGTGACTATCATTAATTGATAGCGTGCCCGATAAGAGGGTTAACATTTATTTTTCTAAAGTTTATAAACATTAAAATATCAAAAGAAATTAAAAGATATTTCATCCATTATTCTACCCTATCCTACAAACCCTAGAAAACAAGAAATTACTTGCTCATGGTTAGTAGTGATTTAAAAGAAAGGTTGAAGATGAATGAAACCGTAATTAAAAGTGCAGAAAAGTAATGCGAAAAATTAATGCGGAAAAGTAATGTGTAAAGTAAATGTAAAAAGAATTAAAATAAAACTATCTTTATTAATCAACTATTGCATTACAACTTTTCTCCTTCAAAAGTAGATTACAATAACCCTAATTTCGCTCTAGATCTCTCTCGTTTGATGGGTGAATAATTAGATCATGTGATGATAAGATGATATTAGAATACACAACTCTCGGTACTTTATATAGTCTCTGAAAGTACAAACCATAGATGCCATATTAGAGTAGGTGTAGTTACAATCATGCCCCCAAAAATCCAGATCCAACGGCCCAGATCTGACCGCGGTTCCGCCGCCCTTGCCCATGTTTAACCGCTGATCCGCCGCCTTTTAGTAGGATTGGGACTTGGGATTTTTCTGTATTTTTGTCTCGATATTTGGAGATCCTCTTGATATATAGATTCTGAAAATACTTTCCTTAGTCTCTACCGTTGCTAGATACTCCGATTTGCTTCTAATATTTGGAAGATTCGGTTTGATATTCCGATTTGACTTGGATCTCCTACTTAGATTTCAGACCTTAGCTAATACCTGCACACTATCTTAAATCAAATTGTTAGTAGTATTTGGTATTTTTGAAATATTTTTCCAACCATTTATATGATATAATATCTTAAGAATATTGATTAGGAATATTTGATATGATATGCATATTTTTATTAATAATATTTCATTTAAATATTATATGCATATATTTTCCCTAATTATATTAATTATAAATAAAGAAACATATGATAATAATCTTTTTAGAAATAAACACACATATGTTTTTTTATTTATAATTAACACATTTTAGTAACTAATAATAGTAGGGAAAATGCCCATACAAATTTGCAATATTTTTGACTAATCATTAGCCACACCATCACTCCCTAACTCCGTTAAACCGTAGCATCAAAAGACCAAATTGTCCTTCAGTTATGTTATAATTAAATAATTATTAATCATTTTAAAAAATTATTAATTAACACATAATTATTAAATATTTTAACTAATAATTAATTTACATATATTGACTACGGCAACTACTATGGCCGGCGGCGGGGACCACAGGAGAAGGCCGACGGTGGTGGCCAGAGACGGTGGAAGGTGTGGATAAAGGAGGATGGGAAAGGGTTATGAATTTAGTGTTAGAGTTCGGTGAAGAAGATGTGTGTGAGAAAGAGAAAGAGAGAGAGAGAGAGAAGGGGGCGGAACGGCCGTGGAGGAGGCCATAGGTGTAATACCCGGTCCCATTGTACCTTTCCGTATTTTAAATAAATTATTTTTCCTAACTTCTTTATTCCTAAACAAAACCGTAACCCACAAACAACCCCCAGGCCAAACCCATTTTCTCCTTTCTTTCTCTATTTTTGTTTATGGGCCCAGACCAATCCAACAACCTCTCTCTCCTCCATTCTTTTTAAACGGCTCCCTCATTTTCTCTCTCCCCCTATTTCTTCTCCTTCCTCCAACTGCTCCGCTCCCTTCTCCTTCGTCTCATGACCCATGCTTCACCCAACGGCTCCGTGGTCCTTGTCTATATCCCAGAAAATCCTCCCCCACTCTCTCTTTCCCAACCACACTCTCCCTCTCTCTTCACCTCTCTCACAATCCCTTTATCTTTCTCTTTTCTCCTGCTCCCTCGTCAAACCCACCACTTCTGTGTCCACCTCCATCATCACACCAACCAACGTCTTTGCTCCACCGTCGACCACCACTTTCCCTCAACCGAGTCTCTATACCCACCTTCTTCTCTTCCTTTCCCTAAAACTCTCTCACACTCTCTCTAACCTAATAGGGCTTTGACCTTACACTGACCACCTCTCGTCGCCGGCTACTGGTCATCACCGCCGTCAAGGCCACCAACACCATCCCGAACCACTTCATCTCTGCATCAGCCATCCACCTTTGCTGCCGCAACCCCACTCCACACCATTCTCCTCTGAGCACCACAGACGATCTTAGCCGCCGACCATATCCTCTGACGACCCATCACCGCCATATCCCCTCATAGCTGCCGCAGTGCCCCAGCTCGTGCCCAAGTCGTGCCCGTCGTCGCCGCATGCATCTCCTAAGATCCTCGCCGTCACTGTCTTTACCTCCACAGCCACGTCATTACTACCCCGTGCTCTGTCGAGCCATGCACAGTGCCTGACCAATCCCTAGCCGAGACCATCCTAGCCGTGCCCCTTACCACCTTATAATCACTTTTAGGCTTCCATCGACGCCGGTGACCACCACCACAGTGCCCAGCACCATGCCATGCCATGCCCACCGTGAACCCATCTTCGCACCACCATCATGCCCACTTCGTGGAGTCACCATGTCCACTCCGAGCCATGCACTGCATCAAGCTTCGTGTCGCGCTGTCTCGTACATCGAGGCGAACCCTACCGTTCGTCACTTCTATATCAGCGAACGAAGGCAAGTGAAATCCCTCACTTATTTATCATGTTATTTTTGAATGTTAGCCGAAGAAATTTTATAATAACTAGGTATATATATAACTATATTTAGATCGGAACTATCTTTGAAATTGCATAGTGAACAATAGTGCCGTCTAATTGATTGGAGCTCGACTAGGGCTTATTACCGTGTTAATATTATATAGAAGTTATATGTATAATATTTAAATTCAATTGGTTAAAGAAAATTTATGTTTCGATCGATTACTGAATGCTCCCCTGGGTGTTCGCTTAGAACCTTATGCGAAATTTTTTTCTAAAATGGCGAAACTCACAGTATTTAGGCCCTAATACTATTAACAAACAGTATGTAGAAATTTGGTGGTAAATCGATATCGTTTCAACCATAAAGTGACTCCTTAGCTTCTACACCGAAACACGCGTTTTACCAATCACTTGACACCGTTAAATTCATAATTAATTTCAGAAAAATGTAATCACAGCTTTCTTGGGTTCGTTACGAAGTGTGCTGCATAATATTTAACATGATATATAGGCTTATTGTTAAATATATCCTCTATACATAAATAACAGAGAACTTATCTGACTTTGGACTGCAGTCCAGAGCAGGAATTCACCCCTTAAACATGCCTTTACTCACCCGAAACCTTACTGTTAAATTGTGATAGTGTGCGGAGTCATTTAACGCTGCGTATAAATTTATTTTATCTTTCCAATGGTACCAGTTTCACTGAATTCCAGTATCATTTGGTATTTTAAACATATTTTAAAGTAATAACATGTGCGACACTTTCTGCAACTTCAGTTTACACACTTCATCAGTAAACTGATCATAACTCCTAAACAAAGATGGCCATTGTTGATCTGTCTTCTTCTCTGTAAATTTAGCTCATATCCCTACAAATAGTTAAACTGTAGCGTCGCCAAATTGTAATCCCAACAGAAAGTAAAACGTGTTAAGAAACGGACTTTCAGTTCAGGAGCTGGATTCCAGCAGTGAACGCCCGCATTTAAATAACTGTATCTCCCAAACCAGGAACCCGATTCACTCGAAACAAATTTTGCTGTGCAGATAATTAAATATATTGTTTATTCCTTTCATATTGTTAATCCAAATTGTGCATGTGCGATTTAATGTGATTTTCCTAATCCAAACGACAATGGCTGCTCATATATCATTAGTAGTATATTTTACTGTATCTCCATCACGTTACATGACTGTTACACCCTCTGTAATTAATGAACATTGTATCGATACCCTAGCGATTGTTTTTAAATTGCCGAATATTAGTGATTAGATTGTGACAAGTATATTAGCGTAAAAGCATGGATGAATAATGATCATGATGCGTGCTTGTACACAATCATCGCAACCATTTAATTATTGTATTATCGACATACTTGTACACAATCAGCCAAATTTATTGCACATCTGTATAGATATTTTCTCTACTATTATTAGTTACTAAAAGCTGATTGATCAGTCAAATTTATTGCACATTTATATGAACATTTTCCCTACTATTATTAGTTACTAAAAGATGTTAGTTGTAAATTAAGAATATATGTGGGTTTATTTGTACAAAAATTATTATCATATGTTTCTTAATTTATAATAAATATACTTAGGGAAAATATATGCATATCATATTTGAATAAAATATTCATATTAAAATATGCATATCATATAAAATATTCCTAATCAATATTCTTAAGATATCATATCATATAATTGGTTGGAATAATATCTCAAATAAAACAAATGCTACTAACAAGATAATTTTGAGATATTGTGCATGTATTATAATAGATCAGCTCAGGTCTGAAATCTAAGTAGGAGATCCAAAACAAATCGGTTCGGCACACCAAATATGCCGAATATTAGGAGCAAATCGACGAATCTCGCAACGGTATAGACTAAAACCAATATTTTCAGAATCTTTGTATCAAGAGGATCTCCAAATATCAAGAATAAAAGCCAAAAAAATTTGGAAGTCCAAATCCACCAAAAGGTGGCGGAAGCGCGGTTAAAATAGGCTTTTGGTGGTGGTTCAGCAGTCATTTGGCGGCCGTAGGATCTGAAACTTCAAGGTCATGATCATAATTTGACACACTTCAACATGAAGTCTAGGGTTTCATATTTCAGAGCCTATAAAAGGACCGATAGCTATCTATCTAAGAACATTGATATGTCCATTGATCGAGAGAGAGATCTAGCGAGCAACTAGGGTTTTTGTAATTTACTTTTTCAGCAAGCAATTTTGTAATGCACTAGTTGATTAATAAAAATAGTCTTTTCTTTTAATTTTTGTCACATTTACTTTCTACACTTTACTTTCTGCATTTTAATTTCTGCACTTACATTTCGCAATTACTTTATGCACTTTCATTTCGCAATTACTTTCTGCGCTTTTAATTTTTAATTATGGGTTCATTCATCTTCCACCTCTCTTTTAAATCACTAATATCCATGAGCGAGTAAATTCTTGCTTGCTAGAGTTTGTAAGATAAGATAGAATAATGGATGAGAACTATAACTTAAATTCTTTTTGATGTTTTAATTTTTTATAAACTTTAGCAAAATAAATGTTAACCCTCTTATCGGGCGCGCACTCAATTAATGATAGTCACAACCAAGATTTGAGATTAGTTAATACTTGTTTTGTTAAGGGTTTGAGATCAATGGAAGGAAAAGGGGCAGTAGAGAGAAACCTTAATTTTCTCCAAGAACATTAATCCACATTCATCGTTATTTCTCTAGTATTAAACAATTAAAAAAATAAAAAGAATCATTTTTAAACCTCCATCCATTAACTACTAAGTCGTATAAACTCTGCAAGCCCTTTTCTTATAAAATCTTCAACCTTCTTAGAATAAACGATCAAAACTCCATCTTTCTTCTATCAATTCGTCCAAAGCAAGAAATACAGTTCACCGTTTCCCTGCGGACGACCCGTACTCACTATCGGCTAACTATTGCGACACCGTTATGATTGCATTTATTTACAACAAACACACTCACTTTTCATGATCAATCAAATGGCGTCGTTGCCGAGGAAACGGTTGTGATTATTTTTCTTGTTATTCGGGTTGATTTCTAATATAAAACTACCAAACATAAAAATAGAAATAAAAAACCCGTATTTTGTATTTTTAATGATTTTTGTGCGAGTTTTGCGAGAAATCTGGAGCATCTGGAGTGAACCAACAGAGATTGAGAAATTATCAAATAGGAGCAGAGAAGCATTGGAGCGTTTGGCAAAAGTTTGGAAGGGAGATCTCACCAACTAACGGTGGAAATGCGGTCAAATGGTGCTTTTGGCTGCTAAACCGCGGCTATATTGGGGTGTTTGGCCCTCAACTTTCTCTGGTATCATTTACTCTTCTTCCTCTCTCTTCTAAACCTTCAATAAACTGTTTTTACCTGCAGGATTCTTTGCAGATATCGCCGCTAAAAATCTTTTTGTGTGTTTTATATTTTGGGTTGTTTTGCATATTTAAAACGGACATTAAGGGGCAAGAAACCCAAATTCGGATTAGGTGGGGATTTCATCACCCTTCCTATGCCCTACAAATCACAAACGAGCATACGATCATCCTACATTAATAAAAAATATCTAGACCAGGCCATTAAGGACTATCGCGCTCAATTAGGACAAAAGAGGGCCGAGGGCAATCTATTGCTTATCCGCATTTCTCTTGTGGTGTCTAAGAAAAGTGTGACTAAGGAAAATGGTTACTTAATTAGGCCCGCAATTTCGGTGATTCGTATAGCGGATAGCTCCCACTTATCTGGCACTTACCTGGCTGCAAGATTGATATGGAGGTGATAGAGAATTTATCCTACGTCTTGTCCTATAGAAGTTTTGTAGCGGTCTAGTATTTTGACCAAGGTGACCCTAGTTCTAAGTATTGTTTGTACACGTTTGTCGAGTCCCACTTTCCAAGCAAAACAATTTCAAAAAATCCAAAAAAGAGATTAAAATTATTACCATTTAATCCTCTTTTCTTTTCATTCTCTTATAATGCATAACCTAAACCGACCAACTCTTGGCGAGCTTTGCTATAAACAACCAGATATTTCTTATTATCGTTATTGTTTTGGTACAAATTCCGACCCTACCATTTTTTTAAGGGATAGGATAGAGCGATCTAGAAATAACAGTTGGACACCTCACTCAATGTCCTATCAACCATGTAAAAATTCAACACCTTCTTTTGCTGATAATCCGTTTAAGGCTAGTGAGGCAACTTTTAAACGTATGTCCATTGCTGAGCATATTGTGAAGGCCCGTAACCAATGTTTCATATCTTTCACTTCTCCAAAACCGTTAAGACAACAATTACAATCATTTCCATATAAAAATGTTGATACTTCTTTTGAGGCGAATATGGCATCTTTTACACCCATGACCATTGCTGAGGAAATTGCAAAAGCCATTCGCCAACTAACTAACCAATATCAATTTTCTTCATATCACAATGTTGATCCTAATCCTAGTTATGAAAATTGGAAACGCCCTTCTATCTCTTATCAACAATACCAAACTTTCACACTCTCTCATGTTGACACTTCCTTGGAGGCTAATGTGGCACGTCGTAAACCCATTTCTATTGCGGAACACGTTGAACTTGCCCGTATCCAACAATTAAACGAATTCTAATCACACTCAACTTTTGCACCTTATCTAGACAGTGTTTCTGAACATCGATTAGGAAGTTCCACGGTTCAAACAGAATCCTTCATTGAAACTTCTTCACAAAATATGTCTAGTCTTGAAGTAGAGTTGAAATTGAGTAGTGAAAATGAACAAGGGATCCCTCCAAATCAAACCAAAAACCAATTCTTTTAATCTCGACACCTTCCATCCTGAACCCCAACCAAATGTATTTGATGATCAACCGCTTAATAATCTAATTGATGAGGTGCCCGAGAATAACATGTTTGACTTTTCCAATTGTGAGTGTGAAAGAGAGTCTTATACCATTCCAAATCAAACCGATCCTTATCCGACTACACTTGACATTTCAAACCTTCCAATTTCATCAAACGAACCTAGTGATCCATCGATTAAGGATAATATCATTGATGAAATTTTAAAGAACTATTCGTTTGATTTGACTGAAGGTGCTAGCGAGATCGCTGATGAGAATATCTTAAAAGATGAACTCGCTATGTTAGATGAGTTGGATTCTCCGACCCATTATGTCCCTTCTATTGAATATGAACATCTTCTTGTATATTTAACCGATCCTATTCTTACCACCGACCTATCCGATATGCAAAACGATATTCATCCTTCATCTCCTATATCTTGTTCAACAATGCTCGACACCCAAGTTCGTTTATTCATTTCATTACATACTCTCTTTGGTTCTTCTTCCCATCCTATTTCACTTCCACCGAAATTTGATGAACCACACTCCAATATTTCGAGTTTTATGATTCTTGAAAAACCACTTGATTTAGACTCTTTTGAAAATAAGGTGGATAGGCTTTTTGAGTCTCCTACCTCCATAATTTCTGATAAATCGAGTGTTTTGAGTCCTGGAACGCAACACATTGACCTTGAAACTTTAAACCTTCCTAGTGAATCTTCTTATTCCACTTATTCTTTCCTTTCCGATGAGATTATCGTTCGGAATATCGATGAAAGTTTCGAAAATATTTTTGCTGAAAAACTCGATTTCCTTAAAGACTTCGATGCTGTGATGAATCAACCTCCACCGGAAATTTGTACGCCTCTTTTTGAGACCAAAGAAGTTGAACCGCCATCCCTTCTTTTAGTCACATACGAGAATGAGACTATTACTCCCATTCCTTATTTTTCACATTCTCGTTTTCATTCACCATCACTTTTTCGTCTCCACCAACCGAGACGTAAATCCTTCCGACTACACTTATAATCTTCTCCCCACTTCGTCTCTTATCCTTACTCTCATTTATGTTTTTTCTACTCGAGACATGATACAACCTCCATTCTTATACGTCTCGAGTCTTCTTCACGTCTATCTGTTACACTATTTTCTACCCGCCATAGTGTTACCTTGATAAAATATTTGAATGGTTGGTGTTGGCTTTTGGACTTTGTAAAGCCTTGTATATACTAATGTGATTTTCTCCTCTCTTACTTTAAACTTCAAATGCTTAAATAGTGGAAACACTGTTTTAATTAAGTTTGGGGGGGAAGAAAAATATTTTTGGCTCAATAATGAAAGGAAAATTTTGCACGATTGTGAGCCAAAAACAAATTTGGGAGAGGATTTCACTGTCATTAACTCTTGTCCCCTTTACTAATCTTTGAGAACTTTTCCTCCCAAGTCTACAGGTTTTGAGCTTAAAGGATGACATCAGTGTGGACACTGCTGCAAATAGGTTTGGGGGGGGGGGTGTGCTTAGTCACGTATCATTTTGCACTATAATTATAAAAGCACGATAAAAAAATTTATTTGAAATATTCTTTTGAAAATAAAAGTTAGAAAGTGAAAAATACATATGAAAGATAGGAAAAGATTTTAAAAATGCAAGAAAATTAGATGTTTTAAAACAATGCTAGTAATACGTGGTCATGAGCTGTTGTCCCAAGGGTTAGTAAGATGAAGAAATTACTAGTCTGCGGATAGAAATAAGTTTGAAAAATAGTCCCTATTCTATAGCCAAACTTTTGAATGTTGATACCCTGTTATATGCACTTACACACATCTTAAAACTTATGATAGTAAAGGATACCTTGAAATATTCTTGTCTAAAAGCCTTAATATGAAGGAAAAAATATAAATTAACAAAATGTAAATGACACATAAAATATAAATGGTGAAGAAAAATGAACACTGGTTTTGTAATTACTTAAGGCAGTATAAAAAAAATATAGTAAGGGCGACTTATCACCTAGTGCCTTAGACTAACTGGTTTGGGAGTCACTGCTAAGCCTTAGGTGTTGCAAGACTAGAATATTGCTAATTACGCCTTAATAAGTGAGCACATTTGGTAATCGGTTGGTTAGTACCTCAAGAAGTATTAACGGTCGTATGAAGAATGTGTGAGTAAATCTATCTAAAAATATCACCGAGTAAAACTACTAAGGAATATGGATAAGGATATGATAGCTTGAATTGAATTCTGCAAGAGTAGGGATGTCTTTTACACACATATAGGGGTATATGATCGATATTTGTAAGAAAGGTAGGAAGGAAGACTAAAGACGATGTTTATTTAGAGAGGATGTGATTTTTGACATCTTTTTAAGACCATTAAGATAGGGCTCATGACAAATAAAAAGCTAGTGTAGTTTGATACACTTATTTTCAAGTATTTTCTTTTCTATATTCTTATCTTTGTATGTAATTTTCATTTTCTTTCTTTTATGTTGGGATTTTGTGGGTGTAATCTGCTAAAAACCCTCAGGAGACAACACTCCTATTGGGGACACCTAGAGGTTTAAAGGTTTGTTGCATGAGCTAAGTGCAATCGTGTTGCCTACGAAAGTATGCTAGGTTTTTTCTTTTTCCTTTTAATTAATAGTTTGCTCGGGACGATCAAAGATAAGTTTGGGGGTATTTGATCAGTCAAATTTATTACACGTATGGACATTTTCCCTACTATTATTAGTTACTAAAATGTGTTAGTTGTAAATTAAGAATATGTATGGGTTTATTTGTAAAAATATTATTGTCATATGTTTCTTAATTTATAATTAATATAATTAGGTAAAATATATGGATATCATATTTAAATAAAATATTCATATTAAAATATGCATATCTTATCATTTATTCCTAATAATAATTCTTATGATATCATATAATATAATTGGTTGGAATAATATCTCAAATAAAACAAATGCTACTAATAAGATAATTTTGAGATATTGTGCAGGTATTATAATAGATCGGCTCAGGTCTGAAATCTAAGTAGGAGATCCAAAGGAAATCGATTCACTAAACCAAATCAGCCAAACATTAGGAACAAATCGAAGAATCTCGCAACGGCAGAGACTAAGAATAATATTTTCAGAATCTTTGTATCAAGAGAATCTTTAAATATCAAGAAGAAAAGCCAAGAAAAATTTGGAAGCCCAAATCCACAAAAAGGCGGCGGAAGCGCGGTTAAAATAGTCTTTTGGTGGCGGTGCAGCGGTCATTTGGCAACCGTAGGATCTGAAACTTCAGGGCCATGATTGTAATTTGACACACTTCAACATGACGTCAAGGGTTTCACATTTCAGAGCCTATAAAAGGACCGAGAGCTATCTATCTATGAACATTGATCTGTCCATTGATCGAGAGAGATCTCTAGCGAGCAACTAGGGTTTTTGTAATTTACTTTTTTAGTAAGTAATTTTGTAATGCACTAGTTGATCAATAAAGATAGTCTTTTTTTTAAAAAAAATTCCGCATTTACTTTTTGCACTTTATTTTTTGTATTTTAATTTATCCACTTATATTCCGCAATTACTTTCTGCACTTTCATTCCGCAATTACATTTTGCGCTTTTAATTTTTAATCATGGGTTCATTCATCTTCCACCTCTCTTTTAAATCGCTAATATCCATGAGCGAGTAAATTCTTTCTTTCTAGGGTTTGTAAGATAGTGTAGAATAATAGATGAGAACTATAACTTAAATTCTTTTTTATGTTTTAATTTTTTATAAACTTTAGGAAAATAAATGTTAACCCTCTTATCGGGCATGCTATCAATTAATGATAATCACGACCACGATTTGAGATTAGTTAATACGTGTTTTGTTAAGGGCTTGAAATAAATAGAGATTAATGGAAGGACAAGGGGCAGTAGAAGGAAACCCTAATTTCCTCCAAAAACCCTAATCCACATTCATCGTTATCTCTCTAGTATTAAATAATTAAAAGATAAAAAGAATCATTTTTAAAACTCCATCCAATAACTAGTAAGTCCTATAAACTCTACAAGATCTTTTCTTATAAAATCTTTAACTTTCTTAGAATAAACGATCAAAACTCCACTTTTCTTCTTTCAATTCGTCTAAAGCAAGAAAAGCAGTTCACCGTTTCCTTGCGGACGACCCGTACTCACTGTCGACTAGCTTTTGTGATACCGTTATTGATTGCGGTTATTTACAACAAACACACTCACTTTTCACGATCAATCAGTGTTATTTGTAAACTAAGAATATATGTGGGTTTATTTGTAAAAACATTACTGTCATATATTTCTTAATTTATAATTAATATAATTGGGGAATATATGCATATCATATTTAAATAAAATATTCATGAGAGTATTTATTAATTAAAATATGTCTATCATATCAAATATTCTTAACCAATATTATTAAGATATCATATCAATTAATTGGTTGGAATAATATCTCAAATAAAACAAATGCAACTAACAATTTGATTTGAGATATTGTGCAGATATTATAATAGATCAGCTCAGGTATGAAATACAAATAGAAGATCCACTGCAACTCGATTCACCAAACCAAATATGCCGAATATTAGGAGCAAATTGAAGAATCTCGCAACGACAGAGACTAAGAGCAATATTTTCAGAATATTTTTATCAAAAGGATCTCAAAATATCGAGAGAGGAAGGCATGAGAAATCAGAAGGCACAATTCCACCAGGGGGCGGCGGATCCGCGGTCAAAGAGGGTAATAGGCGGCGGTTGCGCGGTCGTTTGATGGCCGTAGGATATGAAAACTCAGGGTCTTGATCGTAATTTAACACACTTCAATATGACGTCTAGGGTTTCTATTTCCAGAGCCTATAAAAGGACCGAGAGCTATCTATTAATGAAGGGATAAATCCATCAAAGAATAGACTGATCTACCGATCAAGCAATCTAGAGAAAACTAAGGTTTTGCAATTTGGTTTTTCAGCGAGCAACTTTTGTAATGCAATAATTATTCAATAAAATATAGTTCTTTCTTTAATTTTGTCGCATTTACTTTTCACATTTACTTTTTGCAATTACTTTCTGCAATTATTTTCTGCATTTACTTTCTACATTTTTAATTTTAATTATGGGTTCCGTTTTCTTCCACATTTCTTTTACTTTGTTTATCCTAATGAGGGAGTAAATTCTCGCTTGTTAGGGTTTGTAGGATAGAGTAGAATAATAGATGGACAATATCTTTTCAATTCTTTTTAAAGTTTTAATTTTTATAAATTTTAGTAAAATTAATATTAACCCTCTTATCGGGCGCGCTATCAATTCATGATAGTCACGACCACGATTTGAGATTCGTTAATAATCGTTTTGGTAAGGGCTTGAGACAAATATGGATCAATGGAAGAACAAGGGTTAGTAGAGGGAAACCCTAATTCCCTACAAGAACCCTAATCAACATTCATCGCTAATTCTCTGATATTAAATAATTAAAAGATAAAAAGAATTATTTTTAAAACTCCATCCATTAACTACTAAGTCCTATAAACCTTACAAGCCCTTCTATTATAAACTTTTCAAACTTTCTTAGTAATAAACGATAACAATTCCACTTTTCTTCTATCAACTCGTCTAAAACAAGAAAAGCTGTTCACCGTTTCTCTGTGAACGACCCGTACTCACTAGCGGCTAGCTATTGCGATACCATTATTGATTATGGTATTTAGATCACATAGACACACTTTTGCACGATCAATCAAATGGCGCCGTTGTCGGGGAAACGGTCGTAATATTTTTCTTGTTATTCGGGTTGATTTCTACTATAAAACCAGAAAAAATAAAAATAGAAATAAAAAACCGCATTTTATATTTTTAACGATTTTTGTGCGAGTTTTGTGAGAAATCTTGGGCACTTGGAGAGAACCAACAGAGATTCAGAGATTGTAAAATAGGAGCAGAGGAGCATTGGAGTGTAGTATCAAAATTTGAAGAGGAGATTCCATCAAACGGTGGTGGAACCGCGGCCCAAACAAGCTCTTGGCGGCGGAAGCATGGCTACCTTGGGGAGTTAAGCCCCCAATTTTTTTTGGTATTATCCTATCATCTTCCTCTCTCCTCTGAAACTCCAATAAACTATTTTTACTTGCAGAATTCTTTGCAAACAGTGCCGCTAAAGATCTTTTTGCGTGTTTTAGATTTTGGTTTGTTTTGCATATTTAAAATGGACATTAAGAGGTAAGAAACCCAAATTCAGATTATGTGGGTATTTTATCATCGTTCCTACGCCCACAATTCACAAACGAGGATACACATAACCTTACATTAATAAAAAATATCTAGACTAAGGCTTTAAGGACAATCACGCTCAATTAAGATAAAGGAGGGTCGTGAGTAATCTATTGCTTATCCGCATTTTTCTTATAGTGTCTAAGGCAAGTGTGACTAAGAAAAGTGGTTACTTAATTAGGCTCGTTGTTTCGGTGATTCATATAGCGGGTACCTTCCACTTATATGAAATTTACCCTCCTGCAAGATTGATAAAGAGCTGATAGAGAATTTATCCTACATCTTGTCCTTTGGAAGTTTAGGAGCGGTCTAGTGATTTGACCTAGGTGACCCTACCTTTAGGGATTGTTTGTGCACCTTTGTGATTGGTTGAGTCGAGCCCCTATTTGATAGTCATGGCCATGATTTGAGATTTGTTAATAATCGTTTTGGTAAGGCTTGAGACAAATAGGGATCAATGGAAGAACAAGGTTCAGTAGAGGGAAACCCTAAATCCCTACAAGAACCCTAATCAACATTCATCGCTATTTCTCTGGTATTAAATAATTAAAAGATAAAAAGAATTATTTTTACCAAGTCCTATAAACCCTACAAGCCCTTCTATTATAAACTTTTCAAACTTTCTTAGTAATAAATGATAACAATTCCACATTTTTTCTATCAACTCGTCTAAAACAAGAAAAGCTGTTCGCTGTTTCACTGTGAATGACCCGTACTTACTAGCGGCTAGCTATTGCTACACGGTTATTGATTATGGTATTTAGATCACATAGACACACTTTTGCACGATCAATCAAATGGCGCCGTTGCCGGGGAAACGGTCGTAATATTTTTCTTGTTATTCGGGTTGATTTCTACTATAAAACCAGAAAAAATAAAAATAGAAATAAAAAGCGCATTTTAGAATTTTAACGATTTTTGTGCGAGTTTTGCAAGAAATCTTGAGCACTTGGAGCGAACCAACAGAGATTCAGAGATTGTCAAATAGGAGCAGAGGAGCATTGGAGTGTAGTATCAAAATTTGAATGGGAGATTCCATCAAAAGGCGGCGGAACCGCGGCCCAAACAATCTCTTGGCGGCGGAAGCACGGCCACCTTGGGGAGTTAAGCTCCCAATTTTTTTTTGGTATTATCCTATCGTCTTTCTCTCTCCTTTGAAACTCCAATAAACTGTTTTACCTGCAGGATCCTTTGCTAACAGTGCCGCTAAAGATCTTTTTGCATGTTTTAGATTTTGGTTTGTTTTGCATATTTAAAACGGACATTAAGAGGCAAGAAACCAAAATTCAGATTAGGTAGGTATTTCATCACCCTTCCTACGCCCACAAATCACAAACGAGCATACGCATAACCTTACATTAATAAAAAATATCTAGACTAAGGCTCTAAGGACAATCACGCTCAATTAAGATAAAGGAGGGTGTTTCCCTCAATCAGAGCAAAGCACTTTTTTGAAATTCAAAATTCAAAAAATTGAAGCAACGCTTCAGATCCAGCGCTAGACGTGCTGCGCGCCATGTGTCAAACACGGATGCGCTAGCGCCAGGTGCGCTGCGCCCTAGGCAGTGCACCATGTGTGCGCCAGCGCTAGGCATGTTGCGCGCCACGTGTCAAACACGGGTGCGCTAGCGCAGGCTGCGCTACGCTCTGAGCAGTGCACCACATGTCGAACACAGGTGCGTTAGCGCAAAGTGTGCTGCGCTCTGAACAGCGCACCACGTGCAAAGCACGGGTGCGCTAGTGCTGGAATTATAAAATTCCCCACCGTTAGATCAAAGATATAATAATAATGATAAATCATTAATTAATCAGAATTAAAATTCTGTTATGAAAAGATTTTCTCAATCTTGTTAAAAACAAGAAGATTGCATTCTGTAAAACAAGAGCCCTAGGATCAAAGATCCAATGGTGGGGAAACATCCCCGAATCAATCAGAGAAAGATCTCTTTAACCGATTCAACAAATCAACTTGCCCTATATAAAGGCCCCAAGACTTCAAGTATGATATAGAGGAACCCCCCTATAAACTTTGAAAAACTCAAAAAAAAAGAGCAAGCTCTTGAAAGAAGTGATGGGTCCTGACAACCTTACATTTCATAGGCTATGACGTCTTTAAACTGGACTGTGGGGTCCTTAAAATCACGGACTATGATGTCCTTAACCTTGGACTGTGGGGTCCTTAAACCCATGGACTACGATGTCCTTAACCTGGACTGTGGGGTCCTTAAGCCCATGGACTGTGATGTCCTTAACCTTGGACTGTGGGGTCCTTAAACCAATGGACTACGATGTCTTTACTTGGACTGTGGGGTCCTTAAGCCCATAGACTATGATGTCCTTAACGTTGGACTGTGAGGTCCTTAAACCCATGGACTACGATGTCCTTAACCTGGACTGTGGGGTCCCTTTAAACCCACGAACTATGATGTCCTTAACTTGGACCACCATGTCCTTAAACTGGTAATCGACCGCAATATCCCTAAACTAAACAATAGAGTTCAAATGCTCTTTTGTTGGATCTAAATGATCATGTTAAGTTGATCTTAGTCTAAAATTAGACTAACGTATCCTTAACAAACGTTTAAGTTGATCTTAGTCTCAAATGAGACTAACGTATCCTTAAACCCAAACCAAAACCTAAATCTAAGAAAATACGGATTTGGACTAATCCACGCCCTACGGGCGACAACATAAATTAGTCTCTGTATACAATCCACGGGCAACCAAAAACAAACCAAACACCCACGACACGAGGTAACCATCTAGAGAAGGAGAAAGTTGTTACCGCGATGCGGTAGCGTAATTAACTGCAGGGGCTTACACCTGCAGGGAAGAGCGTCCCCACAATCAAAAACCCCTCAAACGAGGGGGAATCTGACGAAGTCTGCTACATCGGCCGCATCCGTTTAAACCTTCGATACATGGTGTCATAAATCAACTTGGCATCTTCGGAGAGGTGGACGGATAGCACCAAATAGCATCTGCCCCCAGATTCAGGCTAGACGTTTGTCTTCCCAGTTTCCGGCGGTAAACAGATTCTGGCACGCCCGGTGGGACCTTTTCCTCTTTCCACTCCACACTTCGTGTGTCGTGTTCGCGAACGAATCGCAGTTTGATATGGTTGCCTTGGGTTCAAGGTACTAAGATTTGGTTTTGCTCCTGTGCAGAAAACAGAACACCAATGGCCTCCAACTGTTCCAGCTGCAACTGCAACTCCCGTTCCACCTCATCTGGGGTTGTAACCTACGGGCCTCAAACGGCCTCCCTGTTCAAGATGCCGGTGGACCAGGTGACTCAAGCCACCACTGGGCTATTCTTTGGGACTATGATCCCACCGATGAGCTTCAGTGCCCCGCTATTGTCGCAAGAAGCCCCAAAGAAGTCGGTGTTTGATAGACTTATCATTGCTGCGGCCCCTCTCAACGGGTCGCCCCCAACTTCACTGCCTCAGTTTTCAACAGACTGGGTCAGAACGCCAACAAGCCCGCGATACTCGAAGCTGCCATCCCAAAACGGATAGCCATCCCGGCTCAAGCGGACGAAATTATCAGAGAGGCTTCTTCTGCCAAGAAGTCAGTCTTCACAAGGCTGGGCATTCCGGCTCCAGCTCCAGGCGAAGTCCTCAAAGCTACTTCCCCTACCCAGAGGTCTGTCTTTGACAGATTGAACATTGCTTCTCAACGGACATCGGTCTTTAAGAGGCTGACGTCGGCGACAAACCTTCGCAAAACAAGGGGCACAATGAAATCACCACTACATCTGAGACAATCCCATCCGCACGACATGCTCGCTGAGGTTCAAGAGTAGACTCGTGGCCACCGGTCCACAATGAAAGTGCGTCCTCGACGTCGGCCGAGACGGCCTGCTTAAGAGCCCTTTCGTCCCATTCTTCCAAAGGGCCTATGAATAGCCACCGTATCCATGGAGGGTCTTCATAAAAGATGACGGCAGGGTAAGGCCTCTTCGGGATCCTTACATTCTCGGATTCTTCTTGTGAGCGCCTTATAGCCTCAGCCAATTGTGCGGCTCCTCGGCAGATGAACCCCGGAAAAAGATGACTGTCTTCCGGCGGATTAGTAGCGGTCTTCTTCCCCCGCTTTGGCCCAGAGCCAGTGATCGTAGAAGCTCGCTTCATTCCCTTCCCCGCCCGCTTTCTAAGCTGCTTCTCGGTTTTGACAGAGAGGGAAGACTTCTTCAGGACCTCCGCCAAGGGAACATTATCATCAGAGCCGGGTTTTACCTTCGGAACCGTTACAGTATCCATCATCGGCCGTTCAAATGAAGCCTCTGTTGGCAATGAGGCGTGAAGCCTTTCCTCCTCTTCAAAGGTTTTAAGTGAAGCAGCAATGGCTTCTTCTGTAGAGGCACCTATTGAAAAAGCAAACGTCAGTCAAAGCATGATAAAAGAAGAGTGAAATAAATAGCGGAGAGATAAGGGTAAAGTATAGCTGATTGTGCAAGGGCAGCCAGTTCTTTTTCTAGAGTGGCCGACTGTTTGGAAGCTTCAATGGCAACCACCAAATCGGTATCATCAAGCATCCCGAATAAAGCTTCGTTGGTCCCATATTCGCTCAAGCCTTCGCTAGACGGAGCAGGGGGCGTCAAGCCTAATATGGTGTCCAAAGAAAGTACTTGCTTCTTTTTCTTCTGAGGACGGGCGCCGGTGGCCGATGACACGAGTGTGCGTTTGGTAGATGCCTTTGGACGAAGAGACCCAATTTCTTTTCCTACGTCCGACTCGGGGGACGCGGCAGCCACCTCTTTTTTAGGCACGCTGGATGGGGGCAACCCGCGCGTAGGGCTTAGCATGTGTGGAGGTTCAACTACAGTGACCTCTCTCAGGGGAGGATGAACAATGTTCCGTCGCTTCAGAGGAACATTTCGATCACCAGCCGGCACTACACCCTTGCGATCGAGCAACAATCGTTTCTCCTCCCTGATGACGGCGCCCATTGAATGCTGATACCACGCCACGTACACATTAAGGGTCTTTGGGACGTAGCTCGGTTCACTGATAAAGAAGTTGGACCCGGTGTTCAAGCGCATGAAATGATGCAGTGCTCCCTGCATTCCCTCTTCGGTAGCGGCAGGTTCGGCCAAGAAAGCCTCAAGTGGGACGCCCTGATTGTAACTCAGTTGCTGGGCGAAACGATGCGGGTTGTATCTCATGAATAACGCCGCATCATTTTGCCTGAATACGAGAAAGCCCGGCCGGATAGAGTACAGATGATGAATCTCCTGAGCCTTCAAGACGGAGACCCCATCTTTAAATATGTCCCGCAGTGGCAGCACCGTCTTCCCCGACTCTTGGCCGACGGTCAAAACTTTATCAGTAAAAGACATGCCAGCCCCAACCGTGCGCGGGCGAAGAAGCAAGCCTCTAGCTTCCCGTTGCGTCGGATTTACGATAGAAGCGCCAACCAGTCGCATGATTCGAGGGAACCTGCACCTATCATAAAAACCCGGCCTCTTGTAGATGCCGAAGACGCCTATCACGTGTAACTCGAGACATGAAGTGAAATAATGCATCGGGAAATTTACCGACTGCACCCCTGGCTCAGTGGTATCAGCTGCCAAGCTGAGGCCGTGATACATATGGGCTAACCCAGCAATCCCCACAGCCACTTGTATCCCGGCAACCATTCGATGCGCAGGATAGAAGACGGACGGCCTCATACGGCGAGGGTGCATGGGAAGCGCGAACCAACTCAGCCACAACCCAAGGAACCCTAAAAAGAACGTTTCTCCGTCAATCCCAGGAGTCGCCAGCTGTGTAAAAGGGATGACCGGGGTATCAGGTAGAAAGAAGCTCTTCTGATCCACCTCTGCCGCTGGCAGATTGCCTAAACCCAAGCCGAAGGGGTCGTCAAGACTGGTGAATTTGTCAACTTCTTCCATCAATATTTCCGGGGGAAGAAAAACAGCGATAAAAGCTGTAAAATTAACTCCACGACCTTCGGATGCGAGAGAAAGGTTTTCATACATATTCACCACCTTTATTGTCACGACCAAAAGTTGGATGTGACCGACACTTAGATTGTATAATATATAAAGATATGCACACAGTCCAAGTAAGCCGTAAACCAAGATCAAAATCCTTTTTGCGGAATTCTTTATATAGAATAGTTTTAAGTAAAAATCACAGTTTATGAAGTTAAAATATTAAACAAGTATAAAGTGTTAAGTGTGGTTGCGTCCCTAGTTGGGAGCAACAATATTAACAGTGGAATTCAATACAAAATCATAATATGAAATCAAAGAAGAATCTCAGACATAAATAAAAGAACTATTATTTAATACAACTAAACGATCTTATCTGTCGAAATAATATACATATAACCACATATCGTTCTAAGTCATTATACAGGGTCTGATGGAGAAACTCTAGATTCAATATACAATACCAAAAGAGGAGGTTACTACATACGTAACCCACCTAGCAAAAAGAGCGATAAACTGATAAGTGGATCTGTCTGCTGCTATACGTCCACTCGACTCCTGCAAAGAACTGTGGCACAACAGAGTGAGTTGCCAACTCAGTGAATATAACTAATATATATCGGCTGATAATGTAAGTATGCCGATCTAGAACTAATATCAACAATGATGAATATGATGCATACTAACAGGTGGAAGGATAAATTTGTACTACTCAATATATAAATCCAAAACTGAAATCTCATCAATTATTTTCCAAACAAGGTTCATTTTCTTCCCGTGTCCAACATCGACACAAATCTTCGGTGTTTCATCAGGCATCGTTTCCCGAACGATCCTGTCAATCAATAACACCGGTCGGTATCACATAGATATCCGCCGTGTTTACCACTGACTCCGGTATCGAGTATCTTCGTTAGGCTCCCCGCCTAAAGTGCGGCTCCTGCCCCTCGGCCCCGACCGGGTCCACCATGAATCCGGCTGTATAGCTACCCCACCCAGCTCGGATATTCGTAAGAAATTCCGCAACCGTATATCTACCCCACCCGGTTCGGAACAAAACCAAATAAAAAAAACGACATTTCATGGTGGACATGTTACATTTATCATGAAAATCATTGAATTCTTTCGATAGTGTATAAAAACTCAAAGCCATAAATCCATAGTAATCCAATGCATCTTATATCATAACTACACCTACTTGGAGATAAAATATGATAATGTTTATGAAAATAACTACCATTCTTGATGTTCAAGGTATGATGGGAATCATATTTAGTATAATAAGTACTAAGTGTATATGTGACATGTTAATATCGACGAGGTGTAGTGTAACATGTAGATATGTGCAGGCATGGCATAACTCGTCGATAACTGTGCAGTGTTCTAACAATTATTAACATGGAGATGTATATATATCTATATGAATGGATATGATCAATTTAACATACAAGAGCCCATTTTTATTTAAACTTAACTACGGACGTATCACGCCATCCATACAAAATCCCCCGGTAGATGTTTAGTCTACTCACCGGAAAACGTCGAATCTACTCAGGAATTGCCAATCCTTTTCCTTTCCTCGCTGCCTCCAAAAATCCCGTATTTGAATCTAACATCACAATTTAACTTATATAAGGAAACGGCTATTTCGACATGACGGAAATGAAAACACCCGTTCCCACGTACTAGTAATATTGTATACGACTATTCCAAGTTATCATACACATAACCTTACTGGATTTTAACCCAAACCTGTATAGCGACAGAAAACAGTACGCGATACGCTTTAACCGTGTCGTATTTTATGTTTTTAGATATCTTTTCCGATTTAAGCTTCCAGATTCTATATTTAGTGAAACTAACTTGATTAAATAATACCAAAATGGCCAAAATTATGCACTGAAACCTAACCCACAAGCCAAATCCACCTAGCTTCCTATAAAACCGGCGACGCGGAATTCCTATAATTGTCGCCGGCCCAAAACCGATCCCCTGTGTTCGTGTTCATATGGTTTGCTTTATGTTCCACATATATCATTTTAGCACTGTTTTGTTATGTTGATTTTTCTCTGAATAATAGTAGATTACTACAGAGCTAAGTTTTCCTAAAATATACGATATTTCGATTCTTAAGTTTTACAATTACAGACTAAAATCTACAGGGTTAAGGATTTTACGTACTGAGAATGGTTGAAAAGCTTCCTCCAAGACACCCAAATCCTTAGCTCCTAACTTGAAGATGTAATTCCTTAGCCTAGACTTCTTTTTCACTTCTCTTTGCTTTTATCTTTCTTTTATGAGTTCCAAGTGTTTTCTTCTCTTTTTTGTTTTGAAATTTTCAGAGTTTTTGTTTGGTTTAACTGATCTAAACACAATATATGTGATAGAGGGAAGAGTGAGGTGTAGGAGGAGGTGTCACCAACAAGGGTGTGCCACTCTCATGCAAGGAGGAGGTGTTGTGTAAGTATTGTGCATGGAAGTAGGATGTGTCCTTACCTTATCTTTTCAATTTTGTGTTAATTTGAAATATAATTCTGAGCTAAAACATTATCTATCCCTTTTCCATTTACACCCTCTTAATTCCAAATTTGCATAATTTTCCCAAATTTATATAAAAGCCCCTCACAACTTATGTTATTATAAAACACCCATTTTACTAAAATGAAGCTAAAATTCACCATAAAACCCTTATAACTTATTTATGTTGTATACTAAAATTTTTATTTAATTTGTTTTACATAGAACTTCTGGAATTGACTTATTTTTTTTAATAACTTTTTGATTTATCATTTTATTATTAAATTAATTAATTTTATTTATTTATAAATTTTCAAAATGTTACAATATTTCCCCCTTAAGAAAATTCGATCCCCGAATTTAAAACTTAACTAGACGTACCCTCAAAAGATGTGGAAATTTCTGCCGCATCGCATCCTTGGTCTCCTAAGTACTCTCCTCGCGATTCGTTCCTCACCAGAGAATATTTATAGATGAAAGTATACTTGATCACAGTTTCTTTGTGTCACGCCCCGCTTCCCAGAGTACGCAAGATTGGGCACGTGACATAGCCAACCATGCTACCTGTGGGTAGGAAGTATCCATCCACAGTCACATTACGGCTGTAGGGATATCAAGAACAAGATAAATAAACTAATCTAATACATGTCCAAATCCATAATAACAAGAGTCAATGAACAATGAGTGCGGAAGAAAATGATCCAATACAATAAATAAATAGTACGTCCCATAATGCGGGCTCACATCTGGAAATGAAATGCAATAAATAAACTAGTCACTACAGAACTCACAAATCAGCCTGCTGGCTGAAGTACTCCTGCTCGGTCGTCGACAGTGGTAAAGAATCTGGGCCATGCAAAACCCAGACGTCAGCGCGTCATGTCAACCAGTAATATAATATGAACAAGGTAATAAGCAATGCAGGGAAATAAACATGAATAAAGCAGTAATATGAAACAAGCAGTGCCGGGTAGCGTGCAGTGGGTAACTAAACTGTTCTATCAGGTTTTCTATTCTAAAGTCATTGAAATCAATTGATGACTCGTCGATGTAACTCAATAGTATCCCGTGCATGCCCGGGACCACGGTCAAGACCCTCGGGGCTGAATCCGAGACGTGCCGCTAGGCAGTAATAGGTAGCAGGATGGACGAGTGATGTCAGCATCATCACTCCCGGACTGGCCAAGCCCGTAAGACTGATCAGAATAGATATCGGACTATTGAGTTACAAGTCGGTTTCACCTTTGATTTCCCCATACCCCCAAGTTATGTATGTCAGGTCAGGTATTCAGTAATCAAGAACTAATGCCAACACAGGATCAGGTAACAGCAGGTTTGTCTGGGTAGACAACAGGAATGGTCCATGAGGACCCCAAGTCAGGTTTGTTGGCATTAGGCATGAGATCAGGTAACAAGTCAGGTCATGGTACAACAGGTTGAGTCGGTATATATATATATATATATCATGGGTAGCAAGGTCAGGTCAATATGTAATGCAATCGAATGTGTGCTCATAACAGGTATAGAAGCGAATAAGGAACAACAGCAGGAAATAAAGTAAATAACAATAACAGTTCATTTAATCACAATGGTGCTTTGTATTATCTTATTAACAGGTTTGAGCACCCTTGGGGTGCAATAATCACAGGGTAGCGCAATATTAATAACAGAAAGTAATGAAGATATATGAAATTAAAACTAAAGTATAAATAATTGCCACATGGATGATCTAACAAATAAAAGCAAGGACGATCTAATTGGTTTAGTTAGTTAAAGCATGGATTAATAGCAGACCAAATAATTAAATGAATCTACTATAATGATTCAATGTTAATAATAATTGCAACCGTCAAATCTAAATTATACTATAATATCGATATTACCATCAACGGTGTTGTTATATTAAATAATATGATAATTAAATGTATAGCAAGACTCGATCTTGTATATTAGCATGTTAGAGCAAGTATTCGGATACTTGCCTCGACGGTTTCGCAAACCGGAAAACACGAACGTAGCGTTGGTGGAAAACACGCGACGGATGCACGGGTCACGGATCGAGTCCAAACAACGAACAGCGGGGCCACGCGGACTGGAGTACTTCGCTGGAGAGTCGGGTCAAGTCGTCGGCACGGCCGGAATCCGGCGAAATGTCAAAACGGCGACGAAGTTAGCAAAATACAAACTATGGACACGAACGACCAACGAGGGGTTAACACGAAGGGAGAAAGTAAAGAGATGCTTACAGGGGTGGCACGGGTGTCAACCGTGACGGGTTCGACGGCGATGGGGCGCCGGCGGCGAACAGGGAACGCGGCTGGGCTGAAAGTGGCTGGATGTTGCTGGAAAAGGATGGTGCTGAGAGTAGGGGAGGTCCTGGCCTGGTCTGGATCGTAGGGGGAAGAGGAGGTGGTCGGCGGTGCGCTGGCGACGACGACGAGAGTCGACGGCGCGATCTCCGGCGAACTAGGGTTTGGTGCTAGGGTGCAATGGGTGCAGTGGGTGCAGTCCGGCAAGGGAAGAAGGAGGAAGATGAAGAGGTCGGGACGAGGGTGAAGGGAGGAAGTCGACGTCGATGGGAGGCGGCGCAGGTGGTTGCCGGCGACAACTCACGCGACTGCAGCGAAGGCGGCAGGTGGTTGCAGTGCGGGGGAAAAACAATGTTGAGATGGAGAGGAGGAGGCGGAGGCGAGGGTGACGGTGGTGGCGTCGTCGGCGCGAGACTGCGGCGGCGATGGGCACGGCGAGGTCAGGGTTCGCTGCGGTGGGGTTCGTAGGGTTCTCGTGATGGGAGGTGAAGGCGGGCTGCGTAAAATATATAGGATAGAGAGAGAGAAATTAGAGATACAGAGAGAGATAAAGGAAGAGAGAGAGAGAGTAGGATTAGAGAGAGAGAGAGAGATTATAGGAGAGATAGAGTGTTGGAGGCGGGGCCCACGAGGATTTAGCCTCGTGATTGGCTGATCACGAGAACAGAAGGGATTAAAAAGGGATTTGTGAATATTTAGTTGGTTAAATATTTAACAGAAATGGATATATTATATAGTTTTAGATATTTAATTAAATTGGGATTTTGGCGCTAAATGAAACATTTCCAAATCGCGCCCGGATTGCTCCCAAATATTTGAAATTCAAATAATAGGATTTTAAGCAGGTTCCAAATTTTAAAATGAGATGTCCTATGATTAAAATGCGTGCCCCCAAGTCGAACACTTGCACGCGCGCGTAGCCGTCCAAACTCGCCCGTTTCACCGAACGGGATGAAATCTTGACGCGCGGACGCTACCACGCGACTAGTGGTGACGAGTAGGCCAATATGGATATTTTTAATTTCATTTTAGGTGTTAAAATTTATTATAGGCAAAAATGACTTAGCCGGTTAAAATTTTGCAACAAGAACCAAACAAGCAAGATAATTGGAATGAGCAAAGTCTAACACTCAACCAATAACAGAAATAGTATTATTGGGCTCGGGTGTTACACTTTGCCTGCCAGTTAAGAATAGCCACTGGCTGCACTGTGTAGGATAAATCCGGTTTAAGCGGTAAGTTCTGATGCTGAATCGCGTGAGAAGGATCGTGAAGATACTTGTGAAGCATCGACACGTGAAAAACCGGATGCACATCGGGAAAACTTGGTGGAAGTGCTAAATAATAACCTACAACACCCACTCTCTCCAGAATCTCGTAAGGTCCGACATATCTGGGGCTGAGCTTCCCTTTTTTCCCGAAACGTACCACACCTTTCATCGGAGATATACGAAGGAACACATGATCTCCCACATCAAACTCGAGTCTAAGACGTTGTTGATCTGCATAAGATCTTTGTCTGCACTGGGCCGCTCACATTGTGTTTCGTACCAGTTGAATCTTTTCCGTAGTCTTCTGTACTACCTGTGGTCCCAAAATGCTACTCTCGTTCGGTTCCGTCCAGAAAACGGGCGATCAAAATTTCCTCCTATACAAAGCTTCAAAGGTTGCCATTTGGATCGTCTCCTGAAAATTTTTTGTCATACGAAAATTCTATCAAAGGTAGGTAACGATCTCAACTACCACCAAAATCAAGCCTGCAAGCTCGCAGTATATCCTCTAAAGTCCGAATGGTCCGCTCGGACTGACCATCTGGCTGTGGTTGGAAATTTGTTCTATAACTCAATCGTGTACCAAGAGTCCCTTGAAGTTTCTGCCAAGGACTACTAGTAAACTGGGTACCTCTATCTGACACTATGCTCGTCGGAACTCCATGCAATCGGACAATCTCGTCAATATAAATCTGAGCATACTGTGCAAACCCATACGTCGTCTTCACCGGAAGAAAATGAGCTGCCTTTGTCAATCTATCTACAATCACCCAAATGGAATCATACCCTCTGCTAGTCCTAGTTAGAACCACCACGAAATCCATGGAAATATGTTCCTATTTCCACTCTGGAATGGGTAAGAGCTGCAACTCTCCGGCTGGCCTCTGGTGTTCTTCTTTGACTTGCTGACAAGTCAAGTATCTCGAAACAAACTCCACGACATCCATTTTCATTCCTTCCCACCAGTAAACATCCTTCAGGTCATGATACATGTTGGTGGAACCAGGATGAATATTGTATGCTGATCGATGGGCCTCCTCTAATATCTCACATTTCAGTCCATCCGAATCTGGCACACACAGACGAGCCCAAAATGTAATACTCCTTAGTTATCTATCCCTAACTCCGAATCTTTTCCCTGCCTAAGCTGATCCATAATCCCCAACCTACGAACAATTGCGGTCGTGTCTCTCGAATACGATCTAATAGCTGAGGACGGTGCGAACCTGTGCTAACTGTCCTCCTGTCGATATAAACTCGAACTGCATACGGCTATCACATAAAATTTGTCAGTCTATAGAAGACTATCTCTGCATAGAGCACAATTAAGATAAGCTACCTCTAGGCCTCCGACTCAAAGCATGTTCTATAACTTTTGCTTTGCCTGGATGATACAGAAACTCACAATCGTAATCCTTCACGGGTTTCATCCATCTATGCTGCCTTGGTTCAGATCCCACTGCTGAAAATTATACTTCAAGCTCTTACGATCTATGAAACATTGGCACGATTGTTCACACAAGTATTGTTCCCAAATCTTCAGTGCGAAAGCTACAGCAGCCATCTCCAAATCTTGAGTGGGGTAGTTCTGCTCGTGCCTCTGCAACTGGCGAGAAGCATAAGCTACAACCCTGCCGTGCTGCATCAACACACAGCCTAAATACACTCTAGAGGCATCACAATACACAACAAAACCACCTGACCCAGAAGGTAATGATAAGACTGGTGCAGTCGTCAAGCGAGTTTTCAACTACTGGAAACTTTGCTCATACATCTCCGTCCAAAGAAATGGATCCTCCTTCCTAGTCAGCCCATATCGGTTACAAAAAGCAGTCTTAGGAATATCATCCTTTCGAACTTTCCACTGATGGTACCCTGACCACAAATCCCTCTTTGAGAGGTAGCCAGCTCCCCTGCAACTGATCGAACAAGTCATTGATACGTGGTAGTGGATACCTATTTCGCACAGTGACGCGATTCAACTGTCGGTAGTCAATACACAGTCTTGTACTACCGTCCTTCTTCGTTAAAAATAATACAGAAGCTCCCCACGGCGATACACTGGAACGCACAAGTCCTTTAGCTAACAACTCTTGCAACTGACTTTTGAGTTCCTTCAACTCCGTCGGTGCCATACGATAGGGTGGCATAGAAATAGGCCCCGCACCCAGAATCAAGTCAATGCAGAATTCAATGTCACGATCAGGCGGTAATCCTGGAAACTCAGCATGAAACACATCCGGAAATTCTCGTGCGATCGGAACCTGGTCCAATGGAATCTCAGCGACCCTTAAGTCCTGAACAAAAGCCAAGAACCCATGACAACCCTTCTTCAAGAGTCGTCCCGCACAAAAAGCAGAAATCATGTTGGCAGGAGTTATATTACAGTCTCCCTGCCCAACAAAGATCGGTTCATCAGGAGAACAAAATCTACCCGCCTTTCCCCGACAATCTACACAAGCATGACAAACGGCCAACCAATCCAGGAGAATCAAATGAACTAAAGAATCCCTAGCATCAATATGTACTGGACGTGACCTAAATACATGTCAGGCTATAAAAGAATCTCCTATAGGAGTAATCATAACTTGCGGTAACTAACCCTAACACTACAACTCTCTCCCCAGAGAAAGTGCAAAACGTGAAGATACGTATAAATGCATAGAATCGGGATCAAATAAAATATGCGCATCTAAGGAACATACTACAAGAGTACCTGTCACTACTGCAGTGGATGCCTGGCATTCCGTGGAGTCAGTGCAAAAACTCATGCCTGGACCCTGCCGCAACCTGTCGTCCTCTACCTCTATTTCCTCGACCTCTCTGGAAGCGTCCTTCATAACCTCGGCCTCGTGGTGCAGCCGTCTGGCGCATAGTGTTAACTGAGGGAGGAAGTAAATCCATCGACGACGAAAGTGGAGGGGGTAAAATAGCCTGCGGAACAACAGTTCCTCCTGGGCGTGTACATTGTCTAGCTAAGTGCCCTGGACTTCCACAATTGTAACATGTATATGGAGGTCCCTGTCCCACTGAGTGTGAACTAAACATCTGGCCCTGAGTCAATTCTCGATCAAAACTGCGGCCTGGAATGAATCTATCTCGACCTCCTCATCCTCTTGAATTATGACCATTACGACCCCGGCCCCTATGGATGTTGACCTGGCGTGGAACGACAATAGGGGTAGGAGGTAATGTGCTCGGAGGAGGTGGTGAAGGTGGTGAAGTCACATGTGAGACCGATGCCTCACCCTGCCGCCTCATGGGACAATCCCTAATACCGTGATACGGACACCCACACCTGAAACATCTTTGCACGGGCTGCTGAACATATGGGTATAAGTAATAGAACTGATATCTGCAGAATCCGCCATGGCCTCTACGAACATGTCTTGGTGCTGAAGTATTATTACGAATTTGCCTTGGTCTCTGAACACCCGTATGTGGAGTAATGGTCGACCTATGTGCTCAACTAATCTCTAGCAAGGCTCCGATCATTCGGCGCATCTCGTGAACATTTGTCTCCATCCTAGCTATACGATTAATATAGGGTGGATCAATCGGTTCCTAAAAGATAGGCATACTGCCCAAATTTGTCCCCGTGTCAGACGAGCCCGCTCCAATATCATCTCTAACAGCGGTCGTCTGAGTCCCCGTAGACGTTGATGACATAGTGGCTGGAGCAAGAAACGAGAGTTAATAAGGCTTACGAATAAGGATAATAAATATCAGAGTGTCAAAAGAAGAATAGATAAAGGTATACATCCTAAGGTTAGTTAGGTTGAGTATTGTAACGTAAATATGCCGCAGAACATACGTACGGTACTGCACTCATCCTAATTTACCTACTCCATCAAACCAAAGGTCATCCTAAATCACGGACTCACGTCAACCTATTTTAATTCCCTACTCGATTCCGTAAGGTTAATCTTACGCTCAGATACCAACTTTGTCAAGACCCAAAGTTGGATGTGACCGGCACTTAGATTGTATAATATCTAAAGATATGCACACAGTCCAAGTAAGCCGAAAACCACGATCAAAATCCTTTTTGCGGAATTCTTTATATAGAAATTTAGTTTTAAGTAAAAATCACAGTTTATGAAGTTAAAATATTAAACAAGTATAAAGTGTTAAGTGTGGTTGCGTCCCTAGTTGGGAGCAACAATATTAACAGTGGAATTCAATACAAAATCATAATATGAAATCAAAGAAGAATCTCAGACATAAATAAAAGAACTATTATTTAATAAAACTAAAAGATCTTATCTGTCGAAATAATATACATATAACCACATATCGTTCTAAGTCATTATACAGGGTCTGATGGAGAAACTCTGGATTCAATATACAATACCAAAAGAGGAGGTTACTACATAGGTAACCCACCTAGCAAAAAGAGCGATAAAGTGATAAGTGGATCTTTCTGCTGCTATACGTCCACTCGACTCCTGCAAAGAACTGTGGCACAACGGGGTGAGTTGCCAACTCAGTGAATATAACTAACATATATCGGCTGATAATGTAAGTATGCCGATCTAGAACTAATATCAACAATGATGAATATGATGCATACTAACAGGTGGAAGGATAAATTTGTACTACTCAATATATAAATCCAAAACTGAAATCTCATCAATTATTTTCCAAATAAGGTTCATTTTCTTCCCGTGTCCAACATCGACACAAATCTTCGGTGTTTCATCAGGCATCATTTCCCGAACGATCCTGTCAATCAATAACACCGGTCGGTATCACATAGATATCCGCCGTGTTTACTACTGACTCCGGTATCGAGTATCCTCGTTAGGCTCCCCGCCTAAAGTGAGGCTCCTTCCCCTCGGCCCCGACCGGGTCCACCATGAATCCGGCTGTATAGCTACCCCACCTAGCTCGGATATACGTAAGAAATTCCGCAACCGTATATCTACCCCACCCGGTTCGGAAGAAAACCAAATAAAAAAAATATATTTCATGGTGGACATGTCACATTTATCATGAAAATCATTGAATTCTTTCGATAGTGTATAAAAACTCAAAGCCATAAATCCATAGTAATACAATGCATCTTATATCATAACTACACCTACTTGGAGATAAAATATGATAATGTTTATGAAAATAACTACTATTCTTGATGTTCAAGGTATGATGAGAATCATATTTAGTATAATAAGTACTAAGTGTATATGTGACATGTAGATATGTGCAGGCGCGGCATAACTCGTCGATAACTGTGCAGTGTTCTAACAATTATTAACATGGCGATGTATATATATCAATATAAATGCATATGATCAATTTAACATACAAGAGCCTATTTTTATTTAAACTTAACTATGGGCGTATCACGCCATCCATACAAAATCCCCCGGTAGATGTTTAGTCTACTCACCGGAAAACGTCGAATCTACTCAGGAATTGTCAATCCTTTTCCTTTCCTCGCTGCCTCCGAAAATCCCGTATTTGAATCTAACATCACAATTTAACTTATATAAGGAAACGGCTACTCCGACATGACGGAAATGAAAACACCCGTTCCCACGTACTAGTTATATTGTATACGACTATTCCAAGTTATCATACACATAACCTTACTGGATTTTAACCCAAACCTGTATCGCGACAGAAAACAGTTCGCGATACGCTTTAACCATGTCGTATTTTGTGTTTTTAGATATCTTTTCCGATATAAGCTTCCAGATTCTATACTTAGTGAAACTAACTTGATTAAATAATACCAAAATGGCCAAAATTATGCACTGAAACCTAACCCACAAGCCAAATCTACCTAGCTTCCTATAAATCCGGCGACGCCGGAATTCCTATAATTGTCGCCGGCCCGAAACCGATCCCCCTGTGTTCGTGTTCCTATGGTTTGCTCTATGTTCCACATATATCATTTTAGCACTCTTTTGTTAAGTTGATTTTTCTCTGAATAATAGCAGATTACTACAGAGCTAAGTTTTCCTAAAAAATACGATATTTCGATTCTTAAGTTTTACAATTACAGACTAAAATCTACAGGGTTAAGGATTTTACCTACTGAGAATGGTTGAAAAGCTTCCTCCAAGACACCCAAATCCTTTGCTTCTAATTTGAAGATGGAATTCCTTAGCTTAGACTTCTTCTTCACTTCTCTTTGCTTTTATCTTTCTTTTATGAGTTCCAAGTGTTTTCTTCTCTTTTTTTTGTTTTGAAATTTTCAGAGTTTTTGTTTGGTTTAACTGATCTGAACACAATATATGTGATAGAGGGAAGAGTGAGGAGTAGGAGGAGGTGTCACCAACAAGGGTGTGCCACTCTCATGCAAGGAGGAGGTGTTGTGTAAGTATTGTGCGTGGAAGTAGGATGTGTCCTTACCTTATCTCTTCAATTTTGTGTTAATTTGAAATATAATTCTGAGCTAAAACATTATCTATCCTTTTCCATTTACACCATCTTAATTCCAAATTTTCATAATTTCCCCAAATTTATATAAAATCCCCTCACAACTTATGTTATTATAAAACACTCATTTTACTAAAATGAAGCTAAAATTCACTTTAAAAGCCCTTATAACTTATTTATGTTGTATACTAAATTTTTTATTTAATTTGTTTTACATATAACTTATGGAATTGACTTATTTGTTTTTAATATCTTTTTGATTTATCATTTTATTATTAAATTAATTAATTTTATTATTTCAAAATTTTCAAAATGTTACATTTATCAAGCTCGGAAACTGGTGTTGAATGGCATTCTCGGGAGTAAGACCCATTACCATGGATTTGGTAGCGAAAACTGTAGGGTTACTAGGCACTCTAACAAGGTTCTACAAGGTATCAACCATGCCCGATTAAAATTTTAGCCGTGCCGAACATCCCTAAACAAGATCTTTGCTAGACTATTAGGGTTTCACATGCAAGTAAACATCTTTACTATCTAAGTGAAGAAGAAAATACAACCTTTGTAGATCGGTCCTTCACTTCATAAGCTCCTTGTAGTAGTCCCTTCGATGCGCTCATCGAACTCCCGGACTCTCGGACGGCTCCATGAGAAGAGAGCAACGGTTTTTCTTGAAGTCTTTGAGGCCGAAGATGGTCTACGTCGAGAGAATACGAACTCAAACTTCTACTTCACTAACTAGAGAATTAGTGAAGCAAACGCCCTAAACTAAAGTGCTAGTCTAGTAGAGGATGATGAAATAGGAAATGGGTACACTTTAGAATTTCTTTTCTCACTATATTTCTCTCTCTTTATCAAACCCAAGCAAGCATTTGAAGGAGGAGGAAGATGAGCTCAAAAATGAGAATGAAAAACTAATCGAGAGAGAGAGAGAGAGCTAACCATGGGTGAGTGGGTATCATGTACTAACTCATGTAGAGACATAACCATGGCTAATTATAGTGGTTAGGTTTATAAATATCCTAAGTAAAACAAAACTAGTGGACTTTGGTCAATGCACTCACAAGCTTCATGAAGCTTCATGCACTTGAACAATTATCCACTAATTTTGTATTTACTTTGTATATTAAAACCCCACCAATATAATTATAATGGTATATGTCTCATACACCCATGTAGAGTGTATCAACAACCATGATACAAAAAGAACACAAATAAATATATATCACATATATATTAAGTTATGCACAAGTGAGAAAAATAAATGCTTAAGTGAACCAATGTTAGTTAATGTAAATTAGTATATCTAATATACAATTATACACTAAATTATTAAATCAACACTTGACTTAATAATCCGGTTATATCACATATAACCGACTAACATCCAATGTATCGACTTATCGAATCAACCCTTGATTCGATAACCTGGTTATATCGCATATAACCGATCGATACAAACATCACGAGAATAGAATACGGTATCACATACTCGCATTATTCACGGTCCCGAACATATCACATATGTGCTCCTATTTCGTTTTGCCTGAGCCAGTAAAACCTCTATGTAAGACTCTAAAGACTCGTTAATACGCCGGCAGTAGGTGACGATCATATCAAGCACCCACAAGCCGTCAGCGGTACTAGCTGGACGTAACGGCTACCCGGGTATTGAGCGATCAGAAGATCAGCAAGCAATCCCGCTCCAACTCCTGCGAAAGCCTGACAGTGACACTACCGTACTGTCCGGTCTCCTCGTCTGATATGTCGCATATCAAGTCTAGGGGTGGTAAACGTCAGACCCCAATAACCGATAAGTCGTGCCGATATGAGGCTCATAACGGGTCGAGAAACTACTGGTAACACTTACCAGTAAATCTCTAAACCAGCCCTGGCCAGGGACTTCCCTGTTATGGCCAATCGAGTACAGCGCAACATCAACCCCCAATACCGGGAGAAACGAAACCCCTCCTACCGCTCATTTCCTCCAAGTGACTCGGGAATGTACCCAAAAACCACCGTTTTGCATGCCCTCTTGGACGTGGTAAGGTGGAAATCAAAGCACGGTGGGAATCACACAAGACTCTATGACGATCTCGGGTCTACTGACTAACATGCACCAGTGTCACCAGAGAACTGCCATCTGACGTGAGGTATAATACCATCTGGGAGTTCTCGGCGAGTCCGTCCAGTGTACCCAGTCTCCACTAAACACCCGTATATTATCTCTGATGTCAAACACCAATGGATATGGGATCGTCCATCGTCCATCTATATGGGTCGAGAAGGAATACGCTAGTCTACTCTGGTATATCGATGCCCCGTCTTGATACACCCACGACTACGGACCTTGAAGGATGTACTTATGGACTACTATGTCCCCACTAGTATGATCCGCATCATAGTCCAGGTAGTCAAGTACACATCCTAAGGGCTTTACCAACATGTAACAGAGAGACAATCAGTGTACACGTTAAGGTAAAGAGTAACCAGATAGCATATTATTATGTCGAGCAAGAAAGTCCTCCCTATATATGTCCAAGCATCTACTACAATATACATATCATGTATAGTAATGGCCTCTAGGGCATACATATAACTAACAATCTCCCACTTGCACTAGGACCATCTGGTAACAGTGGTTGTAGTATCTCATACTCAACCATCCCATAATAGTCTCTTTCTGGGAAAAGGCCTTTGTGAGTGGATCCGCTGTGTTGCCCTCTGTATCTACTCTCCTAACCTCGATCCCCTGTAGATCTACCATCTCCATGATCAGGTGATACTTCCTTAGAATTTTTCTGGATCACTGATGGGACGGGCGTTCCTAGGCATAAGCCACAACTCCATTGTCACACAATGGTAGGAACGAAGTTCATCTCATGAACTAATATACACCCAGGCTGCCTCTTTGGTAGAATCTTTAGTAACGATGTGTTTTGCCTTTAATCGTCTAGCAAGTCACGGTATCTAGCTTGGGACTCTTCCAACATATCGTCTCTCCACTGAGGGTAAAGACAATGCCTGCGACTGACATTCAGTCGACCTTATCACCTTAGAACTTTTCCAGTGATTCTCCCCAGGATCAATTGATACCATCTCACTACAACTAGTGAGTATCCTAATATCCAATTAGATCTATCTCATAGATCCAAAACCCAGGATTTAGTAGGTATCACTTTGATCCTATATGGAGAATCATTGTGATAAGCGGAGATTGACCGAGCGTAGCATAGGAAACTCCTTCCCCATCAAGAGTATGTCATCCACGGACTCTACAAGGATCATCACCATACTCCCTACTACCTTTTTGTATGTACAAGGTTCATCTACCATTTTGATGATGTCAAACTCTTTGACTAACACATCAAAACAGACGTTCCAACTCGGCGATGCCTGCTTTATCACATAAAACATCTTGCACATGTTTCCGCTTCTCCCACTGTCTACGAAGCTCTCTGGCTGTGTACTTATAGACGCTCTCTTCTAAATCAACATTTAGAAAAGCAGTCATGACACCCAACCGTCAGATATCGTAGTCGTGTTATGTAGCCGCGGCAAGTAGGATCTGGATGGACTTAAGCATAGCTTTGAAAGTCTTAACTTTTCCATGTACACCAAGTAATCTTCTCAAGATATATTTGCTCCAGATGGGGATTTAACCCTTCAGATAAAGCAACCAAAGTCCATACTTTGTTGGTGTATAAGAATTCCATCTCAGACCGCTAAGCATCCAGCCATTCTTACAGAGTCCCACTCCTGATGGCCAGCTCGAAACTAGTTGGGTCATCATCTCATGATGCATTCCTCGCTTCCACTGTCATAGAGAAACCGAAGTATCTCTCAGGTGGGTGCGGAACCCTACTAGATCGGTGAAGAGGCTGAGGTTCGTTAGAAACTATTGAATCCTTTGGTTCTACCAAATCATCAGCTGCAGTTTGTATAGCTGGAACTCCTTCCAGTTCTACCTCATGTCCACTCATTTTTTCACAAGAAATTCCCTTTCACAAAGGTGGCATGCTGAGAAACAAAACATCTTTTGTTCCTCAGTTTGGTAGAAAATATTCCCTTGCGAATGCTTGGGATATCCAACAAACTTCTACAGAACCGACTTTGCCTCGAGCTTGTCCGGATTATGCTTTTAGACATAGGCTGGACAACCCAAAATCTTAACAAACTTAAGATATGGGCTCTTCCCTTTCCATATCTCATATGAAGTGGTAGGCAACTGATTTGATCGGAACCCTATTCAATAGGTATGCAACTTCACAAGTGCATAACTCCCTAAAAGGAAATAGGAAACTCAGTAGTACTCATCATAGAGCGCACCATATCAAATAGGGTGTGATTGCTCCGCCCCGTTACACCAACGTGCTGTGGTGTATACAGAGGAGTAATGCTGAGAGAGAATCTCATTCTCCTTTAGAATAGTCCAGGAATCCCATGCTCAAGTATTCTCCTCCCTGATTACATCAAAGGACATAATACTTATACCTGTTTTGGTTCTCTACTTCTAACTTATATTCATTGAATATCTCAAAAGGTCCAGACTTGTGTTTCAACGGGAACATATGTCCGAATCTTGAGAGATTATCAGTGAATGTAATGAAGTACAAAGAACTAGTCCTGGCATGTGTAGACAGGGGACTTTCATACATCAACATGTATTAATCCCAAAAGTTCACTAACTCTTTCTCTGTTTCCAATAAACGGAGTTGTGGTCATCTTATCTCTGTGACATGACCGGCAAGTTTCACAAGATGTAAATTCAAACTAATTTAAATATGCATCTATATGTAACTTCAGCTAGTCGGGTCGCATTGATATGACCTAGTCTACAATGCCACAAGAAGGATTCATTCAGTTCTGAACTCTTCCTCTTGTGTGTGTTCTGTATACTAAGAACTGTAGTTTGATTTAGAACGTCAAGATAACGTGCATGAACCGATCAACTCTTGATATAGGAAATTTTCAAAACATTATCCAACAATACAAAATTATATCCTTCTTTACTAATAAAGAGACTGATATGATGTTGTATATCAGGTTCGGTATCTAATGACATTCGTTCAGAATCAATGTATTCTGGTAATACAGGGTGATAACTACCAACAGACTTGGCTGCAACACTTGCACCGTTTCTATCTCATGAAACTTATCACCCGTTCTCAGTTCTCTACCTATCTGTAGCCCATGTAACATAGTACATTTGTGGGATCCTGATCCGGTATTTCATACCCAGGACATAAAAGATACTGAGAAACAGTTCTCTGTAATGAACACACCCGAAGAAGATGCATCATCACGCACTTTCTTCGTTTGGGCGGAACGGGAATCCTGGTAATCCCCTATTTCCTGCTCGGTCTTATAACAGTTATAAGTTGGAGCGGGACCAACATTTCCCAGAGCAGTATAACAAGCGGGTTCGTTCAATACATCCGTATTATTATCTTGATTAAGGCGTGACATGGTCGCTACCTAGAGAGAGATAAGAAAACACTTTGCGTGCGCTCTTGCAAGATTAGATTGGTTATTATTTTATCTAATCAGGATGGCTCCCACTGTTTTTATCAAATCTTGCTTAAAACCCTAAAAGGAAAGACTAGCCGGGATTAATTACAACCTAAAATTTCGCCAATCTTTCAGCCAGGCCAGTGTCGGTAGTTTGAGGGAGGTTCCCCATGCTTTCGCACGGACCTAATTAAAGTAAACCTCATTTTCCCAGAGGCGTAACCCCGTTGACACCTTTCTAGACACCTACTTGATCGGCTAATTGTCCTATGTAAAACTCTCTCAGGAGTAACAATTACTCGCAGTGGGTATCGGGATCCAACTATCTCATAGAAGGTATGCAATCTCATTGCAAATTTCAACACTTGAAATTCCCGATAATATTTTGCCCCTAACGTGCTATGACCTTGACGAAAGCCAACAAACCATAGCCCGCTAGTCAAGTTCAACCCGTACATTTCTTGACTGGATTAAACCCACCCGCACAACCCTTGACGAAAGCCAACAAAGCCGTACGCCTACCCTAATCCAATCGCATCATATGCAGCAGATAAGAAGCATATAGCTACCGCACACTACACCTTGACGAAAGCCAACAAATGCAGCACGAATACTATATACAACTTATCTGAAATGACGGAGGGCTACGACAGATTTTTCTGAAAACCTATTCCGTAATGAACTTGGTATCGTTGTAGAATCATGTGAATTTTGAAATGGAGTGATTTTGAGGCTTTTATTAGTTTTGCTAAAGAGGTCACTCCCTGTGAAGAGATCTCGGCTTTTTCCTTATGGAATAAGGTGCGGGATATATCATATATATCGCTATGCAAAGCAAAAACTCCAAAAGCAATCAAAAGACAAACCGAGTGTTGTAGCTTCTGCCAGTTAATGCTAAAGGGGTCACTCCCGGTGAAGGGATCTCGGCCCTTTCCTTATCGAATAAGGTGCAGGATGTTCTACAAGGAACACCGCTATGCAAAGCAAGAACTGTAGCTACCTGTTTTTGAAAATTCGATTCCATAACATCTTTTAGGTTTCTTTTCGTTCATTAATCATATTAATGAAGTCCCATCAATTAAGTCACATAAACATCACAGATAAATACGACGTATACTTATGCCATCCGCATTCGCCTCGATGCCCCCTCGTGCACCGTTAGGTTAGGTAACTAACGACAGAGCGGGGCAGGGCTAGCGCGGGTGTAAAACATAAGTAACGTCTATATAATATATCATATATACTATATACAGTATCTATCACAACATATCAAATGATCACATCACAGATATCGCAGCAGAAGAATCATATGAAATAATGTATATATTAAGAGGTCCGTGTTTTATTTTGAGCCTCTATAAAACACGGATTCCACGGTCGCGATGAATAGCCAAACCCACACCCCTAGACCCCCAACGAGAGCGGCAAGCAACCCTACCAATTCTAGAGTTAGGAGACCCGGACTCGACTCCTCGAGTTGGTCTCCCGCTGTACCCTAGAACCCGGTTACTTGTGCTCCCCTCCTTGGGTCTACCTAATGCGGAAAAGTAAATAATATACAAATGGTGACATCAACCTCATCCCGGAAGTGCCCCAATAAAAGAATATTACATACATTTAATTTTACATGAATGAAAATAAAAACCCTCATCTCACATAAAACCCCTGGCTATTCAAAACGCGACGATCCAATATAACATATCCAGCAACACATAACATCACATGTCATCAACGTAAGTAAATATGCGCATCCCAATTGTCGTTGACATATAGCAACGAAACCGGCGATATCACATATTACACTTACGGTCGCAGAAAAGAAAGTGTAAAACTACAACATTTGGAATCCACAATCTCTTTAGACATCGTAAATCCGAAATATCACATACATCGCATTTCATGCCTAACTATATGAATTCCACATATTGTATCACATTCCAGATAAATAGACAGTATTAAACTTTCCGATCGAATAATCAAATACCCAAGATTTCCTAAATAGCTCTACACTTGAGCGAAGTTCAAAAATTCCAGAATACGTCACAGTACCAACGGTCCAGCCGTAGAAGGGTCAAGCCAATGCCTCACATGTGGCACGCTGTACTGCCCCAAACCCTAAGGTTTAGAGGCGGTTCAGACGGTCACATAATCAAGTTAAGGTTTGTATTCTTCTAGAGGGTCCATCGCGTTACATGCATGTTTTTCCGAAAGATTTCAAAAAATTCAACACTTGAAAGTTTTTCGTGTCGGGAAAAAGCGAGTCAATGATATCTGTTCGAACATTTTAATACTTTCTAAATTATCCGGAAAACAGAACGAAATTAAATTTTCCGATCGAATCAATGAATAAAAAATAATCCTCAGAACACTCCACACTTGAAGCAGATTAAAAATACCCAGAAAGATACACTAGCAGATACGGGTATTACTGTACAAAAACCAAAGCAAAAGCTCACTGTACGACCGCGGATCCGCGGCACAAGAAGGGTATTGCCACTGTTCCGCGGCGGTCCCTACGAGTTACTTTGTCATTTTTCACAGTAATACCTACAATTCCCTGCTAAATTTTTAGGTATTTTTAATACAGAAAAAACCACATTTTAAAAAAACGTCCAGAGAGGGGGTCATTTTGACGTTACGGGGTTCGTTCGGAGTTTTAACTTCGTAAACACGTCGCCTAATACTCTAGCTAGACTCTGATACCACTGTAGGGTTACTAGGCACTCTAACAAGGTTCTACAAGGCATCAACCATGTCCGATTAAAATTTTAGTCGTGCCGAACAACCCTAAACAAGATCTTTGCTAGATTATTAGGGTTTCACATGCAAGTAAACATCTTTACTATCTAAGTGAAGAAGAAAATACAACCTTTGTAGATCGGTCCTTCACTTCATAAGCTCCTTGTAGTAGTCCCTTCGCTGCGATCATCGAACTCCCGGACTCTCGGACTGCTCCATGAGAAGAGGGCAACGGTTTTGCTTGAAGTCTTCGAGGCCGAAGATGACCTACGTCGAGGGAATACGAACTCAAGCTTCTACTTCACTAACTAGAGAATTAGTGAAGCAAACACCCTAAACTAAAGTGCTAATCTAGTAGAGGATGATGAAATAGGAAATGGGTACACTTTAGAATTTCTTTTCTCACTATATTTCTCTCTCTTTATCAAACCCTAGCAAGCATTTGAAGAAGGAAGAAGATGAGCTCAAAAATGAGAATGAAAAACTAATCGAGAGAGAGAGAGCTAACCATGGGTGAGTGGGTATCATATACTAACTCATGTAGAGACATAACCATGGCTAATTATAGTGGTTAGGTTTATAAATATCCTAAGTAAAATAAAACTAGTGGACTTTGGTCAATGCACTCATAAGCTTCATGAAGCTTCATGCACTTGAATAATTATCCACTAATTTTGTATTTACTTTGTATATTAAAACCCCACCAATATAATTATAATGGTATATGTCTCATACACCCATGTAGAGTGTATCAACAACCATGATACAAAAAGAACACAAATAAATATATATCACATATATATTAAGTTGTGCACAAGTGAGAAAAACAAATGCATAAGTGAACCAATGTTAGTTAATGTAAATTAGTATATCTAATATACAATTATACACTAAATTATTAAATCAACACTTGACTTAATAATCCAGTTATATCACATATAACCGACTAACATCCAATGTATCGACTTATCGAATCAACCATTGATTCGATAACCTGGTTATATCGCATATAACCGATCGATACAAACATCGCGAGAATAGAATACGGTATCACATACTCGCATTATTCTCGGTCCCACACATATCATATATGTTCTCCTATTTCATTTTGCCTGAGCCAGTAAAACCTCTATGTAGAACTCTAAAGACTCGTCAATACGCCGGCAGTAGGTGATGATCATATCAAGCACCCACAAGCCGTCAGCGGTACTAGCTGGACGTAACGGCTACCCGGATATTGAGCGATCAGAAGATCAGCAAGCAAGCCCTCTCCAACTCCTGCAAAAGCCTGACAGTGACACTACCGTACAGTCCGGTCTCTTCGTCTGATATGTCGCATATCAAGTCTAGGGGTGGTAAACGTCAGACACCAATAACCGATAAGTTGTGCAGATATGAGGCTCATAACGGGTTGAGAAACTACTGGTAACACTTACCAGTAAATCTCTAAACCAGCCCTGGCCAGGGACTTCCCTGTTATGGCCAATCGAGCACAGCGCAACATCAACCCCCAATACCGGGAGAGACAAAACCCCTCCTATCGCTCATTGCCTCCATGTGACTCGGGACTGTACCCAAAAACAACCGTTTTGCATGCCCTCTTGGACGTGGTAAGGTGGAAATCAAAGCACAGTGGGAATCACACAAGACTCTATGACGATCTCGGGTCTACAGACTAACCTGCACCAGTGTCACCAGAGAACTGCCATCTGACGTGAGGTATAATACCATCTGGGAGATCTCGGCGAGTCCGTCCAGTGTACCCAGTCTCCACTGAGCACCCGTATATCATCTCTGATGTCAAACACCAATGGATATGGGACCATCCATTGTCCATCTATATGGGTCGAGAAGGTATACGCTAGTCTACTCTGGCATATCGATGCCCCGTCTCGATACACCCACGACTAGGGACCTTGAAGGATGTACTTATGGACTACCATGTCCCCACTAGTATGATCCGCATCATAGTCCAGGTAGTCAAGTACACATCCTAAGGGCTTTACCAACATGTAACAGAGAGACAATCAGTGGACGCGTTAAGGTAAAGAGTAACCAGATAGCATACTATCATGTCGAGCAAGAAAGTCCTCCCTATATATGTCCAAGCATCCACTACAATATACATCTCATGTATAGTAATGGCCTCTAGGGCATACATATAACTAAAAAAAACATACTCATCCGGAGGAAGCAATTCCTCATAATGTTCCCCCCTAACGGGTAAACCCGAGAGCTCTGCAAACTCCTCCAAAGAAATGGAGACTTCTCGATCTGATAGGAGGAAGGTGTGGGTCGGAATGTTCCACTGTTCCAGGAATGCCCTGACCCACCATGTAGGGGTGTGGAATATTAAAACAAAGAAGCATAAACGGCGGGATACAATCCGAGCTTCATCAACTGTGATTTCCTCGCCGATAAAATATACCGGGCCTACTGCAAATACCCGGCTGGGTGACGGGGAGTTAGTCCTACATTGTACGGCTGTCCCCAAGGACGCGACTCGCCTTGATATATACGCCGTCCTAGGATGTCCAAAGCCGCCGGTGGCTGCACGGGTATGGCGGTGATCAAAGGCTGAAGGAGACCCTCCGAAGTCCAATTAACCACCTCCACGGCACAGTTCACCGGGGGTGCATCTGCATACGGGATCGCCGAGATAGGCTCCGAAGGCGTCGCACAAGAAAAGCTCTGGTGGCCTTTGATAATCTGATCGTACCGTCTACCCCACAGGTGAAGATTTTTGTGTTCCGGGTCGTGGTCTTTGATCAGCGCGAGAACCTCTCGGTCTACAGGCGCCTCAGGAAATCCGCCTTTTGATCGGATGAACGGAAAGGAGGTGTCGAAAGACATGTCGCCTGCGCAAAAAGAGACAAAAGCCAACTGCCAGTGCTATAATTTAATTTAAATTCTGACACTTGGTACTTTAAAATCCGTACCGTACTGCAATGCAGTTGAAAGGGACTAAAGGGGACCCACAAAATCTAGATGACAGTTCATCATTAATAAAACAGCCTCATCATTGGATGAGGCTGTCATTAAAAGAGGAAATCCTCAAGAGATTCTCATTAAATGAGAAATCCCTCGGGCAGAGGAGTAAAACTCCCATTGAGAGCAGCGCTCTTCACTAGATAGACATCTGTCAAAGTCTAATGATTAAGGAATAAAATTCCTCAAGAAGAGCCTTGCTCTGAGAAGATGATCCATCAAAAATAAAATTTCACTTTTGATCTTCAAGATCCATGAACAGACTCTTAAGAGTTCTTCACAAGAGATTAAAAAAAATCTACATGTTCAGGAGGGCAAAGCTCTGTTAATGAAACCCTAAATGGGTTTTCTTTAGATCAAAGATCAATGAAGAGCAAAGCTCTCTTAATGGGTAAGACCCTAGTTTATTAAAAGATTTAAATTTTACCTAAAATTTTAGCAGAGTTTTTACTCTTGAAAAGTTCATGAATTGAAGAGCAATGCTCTGGATAAAATTTCTCAAAGAAGAAGATGAAAATCATCTAAGGGACCAAAGGTCCTATTTATAGGCATTGAAACGGCTCTTCAACTTCTGAGTTGATCCAAGGACGCAGATGCTACCACCGCTGCACTCACGTGTGGGCCACGTGAGCGCAACGGTGGGGGGCATTTGTTTCCCCCAATCAGAGCAAAGATCTATTGTGAAATTGAAAATTCAAAAAATTGAAGCAACGCTTCAGATCCAGCGCTAGGCGCGGTGCGCGCTACGTGTCAAACACGGATGCGCTAGCGCCAGGTGCGCCGCGCCCTAGGCAGTACACCATGTGTGCACCAGCGCTAGGCACGCTGCGCGCCACGTGTCAAACACGGATGCGCTAGCGCAGGCTGCGCTGCGCTCTGAGCAGCGCACCACGTGTCAAACAAAGATGCGCTAGCGCAAAGTGCGCTGCGCTCTGAGCAGCGCACCCGTGCTTTAGCGCTGGAATTATAAAATTCCCCACAGTTAGATCACAAGATCTAATAATAATGATAAATCATTAATTAATCAGAATTAAAATTCTGTTATGGAAAGATTTTCTCAATCTTGTTAAAAACAAGAAGATTGTCTTCTGTAAAAGAGGAGCCGTAGGATCAAAGATCCAATGGTGGGGAAACATTCTCGAATCAATCAGAGAAAGATCTCTTTAACCGATTCAACAAATCAACTTACCCTATATAAAGGCCCCAAGACTTCAAGTATGATATAGAGGAACCCCCCTATAAACTTTGAAAAACTCAAAAAGAAAGAGAGCAAGCTCTTGAAAGAAGATTATTTCTTCAAGGTAAAGATCATGAACGATGAACACAGAGATGAATTCATCTCATAAAAAGAAGAACTACCTTCTTAAAAGATCATAGATCTACAAAGACCAAGGTCTTTTATAAAAAGATCAAAAGATCTCATCATAAGAACAAAGAAGTGCTTACTTCATTCACAGATCATTGATCTATAAAGGTAAAGCTCTTTCAAAAATATGAACTGTTGTTCTTGAATCTTGAGACAAAGTCTCTTCTAAAATAACATAAATTTGTTCACGGATCATAAAAATTGATCAAATGCGCTTTGCGCTATTGAATTGTGCCTTGCACTCTTGAACTGCGCTTCTGCGCTCTCTGGACAGACGCTCTGCGCCAAAATGCGCCACGTGTCAACCACGTATGAAACTAGCGCTTTGCGCTTCTGAAATAGCGCACTGCGCTCATGGGCTGGCGCTCAGCTCCAAGAGTGCCACATGTCACTCACGGGTGCGCCATTAAATTAAAAGCGCAATGCGCTCATGGACCAGCGCTCGGCGCTCACAAAAAGGCATCTGCGCTCATCATCTGGCGCCTTGCGCAGAGCGCAACACTTGTCCCATACATGTGCGCCACGTGGCAGAAGCGCACTACATTGGCGCAAAGCGCCTAGCGCACCATAGGTTGCGCTGACAGAACACAAATTGTTCTTTGATGAGCCAGAGCTCTGCTGAATGCTTTGCATTCAATATAAGACAAAAGAAAAGATTTTTTGCCAAGATCTAATGCTCAGCATTATTAAAAGGGCCAAGCCCAAATAAAGGCTCAATAGCCAGAATAAACAAAATGTTTATTGGACTTAGCCCAAGATTGGCCATAAGTCCCCAACTTGTATTTAATTGAGCACATCTGCTCATGAATATTTAACAGATCTAAGTCCTAAATTGGACTACAGATCTTTCAACCAAATCACACCGGTTCGAGGGCACATCTCTTTACTCCTCTGATATTTGTCGTTGTAATCCTTCAACGTCTTTAGAGAGGTGATGGGTCCGGACAACCATACATTTCATAGACTATGACATCTTTAAACTGGACTGTAGGGTCCTTAAACTCACGGACTATGATGTCCTTAACCTTGGATTGTGGGGTCCTTAAACCCATGGACTACGATATCCTTAACCTGGACTGTGGGGTCCTTAAGCCCATGGACTGTGATGTCCTTAACCTTGGACTGTGGGGTACTTAAACCCATGGACTACGATGTCCTTAACCTGGACTGTGGGGTCCTTAAACCCATGGCCTACGATTTCCTTAACCTGGACTGTGGGGTCCCTTTAAACCCACGGACTATGATGTCCTTAACCTGGACCACCATGTCCTTAAACTAGTAATCGACCGCAATGTCCCTAATCTAAACAATAGAGTTCAAATGCTCTTTTGTTGGATCTAAATGATCCTATTAAGTTGATCTTAGTCTAAAATTAGACTAACGTATCCTTAACAAATGTTTAAGTTGATCTTAATATCAAATGAGAGTAACGTATCCTTAAACCCAAACCAAAACCCAAATCTAAGAAAATACGGATTTGGACTAATCCATGCCCTACGGGCGACAACATAAATTAGTCTCCGTATACAATCCACGGGAAACCAAAAACAAAACAAACACCCATGACATGAGGTTACCATCTGGAGAAGGAGAAAGTTGTTACCGCGATGCGGTAGCGTAATTAACTGCAGCGGCTTGCGCCTGTAGGGAAGAGCGTCCCCACAATCAAAAACCCCTCAAACGAGGGGGAATCTGACGAAGTCTGCTACATCGGCCGCATCTGTTTAAACCTTCGATACATGGCCATAAATCAACTTGGCATCTTCGGAGAGGTGGACGGATAGCACCAAATAGCATCTGCCCCCAGATTTAGGATAGACATTTGTCTTCCCGGTTTCCGGCGGTAAACAGAGGGTCGTGAGTAATCTATTTCTTATCCGAAATTTTCTTGTGGTGTCTAAGGCAAGTGTGACTAAGGAAAGTGGTTACTTAATTAGGCTCGTTGTTTCGGTGATTCATATAGCGGATACCTTCCACTTATCTGGCACTTACCCGACTGCAAGATTGATAAGGAGGTGATGGAGAATTTATCCTACGACTTGTCTTTTGGATGTTTAGGTGCGGTCTAGTGATTTGACCTAGGTGACCCTAGCTCTAGGGATTGTTTGTGCACCTTTGTGATTGGTTGAGTCGAGCCCCTCTTTCCAAGCAAAACAATCGAAAAAATCCAAAAAAAAAACTACCTTCTTTTCTTTTCATCTTAAATTCTTTTTCATTTTCTTATGATGGGTATCGCAAACCGACCAACTCTTAGCGAGATTTTCTACACACAACGAGATATTTCTGTATATCGTTATTGGTTAAGTAGAACTTCCGACCCTACCATTTCTTTAAGGGATATGATAAAACGCTCTAGAAATAATAGTTGGACACCCCACTCAAGTTCTTATCAATCGTTTCAAAATTCAACACCTTCTTATGTTGATAATCCTTATAGGGCTAATGAGGAAACTTTTAAATCTTTGTCCATTGCTGAGTATATTGCGAAGGCCCGTAGCGAAAGTTACATACCTTTCACTTCTCCAAAAACCATAGAACAACAATTACAATCATTTCCATATGAAAATTTTGATACTCCCTTTGAGGCGAATATGGAAACTTTTATACCCATGACCATTGCTGAGCAAATTGCAAAAGCCAGTCGCCAACAATTCAACTTATCTCAATCTTCTTCATATCACGATGTTGATCCTAATTCTGTTTATGAAAATTGGATCCACCATACTAACTCTTATCAATATTACCAAACTTTCACATACTCTCATATTGATACTTCTCTTAATATTAATGTGGGAATTCATAAACCCATTTCTATTGTGGAACAGATTGAACTCGCCCGTAACCAACAATTAAACACATTCCAACCATACTCAACTTTTGTACCTTATCTAGACCGTGCTCCTGAACATCAATTAGGAAGTTCCACGGTTCAAAGAGAATCCTTCATTGAAATTTCTTCATAAACCATGTCTTTCTTGAGGTAGAGTTGGAATTGAGTAGTGAGAAAGAACCAAGGATCTCTCAAACTCAAACCATAACCAATTTTTTTGAACTCAACACTTTCCATCCTGAACTCCAACCGAATGTATTTTAGGATCAACCGCTTAATAATCTAATTAATGAGGTGCCCGATAATAACATGTTTGATTTGTCCAACCGTGAGTGTGAAAGAGAGCCTTACACCATTCCAAATCAAACCGATCCTTATCCGACTATACTTGACATTTCAAGCGTTCCAATTCCATCAAGTGAACCTAGTGATCCATTGATTGAGGATAATATAATTGACGAATTTTTAAAGAACTATTCGTTTGATTTGATTGAAGGTGCTAGTGAGATCGGTGATGAGAATATCTTTGAAGATGAACTTGCTATATTGGATGAGTTAGATTCCCCGACCCATCATGTCCCTTCCATTGAATGTGAACATCTTCCTGTACATTTAACCGATCCTATTCTTATAACCAACCTATCCGATATGCAAAACGATATTCAACCTTCATCTCTTATATCTGGTTCAACAATGCTCAACACTCAAATTCGTTTACGGATTTCATTACACACTTTCTTTGATTCTTCTCATCTTCTTTCAATTCCACCGAGATTTGATGAACCACACTCCAATATTTCAAGTTATATGATTCTTGAAAGACCGCTCGAGTTAGATTCTTTTGAAAATAAGGTAGATGAGCTTTTCGAGTTTCCTACCACCATAGTTTCTGACGAATCGAGTGTTGTGAATTCTGGTGCGCAGGACATTGACCTTGAAACTTTCAACCTTCCCTATGGATCTGCCTATTCCACTTATTCTTTTCTTTTCGATGAGATTTTCATTAGGAACATCGATGAAGCTTTCGAAAATATTTTCACCGAAGAACTTGCATTTCTTAAAGACTTGGCTGCCGTGATGAATCAACCTCCACCGGAAATTCGTGCGCCTCCCTTTGAGGCCGAAGAAGTTGAACCGCCACCCGTTTTTCTTATCACATATGAGAATGCGAATATTCCACCCATTCCTTATCTTTCACATTCTCGTTTTCATTCACACTCACTTTTTTGTCTTAACCAACCGAGACGTAAATCCTTTCGATTACACCTCTCATCTTCCCCCCACTTCATCTCTTATCGATACTCTTATTTCTGTTTCTTCTACTCGAGACATGATACAACATCCATTCTTGTACTGTCTCGAGTCTTCTTCACGTCCATCCGTTACACGATCTTCTACCAACCATGGTGTTACCTTGATAAAATATTTGAATGGTTGGTTTTAACTTTTGGTCTTTGTAAAGCTTTGTGTAGACAATAATATTTACCCCTCCTCTTTGTTGAATTTCAATATTTAGTAATGAAAACACTATTTTACTCAAGTTTGGGAGAAAGAAGAAAATATTTTTAAAAAATGGCTTTTAAAGAAAGGAAATTTTTGCACGATAGTGAGCCAAGAACAAGTTTGGGGGGGGGGGATTTCACTGTCATTTACTCTTGACCCCTTCTTTATACTATCTTAATGAATTGTTCCTCCTAATCTTTAGATTTTGAGCTTACAGGACAATATCAGTGAGGACATTGCTGCGAACAAGTTTGGGGGAATGGTTTGTATGTATCCATACATCATATCTAAATATTGCATAGCATTATAAATTTATTTTTTTTAGAAAATAAAAGTTAGAAAGTGAAAAATACATATGAAAGATAGGAAGAGATTTAAGAAATGCAAGAAAATTAGATATTTTAAAACGAAACTAGTAATACGTAGTCATGAGCTGTTGTCCCATTGGTCAGTAAGATGAAAGAAATTACTAATCTGCGGATAGAAATAAGTCTGAAAAATAATCCATTTTCTTGAATCCGAACTTTTGAACGTTGATACCCTACTATATGCACTTGCATACATCTTGAAACTTGGGATAGTAGAGGATACCTTGAAATACTTTTTCCTAGAAGCCTCGGTATGAAAAAAATCAATAAAAATGTAAATGGTGCAGAAAAATAAACACTGGTTTTGTAATTACTTAAGGCAGCATAAAAAAATATAGCGAGGGTGCTTTATCACCTAGTGCCTTATACCAACTGGTTTGGGAGTCAGTGCTATGCCTTAGTTGTTGCAAGACGAGAATATTGTTAATTATGCCTTAATAAGAGTGCACATTCGGTAATCGGTTGGTTAGTGCCTCAAGAAGTATTAACATTCGCATGAAGAATGTGTGAGCAAATCCATCTAAAACATCACCGAAAAAAGTATTAAGGAATTTGGACAAAGGATATGATAGCTTGAATTGAATTCTCCAAGTGTAGGGATGACTTTTACACACACATAGGGGTATATGATCGATATTTAGAGGAAAGGTAGGGAGGAAAACTAAAGACGATATTTTATTGAGGAATGATGTGATTTCTGACATTCAAGACCATTAAGATAGGGTCTATGGGCACCGTCAGAGGGAGCGGGCGGAGGTTGCCTGGGCTCGGCTGGAGGAGCTCTCTTCCGAGTACCATCGTCAATATTTTCTTAATGTTCTTTCTCCTTTACTGTAATGGTTGTAAGTCTATGAAGCCGAGAATACCTCCGAATAAAGTATAAATAAATTTTCTTTTGGTCAAGGTTACTGTGTATTATCTCTCTCTCTTCCCCTCCTCTTTTTTTGCTCACCGGCCGACCTGTGCCCCCTCCATGCCCCCTAACTCGGAGCCGATGAAAAGAAGGAAGGCTGGGGTTACGGGTCGGTGTCGAAGTCTATCTTGTGTGAGGACTTAGTTTGGAAAATTTAGTCGATGTGAAAAGAAATTACATTATTCGAAAAAAAAGGAAAACGGGGTACGTGTTTATCTGTACAACTTAAGCTTTTTGGCGTTATATGGCCGAGGGAAATTGCGCCATTTGGACTCCTGGAGGCAGTAGGCTCCACCGGGTAGTGTCTCTGTCACGAGAAAGGGCCCGGCCCATTTTGGGGAGAACTTATGTAGCTTCACTTGGTCTACGAACTCGTTTCGTCGTAAAACCAGGTCTCCTGTCTTGAAGGATCGATGCCTAACTCGGGCGTTGCAGGCTGATAGCGTTCATCTTGATTTGCGCCTGATCTGGTTTTTCTAATAAGATATCCAAGTTGCTTCGTAGTGCCAAGGTGTTAGCTTCGTCGTCAAAGTGCTCGACCCGATAGCTGGGCAGTCCAATTTCTGTGGGTACCATCGCCTCGGTACCATAGCAGAGGCTGAACGGGGTTTCTCATGTTTTTTCTCGACGTCCGCAGTGCCCATAGTACCTAAGGAAGTTCCTCAACCCATCCGCCCTGCCTTCCTTCTAGGTGAACTCGGAGCCCTCGAATGACGCTTCGGTTCGCTATTTCGGCATACCCGTTGCATTGGGGATGGGCGACCATGGAGAAATTCATTAATATGTGATAGTCGTTGCAAAATTCCTTGACTTTGTCATTCTCGAAGCTGGTTCCATGGTCGGTAACGATGCACCTTAGGATCCCGAATCGAGACATCATATTGTTCTGCATAAATTTTATCGTAGAGGCGGCGTCCGATTTCCTGATAGGCACGTCTTCAATCCATTTTGTGAAGTAGTCTACGGCAACAAGGATGTACCTGTGCCCACCCGTGCCAGTGGGGAGCTGGCCCACCATATCCATCCCCCACTGCGCAAAGGGAAAAAGGAACTCGATGGCGTTAGTTCGGTGGCGGGGAGACGAGGGATGCTGCCGAGGATTTGACAGCTCTTGCATCTTCTGACCATTTTCTCGGAATCTTGATGTATTCCCGGCCAATAGTACCCGTGGTGCAGTGTCTTTTGGACCAGGCTGCGGACCCCTTGATGCGCCCCTCCGACCCCTTCTTGTATTTCTTGTAAAACGTAGTCTGCTTCGTAGGGGTCAACGCAACAGAGCAGAGATTGAGTGTACGACTTTTTTTTATAGGTTTTCTTTGCTCCATAAAAATTTTCAAGCTTTGGCTCGAAGTCGACGACCCTCGGCCCGGTCTTCCGGAAGAACCCCATTTTTCAGAAATTCGACAGTTGGCTTTCTCTAATCCGGGGCATCTTCTTGGGTCGTGTAGATTTGGAGCATTTCCTCTCCATCTTCCACGCTAAGTCGTAGCAGGACTTCGAAGAGGATATTTCTCTTATGGTTGGCCGAATAAGAAGATGCAAGTTTGGTCAGGGCATCGGTCTCGGTGTTCAGATTTCTGAAAATCTGCTCCACTTGGACATCGTCGAATTTTCTCTGAAGCCTTCTTACCACTGCCAGGTATTTTATCATGAGTGGTTCTTGGGATTCAAAACGCCCGGTTACTTAGCCGACGACCAGCATGGAGTCTCCACATATCCAGATGGTCTTCAGCCTTACTCCGGATGCGATTCGTAGCCCGGCTAATAAGGACTCATATTCTGCCGCGTTGTTTGACGCTTTAAAATCAAGTCTCGGAGAGTACTCCATTTCTGCTTCATTCGGGCCGTGGATGATCAGGCCGGCACCACACCCCTCTTCTGTGGAGGATTCTTCCATATAGAGTATCCAGTCCGGGATTGGGCCGGGCACCTCCTCGACTAAGGGTCGTGGGTTGGGGCCCTGAGTCTTCGTCCCTTCCTTAGTAGGAATGGTGTAGTCGACAACGAAATCGATTAAGGCTTATGCTTTAATTGTCTGTCTGGGTCGGTATTTGATGTTGAACTTGGACAGCTCCGACTTCTATTTCTCTAAGCGTCCTGATGATTCGAGGGAAGCAAAGATATTCTCTAAAGGTCATTCGGTGAGGACAAAAATTGTGTGTTCCTGGAAATAATGTCGTAGTTTCCTGGACGTGATGACAAGCGCGAGGACTATTTTTTCTATGGCCGGGTATCTGGTTTCCGCGTCCTTAAAGACATGTCTGACATAGTAGATCGGTTTCTGTGTTCCTTCGAACTCTCTGAGGAGCACTGAGCCCGCGACTTGGTCGAAGACGGCCAGATATAGTAACAGCTCGTCGTCTTCGACTGGTCTGATGAGAAGCGGTGGGGTCGCGAGGTGTGCTTTGAGTTGTTCTAAAGCGTCTTGGCATTCCTCGGACCATTCAAACCTGGGGATTTTCCTTAGGGCTCTGAACAAAGGGAGGCATTTTTCCCTGAATCTAGACATAAAGCGACTTATGGTAGCCACCCTTTCGATGAGTCGCATGATATGGACATTGCTTTTGGGCGTCGCCATGTAGATGATGGCGCTGATCTTCTCTGGGTTCGCCTTGATTTCTCAACGGGTAACCATGAATCCAAGGAATTTTTCGCTTGTGATGCCGAACGCGCATTTCGCTGGATTCAGCTTCATCTTGTATTTTCGCAGGACGTCGAATGTTTTAGCAAGGTCTGTTGTGTGTCAGGCCGATGAGGCGGATTTCACAAGCATGTCGTCGACGTAGACTTCCATGTTTTTCCCAATTTATGGTCTGAATAGTTTGTTGACCAGTCGCTGGAACGTAGCTCCGGCGTTCTTGAGTCTGAATGGCATTACCCTATAGTAGTATACTCTCCGATCAGTGGTAAAGGCTGGCAGCTCTTCGTCGGCTGGGTTCATTCGGATCTGATTATAACCAGAGAAGGCGTCCATGAAGCTTAGTAATTCGTGACTGGCTGAGCTGTCTGCAAGCTGATATATCCAAGGAAGAGGGTAGTTGTCTTTAGGGCAAGCCTTGTTCAGGTCCGTGAAATCAACGCACATACTCCATTTTCCATTCTCTTTCTTGACCATAACCACGTTCGCCAGCCAATCCGAGTAGTCCAGGTTCCTAATGAACTCGGCGGCGATCAATCGGTCCACTTCCTCCTCTATCTCCCTTTGCTTCATTGGTGCAAAACTTCTCTTCTTTTTTTGGATTGGCTTGGCTTTTGGGTCGACCCCGAGCTTGTGGGAGATCACCTTGGGATCGATTCTGGGCATGTCTGTCGGCGTCCAGGAGAACACATCCGAGTTGTTCTGGAGGAACCGGATCAGGTCTTCGCGGACGCTCCCTGTCAAGAGAGAGCCGATCTGGACAGTCCGGTCGTCAACCCCTTCTATTAGAGGAACTTCCGCAAACGCTTCCACCGGTGCGCCGCGGATTTCCTTTCAATCGTCGCATGTTTCCAAGGTGCCCTGGGGATTATGCATATCTTCATAATCGTCGTCCTGCTCCCCGACGGGAGATGTTGAGGCGAGGCAGATCCTGACAGTTTGCTGGTCTCCATAGGCGATGCGTATTCCCCCGTTATCTAAAAGGAATTTGAGCGTGAGGTGATAAGTTGAGATCTGAGCCTGAAGGGCATTTAAGATGGGGCTTCCCAGAAGGATGTTGGAGGACGTCGAAATCTTGGCAACGAGAAAGTTCACCGATATGGTTCACATTTTGCCAGCATCCCCAATGTTGAGGAGGAGGGTGATCGAACTCTCGGCCGGGATGGAATGGTTGGTGAATCCGGAGAGGACATGAGAGGTCAGTTGGAGATCGGAGGGACTTAATCACATACGGTGAAAACAGTCGTTGAACACAATATCTGCTGAGCTCCATGAATCGACCAATATTCCCCGGACCTCGTAACGGTGAACTCGGGCTGCTATCACAAGGGGGTCATTGTGTGGAAGCGATATGACGTGAAGGTCTTCCTCGGTGAAGGTGATCGGGTCATCCTTCCTGTGCTTCTTATGGGACAGATCACTTATGGCCATGACTGGTATGGGGCGGCTGTCCCCCTCACTGTCCAGAGTCGAATGCATTGAAATGACCATGATCTGACCGATTGTTAACTCCCCGGGAGGGGGTTGGTCTTTTTTCTCTTGTTCCGCCTGCCGCTTGTCTCGTAGGTATTTCTCCAGGTAGCCAGAGCGGATCAGTTCCTCAATATAATCACGGAGTTGCTTACAACTCTCGGTCGGGTGCCCCTGCGACCCATGGTAAGCGCAATACGGGCCTCGGAGCCGCTTGCCCGCCCTTTGGGTTGCCGGCGGGAGCCTGAAAAACCTCTTGCCTTTAGCCTCCTCTAGCAGTTCTATCTAGGAGATGTTCAGAGGAGTGTACTGATGGAACCTCGGGGAATAGGGTTTTGGACGGTCGGCTTTCTTTTTTTCCTCTCTGTCCTATTTTTTTGGTCTTCTTGATCACCCCAAGGCAGGTTGGCGTTCACTTCCGACTCGAGTTGAATCTTTCGTTTGGTCCATGCTTCTACTTCGGTCATGGTCCTAGGTTGCGCTAATGCAAAAGAGTGGAGACACTCTTTGTGCCTAAGACCTGACCTCAGGGCGGTAATTACCATTTCGTTGCGATGCTCGGGAACCTCTAGAAGGGCATTGTAGAAGCGGGTGACGTACCCCTTAAAGGATTCCTTGTCTCCGCTCTTGATGGTGAACAGATAGTCGACCGTATTTTTCTGCCGACGGTTACCGATGAAATGACTAAGGAATTGGGTCGCCATCTTATCAAAGGTCGAGATCGAGCGCGGCACGAGCCCTCGGAACCAATCTCGGTCAGCTCGGATGAGGGTGGTGGGGAATGCTCGGCATTGAGCCGCGTCTGAGTTGTCTTGGAAACTCATTCCTGCCGTAAACGCGTCCAAGTGGTCCTTCGGGTCGGATTTCCCGTTGAAAAGGGACATTTTGGGCGGTTTTGTTTCTAGATGAGACACGATCATCTAGTAGTTGTTCGGTAAAGGGCTTTGTGAGTGAGTCAGCGGAGTACTTTATACCTTCGCCAGCTGTATGGTCATCATGTTGTATGTCTTCGATTTACCTTTCGAGGGCCTCTATTCGTTTTTGGTACCCCGAAGAATCTTCACAGTCGGAGCGCTTGCTACCTCTGCTCCTGGCTTGCGCGATGGAGCGGCTTCAGTTCCGCTCTATCACGTTCCTTAAATCTTCAGGATGGACCCTCCATGGATAGTCCCGGCGCTCGTCGTACGCTTGACTTTGACGGAAGTTGTGGCACGGGTATAGCCTGGATTCAGGTGATTTGACTGTCGCTTCTTCAGAGGGCGAGAAAGCGTGTCGCGCGTTGAAGTGATGGCTCGGTCTCCCCTGAGATCGGGGTATCGAGCTATCCATTATCCAGCGGGTCATGGAATCATTTCACGGGCCATGACTGCCGGAATCGGCACGCCGGTGTTCGGCCACATCAAGATGAGCACGAGTGAGGTTAAGAGCCTAAGTGTGCCCTTCTATTTCCCTGCGCATGTCGTCACCCTGAGGAGGGGATGCTGCGGTCTGGCGGGCATGGCCAGCCACTTGAACGCAGGCGAGTGCATCCACCATCGCCATGAGCCTGTCGATTCGAGCGGATAAGGCGTTGATGACGTTAGGGGGAGGTGCAGGCCGTTTCCGCCCCCATTGTGAAGGATGGGACGGCTCGTGCTGGGATCGTCGCGGTTGTTGCTTGTCATTGAATCGGAGGCGGAAGATCAACTTTTTGGGTGGAGAAGAAAGAGTTTCCATAGACGGCGCCAACTGGTGGAGGTCAGAATCTCCCTCAGATGTTTTCCTCCGTCGATATTGCTGCAAGCGGTTCTGAATGGTTGTGGTTGAGAGTGAGAATTGATCGTGTTGATCTCAACGGGTTGTTGGATGTTGTTGACGCCGGGCTACCTATAAGGAAAGTCTCGGGGTGGGAAACCACCGTAAGACCCTCTGATGATCAAGTACCGGGGAATAATGGCAGCGTAGAGGAGTATTGGAATGAATTCAACTTACCTGAGTCGTCTGGTGGAGGGGGTTTATATAGTGGTCACATAAGGTGAACCAGTATGAGATTCTCGCCGTCCGTTATGCCTCTGCGTCACGTTCACGTCGATGGCGGGACACACCTATTAATGGAGTGATGCGCTCATTAATGGCGAGATACGCTAGCGCAAGATGCGGGTCATAGAGCGGCGGAGATCTTGTCGTGGCGAGATACACGGAGCCGTTACAGGGCCGCTTGGACTCCGTGCTCTCGGTTGCACAGGGAAACCGAGGAAGCTCAGCTCGATGGATAGCTCGGAGGCCGAGAAAGCTCAGCTATAGGATTACTCGGGAGCGAGCGAGGAGGCCGAAGAAGCTCAGCTGTAGGATTGCTCGGTGGCGAGCTGTCGGCTGGTTGCTAGGCGAATAGGGAAGGTACTCCGGAGAGGTCTCCAAAATGTCGGATGCAATCTCAGAGACGAGGTGCCGAAGAATGTCCCCAATACATCATATTATTCCAGCTTCGTAGCCCCCAGAAGTATAGCGGGTTTACGTGAATGACACGTCATCCGTTACGTGTCGTGATCTGGGGAATACTCGTTTATGAGCCTCATCACTATGTATATCAATCAAAACAACATTATACTTTAATACTCCACTTCACATATGTTGAAAGAAAGGGTGATAAATAAATATGATTAAATTGATGATACGATGTTTGAACCTGATGGAGGTCAGAATCTCCCTCAGATGTTTTCATCCGTCGATCTTGCGGCCAGCGGGGCTGAACGGTTAAGATTGGTGGTGAAGGTTGAGTGTGGATCTCAATGGGTTGTTGGTTGTTGTTAATGCCGAGCAACTTGCAAAGGAAGTCCCGGGATGGGAAACCACCGTAGGACCCTCCGACGATCAAGTAAGTACCGAGAAATAGATGGGCAGAGTAGCGACGTGTTGGATTCAATTCCCGTTACCTGAGTCGTCTGGAAGAGGGGTTTATATAGAGGTTGCATGGGAGCAAGCCGATACGAGATTCTCGCCGTCCGTTTTGCCTCTGCATCACGTTCGCGTAGATGGCGGGATACACCCATTAATGGTGAGATACACTAGCTTGGGATGCGGGATGTGGAGCGGCAGAGATCTCGTCGTGGCGAGATACATGGAGCCGTTATGGGGGCGCCCGTGCTCCATACTCCTGGACAGACGGCGAAGCTGAGGAAGCTAAGCTTGGTGACAGCTCGGAGATGAGCGAGGAGGTAGAGGAAGTTCAACCCTGTGACAGCTCGGAGACGAGCGAGGAGGCTGATGATGCTCGGCTGTGGGATAGCTCGGAGGCGAGCTGCTGGCTTGTTGCTAGGAGAATAGGAAATGTACTCAGGGGAGGCCCCCCAAAGATCGGATGATACCTCGGATATGAGGCGCCGAGGAATGTCCCCTTCGTATGGTACTTCAGAGAGCTGGTTGGTGGACGTGAGAGACTTGACATCCGCTACGTGTCTTGATCAGGGGAATCCGCACTTGTGAGCACCTTCAAAACCTATGACCTCTTTAATCCGGTGTGCACTGATACCATGTTAATAACTACTTTACATAAAAGCTTAAGCTATTAGGTTGTTGCATTGACTCAAAAAGAAGAGCTTACTCAAAACCAAACGAGACCAAAGTTTAGTCCCACATGGCTTGAGGAAATGAATGGGAGAATGAGAGCAGCCTATAAATTGCCACAGGGACCCATGAACGGGAAATGATGAGTGGTAATATCTCACAAATTGTTTTGTGAGAAGGGTGTCCGCCATGTCGGGCACTCTAATCTATTTACCGATATGATCCCAATTTTTCTGAATTTTCATTCATAAAATCAATTTAAATTTTAATTCAGCAAAATTTGAAATCCCCCTTCTTCTAGGTTCTTGATGTAGCGTGAGTTGTTGAGTCCTACCGAATTTGTTGATGTATGCTTGTTGCATAACAAGGACGACATTAGGTTAGGGTTTTGGCACATCTTATCGTCTCTATCCCGGTCAGTCAGCATTAGGTTAGGATATTGACACATCTTATCGTCTCTATCCCCGTCAGGAAGATGTTGAAGAATATGGTATCGAATAAATGATTATGGTAAGTTTGGGAGAAATTAATAGTAGTGTATAAGAATAAGAGGTTCTAAGATTTGATAAAATAGGATAATTGGCTCATGTACAGGAATAATCTCTTAGACTTATGATTGGTACAAATACCAGATTGTAAGCTTAAAATGACTTCAAATAGTTTTCATAACGTGTCAGAGCTTTTTCGATTTTGGATTTGGATTTCATGTACGAATCAGTTTAACAAGTCAACGACCTGAGTTTGATATAATAACGTAATATTGGATTTGATTGGTACATATTTTATGAGTGCAGAACTGTAACATTTCAGAAAATATAAAATATTAATTTTGGAATTTAATATTAAAATAATATATTTCGCGAAAACTACCCGACTTGCGAATTTAGAGTTTTAGTAAAATGGTATAAATATATACCAATAATTGTGAAATAATTGGAGATTAAAATGATTTATTCATTTAAAAATATATTTATTGGATTTGGCATTTTTATAATTAATTTTATGCAGTTTAAATAAAAATTGATTAGTGCACTACTAATCGCGATTAAGCCAAATCCGTGTTTCTACATTTATCCATGGTTAGTGCACCATGACATGTTGCATTTTTGTTGCATGTTGTTTCATTTATATTTGTTGATATTTGGCTTTAAAAGAAAAGAAAAAGAGAAAAGGCGAGAAAGAGAATTATTAGAGAGAGAGTGTGTGTGCTTGTGATAATTGAGAGAGAGGGTGAGAATAAGAGAGAGAGAGAGAGATTATGGGCTGCCCTTAGCATTCTCCCGATTGTTTTCTCCACTTGTTTCTTCATCTCCTTCAACTTCAAGCTCCCCCACTTCTACCCTCAAGAACCATCTCAATTTCCTTCTCAAAACCCTATACTCCCTTCATTAAAAATGATCTCCACCTCATCCTCAACACATTGGACCAATCAAAATTGGATTTTGAAGACGTGGAGCAACTCAAGAAAATTCTTGAGTTGCCAAATGAGGTATATCTCCTTTCATTTAGTTTAGTTTTAATTTTCCTAGCATCCTAGTTTAGTTTAGAGTTAAACTTGTTTAGATTAGTGATGTTTGGAAATTCCAAAAGAGGGTTTGAGTGATTGTGTGGATTTATGATATTTAGGGGCTGTTTACAAGTCCCCAATGTTGATTTTATGGCCAAGAACCGAGAATAGAACCCAAATTACGAACTTAGAAATTTACCCGTGTCGGTTTTGTGAAGTATGTTGGCCTACAGGGAATCTGGAGCAACCTGGAAAGTTTCTGAGAAAATCTAGCAAGTTCAGTGACCTAGATTAACCACTAGAAACCCACAACCCAAATACGAGCCCATTTCCTCCAAGTATGGCCGGCGAGCTCGGGTCTTAAGGCGATGTCGCCGGATTTTTGGTGGTGTCAGGAGTTGAGTTTTTGCCTGTAGCTCACACTCTTTGTAACCTATCTCCTGCACTTGCTTGTTTAGTCCCATTTGACCTGAGACAAAATCTGAAAGCTGTTTTGAGTGCTTTGGCCATGTTTTTCCCGATATTTGAATTCGTGTTTTGGTATTTGATATTGTATTGAGTCGTTGGATGTTTGTACGCCAACAACGAGGGTTGTTTGGTTGTTTTTGCATGCGTAAGCTATAGGTTCTAACTTATGAGCGCACCATGTGCCATATTGGTTTTCCGGACTTGATTTTAATGGTATTGCGATTGTGTATTGATTGTAGGTACCTTCACGTGGATTCTGGGACGACGAAGCACATCGACTACGGATGAACAAGGAGTTCCACAGGTGAGTAGATTTATATCTACGGGGGAAGTCGGGTGGATGGCATATAGCACCCCCGCAAATTATAAATGGAAACCGATATATAAAATATGGTTAAAGAGACCATGTTAGAAACTTACAGATTTGGTTAAAGAATTAGAAGGAGATGATATGATTAATATGCGATGATGATAATTGAGGTATCAATATGATGAGATAAGATGATATGAGTGGATACGAGCGATATGAGTTTTATAGTGGCATGAAATGAGGTCGATAAATACAACATGAGATTTATAAGATGACTTGATGTGAGATATTTATGTGATGAGAAGAGTATACGATGTGATATGATGACTTGGTTTGATGTGTCGTTATATGGATGCGGGTCGATATGAGATAATTGATACCTTTGTCGGTCCGATAATATGAGATTGATACGGATGCGACCTGAGATATAGGTATATATATATATAATGATGGAAATAATGAGTGATATGCCGTACGAGATGTTAGGTCCGTACCCTCATTGTCATATAGGTTAATAGAATCCCTAATTTTTTAATGCCGCCGTACGATGAATTACCGTACATGATGAGTTTTATCTGATGATTGATCCATACCCTTGACTAGAGGATGCCGTACGTGATATTGTGAGGCTGGATGCCGATTGATAGATTCACTGACTCGGTCTTGTTATAGATACGTATACCTTATAGCATTTCGCTTACGATGTACTTATGCTACGTTTATGACATTCTCATTGCATTACATATACCAGTGCTGGTACACCTACACAATTATCGATGATGCATATGTTACACTTACACAGATTGCCTGTTCACACACTTTCATCATCGATAATTGCTATGTCACTTACACAGTAGAATTGCTACATCATGCTATGATATATTTCTATGCTCACATCATTATGCTATGTTGCATGACATACTTTTATGCTCACATCACTATACCATGTCACACGATATACTTGATATACTCACATTTCTATTCTATGCTTGCATATATCATGCTTTACGATTTTATGCATTGAGATGCTGTTTTCATGAGATTCTGGATTTGAGAACCGTGGTTAAATTTCAAAGGAAATTATATATTGTTTTAAAAACCCGGTTTCTCTTGATATGATATTTCCAGGCGTCCACCATGAGTTTTCTCGGTTCTGAGATTGGTTTGTGATACCCGATTTGAGGAGCGGTAGGCACCATCTGCGGGTACATGGCGGACCCGGTGAGGTACCCAGGGGCAAGAATACTCGTATAGTTAGGCGGTGAGCCTGGCAGGGGAGCACTACCTACCGGTGATAGTATTTGGACTCGGCGGTTATCTGGAGGATACCGACCGGAGTCGTGAGATGATATGGGCCGATCCGGACTGACGGAGCCCGTGGGCCGATCCGGACTGCCGGAGCCCGAGAGATGAGGATTTACTTGTCGATGTTGGACACGGGTTTCATGATGTTTCGAGTGTCGATGTTGGACACTCAGGTTCCATGATTTTGATGTGTCGTTGATGGACGCACGTTGATTGATATCCTCATATTTATATGCATATGCTTTCATGATATTTACATGCATGATGTTGTTGTGTCATTGATGGATACGTAGATGTTATCCACATACTTGCAGGCATTGATTATATTGTTAGCACATATGCAGATACGGTCACCCTAGATATCATAGTATTCCTTTATGATATAGTTGACCTAGGAATCGTTGTTTTATTCGATTTCTACCTGATGATGTTTTCTACTCACGAGTTGGCAACTCACCCCCGTTGTGCCATAGTTCTTGCAGGTTGACCGCATGGATCAGTAGCGGCATCGCTGGCATACAGTTTACATTCGGGTGATTTGCCTTGGTAGGCGGTACATATTAGATCGTGCCACTCTTGTATTATTATTCCTATTGTATCTACTCAACTCCATCAATCAGAAACTAGTATTTGTATAAATAGTAAGACTTAGAAAGACTTGTGGTTGCGAGACTTAGAGCGATGGGTTATATGTTCGCTTGGTGTGTTGATATCTTACTTATTTCATTATCCTTTGTGTTGATCTTCGCCGTTGGGCGTCGTATACATATATTTATGACTTGCGTGGTTGTGATTCCGCTGATTGGCGAAGAGCTCGCTCCCGCTTGGGGATGCCTTTTATATTATCATGTATATGTGGTTTTGGATCAAAATATACAAAGGAGGTGCTACCCAAATTTTTAAAAGACGAAACATGTTTTTCAACTAGTAAAATCCAGTTGCATTTTTCATGTTCCATTATCTATGCATCTAGGAAAACCTTTGATTTCATCATACCTTTATTTCAAAACTTCACCTCTTATATTTTTTTTAAAAGGTTTATATTTCTGAGCTTCGGCTTACTTAATTTACATTACGCCTTTAGACGTGGCGTGATTTAAGTGCCAGTCACGAACTAAATTTCGGGTCGTGACAAAATTGGTATCAGAGCACTAGGTTTATCCTTGGTTCGAGTATAGGTTTGACTATGTGGAGTCCGGGGCGTAAAATATTTCGGAACATAGGCTTGACCTTACGGAACTTAGACTTGAACAAGGGGGTATTAGACCCGAACTTTCGTTACATAGGCTGACCTTGATTGGTGGAGTAGGTAGCTTGAGTAGAGTGACGTACCGTACGTATGTTCTGCGGCATATTTACGATACGATACTCCGCTTAAGTAACCTTAGGATGTACATATCTTGAGATCTATGATTCTCTTCGTTCCCATGATTATACAATCCATTTGAAATCCTTGATTCTATTCTAACTAATGATCATACTCTCATTAATTCTGTTTCTCCTTATGATCATGTATCCATTTTTGGATCTGTTGATTCCTATCATTCCTTTGATATGTTTTTATCGATACATGCTTGAAGTTCTTGTCACCATGGTTTGAGTGCAGATTGAGCTGCTGCTAGTGATGCGGTCAGGGCGAGCTCGTCATGGACGAGGACTGACCATCATGTTTTTTGGTGACATGGGAACGTATCGATTTAGTGTTTGTGTTGTGACCTCTCGTTTGAGGTGAGTGTTCGGTTTTGCACCGGATGATCAGGCCACTGATAGAAGCTTCCTGTTGTGAGAGGACTTTTGATGTACAGCCTACCTCAGAGTTTGTGATGTTGTCTACCTTGCAGACAAATGACCCAGCTGTTGTTGAGATTGATGGGACGCCACTTCCAGACTTTATGAGCTGAGATCGCTGGAATTTTTCAGGCAGAGATGTGAAAGGAGATAGCTAGTCTATCTTGGGTTGAGAGACAAAGGTGATTCGTCTGATTTGATGAGCCGACGCAGGCCCAGTCGAGTTGAAGATTTCCAGTGTGGAGAATCTTATGCAGATCTAGAGTAGATCAATCAAGAGATGACGTTGTTCGTCGGATGCCCCGATGTGAGATCGGTAAGTTGACCAGTTTCAGATAGAAGGACCTCACCCAGATGCGTTGTGAGTTGATCGAGAGCGGATGAATAAAGTATATTCCTCCGATGGTTGGGACGAGTTCCCGAGGACGTGTTCGGCTAGATGTCTTCTACAGAGTGATGAAGATACCGAGTTCATAATTTTGAGTCCGTTTGAGAGACTCTGGATTGACTGTAGCCGAGAACAATTACAGTACGCAGATAGCATAACGTGATTTCGATATGGACGATAATAAAGACGGGTGAAACAAGAGATTCGTGCGAGATAATGACGAGCTGTTGTTACTCCCCGCTGAGATTAGAGATCTGATATGTATACAGAGGCGATGGGATACGGTCAGTTCTCTAGGAAATGTTGTGCTTAGAACGCAGATGTCCAGAAAATGAGAAAAGACTATGCAAGAGTACCAGCCTCCGTACAGTTCGGCATAGGCGAGATCGGAAGAGACCTTGGGCAGGTGCCTTTCAGGACACTGTTGCGATAAGAGTTGCACCGAGGATCAGGTGTGTCACGTGTATTCAAAGGGCCAGAGGCCGATGCCAATGACGTGCTCCTTTACGAGTGGTCATGCTAATTGGCCGAGAGATGACCAGAAGAGTGCCAGAGTGGAATCATTTTCGTTAGCACACCTGACCAGGCTGACAAGCCGATGGATTGCGAGATTGGTAATCAACAGAGAAAATGAGGACCCAGATACAGAGGACACCAGACCGTGAGCAGGAGGCAAGCGGATGTTCTTACTCTGCCAGTTTTGGGCGCACCGGCATATTTTCGACATTATAGGAAGTGTACCTCAATATCATTTATTGCGATTTTTGTTTTGTGATCTGAGTATCACGTTTATATCGCTTAGATTTGAGTATTGATGATTGAGTTCATGATATTTTTTTCGTGCACCACGGCTGCACCTACTGGGTATTTACATTTTGTGCATAGTTATTGCACTTGATATATGTTTTATACACCGTTGTGTTGGTTTGAGATTTGTGCATATCAATTGCACTTGATATTGATTTTGTGCCTTGGCTTCACGTACTTATGATTATGGATTTCGATACGATCGATTTGGTTTTGCACTCGGTATAGCTTATATGTGCTTGCAGTGCATTGGGATGGATTTTGTGCACATAGTTGCACACGCTTATGATTTTAATACACCTTGGCATGCTCGGTATTGTTTTTGTGAGTATTTGAGATATTGATGAGTATTCCGTGCACTTGTTGCACCCGATTTGTATTTCGTGCATTGGTTGCACTAGATTTATACTCTGTACATCGGTTGCACCCGATTTATGTCTTTGAGCATTGTTTTCACCAGATTTTTGTTTTTGTGCGCGTTGCACTTGACGTTCGTTTTCGTGTATGCTACTGCACTAGATGCTTTATACGGACCTGACGCGCTTGGGTTGGATTTTTGCGCATATCAGGCGCTTGGTATTGGATTTTGTGCGCATCGGATGCACTTGAGTGAGATTTTATTCGTGCATATTGGATGCACTTGATTTAGATTTTATTCGTGCATATTGGATGCACTTGATTTCGATTTCATTCGTGCATGACGGATGCACTTGATTTGGATTTTCGCGCATGTTGGGCGCATGATATGAGATGCGATTTTGTGCACACCCGTTGTACTTATAAGTCGATGTACAACACCCCACGAGTTGCGGGGAGGCGGAAATATGAAAAACAATCTTTTTCTTTGAGTTAACATCGACTAACCGAAGAATCTTTGCTAAACTATAACTAACAAATACATAGGAGTTGTTAACTACTATGAGAAGTGATTATACCTAGTGAATCTAGTCCTTCGTCTTTTCGTTATCAACCTCCTCCTCGGCCTCCTCTACATAATAGACGATCCACCCGAGAGCTTCTATTCCAAGCTTCACCTCTAATATTGAGGTAACTAGGTTTCTTTAGTTTCTAATCAAAGGCACCTAGGTGATATAGAGTGAGGTTATGGATTAATTAGTCTATCTAATTCTTGATCTCAACATATGAGAGGGGAGGATTAGGGTTTGAAGAGAGAGAGCTTGAGGAGAGAGAAGGTGAGCAAGAGAATGATAATGAGATAATGATCTCTCTTGAATATATGAAGCATAATGATTTATCAAAATAAATAAATAAAATGATTAATCATCATGCTTCATTTATTCATATGAGTGATTCATCTACATGAGTCATTAACCATTAATGATGCATTAAGGGCATGGATGAATCACACAAATGAGTCACTAAATCATTTAATGTTTATGCCACCTAAACCCCCAAGTCATCATCCTTCTAGAAGCTTCCCGCCAAATTACGAGAACGCCCCTCCTATGCGTGAAAACACGGAAAATCTTTAGACTGTATAAATCCAATAATCCGATACTAGAATCCGGCTTAAACCAAAGCCGGCTAGTAAAAACTGTCCGAACGTCGTACGTGCGTAAACACACGTATGCGTCCGAACCCTTGTCGTAAAACCATACGACCTCTATATCGTTTTGCCTGGAGAAGGGAAACTCTCTGTGTGGGACTCTAAACACTCGACTACTACGCTGGCAGTGGGTTTAACCACAGACCGCAAGCGGTACTAGCTGTATGTAACGGTCCCCAGGTAGATGTCGATAAGAAGGCCGATGAGGAAACCCATCCGAACTCCTACTGAGCCTGATGTGACAATCACCGTACAGCCCGGTCTGTTCGTCTAAGACTATCGCATATCGGGCCTAGGGGGCGGCAAGCGTCAATCCCCTAATAGCGGTATAAGTCGTGTCGGAGTGAAGCCCATTACACCTTGAGAAACTACTGGAACCTACCAGTAAATCTCGCTTGCCCTGGCCAGGGACTTTGCGTAATGCCTCTCTGACACGGCGCGATATCAACTCCCAATACCGGGAGAGACGAATCCTGTCTAACCGCCACTACCTCCAAGTGCTCGGGACTGCACCCAACTGCTACCTGTTTGCACGACTCCTTTGAGCCGTGGTAGGGTAGCAATCTAAGAACAGTGGGACACACTCGAGGCGAAATAGCAGTGTCAAGTCTGTGGACTATGCTGTACTCATGTCACCTGAGAACTGTTAACTGACGACGGGTATAGTACCAACCAAAAGTTGTTAGTTATATGTATGCCCTAGAAGCCATTACTATACATAGGATGTATATTGTAGTGGATGCTTGGACATATATAGGGATGACTTTCTTGCTCGATATGATATTATGCTATCTGGTTACTCTTTATTTTAACGTGTACACTGATTGTCTCTCTGTTACATGTTGGTAAAGCCCTTAGGATGTGTACTTGACTACCTGGACTATGATGCAGATCATACTAGTGGGGACATGGTAGTCGATAAGTACATCCTTCAAAGTCCCTAGTCGTGGGTGTATCGAGACGGGGCATCGATATACCAGAGTAGACTAGCGTATACCTTCTCGACCCATACAGATGGGCGATGGATCATCCCATATCCATTGGTGTTTGACATCAGAGATGATATACGGGTGCTCAGTGGAGACTGGGTACACTGGACGGACTCGCCGAGAACTCCCAGCTGGTATTATACCTTACGTCACATGGCAGTTCTTTGGTGACACTGGTGCAGGTTAGTCTGTAGACCCGAGATCGTCATAGAGTCTTGTGTGATTCCCACTGTGCTTTGATTTCCACCTTACCACGTCCAAGAGGGCGTGCAAAACGGTGGTTTTTTGGTACAGTACCGAATCACATGGAGGCAATGAGCGATAGGAGGGGTTTCGTCTCTCCCGGTATAGGGAGTTGATGTTGCGCTGTGCTCGATTGGCTATAACAGGAAGTCCTTGGCCAAGGATGCTTTAGGGATTTACTGGTAAGTGTTACCAGTAGTTTCTCGACCCGTTATGAGCCTCATATCGACATGACTTGTCAAGTTATTGGGGTCTGATGTTTACCACCCCTAGACGAGATATGCGACATATCAGACGAACAGACCAGACTGTACGGTAGTGTTACTGGTTGGATTCACAGGAGTGTGAGCGGGCTTGCTCGTTGATCTTCTGATCGCTCAATACCCGGGTGGCCGTTACGTTTAGCAGACCGCTTGCGGCTTGTGGGTGTTTGATATGATCGTCACCTACTGCAGGCGTATTGACGAGTCTTTAGAGTCCTACACAGGGGTTTCCTGGCTCAAGCGAAACGAAATAGGAGCGCATATGAGATATGTGCGGGACCGAGAATAATACCAGTATGTGATACTGTATTCTATTCTCGCGATTTGTGACATTAATCAGTTGTATGCGATATAGCCGGGTTATCGGATCAAGTGTTGATTCGATAAGTTGTTACTATTGATATTAGTTGGTTATATGCAGTATGACCGAATCATTAAATCAAGTGTTGATTTAATGATTTAATATATAATTATATATTTGATATATTACTTTACATTAACTAGTATTTGTTCACTTAAGATTGATTTTCTCACTTGATGTGCACAAGTAGTATATGTGATATATTTTTGTGCACTTGATTGTATCATGTTTGATGATACATGCAAACTTGGGTGTGTGTATGCTATACACCATGTTTAGTTAATGGTTAGGATTTCATTTGCCTTATTTATTTATTTTCTTTATTTATTTTTTTGGCAAGAAACAAAATGGTGGTGGCTTTCTTTGTTTTATTCTTGAAGATTCATGAAGCTTCAACCATTTTTTATTTTATGCTTAACCTAACCATTTAACTAAACCTTAGTGTATTCTCTACATGAGTTACACTCACCCATGGTTGCTAAATGATAAGCATCGCTTGATTTTCTATTATGGATTATTCATTTTCATTATTCTTTTTCTTTCTTCTTCTTCTTCTTCATGAAGAAAAGAAGAAAGCTTTCTTGAAAATTCCAAGTGATGAATCTAAGTGAGAAATCCAAATCCAAAGTGAACCCACTTCCTATTTCTTCATCCTCTACCACTTTCCGTGTAGTAGAGTGTGTTATCTTCACAAGTTTCATGACCAAGTGAAGATGGAGCTTGAGTTAGAGTTGCCTCGACGTAGATCATCTTCGGCATCGAAGTCAACGACCTAGCCCGCTAATTTCTCCGACGAAACCATCACAAGAGTTCGGGATCCCGGTGATCGCAGCGTAGGGACGTCATCACGGAGCTAAAGAAGTGGAGGACCGGATCTACAAAGGTTGTATTTCCATTCACTTGTTAGCAAAGTAGTTTGCTTGCTTTTCTTTTTCACCTTACCTCTAGCAATCGATCTAGTTTAGGGTTTCTCGGCACCGGAAAATTTGAATTTGGCATGGTTGATGCCTTGTAGAACCTCTTGAGTGTGCCTAGGAACCCTACAGTGGTATCATAGCCTAGCTAGAGCTTTAGGTGAAGTGTAGACGATGTTAGAAATCTGATCGAACCCCGAAACCCTAACTCAAACCCTTCTCTGTACATTTTCTGAAAATGTGGAATTTTCCAAATTAAAAATATCCAAAAAAATACAGCAGGGTATTATAAGAGTTACTGTGAAGCACGTGAGCCAAAGTCAACCAAAGCGCCGCGGAACCGCGGCCCCACCCTAGCATGTGCGGCGGTTCCGCGGCCATAAAGGTGATTCTTGGCACGTGCTTTGCACAGTAATGTCCTATATTGATTCCTGTGTTTTCTGGGTAATTTTAACTTATATTCAACAGTTGAATTTTCTGGGTTGTTTTGGGGATTCGATGATTCGATCGGTTTATTTAACTTCGTCTATGTGTTTTTCCGGATAATTTTTGAATATGTTAAAAAGTTCGACCGGATATAAATACCCAATTTTTCCCCTGCCGGAAAATTTCCAAGTGTTGGATTTTTCCGTGGTTTAAGAACGTTCTAAGTAGTGCAAGTAACGCGATGGACCCTCTAGAAGACAACAAACCTTAACTCAATTATGTGACCGTCTTGAACTGCCCTTTGAACCTTAGGGTTTGGGGCAGTACGGCGTGCCACATGTGAGGCGTTGGCTTGACCCTTCTATGGCTGGACCGTTGGTACTGTGGCATGAAATGAATGTTTTTAAACTTATTTCATGTGTTGAGCTGTTTCGGGAAAAACTTGGGTGTTTGATAGTTCGATCGGAAAGTTTAACATTTTCTATTTATCTAGGAATATGATACAATATTTGGAATCCACAAGTAGTTATGAGATAACTGATTTGGATGTTATAAACATAGCAGTTTAGTCTCGAATGATCGGTTGCCACGGAATTTTGATGCGATCAAAAGTCCGTCGCAATCACGTAGCGTATGCGGATACTCGCCGGGTAAACTTAATAGACAGCCATGACCCATAGCCCCGACCAAGTGACTGTAGGAGAACACCGTCGCCAAAAGCATCCGTTCGGGTGCTCGCGGCAACGGTGTTGCGCCTTAGTGCACTTCGTCGACGGCATTCGGGGGTGCGGCCGTCTACTAAAGTTTGCGACGAGCATTCGATCAGTTTATCGGGAATCTTGTTGAATTGCCCGACTGGATATTGAAAAGTGTTTTCGATATAAAGACTAAAATGCGGGGTTTATAATTGTTAGGCATGCGATGTCTAAGGAGGTTGCGAATTCCAACTGTTGTAGTTTTACACTTTCTTTTCTGTGACCGTAAGTGTAATATGTGATATCGCCGGTTTCGTTGCTATATGTCAACGACAATTGGGATGCGCACATTTACTTACGTTGATGACATGTGATGTTATGTGTTGATGGATATGTTATATTGGATCGTCGCGTTTTGAATAGCCGGGGGGTTTTATGTGAGATGAGAGTTTTTATTTTTATTCATGTAAAATTTATTGTATGTAATATTCTATTATTGGGGCACTTCCGGGTTGAGGTTGATGTCACCATTTGTATATTATTTACTTTTCCGCACTAGGATAGACCCAAGGAGGAGAGCACAAGTAACCGGGTTCTAGAGTCCAGAGGGAGACCAACTCGAGGAGTCGAGTCCGGGTCTCCTAACTCTAGAATTGGTAGGGTTGCTTGCCGCTCTCGTAGGGGTCTAGGGGTGTGGGTTTGGCTATTCATCGCGACCGTGGAATCCGTGTTTTATACAGGCTCGTATTGAAAACACGGACGTCCTAGTATATCCAATGTTTCATATGTTTCTTCTGCTGCGATATCTGTGATGTGATCATTTGATATATTATGATAGATACTGTATATAGTATATACGATATATTATATAGACGTTATTTATGTTTTACATCCGCGCTAGCCCTGCCCCGCTCTGCCGTTAGTTACCTAACCTAACGGTGCACAAGGGGACATCGAGGCGAATGCGGATAGCATAAGTTTACGTCGTATTTATCTGTGATGTTTAGGTGGACTTAAATGATGGGACTTCATTAATATGATTAATGAAAGAAATGAAACCTAAAAGATGTTGTGGAATCGAATTTTCAAAAACAGGTAGCTACAGTTCTTACTTTGCATCTCGGTGTTCCTTATAGAACATCCTGCACCTTATTCGATAAGGAAAGGGCCGAGATCCCTTCACCGGGAGTGACCCCTTTAGCAATAACTGGCAGATGCTACAACCCTCGATTTGTCTTTTGATTGCTTCTATAGTTTTTGCTTTGCACAGCGGTATATATGATATATCCTGCACCTTATTCGATGAGGAAAGGGCCGACGATCCCTTCACCGGGAGTGACCCCTTTAGCAAAACTAGAAAAGCCTCAAAAACACTCCATTTCAAAATCATTTGATTCTACAACGATATCAAGTTCATTACGCTCATGGTTATCTTAGAAACCTGCGTAGCCCTCCGTCATTTCAGATAAGTACTACTTAGTCTTCGTGCTGCGGTAGTTTGGCATGCGTCAAGGCGTAGTGTACGGTAGCTAACTAGTGCTTATCTGCTAGCATACGATGTGATTGGATTAGGGTATTCGTACGGCGTTGTTTGGCATGCGTCAAGGGTCATGCAGTTGGGTTTAATTCAATCAAGAAATGTACGGGTAGAACTTGACTAGCGCACTATGGGTTGTTTGGCATGCGTCAAGGTCATAGCACGCTAGGGGTAAAATATTATTGGGAATTTCAAATGTTGAAATTTGCAATGAGATTGCATACCTTCTATGAGATAGTTGGATCCCGATACCCGCTGCGAGTAATTGTTACTCCGAGGAGAGTTTTACACATTTCAATTAGCCAATCAAGTAGGTGTCTAGAAAGGTGTCAACGGGGTTACGCCTCTGGGAAAACGAGGTTTACTTTAATTAGGTCCGTGCGAAAGCATGGGGAACCTCCCTCAAAGTACCGACACTGGTCTGGCTGAAAGATTAGCGAACTTGTAGCGTGTAATTAATCCCGGCTAGTCTTTCCTTTTAGGGTTTGAAGGAAGATTTGATAAAAAACGGTGGGATCCATCCTGATTAGATAAAATAATAACCAATCTGATCTTGCAAGAGCGCACGCAGAGTGTTTTCTTCTCTCTCTCTCCAGGTAGCGACCATGTCACGCCTTAATCAAGATAATAATACGGATATATTGACCGAACCCGCTTGTTATACTGAGCTGGGGAACGTTGGTCCCGCTCCAACTTATAATTGTTATAAGACAGAGCAGGAAATTGGGGATTACCAGAATTCCCGTGCCGCCCAAACGAAGAAAGTGTATACCGATGCATCATCTTCGGGTGTGTTCATTACAGAGAACTGTTTCTCAAATATCCTCTACGTCCTGGGTATTTGATACCGAATCAGGATCCCAGATATGTAATCTGTTACATAGGGCTACAGAAAGATAGAGAACTGAGAACGGGTGATAAGTTTCATGAGACAGAAAAACGGTGCAAGTGTTGCAGCCAAGTCTGTTGGTTACTGTCACTCTGTATTACCAGAATACATTGATTCTGAACAAATGTTATTAGATACCGAACCTGATATACAAAAATCTTATCAGTCTCTTTATTAGTAAAGAAAGGATATAATTTTGTATTGTTGGATAATGTTTTGAACATTTCCTATATCAAGAGTTAATCGGTTCAGGCACGTTATCTAAAAGCATTAATGTTCTAAATCAAACTACAGTTCTTAGTATACAGAACACAAACAAGAGGAAGAGTTCAGAAATGAACGAATCCTTCTTGAGGCATTGTAGACTACGTCATATCAATGCGACCCGACTAGCTGAAGTTACATTAAGATGCATATTTAAATTAGTTTGAATTTACATCTTGTGAAACTATCCAGTCATGTCACAGAGATAAGATGACCATAACTCTGTTTAATGGAAACAGAGAAAGAGTTAGTGAACTCTTGGGATGATACATATTGATGTATGAAGGTCCCCTGTCTACACATGGCAAGACCGGTTCTTTGTACTTCATTACCTTCTCTGATGATCTCTCGAGATTCAGACATATGTTCCTGTTAAAACATAAGTCCGAAGCTTTTGAGATATTCACAGAATATAATTTAGAAGTAGAGAACCAGAAACGGGTATAAGTATTGTGTCCTTAGATGTGATCAAGGAGGAGAATACTTGAGCACGGGATTCCTGGACTATTCTAAGAATAAGATTCTCTCTCAGTATTATTCCTCCGCTTACACCACAGCACCTCGGTGTATCGGGGCGGAGCAATCACACCCTATATGATATGGTGTGCTCTATGATGAGTACTACTGAGTTTCCTATTTCCTTTTAGGGAGTTATGCACTTATGAAGTTGCATACCTATTGAATAGGGTTCCGATCAAATCAGATGTCTACCATTTCATATGAGATATGGAAAGGGAAGAGCCCATCTCTTAAGTCAGTTAAGATTTGGGGTTGTCCGGCCTATGTCTAAAAAGCAAAATCCGGACAAGCTCGAGGCAAACTCAGGACTGTATAAGTTTGTTGGATATCCCAAGCATACGTAAGGGAATATCTTCTATCTAACCGAGGAACAAAAATGTTTTGTTTTCTCAGCATGCCACCTATGTGAAAGCGAATTTCTTGTGAAGAAATTAGTGGACATGAGGTAGAACTGGAAAGATTTTTAGCTATACAAACTGCAGCCGATGATTTGGTAGAACCAAAGGATTCAATAGCATCCAACGAACTTCAGCCTCTTCGCCGATCTAGTAGGTTTCCTCATGTTGGGGTAAAAATTTACACCCCGGTTGACCAAGTCAAAATCAAAGTCAACCCCAACCCAAGTGGGCCCAAGCCCAGATCCGGTGGGCCCATGCCCGGGTCGAGCCCGAACATGAAGCGGCCGGCCTCCCCCCACGCCAAGATAAAAATTTTGTAATAAACAATTTTGTCGTATTTCTTTTATTTTATTTCATGGATAAATGTAAGAAAAATAGGCATAAAGCAAAATTTGTGTAAAGCCCATGGCTTATGTGCAAAAAGAAATGGCACATGACCCATGGGATAGGCAAAATGCCATTTTGTGAAGCCCAAGGGGCTATGTGTAAAGTGTATAGCCTATAAAGGCAAAGATAATGAAATATCTCAACAACTTTTTCTCTCTCCAAAAAAAAAGTTTCAGATCTGAGATATTTCTTCCTTCTTCAAGGTTCCAAAACCTTTTTCTTTCTTTTGAATTAAATCAAGAGTTTTACTCTTCCTTTTCAAAAACAAAATAGTTTTTTACCACGAAACCCATAAAGGGGAGCTTGGATCTGTCATCAGATCTCAAAAAGGAGAGATTTTGAGATCTCACGTCTCTTGATCTTCAAGATCCAGCTAACAGAAGAGGAAGAAGAAGAACCCCTTCCATTAACCCCAAAAACCCACTCAGGAGTCCAACTCCTCTCTGATTTCTTTTTCGAGAAATCTTTTTTTTAGGCTAAAAGCCTCTTTTTCTCGACGGCTATCAGGCGCAGAGCGCCCGCGTGCCGACACGTGGCGCGCTTGCGCTCCAGCGCTCAGAGCTCGAGCGCAAAGCGCCCACGTGCCGACACGTGGCGCGCTTGCACTCCAGCGGAAGCGCTCGAGCGCAAGTCGCCCCGGTGCCGACATGTGGCGCGCTTGCACTCCAGCGCAAGCGCTCGAGCGCAAGTCGCCCCCGTGCCGACACATGGCTCCCTTGCGCTCCAGCGCAAGCGCTCCAGCGCAGGTCACCCCCGTGCCGACACGTGGCGTGCTTGCGCTCCAGCGCAAGCGCTCCAGCGCAGGTCGCCCCCGTGCCGACACATGGCGTGCTTGCGCTCAAGCGCAAGCGCTCGAGCACAGGTCGCCCCCGTGCCGACACGTGGCACGCTTGTACTCAAGCGCCCAGCGCTCAAGCGCGGAGCGCCCACGTGCCGACACGTGGCACTCTAGCGCCTGAGCGCACAGCACCTAGCGCACAGCGCCCAAGGCACAGGCCCCACGCATCCTTTGGATGCCTTTCCCCCCTCTTTTTATGTACATACATATATATATATATATACATATGTATACATATTTACACACACACATACTCCACGACACTGTCCCTGTTAGAAAAAAAATTTCTAACGGGGCGCTGCCCCGCACCCAGCAAGGGGGCTGCTAGCCCCCTTGACCCCCAGCCCGCTATCCAGGTAGTGGGACCCCCGTAAAAAACTCTGCGTGGCTCCCGATATACCCAAAACTCCCTTTCAAAACACATCACACGCACAATGCACATTGAGTTCGCATGACCATTTTAACCCGTCAATCGGAGGTTCCCTCGCTCCAAAGGCGAGGGGTAATTAACGACAGCTTAGTCCGCGGCTGCCGGAGATTCGGATCCCTACAATCATTAAACCCCGGCCTACTGTAAGCAGGGGGAATCTGTAGTACGCCTGACAAGGGCGCGCGTACTCCCATCTCAATGGGGTGATGAAAAACACCCTACAGATTCTGGCACGCCCGGTGGGACAAATCTCTCCTCCCATATTTCGGGTTAAACGTTCATGCAAACTCAATCAATATACATATCGATTGCTTATACTGAAATGATGTTTTTTTCCCGTGCAGCAATCAACCTTCGACGACAATGTCTCCCCAGACGAATTCAACTTCCAATGCGACCTCGATTCCGTACGTGGTCAAGATCAACGCTCGTGTGGTTCTCCCCACAAGCCTCAGTCGACAGTGGGAGGAACCGCCCCGCCAGTTCGGCTCCGTCATCATCTATCCTGCCGGAAGCGCTCATCTGGCGGAGATCCCGGCGGAACAGGTGGCCAAGCCGTTCTCAAGGGGTAAGAGGCCGAATGTCGTGATCGTCAAGGCACCACAACCGAAACTTAAGATGGTGTCTGAACGACTCCCTGGTGCTCCAGCGAGGGGCAAGAACTTCGGTACAAAGGGCAACATCAAATGTTGCGGACGAGCTCAGGCGATGACTACAACAAATGCACAATCGAGCGTATCTCCAAGGCCCTGCATCGACCGGTCTGCGGCGTCTTCCCAAAGAGCTGAAGTCTGCCAGATGCTTAGAACAGAAAAGTTAAGGCAGAAGCGGCTCAGGTATCGAGCCAACAAAAGGGCCAAGGCTTCGGCCAAATGGAATTGTGTGAAGTTCCAAGTGCAGGGTTGCCCCGCGACGACGGCTGAGGCGGACGTAAGAATCAGCAGTTCCTTCGAGCCTCTGAAGTGGGTTCAGAAAAACGCCATGACCGCCGGAATCAAGAAGACAACGGTCCAAACAGTGCCACAAAGAGACGTGTCCCGGCCCCAACAGAAAAAGTATGACACTGTCTCTTCAAGGGTCTATCAGGCGCTCTGTGCCACACGAAAGCAGCGGGGAAAATCCAGAAAAGAAGCGCCAGCACCATTCAAGAACCTGGTTAGGCCGGCCGCCTTCAATCGACTACCATCTACCGAAACAAGGGGTCAAGACAGCGATCCGTGAAATCAGCTGCCAATGATAGAAAGACGGACGGATATATCATCCATACGGTCTATATGGTGGGCGGGCGCCCCAGCGACAACTTTCGCAGCAAAAGCAAGGACGGGGCCACCACATCCCAAGCCCAATCTAGCCTGAATGTGGTTGCCGCCGTCCAAGAACAGCCGCCCCCGCTGGATGAAGAAAACCCTCTCGATGAGGATGATAGGCAGATAGACCCCTCGGTCCATATAGAGTCAAGCTCGGACAGTGAGGAAGAGCCGACTTTCTGCCCCAGGACTGCGGAGCAAGAGCTGCTTCAAGAGCTTCGAAAACAGCTCAGGAGCAAAGATAAAGAGATGGCCAAGCTCTATTCGAAGATTGACGACTTAACGAACGTGGTGATGCAGCTTACGGCTCAAATTGCTCGAGCGCCTCCCAATCAAGCACAAGCCACTACTAATCAGCCGGGTGATGACAATCCGAGGCAGCCAATGCCTGTTCCTTCGGGTCCAAGACTGGTCGAGCCACATGAAAGCCGGCCACACTCCGCTTCTGGGGACGCCTTGGCCCCAGATAGCACAATCCCGCTAACACAGGATCGGATAATGGATTTGGTCACCAGCAGGGTTAAAACATTGGTCGCCGAAGCCGAAGCTCAGAAAGAAATCGGCAGTAGTGGGCAGCCATATCCCACTCAGTACGATCTGATTGAGTTCCCGAGCGGCTACGTCATTCCTAAGTTCGGAAGATTTGATGGAACGGGGAATGCAAATCAGCACGTCGCCCACTTCAAAGCATCGTGCGGAAATACAGGGGGCAATGACGCGCTCCTTCTTCGTCAGTTTGTCAACAGCCTGACCGGTGTCGCCTTCGACTAGTATGTGAGTATACCGGATGGGTCCGTCATTACCTTTGCCCAAATGGAGTCCCTATTTCGGCAAAGGTTCATGAGTGTCAGTGATAAAATCTCCATTGCCGACCTTGTAAGGACCAAGCCGGGGAAGAATGAAAGCAACACCGACTTTATCGCTTGATGGCGTAATCTCACAGTCAAGTGCGAACCGCCACTGGAGCAGGACCAGTCCGTCAGCCTTCTCATTGGGAACCTCAGCAATTGGATGGTCCCATTCTTGTGTAAAGCGGGCCTCAAGACATTTTAGGAGCTAACCAAGAAAGTTCAAATGCTGGAACGCTCGAAGCAAGAGTCCCCGCCGGACTCTCAGAGAGACAAAACCTGGAAAAGCAAGCGGGACGACAACCGTAGAAGCGGGAGTTCCAGCAGTACCAATGTCTTCAATGCCTCCGATAATGAAGAAAAGCGAAGGGCGGGCGAATCCAAAACCAACCGGTCTCGAAAGCCATTGCTGGGAGGAGATGGGCCTTCCCTAGAGGAGAAAAAGAACAAGGTTTACTCTTTCAGAAGGGACAAGGTCCGCAAGATATTTAAAGATGCCTTGAACAACGGCCTACAATTGCCGGAGTCGAAAAGACCCCAAGAAGCAAAAATGACCGACAATCCTCTGTATTGCCCGTACCACCGAGTAGTGAGCCATGCGATCGAGGATTGCTATATCTTCAAAGACTGGGTCGAGAAGCAGTACAAGACTGGAGAGATCGAGCTGTCCAAAAGTGTGTTGGTGAACAATCAAGTTGCAACCACCAACTTTATACAGACAGAAGTTGAAGCCTTCTGGGAGCAGACAGCCGAACCCGCTGCCCCGAGAAATGAAACGGAATCATCGCAGCCTACATGGAGTACGCACATATCTAATAAGACGAAGAAGATGATAAAGCTACTTCGGAAAGAACCCAGGACAGAATGGGAAGGGCAGAAGAGGCCTACCAGTCCAGCTGCCAATGCGGCTCCATCAGGCTCAAAATCCAAGAAGCTCAAGAAGAAGAAAAGTGCAGCTCGGCGCGAAAAAGAGTCTGCAGGGAGATCGACCATTCAAAAATATATCGATTCCCTCGAAGAATATGAACAAAAGGAAAGAACATTGATTCAATTGAAGGAGTTCTTCCCTGTACAAGCGGCTGAAATTCTGGAGGAGTTAGAAGAAGACTCCAATGAAGAGATCCCAGTAGTGACCTGCTACGCCATCCATCTTGGCAGCGACTCCGAGGATGAGCTTTGTTTTCCCGAAGAGGACGAGGAGCTCGCCACAACGGCCAATCAAATCCAGCTCAGAAGCGGCAGGGCTCTACCGCCAAATCAGGGCAACGCCCCAAAAGGGAAGGAAAAACAAGTCGCTAATGAAGAAGATGGTAGAGAACCGGCTGATGAAAACATAAGTCCTTCCTCGGTGGACTCTAATGTCTTGGCACATCTCCGGAAGCTTCCGTCTCTCCTGAGCATCTACGACGCCTTGGTCCTATCTAAGGAGCTTAGAGATGTTCTCATTCACGCTCTACAAAACCCCGAGCGGTATCAGGCTCGCTTTGCGGAAATTAATATGAAAGAAGCCCAGCACCTTTGCATGCCGCCGCAGTCACATTTAAGGATGAAGACTTACTACTGGGAACGGCTGAGCATAATCGGTCGCTTTACATGACCGGGTACAGCGGCGGAGATCGAATTAATCGCATATTGATTGATCCGGGGTCCTCAGTAAACATCATGAACTTGCGAACTCTGAAGAGTTTGTCAATGGACGTCCGACACCTGTCAAGGGAAAGGATTATCATTCAAGGCTTCAACCAAAATTGCCAGCAAGTTCTGGGGTCTATAGTTTTGCCAATCAAATTCGGGGATCTGCAAACTGAAGCTAAGATATAAGTGATCGACGCTGACACGTCTTATAAGATTCTCTTGGGGAGGCCGTGGCTCCACGATTACGGCATCATTCCGTCAACTCTCCATCAATGCATGAAGTATACTAAAAATGGCGAAGAAAGATGCATTGACGGAGACATCCAACCGTTCGGTGTGCATGAAGTCCGATATGAAGATTCTCGGTACTTTATGAACCACCAAAATGCTAAGCCACAACTAACTGAGGATAGACCGGCCCCAAGACTCAAAAGCAAATCTGCGCCGGCTGTCACTTTCAAAAGCAAAAATGCCCAAGTGCGCCCGCATTTCGGTAGCGACACTGATGAGTCCGACGCTGGAAGTCCGTCCTTCCGTAAAACTCGCCCTCATTTCGGTAGCGATACGGATGAATCTGTCACTGAAGCCCCATCTAGCAGTAAAGTCCGCCCTCATCTTGGCAGCGACACTGAAGAGTCACAGGAAGAGGACCTGTCGTGCAACAGCGGTGCAGATTGGACCCCCATGCAAAAAGAGAAACTACGAGAGACCCTCGAAATTGCAGAAGGGTCCCTGGCCGTCACAAGGGTGCCGGAGCAGATGTGCAAAGAGCTCGATGCGTTGTCAGTCTCCACCGTGGACCAACTGAAAACTTTCTACGTCCCCGGAAGGAAAAATGGACAGAAGGGCATCCTGTTTTACGGGTTAACCCCCGTTGTGCACCCGGACGATCTTTCTATCGCGTGCCTTCCCTATGAGAGAGGCATAAGAGCCATCCTCAATCCCAGATACTATGCGCCCGCGATGCGGGAATACTTTAAAAACTGCGGATGCCGGTTATATCAAACAGAGTCCGAAGCAAAGTTTTACAAAGGGTTATGGCATCCACCCCAGGTCCGAGCACTCATCGATGGACGAATTCCAGATAAACGGGGCATAGGCTACGTTCAACCTGATTCCAAAGCGTGCTACATGATCCATGTTGGTGAGGCCAGCGAAAGATCAAATGATGATGATGAAATAGCCGAGCCAGAAGAAGCTCCTCAAAAGCTCGAAGATGGAGGACAAGCAACCTTTGATGAGCTAACCGAGATTGACTTAGGAACGCCCGATAATCCAAGGCCGATCTACATCATCTCACTCTTGTCGGAGGAAATGAAAGAGCAGATAATTTCCCTGTTGCATGAGTTCGTCGACTGCTTCGCGTGGACGTACAAAGAAATGCCTGGCCTTTCCCCTGAGGTAGCCGTGCATAAGCTGGCTATATCTCCTGATGCTAAGCCAGTCAAACAAGATCCTCGAAGAATGAGAAGGGAGTTGGAAGAAAAGGTCATCGAGGAAACCAAGAAACTCATCGATGCCGGCTTCATCAGGGAAGAGAAATATGCGGACTGGATCGCATGCATAGTCCTAGTGAAGAAGAAAAATGGGCAGATCCGAGTTTGTGTCGATTTCAGGGACCTCAACAAGGCATGTCCTAAAGACGACTTCCCGCTACCGGTCATGGAAATGATGGTCGATGACACCTCAAATTACGAACTGTTCACCTTTATGGATGGCTCGTCTGGATATAATCAGATCAAGATGTCGCCTGAGGATGAGAAGCACACAGCATTTCGAACCCCGATCGGAATATATTGCTACAAGGTAATGCCGTTCGGACTGAAGAACGCAGGTGCTACATATCAAAGGGCAATGACCAATATCTTTGATGACCTAATCCATAAAGTCGTCGAATGTTATGTTGATGATCTGGTCGTCAAGAATAAAACCAAGGCCGATCATATCCAAGATCTTAGGACCGTTCTCACCAGACTGAGGGAATACGATCTGAAGATGAATCCTCTGAAGTGCGCTTTTGGCGTGTCATCGAGAAAATTCCTGGGCTTCATAGTCTGACATCGAGGGATCGAAGTTGACCCATCAAAGATAAAGGCCATCATGGAGATGCCCCCTCCGAAGAGTCTGACGCAGCTAAGATCTTTTCAAGGCAAGCTTGCTTATATACGGAGGTTTATCTCAAATTTATCGGGAAGGTGTAGGCCCTTCTCAAAGCTCATGAAGAAAGGAGCTCCTTTTATCTGGGATGCCGAATGTCAAGCAGCGTTCGAAAGCATCAAACAATACTTGTTGCACCCTCCAGTGCTGGCCGCTCCCATTCCAAATAAACCGCTGATTCTCTACACTGCCGCGCTGGATGAGTCACTTGGTGCGCTCCTTGCCCAGAATAACGAGGAGGGAAAAGAAAATGCCCTCTACTACCTCAGTCGAACTCTAGTCGGGGCGGAACACAACTACTCCCCAATTGAAAAGCAATGCCTGGCTCTAATATTTGCTGTGAAGAAGCTGAGGCACTATTTGCTCGCTCATCGGGTTATGCTGATCTCCAAGGTCGACCCGCTTAAACACTTGATGACCAAAGCAAGCCTAGCCGGCAGAATGGCAAGATGGGCTGTCATGCTACTTGAGTTTGACATAGTTTATACCCCTCAGAAAGCAGTAAAAGGGAAAGCTCTTGCAGACTTTCTCGCTGCTCATCCTATACCAGAAGGGTTGCCGCTAGATTGTGAGTTACCCGACGAACAAGTGCTGCACCTCGAGGAAGATGAGCCATGTTGGGAGCTCTACTTCGATGGGGCCTCATCAATAAGGAGCTCCGGCAGATCAAGCGTCCCGGAGGTAAAAGCGAGGATAGGATTGGTGTTCATCACGCCATCAATGGGAACCCTACGGCGTTCTTTTTCTCTCACCGAGCCTCGGACAAACAATGAAGCTGAGTATGAAGCTCTGATAGCTGGTTTGGAACTCGCCATAAAAATGGAAATCCTTCGGCTACGGTTTACGGTGACTCCCAGCTTGTCGTCAACCAAGTAAGCGGCGACTATAAGATATACAAACCCGAGTTAGCTCGGTACAGAGGCCGAGTGGTGGAACTCATGAAACGGTTCACTCATATTGAACTAACGAGAGTCCTTAGAGCGTTGAACGGAAAGGCTGATGTACTCGATCGCTTGGCCAAGGAGCTGGTTGATCCTGACATGGACGAAATTCTGATTACAGTCAGGAGCCGGCAAATTCTACCCCCAGTCTCTCTACGAGAAGAGGAAAGCGCGGAACAGAAGAGCAGTCCTGCGGAAGAAGCTTCGATCATCCAAGACGAGACCGATTGGAGAGAACCCTTCATAGAGTACCTCCGATATGACAAGCTGCCCGAAGAAAAATTTGCGAGGATTCAACTGAAGAAAAGAGCTCTCCGATACGTGTTTGTAAATGACACGTTATACCGCAGGTCATATGACCAACTCTGGCTCAGGTGTCTGTCATTGGCCGAAGCTCAAAAGGTCATGAAAGATGTTCACTCGGGCGTTTGCGGTGCTCACCAATCTGGCCCCAAGATGCGACTTCAAATCAAACGGCTTGGGTATTACTGGCCCACCATGATACGGGATTGCGGAGAGCATGCAAAGAAATGTCAGATCTGCCAAATCCATGGTGATTTCATTCACAAGTATCCCAATCCGTTGCATCCTACGGTGGCGTCATGGCCCTTCGAAGTCTGGGGTACCGACATTGTTGGCCCAATTGATCCTCCGTCATCCAAAGGCCACCGGTTCATATTGGCCGCGACAGACTACTTCTCCAGATGGGCTGAAGCTGTCCCGCTAAAAGAAGTCAAGACAAAAGATATTCTGACATTCTTCCAGCATAATATTATATACCGCTTCGGTACACCAAGAAGAATCATTTCTGACAACGGGCCTTCTTTCAAGAGCTTCAATGTCTTAAGGTTCGCTACTCAGCACAAGATAGACTGGAGATATTCCTCCATCTATAATCCAAGAGCCAATGGGCTAGCCGAAGCCTTCAATAAGACTCTATGCAAGCTCCTGAGGAAAAATGCTTCAGCCAACAAGAGAGACTGGAATCTCAAACTTCACGAGGCATTATGGGCATATCGTACCACGCACCGTACTCCAACTCAGTCCACTCCATACTCATTGCTCTTCGGAGTGGAGGCGGTCCTCCCCCTCGAAGTCGAAGTTCCAAGCTTAAGAATGGTCGTTCAGCACGAGTTGACGGAGGAGGAAAACGTGCTCCTTCGACTTGAAGAGCTCGATGCCCTCGAAGAAAAGAGGCTCGCGGTGCAGCAAAATCTGGAGCTATACCGAGCCCAAATGTCACGGGCCTATGACAAGATAACCCGTCTCCGCGCTTTCAAGAAAGGTGAATTGGTGTTGGTCCTCAAAAGACCGATCGTCCTCAATCGACTTGCCAAGGGAAAATTCGAGCCAAACTGGGAAGGACCATACGTCATCGAGAAAGTGTTCGACGGAGGATCCTACCAACTAATAAGTGCCGAGGGAGAAAGGCCCATGCCACCCATCAATGGCCGATATCTCAAGAAATACTACACGTGAATGCTCCAAGTCGCAGGCGAATTGAGCACATCAGCCCTACGGTCTGGATCATACATCCTGCAAAACCGTATACAATCCACGGGCATAAATGACCCCTATCTCTCCCAAATCCTGCCGGTGAGACTACTTTTAAAGTCCCACCAGCGGCAAAAAAAGAGAAAAAGAAAAAAAAATAAACGGTATGTCCACAAGCAAAATGGGCACGGATGAAAACCCGAGAGAGCTTCATGAGTAAAAACAGCAGGACTACCGGCGAGTCTGTGAAAACCCGAAAGGGCGCAAACTCGTGAAAAGAGATGAAATACACTCGCAAAATCCTCTCGACCTTGTGAGGAGAAAACCCCTGCGTGAGATCCTTACGACTCACAAAGGAGCAACACACTTAGGAATCCTCACGATTCCTAAGGAGAAAATTCACCTGCGGGATCCTTACGACTCGTAGGGAGAAAGTGCTTTTATGGGACCCTCACGGCCCATAAAATTGAAAAGCCTTAGGTGATAGGGACCCAAACCTGTCTCCTAAGCCATCGTTCCCCAACGGGCAACGGCGAATGATGAGTCGCTCCTGGTACCATATTCCAGTGTAGCGATGCAGACGCCAACCAAAATCCAATTTCTCAAAATTCTCCGGCCCTATGGTGGGTCCCCAAGTTGACCATCGTATACAATCCACGGGCTCAAATAATTCTCATCATACCCATGCCCCACCGTAATCACCAGTTACGCGGCCGGTCTCCGCTTTGGGAATGATGCTCCATTGATAAGACCCACTCATGTGTCCTCACGATATATGAGGAGAACAAACCTTTGTGGGATCCTTACGACTCATAAAGGAAAAACACACTTAGGAGTCCTCACGACTCCTAAGGAGAAAATACACCTGCAGGATCCTTACGACTCGTAGGGAGAAAATGCTTTTATGGGACCCTCACGGCCCATAAAATTGAAAAGTCTTAGGTGACAGGGATCTAAACCTGTCTCCTAAGCCATCGCTCCCCAACCCCAAAGTGGCGAATGATGAGTCGCTCCTTGTACCATATTCCAGTGTAGCGATGCAGACGCCAACCAAATTCCAAATCCCATACCCCCAACGGCGAATGATGAGTCGCTCCTCGTACCACATTCCAGTGCAGCGATGCAGACGCCGACAAAGCCCTGAAATTTTTCCGGCCCTACGGTCTGGATCATACATCCTGCAAAACCGTATACAATCCACGGGCGTAAAACAATCCCGATCTCTCCAAAAAAAAAGAGAGAAGAGAAAAAGAAGAAGGAGAAGAAAAAAAAAGAAGAACGGTTTGTCCACAAGCAAAATGGGCACGGATGAAAACCCGAAAGGGCTCCGCGAGTAAAAACAGCGGGACTGCCGGCGAGTTTGTGAAAACCCGAAAGGGCACAAACTCGTAAAAAAGAAAAGAAATGAAATGCACTCGCAAAGTCCTCTCCACTTTGTGAGGAGAAAATTCCCGCGTGAGATCCCTACGACTCACAAAGGAGCAACACACTTAGGAGTCCCCACGACTCTTAAGGAGAAAATACACCTACGAGATCCTTTCGACTCGTAGGGAGAAAATGCTTTTATGGGACCCTTACGGCCCATAAAATTGAAAAGTCTTAGGCGATAGGGATCTAAACCTGCCTCCTAAGCCATCAATTCCCAAATCCTTTCGGGGCAAATGATGAGTTGCTCCTGGCATTATTCCAGTGCAGCAATGCAGATGCCAAAAAAAAACCAATTCCCAAACCCTGTCATGACAAATGATGATTCACTCCTGGTACCATATTCCAGCGTAGCGATACTGATGTCAACCCAAATCACATCAGGTCGGCAAAACAACCAATGACCTCCCTGGCAGAACCAAATTCCACCTCGGAAACAAGTCAACTTCATCCCTGACGCCGCAAGAAGCGGGGCAAGTCAAATCCAGAACCGACCGTCCAAGTCGCTAAAATGGCAGCATCGACCGTCCAAGTCGCAAAAAGGGCAGCACCGACCGTCCACGTCGCTAAAAGGGCAGCACCGACCGTCCACGTCGCTAAAAGGGCAGCACCGACCGTCCATGTCGCTAAAAGGGCAGCACCGACCGTCCATGTCGCAAAAAGGGCAGAACCGACCATCCAAGTCGCTAAAATGGCAGCATCGACCGTCCAAGTCGCAAAAAGGGCAGCATCAACCGTCCACGTCGCTAAAATGGCAGCACCGACCGTCCACGTCGCAAAAAAGGCAGAACCGACCGTCCAAGTCGCTAAAATGGCAGCACCGACTGTCCAAGTCGCAAAAAAGGCAGTACCGACCGTCCAAGTCGCTAAAATGGCAGCACCGACCGTCCAAGTCGCAAAAAGGGCAGTACCGACCGTCCAAGTCGCTAAAATGGCAGCACCGACCGTCCAAGTCGCAAAAAGGGCAGCATCAACCGTCCAAGTCGCAAAAAGGGCAGCATCGACCGTCCAAGTCGCTAAAATGGCAGCATCGACCGTCCACATAGCAAAAAGGGCAGCACCGACCGTCCACGTCGCAAAAAGGGCAGCACCGACCGTCCACGTCGCTAAAAGGGCAGCACAGACCGTCCAAGTCGCAAAAAGGGCAGAACCGACCGTCCAAGTCGCAAAAAGGGCAGCACCGACCGTCCAAGTCGCAAAAAGGGCAGCATCGACCGTCCACGTCGCTAAAAGGGCAGAACCGACCGTCCAAGTCGCAAAAAGGGCAGAACCGACCGTCCAAGTCGCAAAAAGGGCAGCACCGACCGTCCACGTCGCTAAAAGGGCAGCACCGACCGTCCAAGTCGCAAAAAGGGCAGCAACGACCGTCCATGTCGTAAAAAGGGCAGTGCCAGCTCCCCAAAAGGTGGGAACCGAATCAAGTCGCCTCCACGTGAAAGAAGATCGATCAATTTCATGCACACGACCTACATATGTGGTGTGCATTTATTGATGGGGGGCAATTTGTTGGGGTAAAAATTTACACCCCGGTTGACCAAGTCAAAATCAAAGTCAACCCCAACCCAAGTGGACCCAAGTGGGCCCAAGCCCAGATCCGGTGGACCCATGCCCGGGTCGAGCCCGAACATGAAGCGGCCGGCCTCCCCCCACGCCAAGATAAAAATTTAGTAATAAACAATTTTGTCGTATTTCTTTTATTTTATTTCATGGATAAATGTAAGAAAAATAGGCATAAAGCCAAATTTTTGTAAAGCCCATGGCTTATGTGCAAAAAGAAATGGCACATGAGCCATGGGATAGGCAAAATGCCATTTTGTGAAGCCCAAGGGGATATGTGTAAAGTGTATAGCCTATAAAGGCAAAGATAATGAAATATCTCAACAACTTTTTCTCTCTCAAAAAAAAAAGTTTCAGATCTGAGATCTTTCTTCCTTCTTCAAGGTTCCAAAACCTTTTTCTTTCTTTTGAATTAAATCAAGAGTTTAACTCTTTCTTTTCAAAAACAAAATAGTTTTTTACCACGAAACCCACAAAGGGGAGCTTGGATCTGTCATCAGATCTCAAAAAGGAGAGATTTTGAGATCTCACATCTCTTAATCTTCAAGATCCAGCTAACAGAGGAGGAAGAAGAAGAACCCCTTCCATTAACCCCAAAAACACACTCAGGAGTCCAACTCCTCTCTGATTTCTTTTTCGAGAAATCTTTTTTTTAGGCTAAAAGCCTCTTTTTCTCACCGGCGCTCAGGCGCAGAGCGCCCGCGTGCTGACACGTGGCGCGCTTGCGCTCCAGCGCTCAGCGCTCGAGCGCAAAGCGCCCACGTGCCGACACGTGGCGCGCTTGCGCTCCAGCACAAGCGCTCGAGCGCAAGTCGCCCCGGTGCCGACACGTGGCGCGCTTGCACTCCAGCGCAAGCGCTCGAGCGCAGGTCGCCCCCGTGCCGACATGTGGCACGCTTGCGCTCAAGCGCAGAGCGCCCACATGCCGACACGTGGCACTCTAGCGCCTGAGCGCACAGCACCTAGCGCACAGCGCCCAAGGTGCTGGCCCCACGCATCCTTTGGATGCCTTTCCCCCTCTTTTTATGTACATACATATATATACATATGTATAAATATTTACACACACACATACTCCACGACACTGTCCCTGTTAGAAAAAAAAATTTCTACCGGGGCGCTGCCCCGCGCCCCGCACCCCGCAAGGGGGCTGCTAGCCCCCTTGACCCCCAGCCCGCTATCCGGGTAGCGGGACCCCCGTAAAAAACTCTGCGTGGCTCCCGATATACCCAAAACTCCCTTTCAAAACACATCACATGCACAATGCACATTGAATTCGCATGACCATTTTAACCCGTCAATTGGAGGTTCCCTTGCTCCAAAGGCGAGGGGTAATTAACGGCAGCTTAGTCCGCGGCAGCCGGAGATTCGGAACCCTACAATCATTAAACCCCGGCCTACCCTAGGCAGGGGGAATCTATAGTACACCTGACAAGGGCGCGCGTACTCCCATCTCAATGGGGTGACGAAAAACACCCTACAGATTCTGGCACGCCCGGTGGGACAAATCTCTCCTCCCATATTTCGGGTTAAACGTTCATGCGAACTCAATCAATATACATATCGATTGCTTATACTGAAATGATGTTTTTTTTCCCGTGCAGCAATCAACCTTCGATGACAATGTCTCCCCAGACGAATTCAACTTCCAATGCGACCCCGATTCCGTACGTTGTCAAGATCAACGCTCGTGTGGTTCTCCCCGCAAGCCTCAGTCGACAGTGGGAGGAACCGCCCCGCCAGTTCGGCTCCGTCATCATCTACCCTGCCGGAAGCGCTCATCTGCCGGAGATCCCGGCGGAACAGGTGGCCAAGCCGGTCTCAAGGGGTAAGAGGCCGAATGTCGTGATCGTCAAGGCACCGCAACCGAAACTTAAGATGGTGTCTGAACGACTCCCTGGTGCTCCAGCGGGGGGCAAGAACTTCGGTACAAAGAGCAACATCAAATGTTGCGGACGAGCTCAGGCGATGACTACAACAAATGCACAATCGAGCGTATCTCCAAGGCCCTCCATCGACCGGTCTGCGGCGTCTTCCCAAAGAGCCGAAGTCTGCCAGATGCTTAGAACAGAAAAGTTAAGGCAGAAGCGGCTCAGGTATCGAGCCAACAAAAGGGCCAAGGCTTCGGCCAAATGGAATTGTGTGAAGTTCCAAGTGCAGGGTTGCCCCGCGACGACGGCTGAGGCGGACGTAAGAATCAGCAATTCCTTCGAGCCTCTGAAGTGGGTTCAGAAAAACGCCATGACCGCCGGAATCAAGAAGACAGCGGTCCAAACAGTGCCACAAAGAGACGTGTCCCAGCCCCAACAGAAAAAGTATGACACTGTCTCTTCAAGGGTCTATCAGGCGCTCTGTGCCGCACGAAAGCAGCGGGGAAAATCCAGAAAAGAAGCGCCAGCACCATTCAAGAACCTGGTTAGGCCGGCCGCCTTCAATCGACTACCATCTACCGAAACAAGGGGGTCAAGACAGCGATCCGTGAAATCAGCTGCCAATGATAGAAAGAGAGAGTCTGTAAGTACACAGTCAGAGGGCTTCGTAGACAGTGGGAGCCGTGGAAACGTGTGCAAGATGTTTTATGTGATATAGCAGGCATCGCGGAGTTGGAACATCTGTTTTGATGTGGTAGTCAATGAGTTTGACTTTATCAAAATGGTAGATGAACCTTGTATATACAAAAAATGAAGTAGGGAGTATGGTGGTGATCCTCGTAGAGTACATGGATGACATACTCATGATAGGGAAGAAGTTTCCTATGCTACGCTCGGTCAATCTCCGCTTATCACAAGGATTCTCCATAAAGGATCAAAGTGATACCTCCTAAATCCTGGGTTTTGGATCTATGAGATAGATCTAATTGGATGTTAGGATACTCACTAGTTGTAATGGGATGATATCAATTGATCCTAGGGAGAATCACTGGAAAGGTTCCAGGATGATAAGGACGACTGAATGTCAGTAGCAGGCATTGTCTTTACCCTCAGTAAAGGGACGGTATGTTGGAAGAGTTCCAAGCTAGATACCATGGCATACTAGACGATAAAGGCTGGATACATCGCTACCAAAGATGCTACCAAAGAGGCAGTCTGGGTGTATATAAGTTCATGAGATGAACTTCGTTCCTCACATTGTGTGACAATGGAGTTGTGGCTTATGCCAAGGAACGCCCGTCCCATCAGTGATCCAGACATATTCTAAGGCAGTGTCACCTGATCATGGAGATGGTTGATCTCCAAGGGATCGAGATTAGGAGAGAAGACTCAGAGGACAACACGGCGGATCCACTCACAAAGGCCTTTTCCCAGAGAGAGACTTTTATGGGATGGTTGAGTATGAGATACTACAACCACTGCTATCAGATGGCCCTAGTGCAAGTGGGAGATTGTTAGTTATATGTATGCCCTAGAGGCCATTACTATACATAGGATGTATATTGTAGTGGATGCTTGGACATATATAGGGATGACTTTCTTGCTCGATATGATAGTATGCTATCTGGTTACTCTTTACTTTAACGTGTACACTGATTGTCTCTCTGTTACATGTTGGTAAAGCCCTTAGGATGTGTACTTGACTACCTGGACTATGATGCAGATCATACTAGTGGGGACATCGTAGTCGATAAGTACATCCTTCAAAGTCCCTAGTCGTGGGTGTATCGAGACGGGGCATCGATATACCAGAGTAGACTAGCGTATACCTTCTCGACCCATACAGATGGGCGATGGATGATCCCATATCCATTGGTGTTTGACATCAGAGATGATATACGGGTGCTCAGTGGAGACTGGGTACACTGGACGGACTCGCCGAGAACTCCCAGCTGGTATTATACCTTACGTCAGATGGCAGTTCTTTGGTGACACTGGTGCAGGTTAGTCTGTAGACCCGAGATCGTCATAGAGTCTTGTGTGATTCCCACTGTGCTTTGATTTACACCTTACCACGTCCAAAAGGGCGTGCAAAACGGTGGTTTTTTGGTACAGTCCCGAATCACATGGAGACAATGAGCGATAGGAGGGGTTTCGTCTCTCCTAGTATAGAGAGTTGATACTGCGCTGTGCTCGATTGGCTATAACAGGAAGTCCTTGGCCAAGGCTGCTTTAGGGATTTACTGGTAAGTGTTACCAGTAGTTTCTCGACCCGTTATGAGCCTCATATCGACACGACTTATCGAGTTATTGGGGTCTGACGTTTACCACCCCTAGACGAGATATGCGACATATCAGACGAACAGACCGGACTGTACGGTAGTGTTACTGGTTGGATTCACAGGAGTGTGAGCGGGCTTGCTCGTTGATCTTCTGATCGCTCAATACCCGGGTGGCCGTTACGTTTAGCAGACCGCTTGCGGCTTGTGGGTGTTTGATATGATCATCACCTACTGCAGGCGTATTGACGAGTCTTTAGAGTTCTACACAGGGGTTTCCTGGCTCAAGCGAAACGAAATAGGAGCGCATATGAGATATGTGCGGGACCGAGAATAATACCAGTATGTGATACTGTATTCTATTCTCGCGATTTGTGACATTAATCGGTTGTATGCGATATAGCCGGGTTATCGGATCAAGTGTTGATTCGATAAGTTGTTACTATTGATATTAGTTGGTTATATGCAGTATGACCGGATCATTAAATCAAGTGTTGATTTAATGATTTAATGTATAATTATATATTTGATATATTACTTTACATTAACTAGTATTTGTTCACTTAAGATTGATTTTCTCACTTGATGTGCACAAGTAGTATATGTGATATATTTTTGTGCACTTGATTGTATCATGTTTGATGATACATGCAAACTTGGGTGTGTGTATGAGATTTCATTTGCCTTATTTATTTATTTTCTTTATTTATTTTTTTGGCAAGAAACAAAATGGTGGTGGCTTTCTTTGTTTTATTCTTGAAGATTCATGAAGCTTCAACCATTTTGTTTTATGCTTAACCTAACCATTTAACTAAACCTTAGTTTATTCTCTACATGAGTTACACTCACCCATGGTTGCTAAATGATAAGCATCGCTTGATTTTCTATTATGGATTATTCATTTTCATTATTCTTTTCCTTTCTTCTTCTTCTTCTTCATGAAGAAAAGAAGAAAGCTTTCTTGAAAATTCCAAGTGATGAATCTAAGTGAGAAATCCAAATTCAAAGTGAACCCACTTCCTATTTCTTCATCCTCTACCACTTGCCATGTAGTAGAGTGTGTTATCTTCACAAGTGAAGATGGAGCTTGAGTTAGAGTTGCCTCGACGTAGATCATCTTCGGCATCGAAGTCAACGACCTAGCCCGCTCATTTCTCCGACGAAACCATCGCAAGAGTCCGGGATCTCGGTGATCGTAGCGAAGGGACGTCATCACGGAGCTAAAGAAGTGGAGGACCGGATCTACAAAGGTTGTATTTCCATTCACTTGTTAGCAAAGTAGTTTTCTTGCTTTTCTTTTTCGCCTTGCCTCTAGCAATCGATCTAGTTTAGGGTTTCTCGGCACCGGAAAATTTGAATTTGGCATGGTTGATGCCTTGTGGAACCTCTTGAGTGTGCCTAGGAACCCTACAAAAGTTCCGCGCGAGTCCTGTCCGGTGTACCTGTAACCCAACGAGGACCTGTATACTATCTCCAGTACGACGTACTGACGGCTGTGGGACAAACCATCTCCCCAACTGGGATGAGAAGCGTACACACTAGTCTACTCCGAAGTATCGATGCCCTGTCTCGATAATCCTACGACTAGGGACCTGGAAAAGGATGTGCTTGTAGACTACCCAGCACCCACTAGTGTGACTGCCATCATAACGCTGGTAGTCAAGCAAGATCCTAAGGGCTCTATCAATACGTATACTCACATATTAAGATAGATAAAACCAAGTAGCATACTACCATGTTTAGCAAGACTGTTATGTAACTTTGAATATCCCAAGCTTCCATTAAGTAATATACAAGATAGTATGATACAATAATGGCTCCTGGGGCATATACACTAACTATCTCCCACTTGCACTATGGCCATGTACTGGCATATCGAAGACCGATGATCTCGAGTAGCCTCTCAAACTGAATCTGAGGTAGGGCCTTTGTGAATGGATCAGCAATGTTCTCTTCAGTAGCAACTCTCCGGACCTCGATCTCCCGGCGATCTATGATCTTCCTGATCAGGTGATACCGTCTTAAGATGTGTCTGGACTTCTAATGGGACCTTGGTTCCTTCGCTAAAGCTATAGCTCCGTTGTTGTCGCAATACAGAGGTATCAGATCAACAATGGTAGGAACCACCTGAAGTTCTGTTAGGAACTTCTTCATCCAGACCGCTTCTTTTGCGGCATCGCAAGCACCAATATACTCCGCTTCCATCGTCGAGTCAGCAACGGTGTCCTGCTTGGAACTCTTCTAGCACACCGCCCCTCCATTAAGGGTAAAGACATAACCTGACATGGACTTGGAATCGTCCTTATCACTCCGGAAGCCGGAATCAGCAAAGGCCTCCATCTTGAGGTCTTTTCCGTCGTAAACCAAGAACATCTCCTTAGTACTTCTTAGGTACTTGAGAATGTTCTTTACTGCTATCCAGTGCTTCTCCCCTTGGTCTGACTGATACCGGCTTACCACGCTCAGTGCGTAAGCTACATCTGGTCTGGTGCACAACATCGCATACATTATAGAGCCTACCGCAGAAGCGTAGGGTATAATAGACATGCGTTCCCTTTCCAAATCAGTCTTGGGAGACATCTCTTTGGAGAGGGTGATTCCGTGACAAGCCGGTAGATTACCGCGCTTAGAATCTTCCATACTGAATCTTTTCAGTATAGTGTTGATATACCTGGACTGCGAAAGTCCCAACATCCTCTTGGATCTAACACGATAGATCCGGATCCCCAGAATGTAAGAGACATCACCCAGGCCTTTCATGGAGAACCTGTGTGACAAGAATCCTTTGACAAATTGTAGCATAGGAATGTCATTTTCTATCAATAGAATGTCATCCACGTACAAGACGAGGAATACGACAGTTCGTGCTACAACTTTACTATATATACATGGTTCATCTGGATTTTTGATAAAGTCATATTCTTTGACTGTTTCATCAAAACAGATGTTCCAACTCCGCGATTCCTGCTTCAGTCCATAAATGGACTTAAGGAACTTGCACACTTTCCCGCTGCTCCCACTCTGATTGAAACCTTCTGGCTGATCCATATAGACGCACTCTTCTAAATTACCATTCAGAAAAACCGTCTTTACGTCCATCTTCCAGATTTCATAATCATGGAAGGCAGCAATAGCAAGAAGGACCCGAATGGATTTGAGCATAGCCACTGGAGAAAAAGTTTCGTCATAGTCCAAATCAGGTCTTTGTCAAAAACCCTTTGCAACAAGTCTAGCCTTATAGGTTTCCACCTGTCCATCTACACCAATCTTTTTCTTGAAGATCCATTTGCATCCTATAGGTTTTACCCCATCTGGAGCAAAGTCCAAAGTCCATACTTTGTTGGTGTACATGGACTCCATTTCGGTCCGCATTGCATCTTGCCATCGTACCGAGTCGCCGCTCTGGATGGCCTGCTGGAAGCTAGTAGGTTCATCATCATCAATGATGCAATCTTCTCCATCCCCATCTATGAGAAAACCGTAGTATCTCTCAGGCGGATGAGACGGCCTACTACTCCTGCAGAGGGGTGCGGGAATGTCCTGTTCTTCTTGAACTACTGGTTCTACCAAACTTTCAGTAGTGGTTTGTGGTTCTGGAATTTCTTCCAATTCTATTTCGCTCCCACTTATTTCCTTTTCTAAAAACTGATGTTCTAGAAAATGGGCATTACGAGAAACAAAAACCTTTTGTTCCTCTGCGTAATAGAATAGATACCCCCTGGAGTTCTTTGGATATCCCTGTTCCCCTCCGAAAGGCGGCGCACAGGACCGCGATGTCCTGACGCTGGGATTCAGGGCAGATGCTATTTGGTTTTATCTGTCCACCTCTCCGAAGATGCCAAGTTGATTTATGGCACCGTGTATCGGAGATTTAGACGGATGCACCCGATGTAGCAGACTTCGTCAGATTCCCCCTCGCTTGAGGGGTTTTTGATTGTGGGGACGCTCTTTCCTGCAGGCGCAAGCCCCTGCAGTTAATTACGCTACCGCGTCGCGGTAACAACTTTCTCCTTCTCCAGAATTTCACTTCGTGTCGTGGGTGTTTGTTTTGTTTGTGGTTGCCCGTGGATTGTATACGGAGACTGAGTAATACCGTCGCCCGTAGGACGTGGATTAGTCCAAATCCGTATTTACTTAGATTTGGGTTTGGTGTTTTTAGCTTAAGGATGCATTAGTCGCGTTGCGGCTAAGATCAACTTAAACGTTCGTTAAGGATACGATAGTCCTGTTTGAGACTAAGATCAACTTAACGTGATAATCCATTTAATATCTGGCCATCGGGACTCGTCACCTCGCTAACATCGTTGAAGGATTACAACGGCAGATGTCAGAGGAGTTCAGAGATGTACCCTTGAACCAAGGTTGATTTGGAGTTTTATAGTCCATTTGAATGTTAAGGATACGTTAGCCGTGTTTGGGGGCTAGGATCAACTTAAACGGGATCGTTTAGATCCGGCAAAAGAGCATTTAGAGGCTCTAGTGTTCCAGTTTAGGAACGTAGTGGTCCATAGGTAGTTTAGGGACGTGGTGGTCCGACATTAGTTTAAGGACGTTTCGGTCCAACATTAGTTTAAGGACGTTTCGGTCCAATATTAATAGTTTAAGGACGTTTCGGTCCAATATTAATAGTTTAAGGACATTTCGGTCCAATATTATTTTAAGGACGTTTCGGTCCACATTGAAGGGTGTGGTCGTCGGGACCCGTCACCTCTCTGACGACGTTGAATGATTACAACGACGTGTGTCAGAGGAGTTCGGAGATATACCCTCGAACCGGATATAAATTGATTTAAGAGAGAGCTATGCTCAGTCAATTTAATTTGAGGACTTACGGCCAAAATTGAGCTAAGTCCAGTTGAAAATGTTCAACACTTTTATTAAATAATGCATTGCATTGCTTCCATTTTTTTTTTTTTTGGGCTCTGCCCGTAAAGATGCAGAGCATCAATTTATTCTGGGCTCTGCTCATTTATGAATGATGCAAGGCATCTATTTTGTTTGGGCTCTGCCCTTTTAAAATGCGTAGCATTTTTATTATTTCGTTTGGGCTCTGCCCATTTATAAATGATGCAGAGCATCAATTTAATTAGGCCTGCTTGGTCTTTTAATTGGGCCTGGCCCTTCAGGAAAAGAAATGCATTGCATTTGTCAGGCGCTTTGCGCAAATTACTGAGCGCAAGCGCTTGTGGTGAGGACACGTGTTATGCTCTGGTGAGCGCAAACGCAACGGCGCAGTGCGCTGCGCTGTTGCGCTGCTGACACGTGGCGCGCTCTGGTGAGTTGCGCCAATTCCAGAGAGCAAAGCTCTATTTCAAGAGCGCGTAGCGCAAGTTGTTCTGTAGCTGACACGTGGCGCTCTCTCAAGAGCGCAACAGCGCAGTTTGGAAGTGCAAAGTACTAAGAATCTTTTAGATTCAAGAACAGGAGTGCAGAGCACTATTTGATTTCTAGATCAAAGAAAAATAAGTTTTTCTTTTTGTTTCAAGAACCATATGTTCATAAAAGTGCAAAGCACTATTTTTATTTCGTTGTTTTCTTGTTTTTAAAGAACCAGTGGTTCATGAGAAGTGCAAAGCACTGTTTATTATGTGAAGAACATTGATCTAGTTTTTAGATCAATGATTTATTAAAAGATATTTATTTTCTCTCGTGAAGGTTTTTACCTTTTTCTTTGAAATTTTCTCAGAATTCTCTCTCTGTTTGAAGCTCTTGACTTTTTTCAAGAAAAAAAAATGTTCCTCCTTTGAATTGAGGCCTAGGGTCCTTTTTATAGTGCCCATAAATTAGTTAAATTTGTTAAAGAGATCTTTCTCTGAGTGATTTGGGGAATTTTCCCCACCGTTGGATCTTTGATCCAAGGGCTTCTGCTTTGCAGAAGAAAATCTTCTTGTTTTAACAAGAACAGAAAAGATTTCTTAGAATTTTAATTCTGTTTGGCGCAGATGCCCCAGCGCGTGACACGTGTCGCGCAGCGCACAGCGCAGCGCAACTGCGCTAGCGCATCTGCGCTGACACGTGTCGCGCAGCGCACTGCACAGCGCAACTGCGCGAGCGCATCTGCGCTGACACGTGTCGCGCAGCACAGTGCATGCGCAACTGAAGTGTTGCTTCCTTTAAATAGAGCTTTGGTCTGATTGGACGCGCCTTCTTGGGCGCTGCGCTGACGCATCAGCGTCTGACACTTGGCGTGTTGCGCAGCGCAAATAAACTGAAGCGTTGCTTCATTTATTAAATTTTAAATTTTCAAAGCAGAGCTTTGCTCTGATTGGGGGAAGATGAAGCGTTGCTTCATCTCCCGCCTCGGAATTTGAACAGAGCTTTGCTCTGATTGGGGGTAAACAAATGCCCCCCCACCGTTGCGCTTACGTAGCCCCAAACGTGAGCGCAACGGTGGCGGAATTCCAACCGCCGTGACAACTTTTGGAAGTCGAAGAGGCACTTGATGCCTATAAATAGGACCTTTGGTCCCCCACAGATGCTTATCATCTTTCAGATTTTTATTTTCAAAAAAACTTCAGAGCTTTGCTCTTGCCTTCAAGAACTCTAGAGCTTTGCTCTTCTTTCCAAAGTTTTTAGAAAAACTTTAGGTAAAATTGATTCTTAGATTAAATTAATTTTAATTAATCTTAACCAGCAGAGCTTTGCTCTCATAGATCTTTTGATCTAAAGAGATCCCCATTGGGGTTTCACTAGCAGAGCTTTGCTCATTTTCAAAGTTAGAAACTTTAGGTAAAATTAATATAAATCAAATTAATTTCAATTAATCTCAGTCAAAGAGCTTTGCTCTCACAGATCTTTTGATCTAAAGAGATCCCCATTGGGGTTTCATTGAGATTTTGTTCATAGGTTTTAATCCCTGAACAGAGCTTTGCTCTCTAGGAATTTAGCCCTCTATGTATATTATTTTTCTTCTATCGCTAATCTTCCTGTGGTATTTCCTCCAGGCATAATGGCGGTGCATCTATACAGTTTGCACGAGTTCATCACCTATGACGATATCCGCGCACAGGGTCTTCAACAAAACCAGGAGTTTACAGACGCTCAATTTGCAGAGGTCATGGGTCGTCTGTACGCAAGCGGTGGTTGGCTGCTACCCCGTCGTTCGGCTCTTTTGAAAGTCGTGCTGGGAGCAATATGGAGAGCACTTCCGGGTCTTCACGAGGCCCTACCGCTCAATGCGCTAGATGATGCCGAAGACAAGGTGCATTCAGTGTACCTGACGGGGCTGATCTCGAAAAAACGGCGGGACAGCCTTATTGACATCCTACATCAAATCTTCCAGCAGACGACGATAGTTGCTGCTTATCGAAGGCCGGGAGGGCTTGCCGAGGATCTTGCACAGAGGAGCGCGAGAGGCTGCGCATAAGAATAATTAAAAAGGCCAGAAGAACTTTGGATGGCCTTACTTTTGAATTCCTCAATCCGTGCCCCGGATCTGAGGTTATACCGTTGTAATAATTTGAATAATGTTTCTTATTCATTGCTCTTGTGATTGTAAGAATTTTTAGCAATATGAATGGAAACCCCCCCTCTTTTTATTTCAGCTTGTCTTATTTCTCGTCCTGAGTCTTCTGCCCATGCATAAATGAATGCGTCTCGAACGCCTGATCAAATGTAAATCGGATGTTCTTTCTGTCATTTTCTTCTTTCTTTTATTGTTAACAGTCTGTCTTAGTAACCATGGTTGACGGATGATTAGAGCGAGTATCCCGACCCTCTCAAGAAACAGCGATGGCTTAGGCCGCAGTTTCATATCTGCTGCCTAAGACTTTTCAACTCTATAAGCCGTGAGGGCCTCATAGAGACTTTTCTCCCTACGGATCGAGAGGATCTCGTAGGTGGGTTTTCTCCTTAGGAATCGTGAGGATTCCTAAGTGTGGTTTTCTCTTATAAGTCGTAAGGATCCTATAAGAGAATTTTTCCCTCTTACGAGTCGAGAGGACCCACAAGCGGTTGTTTCCCTCCTCGTCGAAATTCGACTTTGGAGAGTGAGACCCGTGAATAGTATGCAAGAGACCATTTTGGATTGACTTGCAGGGTCCCATTGTTCAGGAAGCAAGTTTTTTTAGTCCCTGCTGCCTGAGGCTTCATTTGCATGTTGAGACGAATCGGGAATTTCCCGCGGAGACACTGGTTTCTCTACGAGCTGACGCGAATCAGGAGGCTCTCGTCAAGGAGTGTTTGTATCCGTGAGTCGAGAAATTTGCTAGGGATTATTTGTTTTCCAAGCGCCAAGGATTATTTGTTTCCTTGGGGTTTGAAACGAGTCGAGGATTTCCCACGGAGGCACTGATGGCTCTGCGAGTCGACGCGGATCAGGAGGCTCTTGTCAAGGAGTGTTTGTATCCGTGAGTCGAGGAGTTTGCTAGGGATTATTTGTTTCCCAAGCGCCAAGGATTATTTGTTTCCTTTGGGTTTGAAACGAGTCGAGGATTTCCCACGGAGGCACTGGTGGCTCTGCGAGTCGACGCGGATCAGGAGGCTCTCGTCAAGGAGTGTTTGTATCCGTGAGTCAAGGAGTTTGCTAGGGATTATTTGTTTCCCAAGTGCCAAGGATTATTTGTTTCCTTGGGGTTTGAAACGAGTCGAGGATTTCCCACGGAGGCACTGGTGGCTCTGCGAGTCGACGCGGATCAGGAGGCTCTCGTCAAGGAGTGTTTGTATCCGTGAGTCGAGGAGTTTGCTAGGGATTATTTATTTCCCAAGCGCCAAGGATTATTTGTTTCCTTGGGGTTTGAAACGAGTCGAGGATTTCCCACGGAGGCACTGGTGGCTCTGCGAGTCGACGCGGATCAGGAGGCTCTCGTCAAGGAGTGTTGGTATCCGTGAGTCGAGGAGTTTGCTAGGGATTATTTGTTTCCCAAGCGCCAAGGATTATTTGTTTCCTTGGGGTTTGAAACGAGTCGAGGATTTCCCACGGAGGCACTGGTGGCTCTGCGAGTCGACGCGGATCAGGAGGCTCTCGTCAAGGAGTGTTTGTATCCGTGAGTCGAGGAGTTTGCTAGGGATTATTTGTTTCCCAAGCGCCAAGGATTATTTGTTTCCTTGGGGTTTGAAACGAGTCGAGGATTTCCCACGGAGGCACTGGTGGCTCTGCGAGTCGACGCGGATCAGGAGGCTCTCGTCAAGGAGTGTTTGTATCCGTGAGTCGAGGAGTTTGCTAGGGATTATTTGTTTCCCAAGCCCCAAGGATTATTTATTTCCTTGGGGTTTGAAACGAGTCGAGGATTTCCCACGGAGGCACTGGTGGCTCTGCGAGTCGACGCGGATCAGGAGGCTCTCGTCAAGGAGTGTTTGTATCCGTGAGTCGAGGAATTGGCTGAAGACACTGGTTTCTTCGGTGTTGGAATGAACCGTCGAGGTTTGGCTTCGTCTTCTGGCGGAGCCTGTTGGGAAGGTATGGTTCCCTCTTTGTTTACGCCCTTGGATTGTATACAGGGATCGATGTGATCTTAACTGTAGGGCCAAAGTTTTATCATTTCTTCTCGTTTTTCTTTATTTATTTCCGCGATGCTCTATCATTTCAGCTTTTATATCGCGAAGGTCGCGATTGCCCAATCATTTCGGCTATTTTCCGCGGTGCCCAATCATTTCGGCTATTTATTTTATTTTTACTCGCTGCTTTTTATTGCGAGTTGCCCAATCATTTCGGCTGTTTTCCATGCATACATTTTCTTTACTTGCTGCTTTTTATTGCAAGCTGCCCCATCATTTCGGCTATTTCGTATGCATGTGCGGCCTACCGGCTTTTCGCTGTAAACCTGAAATTAGACACCGATTTCGGCATCAGCACCGCTACAACTGGGATATTGCCAGGAGTGAATCATCATTTGCCTCTGTCGATGTCGAACAAAGGTAGCTTAGCGAACAGGGTTAAGGTCCTGTCGGCTAAGGCTTTTGGGTTCATGAGCCGTAAGGGTCTCACAAAGTTATTTCTCCATACAAGTCGTGAAGATCTTGTAGGTGTATTTTCTCCTTAGGAATCGTGAGGATTCCTAAGTGTATGTTCCTCTGTAAGTCGTAAGGATCCTACAGGAGGGTTTTCTCCTTGTAAATCGAAAGGATTTACAAGGGTCGTTCACTATGCGAACATATCCCCAGTCTCGGATGGGACTTGGTTAGGGAAATGTTTATTCGCGCCCGTGGATTGTATACAAGGGTCAGTATTGAGCCACTTGTAGGGCAATATCGGAAGTTGTGGGGGTTGCTTAAGCACAGGTTTAGGTCTCTGTAACTTAAGACTTTCAACTCTTATGAGCCGTGAGGGTCCCATAAGAGAGTTCTCCTTACAAGTCGTGAGGATCTCGCAAGTGTATTTTCTCCTTAGGAATCGTGGGGATCCCTAAGTGTGTTGCTCCCTTGTGAGTCGTAAGGATCTCATGCGGGTGGTTTCTCCTTACAAGGTCGAAAGGACCCTATAAGTGTCTTTTAACGAGGTTGCGCCCTTTCGGGTTTTCACAAACGCTCGCCGGTAGTCCTGCTGTTTTTACTCACGGAGCCCTTTCGGGTTTTCATCCATGCCCATTTTGCTTATGGACATACCATTTTTATTTTATATTATTTTTTTTAAATTTATTTTCTTCTTCTCTTTTTTTTTACGAGGTCGCGCCCTTTCGGGTTTTCACGAACACTCGCCGGTAGCCCTGCTGTTTTTACTCACGGAGCCCTTTCACGTTTTCATCCGTGCCCTCTTTGCTTATGGACATACCTTTTTTTTATTTTATTTTTATATGTTTTTTTATATATCTCGTCAGCCTAAAGATGCTGCGGTAGTAGTTTAAAGACGTTTCGGTCTGCTATTAGTTTAAGGACATTTCGGTCCGACGTTTGAGAAGGCTGGCTACTGCTGATGGAGTTTGAGCTTAGGAAGATAGCGAGCGGACATAGTCGTCGTCATCTATCATTGACATAGGCCGTGTCTCATTAAGCGTAGTATCTTTTTAGGAAGCGACCGTTTATTGGCCTGAAAGGCCTTTCACCGTGCATGTCCATGAGTAGATAGGCCCCACCCTGGTAGACCTTATCTATGATATATGGGCCTTCATAGTTTGGCTCGAATTTTCCCCGCTTGGCGCGATTGGGGATCATAGGATTTTTGACCACTAACACAAGTTCGCCTTGGCGAAATGTCCTCGGCCGGATCAATCTCTCATATGAGCGCGTCATTTTTGCTTTATAAGCTTCCAGATTTTGCTGCGCTATGAGCCGGGTTTCATCAAGGGCGTCAAGCTCCTCAAGCCGAAGGTGAGTATTTTCTTCGTCCGTTAGCTCGTAGTGGACTGCCACTCGTAGAGAGGGTAACTCTATCTCGAGGGGGAGTACTTCTTCTGTACCGAATATCAACGCATATGGCGTTGTGTTAGTGGTTGTCTTGAACGTGGTTCGATATGCCCAGAGAGCCTCTTGCATCCTTTCGTGCCAGTCCTTCTTATTTCGTGACACTATTTTCTTCATGATCTTTGTCAAGGTCTTGTTGAAGGCCTCAGCCAGACTGTTAGCTCGCGGATTATAAACCGAGGAATATCTCCAGTCTATATTGTGCTGCTGTGCAAAGCGACTGATCTTGTGGCTTCTGTAGGCTGGCCCGTTATCTGAGATGATCCGTCGCGGAGTTCCAAACCGATATATGACGTGCGTCTTGAAGAAGTGGAGGATATTTTCCGCCTTAACTTCTCTTAGTGGTGCCGCTTCTGCCCATTTGGAGAAGTAGTCAGTCGTCGCTAAGATGAAACGATGTCCTCTAGACGATGCTGGTTCGATGGGGCTGACTATATCAGTCCCCCACATTTCGAATGGCCAGCTAGCCACCGTTGGATGTAGTGGATTTGGATGCTGGTGGATGAAGTCTCCATGAATTTGGCATGAGTGGCATTGCTTCGCATATTCGAGGCAGTCCTGAATCATCGTGGGCCAGTAGTAGCCCATCCGTTTTATCTTCAACTTCATCTTTGGGCCCGCTTGGTGAGAACCGCAGAGTCCGTCATGAACTTCCTGGACGACCCTTTTCGCTCCGTCAGGTCCTAAGCATCTCAGCCACAGAGAATCAAATGACCTCTTGTACAGAGTATCATTGACGAAGGCGAAAGACAGAGCTCGTTTCATGAGCTGATGTCTTGTGGACGCTTCTTCAGGCATTCGGTGGGACTTAAAGTAGTCTATGAAGACTTCTCTCCAGTCCTCAGCCTTTTCTCGTTCTTTTATCTGTAAGGTCGTCTGCTCGCTCGCTCCCTTTTCTTCGGATGATTTCGGAGATATTTCTGCTGGGACAAGCACATGACGGCTTTGCACCACGATTCTAATGTCATCGAGGTTCTCGTCAGCCAGTTCTTTAGCAAGTTTGGCCAACGCGTCTGCTTTGCTATTTTCCGCACGCGGTATGTTCTCCAAAGTATAAGAGGGAATTTGGGTCAACAGTTGTTGCACCTTTCCACCGTATTTCACCAATTCTGGTTTGCACGTTTGGTAGTCGCCGTTTACTTGACTAACGACCAATTGGGAATCTCCATATATGAGGAGATTTTCAATTCCCATGTCAATGGCGATCTCAAAGCCTGCTATCAGAGCTTCATATTCGGCATCGTTATTCGTTCTCGGCTCTGTTAAGGAGAAAGCGAAGCGCATTATTCCTTCTTGTGGGGTCACGAAGATGAGGCCTACCCCCGATTTGATTATAGGGGTACTTTGTTTGCGCTTTTTCATGGAAGATGCTCCATCGAAATAAAGTTCACATTGGGTATCACCACCGTCGATCGCGTCAAACGTATATTCGTCTGGCAAATCGCAATTCAGAGGAGAATCAGCCGGTATCGGATGCTCAGCGAGGAAATCGGCGATGGCCTGGCCTTTCACTGCCTTGAGAGGTTGATACGTTATCGAGAACTCCATCAAGAGCAGGGCCCATTTAGCGAGTCGTCCCGTCAATATGGCCTTTTACATCAAGTATTTAAGGGGGTCCACCTTGGAAATGAGACGGACCTCATGCGCCAACGCATAGTGCCTGAGCTTTGTTATCGCGAAGATCAACGCCAAGCAGTGTTTTTCAATGGGGGAGTAATTGCTTTCTGCCCCCAGTAGAACTCGACTTAAGTAGTAGAGTGCTCTTTCTTTCCCTTGGTCGTTCTCTTGTGCCCATAACGCGCCTAAAGAACCCTCGAGGGCGGTTGTGTAAAGAATGAGGGGCTTTCCCTTGACCGGAGCAGCCAACACCGGCGGGTTCTGCAGGTATTGCTTGATCTCGTCTAGTGCGCTTTGGCATTTTTGATCCCAGACGAACGGGGTTCCCTTCTTCATCAGGTGGCTGTAAGGACGGCACTTTCCTGAAAGGTTGGCTATAAATCGCCGTATATACGCGAGCTTCCCTTGGAGAGACCGCAGCTGTTTGAGAGTTCTCGGTGGAGGCATTTCCATGATCGCTTTGATCTTTGACGGATCTATTTCAATACCTCGGTGTCGAACAATGAATCCCAGGAATTTGCCTGAGGAAACTCCGAATGCACACTTGAGCGGGTTCATCTTCAAGTTGTATTGCCGAAGGCGTTGAAATACGGTCTTCAGATGCTCGAGATGTTCCTCGTATGATTTGCTTTTAACAACGAGGTTGTCGATATAGCATTCGACGATTTCGTGTATAAGGTCATCAAAGATCTTCGTCATGGCCTTTTGATAAGTGGCACCGGCGTTCTTTAAACAGAAGGGCGTCACCTTGTAACAAAATATTCCCAAAGGGGACCTGAAGGCTGTGTGCTTCTGGTCTTCTGGATGCATTTTTATCTGATTATATCCTGACGAGCCGTCCATGAAGAAGATAACCTCATGAGTGGACGTGTTGTCTATCATCAGTTCGGTGACTGGCACTGGGAAATCATCCTTCGGGCAAGCTTTATTAAGATCCCGGAAGTCTACGCATATGCGCACAGTCCCATTTTTCTTCATCACCGAGACGATGTTGGCGATCCACTCCGGATATTGAACCTCCTGGATGAAGCCAGAGTCGATCATCCTTTTGACTTCAGCATTGATACTCATTTCATGCTCGAGCCGCATTCTTCTCGGCGCCTGTTTGACTGGCTTGACGTCCGGAGATATCGCCAATCTGTGCACAGCAATTTCTGGATCTAGTCCCGGCATTTCGGAATAGTTCCATGCGAAGCAATCTTTATGCTGTAGAAGCACATCCTTTAACGCAACCACCCTTTCTTCAGATAGCAGCTCGCTGATGAATGTCAGTCGCGGGTCATTTGCCGTCCCCAACTCAATTTTCTTGAGATTATCTGCAGTGGTATGGATTCCATCTTCCAGCTCTTTTGGCGTTGGTGGGAATTCTGAGATCACCTCATCGTTGCTGTTTTCGAAGCACCAGGGAAGGTCATCCATGTTCTCGGGCTCTTCTTTTGATATCATTATCACGTGACAAGTACGGATTCGCTTCCAATCCCAATGCGGAACTGGTTCTTCTTTCGTGGCCTTGGGCTCGTGCTTTTGTGGCGGTGTTACCCTCCAGTTGTCGGACAGAGCGAACTTGCCAAGCTAATATTGATCTTCGACCCAATTCTTGAAGGTGAAGCATTCCTCGAGAGGATGCCCTATTACTCGATGGTAAGAGCAATAGTCCGAGTGTAAGACTTCGCCCGCTCGTTCGGGATGTTTAGACTCCGGCAGTGTAAGCATTTGATGTTTTAGAGCGAGATAAAGTATCTTCTTCGTCTTATCCCGAGGAAACGAGTACGCTCGACCCATTTTCTTCATAAGGGATAGATCAATAGCACTTGACTCCCGTTTGCATGGCTTCTTAGCCCTTCTTTGTTGCTGTTGAGCGCCTTTTCGGCCTTTCGACTTATTTCTGCTTTTGCGTCGAGCCTTGTTTATAACAGGTTGACAGGGAGCAGCCTTTTCATCTTTCACGGCCTGTTGGAGAAGGCGTTGCGTTCTGGATTTCTCGTAGATGACCATTTCGCGGTTATGGTCGTCTCGGACTTTTTGACCAGCTTCCCTTATAAGCTTGTCCATTTGTTTTTCGAACGACGGACTGGGCACTTTTGCATCTGGAATTTTCATTGTCTTAGGATTAGCGTCCTCCCATTGAGCATCTGCTTCTTCATCGAAGTCATACATGACGTAACAGCTGTTTAGTAGCTCCCGTTTCTTTGACCGGATGTATCCGAGTCCTTTCGTCTCCATTCTCCCGTTAGGCAGTTTGCGTTGAGTCCCGGGAACGTTCCAGACTTTATCATAGAACTTGGCTTTTCGAACGGTCTGCTTGAAGGATATCCCCTGGCGTTTCAGCAGCTTTTTCAAACCTTCCATATAATATCTGGGGAGACGGATGGGCTGAAGCCTGTCGAGCGTAGAATCCGCACCATGCCAAATTTCTTTTTCTACCTTGGTTTCTTCAGAGCGGTAGAACAAAATTGCCTTCTCGCTTTCTCGTCTGGGAGGGATGTAGAACGTTTGTAGCTCTTCTACATTGTAAATATTAAGTGCATCCAGTTCTTTATGGTGTTCAAGCGGCACCATGGCGACTTGCAGACTTTGCTCTTCATCAGCAAATATTTGTATTGAAGGTCGAGCAGAGAATACAGCATGGATCTCATCTTCTGAGTCGCTACCAAAGATCAACGTAGGGGCGGACGGTCCTGGCTTGTTGTGTTGGGGCGGACCCGAATACACTATCTCCTCTTCCTCCACGGTATCACTGCCAAAGACAGGGATGGTGGCATTAGCTTTATTCTCCGGCTTGTGACACTTCTCCGTATCTTCGAAATCCGGTAAGAAGTATTTGGCATCTTCCTATTTGCGGACCTCGTTCATAGAGAACGGGTTCAGTTCTCCCGTCACGGTATACTCGAAACCATCCTTAAAATACTTCATACACTGATGTTGTGTAGAAGGGATGATGTTGTACTCGTGTAACCATGGTCGGCCGAGCAAAGCGTTGTAGCATGTCTTGGCGTCTATGACAAGGAACTTAATGTCCGTGACGAGTAGCCAGAAGCGTAACGTCAGTATCACAGACCCAAGAGTTCTTGATGACTGGGAGTCAAACCCGGAGATGGTGATCTTTTCACGAGCAAGGTGCTGGACACTCATGCAGATTTCTTTTAAGACCCGTACATTGAGGAGATTAACGGAGGATCCATTGTCGATCAGGATTTTTCCTATCTTTATATCGTGACAGTATCCTGAGACATAGAGGGGGCGATTGTGCTCGCACGTCCCAAGGAGAAGGTCCTTGTCGCCGAAAGTGACATCGGCCGTTTGCACTTCCTCCAATTCATCCTTCATCTTTTCCTCGGCCAGGCATGCTTGGAATTGTTCCGGATCTTGGAGTGCCTTAATCAACGAATCTCTCGCCTCCTTTGATAGCAAAAGAGCGTCAAGAATGCTGAGCTGTGAGGGTAGCTTCCTCAGATGCGCTAAGACGTTGTAATCCACCTTATTCTTCTTCGGTGGGTCCTTGGCGCTTAGCTCTTCCACCACTTGGTCATCTAAGACGATATCTTCAGAGACCTTTTCTTTCCCTTTATCTTTTCTGTTCAAGGGTCCGAGGTTCTTTTCAGGCAGCGTCCGATTCCGCAACCGGATATTTTCGCAAACCTTCACCTCTTCTTCTTTTCTCAAAGCGGACTCTTTAAAGAGAGGGGCAAGTTCTAGCTCTCCATCAGAATCACTCCCGAATGTAGGCGCTTGTGACCCGCCGGTGTTAACCACGCGACAATCGCCGGTAGTTCTTTTAAGCCCTTCGGTCGTATTTCTTTGCTCTTGACGATTTTTACGCTTTTCCCGCTTAAAGCGTTGTCGATGAGCAACATATCCTTGCCACCATCTATCGAAAGCTTTGAACTCTTGAGTGGGGTGCGAAATCTTTTGATGATATAAGCAATAGGAGGGGTGCATTTCCATTTCACCAATAATGTTTCCTTCAGAGGATGGTACCTTCATGCCCATTGATATGGCCTTAGCAAACTTTTTCCTCATCTTGAATTGGCTTCTGTCGGTAGCGGAGGTGTTTAGCTCCAACGGGATCGTCTCAGCTCCTTCATCAAGTCGCTGGCGCTTGGCCCTTTTAAATATAGCCGCCTCGCGGTTCCGATCAGCTTTACTTTTCAACCGAGCTTCATTAAGGAATGCGTCAATTACTTCCTCTGATGGCCCCAGAACTTTTGGTTCAGGATCTTCCCCCAGCGTTTCAGTACGAGGAGTTTCCTCATCGTCCATGAACAAATGGGAAATCATATGACAGCTCACCACATATTCCTCGGATTCATCCCATGAGCTTTCTCCCTCATCTTCTTCTTGAAAAACATGGTTGAGGAACTCTTGGAATGTAATGGGAGTCCATGCCTTCTGGTTGTATTCCTCAGCGCGTCAATTTGCTTTTGTAAGTCCGTGCGCTTATCGCCAGGCTTCACGGGCTTCTTAGATTTCTTCTTCTTCTTTTTCGAAGATTTTGACGGCTGGTTGCGAGTGCTTGAGCCACCACCATCGGTCTTTGGAGTTGTACGTGGTTTCAACATCCCTTCAATGACCTGCGGTTCCAACGGGTTCTTCCACTTGATCGCTGGACATGTCTGAAGATCGTTTAGCATCCTCTTTGTCTTGGCTGATAATACAACCTCCCAAGGAGCTTCTTCAATGACGGAGCATGTTGCCCCCGGCGTATTCGTCCCATTAGAGGTGTGGGGCTGCGGGAGATTCACCTTCCATTTGTCAGATAACGCGAACTTGCCCTGTCGGTACTGGTTTTCAAGCCAATTCTTGAAAACGTAGCAATCTTCGATCGGATGGCCTAGTACTCGATGATAAGGACAGTAGTTAGGCTCATTGACGTCACTTGGTTGTGACGGACGTTTTGGATCCGGCAGATTTATGAGTCGGTTGCGCAACGCCAACTCGAATAACCTTTTCGTTTTATCCCGGGAAAACGAGTAAGAACGTCTCATCCTATCCTCAAGGGGTACGTACGGGCGCATATTATTTTGACGAGCAACCGGCTTCGAGTCGCTCGGTTGTTGTTGAGCATTAGCGACGACGATCGCTTTTCCCTTCCCTTTGTCATTTCGGGAGTCCGGCCTTGGAAGAGGGGGTTTATGGCCCATTTGATCCATTTGCGCTAGTTTGTCAATCAAGGCCTGGAAGGTAGTTGTCTTGAAAAACATCATAAATTGTGAGATGGTTGCTTGCAGATCAAGGGTTCCCACAAACATACCCACCGCGGGAGCTTCTTCGATGCGCTGCTCACACTTTGACCATAAGTTCCGCCATCGTATAGCGTACTGAACCCACGTCTCGTCGGGTTTTATCCTGGCGTTAATCAATGCCTTCATCGGGGTACGTTCACTGGCGCTTGCAAAACGCTGAGTAAACAACAGCTCCATCTCCGCGAAGGTTTTGATAGAGTCGTTCGGGAGCTCAGAGTACCATTCGAACGCCGTATCTGATAAACTTCCAACGAACGGGCGAAGTAACAGCTTGTCATCACCGCCGGTGTTGCCGTAGAGTGCCCTGAACTGGGCAACATGCTGGTGAGGATTGCCCGTCCCCTTATAGACATGGAACTTGGGAATCGTATAACCTGGCGGGTACTTGATTTGATCGTACCAACTTGGATATGGCCGCCCCGTTTTTACGACCTGGCCGGCTGCTTCGGTCGCATGATGAACCCGTATTTGTTGGGTGATGTACTCATCCAAATCAGCTTTGGAGATCGTATCCTCTTTAGCCGTCGACAGAGCTGGTGGAGGATTTGATGTCTCTCCCCTATCGTCACCAAGGACGATCGGGGGCTCTTCGGTCGGAGGATCTTGTTGTATCATCATCCCTATCATGTCTTGGAAGAGGAGGCCCATACGCTGTATGTTGGCTGCTTGTTCAGCAGCCTCTTTGTCCTTCTTTTCCAATATTCGACGAAGGAATTCGGCGTCGGTTTCTTCCTCCTGGCGCTCATCTGAGGACGTTTCAGGGTTCTCTTTTGGCCCTATAAGTGCGGCCATAGCGTTCATCATCTCCTGGAGCTTCTGTTGCTGCTCCTGAGCCTTGGTCACTGACCGTGTAAGCGGTCTATGACCCGTGGATGCACGGCTGTCTTCTTTTCCCGATGCCATGTAAACCGTATGAACTGTTATGCCCCCTGACTTGGGGCGTTTAGGTTCACCATTTTTAACTTTTGCTGCTGACGCGGGAGTTTTCTCTGGCCTCCTTCTTTTGTGGGACGTTGAGGTTGAAGGGGCCGTTGCAGTGGGCACCCTAGCGATTGTTGTCCCTTGCTGTTTAATGGGACGGTCCTTGTCTTTTTCCACCTTCGCCTTTTTCTGGCGACGATAGTGACCTGGGTCAATCACGGAGTCTTGAACCCTCCGCCAAACTTTATAAATTTTTGAAGACAGCCGTTGAGGGGGTTGTTCTTGCTTTGTTTCCGGATCTCTCTCTATAGGTGGAGGGGATCTTTTCAATGTAGCGGTTGGAGAGTTCTTACGTACCCTCCTCAGCAGTTCAAAGCTGTTCCCAGTTGGAACAGCAGCATTGACTTCCACCACTGGAGCCGGTAGAGTTAGCCCTAAGGGGGAGTTGCCCCCTGCCTTCCTCACTCGTTGCCAATGGCGACGTCGAGCATGACGAGCCGTTGGGACTGGCTCGGAGATAGAGATAGCTTCTTTTTGCCCCCTTTCTGAATGAGACGCCGCTGGTGTTAACCTCTTAAAGACTGAAGTTGTCTTTTGAGGGATGATATTTAGCCTGTCGAAGACAGATCCTCGAGCAGGGGCAGGAACAGGAATCGTCAGTCTTGAAAAGACTGACTCTTTGACAGGGGAAGCCGCCTTGACGACTTCTGGAGTAGCAGTTATTGCTTTCCTTGGGACAGCCAGTTTAGAGTTCTGATTTAGCCGGGTGAAAATAGAGGTTGTCGGTTTGGTAGCGGACGACCCGTTGACAGAGGCCGTCGTAGCAGTGAGCCGGTCGAAGACCGACTTTTTGTTCACTTCCGGTGCAGGTATTGGCGCAGAGAAGCTTGTAGGTGGGATCATGGTCCCGAAAAACAGGTCAGTGGTGGCTTGGGTCACCTGGTCTACCGGCAGAGCGAGGAATGAAGCCGCTTGGGGCCCATATGCTACACCTCCCGGTGAGGTGGAGCGTTCGTTGCAGTGGCATTTCGAGCAGTTGGTGCAGTTAAAAGCCATTGAATCTTGAGTTCTGCGTCAGGCAAAAGACCAAATCTTAGTAACTTGAAATCCGAAGGCAACCATTAACAAACCGCGATTGGTTCGCGAAGACGACACACGAAGTGTGGGGTCGAAAGAGTAAAGGGTCCCACCGGGCGTGCCAGAATCTGTTCCCCTCCGAAAGGCGGCGCACAGGACCGCGATGTCCTGACGCTGGGATTCGGGGTAGATGCTATTTGGTTTTATCCGTCCACCTCTCCGAAGATGCCAAGTTGATTTATGGCACCGTGTATCGGAGATTTAGACGGATGCACCCGATGTAGCAGACTTCGTCAGATTCCCCCTCGCTTGAGGGGTTTTTGATTGTGGGGACGCTCTTCCCTGCAGGCACAAGCCCCTGCAGTTAATTACGCTACCGCGTCGCGGTAACAACTTTATCCTTCTCCAGAATTTCACTTCGTGTCGTGGGTGTTTGTTTTGTTTGTGGTTGTCCGTGGATTGTATACGGAGACTGAGTAATGCCGTCGCCCGTAGGACGTGGATTAGTCCAAATCCGTATTTACTTAGATTTGGGTTTAGTGTTTTTAGCTTAAGGATGCATTAGTCGCGTTGCGGCTAAGATCAACTTAAACGTTCGTTAAGGATACGATAGTCCTGTTTGAGACTAAGATCAACTTAACGTGATAATCCATTTAATATTGGCCATCGGGACTCGTCGCCTCTCTAACGTCGTTGAAGGATTACAACGGCAGATGTCAGAGGAGTTCAGAGATGTACCCTTGAACCAAGGTTGATTTGGAGTTTTATAGTCCGTTTGAATGTTTAAGGATACGTTAGCCGTGTTTGGGGGCTAGGATCAACTTAAACGGGATCGTTTAGATCCGGCAAAAGAGCATTTGGAGGCTCTATTGTTCCAGTTTAGGGACGTAGTGGTCCATAGGTAGTTTAGGGACGTTGCGGTCCATGCTCCAGTTTAGGGACGTGGTGGTCCATGTTCCAGTTTAGGGACGTGGTGGTCCGACATTAGTTTAAAGACGTTTCGGTCCAATATTAGTTTAAGGACGTTTCGGTCCAATATTAATAGTCTAAGGACGTTTCGGTCCAATATTAGTTTAAGGACGTTCCGGTCCACATTGAAGGGTGTGGTCGTCGGGACCCGTCACCTCTCTGACGACGTTGAATGATTACAACGACGTGTATCAGAGGAGTTTGGAGATGTACCCTCGAACCGGATATAAATTGATTTAAGAGAGAGCTATGCTCAGTCAATTTAATTTGAGGACTTACGGCCAAAATTGGGCTAAGTCCAGTTGAAAATGTTCAACACTTTTATTAAATAATGCATTGCATTGCTTCCATTTTTTTGTTTGGGCTCTGCCCGTAAAGATGCAGAGCATCAATTTATTCTGGGCTCTGCTCATTTATGAATGATGCAAGGCATCTATTTTGTTTGGGCTCTGCCCTTTTAAAATGCGTAGCATTTTTATTATTTCGTTTGGGCTCTGCCCATTTATAAATGATGCAGAGCATCAATTTAATTAGGCCTGCTTGGTCTTTTAATTGGGCCTGGCCCTTCAGGAAAAGAAATGCATTGCATTTGTCAAGCGCTTTGCACAAATTACTGAGCGCAAGCGTTTGTGGTGAGGACACGTGTCATGCTCTGGTGAGCGCAAGCGCAATGGCGCAGTGCGCTGCGCTAGTGCGCTGCGCTGTTGCGCTGCTGACACGTGGCGCGCTCTGGTGAGTTGCGCCAATTCCGGAGAGCAAATCTCTATTTCAAGAGTGCGTAGCGCAAGTTGTTCTGTAACTGACACGTGGCGCTCTCTCAAGAGCGCAACAGCGCAGTTTGGAAGTGCAAAGCACTAAGAATATTTTAGATTCAAGAACAGGAGTGCAGAGCACTATTTGATTTCTAGATCAAAGAAAAATAAGTTTTTCCTTTTGTTTCAAGAATCAGAGATTCATAAAAGTGCAAAGCACTATTTTTATTTCGTTGTTTTCTTGTTTTTAAAGAACCAGTGGTTCATGAGAAGTGCAAAGCACTGTTTATTATGTGAAGAACATTGATCTGGTTTTTAGATCAATGATTTATTAAAAGAGATTTCTTTTCTCTCGTGAAGGTTTTTACCTTTTTCTTTGAAATTTTCTCAGAATTCTCTCTCTGTTTGAAGCTCTTGACTTTTTTCAAGAAAAAAAAATGTTCCTCCTTTGAATTGAGGCCTAGGGTCCTTTTTATAGTGCCCATAAATTAGTTAAATTTGTTAAAGAGATCTTTCTCTGAGTGATTTGGGGAATTTTCCCCACCGTTGGATCTTTGATCCAAGGGCTTCTGCTTTGCAGAAGAAAATCTTCTTGTTTTAACAAGAACAGAAAAGATTTCTTAGAATTTTAATTCTGTTTGGCGCAGATGCCCCAGCGCGTGACACGTGTCGCGCAGCGCACAGCACAGTGCAACTGCGCTAGCGCATCTGTGCTGCCACGTGTCGCGCAGCGCACAGCGCAGCGCAACTGCGCTGATACGTGTCACGCAGCGCACAACGCAGCGCAACTGCGCGAGCGCATCTGCGCTGACACGTGTCGCGCAGCGCAGTGCATGCGCAACTGAAGCGTTGCTTCCTTTAAATAGAGCTTTGCTCTGATTGGGCGCGCCTTCTTGGGCGCTGCGCTGACGCATCAGCGCCTGACACGTGGCGTGTTGCGCAGCGCAAATAAACTGAAGCGTTGCTTCATTTATTAAATTTTAAATTTTCAAAGCAGAGCTTTGCTCTGATTGGGGGAAGATGAAGCGTTGCTTCATCTCCCGCCTCGGAATTTGAACAGAGCTTTGCTCTGATTGGGGGTAAACAATCCCACAAACTTACACAGTACTAATCGTGCCTCGAGCTTGTCTACATACTGCTTTTTAACAAAAGCTGGACATCCCCAAATCTTCAGATACTGAAGATAGGGTTTCTTCCCACTCCACATCTGATATGGCGTGGTAGGCACAGTCTTGGTAGGAACTATGTTCAAAAGATATGCTGCTGATTCTAGTGCATAACCCCAGAAAGATCGCGGTAACTAAGCATTACTCATCATGGAACGTACCATATCCAATAGGGTTCGATTCCATCTCTCCGATACACCATTATGCTGTGGAGTGTATGGAGGAGTAAACTGAGAGAGAATTCCTTTCTCTTTTAGGTAACCTAGGAACACGGCACTTAAGTATTCACCACCTCAATCAGATCTTAGTGTCTTGATACTTTTGCCGGTTTGGTTTTCTACTTCATTCTTATACTCGTGGAATTTCTCAAAAGTCTCGGATTTATGTTTCATCAGATAAATGAATCCGTGCCTAGAGTAATCATCCGTAAAAGTAATGAAATAGGAAAAACCACCTCTTGCATGTGTAGACATTTGACCACATACATCGCTGTGTATGAGTCCTAAGAGCTCGCTCGCTCTTACTCCATGTCCAGTGAATGAGGTCTTTGTCATCTTTCCTTTGAGATATGATTGACAAGTGGCATAAGTTTGATATTCGAACGAGTCCAAATATCCTTCTTTATGTAACTTAGTTAACCTTGTCTCATTGATGTGACCTAGTCTACAATGCCATAAGAAAGCCTTATTTAAATCTGGAGACTTTCTTTTTAGTGTGTTCTGGACATTGAAAATCTGTAGTTGGTTTAAGACATATATACCGTTATCCAGTGTACCGGACCCAATCAAACTATGATTAAGGTGGATGTTAAGAACATCACTTACAAACGTGAAATCATAACCTTTATTTGATAACAAGGAAACTGATATGATATTACACGTTAAGATAGGTACACAAAAACAGTTATGTAAAACCAAAATGTGTCCACTCGTCAATCCCAGGTGATAATCCCCTACGGACACAGCTTCCACGCTAGCTCCGTTAGCAACCATCAGGGTCATATCACCATCCTTCAGCACTCTACGGTTTCTCAGTTCCTGCAATGAATTGCATATATGAGATCCTGATCCGGTATCCAATATCCAGGAAGTAGAGTTGATTGACAGACAATTCTCAATTACAAGCACACCTGAAGTCGAAGCCACAGCTTGCTTCGGTCCCTGGTTCTTGGCGTTCCACGTCTTGCAATCTTTCTTCCAGTGCCCTTTCTTATGACAATGGAAGCACTGATCCTGGGCCACTACTGGCACCGCAATCTTTTTCTTTCCCTTCGCTCCCACCTTACTAACACCTCCTCTAGGTTTGGTGGCGGCCTTCTTCTTCTTTCCTTTGGCCCTAGCCTTGGACCTGGAAGAAGAAGCACCGCTAACAAACATAGCGGGTGTTTCCCTTGCCTTCTGCAAGGTGCCCTCTGCACTTCTCAACATGTTAAGGAGTTCTGGAAGTTCAACTTCTTTTCTTTGAATGTTGAAATTCAGAATAAACTGGGCGTAGGTGGAAGGAAGGGACTGGAGAATCAAGTCTGTATAGAGCTCATTATCCAAAGTCGTCCCAAGGTCTGCGATCTCTTCAATATAGCCAATCATCTTTAGGACATGTTCTCCTACCGATGATCCGACGGCCAACCTCGCTCGAAACAAGTTCTTTGAGGTCTCGTATCTTGCTATACGAGATTACTCTCCATAATGTTCCTTTGTATGGAGAAATATGGCATCTAGATCCATATCCTCGTGCCTCCTCTGATGTTCATTATTCATCGAGGCAAGCATGATGCACTTGGCCTTCGCGCAATCTAAATCCCAGGTTTTGCGGATTTCCTTATCCGCATTACTAGATTTGGGACCTGGGACAGCAGGTGCCTTAGTGGTAAGGACATACCCCAATTTGTCATAGGTCAAAGCTATTTTGACATTCCGCAGCCAATCTTTATAGTTTGGCCCTGTCAGTATATTTTTTTCTAATAGTAACTTAAGTCCAGTCATATTCAGGGTCGCTGCAATTAGGAGAGAGAGAGAGAACACTTTAGCATGATGCTCTTGCAAGTTTAGAGTGGTTTTTAGTTTATCTAAACTGGATGGCTCCCACTGTTTCTCGAATCCCTCCTCAAACCAAAAAGGAAGAACTAGCCAGGACTATTCTCACCGTACAATACTTGCTTAACCGTTCAGCCAGGCCGGTGTCGGTACTTCGAGGGAGGTTTTCCAACGCTTTCACGAAGTTCCTTAATTAAATAACCTCTTTTCTCTGGAAGCGTAGCCCCGCTGACACCTTTCTCGGCACCTACTTGGTTTATAGCATTGATCGTTAAGTGACGAATCTCCTGATGAGTAGCTTATACTCACAGTAGGATCGGGATCCAAATATCATCGTATGATAATGCTGAAGGAATCCTACCAACATTCATCAAACTCCAAATGGTATGCATCTCTTTGCAAATTTCAGTTTCTTTAGAAATTCCCGATATAAATTTTTGCCCCATGCTCTTATGACCTTGGTGTTAGGTCAAAATGTCATAAGTCACATGTCAAGTTCTACCCATCATTATCTTGTTAATTTAAACCCATCCGTACATATCCTTGACGTTCGGCCAAAATGATAATACGACTATCCTAAACTAACTCATCTATCTATGCAACAAATGAATACCCAGCAGCTACCAAACACTATGCCTTGGCGTTAGGTCAAAATACATAGCTTGAATACTACTGAATACCCAAATGAAATGACGGAGGGCTACGAATGGTTTTGGCAAAACCGTGAACGTAGTGAACTTGATATGACCGAAGGAACCCGATAGCTTTTAAAAGGAGTGGTTAAAGCTCCGCAATTAAAAATATCCTCTGTTTTAAAATAACCAAGTGGTTTCTTTTAAATTGTTCCAACGATTCAACTTTGGTTTATTTTCTTTGCATTAATAATAATGTGTCCCATCATTAACCTATCATTGCAGAAAACAACAAAAATACAACGTCCTCTTGTGCCATCCGCATTCGCCACTGGGTCCCATCATCACCCGTTAGGTTACTTAACTAACGACAGAGCGGGGGCTGGGCTAGCGCGGGCGTAAAACATAAGTGACGTCTAAATAGCTATCATATATAGATATTGTACATTCGTCAGACGCAATAATAGGCATTCCAGATCACATATGAACATTATTGGATATGCAAGCAATCCGCGTTTCTTTTGAGCCTGCAACGAAAGACGGATTACACAGTTATGATGAATATCCATTACCCCACCCTAAACCCCTACAGGTACGGCAAACTACCCGCCAAGTACCCGAAGTGAAGCGGTCTCCCTCAACAACGTGAGTAGGCCACTAAACACTTCAAAGTACCCGGTAGTTTGTGCACCCCACCTTGGGTTTATCCTCGGAGCAAAAATAGTAAAATGAAATAATACAACGGTGGCTACAACCGTAACCTGGATGTGCCCCGCAAAATAATATTACAACATATTACAATTACAACGAATGAATGAATATAATAACCCATCTCAAACCCCGGCTAATCATCACAACAATCCAATACAGTTCATAACCACAAACAGTAAAATCATTACAGAAATGTGCAACCCCCTGCCAACAGACATACTAGCAGTTAGGGGAGGTTTACGAACACATTATACAGTTCACAGATATAATCTAATTAGCAAACATCGTATAATTTCGATCGAGCAAACACTTTAGATTCTACTCCAAAACTTCTCTGTGCACCTGAGACTTGAGCAGAAAATAAACATTCCAGAAAAGACAAAAAACATCACAGAAGAATTACTGGGCAAAATTGGGCTGAATCGGCTTCAACTCGGCCGCGGATCCGCGGCGGATCGGTAGGATAGGCCGTGGTTCCGCGGCTGTTTGGCCGATTCATGGACCCCTTTTTCTCCAGTAACCTTAGAATTCCCTGCTTGTATTTTTAGAGGCCCCTGAAAAAATTTTAGATCTCATTTTAAATTCGACAGAAACTTAGTGATTTCGATGTTTTTTCCGGTTCGTTTTGCGTTCGAAATTCTTACAACTTTGCTAATAAGTTAATTATTATTTAGCGAGGTTCTGATACCAGTGTAAGTCGATGTACAACACCCCACGAGTTGCGAAGAGGCGGAAATATGAAAAACAATCTTGTTCTTTGAGTTAACATCGACTAACCGAAGAATCTTTGCTAAACTATAACTAACAAATACATAGGAGTTGTTAACTACTATGAGAAGTGATTATACCTAGTGAATCTAGTCCTTCGTCTTTTCGTTATCAACCTCCTCCTCGGCCTCTTCTACGTAATAGACGATCCACCCGAGAGCTTCTATTCTAAGATTCACCTCTAATCTTGAGGTAACTAGGTTTCTTTAGTTGCTAATCAAAGGCACCTAGGTTTTATTCTGTTTTGGGGGATTTTTCCAAGGATGCGTACTATACACATATTATACTATATGACTAGTGCAAATTGAATTTCAGCAGTTTATTTCGAGATCTGTATCTCCATTGTAACTCCGATGATTTGCGTGACGATTGACGGAGTTCTATTTTGAATTTTGTACTCGTTTTCAGGCGCACACGATGCGCTGTGGTATTTCTGTATCTCCCGTGATTTCGGAGCCCCGTTGATTTGAGCTGATTATTGAAGTATTTTAGCATTTGGAGGTTTAAATTTAAATTCGGGGACCGAATTTATTTAAGAGGGGAAGATTGTAACATTTCGGAAAATATAAAATATTAATTTTGGAATTTAATATTAAAATAATATATTTCGCGAAAACTACCCGACTTGTGAATTTGGGGTTTTTGTAAAATGGTATAAATATATACCAATAATTGTGAAATAATTGGAGATTAAAATGATTTATTGATTTAAAAATATATTTATTAGATTTGTCATTTTTATAATTAATTATATGCAGTTTAAATAAAAATTGATTAGTGCACTACTAATCGCGATTAAGCCAAATCCGTGTTTCTACATTTTTCCATGGTTAGTGCACCATGACATGTTGCATTTTTGTTGCATGTTGTTTCATTTGTATATGTTGATATTTGTTTTTAAAAGAAAAGAAAAGGAGAAAAAATGAGAAAGGGAATTATTGGAGAGAGAGAGTGTGTGTGTGACATATGATAATTGAGAGAGAGGGTGAGAATAAGAGAAAGAGAGAGAGTGGGTTGCCCTTAGCATTCTCCCCATTTTTTTTCTCCACTTGTTTCTTCATCTCCTTCAACTTCAAGCTCCTTCACTTCTACCCTCAAGCATCATCTCAATTTCCTTCTCAAAACCCTATATTCCCTTCATTAAAAATGATTCTCATCTCATCCTCAACACATTGGACCAATCAAAATTGGATTTTGAAGACTTGGAGCAATTCAAGAAAATTCTTGAGTTGCCAAATGAGGTATATCTCCTTTCATTTAGTTTAGTTTTAAGTTTCCTAGCATCCTACTTTAGTTTAGAGTTAAACTTGTTTAGATTAGTGATGTTTGGAAATTCCAAGAGAGTGTTTGGGTGATTGTGTGGATTTGTGATGTTTAGGGGCTGTTTACAAGACCCTAGTGTTGATTTTATGGCCAAGAACTGAGAATAGAACCCAAATTACGAACTTAGAAATTTACCCGTGTCGGTTTTGTGAAGTATGTTGGCCTACAGGGAATCTGGAGCAACCTAGGACGTTTCTGAGAAAATCTAGCAAGTCCAGTGACCTAGGTCAACCCACTAGAAACCCACAACCCAAATACGAGTCCATTTCCTCCAAGTATGGCCGGCGAGCTCGGGTCTTAAGGCGATGTCGCCGGATTTTTGGTGGTGTCTGGAGTTGAGTTTTTACCTGTAGCTCACACTCCCTGTAACCTATCTCCTGCACTTGCTTGTTTAGTCCCATTTGACCTGAGACAAAATCTGAGAGCTGTTGTGAGTGCTTTGGCCATGTTTTTCCCGATATTTGAATTCTTGTTTTGGTATTTGATATTGTATTGGGTCGTTAGATATTTATACGTCAACGACGAGGCTTGTTTGGTTGTTTTTGCATGCGTAGGCTATAGGTTCTAACCTATGAACGCACTGTATGCCGTATTGGTTTTCCGGACTTGATTTTAATGGTATTGTGATTGTGTATTGATTGTAGGTACCTTCGCGTGGATTCCGGGACGACGAAGCACATCGACTACGGCTGAACAAGGAGTTCCGTAGGTGAGTAGATTTATATTTACGGGGGAAGTCGGGTGGATGGCGTATAGCACCCCCGCAAATTATAAATGGAAACCGATATATAGAATATGGTTCGAGAGAACATGTTAGAAACTTACGGATATGGTTAAAGAATTAGAAGGAGATGATATGATTAATATGCGATGATGAGAATTGTGGTATCAATATGATGAGATAAGATGATACGAGTGGATACGAGCGATATGAGATTTATAGTGGCATGAAATGAGGTCGATAAATACGACATGAGATTTATAAGATGACTTGATGTGAGATATTGATGTGATGAAAAGAATATACGATGTGATATGATGACTTGGTTTGATATGTCGTTATATGGATGCGAGTCGATATGAGATAATTGATACCTTTGTCGGTCCCATAATATGAGATTGATACAGATGCGACCTGAGATATAGGGGGGTGTGTGTGTGTGTGTAATGATGGAAATAATGAGTGATATGCCGTACGAGACGTTAGGTCCGTACCCTCATTGTCATATAGGTTGTTAGAATTCCTAATTGTTTAATGTCGCCGTACGATGAATTACAGTACCTGATGAGTTTTATCTGATGATTGATCCATACCCTTAAATAGAGGATGTCGTGCGACGTATTATACCGTACGTAATATTGTGAGGCTGGATGTCGATTGATAAATTCACCGACTCGGTCATGTTATAGATACGTATACCTTATAGCATTTCGCTTACGATGTACTTATGCTACGTTCATAACATTCTCATTGCATTACATATACCTGTGCTGGTACACCTACACAATTATTGATGATGCGTATGTTACACTTACACAGATTGCCGGCTCACACACTTTCATCATCGATAATTGCTGTGTCACTTACACAGTAGAATTGCTACATCATGCTATGATATATTGCTATGCTCACATCATTATGCTATATTGCATGACATACTTGCTATACTCACATCACTATACCATGTCGCACGATATACTTGATATGCTCATATTTCTGTTCTATACTTGCATATATCATGCTTTATGATTTTATGCATTGAAATGTTGTTTTCATAAGATTCTGGATTTGAGAACCGTGGTTAAATTTCAAAGGAAATTATGTATTGTTTTAAAAACCCGGTTTCTCTTGATATGATATTTCGAGGCGTCCACCATGGGTTTTCTCGGTTCTGAGATTGGTTTGTGATACCCGATTCGAGGAGCGGTAAGCACCGTCTGCGGGTACATGGCGGACCCGGTGAGGTACCCCGGGGCAAGAAGACTCGTAAGTTAGGCGGTGAGCCTAGCAGGGGAGCACTACCTACCGGTGATAGTATTTAGACTCGGCGGTTATCCGAAGGTTACCGACCGGAGTCGTGAGATGATATGGGCCGATCCGGACTGACGGAGTCCGTGGGCTGATCCGGAATGCCGAAGCCCGAGAGATGAGGATTTACGTGTCGATGTTGGACACGGGTTTCATGATGTTTCGAGTGTCGATATTGGACACTCAGGTTCCATAATTTTGATGTGTCGTTAATGGACACACATTGATTGATATCCTCATATTTACATGTATATGCTTTCATGATATTTACATGCATGATGTTGTGTCATTGATAGACACGTAGATGTTATCCACATGCTTACAGACATTGATTATATTGTTGGCACACATGCAGATACGGTCACCCTAAATATCATAGTATTACCTTTATGATATAATTGACCTAGGAATCGTTGTTTTATTCGATTTCTACCTTATGATGTTTTCTACTCACGAGTTGGCAACTCTCCCCCGTTATGCCACAGTTCTTGCAGGTTGACCGCATGAATCAGTAGCGGTATCGCTGGCACACAGTTTGTATTCGACTGATTTGCCTTGGTAGGTGGTACATATTGGATCGTGACACTCTTATATTATTATTTCTATTGTATCTAGTCAACTCCATCAATCAGAAACTAGTATTTGTATAAATAGTAAAACTTAGAAAGACTTGTGGTTGCGAGACTTAGAGCGATGGGTTATATGTTCGCTTGGTGGGTTGATGTCTTGCTTATTTCATTATCTTTTGTATTGATTTTCGCCGTTAGGCATCGTATACTTATATTTATAACTTGCATGGTTGTGATTCCGCCGATTGGCGAAGAGCTAGCTCCCGCTTGGGGATGCCTTTTATATTATCATGTATATGTGGTTTTGGATCAAAATATACAAAGGAGATGCCGCCCAAATTTTAAAAGACGAAACATGTTTTTCAACTAGTAAAATCCACTTGCATTTTTCATGTTCCATTATCTATGCATCTAGGAAAATTTTTGATTTCATCATATCTTTATTTCAAAACTTCACCTCTTATATTTTCTTTAAAAAGTTTAGATTTCTGGGATTCGGCTTACTTAATTTACGTTACGCCTTTAGACGTGGCGTGATTTAAGTGCCGGTCACGAACTAAATTTCGGGTCGTGACAAGAACATATCCTAATTCTTGAGGACGGGCCTAAATTAGTTTCCCAACAATAAAGGCTCATATATATTTTATCATGAGTGCAGCTAAACAACAAAATAAGAGTACATATGTGAATTGTTCGACGTTTTTTCAATAACTTTTCAAACTATTTTTGGGGAACTTTAGAGCCTTCTTAACTCGACCCTCTCTCTCTTATTCGTGATGCTTGATCACAAAGAAATCTAGAGACGTATCACATGCATCAATTGACATAAAGTTTAAAGATGCAGCAGGGTATTCCACTCCCTCTCTATATAAAAGCCAATCAAATATTACAATTTCATTAACTGAAATCAGAAGAGATGGGCTTTAGCTTCTCTTGCATGAAAAATTCATCTGAAGAGGGCAACAATATTACCAAAAAAAGTGCGAATCAAGAGAAAGCGGATAATGCTAACAAAGTGGAGGAGAAGAAGAGGAAGAAGAGCAACTTAGAAAATGCAGCCAAAGCAACTTCCTCATTTCCGTTTCATTCACGTCCAGGACTCAAATGATAAAGATGCGTCATTTAGAGTTTGTTGCTAGAATTTGCATTCGCATCGATTGTCTATTTGGTCAATTTTGCAATTACATCCGTACATGTGCAGCAACCTTATGTTCCAGTCCAGCGTCAGATATCTTTGTATACAATCTAATTTAGTCTTAAGCATGGTAATATAAAATGCCGTGGTTATATGTATTTGTATATTTGGTTTTACTTTATTTTAATGATTCATAGTCATCTTGTTATGTATTAATGTATATGTGTCTGATTTGCAATTGGTAGGAGCAAACTATTATGACATGTTTTATTTATAATATTTCTGTTTTCTTTGCTTATTTACGAGAGGAACCCACATTTTCATTTTCAAGTATCCATGTACTAATAAATTTATTTATTTGAAATATAGAATACAGTTTAATATATTGTTTGTAAAATCCAGATCATACACAACCGTGCTGTGTTCTATTTCTTTTTTTAAATAAAAAAAACTATGTTGCGTGTGTTCTACTTCTACATGTGTATGATCACTAAATAAAATAGATTTTTTTACTGAATAAATATTTTTCTAAACAATCAAGATTTAATAAAATCGTTTCCTAGAAAACGATTGTTTAAGAAACACATCAGCATATGCATCTCTTGGTACTGCTGTTTTTTTGTATTTGTGGAGACTTCAAGAAGAATTAAAACTTAACCATATACAAAGTTGGATAAATTAATTTATCCAAGAAATCTGAACAATTTATTTTAACCGCTGCTTTTAAGCAACGGTTAAAATAAACGGTTCAGATTTAACCGCTACTTAAAATATACATTAAAATATTTAAGCCCTACTTAAAGCAGCAGTTCATATTATATAAAAGAGAAAACCATCCCAATAGTTTCAGCTGTTTTTGGTTTTGAGATCGAAATTGAGTGATATTTTATATGATTTGAACTGCGATTCTTGCTGGGTATTCTCTTGATTTTTGGATCGATTTAATAAGATAGATTAATTACTTTAATTACTATAGATTTTGTTATTTATTTAGGGCTTTTAGATGTAAATTGGGCATTTTTCATATGATTTGAATTGCGATTGTTTCTTGGTATTCTATTGTGATCGAATTTATAACATAAATCAATTAGTTCTATTGTCTTTTCGTCTGTTTTCACTACTATTTTTTCTTCTTATTTTTCTAATTCAGGGATAATCCACTAATAGACCAGATTAATAGACATGATAGCGTATGTAACTTAGAAATAAAAAATATACCATAACCATTTCGAAAAACCTCGTTGAGAAAAACATAGACGTCCTGTGGCGGAAGATAGGGTTCGAAAGTCGAGAGGTGATATAAAGCCCGTCTATTTGAACCCTAGACCCTGCCTAAACCAAACCCGCTTCCTATATCCAATCCACTCAATATATTTCTATACATTGTAACGAACATATTGTATTTATTGTATGAAATTTAGTTTTCGAAATAACATGTATATGAAATTTAGTTGGTGTGATTTTTATGATTAATTTATAAATTTATAATGCATAATTTAATATAGCTTTGTTAAAGCATAAATTTTGCGTATATAAATTAGGTATAAATCACTTGTTTTATGATTTTCAAAGATGAAGCTCCTACTAAACCATATATAAGCACAGAACCAACACACACGCATCTGAGGGATCCACTTCCTCTCATGAAATTTCTGGGATTCGAGCCCTGCACTAACCAGAGAGGGAAAGTGCCCATTGGTATTTGAACCCTAATTATAGCTCATCCTATCCATGCTTTTAGCTTGGCGTGGAGAATCTCCTCCATAACTGTAATTTCTGCCTTGATGCTGAGTGGAAGATGCCTTAATTGATGAAGAGTGTAATAATATATATAACCTAGTGTACATATATTTTCGGCCTCGGAGATTAAGATTAGATGAACAGTGATGATGATAATACGGAAGATTCAGGTTTTGGGAGTCACATTAGGAATATTTACACCTAACAATTAATCATTTCACTCTTATTTTAAAAGAAATAAAATTATATATATGAATCTTCTGGGTACTTAGCATCCAAGGAAGCATTTTTCTCATGCATGCATCAATTAGAGATATGTCATTTTCTCTTTGCTTTAAATACCAAACAAATTTTAAGCTTTAAATTTGACTGCTTAGCTTCGAAAGTCTGCGCTTTTTCCAAACAATTGAAATGTTGACAGGCATGGTACTTGGCCACCAAGCAATTATCAAACACAAGAGTTTGTCTTCCTCCTAGTTTATTGCATCTTTCCCTATAGTTTATCAAACATTTTATCCTAATTTTTTAATCAATTTTTATTATTTTTTAAATGCATATTAATAATTTCTTTCATTTAAAAAAAATCTCTCTCTTATAAGAGGAAAAGAAAAGGAGAAGGCAATTATAAATTTGTTGATGGACCATGTAAAATGGGAAAAACTAATCTATGGTGCTGGGTCGGTGTCAATCATTATTTGAGGATATCATAAAAAATTGCAGGACTTTCCAAATACAACTTATTCCATTTCAGTCCTTTATTTTCTTTGTTTTCTAGGCTCTTGCATATACACTCTAATCTATGCACACAACACTAACACACATCATACATAAGCACAGAACACATACACGCATATAGGAGATCCACGAATTAGCCCCGAAGACGTTAAAGTGTGGTCATTTTCCCTCATGAGGTATCTGGGGTTCGAGTCATACACTCCCCCAAGAGAGAAAATGCACATTGGCATTTGAACCCTAATTATAGCTCATCCTATCCATGCTTTTAGCTTGGTGTGGAGAATCTCCTCCATAACTCTAATTTCCGTCTTGATGCTGAGTGGAAGATCCCTTAATTGATGAAGAGTGTAATAATATATATAACCTAGTGTACATATATTTTCGGCCTCGGAGATTAAGATTATATGAACAGTGATGATGATAATACGGAAGATTCAGGTTTTGGGAGTCACATTAGGAATATTTACACCTAACAATTAATCATTTCACTCTTATTTTAAAAGAAATAAAATTATATATATGAATCTTCTGGGTACTTAGCATCCAAGGAAGCATTTATCTCATGCATGCATCAAACAGGCCAATTAGAGATATGTCTTTTTCACTTTGCTTTAAATATCAAACCAATTTTAAGCTTTAAATTTGACTGCTTAGCTTTGAAAGTCTGCGCTTTTTCCAAACAATTGAAATGTTGAAAGTCATGGTACTTGGCCACCAAGCAATTATGACCCCATCAACTATATATAAATTATATGACCATCAATTAATACCAGCACCAGAACTCAAGAAATCCTATATTCATGATGTAAAGGCGAAGAGAGGTGGCATAATTTTCAAAATGTCAATTTTGCTCTCATAAATTTTGGTATTTCCACTTTCTACTGTCGCCTGTCCCATCTCCTTTTCAAAATGCCAATTTTGCCCTCACAAATTTTGGTATTTCCAATTCCTCTTGCCACATGTCGCATCTCCTATTGGCGCCCGTGCCCACCTCCTGCTCTATTTAAGATGGAACACTTCATTCTCATTCTCTACTCAAAAGAGAAAAACCAAAAATAAAAAAAAGTTCAGAGAGTGGAAAGAGAAAGACCTTTAAAACTCTACCGATCTTCTTTTCCTATTTTGCATTCAGGGTTGAAGGACGAGAATGGCAATATTTGTGCTGTGTGTTTTGAAGAAATTGAGATAGATAGCAACGGTGATTTAGTCGAACGAGTGCAGTTGTGTTGTGATCATACATTCCACATGAAGTGTATTATTTCTTGGTTGTTCAAGAAAAACTCATGCTCACTATGTCGATGTGAGAAGACACGTCAAATAACTTAAAATGTCACAGTTAATTTTTCTTTATTGATCAATCGTCTGTTGTTACTGTTATTTTGACATGTAAAATTCAAAGAAGAATGAACAATATTAACAAGTTCTGATTATATTTTCTAATATTTTCAATTGGTTTAATATGGTTAATACGATGATCAAATAATACATTTTATGGATATATGGTATAAATCATTTAATTTTCTAACTCGGTCATGTTTTTGCAATTAAATTTGACAAATGACGGAAAAGGAGAAAAAATTAAGAAGATGCCAGCATGCAAGTGTAGAACAAACTCAAATGAAAAAAAACAATGAGATTGCTAATTGGTTTTAATAGGTGCTTCTTTGGTTGGAACAACAGCTTTATGATCATAATTCGTAACAAGTATAAGTAAGAATTATTAAACCGAAAAAGACAGTAGTCATGAAAAAAGAGAAAGACGTTACCATTTCTAAAAAGACTATAGAAAAATAGGGACGTTATCAGATAAAAATAGGACAGAAATGACAAGTCGGACGGAATAGATCAAAAGAAAAACTGCTAAAATTAGAAAACTGCTAAAAATAAAAAGTTGTTAGAACGAAAAACTAATTATTTGATTGCGTCCCAAATTGATTCCCGATACTTCCTGTCAAATCTTAACTGATTCGGGTGCTAATTTCACTCCTAATTTGAAATTCAAAGTTCGGAGCAAATCTTTGACCGCGATTTCGGAGCAAATCTTTGACCTAGACGATTTTGCGAGATCTTCGATTTGGCTGGTGGAACGCGCGAATCGGACAAGATTTGACAGTTTGAGATTCTCGGGTTGAACTAGACCCGACGTGTTTTAGATCGGTCGAGCAACACCAAGCAGGCTAGGGCTGCGTCAATAAGGCATAATACCAGCGTATAGACTGAGAGGGTACAAAGGCCCACGTGCAAGTGCTTGCAGTCGCAAAATAGTGACGTTAATATTAGTCATAATTTGACAGAAAAATACATTAGTCATGACGGCCAGAAAAAAGACATTAGGCATGATTTGACAGAAAAGGACATTGGTCATGATGGACTGTAGAAAAATAGTGACGTTGGCATTGGCTATCATTTGACAGAAAAATGACATTAATCATGACAGACTGTAGAAAAATAATGACGTTAGCATTGGTCATAATTTGACAGAAAAGGAAATTAGTCATATCTGTTAGTAATATGTATGCCCTAGAGGCCATTACTGTACATACGATGTATATTGTAGTGGATGCTTGGACATATATAGGGAGGACTTTCTTGCTCGACATGATAGTACGTTATCTGGTTATACTTTATCTTAACATGTACTTTGATTGTCTCTTTTGTTACATGTTGATAAAGCCCTTAGGATTTGTACTCGACTACTGGGACTATGATGAGATCATACTAGTGGGGCCACGGTAGTCTATGAGTACATCCTATAACTGTTCCTAGTCGAGGGTGTGTCGAGACAGGGCATCGATACACCAGAGTAGACTAGCGTATACGCATCTTGACCCATATGATGGGCGATGGATGATCCCATATCCATCGGTGTTTGACATCAAGGATGGTGTACGGGTGCTCAGTGGAGACTGGGTACACTGAACGGACTCGCCGAGAACTCCTAGATGGTATATATACCTATTGTCAGATAGCAGTTCTCAGGTGACACTTGTACAGGTTAGTCTGTAGACCCGAGATCGTCATAGAGTCTTGTGTGGTTCCCACTGTACTTTGATTTCCTCCCTACCACGGCTCTACTGAGTCGTGCAAACAGGTGGATTTTGGGTACAGTCCCGAATCATATGGAGACAGTGAGCGATAGGAGGGGTTTCGTCTCTCCCGGTATGGGGAGTTGATGTCGCGCTATGTTTGATCGGCTATAACACCTAAATCCCTGGCCAGGGTTCTCGAGGTTTACTGATAAGTGTTATCAGTAGTTCCTTGAACTGTTATGAGCCGTAAATCAACATGACTTATAAAGTTACTGGGGTCTGACATTTACCACCCCTAGACTGCATATGCGACGTATCATACGAAGAGACCGGACTGTACGGTAAGTGTTGCTAGTTGGCTCGACGGGAGTTTTTACAGTTTCGCTGGTTTTCTTCTGATCGCTTCAATACCCGGGTGGCCGTTATGTTTAGCTGACCTCTTGCGGCTTGTAGATGTTTGATATGATCATCATCTACTGCTGGCGTATTGACGAGTCTTAGAGTCCCACAATGAAGTTTCCTGGCTCAGGCAAAACGATGTGGTGTGCATATGAGATATGCGCGGGACCCGCTTAAATACGGTTATGTGATAACGTATATTAATCGGGCATTTTCTATTTGACGGATCGTATGTGATATGACCGGTTTGGTAAATCAAGTGTTGATTTAACAAATTACATATAGATAAATTCTTTAAGTAAATCCTTTTGTATGCATGCATGCATGCACATGATGATGTGCATGAACACATACATGCATACATAGTATCATGGTTGTTGATACAAGAATGGTGGCAATATAAGACTTATATTGAAGCTTTTAATTTATATCTTTTCATTTTAAGTTAATGTAAAGAAAACCTTCACATGCTTCTTTATATCTTTTCATTTTAAGTTAATGAAAAGAAAAACTACACATGCTCCTTTATTCTTAGTGGGTATACTTTACTTAACTTAATGAAAAGAATTTCCACCCATGCTTAATTGTTTAGGAAAAGAATTTCCACTCATAATTATGGTGGTAATGGAATAATGGTGATTATTCCTTTCTTATCACTATAAATAGCTTCATATGTGATATGAAGCAAGGTGTACAAAACTTGTGCAAAATTGAGTGCAAGGGTGTGTAGAATACAAGTTATCATATGTGATATGATAGAAAGCTCAAGCCACCATTATCTTCTTCTTCCTCTCTTAATTTCTTTTTGAGTGAAGTTGATAAAAGAAAGGATTTGAATTGTTGAATACAAACCACATCATCATACTACACACCTCTAGCCGATTTGTGTAGGGTGTTTGCTCTACTTCGTTTGCGAAACAAGTACAGCAAGGAGCTTTGGGCAAAGGGACTTCGGGTGGATCATCGTGGACAAGGAAGGCTTCCATCGATCCGGTACAAACTCTCAAAGTGCCAAGGAGTCACCGAGGAAGATTTACAAAGGTCGTATTTTTCCTCTTAGTGATACTTTTACAATTACATGTGATGTTTTGTTGTTTGAATCCCTAAAACTTCTAGTTTCGATTCTCGTCGGGCTAGCTTAGCACCTCTAAAATTTTGATTATGGCATGTGCGATGCCACCGAACCCTTGACGAGGTGCTAGGCCATCCCAGCAGTGGTATCAGAGCCAGGCTAGAGCTTTAGGCGATGCGTAGGCGAAATTAAAAGTCCGATCGAACCACGAAACACCAATTTTGACAGCTTTCTGGAAATTTTTTGAAAATTGGATTTTTCCAAATTTAAAGGTCCTAAAAAAATCAGCAGGCAAATCTAAGAATTACCATATAAAAATTTTTAAACGATCTCTCTAAAACGCCGCGGAAGGGCGGCCAAAACATGGTTTTGGCGGCGCTTTAGCGGCCGTACTGTAGCATCAGGGAAAATTTTTTTGTGCACAGTACCTGATAAATTCTTACTATACCTCTGAAATATTTAAAACTTACTCAAGTGTTGAGTATTCTGGAGATAAATTGGTTTTGGTGATTCGATTGGAAAAGGTTTAATTTTGTTCAGATTTTTAGAACGTGTTAAAATGTTTGAACGAATATTAGAAACACAGTTTTTTTCCCGTATTGGAAAAGTTCCAAGTGTTGGATTTTTCCCTAGTTCGAAACTTTCAAAAAACATGCAAGCGTATTTGTGGACACTCTAGAAGAACATAACCATAACTCGATTATGTGACCGTCAAAACTGTCACTGAACCTTAGGGTTTGTGGTAGTTTAGCGTTGCCACATGTGAGGCGTTGGTTTGGCCCTTCTACGGTTGGTCCATAAGAGGCTGTGGCATGTTCTAGAAACTTTTGAACTCGGCTCAAGTGTTGTGCAGTTTGGGAAATCTTGGGTGTTTGTTTATTCGATCGAAGAGTTTAACATTGTCTATTTATCTGAAATGTGATACAATATGTGGAATTCATATAGTTAGGCATGAAATACGAAGTATGTGATATTTCGAATTTATGATGTCTAAGGTGATTGTGAATTCCAAATGTTGTAGTTTTTTCATTTTATTTTCTGTGACCGTAAGTGTAGTATGTGGTGTATCGCCGTTTTCGTTACTATACGTCAACGACAATCGGGATACGCATACTTACTTACGTTGATGATATGAGATATTATGTGTTGCTGAAATATTATGAGCAGGATTGTCGCGAATGAATAGCCGGGGTTTTTTTATGTGAGATGAGAGTTTTTTATTTTCATTCATGTATAAATCAATTGTATATTATTTATTTTTCCGCATTAGGATAGACCCAAGGAGGGGAGCACAAGTGACCGGGTTCTAGGGTTCAGTGGGAGGCCATCTCGAGGAGTCGAGACCGGGTCTCCTAAACTCTAGAATTGGCAGGGTCACTTGCCGCTCTCGTAGGGGTCTAAGGGTGTGGGCTTGGCTATTCATCACGACCGTGGAATCCGTATTTTCTATTGTTGGCTCGATACAAAATACGGACATCCTAGATATCCTTTTATATGCTTCTGCTGTTGATATTCTATAATGTGATTACTTAGTATCTGAGACGAATGGATTATTATTATATATATATGATATATAATAAACGTTGCTTATGTTTTGCACCCGCGCTAGTCCAGCCCCCGCTCTGCCGTTAGTTAAGTAACCTAAAGGTGCATGACGGGGCCCAGTGGCAAATGCGGATGGCATAAGCGTACGTTCTATTTGCGTTTCTTTTCTATGATGTTTAGGAAACATAAAAGTTAGGAAACGTAATTGATGGGACAATATTAATGTGATTAATGTTAAGAGAAAGAAACCTAAAGATGTTGTAGAATCAAACCTTTTTGAAAAAGAGTAACTCTAGCTTTTGTTTTGCATAGTGGTATTGTTGAATATCCTGCACCTCATTCGATGAGGAAAGGGCCGAGATCCCTTCACCGGGAGTGACCCCTTTAACGAAACTGGAAAAAGTTACAAAGAACTCGAATTGATTTTATAGTTGATCTATTGTTGCTTTGCATCGTGGTATTTATATATCCAGCACCTTATTCGATAAGGAAAGAGCCGAGATCCCTTCACCGGGAGTGACCTCTTTAGCAAAATTAGAAAGATACTACAAAACCATTCGATTTTTAAACTAGGAGCTTAAACCACTCCTTCCCACTTGATTCTACAACGACATCAAGTTCAAAACGTTAAAGGTTTTCATAAAAACCATCCGTTGCCCTCCGTCATTTTAGGAAGCAGAGTACTTAGTATTCGTGCTACGTATGTCGACCATAGCCGAGGCGTAGTGTTCGGTAGCTAAGTGATGAATTCCTACAAAGCATATGATGCGATTAGTCAGGACATTCATGTGATTATGTTGATCATAGTCAAGGGTCATGTGGGTGGGTCTGGCTAATCACGAAATGACGGGCAGAACTTGACTAGTACTTATGATATGTTGATCCTAGTCAAGGTCATAAATGACTAGGGGTAGAAACCATATCGGGAATTTCAAGAGTTGAAATTTGCAATGAGATTGCATACCTTCTATATGATAGTTGGATCCCGATCTCACTGCGAGTAAGAGTTACTCCTGGGAAAGTTTTACACAAGACAATTTGATGAAATTATAGGGTGTAATTATTCCCGGCTAATCTTACCTTTTAGGGTTTGAAGGAAGATTTGATAAAAACAGTGGGAGACATCTGTATTAGATAAATAACCAATCTAATCTTGCAAGAGCATACGCTAAAATGTTTTTTCTCTCTCTCTCCAGATAGTGACAATATCATGCCTTAATCAAGATAATAAATACGGATATATTGACTGAACCCGCTTGTTATATTGAGCAGGGGAACGTTGGTCCCGCTCCAACTTATAATTGTTATAAGACAGAGCAGGAAATAGGGAAATACCAGAATTACTATGTCACCCAAACGAAGATAGTACATGTTGATGCATGATCTTCGGGTGTGTCTATTACAAAGAACTGTTTCTCAGTATCTTTTACGTCCTGGGTATAATGATACCGGATCAGGATCCCACAAATGTAATCTGTTACATGGGCTACAGAAAGGTAAATGACTGAGAACGGATGATAAGTTTCAAGAGTTGGAAATGGTGCAATTGTTGCAAGCCAAGAAGTTGGCAGTTATCACTCTGTATTAAGAATACATTGATTCTGAACAAATGCTATTAGATACCGAACCTGATATACAAAATCATATCAATCTCTTTATTAGTAAAGAAATGATAAAATTTTGTATTGATGGATAATGTTTTGAACATTTCCTATATCAAGTGTTGATCGGTTCAGGCACGTTATCTAAAAGCATAGACGTTCTAAATCAAACTACAGTTCTTAGTATACATAACACACACAAGAGGAAGAGTTCAGAAATGAACGGATTCTTCTTGAGGCATTGTAGACTAGGTCAGATCAATGCGACCCGGCTGGCTGAAGTTACATCTAGATGCATATTTAAATTAGTTTAAATTTACATCTTGTGAAAACTTGCCAGTCATGTCACATAGATAAGATGACCATAGCTCTGTTTATTGGAAACAGAGAAAGAGTTAGTGAACTCTTGGGATTGATACATGATGATGTATGAAAGGCCCCCTGTCTACATATGCCATGACCGGTTCTTTATACTTCATTATTTTCTCTGATAATCTCTCAAGATTCAGACATATGTTCCTGTTGAAACATAGGTCCAAAGCTTTTGAGATATTCACAGAATATAAATTAGAAGTAGAGAACCAAAAACGGGTATAAGTATTATGTCCTTTGATGAGATCAAGGAGGAGAATACTTGTGCATGGAAATCCTGGACTATTCTAAAAGAGAATGAGATTCTCTCTCAGTATTACTCCTCCGTATACACCATAGCACGATGGTATATCGGGGCGGAGCGAATGCACCCTATGTGATATGGTGTGCTCCATGATGAGTACTACTGAGTTTCCTATTTTCCTTTTGGGAGTTATGCACTTGCGAAGCTGCATACCTATTGAATAGGGTTCTAATCAAATCAGGTGCCTACTACTCCATATGTGATATGGTACGGGAAGAGCCCATATCTTAAAGATGTTAAGATTTGGGGTTGTCTGGCCTATATCTGAAAACCAAAATCCGGACAAGCTAAAGGCAAAGTCAAAACTGTGGAAGTTTGTTGGATATCCCAAGCATTAGCAAGGGAATATCTTCTACCTAACCGAGGAACAAAAGTTGTTTCTCAGCATGCCACCTTTTGTGAAAAGGGAATTTCTTGTGAAGAAATTAATGGTCATGAGGTAGAACTGGAAGGAGTTCCAGCTACAACAGATGATTTGGTAGAACCAAAAGATTCAATAGACACTAACAAATCTCAGCCTCTCCGCCGATCTAGTAAGGGTCCTCACCCACCTAAGAGATACTTCGTTTTCTCTGAGACAGTGGGAGCGAGGATTTCATATTACTCAAGCGCTTCCCGAGACCGGAAGGTATTCCGACGGGTTATAGTCCTCGCAATGGGGACTGCGTAGAAAGTAGCGTCTGAGGGACCCGTTGGCGCCGCGGCGACCCTATGGGATGGGGTTGTTGCCTGACCAAAATGGTATGACCTAACTAGTTTCGAGCAGGCCATCAGGAGTGGGACTCTGTAAGAATGGCTGGATGATTAGCGATCTGAGATGGAATCCTTATACACCAACAAAGTATGGACTTTGGTTGCTTTATCTGAAGGGTTAAATCCCCATCAGGAGCAAGTATATCTTGAGAAGATTACTTGGTGTACATGGAAAAGTTGAGACTTTCAAAGCTATGCTTAAGTTCATCCAGATCTTACTTGCCACTGCTACATACCTTGACTGCGATATCTGGTGGTTGGGTGTCATGACTGCTTTTCTAAAAGAAGTTTTAGAAGAGAGCGTCTATAAGTACACAGCCAGAGGGCTTCGTAGACAGTGGGAGCAGCGGAAAAGTGTGCAAGATGTTTTATGTGATAAAACAGGCATCGCGGAGTTGGAACATTTGTTTTGATGTGGTAGTCAAAGGGTTTGACTTCATAATAGATGAACCTTGTATATACATAAAAGGTAGTAGGGAGTATGGTGGTGATCCTCGAAGAGTACGTGGATGACATACTCTTGATAGGAAAGGAGTTTCCTATGCTACGCTCAGTCGATCTCCTCTTATTATAAAGATTCTCCATATAGTATCAAAGGTGATATCTCCTAAATCCAGGGTTTTGGATCTATGAGATAGATCTAAATGGATATTAGGATACTCACTAGTTGTAGTGAGATAGTATCAATTGATCCTGGGGAGAATCACAGCGGATTTGGAACATTTGTTTTGATGTGGTAGTCAAAGAGTTTGACTTTATCAAAATGGTTGAACCTCGTGGTATGGAGTATGGTGGTGATCCTCGTAAAGTACGTAGATGGCATACTCTTGATAGGAAAAGAGTTTCCTATGATACACTCGGTCAATCTCCGCTTATCACAAGGATTCTCCATATAAGATCAAGGTGATACCTCCTAAATCCTAGGTTTTGGATCTATGAGATAGATCTAAATGGATGTTAGGATACTCACTAGTTGTAGTGAGATAGTATCAATCGATCCTGGGGAGAATCACTGGAAAGGTTCCAGAGTGATAAAGACGACTGAATGTCAGTCGCAGGCATTGTCTTTACCCTTAGTAGAGGGACGGTATGTTGGAAGAGTTCCAAGCTAGATACCGTGACAAGATACGTCATTACTAAAGATGCTACCAAAGATAAAGTCTGGATATATATATATATATAAGTTCATAAGATGAACTTCGTTCCTACCATTGTGTGACAATGGAGTTGTGGCTTTAGCCAAGGAACAACCGTCCCATCAGAAATCCAGATATAATTCTTAGGCAGCACCACCTGATCATGGAGATGGTTAATCTCCAGGGAGATCGAGGTTAGGAGAGTAGATACAGAAGATAACAGAGCAGATCCACTCACTAAGGCTTTATTCCCAGTAGAGACTTTTATGGGATGGTTGAGTATGAGATACTTAAACCACAGCTGATTGATTGGTATGTGATACCACAACAGATGGCCCTATTGCAAGTGGGAGATTGTTAGTAATATGTATGCCCTAGAGGCCATTACTGTACATACAATGTATATTGTAGTGGATGCTTGGACATATATAGGGAGGACTTTCTTGCTCGACATGATAGTACGCTATCTGGTTATACTTTATCTTAACATGTACTTTGATTGTCTCTTTTGTTACATGTTGATAAAGCTCTTAGGATTTGTACTCGACTACTGGGACTATGATGAGATCATACTAGTGGGGCCACGGTAGTCTATGAGTACATCCTATAACTGTTCCTAGTCGAGGGTGTGTCGAGACAGGGCATCGATACACCAGAGTAGACTAGCGTATACGCATCTTGACCCATATGATGGGCGATGGATGATCCCATATCCATCGGTGTTTGACATCAAGGATGGTGTACGGGTGCTCAGTGGAGACTGGGTACACTGAACGGACTCGCCGAGAACTCCTAGATGGTATATATACCTATTGTCAGATAGCAGTTCTCAGGTGACACTTGTACAGGTTAGTCTGTAGACCCGAGATCGTCATAGAGTCTTGTGTGGTTCCCACTGTACTTTGATTTCCTCCCTACCACGGCTCTACTGAGTCGTGCAAACAGGTGGATTTTGGGTACAATCCCGAATCATATGGAGACAGTGAGCGATAGGAGGGGTTTCGTCTCTCCCGGTATGGGGAGTTGATGTCGCGCTATGTTTGATCGGCTATAACACCTAAATCCCTGGCCAGGGTTCTCGAGGTTTACTGATAAGTGTTATCAGTAGTTCCTTGAACTGTTATGAGCCGTAAATCAACATGACTTATAAAGTTACTGGGGTCTGACATTTACCACCCCTAGACTGCATATGCGACGTATCATACGAAGAGACCGGACTGTACGGTAAGTGTTGCTAGTTGGCTCGACGGGAGTTTTTACAGCTTCACTGGTTTTCTTCTGATCGCTTCAATACCCGGGTGGCCGTTATGTTTAGCTGACCTCTTGCGGCTTGTAGATGTTTGATATGATCATCATCTACTGCTGGCGTATTGACGAGTCTTAGAGTCCCACAATGAAGTTTCCTGGCTCAGGCAAAACGATGTGGTGTGCATATGAGATATGCGCGGGACCCGCTTAAATACGGTTATGTGATAACGTATATTAATCGGGCATTTTCTATTTGACGGATCGTATGTGATATGACCGGTTTGGTAAATCAAGTGTTGATTTAACAAATTACATTTAGATAAATTCTTTAAGTAAATCCTTTTGTATGCATGCATGCATGCACATGATGATGTGCATGAACACATACATGCATACATAGTATCATGGTTGTTGATACAAGAATGGTGGCAATATAAGACTTATATTGAAGCTTTTAATTTATATCTTTTCATTTTAAGTTAATGTAAAGAAAACCTTCACATGCTTCTTTATATCTTTTCATTTTAAGTTAATGAAAAGAAAAACTACACATGCTCCTTTATTCTTAGTGGGTATACTTTACTTAACTTAATGAAAAGAATTTCCACCCATGCTTAATTGTTTAGGAAAAGAATTTCCACTCATAATTATGGTGGTAATGGAATAATGGTGATTATTCCTTTCTTATCACTATAAATAGCTTCATATGTGATATGAAGCAAGGTGTACAAAACTTGTGCAAAATTGAGTGCAAGGGTGTGTAGAATACAAGTTATCATATGTGATATGATAGAAAGCTCAAGCCACCATTATCTTCTTCTTCCTCTCTTAATTTCTTTTTGAGTGAAGTTGATAAAAGAAAGGATTTGAATTGTTGAATACAAACCACATCATCATACTACACACCTCTAGCCGATTTGTGTAGGGTGTTTGCTCTACTTCGTTTGCGAAACAAGTACGGCAAGGAGCTTTGGGCAAAGGGACTTCGGGTGGATCATCGTGGACAAGGAAGGCTTCCATCGATCCGGTACAAACTCTCAAAGTGCCAAGGAGTCACCGAGGAAGATTTACAAAGGTCGTATTTTTCCTCTTAGTGATACTTTTACAATTACATGTGATGTTTTGTTGTTTGAATCCCTAAAACTTCTAGTTTCGATTCTCGTCGGGCTAGCTTAGCACCTCTAAAATTTTGATTATGGCATGTGCGATGCCACCGAACCCTTGACGAGGTGCTAGGCCATCCCAGCAATGTCCACCTCCTATTGCCACATGTCTCATCTCTTATTGGCACCTATCCCCACCTCTACTGTATTTAAAGCAAGGCACTTCATTTTCAATCCCTACAAAAGAGAAAGGGTAAAAAAAGGATAAGCCAGAAATATTTTGCATCTCTTAATAGCACAAAATCTTGATGCATGACAGCTATTGTCTCTCTCAATGGTCAAAAAGTATAACAAACCGCCGTTGTTTCTCCTACTCCATGCAAAACTGACGCCCACGTCGTCGGATGGCGACGGTGTTGATCCTTCCGTTTGCACTCACGGGTACATTGAAGAGTCCGCCCAAATGATCATTCCCTCTCCCGTTGGCCCTCGTGATGGTACAAAGTGTATTTTGGACGAAATGCCATCTTTTAAGCATCGCAAATATGTAGCCTCTAAATTACGTTCGCCCGAGAACTGTCGTAGCTTCGCCGGCTGGGTGGTGCATCGTAAATGCCCCATCCAAGATCAGCATCGCATGTATCTTGAAACGGAGATCAGCAAATTCGTCCATGAAGCTGTGGAGGTAGCAAATGCTAAATTTCATATCAAGATATATGTTTATATTAGCGTTGATAGGACTGTGACAATTAAGAGATCACGTAAGCGAAAGTGACAAGAGTTGAAGGACGAGATTGACGATATTGTTTGTGCGGTGTGCTTCGAAGAAATTGAGAAGAGTAGCAGTGGTGATTTGTTCGAAAGAGTGCAGTTGTGTTGTGACCATGTATTCTATATGAATTTCATTGTTCCTTAGTTGTTCAACAATAAATCATGTCCGCTATGTCGATATGAGAACCCATGTAAAATAGATTAGGATGTTAATTTTAGTTTTTCTTTGTTGATCAACCTTTTGTTACTTCTGTTATTTTGGCATGTAAATTTCGAAGAAGGAATGAACAATGATCACAAGTTCTGATTGTGTTTTCAAATATTTTCAATGATTTAATATATTTAATATGATGATCATATGATGTATTTGAATATATAGTATAAATCACTTAATTTTCTAACTCGGTCGTATTTTTGCAATCAATTTTGACAAAAGACAGAAAAAGACGAAAAAATTGAGAAGGTGACAGCATCCAGGTATAGAAAAACTCAAATAAAAAGGAATAATGATATTACCAATTGGTTTTAAAGGATGCTTCTTTGGTTGGAAAACATGCATGTTATAATCATAATTCGTAACAATCATAATTAAGTATTATTAAACAGAAAAACACATTAGTCACAATGCTCTTTTTTAATTGGTAAGTGGTGCAGCTCTGCTTTGGGATGCAGCGCTTCTAAACAGATTTAAGAGAAATTGAAAGAATAGAAAGATAACAATGGCAATTTCACCAAATTAGGGTTTTATTTAATTAAAATTTGCCTCTTACAATTGCAAAATGTAAATCATAACTAATTTTCTAATAAAAGAACTGCTAAAAATAGAAAAACTGCTAAAAATAAGGTATAAAACCAAGTTCAGAATTTTCGGGTTGAACTAAACGCGACGTGCATCAATGAGGCATAATACTAGCGCATAAATTGATAAAAGACAAAGGCTCGCGTGCAAGTGTATGCAGTTGAGTACGTATATGAGGAAAAACGTTATCAGGTACAAACAGGACAGAAAAAAGACATTGGTCACGATAGAAGAAAAATAGTGTTAACGATGGGAAAATAGTGACCTTAACATTAATCTTGATTTGACAGAAAAAGAACATTGATCATGATAGACTGTAGAAAATAGTGACGTTAATATTGATAGTGATTTGACACAAAAAGGTAACGACAGAAAAAGGACATTAGTAATAACGGACTGTAGAAAAATAGTGACCTGAACATTGGTAGTGATTTGACAGAAAAAGGACAGTAGTCATGACGGACTGTAGAACAACAGTGACGTTAACGTTATTCATGATTTGACAGAAAAGAGACAGTAGTCATGACGGACTGCAGAACAACAGTGACGTTAACATTGACCGTGATTTGATAGAAAAATGACATTAGTCATGAAGGACAGCAGAACAACAGTGACGTTAAGTTTGACCGTGATTTGACAGAAAAAGGACATCAGTCATGAAGGACTGCAGAACAACAGTGACGTTAACTTTGACCGTGATTTGACAGAAAAAGGACATCGTCATGAAGGACTGCAGAACAACAGTGACGTTAATAGAAAAAGGACAATAGTCATGACGGACTGTAGAAAAATAGCCACATGAACATTGGTAATGATTTGACAGAAAAATGACATCAGTCACGATCGACTGTAGAAAAATAGTGCCGATGACAGAAAAAGGACAATAGTCATGGCGGACTGTAGAAAAATAGTGACGTTGACATTTGTCATGATTTGATAGAAAAAGTATATTAGTCGTGATGGACTGTAGAAAAATAGTGTTGACGACAGAAAAAGGACAATAGTCATGACGGACTGTAGAAAAATAGTCACCTGAACATTGATAATGATTTGACATAAAAGGACATTAGTCATGACGGACTGTAGAATAACAGTGACGTTAACGTTATTCATGATTTGACAGAAAAGGGACAGTAATCATGACGGACTGCAGAACAACAGTGACGTTAACGTTATTCGTGATTTGACAGAAAAAGGATATCAGTCATGACGGACTGCAGAACAACAGTGACGTTAACGTTATTCATGATTTGACACCGTGATTTGACAGAAAAAGTACATTAGTCATGATGGACTGTAGAAAAATAGTGTTAACGACAGAAAAAGGACAATAGTCATGACGGACTGTAGAAAAATAGTAACCTGAACATCGGTAACGATTTGACAGAAAAACGACATTAGTTATAACGGACTGTAGAACAATAATAACGTTAACGTTATTCATGATTTGACAGAAAAAAGACATCAGTCATGACGGACTGCAGAACAACGGTGACGTCAACGTTATTCATGATTTGACAGAAAAGAAACATCAGTCATGACGGACTGCAGATCAACAATGACGTTAATATTGGCCGTGATTTGACAGAAAAATGACATCAGTCATGACGGACTGCAGAACAATAGTGACGTTAATATTGACAGAAAATGATTTGACAGAAAAAGAAATCAGTCACGATCGACTGTAGAAAAATAGTGCTGATGACAGAAAAAGGACAATAGTCAGGACGGACTGTAGAACAATAGTGACATAAACATTGGTCGTGATTTGACATAAAAAAAAGTATATTAGAAAATAGTGCCAACGACAGAAAAATAACATTATCCATGACTGTGATTTGGCTTTGATTTGACAGAAATGGGCATTAGTCATGATTTGACTCTAGAAAAATAGTAACGTTAACATTGGTCGTGATTTGACAGAAAATGATATTAGCCATGATTTAACAGAAAAATGACATTAGTCTTGATAGACTGTAGAAAAATAGTGACGTTAATATTAGTCATTATTTGACAGAAAAAAAACATTGGTCATGGTGGCAAAAAAGGACATTGGTCATGATTTGATAGAAAAAGACATTAGTCATGCTGGACTATAGAAAATAGTGACGTTAATGTTAGTGAAGATTTGACAGAAAAAAGGACATTTGTTCTAATGGACTGTAGAAAAATAATGACGTTAATATTAGTCATGATTTGACCGAAAAGGGACATTAGTTGTGATGGACAGAAAAAGGCATTAGTCCTGTTTTGACAGCAAAAAACATTAGTCATGATTGACTGTAGAAAAATAAAGTCGTCACCTTGTATAAACAGGACGAAAAGGATAAGTACGACAGAAAATGTCAAAAGAAAAATAAAATGAAGAAGAGAGACACGTTACCAGATGTAAAAAGACGGTAGAAAAATAAAAACGTTAGTAGTGATGAGACATAGTAAACAAAATAAATTCATATGATAAAACCTAAATATTTTATCAGAAATTTAAAAAAATAAAAATGAATTGAATTTGTTTTTGTCTCCACCTCCTATTGACGTCATGCCTCATCATCTCTTTCCCCTATTTAATCCAGCATTTTTCATCTTCTTTCTCACTTGAAGAAAAAATGGAAAATATTGAAAAAAGAGAAAATAGAGAAAGAGAGAGATCGCATTCTTACCAAATTCTGGATTTTCCAACACTTTTGAAACTTAAATCCTTGGCTTGGATCGTTTCAAAGAACCATATTTTCAGTAAGTATTTTTATGTTTTTTTTTCTTCTTCAACATATATAATCATGAATCAGGATGGTTTGCACTAAACTTTTCTTTTTCAACGTATTATTTTTCATTCTTCATTTAGTATTTTTTTAACTGATGGGAATATTTTTAAAATTTGTCATTATTAATGCAATACTTGACTTGAATTGATATTTTTTTCCATTTGCAGGAAAGTGTTCGTTTGATTTGGTCAACAACAAAATTGGAGTAAAAACTAAGGTAACAAAAAATCTATTATTAAAAAAATTCAATATTTAAGATTTTTATTTATTTATGCTTATATGTAGAAGTAAATTATTTGTTCTCTAAATTTAAATTCCTATTGGTATCTGTACTGTTTTCCATTTAAGTTATTAATAAATGAAGTGACATGTTTATTGTTATTAGTTAATCATTTATGTTGATCTCTATAATTGTTTCTATTGTGATATTATCTTTTGTCTTTTATTTAGCTATGCATGGGAATAAATCAAAACACATTCGCAAACCGTTATAAGAAGCACAAAAACAACGTAAACGTGAACGTGAAAGAATAAGATATAAAAAAAAACAATCATCCAACACTAATACTAAAAATGATGAATTTTCATTCAAGCGAAAGCGAGAGGCATTTGATTTTGGTATCCCGCACTTCAAAAGACCATTAGAACAAATTCCTAATTTTTCTACCAATGTTGAATGCAACACATCTTTGATGGATGATGATACCGTTTTGTATCATTCTACGGAAGTGGACTTTTTGAATGATCACCGTATAGTTAATAAAGATATTCATCAAGATTTGTCATGCAGTAAAAAAAACGATAATGATAGTAAGAGCACGCTTCATCCTCATTATATATTCTTATAAAACACAAAGTTTTATCTAATTTTACTTGAATGTTTGGTATTAACTATATTTAAAGAACATATTACTCAAAAATCCTTAATTTTTTTAATTTTTTTGATTTACAAATATTTTACATGTTTTAAAAGATATAAGATTATTTTAAATAAAACCCTCAATAAATATAATAATATAATATGTTACATTTTCTTATTGCTGATTAAATTCTAATGTGTGGCTTATAATGATACATGATAAGAAAGTTTTAACGATAATTATTTAACAGATTGGCGTAGTCGTTTCCATTATTTGGGACCTCCTACTGAAAAATATTCTAGATGTGATGCAATTGTGTGGAAAGAAGAAAGGGTTAGAACTAATGATAAGAAAAAAGTAAATTATTCACTTTTTTGCAAGAGTGGAAGAGTTTCTCTGCCTCTTCTTAAGAAGACACCTGAAATGCTGGACTCTTTATTGAACTATCAAAATGTTTCTGAACAAGCTAAACAATTTCGGGAAAAAATTCGTTCGTTCAACTCTATATTTGTTTTTACATCTATTGGTGCAAAGATAGATTATCAAATTTTGAAAGGAAGGGGACCATATACATTTTGAATTCATGGACAAAACTATCATAGAATAGGTTCATTGCTACCGGCTATCGGAAGTCGACCTAAATATGCACAGCTTTATATATATGATACCGAGCATGAAATTGAAAATCGAATTGCATTTATTGGAGATAATTGTAATGCTACGGAATATGATTCAGAAACTGTGAAAAGTTTAAAGGAAGTGTTGGATAAATACAACAAATATGTTAAGAAATTTCAATGCGTACATGATTGGTATGAGAACAATAAGGATAAAGAGTTTAGTTTGCGCATTCTAGAGAAAAAAAATCATAAGGGTCAACAATATAATAAACCAAATTCAACAGAAATAGCTGCTCTGACGATTGATGATGAATTTTTTCCTTGATCTACTTGAGATGTTATTGTCAACGATCGAAAAAAATTATTTCAAAAAATTAGTGAGATTCATCCAGCATACATGCCATTGCAATATCCCTTATTATTCCCATATGGAGAAGATAGTTGGCATAATTATATTGAAGGTAACAATCCGAAGAAAAAAGGAATAAAGTTTCAATGAAGGACTTCTACGCATTTAGGTTACAACAGCGTTGTCATGAAGGAACAACGTTGTTGAGAGGTGGAAAATTTTTACAGTAATATATAGTTGATGCTTATGCGTACATTGAAGGGAATCATCTTGGATGGATTCTTAATAATAATAAAAACTTTACGATGTGAGTTATATCAAGGCTTGCAGGATGCTGTTGACGATGGTGATAATGATGCTCACACAATTGGTAAAAAAATCATTTTGCCTTCATCCTTTACTGGAGGTCCACAATACATGATTCAAAACTATCAAGATGCTATGGCAATTTGTGCATGGGCTAGACCTCCGGATTTATTCATTACTTTTACATGCAATCCTAATTGGAAAGAAATACATGATTTTTTATTAATTGCTGGTGGTCAAAGTGCATCTGATAGGCCTGATATTGTTGCCAGAGTTTTTCACTTAAAACTTATGCAACTTCTTGATGATTTGATTAAACATAAATATTATGGACGAGTAATTTCTGGTAGGTTATTGTCATTATTTGTTGATATATGTTTTGTATATTGTTATATGTTTCTATTTAAAAGTTTAATTTTTCTATTTGTAGATCTAGCTGTGGTAGAATTTCAAAAACAAGGATTACCACATTCTCATATCCTTATTACATTGGAAAGTTCAAAAAAAATAAAACTCGCAAAGAATATTGATAATTTAATTAGAGCCGAGCTTCCCGACATTAAAATGGAACATTTACTTCATGATTTGGTAGTTACCCATATAATTCATGGACCATGTGGTACACATAATTCAAAATGTGTTTGCATGAAAAATAATAAATGCTCAAAAAAATTCCCTAAAATGTTCAATGGCCATACTATTATTGATGAAAGGGATATGCAATTTACCGAAGACGCAAATCAAGATCCTACACGGTAGATGGAAAGGATATTGACAACAGTTGGGTTGTGCCTTACAATGCAAATCTGCGACTTAAATATCAATCACATATTAATGTTGAAATATGCAATCATAGACGAGCAATAAAATATTTATTTAAATATGTGAATAAAGGATCTGATTTTGCAACAGCTATCATTCATCAAATTGTGATCGAAAAATATGACGAGAACAAATTATATTTAGATTCTAGATACATTGCAGAATCTGAAACTTCATGAAGGCTTTCTGAATTTAAAATAAATAAATGTCATCCTGCCGTTTAACGGTTGCAGTATCATATTTTTGGTGAATAAATGGTTTTTTTAAGAAGATGGAAGCGTTCAAGTAATAATGGAGTCTGAGCGAGCTAATAAAATAATGTTAACTGAATGGTTTACCATGAATCTTAAATTTCCTCATGCAAGAAACTATACTTATGTTGAGTTTCCAAATCACTTTGTTTGGAACAAAAAAAACTTATATTGGAAGCAACGAAAAAGAAGGAAAGCGATAGGTAGATTACCTTATGCACATCCTGCCGCTGGTGAATGATATTATTTCAGGATGTTGTTGACAATAGTGAAAGGAAGGATTAATTTTATTGATATGAGAACAATTGGTGGTGTTGAACATGAAACTTATAAGGCAGCATGTATAGCACTTGGACTTCTTGATGATGATAATGAATGGAACATAGCACTCCAAGAAGCGTCTAAGTAGGCTACGGCAAATCAACTTCGTCGCATGTTTTGCACGATATTACTTTTTAACAAAGTTATGAATTCTCGAGAACTATAGGATTTATATTGGGAGGCCATGAGTGATGATTATGAAAGACGTTTGGAAAATTTGCATCCCGATTTAAAAATTGTACTCAGTAACGAACAATTAAGAGATCTTGCGCTTCATGATATAGATGTGATTTTTTCATATAATAATAAAAGCTTGAGAGATTTTCCATTTATGGCAATACCCTCTCCTAACAATTTAAACAAGAACAATAGATTGATATTTGATGAGCTAAATTATGATACTTTTGAGTCGTCGAAAAAATCTAATGAATTGGAATGTGGTTTAAATAATGAACAAAGAAAAATCTTTGATACGGTTATAAATTCGTGCGAAAAAGATATTGGAAGGCTATTTTTTTGTGTATGGAGGTGGTGGAACTGGCAAAACATACTTATGGAATGCAATTTTAGCGAAGTTGCGTAGTAAAAAACAAATATGGAATGCAATTTTAGCGAAGTTGCGTAGAAAAAAATAAATCGTTCTTGCAGTTGCATCTTCTGGCATTGCTTCTTTGTTACTACCGGGAGGACGTACAACACATTCAAGATTCAAAATTCATATCGATCTTCATGAGTTTTCATCTTGCGCAATATCTCGCCAATCTAATCTTTCTTCTCTCATTAAAAAAGCAACACCGATCATTTGGGAAGAAGCTCCGATGATAAATCGCTTTGCATTTGAAGCCGTAGATCGAACTTTCAAAGATATTCTATCAAATATTAATCCACAACTTGAGAATAAATTATTTGGTGGAAAGACTGTTGTTCTTGGTGGTGATTTTCGACAGATTTTACCTGTCTTCCGTAAAGGTAGGAGACAACAAATTGTGTCCGCTACATTACATAAATCATGTCTATGGGATCAATGTGAGATGTTTATACTGACAAAAAATATGCATGTTCATACGAATACGAGATCAGAAGAAGACATCGAAAATTTTGCAAAATGGCTAATCGATATTGGTAATGGTGATGTTAAAGGAATTCAAATGGGCAACGATTGTGATGATAATTGGATAGAGATTCCGGATTCAATGTTATCTAATCACAAACTTGGTATTAGTGGATTAATAAATGAAATATATATAGATTTAAATGATAATTATCAAAATCCACGGTATTTGGAATCAAGAGCAATACTTGCATGTAGAAATGAAGAAGTTGATGAAATCAATAAGAAAGTCATATCTCCAATTAGAGAACAAAGTCGGATTTACTTGAGTGCAAACACGAAGGTTTCTGTTGCTGATGATTCTGCTTGCAATGATTTTTTACATACAACGGAATTTTTAAATTCGTTGATATTCTCTGGATTGCCTCCTCATTCACATGAGCTTAAAGTAAATACACCGATTATACTACTTCGTAATTTAGATCAAAGTATTGGTTTATGTAATGGCACACGTCTTATCATTAAACAGTTAGGTGAAAGGGTCATAAAAGCAGAAATCATGACTGGTACAAATATTGGAAAATGTGTGGCAATACCAAGAATAATTATGTCAAGTGATAATGAAGATCTCTCTTTCATCCTTAAACGGCGTCAATTTTCCGTTCGTGTTGCTTATGCTATGACTATAAACAAAAGTCAATGACAAATCTTGGGAAAAGTTGGACTATATCTACGTACACCAGTTTTTTGTCATGGGCAATTGTAAGTTGCATTCTCAAAAGCTAGATCCGCTTCATCCTTACGAGTTTTTCTAGAAGAACAAATTGACATACCAAAAAATTGTACACAAAATATTGTTTATAAAGAAGTTTTACAGAGCGTTCTCACAAAGGTAAAGATACATAAGAACTATATACACACCTAATGAAATCGAGTATTAATCCCAATATTGGAAAGTATCGCTCTGATTTAAAAATACTTTTACAGTAAATTTATTTTTAAATCAGAGTGTTGCTTTCCAATATTGAATTAATACTCGATTTCATTTGTTGTATATATGTAGTTCTTACATTAAATTTTATATAATATATGCATTCACTTGATCTATTCATTTTTGTCAGATTTTTTTTATATCGTGATGTTTATTTTTATTGATTTATTTTTTCTATTTTCTGTGTAGGATGGAAAAGAATTATTCAAATGATTGTGATGGAAATATATTCTTAAATGAAGAGTCTGTTCTTTTTGAAAATTTTGAAGATGGGGTCAATTATCAATACAGTAGTAATGAAGGTGGGGATGACAGTGATGGTGTTAATTTTACCATTGGGGAAATAAGAAATAAATGTATCAATGATAAGAAATCTTGGAAAAGAGAGCATGACGTTTTAAAAGGAGAGAAAGTATTGAATAAACGTGGGGAAAAAATTAAACCGGTTCATAAGTCAAAAAAAGGTATAAGCTCCTACAACATTATTTCAAATTTTATATTTTATTATATTTGGATTTTAATAAATTACTTATATTTTATTGTGCATGCATGTCAGTTTCACGCCTGGAGGATCGTGACGACTGTGATATTGGTCATATTCAAGCTCATTGTGCAGGTGAAAACAAAGGAAAATTTGCAAGTAAGAGAGCAAAAGGATCATGGAGACAAAGTGAAAGTAGTAAAAAAGAAATTGCTCCTGTGACTCCTTTAAAGAAGGATTATAAAAATGGTATATGTATAGCGATTATTTATTTTATTTATTTGTAAAAAAAACTTCGTTCTAATTTTACTAATGTATTTTCTTATACTAAAAGACGAAGAAACCAGTAGCCAATATGAAAGCAAAAGAAAGAAAGAGAAGAATCTATCGACTTTAATTTCTGACGAATCTTATCCAGAAAGTAAAAAGAAAATGCTACCTACACCTTTAGAGATCACCGCTTTTGAAAAAATTGTAGAACGAGGTAAATTGTATAATATTAAGGTACGTATCACGCGGTTGTGGTATGGTCGATTGTATGCAAAGTCATTAAACTCGCTTATATTTGTGGCTAGAGACGAAGAAGTGAGTTGTTGTTTACAACAACAGTTATCTTTTCAACGTAAAATTTATTATTTAAATATTAATTTTACGACTTTATGCAGGGCGTTGAACGAGAGGTGTTAGTTGATGATCTATATGATGACAAATGGAAAAACATGATATTCGTTGATAAAGTATACGTGATAAAAAATGTTGTGACTTTGATAACCGGTAAATTTATTAAAGTTTTAGAAAACAGATGGCAATTATCATTGACAAGACAATCAGAGGTTGATGAAGTTTCTGTGAAAGAAATATCGGCTTGCCGTACTTACCATTTTAAAAAGTTGTGCAAAGTACGCGATCTTGCGCGTAAGCCTGAATGTGTTTATAGTAAGATAATGTGTACTCATAACCATTAAGGTTTTTAATTTTTTACCATAAGTCATTACAACATTTATATATTCATGACCTTTTATATTCATTATGTGAATTGCAGATATATTAGGATATGTCGTTGATGTGAACCATGAACGCGTAATCTCTTTAAAGTCTAGAGGTACAAGTAAATTAGTTGAAGTATCACTCATTGATGACGGTTGTTACGAGAAACTGGTCACTTTAACGATCTGGGAGAATTTTCTGACAAAGCACATGAGTATTTTTGGGGAAGGATACACTGATAGTTTCTTAATTGCCGCGATAGGTGTGCGTGCAAAAAATTCAGAGGTAAATTTTTTACTTGCACTCATATATTTTTTGTTATTTTAAAAATAAAATTAAAATTTAGTGGTTATCAATAGTTATTAAGTTTTTACAAGTATAGCACTATTAATATGGTAAATGATATAATTATAGGAAGTTACATGTTAGAAACAACATGCTTTACGAAAATGAGATTTAAAGTCGATGGTATCCCCGAAGCAGAAGGGCTGATGAGATGGTAGTATATCATATATTTATTATATTTCGAGTATTACATTTTTACATTTGTTAAAGGCAATGTTGATAAGAGTGTCATGCTTTTAGGGTTCGATTTGATCTGCCAACAAAGCAAATTGGGTATTCGAGATAAGTAGGAAGCATCAGCAATAATGCAAATCAGATGGTAGAAACGTGTACCATTGAACATCTAATCAATGAAACAAGAATTTGCCCTCCACCTAATACGGTATGAAATGATAATTTATATATAATATATATGATATATAATTTAATATTAACATGTATTTAGCATATAATCTAAAGTAAGTTGTATTTTTATATTTTTGTTTTATTAAACGGGTTTGTTTATCTCTATTTTTCTATATAGGTTCTAGATTTTACAGTTAATGCCATAATTATTTACATCTTTCCCGATGAACCATGCTATGATGTATGTTCTCAATGCAAGCAAAGTGTAAAGGTTCAGCCTGGGCAAAATTATACCTGCATTTATTTGGATTGCGGGCTATGGGGTCGGATTCTAGGAAAATGTATTTTTTTAAAGAAAACCTTATAGGTTGCTGAATAAAATTAATACATATTATTTGATCAATATATACATATTGTAGGTACCGAATTAAAGCAAGAATTGAGGACAAAACTGATGAAACAAATATTGTAGCTTTTGATCAGCATGCGCAGACACTTTTCCATTATCCACTGAATGATATGATGCAACTTTATTCATCGGTATGCCATAGATTGTTAAAATAATTTCAAATGCAACATAATAATCAATGTATGTCTAACAATTCTTTTTTCGTTGATGCAGAGTAAAGATTCGTATGACTATGAGAAATATCTTGATAAGTGTGCATCTATTGCATTTAAGATAAAGATAAGAGTGACTAATAATAATCATAAATTTATCCAAAGTGGAGGATTTACCGTCAATAGTCTGGAAAGTGTTGTCCGTCAATTTTATAAAGCCCCAGCTTTGGAACCAACTGGAGAAGATGATGTTGAAGATTAGTACTAAGATTTGGATATTTATATAATGATGTTTAATTAAGTATTATTGCTTCCGGTATTTCAGTATGATATTGTATAATTATGTGTGGAGTTATGGTTATTATAAGGGTGTTTATGAGAAACATTTTGTCATCAATCACATTTAGCAGCTGTTGAATTATTATAACCTTAGAAAGTTCCAATGGTATAACCCAATAAAGAAAGAAAGAGTAACAGAAATTTACAAGCAATTCTCAACACATAGAAATTATTACAAGTAGAGAAAAGACAATAAACATTGAAAAATATATAAATACATATCGACGAAGTAATTTGGAAACCCATGCGATTATCTTGCCCATGACCGAATTCAAGTTCGACTCTCTAAAAAGTTGGATCAAAGAATTGTGAGAAATCAAAACCAATCCTTTAAACCACATCCTCTCATCTAGCAAGAAAATAATAATTATTTACTTTTTTTTACTATCCTTGCGATGAGCATCACTATACTTACCATCATTACGAGTAATCCAAAGAAAGATTAATCCAAAAACAAGTATCATCAGTATCCCAAAAATAAAAGAAAGGGACAAACGTTGAATAATCAAAAAAAACTAGAGTAGACATGATTTGAAAATTCTAAATAATTACTTACCTTTTCTAGAGGAGATAAAAATATTTATAAAGTTGGATTTATCTCACCTGCCGAGATTGAGAAGAATGAAGCAAAGAGTTTCTTTTTTTCTTTGATTATGAAACTGGGCAGCATGAAGAATGCTGGAAAAATCAAAAATCATGTTTTATTAAGCCGAGGAGAATAAAAATCAGTTCTTAGAGTTTAAAATGTCAGCTTTGAGGATTCTCTTTGCGGATTCTGAAATTCTGAAGTTTAAGTTTGCATTTTTTATTTTAGCGTCAAAAAATTATTGAGAAAAAGTACAGATCTAATGATTTATAAAGCAGGAGAAATCACAAAAAGCCTCAAGGTTGGAAATTTGGTTGCTTAGAAGAGAGATCGTTAAGAGTAGAGACTGGATCTGATAAACACAATACTAAAGACGAATTTTTTTTAGCAAGCCAAGTGTTTTTGCTCATTTTATGCATACCTATATAGTTCCCAAGGTTGAAAAGCTCAGATCTCTCAAAATACTCTTGAAAAATAATGAAAATTTTTTAGATCTGAGGTTGGGGTGAGATGAAACGGACGAAGAAAAGGAGAGATGAATGATATCGGTGTGGAGAGATCATATCTACTAATAAGATTTTTGAAGACTGGTGGAAATTTGTAGACTTTGGAGTTGGAATGGGGCGAAGATCATGAAGAAAAAGACAGATGAAAATATTTTCTGCCTCTAGGTTTTTCTACGGGAACCCTAATTCCTGCGATGTATATATATCCCTTTTAAGGGTCATGGTGTATGGGCTAAAGCCCACTTAATATTTTTCTTAATAAAATTCAACTGGGTCTACTTCCGATTTAATTTTAAAAATACATAAATTGGAAGACCGTTTGAGGAAAAAAGAGCTTGTTTATTTATCAAAATTTTGATTAAAACCTTTTTAATGGCAAGAAAGTGAAGATTGCAATGATTTACAAATAAAATGGTGGAAAGTAGAAGAAAATTGAGATATTGGATTATTTTTCATTTAAGAGAAAAAGTGAGAAATAGAGAGAGAGAGCGGATATTTTTCTCTCTCTTCCGCCTCTCTCGATCTATTTAGTAAACCCTAAATCTCTTCATATGTATGTATAACCCATATTTGGGCGTTGATGTATTGGGCCTGGTCCACAAAATCTATTATTTTTTAATAAAATAACCGGGCTTTCCCAGTTTCGTTAAAAAAATGCCAAGAAAGTGAAGAGGAAACTAATTAAGACTAAAAACTCTATAATTCTATATCGGTTCTGGATTTTATAGTTTATGCCACAGTTTCTTACATGTTTCTCGATAAACTATGTTATATATATTCTAAATGCAAGCGAAGTATAATGGTGCAGTCTGGGCAAAATTATACTTGCTTTTATTCAGATTGCGGGTATATAGGGTGAAGTTAATTTATAATATACCTTTTAATCAATAATAGCATGCGACTCTGAGTTTTAAATTTCAGGATGAGCATAAAGTTCTATCAGAATGCATTTGAAACTCTGTATTATTGGAGAATATAATTACACAATATCATATTCTAAAACACTCAATTAAACAATTAGTTATAATAGATATCTAATGGCGTATGCAAACTAAAATTAATTCGTAACTCCATATCTCCACTTAAACAAATCTTTGAAGTCATGTGTTTTTGTGTTTTCAGAGTTGTCTTATCTCCAAATGGTTGTTATACATAATTTACAACCGTTACATTATTATAAGCCTAGAAAGTTTCAATAGTCTATCCAAATAAGGAAAGAAAACGTAACCGAATTTTACAAGCAATGATCGGCACAGAGAAATTATTACAAGTAGAGTAAAGATAACAAACACTGAAAAAACTTAAATACAGTAAATGGATCTAAGTATTGGCATTTCTAGAATTTCATTTTTTCCAATCAAAAATATATAAAATTGTATGACAACAAAATATGGTTAATAGTTCCTTTATTATTCTAAAATATTCTAATACATTTTTTTAATGAAAACCGTGAAATATTTTGAGATTGTGTTTGTTCTGTTAAATTTTCCATTTGAAAAAATTTGTAACAAAATAAATCTAAGTTGTATGCGACTCTGAGTTTATAATTGCAGGATGAGTATAAAGATCTATCAGAATGCATTTGAAACTCTATATTATATGAGAATATAATTACATAGTATCATATTGCAAAACCCTAAATTAAAAAATTAGTTATAACAGATATCTAATAGCATATGCAAATTAAAATTAATTTATAACTTTGTACCTCCACTTAAACAATATTTTTGATATCGTGTGTTTTTGTCCCTTAAAAGTTACCTCATCTCCAAACGATCGTTGTCCTCTTTTGTCTGTGAAGGAAACTTCTCGGTATTTATCAATATACTTTTTGAAAAAATTTCTATAGTTAAAATTAGAACCTTAGTTTACTAGCTTGAACCCCTCAATTAATCAAAATACATTATCATTAATAGCATAACTATATTTTACTTAGGATTCCATTAAGTAATCGCTAAAATAAAGCTAATTCATCTTAACATTTTAAAACAAATCATGTACTTATGATAAATGGATCTGAAAATATGTTCCACGCATAAAATATACTTAAAAACTTATGATTGCAATATCCCCAAAAAAGTAAAATGAGATGGAAAGAAAATTCATATTATAGATAAGATATCAGCAACACCACCAACAACTAGAACACTCCATCATTGAGTGGTGTAGGTTCTCCAATACAAAGTTGTCAAACAATAATCATTAAGTTCTTCATATATAAACAGAAGAAATATCTTTTGATTGTCCAAAGGTCTGCAAGATAGCTGCAATGGTCATAGATTCATCATCTTTCTTCTCATCTAAACCTCCATAAATCTCCATTGACTCTGGCGACGGTGGCGGTGGAGGAGGCGGTGAATAAGAAACACGGTCATTGAAAACACCCAGATAATGAAAATTGTTTCTCGCCCCTTTAGATCCATTGAACGATATCGAAGAGAGACTGTCGTTCACGATCAACTCTCCGATGGCGGCGGTGGAGGAGGCGGTGAATAAGAAGCATGGGAATTGAAAAAACCCGGGTAATAAACAAAATTGGTCCTTGCCCATTCATGCCCACTGAACGATATCGAATAGAGATCGTAAGCTATAGTGGAATCTTCAGTCGTGTCGAATGTGCCTAACCAGTGCCTTTTTTGGTGTGTGGGTTTCGGATTTCTGCTGAATATCGTCCCCAATTACGTTTTCGGACGCCTAACTATCCGGTGGAGCCTCGGGTTGTTCTTCTCTGTGGTTGGTTTTGGTTGGGAAGTTGCATTTGTGAGAGGTGGTCTTCCATTTGGCTACCGGATATGGGAGTGAAGATGGTAAGGGTTATGAGGTGATCAATCTATATATATGCTACAAAATAGAATATACAGTAATTTAGATTGGGGTTTTCTTATGTAAATGTGTCTTAGTTGAAATATCGAAAAATCTTCAATATATAAGTGATGATGTGGATTGCATTAATTTAGATTATGGTTTTATTAGATGATCGAATGTTTGGTATAGTTGAAAGGCTAAAGTTTTGGTATGGCATTAGCATATGAACTAATTTTTATGGTTCTTAACTAAGAACAGTGGAGTTCTAAATGTCGTTTGCATTTAAATTTAGGGTTTTGGTAAAGCATTTGTAGATTCATGTTTATATTGTGTTTTACTAAGTTTTTGTGCATGTCTTCTTCTAGGAAAACAATAATTCTTAATTGCTGAATGAAACAAATTATTAGCATGCCTCAAATTAATTTTAAATTGGTTTGTGTTACACATTGCCTATGCATATAGAGGATCTTTTTAGTTACTAAGTAAAAATCTATAGAAATATATGATTTAGAATTCTATTTATATGAGAACCCCCTCTCGCCAATTTATTTGTTTACTCAAAAAATTTAGATTCCAAAATTTCAAGATCATCTTGAAAACTCTTAATCGAACTTTACACCTTTAAACAAATTTTAGATTTATCACTAGCTAGATTTACTTAATGCGTTCTCGCTTATCATTTTTTCAAAAGAGATATTGACTTATAAGATTCAACATATTTTGCAGCTTCATGCCTTCATAACCAATGGGTATCATTCTGTTGTGTTTAGTTTAGATATGTTATGTTATCAGCTATCTGGTAAGGGTCATACTTGTGCATCTCTGCAATCAGATCTTAATGTATACTGCATATTTTATTGTTATCGAGGAATTTGTCTAACTCTGAATAGATTGTCAAAGTGCTGTCCAGGACAACGATTGGATAGATGATGCGTGATTGATCAGATGATTGCTTGTATAATATCATATATAGAAATATGAAGAAAAATGTATGATGGGATAGATGGAGCTATGTATTTCAAATGCACCATAATTGCATTTCCTGTTTTCACGGTTGAAGCACGTTTGGTTGTCTTTTTTTCACTAGACAATATCAAGGATTGTTTTTTCCAAATATTTTTTTATTTAATTTACTCAAATTACGATACTATTAAATTAGTCAAATCATACATTTGTCAAAATATACCTTATTGAAAACTGTTTATATGCAGAGTGCAATAATGATATGAGCTGTAAATGTATATATTTCATCATTCCAATGATGTATTTTTTCTTCATTCCTGTTCATACATGATATGACATCGAAATAGTCATTTAGACTAAAGCATAACTCGACTTTAATTTTTCTTTTTAACAGAGAATGCATTAATTGTTTTTATCTCTTTATTCCCTTATCACCTCATGTAGTCAAAAGAATTTTGTTGCAAAATTCACCACTTGGTTGCTATGACAAATAATACTTGCTTTTCTGGAATCAGATTTTGATGTATACTGCATATTTTATTACTATTGAGAAATCTGTCCAACTTCGAATAGATTGTGAAAACGATGTTGGAGACAACGATTGGATAGATAATGCATAATTGGATAGATAATTGTTTGTATAATATCATAAATAGAAATATGAAGAAAAATGCATGATGGGACAGATAAAGCTATGCATTTCCAATCACCATAATTGCATTCCCTGCTTTCACGGTTGAAGCACGTTTGGTTCTCTTCTTTATCACTAGGAAATATCAAGGATTATCTTTTCTAAATATTTTTATTTAATTTACTCAAATTACGATAGTATCAAATCAGACAAATCATACATTTGTCAAAATATATTTTATTGAAAACCGTTTATATACAGAGTGTATTAATGATATGAGTTGAATGCATATAATTCATCTGTCTAATCATGCATTTTTTCTTTATGCCTATTTATACATGATATGACATCGAAAATAGTCGTTTAGACTAGAGCATATTTCGGTTTTCTTTTCTCTTTTTAACGGAGAATGCATTAATTCTTGACGCCTATTTATATTTTATTGAAAACCGTCCTCAACATAGAGAGGTTATCATAAGTAGAGCAAAACCAACTAATACATAGAGAAAACACATAAGTGTTGGATAAAAAGTTGTCGGGACTATCCATACTTGATTTTTCGATTTATAAGATATAAGATAAAAGTATTACATGTTAGAGAGTTCATATAAATCATAAACTGGGTATCATAATATTATAAGTTGATGTAACTTTTATCACTACTACAAATAAGGGTTGCCCCTACGGATTCAGCCGTAGGGACAAGAAAATACCCCGTAGGTACAAACGCCGTAGGTGCAAGTCGAAGTCTTGAACTTGCCCCTATGGACAAATATTTGCCCCTACGGAGTTCTGTGTAGGTCCCTTTTGCCCTACGGAATAGGCCGTAGGGGCAAAAAATTTATTTTATTTACGGTTTTTTAAAATAGATTACGTGTACCTACGGATTAATCCGTAGGGCCAAGTAATAGCCCATACGGATACATGCGTAGGTACATATTCGTAGGGGCAAAATATCAGGATTCCTGATATTTTGCCCCTACGGATAACTGGGTAGGGGCATTTGTTTGCCCCTACGGATATATCCGTAGGGGCAAGCTCAACCCCCCGATACTGAGATCACAGGGGAAAATATTAGTTATCCTGATATTTTGCCCCTACGGTTTAATCCGTAGGGGCAACGTTTGTACCTACGGATTAATCCGTAGGTATATATTATCAGTTTTTTTTAAAAAAGAGCTGCCTATTTTTTTCTCGCCCTGTGCACAATAATACATACATCGATCAAATATAAAAGTAATCATCACACAACATATATCGCAGTATTCATAATCACATCTCACGCATATAATATACAAAAGAAACCAAAAAACAGAATATGATATAAATATAAACACCGTAGGACCACCAATATCAATATCGTCCAAAATGTAGTACAATATGTATCATATAAATAAATACATGTTTCAAAAAATAAGAATCAAAAAGTTACCCTAGCTCGGTCCAGCTCGACCTCTGATAAACGCTAGAATCTGGCGCGCCTTCTCTTCGGTCAATAAATCATGCAATTCGGAGCGTGCGGGCTGTGGAGCTGGCGATGTGGTCTGCGCAGCCGCCGTCGAGGTAGTGTCTTGCGGAGCCGCGGCTGCGGGAGTCTGAGCGGGCGGTGGAGCTATAGGAGCTGTCTGCGGAACCGCAGCCGATGTAGTGGCTTGCGGAGCCGCAGCCGAAGGAGATGCATGTGGAGGCTCGGCCGATGTACCCTGTCGCGTCTGGACCTAACGTGTGTAATAAGCGTGTAAGAACTGTGTATTATTCGAATTCGTATCATTATCAAGTTATTTTGAAACCCATTTGGATATCTAGTTTGGAAAACCGTAGTTTATTTTAATTAGATATGTATGTATGATTAATCAAAGCTAAGTCTACAACCAAATAAGCTCAGGCTACGTACTAATATTAGATATGTTGATATCTATAATATGGCATGATATTTTACTATTAAGTAGTATACATACCAGCACCTCCTTCAACTCCTGAACGGTGGCCTTAAAGCTCTCCAGTTCCTACTGGACACGTCGCTCACTGGAGACGGAGGAAGTAACCGCCGGGGTGGAGTCCAACCTCATATGGGCCCTGCTAGGGCCCAGTCCCCGGCCTCTCTCCCAACCTCCGTGGTTCCCTCCGTGTGCGGCGTCCAGGACTGGGGTCAGCAGCCTCGAATCGCCCTGTCCGGTAAAATCGATCCCCGATACCTCGGCCTGCTCAACCACCCGCTCCTACACCCACATTAAGCAGTAAAGTATAAGTATAAAATTTAAATTTGAACCTTCCAAAACGAAAATTTCAAATAGGGGTTGAATAAATATTAACACTTACGCAATACTCCTGGGTAGCGACGTCGGGATATCGAAGCTCGCCCGTGGCGGGATCTGTCGAGGTGCCGTGGACGGCAAGATATGCGGACAGCACGCTCGGTATACCACCTTGCGCCAGGGTCTGAGCTGTCTGCAATATTAGAAAATAACTCTTAATATTAGATATATTAGAAAATAACTCTTAATATTGTATTATATCACAACGGCCGGTCTATTGTAATTTACCGATAACTCCATGGCTCGAGTAATATTCCTCGAGCCACCTGTATAAGTGGGGCGACCCCTCTTCGCTGACTTCCTATTCTCTATATTTTGAGCGGCATGTTTCTGCACAACGCATTCACATTTAGTTTTCTAATTAAGGAACACAAAAAAATAAATTATATCATAAACAATGAATTGCATTTAAAATACATACCTGTTTGCGTTGAGAGTCGAAATATTCGCACAATAGAGGCCATGTCTCTACGTCGACTCTCGCAAAGGCCGGAGTAGATAGGAGGGCCGCTCTCTCTGCCTCGGGGGTCGCCATCCATAGGGAGTAGCAGTCGGCCTTCAGCTCATTCCTGTTGTATCGGACCTTGGTCTGCATGTTCTTCATTAGGCCATTGTACAGAGCATGAAGGTCGAGCACCCTCCCAGGGTGATCAGGGTCGGGTACAGGCTGAAAATCGTAATCCGACTGAAAATAAAAAAACATTATTATTAGATTGCAAGTGTTAATAATAAATATATTGGATAAATCAAATGAAAACATATATTAATACCCGAGCCTGATCAAAGAAGAGGGCGAATGAGCGCCGGTGCTGCTCGCCTCACTCAACGTGAAGTGGATAGTTCTTCACGAGCCGGCTCTCATCCCCCATATACCGGTCGAACCTCTCGGCATGAGGACCGGTATAGTGATAATCAAGGGTAAAAAAGAGGGGGAATGCTGCCTACCCCTAGCTCTGTCAGGCCTCAGCCTATGGGACTGATTCGGGCCTCGAGTCCCCCTCTGGGGATGTGGAGGCCCTGCGTCTGCAAGAAATATCAAGAAAATCAATATTAAGAAAAAGTTGTATTAAGAAATCAAGGTTAAACGAAAATTGAAATGTGATATATACCTCCGGTGACTAAAGTACGAGCCTGGGCCCGGGCAGCAGCATGAGCGGGACGATAGTTCCTCCGGTGAGGAACAGCCGGTGTCCCGGATGCGGACGCATCCCCTCCAACTAGAAAATAAACATTGACGCTAAATTTTCATGCAGTTCATATTTATTCTATAGACCATATGTAAAATGAATAAATATTTTATATTTATTCATACTAACCTACAGACGATGCGGAGGGTACGGAAGTGGCAGGAGTGGCCCCTGCGTCAGATGTGGATGCACCACCTATAATTAGACAATTAAAAATAGATTATATAAGTAATTGCAAAAAGAATGTGTCGATCAATAATATAACATTCTAAATCAATATGCATGCACTATAGGATATATAAACATACCCGCAGGTGCGGTGGTGTCACCACCTACAGCTAGACAATAATAAAAATTACTATCTAAGTAAGAGCAAAAGGAATGTGTGTATATTTATGATATAACATTCTAAATCAATATACATGCACTATATGATATATAAACATACCTGGAGGAGCGGGAGTGGCCTCTGTCCCTGATGTGGACGCATCACCAACAACTAGACAATCAAACATTGACAATGTAAGTAATTTTGACATAAACAGGCATGAATATCTATAATATTGCATTCAAAATGGATATGCGTGCAATATACCTGGAGGTGTGGCAAAATCCACACGGAAGGAGGCATCCGAAGGGGTCTCCGATCTGGGTGCAAGACCGGCCCTCTGAAGCTCCCTACGCAGCTCTCTGGGCGGCAAAACCGCTCTGCCTCTGCCTCTTCCGGTGCCACGGCCGGAGCTCCTGCCGCCCTCACTGCTCCCGTCATTGTCATCAAATCTTTATAAACGTTTCGTGGACGCATTAGACAATCATTAAAAGTATTGACTATATATGTATAGATCGTAAAATGTGAAGTAATAATATAACATTACTGATAACTTTTTTCGTTTCGTGGGCGCATTATACATATCTGCTTGGATTTCATCGTCGATGTCATTTCTAACCCACGTAACTTCATGATCGGACGAAGACAACCCGTCCTTCGAAACAGACGGTCGGAGCACTCTAAGCACTCTAAACAATTTAAGTACCCATAATAAATCACACCGTCCGATCCTACCATCGCAATCCCACTATTCTGAGTGGTTCTAGATGTTTCTATGTCCTTAACTTCGAATTTGTATCCAGGGACACCAAATCCTTTGTAATATGCAACCTCCATACTAGGAAATTGAGCTAAACATCTTGAATCACTCTCAAATGATGCAGACAAGTTCGGATCGTGGATCTAACAAAACAAATTTTACGAAAAATACATAACAATACAAGTTTAGATTAAAACTGATAGCAATAAAATGTTATTCGAATAACTTACATGATCTGTGACCCAATCACAAATATTATCCTGATGATATTTTTCTAATCGTTCTACGTTCCAATCAGGATGCCCCTCACGTACCTCGTTAAAATGAATTCTGTTTTCGACAAATAATGGTGACATTAATATTATATCATTTCATACACACACAAACACAAATATAACAATTAATCCAAAAAAACTTACTCTCTAATTTGTTCAAGACATGCGCAATTAAGTAAGATAAACCGATATGTCTTGTTGATAAATATAGTGTTACCCTCTTATACTCGGCTTTACCGTATGGCCCATCTTGAATTCTTTGAGGCCGGTTAAGTCTTGTCTCAATGTTCTCATCCAGATAGCGGGAACAAAATGTGGTCGCTTCATCAAGAAGATAACCTTGCATGATAGAACCCTCTGGTCAATTTTTATTGCGTATATACTTTTTAAGAGTGTAGAGGTACCTAATAAAAATATGTTGAATAAATAAATACGGGCATACAGGACAATAATAAATTTATAAATTGCGCGAAACGAAAAATTACACGTACCTCTCGACGGGATACATCCATCGATATTGTACCGGTCCGGCTAACTTAGCCTCAGTTGCAAGATGAACCGTCAAGTGTATTATGATATCGAAGAATGACGGTGGGAAAATACGCTAAAACTTGCAAAGTATCAACGCAATAGAATTTTCTAGTTTATCCAGCATCACAACCTCCAGTGTTTTAGCACACAACTCTCTGAAAAAACAACATACGTCGTTGATTACTAGACCAACCGATCCGGGGAGAGAAGTTCTTAGGGCTAATGGAAGAAGGTGCTCCACGATAACATGGTGATCATGACTTTTCAGCCCATCGATTTTGCCTTTCACAAATTTTATTTTCTTGCTGAATGATCCTGAGAAACCTGTGGGAACTTTCAAATCATGCAACACCTGTAGGAATCTTTTCTTCTCCAGTTGTGACATATGATAAGCGGCATTGGGAAGTACAAACTTGCCCGGTTTACCCGCTACCGGTCTAGGGTGGAATTCACTTCTTATTCCCCACTCCTGTAGATCCATCCGAGCATTCAGGTTGTCTTTCGATTTCCCGTCTTTACAAAGAAGCAAGTTGAGTATGTGCTCTGATACTCCCTTCTCTATATGCATGACGTCCAGACAATGACGCACTAAATTTATTGACCAGTACGGAAGCTCGAAGAAAATTCTTAACTTGTTCCAAAATGGTGGTTTGACCTGTTTCGTCAGATCCATCCCGAAGGTCACATTATTGTAACCATCCCATTGAGCAGTCATGTCCTCTCCGGACAATGTGGATGGAGGTCCAAGAAGCTCCTGATGACCATCAAAGTGAACCGTGTCTAACCTATAGGGGTGGTCTGGAGGCAGGAAACGTCGATGGCCGCAATAACAACCTTCCTGCTAAAATTCAAGAATTTCGATGTTGTGTGTTCATGGAAATGAGGACATGCTTTGTGACCATGTACGGACCGACCTGATAGCATTCTAGATGCAGGAAAGTCATTAATTGTCCACATTAAAGCCGCACGCAGTTTGAAGGTTGTATTTGTGTTTGCATCGTATGTCTCTACACAATCAATGAACAAAGATTTCAACTCCTCGATCAGAGGTCGGAGATAGACGTCGATATTGTTTCCCGGTGAGTTTGGTCCGTCGATAAGAAGAGGCATCTTAAAGTATGATTGGTCCATAGCCAACCAAGGCGACAGATTATAAATTATCATTACAACGGGCCATGTGCTGTGACTTCCAGCCATATAGTTGAATGGGCAGAAGCCATCACTAGTCAGTCCGAGCCGGACATTGCGAGGATCTCTACTGAATATTGCGTGTCTCTTATTGAAATCCTTCCATGTCGGTGAATCTCTTGGATGGCTCGTTTTTCCATCTTCACTTGGAGGAGCACGGTGATGCCAAATCATTGCCTCGGCTGTTTTCTTGCACCTGAATAGTCTATGTAGCCTCTGTGTTATGGGAAAGTATCGTGCTATCTTGACAGGTATATCAGGCTTCTTATCAGAATATTTTGGCTTATACCTGGCCTCTCCGCATGTTGGATACTCTTTCAAATCTGAATTCTCTTTCCGGCACAACACGCAATTTTTAGGACATGCTTGAATCTTCTCGCACTTTAGACCCAAATCAGACATCATCTTCTGGGCTCCGTACCAGCTGTCGGGCACGTTATTTTCCGGGGGCATAGAATCTTTCAAGAATGAAAGAAGTATTGTGAATGACTTGTTGCTCCATCCATTTAGGCACTTAATCTGGAAAAGTTGGACGAACCATGAGAGGGTGGAATACTTCGCATTCTCATAAATTGGTTTTCTAGCATCATTCATGAAATTTTCATATTTATCCGCACGCGGTCCTTGACCGGAAGGAATGTCATCTTCGGTACGAATAGATTCACCTAGGGAAGCCTCTACCATATCCTCCATTTCTTCTGATGGAAATAAATTACCGTCTTCTCCTTCTGCCGCATTACCGAATTCTCCTTCTTCTCCTGCCGTATTAACGTGTTCTTCTTCTTCTTCTGCCGCATTATTGCATTCTTCTCCTTCCCCGTGATATTTCCAAGTTGTATAAAGTCTAGTAAACCCATATTTTACAATATGAAGCTCTGCCAATTCTACCTTCTGCCAGTACTTATTGCCACATCTATCGCACGGACAAAGAATCTTCTCTATTATGATCTTATTATGTGCGCGTGCAAATTCAATGAAAGCAACAACTCCTGCGACAAACTTAGGTTGCATACGTTGTTTCCAATCCACATACATCCAGTCCTTAACTCTGACGTACTCATGGGCCATATTAGACTGTATAACATATAAATTGTAGGTTATGGTTACTATATTGAGAAATATAAGAACGGGATAGTTACTGACAAAGGAGAAAATCCGTGTATATGCTTTGTGTGTGCGTTTGTCGTTGAAAAGAATATATTATCGAACGTATGTTAACCGATAGACGGGGACTAAGTGGCGCTTTTAGTTTCATATATGAGTATCGATGAGAATATGAAGGTTTCATATTATCATCGAGTATCATATATTGGTTTTAACTTGAACAACTTGAACCAGTCTCTAATTATGCGTTTGTTGTGTATTCTTGTTGTATGTGTATGTTCCGGCTGTCGGGGGTAAGGCTTCTATCCCATTAAGAATGTATAGAGCGAACACCCATTCGCTTGTGCTTTCAACCATTTAGAGTAAATTTCGGCAGCACCTCCCCGCTGTTCTCCGAGTACACTGTAATAGAATAGATAATCATTTCAAAGCTGTGAAACAACGTTGAAATGAACATCTAATCTATCTTTGTACATGGAGAACCAGCGGAAAGGTACCGACGAAATATCTCGAAACGGATGAAAACACAAGTGAATGAAGGTGTTTGCTTTATACATTCCTAATTTGTCCACACGGGACAAATCTATCGGTTACCATGCGATTGAATCTTCTCGTCACATAGACTATACGGAGGTTGTTAGTATCGAGCTATACCGTCCGATATTTAACAACCTTCGTATAGTTCTATGTCACGACGAACATCGCACGTATGTTAACCGATAGACGGGGACTAAGTGGCGCTTTTAGTTTCATATATGAGTATCGATGAGAATATGAAGGTTTCATATTATCATCGAGTATCATATATTGATTTTAACTTGAACATCTTGAATCACTCTCTAATTATGCGTTTGTTGTGTATTCTTGTTGTATGTGTGTGTTCCGGCTATCGGGGGTAAGGCTTCTATCCCATTAAGAATGTATAGAGCGAACACCCATTCGCTTGTGCTTTCAACTGTTTCGAGTAAATTTCGGCAGCATCTCCCCGCTGTTCTCCGAGTACACTGTAATAGAATAGATAATCATTTCAAAGCTGTGAAACAACATTGAAATGAACATCTAATCTATCTTTGTACAAGGAGAACCAGCGGAAAGGTACCGACGAAATATCTCGAAACAGATGAAAACACAAGTGAATGAAGGTGTTTGCTTTATACATTCCTAAGTTGTCCACACGGGACAAATCTATCGGTTACCATACGATTGAATCTTCTCGTCGCATAGACTATACGACGGTTGTTAGTATCGAGATATACCGTCCGATATTTAACAACCTTCGTATAGTTCTATGTCACGACGAACATCGCACGTATGTTAACCGATAGACGGGGACTAAGTGGCGCTTTTAGTTTCATATATGAGTATCGATGAGAATATGATGGTTTCATATTATCATCGAGTATCATATATTGGTTTTAACTTGAACATCTTGAATCACTCTCTAATTATGCGTTTGTTGTGTATTCTTATTGTATGTGTGTGTTCCGGCTGTCGGGGGGTAAGGCTTCTATCCCATAAAGAATGTATAGAGCGAACGCCCATTCACTTGTGCTTTCAACCGTTTTGAGTAAATTTCGGCAGCACCTCCCCGCTGTTCTTCGAGTACACTGTAATAGAATAGATAATCATTTCAAAGCTGTGAAACAACGTTGAAATGAACATCTAATCTATCTTTATACACGGAGAACCAGCGGAAAGGTACCGACGAAATATCTCGAAACGGATGAAAACACAAGTGAATAAAGGTGTTTGCTTTATACATTCCTAACTTGTCCACAGGGGACAAATCTATCGGTTATCATACGATTGAATCTTCTCGTCACATAGACTATACGACGGTTGTTAGTATCGAGCTATACCGTCCGATATTTAACAACCTTCGTATAGTTCTATGTCACGATGAACATCGCACGTATGTTAACCGATAGACGGGGACTAAGTGGTGCTTTTAGTTTCATATATGAGTATCGATGAGAATATGAAGGTTTCATATTATTATCGAGTATCATATATTGGTTTTAACTTGAACATCTTGAATCACTCTATAATTATGCGTTTGTTGTGTATTCTTGTTGTATGTGTGTGTTCCGGCTGTCGGGGGTAAGGCTTCTATCCCATTAAGAATGTATAGAGCGAACACCCATTCGCTTGTGCTTTCAACCGTTTCGAGTAAATTTCGGCAGCACCTCCCCGCTGTTCTCCGGGTACACTGTAATAGAATAGATAATCATTTCAAAGCTGTGAAATAACGTTGAAATGAACATCTAATCTATCTTTGTACAAGGAGAACCAGCGGAAAGGTACCGACGAAATATCTCGAAACGGATGAAAACACAAGTGAATGAAGGTGTTTGCTTTATACATTCCTAAGTTGTCCACACGGGACAAATCTTTCGGTTACCATACGATTGAATCTTCTCGTCGCATAGACTATACGACGGTTGTTAGTATCGAGATATACCGTCCGATATTTAACAACCTTCGTATAGTTCTATGTCACGACGAACATCGCACGTATGTTAACCGATAGACGGGGACTAAGTGGCGCTTTTAGTTTCATATATGAGTATCGATGAGAATATGAAGATTTCATATTATCATCGAGTATCATATATTGGTTTTAACTTGAACATCTTGAATCACTCTCTAATTATGCGTTTGTTGTGTATTCTTGTTGTATGTGTGTGTTCCGGCTGTCGGGGGTAAGGTTTCTATCCCATTAAGAATGTATAGAGCGAACACCCATTCGCTTGTGCTTTCAACTGTTTCGAGTAAATTTCGGCAGCACCTCCCCGCTGTCCTCCGAGTACACTGTAATAGAATAGATAATCATTTCAAATATATGAAACAACGTTGAAATGAACATCTAATCTATCTTTGTACACGGAGAACCAGCGGAAAGGTACCGACGTAATATCTCGAAATGGATGAAAACACAAGTGAATGAAGGTGTTTGCTTTATACATTCCTAACTTGTCCACACGGGACAAATCCATCGGTTACCATACGATTGAATGTTCTAGTCGAATAGACTATACGACGGTTGTTAGTATCAAGCTATATCGTCCGATATTTAACAACCTTCGTTTAGTTCTATGTCACGACGAACATCGCACGTATGTTAACCGATAGACGGGGACTAAGTGGCGCTTTTAGTTTCTGTCATTCCCCGCTTCCCAGAGTACGCTAAGATAGTCACATGACATAGCCAACCATGCTGCCTGTGGATAGGAAAAATCCTTTCACAGTCACATTACGGCTGTAGAGACATCAAGAATAGGAAAGTAAACTAACTATCTAGTATATATCCATGAGCCAGAATGAATGAGTCAAGGAATAATAATATGCGGAAGCAAATGATATAATAAATGGAACACCTGGAAAGTAAAACTGCATACCAACAGGATCCTTACCGCTCGGTCTAACAGCGGCAAAACTCCTGATCAGTCTGTAACAAAGGTAGAGGATCTGGGCCATGCAAAACCCAGACTTCAGCGCGTCATAATATCAAGTAATAATATATAAATAGAATAGAAAGACGTGCAAGTATAAACATAAATGGTAAAGCAAGTGTAACAACAAATTAAATCAGAGCAGTGGAAGGTAGTGTACAATGGGTAATCTAAACTGTTCTATTGGGTTAGCTACTCTCAAGTCTTTGAAATCAATTTGATGAATCATCGATGTAACTCAATAGTATCCCGTGCATGCCCGGGACCACGGTCTAAGACTCTCGGGCTGAAACCGAGACGTGCCGCTAGGCACTAAAAGGGAAATATGTAAAGACGAACGAAGTCAGCAGCATCATCCCGAGGCTGGCCTAGCCTCCAAAACCGATCAGTATAACCAAGCAACTGTCGAGTTACAAGTCAGGTTTCATCATTGATTTCCCCATACCCCCAAGTTTTATGTGTTCAAGTCATGTATTAAATAATCTAGAGCTAATGCCAACACAGTATCAGGCAGGTACATGTTTGTCTGGATAGACAACAGGAACGGTCCGTAAGGACAACAGGTCAGGTTTGTTGGCATTAGACGCAAGATCAGGTAACAGATAAGATCATGGTACATCAGGTCAAGCCAGGTAATATATAAAAGTGTCATGACACGTCAAGAGGTGTACGGTACCATGTCGGGTCAGGTAGTAGGTGTAACAAGTCATGTCAGGATGTACAAGATATCATGTGGGTGCTCATAATCAAACTAGCATAATCATGGGTATACGGAACAAGCATGTGTGGTAATAAAACAATAAACTGGAACATGTAATATGATAAGCAATAGGTGTAGATTAAACTACTTATATGTACGGTTATCAGTTTGGGTTTAAGAGATAGTTTCAACATTACATGAATACAGTATGACAAATATGGATGTTAAAATCATGTTAATATGTAATAAGTAATTTAGAGATGCAATTGAATATAAATCAGGTTAGTGTTATGCAAATGGTCGTCCGACACGGTATAAAATATAAAGGTGTACTGTGGGCTATACAAATAATGTTATATGATTTAAATATGAATGTGGGTACTATGTATAATAGAACTAAATGCAACCTGGTATGTTTCGAGCTATGAATCTAAAATGATATAACGGGACGTGGCAATGTTAAAATGGAAATCATGGTATTAAAAGTAAACTACAGGTTTAACGTGCACTCAAATAGGTATGTAGTAATTTAAATAGCATATATAGTAAATTTAATAGCACGTAACAAGTTTCAGTTGCCTCGATGGATTACGCGACGGATACGCACTGCAACGTCCAATGTCGGTAAAAGCTGCGATGCACACACGCGTGCCCGAAACGGAACCAGCCAATGCAAGAAGTGACCACGCTGCACGAGAACGTCTTATGGGTCGCCCAGATCGTCGACGACATGCACGACTCCGATGAGACGGCCGAGATCCGATTCAAGAAAGCAAGAAAAATGGAAAGAAAGAAAATAGAAGAAGGAAGGAATGGGTATTGGCTCTGTGATTGGTGTTTGAGGACAGAGGCGAGGCAAGGGAAACGAAGGCGACGATGATGTGTTTCCGGCGATCACCGGAAAATACATCTATGAAGAGATAAAGAAAAGAGAAGAAGGAACAGAAGAAGAAGGGGAGAAAGAGAGAGCTGCTTGCAGGGGCTCAGGAGAAGAGTGAAGGGAAGTGGAGGAAAGAGAAGAGAAGAGGTAGTGTTGGCGCCGACGTTCAGGTCGACGGCGACGAAGACAAAGGCGAGGCTGGGTCGTGAGTTTCATTGGGTTCGGGATCTTGGGGCCAGGGAAGGAAAGGAGGTGTAAGCGGTGGCTGGTGTGGCTGCTAGGGAACGATGGGCCGCGGGTGTCGATAAAGTTGGCCGGAGTTGAAGAGGAGACCAGGGTTTCAGGTGTGAGGAGATGGAGAGAGGTGAGGGCTGGAGATGCCGGCGGTGGGCGGAGAGGATGAAGACGAAGGCGATGGTGATGATGAAGACGAGGTGACGGAGGCGGCGACGGCGATGGGTGCTGCGCAGACGAAGAAGGAAGGCGGGAAAAGAAAAAATACAATGAAGAAGACGAAGAGGGAGGAGAGAGTGACGTGTAAATATATATGGAAGAGAGAGAGAGAAGTAAAGAAAAGGAGGGGAGAGAAAGAGAATCAGAGAGCGAGAGGAGAGAGAGAGAGAGGAGAGAGAGATAGAGAGGATGAGAGAGATCGAGAGGAGAGAGAAAGGGAGGAGGAGAAAGAATCTTGGAGTTTTATTGGGGGAGAGAAAGTCTGAGCGGAGAAGAAAAGAGAGAGAAAGAGAATGAGAGAGAGAAGGACGTGGGCAAATGAAGTAGGGTTACATATAAAAGTTTATAATAATTAGAAAAATATAAATAGAGAGAGAGATTGTAACTGTTTAGATTTAAAAATATTTTAGGAAATATATTAAAATATATACACAGACATAGGCAGAGAGTGTCAGTTGAAATATAAAATATAAAATATATTTTAGTTAAAAACGTATATTAATAGTTATAAGGAATTAAGGGATATAATAATAGTCCGTTTTGAGATTTTGGCAAAAATAAACTTACTCCAAAACACGCCCGGGTCGGGTCTAAAAATCTGGTTCCGACGGCTCCATATTTTGCCCCTCTTTTTAAAAATATGAAAAATATATGCAACTTCCGAATTTCAAAACGAGTGCTCAGGTAACGAAAAAGCATGCCCCCAAGAACGGATGCACGTACGTATGCGTAGCTATCCAAACACGTCCATTTCACTGAACAGGACGAGAACTAGATGCACGGATGCTACCAAGGGGTTAGGGGTATCAAGCATGCCATGAAATGTATTTTTAAAATATTTTACGTGACTTAAAATGTTATATGATAAAACATGCGATGTCAGATGAAATGCCAATATGCAGTTTATACTAGATGCACGTGTCAAAGTAACGAGTCTGGGTAACCTATAACTATAAATCAAACAAGTTCAAGCAAGCGGGTCGGGTCGAATGCAATGTAAAATGTAAAATACCATTCACACCCAAACACGCTAAATCAAGAATAGACTATGGATAAGTAAATACGGAAACTGGAATTGGTATAAATGAACTCGGGTGTTACATTATACCCAACTACAAAAGAATTTCGTCCTCAAAATTCCAAGAACAAGATAGGATAAACAAACAAGAAATTTCAAGAATAGATGTGGAAACTTCTGCCGGATTTCATCTTCTCGTTCCCAAGTTGGTTCTCCATGCGAGCGATTAGTCCAAGAAACAAGCACAAGAGGGATAACTTTGTTCTTAAGAACCTTTTCTTTTCGATCCATAATCGACATCAGTCGCTTCTCAAAAGTCAAATCTTCTCGTACCGTCAACTTCGAATGCTCCAACACATGTATTTCATCTCGAGTATACTTACAGAGTTGAGGTACGAGAAACACATCACGACCGTTCGCCAGGAATTGCGGTAACGCCAAACGATAAGCCACTTCTCCAATACGTTCCAAGATCTCAAAAGGTCTAATGAATCGATGACTAAACTTTCCTCGACTTCCGAAACGGATCACCCCTCTAGTCGGTGTTATCCTTAAAAATACCAAATCACCAACCACGAACTCCAGAGGTCCTCTCGATGTAACTGCCCAACTCTTTTGTCGGTCTTGTGCTGCTTTCATATGATTCCGGATAGTGTTAACCTTCTCAACTGTTTGCACGATCAAATCCGGTCCCAAAATCTTCGTTCACCAGCATCGTTCCAACAAACAGGGTGTTCCCTTCCGAACGGCGGCCGAGACGTTAGGACGTCCTGTGCCTGAGGTTCGGGGCAGATGCTATTTGGTTTTATCCGTCTATCTCTCCGAAGATGCCAAGTTGATTTATGGCACCGTGTATCGGAGGTTTAGACGGATGCAGCCGATGTAACAGACTTCGTCAGATTCCCCCTCAGGGTGAGGGGTTTTTGATTGTGGGGACGCTCTTCCCTGCAGGCGCAAGCCCCTGCAGTTAATTACGCTACCGCATCACGGTAACAACTTTCTCCTTCTCCAGAATTTCACTTCGTGTCGTGTGTGTTTGTTTTGTTTGTGATTGCCCGTGGATTGTATACGGAGACTGAGTGATGCCGTCACCCGTAGGACGTGTTTTAGTCCAAATCCGTATTTAGTTAGATTTGGGTTTGGTGTTTTTAGTTTAAGGATGCATTAATCGCGTTGCGGCTAAGATCAACTTAAACGTTCGTCAAGGATACGTTAGCCCTGTTTTGGACTAAGATCGACTTGACGTAGTGATTGATTTCATTATCTGGCCGTCGGGACTCGTCACCTCTCTAACGTCGTTGAGGGATTACAACGACAGGCGTCAGAGGAGTTCAGAGATGTACCCTTGAACCAAAGTTGATTCGGAGTTTTATTGCATTATTAAAGATCTAAGGACACATTAACCGTATTTGGGGGCTAAGATCAACTTAGACGGGACCGTTTAGATCCGGCAAAGGAGCGTTCGGGCTCGATTGCGCTAGTTTAATGACATGACGGTCCATCGCCAGTTTTAGGGACATGGTGGTCCATTATTAGTTTAGGGACGTTTCGGTCTGTCGCCAGTTTTAGGGACGTGGTGGTCGATCGTTAGTTTAGGGACGTTTCAGTCCGTCGCCAGTTTAAAGACGTAGTGGTCCATATTCCAGTTTAGGGACGTGGTGGTCCATATTCCAGTTTAGAGACGTGGTGGTCCGTATTCCAGTTTAGGGACGTGGTGGTCCAATATTAGTTTAAGGACGTTTCGGTCCAACATTAGTTTAAGGACGTTTCGGTCCAATATTAGTTTAGGGACGTTTCGGTCCGTCGCCAGTTTAGGGACGTGGTGGTCCATATTCCAGTTTAGGGACGTGGTGGTCCGTATTCCAGTTTAGAGACGTGGTGGTCCGTATTCCAGTTTAGGGACGTGGTGGTCCAATATTAGTTTAAGGACGTTCCGGTCCAATATTAGTTTAAGGACGTTTCGGTCCACGAGTTTAAGGACCCCGCAGTCCATAGCGATGTGCGGTCGATGGGACCCGTCACCTCTTTGACGTCGTTGAGGAATTACAACGACAAATGTCAAAGGAGTTCGGAGATGTACCCTCGAACCGGATGTAAGTTGATTTAGGAGAGCCATTTTGCTCAGTCAATTTAATTTAAGGGCTTATGGCCACGATTGGGCTAAGTCCAGTTCAACATCTTTATTAAGTAATGCATTGCATTTAGGCTCTGCAGAGCATCACTTTATTCTGAGCTCTGCTCATTTATGAATGATGCAATGCATTTGTTTTGATTTGGGCTCTGCCCCTTGTAAAATGCATAGCATTCTGGAGATTCTGTTTGGGCTCTGCCTATTTATAAATGATGCAAAGCATCTGTTTTAATTTGGGCTCTGCCCCTTAAAATAATGCATTTGCGCTTTATTGAGCCTGTTAGGCCTTCTCTTAATTGGGCTTGGCCCTTTTTAATGCATCTGCGCTTTGCGCTAAGCAATGAGCGCAAGTCCATATGGTGATGACACGTGTCGTGCTCTCATGAGTGCAAGCGCACTAGCGCAGCGCGTTGCGCTGTTGCGCTGCGCTATTGCGCTGCAGACACGTGGCGCGCTCTCAGCGAGTTGCGCTAATTCCAGAGAGCAAAGCTCTATCTTAAGGGCGCTTAGCGCAAGTGGTTTTCTAGCCGACACGTGGCGCTCTGTTAAGAGCGCAACGGCGCAACTTGGAAGTGCAAAGCACTAAGAATCTTTTAGATTCAAGAGGGGAAGTGCAAAGCACTGTTTAATTTCTTCGTCTAAATTAGATCAAAGAAAAAATAAATTTTTTTTCTTTATTCGAAGAACCAGAGGTTCTTAAAAGTGCAAAGCACTATTCTTTTATTATTCTATTATTTTTATTGTTTTTACAGAACCGAAGGTTCACAAGAAGTGCAAAGCACTGTTTTTTTTTTATCAAAAGATCATTGATCTTATTTTTAGATCAATGATCTATTAGAAGGCCCTTTTTCTACCTTATAAAGGTTCTTTACCTTTTTTCTTCTTGGAGTTTTTCTCTGTTTAGACTTCTTGATTTTTCGAGAAAATTCTTCCTTCCTTTGAATGAGGTCTGGGGTCCTATTTATAGTGCCCCATAAATTTGTTGAATTTGTTAACGGGATCTTTCCTGAATGATTTTTGGGAGTTTTCCCACCGTTGGATCTTTGATCCAAAGGCCGAAGAAAGTCTTCTAGTTCTGGAAAGAACAGAAAAGATTTCATAAAAATCTTAATTCAGTTTGGCGCAGATGCCCCAGCGCATGACACGTGTCGCGCAGCGCAGAGCGCAGCGCAAGTGCGCTAGCGCATCTGCGCTGACACGTGTCGTACAGCGCAGAGCGCAGCGCAACTGCGCTGACACGTGTCACGCAGCGCAGAGCACAGCGCAGCTGAAGCGTTGCTTCCTTTAAACAGAGCTTTGCTCTGATTGGGCGCGCCTTCTTGGGCGCTGCGCGCGGGATTTGAAGCTCTGCTTCAAAAATTTGAATTTTGAATTCAAACAGAGCTTTGCTCTGATTGGGCGAAACAAATGCCCCCCCACTGTTGCGCTCACGTGGCGCACACGTGAGTGCAGCGGTGGCAACCCTCCTGACCGTTGGATCAAGGGGGAATTTGAAGAGGCGCAAGCGCCTTATAAATAGGGCGTTTGACCCTCAGAAAATTTTTGCCATCTTCAGAATTTTAATTTCCAGAGCTTTGCTCTTGCTTGAGAGTTTTAGAGCTTTGCTCATTTCTGAAGTTAGAAACTTTAGGTAACATTAATTTAAATCAAATTAATTTAAATTAACCTTAACCAAAGAGCTTTGCTCTTACAGATCTTTTTGATCTTAAAGAGATCCCCATTGGGGTTTCATAAACAGAGCTTTGCTCTAAAAAACTTATAGATCTGCAGAGATCTTGTTCATGGGTTCTAATCCATGAACAGAGCTTTGCTCTTTGAATCATCTGTAGATCTTTTAGATCTGAAAAATGAGAAAATTTTTTATGAGTTTTTCATCCAAATTTCTTAATTCTTTTATGTGTAAACATTTTCTGATGGACTTTTCCATTACTACCATAGAGCTATGCTCTTTTAAGGAAACTTATTTTCCAGAGTTTGACAAGTGTCACTCTGTGACAGGGGTCTGCTCTGAAAGAGGAGATTTTCTCCTTGTCTCTAGGGATTCTTCCCCTTTTTTATTATGGGAATGTTCCCCCAGGGGCTAACTGACAATCTCATCCAATGATGATTTTGTCCCCCTTAACTGACGTATTGTCATCCAGATTTTGTGGGTCCCTCTTTGGTCCCCTACTCACTGCACTGCTGTGTGGTGTAATTAGTTAATTTTAATTTAATTTAATTAATGCATTTTTTTTAGACGCCAAACGTTGGGATTACAACACTAACGGCTAGATTGTTCTTTTTGCAGCGATCATGTTTGAAGACACTTCATTCCCGTTTGTCCGTTCAGAGGAGGGGTTTCCAGAGGCGCCTTTGGATCGTGAGGTTCTGGCTATGATCAAGGCGCACGACCCGGAGTATAAGAGTCTCCACCTTTGGGGGTCGTGGTACAATCAAATTATTATGGGTCGGCGCAGCTTTACATGTGCGGTGCCGTCAGAGCCCATAACGGCGATTCACTACGCCAGTCCACCCCCGGTGCAGTATGCCGCGGAGATGACAGATTGGACATCGAAGGGTTTTCTTCATCCGGCCATAGATGCCATCCCGGTTCAGCGTCCGATGGTTTTGGACATCCTAGGGCGCCGTATCTGTCAGGGCGAGGCGAGACCTTGGGGGCAATCATATAACCTTGGTCTGATCCCCCGCCACCCGGTCGGCTATCTGCCATGGGCCCGGTATATCCTGTCGACGAGGAAGTCGCAGTTGATAAGGCTAGGACTGTACACCGCAGTCTACGTCTCTCTCTTCCAGTATCCTACGCTTCCTACTTGGTGGTTCAAGGCCTTCTTGGAGCAGTGGAACATTCCTACTCATACTTTCCTCGCCATGGATCGGGAAGTGTCCATTTCGCTGGAAGAATTTACGGAGGTGTCTAGCCTACCGGCTATGGGGGAACATTATGAGGAATTGCTCCCGCCGGACGAGTACATCTATGGGGCTAAGCCGAGGGTAAGGGAGCTCACGCCAGAGAACGCTGTTCAACATCAGTTTCCCAGTCTGATTAAGGTGTTGAACATCTATGAGAATCTTTTCGTTGAGCATGGGAGCCGTGGAGTCAATTTTGAGGATTTTATTGCTCGGTTCCTTCATCCAAACGTCCTTTCGGCGAAGACTGCCAAGTTTGCTTACCTTGAGGATCCTTTCGGCTTAGGTTTGGATAACCTGCCAGCGAGAGACATAGATCAGAAGGACTTTTTTCTTCCCAACTCTTCAACCATGTCTTTTGCGGAAGTTGCAGCCCCCGAGATGGACGAGGAGGCTTTCTTTTTGGGATTTCTTGGGCTTTGGTTGAGTTGGTTTGCACTTCCAATGCATTCTCACCGCATGCGGCCCTCTATTTTTTACCCGGCTCACCGGATGGTTATCGGGGTAAAGGTGGCCGTCGGGATCGCCGGCTTGGCACATTTATATCATGGCCTTAGCCGAGCGGCAGATGCTAATGAGCCTGGGGCGTTGCATGTGGTTTTCGCAATGCACTACTTCATGTCGTGGCTCGAATTACATACAGCAGGTGTTTTCGGTATGCACAAAAGGCCCTCATTCTACGAAAGGTGCATTTTCCCTCGCCTTTTACAGTTGATTGGCGCATCAATCGTAAATCCATCGCCGCGAGATGCCAGGAGTTTACTCCTTCGTTCCCACACCGTTGGAGCCGGTGTGTCTTTTATTGACAAGGTGCTGACCATTGGAAAAACGTCCGCTACTGCAGTGCGGCCATTGCAAGACACTTTCAAGGACGACGCTTCGATTTTAACGGCCCGGGAGACCCTTCACTTATACTCTATCAGACCGGGCTTTTTGGTGTTTAGGCAAGACGGGGGAGAGATCTTCATGAGATACAACCCGCATCGTTTCGCTCAGCAGTTGAGTTATAACCAAGGGGTACCGCTGGAGGCCTTTTTATCGGAGCCTATCGCAAACGAAGAAGGGATAGAGAGGGCGCTGCATCACTTCATGCGTCTAAACACGGGCTCTCACTTCTTTATCAGTGAGCCGTCTTGTGCTCCTCGTCTCCTTAGGGTATACACCAAATGGTATAGTCATTCGACGGGAGAGGTCATAAAAGAGGAAAGACGGTTGCTGATCGACCGTAAGGGTGCACCTCCAGGTAGCGATCGCAGCGCTCCTCTGGTGCCGAGGACTCCAATAGTCGCTCCCTTAAAAGATGCTGGAAGTAGACCGTCACGCGCGCAAAGTCCTCCGCATGAATTACCGCTCCCCGATATCGCGGATGCATCTCCTGCACCCCGCGTTCAGGTGGAAACAGTGGTTGTATCTTCGCCGGAATCTGGCGCGGGTGCGGACATCGGGACCCGTCGTCCCAAAGCGGCTGCCAAGCGTAAGTCGCTTCCCCGTGAGCCTAGGGCTGGAGGGAAAAAGAAAAAGAAATCGCTCTTTGCCGCGGACATTGCGTTCGGCCAGGAACCCCACGCTCCTTATTCCGAGGGTCTGCTCGAATATGGGACTAACGCGGGATTAGTGATGCCGCCGCCGGACGATACAGACTTGGAAGCTGCTCTCAGAGCTTCAGCATGGCTGGTGAAGCGTGACGCGTGGCTGGCCAAGCTTGTGCAATCAGGTAACTACTAGTCACTCTTTCTTTACTGTAACGTATTTTCTTCCTTATTTCGTTATTTTTGGCTAACGCTTTTCTCTCTTTTCCTCTAACAGGCGTTACTGATGAAGAAGCCATTGCCACTTCTCTGAAGACCTTTCAGGAGGAGGAACGTGCCAGGGCGTCTGTCGGCCTTAGTAAGTTTCGACTTCATCGAATTTTTTTCATTTTTCTTGCGTTATGGTCGATCTGACCTTTCCATTTAATTGTAGGGACCTCAATGCCGCTTCCTCCTAGCGACGCAGATGTTCTGCCGGCGGCCGATGTTCCTGTTCCCTCTGGGACACTGCAGGGGGCTCGTCTTGAAAAGCCGATGAGAGATGCCTTAAAGGCTTTGGAGGCTTCCCTGAATGAAGATGATGATGCTTTGAGGGAGGCGTCACAGAGGTCCCTCATAACCGCTCGGGAGGAGAGGAAGCGGTTGAGGCGTGAGGCGAAGGCACGCAGGGCTGCCCTGGCCATGGGAGCGGGACCCAGCGCCGCCCCTCGCGCTGATACTCCCTCTGAAGAGGCCCCTGTCACCCTATCTACCGCCCGTAGAGAGGTGGCGCGAGCAGTTCGGAGCGCAAACGGCAAATCTGCTTCAGGTAACATTTTTCTCAGAGTTTTTGTTATAAGGGTTTTAACGTCATTGGTCCTTATATCTCTTATCTTTACAGGGCCAAGTCTGATCGAGGGAGAAGCGGAAGCCGTTGATCCGAGGAGAACGGAGGAGGCGACGCCTGCCGAACTCGAGCCGACAGTAGGTAACATTGTTGAGGCCACGGAGCCTGGAGTGGAGGTCGAGGGGCCTACCACTGAGAAGGTCATTGATGCCGAACCTGAAGTGGGGGCAGATGATATGATCATTATAGCTGAGTCCAGGGTGGTGGCGAGTAAAGCGCTCAAGGTCGGCGATCCCCTGGCGATGGCGGACAATACGGCCGCCATTATTGAACCTGAGAAAGTAGTGGGTGAGGCGGCCATGATTCCCGAGGACGAACCAAACGCTCCTTCTCTGGAATCTGGCAATACTCCAGTTATTGCCCTCCCCCTCTATGGCCCTCCACCGTCTCCAGGTCTCGCGAGCACGACAACGGTCCCCATCGAGTCGGGCGATGAGGCTACAGGTGGTGGTCTCATGTCGATAGAGGAGGGAGTCGCCTCCATTTCAGCTGGGAGCTCCTCAGGTAAACCCTAAATGGCTGCTTTTCTTTACTTTACAACCATTTCTGACAAGTCCGCCTTTTCGTGATGCAGGTGCAGCTAGTGCCGGTGCCCCACCGCTCGAGGGAACGCCTTCGATGACCGCTTTGACGGTGGTCACCTCTCAACCTTCTCTCATACCCTCGAAGATGTTGGAAGGTATATGCTTACACTTTATTAATCTTGTTTTCTAGATATTTAATTCGCGTACTAAAGTCATCCTGTTGTGTTCTCAGGAGCGCTTTTTGATCATGTTCATCAGATGCTGCTCCCATATTTCTCCTTCCCATCTGAGCTTGCTTCTTCTCCTGGTGGCGTTGGTAAGTATAATTTCTGTCAACATTTTTCTTCTTTCTCTTTTCCCTTTTTTTATTGATGGAATTGTCTCTAAACTCTTTTTCTCATCTCAACTGCAGTGCTACAGATTGAAGAAGGGGATAAAAGCTCAGCTGTGCCACCAGCCCTTCCGACCTTGCCACCTGTCTTAACTGGTACAAAGACCATCATATTGGTAACTTTTCCTCTCTCTATTTTCTCTACTGTTATCTGATCGCATCCCGTCTCTTTCAGCTGCCGCTCTGGCTTCGGCATCCTTTGAACCTCGCGTCACAATGCCGGCGGGTCCTTATCTGAGGAGTCTGTCTTCAAAGGGCGCTGCAAATAGTCTGCGCATGTTAAGTGATTATGTCGAGGAACTCGATGTTGAAGCTCCTACATCTGCCGCGGACTTCGCTCTGGTGGTTAACCCGATGCTAGCAGTACTCGTGAACTTCCATAACGAGAGCACCATTGCATCTTGGGTTAACCATTGTAAGGAGATCGAGGGTTGCCTATTCCAATTGGAATCGTTGCGTCCCACTCCTGAGACTGTGGCTGCCAATACTCAAAGGACTGCGTGGATCGAGCAGAGCGCTTCTTACTTCCGCCATCTCGAACAAGAGGTTATTTCAAGGCGCAAAGAGCGTGATGATGTTTCAAGTAGGTCTGCTCAACTGCATGCTCGGGTGGAGGCCAACGCTGCACGGCTGAAGGTTATCTTTGAGGGCCTCCTGCAATGTCTCTCCGAAGGATTATCATTGAGGCATAACCTTCACGTTGTCGAGCGAGCTTCAGCCAGCCAGGAAGCAGCCCAGAAGGCGGCAGAGGAGCAACTTTCATCTTCCTTGCAACAACGGGCTCAGGTGGAGGCGGAGGTGGCCGCGGCTGTCACCCGAGAGGAAGTGCTGAAGGGAGTGCGAGAACAGCTTGTGAATTTACTAAAGGCGCTTCCTCCTCAGTAGCTATCCATTTTTGTATCAGTCATACTTATAGATAAAAGAATGTATATGTATATGTTTTTTTTTTATCCTTTGACATAATGTATCCTGTATTTGATCAAGTTTATGAATAAGAGATACACCTTTTCGTAATGTCTTGTGTCACTTCTTCGCTTTTTCTTTCTTTTTATAATCAGTACGCCACCTTAATAACCATAATCTACAGACGATTGGGACGAGCATCCCGACCTTCTTAAGAAATAGCGATGGCTTAGGCCGCAGGTTCAGATCTGCTGCCTAAGACTTTTCAACTCTATAAGCCGTGAGGGTCTCATGGAGACTTTTCTCCCTACGGATCGAGAGGATCTCGTAGGTGGGTTTTCTCCTTGGGAATCGTGAGGATTCCTAAGTGTATTTTTCTCTTCTAAGTCGTAAGGATCCTATAAGAGAATTTTCCCTCTTACGAGCCGAGAGGATTCGTAAGTGGTTGTTTCCCTCTTTGTCGAGAATCGATTTCAGAGAGTGAGACCCGTGAATAGTATGCAAGAGACCATTTAGGATTGACTTGCAGGGTCCCATTTTTTAGGAAGCAAGTTTTTGAATCCTTACTGCCCGAGATGTGAGTCAAAGAAACTCTCGTCACGGAGTGTTTGTATCCGTGAGTTGAGAAGTTTTGCGAGGGATTATTTGTTTCCCAAGCGCTAAGGATTATTTGTGTCCTTGGGGTTTGAAACGAGTCGATGGTTCCTACGGAGGCACTGGTGGCTCTGCGGGTCGACGCGGATCAAGGAGCTCTCGTCAAGGAGTGTTTGTATCCGTGAGTTGAGAAGTTTTGCGAGGGATTATTTGTTTCCCGAGCGCCAAGGATTATTTGTGTCCTTGGGGTTTGAAACGAGTCGATGGTTCCCACGGAGGCGCTGGTGGCTCTGCGAGTCGACGCGGATCAGAAGGCTCTCGTCAAGGAGTGTTTGTATCCGTGAGTTGAGAAGTTTTGCGAGGGATTATTTGTTTCCCAAGCGCCAAGGATTATTTGTGTCCTTGGGGTTTGAAGCGAGTCGATGGTTCCTACGGAGACGCTGGTGGCTCTGCGGGTCGACGCGGATCAGGGAGCTCTCGTCAAGGAGTGTTTGTATCCGTGAGTTGAGAAGTTTTGTGAGGGATTATTTGTTTCCCAAGCGCCAAGGATTATTTGTGTCCTTGGGGTTTGAAACGAGTCGGGGGTTCCTACGGAGGCACTGGTGGCTCTGCGGGTCGACGCGGATCAGGGAGCTCTCGTCAAGGAGTGTTTGTATCCGTGAGTTGAGAAGTTTTGCGAGGGATTATTTGTTTCCCAAGCGCCAAGGATTATTTGTGTCCTTGGGGTTTGAAACGAGTCGAGGGTTCCTACGGAGGCACTGGTGGCTCTGCGGGTCGACGCGGATCAGGGAGCTCTCGTCAAGGAGTGTTTGTATCCGTGAGTTGAGAAGTTTGTCGTTGAACTCAATGGCTTCTTCGGTTGAAATGAATCGTTGAGGCTTGGTTTCGTCGTTTGACGGAATCTGCTGGGGAGGTATGGTTCCTTTTTTGTTTACGCCCTTGGATTGTATACAGGGATTGACATGATCTTAACTGTAGGGCCGAAGTTTTATCATTTCTTATTTTTTTTTGTTTTATTTTATTTCCGCGATGCTCTATCATTTCAGCTTTTATATCGCGAAGGTCGTGATTGCCCAAACATTTCGGCTATTTTTCGCGGTGCCCAATCATTTCGGCTATTTATTTTATTTTTACTCGCTGCTTTTTATTGCGAGCTGCCCTATCATTTCGGCTATTTTGCATGCATACGTTTTTACTTGCTGCTTTTTATTGCAAGTTGCCCTATCATTTCGGCTATTTCGCATGCATGAGCGGTTTACCGGCTTTCGCCGTCAACCTGAAATTGGACATCGATTTCGGCATCAGCACCGCTGCGACTGGGATATTACCAGGAGCGAATCATCATTTGCCTCTATCGTTGTTGAACAAAGGAGGCTTAGCGACCGGGGTTAGGATCCCGTCGGCTAAGGCTTTTGACTTCATGAGCCGTAAGGGTCTCGTGCAGGTATTTCTCCCTACAAGTCATGGGGATCTTGTAGGTGTATTTTCTCCTTAGGAACCGTGAGGGTTCCTAAGTGTTTTGTTCTTCTGTAAGTCGTAAGGATCCTACAGGAAGGTTTTCTCCTCATAAATCGAGGGGATTTATAAGGGTTGTTTACCCTACGAACGTATTCCCAGTCATGGATGGACCTTGGTTAGGGAAACGTTTATTCGCGCCCGTGGATTGTATACAAGGGTCAGTATTGAGCCACTTGTAGGGCAATATTGGAAGTTTGCGGGGGTTTGCTTAAGCACAGGTTTAGGTCTCTGTGACTTAAGACTTTCAAATCCTATGAGCCGTGAGGGTCCCATAAGAGAGTTCTCCTTACGAGTCGTGAGGATCTCGTAAGCGTATTTTCTCCTTAGGAATCGTGGGGATTCCTAAGTGTGCTGCTTCTTTGTGAGTCGTAAGGATCTCACGCAGGTGGTTTTTCCTTACAAGGTCGAGAGGACCCTATAAGTGTTCTTAACGAGGTTGCGCCCTTTCAGGTTTTCACAAACACTCGCCGGTAGTCCTGCTGTTTTTACTCACGGAGCCCTTTCGGGTTTTCATCCACGCCCATTTTGCTTATGGACATACCGTTTTTATTTTTATTTTTATTTTTATTATTATTATTTTTTTATTTATTTTTATTCATCTCGTCAGCCCAAGGATGCTGCAGTATTAGTTTAAAGACGTTTCGGTCTGATATTAGTTTAAGGACATTTCGGTCCACCGTTGAGAGGGTTGGCTACTACTTATAAAGCCTGAGCTTAGGAAGATAGCGAGCGGACATAGTCGTCGTCATCTATGATTGACCTAGGCTGTGGCTCATTAAGCGTAGTATTTCTTTAGGAAGCGTCCGTTTATTGGCCTGAAAAGCCTTTCACCGTGCATGTCCATGAGTAGATAGGCCCCACCTTGGTAGACTTTATCAATGATGTACGGTCCTTCATAGTTTGGCTCAAACTTTCCCCGCTTGGCGCGATTGGGGATCATGGGCCTTTTGACCACTAGCACGAGTTCGCCTTGGTGGAATGTCCTCGGGTGGCTCAATCTTTCATACGAGCACGTCATCTTTGCTTTATAGGCTTCCAGATTTTGTTGTGCTAGAAGCCGGATTTCATCAAGGGCGTCAAGTTCTTCAAACCGAAGGTGAGCATTTTCTTCGTCTGTCAGCTCGTAGTGGACTGCCACTCGTAGAGAGGGTAATTCTATCTCGAGAGGGAGTACTGCTTCCGTCCCAAATACCAACGCGTATGGCGTTGTGTTTGTGGCCGTTTTGAACGTAGTCCGATACGCCCAAAGAGCCTCTTGCAATCTTTCGTGCCAATCTTTTTTATTTCGTGACACTGTTTTCTTTATGATCTTCGTCAAGGTCTTGTTGAAGGCTTCAGCTAGACCGTTAGCTCGCGGGTTATAAACTGAGGAATATCTCCAGTCTATATTGTGCTGCTGTGCGAAACGGCTAATTTTATGACTTCGATAGGCTGGCCCATTATCAGAGATGATTCTTCTCGAGGTTCCAAACCGGTAGATGACATGCGTTTTGAAGAAATGGAGGATGTTCTCCGTCTTTACTTCCCTCAACGGAACCGCCTTTGCCCATTTGGAAAAGTAATCAGTCGTCGCCAAGATGAAACGATGTCCCTTTGACGATGCTGGTTCGATGGGACCGACTATGTCAGTTCCCCACATTTCGAATGGCCAACTAGCCATTGTTGGATGCAGTGGATTGGGATGCTGATGGATGAAGTCCCCATGAATTTGGCATGAGTGGTATTGCTTCGCATATTCGATGCAGTCCTGAATCATCGTGGGCCAATAGTAGCCCATCCGCTTTATCTTCAATTTCATCTTAGGTCCTGCTTGGTGGGAACCGCAGAGTCCGTCGTGAACTTCTTAGACGACCCTTCTCGCTTCGTCAGGTCCTAAGCATCTCAACCACAGAGAGTCGAATGACCTCTTGTATAGAGTATCATTGACGAAGGCGAAAGACAGAGCTCGTTTCGTGAGCTGATGTCTTGTGGACGCCTCTTCAGGTATTCGGTGGAACTTGAAGTAATCTATGAAGACTTCTCTCCAGTCCTCGGTATTTTCCCTATCTTTTATTTGCAGGGTTGTCTCCTCAGTTGCTCCATTTTCTTTATATGATCCTGGAGATATTTCTGTTGGGGCAAGCACTCGACGGCTTTGCACCACGATTCTAACGTCGTCGAGCTTCTCGTCCGCCAGTTCTTTAGCAAGTTTGGCTAGTGCGTCCGCTTTGCTGTTTTCCGCGCGCGGTATGCTCTCCAAAGTATATGAGGGAATTTGGGTTAGCAATTGTTGCACTCTTTCGCCGTATTTTACTAATTCCGGTTTGCATGTTTGGTAATCGCCGTTTACTTGACTAACGACCAGTTGGGAATCACCGTATATGAGGAGATTTTCGATTCCCATGTCAATGGCGATCTCGAGGCCTGCTATCAGAGCTTCGTATTCGGCTTCATTGTTTGTTCTCGGCCCCGTTAGGGAGAAGGCGTAGCGCATTATTCCTCCTTGTGGAGTTACAAAGATGAGTCCTACCCCTGATTTAATTATAGGGGTACTTTGTTTGCGTTTCTTCATGGAAGATGCTCCATCGAAATAAAGCTCCCATCGAATATTATCGCCGTCGATCGCATCGAACGCATGTTCGTCTGGAAGATCGCAATTCAGAGGAGAATCGGCGGGTATCGGATGCTCAGCGAGGAAGTCGGCGATGGCCTGGCCTTTCACTGCCTTGAGAGGTTGATATGTTATCGAGAATTCCATCAAGAGCAGGGCCCATTTAGCGAGTCATCCTGTCAATATGGCTTTTGACATTAAATATTTAAGGGGGTCCACTTTTGAAATCAGACGGACCTCGTGCGCCAACGCATAGTGCCTAAGCTTTGTTATTGCGAAGATCAACGCCAGGCAGTATTTTTCAATGGGAGAGTAATTGCTTTCTGCCCCCAGCAGAACTCGACTTAAGTAGTAGAGCGCTCTTTCTTTCCCCTGATCGTTCTCTTGTGCCCATAATGCGCCTAAGGAACCTTCGAGGGCGGTTGTATAAAGAATAAGAGGCTTCCCCTTTACCGGAGCAGCCAACACCGGCGGGTTCTGCAGGTATTGCTTGATCTCGTCCAGTGCACCCTGGCATTTTTGGTTCCAAACGAATGGGGTTCCCTTCTTCATCAGGTGGCTGTAAGGATGGCACTTTCCTGAAAGGTTGGCTATAAATCGCCGTATATACGCAAGTTTCCCTTGGAGAGACCGCAGCTGTTTGAGAGTCCTCGGCGGAGGCATTTCCATGATCGCTTTGATCTTTGACGGATCTATTTCAATACCTCGGTGTCTAACGACGAATCCCAGGAATTTGCCCGAGGAAACCCCGAACGCACATTTAAGAGGATTCATCTTCAAGCTGTATTGCCGAAGGCGTTGAAATACGGTCTCCAAATGCTCGAGATGTTCCTCGTATGATTTGCTCTTGACCACAAGATCGTCGATATAGCATTCGACGATTTCGTGTATAAGGTCGTCGAAGATCTTCGTCATGGCCCTCTGATAAGTAGCACCGGCGTTCTTCAAACCGAAAGGCATCACTTTATAACAGAATATACCAAGAGGAGTCCTGAAGGCTGTGTGCTTCTGATCTTCCGGGTGCATTTTTATTTGATTATACCCCGATGAGCCGTCCATGAAGGAGAAAACCTCATGAGTGGATGTGTTGTCTATCATCAGCTCGGTGACTGGCACCGGGAAATCATCTTTTGGGCAGGCTTTATTGAGATCCCGGAAGTCTACGCATATGCGCACTGTCCCATTTTTCTTCATCACTGGGACAATGTTGGCGATCCATTCAGGGTATTGGACTTCTTGGATGAAGCCTGAATCTATCAGCTTTTTGACTTCGGCGTTGATGCTCATCTCAAGCTCGAGTCGCATTCTTCTCGGCGCTTGTTTGACTGGCTTGATGTCCGGGGATATCGCCAATTTATGCACAGCGATTTCTGGATCTAGTCCCGGCATTTCGGAATAGTTCCACGCGAAGCAATCTTTGTGCTGTAGAAGCACATCCTTTAACGCAGCCACCCTTTCTTCAGATAGCAGTTCGCTGATGAATGTCGGTCGCGGGTCATTTTCCGTCCCCAACTCAATTTTCTTAAGATTATCTGCAGTGGTATGGATTCCATCTTCCAGTTCTTTCGGAGCTGGGGGAAATTCAGAGATTACCTCATCGCTGCCGCTTTCAAAGCACCAAGGGAGGTTATTCATGTCCTCGGACCCTTCTTTTAATATTGTTATCACATGGCAGGTGCAAATTTTCTGCCAATCCCAATGTGGGGTTGGTTTTATCCTTGTGTTTTCGGGTTCGTGCTTTTGCGGTGGCGCTACCGTCCAACTGTCAGACAACGCGAATTTGCCAAGCTGGTATTGGTCCTCAACCCAATTCTTAAAGGTGAAGCAATCTTCAAGCGGATGCCCTACTACTCGATGGTAAAAGCAATACTTCGGGTTGGAGACTTCGCCTGCTTGTTCAGGGTGCTTAGACTTTGGCAACGTAAGCATTTGATGTTTTAGAGCGAGATCGAATATTATCCTTGTTTTGTTCCGAGGAAAAGAGTATGCTCGACCCATTTTCTTCCCAAGGGCTAAGTCAATAACGCTCGATTTTCGGATGCGTGGCTTCTTAGCTCTGCTTTGTAGTTGTCGAGCGCCTCTCTTGCCTTTCGACTTGTTTTTGTTCTCGCGTCGAACCTTTTTTGTAGCAGGTTGACAAGGAGCGGCATCTTCGTTCTTTACTGCCTGTTGGAGGAGGCGCTGTGTCTTAGCTTTCTCATAGATTGCCATTTCACGATCGTGATCATCTCGGGCTTTTTGACTCGCATCCCTTATAAGTTTGCTCATCTGGTCTTCGGACGATGGACTGGACGGTTTTGCATCAGGAACTTTTGTTGGCTCAGGATTAGCGTCCTCCCATTGAGCGTCCGCCTCTTCGCCGAAGTCATACATGGCATAACAGCTGTTTACTAGCTCCCGCTTCTTTGGCCGGATGTACCCAAGCCCTTTGGTTTCTACTTTCCCGTTAGGCAGTTTGCATTGGGTCCCGGGAATGTTCCAGACCTTGTCATAGAATTTGGCTTTTCTAACGGTCTGTGTGAAGGACATCCCTTGGCGTTTTAGCAGTTTCTTCAAACCTTCGGTATAATATCGGGGAAGACGGATAGGCTGAAGCCTGTCGAGCGTGGGATCCGCGCCATGCCAAACTTCTTTTTCTACTTTGTTTTCTTCAGAACGGTAGAATAAGATTGCCTTCTCGCCTCTTCGACCGGGAGGGATATAGAATGTCTGCAATTCTTCTACGCTGTTGGTGTCGAGTACATCCAGTTCTTTGTAATGTTCAAGTGGCACCATGGTTATCTGCAGACCTCGCTCTTCATCGGCGGAGATCCGTATCGAAGGCCGAGCAGGAAATACAGCATGAACTTCATCCTCTGAATCACTACCGAAGATCAACGAAGGAACGGATGGTCCTGGCCTGGTAGATTGGGATGGACCTGAATAGATTATATCCTCCTCCTCGGTGTCACTGCCGAAGACAGGGATGGTGGCATTAGCTTTGTTCTCCGGCTTGTGACACCTTTCCGTGTCTTCGAAACTCGGCAAGAAGTATTTGGCATCTTCATACTTGCGAACTTCGTTCACGGAAAACGGATTCAACTCTCCGGCCACAGTGTACTCGAGGCCATCCCTGGAATACTTCATGCACTGATGCTGTGTAGAAGGGATGATGTTGTACTCGTGTAGCCATGGTCGGCCGAGCAGAGCATTATAGCACGTCTTGGCATCTATAACATGGAATTTGATGTCTGTGACGAGCAACCCGAAGCGTAGCGTCAATATCACAGATCCAAGAGTCTTTGAAGATTGAGAGTCGAAACCGGAGATAGTGATCTTGTCCCGGGCAAGGTGTTGGACACTCATGCAAATTTCCTTTAACACTCGTACGTTGAGTAAATTGACGGACGATCCGTTATCGACCAAGATTTTACCTATCTTTATGTCATGGCAGTATCCTGAGACATAAAAAGGGCGATTGTGTTCACACGTCCCGAGAAGAAGGTCTTCATCACCAAAAGCAACGTCGGCTGTGTGCACTTCTTCCAATTCGTCTTTCATCTTTTCTTCGGCCAAGGAGGCTTGGAACTGGTCCGGATCTTGTAGCGCTTTAATCAAAGAGTCTCTCGCCTCCTTTGATAGTAACAAGGCATCGAGGATGCTGAGCTGTGAGGGTAGCTTCCTCAGGGGCGCTAAGACATTGTAATCCACCTTACTCCTCTTTGGCGGATTTTTGGCGGTTAACTCTTCCGCGACTTGGTCATCCAAAGTGATGTCTTCAGAGACCTTCTCTTTCCCTTTATCTTTTCTATTCGAGGGTCCGAGGTTCTTTTCAGGCAGTGTCCGATTCCGCAGCTGTATATTTTCGCAAGACTTCGGTTCTTCTTCTTTTCCCGAAGTTGACTCTTTAAAGAGAGGGGCAATCTCTAGTTCCTCATCAGAGTCGCTCCCAAATGTGGGCACTTGTGACCTGGTAGTGTTAACCATGTGACAGTTGCCGGCAGTTCTTTCAAGCACTTTGGTCATGTTTCTTTGCTCCCGACGAACCTTGCGCTTTTCCCGTTTAAAGCGTTGTTGATTAGCGACGTATCCTTGCCACCATTTATCGAACGCTTTGCACTCTTGGGTAGAATGTGAGACCTTCTGATGATATAAGCAATAAGAGGGATGCATTTCTACCACGCTAGTAACTCTTTCTTCTGAGGGTGGTAGCTTCATGCCCATCGATATGGCCTTGGCGAACTTCTTTTTTATCTTAAATTGGCTTTTGTCAGCGGTGGAGGCATTTTGCTCCAGTGGGATCATCTCGGCTCTTTCCTCAAGTCGCTGGCGCTTGGCCCTTTCGAATATCGCCGTCTCGCGTTCTTGATCAGCTTTACTTTTCAATCGAGCTTCACTAAGAAACGCGTCAATCATTTCTATTGATAATTCCGGAGCCCTTGACTCAGTATTTGCCCCCGGCGTTTTGGTACCAGAAGTCCCTTCATCGTTCGAGGTCGAGTGAGAGATCATATGACAGCTTGCCACATATCCGTCGGATTTATCCGACGAAGCTTCTTCCTCATCTTCTTTTGAAAGGACGTGATCAAGGAAATCTTGGAGCGTAATGGGAGTCCGCGCCCTTTGGTTATATTCATCCAGCGCGTCGATTTGCTTTTGTAAGTCCGTGCGCTTGTCGCTAGGCTTCACGGGCTTCTTAGATTTCTTCTTCTTCTTTTTCGAAGATTTTGACGGCTGGTTATGAACGCTTGAACTACCACCATCGGTCTTCGGAGTCGGACGTGGTTTCAACATCCCTTCAATAACCTGCGGCTCCAAGGGGTTCTTCCACTTGACCGCTGGACAGGTCTGCAGATCATTTAGCATTCTCCTCGTTTTGGCTGATAATACAACCTCCCAGGGAGCTTCTTCAATGACGGAGCATGTTGCCCCCGGCGTATTAGTCCCCTTATAGGTGTGGGGTTGCGGAGGATTCACCTTCCATTTGTCAGATAGCGCAAACTTGCCCTGACGGTACTGGTTTTCGAGCCAATTTTTGAACACGTAACAGTCTTCGATTGGATGTCCTAACACTCGATGGTAAGGGCAATAATTAGGCTCGTTAACGTCACTTGGTTGTGACGGACGTTTTGGATCCGGCAGATTTATAAGCCTATTGCGCAATGCCAGCTCAAATAACCTCCTTGTTTTATCACGGGGGAAGGAGTAAGCACGTCCCATCCTGTCCTCAAGGGGTACGTACGGGCGCGTGTTATTTGGACGAGCAACCGGCTTCGAGTCGTTCGGTTGCTGTTGGGCATTAGCGACGATGATAGCTTTTCCCTTTCCTTTGTCGTTTCGAGAGTCGGGCTTCGGGAGAGGGGGTTTATGGCCCATCTGGTCCATCTGCGCCAATTTGTCGATCAAAGCCTGGAAAGAAGTTGGCTTGAAGAACATCATAAACTGCGAAATGGTTGCTTGTGGATCAAGGGTTCCAACAAACATTCCCACCGCAGGGGCTTCTTCTATACGCTGTTCACATTTAGACCATAAATTACGCCACCGTATAGCGTACTGGACCCATGTCTCACCGGGCTTTACCCTGGCGTTAATCAGTGCCGTCATCGGGGTACGTTCGCTGGCGCTTGCAAAGCGTTGGGTGAAGAGCAGCTCCATCTCCGCGAAGGTTTTAATGGAGTCGTTGGGGAGCTCGGAATACCACTCGAAAGCCGTATCTGATAAACTCCCAACAAATTGGCGCAACAGAAGCTTGTCGTCGCCGCCAGTGTTACCACAAAGCGCCCTGAATTGGGCAACATGTTGATGGGGATTGCCGGTCCCCTTGTAGACATGAAACTTTGGAATTTTGTAACCTAGCGGGTACTTGATTTGGTCGTACCAGCCCGGATATGGCCGCCCCGTCTTTACAACGTGGCCGGCTGCTTCGGCCGCGTGATGAACTTTTATCTGCTGGGCTATATATTCGTCCAGATCTGTTTTAGAGATTGTGTCTTCTTTAGCCGTCGATAGAACGGGCTGAAGGTTTGATGTTTCTCCCCTATCATCCCCAAGGACGATCGGGGGTTCTTCGGCCGGGGATTCTGGTTGTATCATCATCCCTATCATATCCTGGAAGAGAAGGCCCATGCGCTGTATATTGGCTGCTTGTTCAGCAGCCTCTTGGTCTCTCTTTTCGAGCATTCGGCGAAGGAACTCGGCGTCGGTCTCTTCTTCTTGACGTTCATCTAAGGACGTCTCAGGACTCTCTTTTGGCCCCGTGAGTGCAGCCATGGTAGTCATCATCTCCTGGAGTTTTTGTTGCTGCTCCTGAGACTTGGTCACTGACCGAGTAAGCGGTCGGTGACCCGTAGAAGTACGACTTTCTTCTTTCCCCGAAGCCATATAGATCGTATGAACTGTGATGCCCCCTGACTTGGGGCGTTTAGGTTCACCGCTCTTAGACTTTGCCAGCGTCATGGGAGCTTTTTCTGGCCTCTTCCTTTTAGGGGCCTTTGAGGCTGAAGGAGCCATTGAAGCGGGCATCTTAGCATTTGTTGCCCCTTGCCGTTTAGCGGGGCATTTTTTGTCTTTTTCCACCCTTGCCCTGTTCTGGCGACGGAAGTGGTCTGAGTCAATCACGGAGTCTTGAACCCTCCGCCAAATTTTATAAACTTTCGCTGACAGCCGTTGAGGAGGCTGTTCCTGTTTCGTCTCCGGAGCTTTTTCCATGGGTGGAGGAGACTTTTTCAACGTAGCCACCGGGGAGTTCTTTCTCACTTTCCTCAGCATTTCAAAGCTGTTCCCAGTTGGAACAGCAGCATCGACTTCCACCGTCGGAGCAGGTGGGGTTAGCCCTGAGGGGGAGTTGCCCCCTGCTTTCCTTACTTTCTGCCAATGGCGACGTCGCGCACGACGAGCCGCCGGGATTGGCTCGGAGATTGAGATGGTTTCTTGTTGCCCCTTGTTTGAGTGTGGGGTAACTGTTGATGTCAGCCTATCGAAGACTGATGCCTTCTGACCAGCTGGGAGAGGAGTAAGAACCGTCAATCTTGTGAAGACTGACTCTCTGATAGGAGAAGCCGCATTAACGACTTCCAAAGCAGCAGCCGTTGCCCTCTTTGGGACAGCCACTTTATAGTTCTGACCCAGCCTGGTGAAAACGGAGGCTGTTGGTCCAGTAGCAGGCGACCCGCTGACAGGGGTCGGAGTAGCAGTGAGCCGGTCGAACACCGACTTCTTGTTCGCTTCCAGTGTGGGTATCGGTGCCGAGAAGCTTGTAGGTGGGACCATGGTCCCGAAGAACAAGCCGGTGGTGGCCTGAGTCAACTGGCCTACCGGCAGTGTCAGGAAGGAAGCCGCCTGGGGCCCATATGCTACACCTCTAGGTGAGGTGGAGCGTCCATTGCAGTTGCACTTCGAGCAGTTGGTGCAGTTGGTGGCCATTGAATGCTTGAGTTCTGCACCAAACAAAAGACCAAATCTTAGCAACTTGAAATCCGAAGGCAATCATTTAACAAACCGCGATTGGTTCGCGAAGACGACACACGAAGTGTGGAGTGGAAAGAGGAAGAGGTCCCACCGGGCGTGCCAGAATCTGTTCCCCTCCGAACGGCGGCCGAGACGTTAGGACGTCCTGTGCCTGAGGTTCGGGGCAGATGCTATTTGGTTTTATCCGTCTATCTCTCCGAAGATGCCAAGTTGATTTATGGCACCGTGTATCGGAGGTTTAGACGGATGCAGCCGATGTAGCAGACTTCGTCAGATTCCCCCTCAGGGTGAGGGGTTTTTGATTGTGGGGACGCTCTTCCCTGCAGGCGCAAACCCCTGCAGTTAATTACGCTACCGCATCACGGTAACAACTTTCTCCTTCTCCAGAATTTCACTTCGTGTCGTGTGTGTTTGTTTTGTTTGTGATTGCCCGTGGATTGTATACGGAGACTGAGTGATGCCGTCACCCGTAGGACGTGTTTTAGTCCAAATCCGTATTTAGTTAGATTTGGGTTTGGTGTTTTTAGTTTAAGGATGCATTAATCGCGTTGCGGCTAAGATCAACTTAAACGTTCGTCAAGGATACGTTAGCCCTGTTTTGGACTAAGATCGACTTGACGTAGTGATTGATTTCATTATCTGGCCGTCGGGACTCGTCACCTCTCTAACGTCGTTGAGGGATTACAACGACAGGCGTCAGAGGAGTTCAGAGATGTACCCTTGAACCAAAGTTGATTCGGAGTTTTATTGCATTATTAAAGATCTAAGGACACATTAACCGTATTTGGGGGCTAAGATCAACTTAGACGGGACCGTTTAGATCCGGCAAAGGAGCGTTCGGGCTCGATTGCGCTAGTTTAATGACATGACGGTCCATCGCCAGTTTTAGGGACGTGGTGGTCCATTATTAGTTTAGGGACGTTTCGGTCTGTCGCCAGTTTTAGGGACGTGGTGGTCGATCGTTAGTTTAGGGACGTTTCAGTCCGTCGCCAGTTTAAAGACGTAGTGGTCCATATTCCAGTTTAGGGACGTGGTGGTCCATATTCCAGTTTAGAGACGTGGTGGTCCGTATTCCAGTTTAGGGACGTGGTGGTCCAATATTAGTTTAAGGACGTTCCGGTCCAACATTAGTTTAAGGACGTTTCGGTCCAACATTAGTTTAAGGACGTTTCGGTCCAATATTAGTTTAGGGACGTTTCGGTCCGTCGCCAGTTTAAAGACGTAGTGGTCCATATTCCAGTTTAGGGACGTGGTGGTCCATATTCCAGTTTAGGGACGTGGTGGTCCATATTCCAGTTTAGAGACGTGGTGGTCCGTATTCCAGTTTAGAGACGTGGTGGTCCGTATTCCAGTTTAGAGACGTGGTGGTCCGTATTCCAGTTTAGGGACGTGGTGGTCCAATATTAGTTTAAGGACGTTCCGGTCCAATATTAGTTTAAGGACGTTTCGGTCCACGAGTTTAAGGACCCCGCAGTCCATAGCGATGTGCGGTCGATGGGACCCGTCACCTCTTTGACGTCGTTGAGGAATTACAACGACAAATGTCAAAGGAGTTCGGAGATGTACCCTCGAACCGGATGTAAGTTGATTTAGGAGAGCCATTTTGCTCAGTCAATTTAATTTAAGGGCTTATGGCCACGATTGGGCTAAGTCCAGTTCAACATCTTTATTAAGTAATGCATTGCATTTAGGCTCTGCAGAGCATCACTTTATTCTGAGCTCTGCTCATTTATGAATGATGCAATGCATTTGTTTTGATTTGGGCTCTGCCCCTTGTAAAATGCATAGCATTCTGGAGATTCTGTTTGGGCTCTGCCCATTTATAAATGATGCAAAGCATCTGTTTTAATTTGGGCTCTGCCCCTTAAAATAATGCATTTGTGCTTTATTGAGCCTGTTAGGCCTTCTCTTAATTGGGCTTGGCCCTTTTTAATGCATCTGCGCTTTGCGCTAAGCAATGAGCGCAAGTCCATATGGTGATGACACGTGTCGTGCTCTCATGAGTGCAAGCGCACTAGCGCAGCGCGTTGCGCTGTTGCGCTGCGCTATTGCGCTGCAGACACGTGGCGCGCTCTCAGCGAGTTGCTCTAATTCCAGAGAGCAAAGCTCTATCTTAAGGGCGCTTAGCGCAAGTGGTTTTCTAGCCGACACGTGGCGCTCTGTTAAGAGCGCAACGGCGCAACTTGGAAGTGCAAAGCACTAAGAATCTTTTAGATTCAAGAGGGGAAGTGCAAAGCACTGTTTAATTTCTTCGTCTAAATTAGATCAAAGAAAAAATAAATTTTTTTTCTTTATTCGAAGAACCAGAGGTTCTTAAAAGTGCAAAGCACTATTCTTTTATTATTCTATTATTTTTATTGTTTTTACAGAACCGAAGGTTCACAAGAAGTGCAAAGCACTGTTTTTTTTTTTATCAAAAGATCATTGATCTTATTTTTAGATCAATGATCTATTAGAAGGCCCTTTTTCTACCTTATAAAGGTTCTTTACCTTTTTTCTTCTTGGAGTTTTTCTCTGTTTAGACTTCTTGATTTTTCGAGAAAATTCTTCCTTCCTTTGAATGAGGTCTGGGGTCCTATTTATAGTGCCCCATAAATTTGTTGAATTTGTTAACGGGATCTTTCCTGAATGATTTTTGGGAGTTTTCCCACCGTTGGATCTTTGATCCAAAGGCCGAAGAAAGTCTTCTAGTTCTAGAAAGAACAGAAAAGATTTCATAAAAATCTTAATTCAGTTTGGCGCAGATGCCCCAGCGCATGACACGTGTCGCGCAGCGCAGAGCGCAGCGCAAGTGCGCTAGCGCATCTGCGCTGACGCGTGTCGCGCAGCGCAGAGCGCAGCGCAACTGCGTTAGCGCATCTGCGCTGACGCGTGTCGCGCAGCGCAGAGCGCAGCGCAACTGCGCTAGCGCATCTGCGCTGACACGTGTCGCGCAGCGCAGAGCGCAGTGCAGCTGAAGCGTTGCTTCCTTTAAACAGAGCTTTGCTCTGATTGGGCGCGCCTTCTTGGGCGCTGCGCGCTGGATTTGAAGCTCTGCTTCAAAAATTTGAATTTTGAATTCAAACAGAGCTTTGCTCTGATTGGGCGAAACACAGGGGAAAGACATTTGTGACCATGTAAAGCTTCAAATAGAGCCCTCTGAATAGTCGCCTGGAAACTGTTATTGTACGAAAACTCCACCAAGTGTAGATGATCCTCCCATGAACCCTTGAAGTCTAACATGCAAGCTCTCAACATGTCTTCAAGAGTTTTGATCGTTCTCTCCGACTGGCCATCTGTCTGAGGATGATAGGTTGTGCTAAACTCAATCACGTCCCCAAACTTTCCTGTAAGCTCCTCCAGAAGTGTGATAAGAACCGAGTGTCACGGTCGGACACAAAGCTTACCGGTACTCCATGCAATATTACAATCTCCTGCATGTACCGTTTTGCCAAAGCTTCTGTTGATTAACCAACTCGAAATGGGCGAAATGAGCTACCCTGGTCAATTGATCAACAATCACCCAAACTGCATTGCCTCTTGGACTCCGCGGTAGAGCTGTCACGAAATTCATGGTTATAAGTTCCCACTTCCACTGAGGAATCGGAAGTGGTTGCAACAAATCAGCAACCCTTTGATGTTCAGCCTTAACTTGCTGACACACCAAGCACTTTGCCATAAAGCGGGAAAGCTCCCGTTTCAAGCCTTCCCACCAGAATTGCTGTCGTAGATCTCGATACATCTTCATGCCTTCTGGATGTACGGAATATGCAGAATTGTGTGCCTCCTTCATAACCCCTTCGTAGATATCTCCTTTGGCACACACAAACTGCTACCATACCGCAACAAACCATCTTCATGAAGCAGTAGTCTGGTCGAAGTCCAGCCTCAACCTGTTCTCGAGACTTATGCAATCTTGGGTCCTGCAATTGCCCTGCTTTAATACCATCGATCAACGACGACTGTACTTGCAGCTGCACCAACTGCCCCTAAGAATGCGGTAGCACAACTTCCAAATCGAATCTCCGAAAGTCTTCAATAAGTTCCTTCTGTGCAGCCAACATCTGAATTGCTGAAAACCGACTAAGCGCATCTGGCACAACACTAACTTTTCCCGGATGGTATTCAAGATCAAGATCGTAGTCAGCCATCAGCTCCATCCATCTATGCCTCATATTAAGCTCCTTCTGAGTGAACACGTACTGTAGGCTTTTGTGATCGGTGAATACTTCGACCGTTTTGCCCAATAAGTAGTGTCTCCAAATCTTCAAAGCGAAAATCACAGCTGCTAACTTCAAGTCATGAGTTGGGTAATTCTCCTCATGGGTCTTCAACTGTCTTGATGCGTAAGTTGTAACATTCCCATGCTGCATCAAAACACATCCCAATCCTTTCTCAGATGCGTCGCTGTGAATCACCAATTCTCCGGAATTATCTGGCACGGTTAAAGCAAGAGCGGTTATCGACCTTTGCTTCAATGCCTCAAAAGTTGACGCACACTTATTTGTCCACACAAATGGTACTTTCTTGCGCGTATGCTTGGTCAAAGGCTCTGACAAACGAGCAAAATTCTCTACGAACCTTCTGTACTACCCGGCAAGTCCACGAAAGCTTCTTATCTCCGCAACATTCTCTGGAATCGACCAATCTCGAACTGTTGTACTCTTTCGGGATCAACGGCGATTCCATCTCCATCCACAATGTGCCCCAAAACTTCACTTCTTCAAGCCAAAACTCGCACTTTCTCATCTTTGCACACAATCTTTCTTGCCTCAACGTCTTCCGTGCGAGCTTCAAGCGTTCTACATGTTCTTCCTTGCTCCAACAGTAGACCAGAATTTCATCGACAAACACCACTATAAACTGGTCCAAGAATGGTGAAAAGATTCGGTTCATCAAGTCCATAAATATCGTCGGTTCATTCCTTACTCCGAAGGGCATCATTAAATACTCGTAATGTCCATACCGAGTCGGAATGCAGTCTTGTGAATATCTTCTGATGATATCCGGATCACAAATCCAGCTTCGAGAATACTCTCGCGCCACTAAGCAGCTCAAACAATTCGCCAATGCGAGAGATCGGATACTTGTTCTTAATAGTCACCCGGTTTAATTCTCGATAATCGATGCACATCCTCCTTGTTTCATCTTTCTTCTTTACTAAAAGAACTGGAGCTCCCCAAAATGAGTTGCTGCTGCGAATCCACTCCTTCTCTAGCAATTCAGCAACTTGCTTCTTGAATTCTTCCAACTCCACTGGTGCCATCGGGTAATACGCCTTTGAGATTGGCGCTGCACCAGGAACAAAGTCAATCACGAACTCCACGTCTCGCTTCGGCGGTAAACCTGATATGTCTTCAAACACGTCCATGAATTCTCGAATTAAAGCCGGTGCTTCTTTCTTATCAACTTCCATCGACGAAAGAACATTGTTTGTCGGCCTAGCCCTAAACTCGACTGGCCCGACAGAACTGCTCCCTCCAGCAAAACAAGCTCCGGATGTCTGGGAATCTGGAGAATCACTTTCCTTTCCTTACAATCAATATGAGCGTGGAAAGTGCCGCGAAAATCCATTCCCAAGAAAACAACAACAAACAAAGGGATGTACCAGAATTGAATAATCCTAATGCGGGGAAAAACAAGAACAAGTAAGATACCGAGATGACTTCATCCGAAGTCAAGATACTGAAGAGGATTAAGCACGGTAAACATGATTCAAGCTGGCGATAAAACAAGAACTGGTAAGCAATGAAACCGAGAAAAGTAAGGTAATATAACGATCATGGAATAAGAAGTGAATCAAGACCAGGACACCAAGTTACTCAAATAGAGTACCGCATTGTAACCATGCTACAGTTCATGGGTATAATTACATAACTCCACTCAAGTCGCCCGAATCCTAGTATCAGAATCAAGAAACAGGGAGAAACAATGATGAATCCAAAAAGGTTTCAAGCCGAGATGCAAAGTTGTTTGCATATCGTCAAAGCAAAGGATACGAGAAAGATATGATTCAAAAATCACGATAACAAGGTGGTAGGACATGTTCCTAATCACGAGTATTCTGATTCGTGTATTGGGTCCAATACCCAACTACAAAAGAATCAAACCCGATTAACCTATATCCTATGCTCTGATACCAAAAGAACCATGTCACGCCCCGCATCCCAGAGTACACTAAGATGGTCATGTGACATAGCCAACCATACTACCTGTGGATAGGAAAAATCCTTCCACAGTCACATTACGGCTGTAGAGACATCAAGAACAGGAAAGTAAACTAACTATCTAGTACATGTCCATGAGCCAGAATGAATGAGTCAAGGAATAATAATATGCGGAAGCAAAAGATATAATAAATGGAACACCTGGAAAGTAAAACTGCATACCAACACGATCCTTACCGCTCGGTCTAACAGCGGCAAAACTCCTGATCAGTCTGCAACAAAGATAGAGGATATGGGCCATGCAAAACCCAGACGTCAGCGCGTCATAACATCAAGCAATAATATATAAACAGAATAGCAAGACGTGCAAGTATGAACATAAATGGTAAAGCAAGTGTAACAACAAATTAAATCAAAGCAGTGGAAGGTAGTGTACGATGGGTAATCTAAACTGGTCTATTGGGTTAGCTACTCTCAAGTCTTTGTAATCAATTTGATGAATCATCGATGTAACTCAAAAGTATCCCGTGCATGCCCGGGACCACGGTCTAAGACTCTCGGGCTGAAACCGAGACGTGCCGCTAGGCACTAAAAGGGAAATATGTAAAGACGAACGATGTCAGCAGCATCGTCCCGAGGCTGGCCTAGCCTCTAAAACTGATCAGTATAAGAAAGCAACTGTCGAGTTACAATCCAGGTTTCATCATTGATTTCCCCATACCCCCAAGTTATATGTGTTCAAGTCATGTATTAAATAATCTAGAGCTAATACCAACACAGTATCAGGCAGGTACAGGTTTGTCTGGATAGACAACAGGAACGGTCCGTAAGGACAACAGGTTAGGTTTGTTGGCATTAGATGCAAGATCAGATAACAGATAAGACCATGGTACATCAGGTCAAGCCAGGTAATATATAAAGGTGTCATGACACGTCAAGAGGTGTACGGTACCATGTCGGGTCAGGTAGTAGGTGTAACAAGTCATGTCAGGGTATACAAGATATCATGTGGGTGCTCATAATCAAACTAGCATAATCATGGGTATACGGAACAAGAATGTGTGGTAATAAAACAATAAACTGGAACATGTAATATGATAAGCAATAGGTGCAGATTAAACTACTTAGATATACGGTTATCAGTTTGGGTTTAAGAGATAGTCTCAACATTACATGAATACAGTATGACAAATATGGATGTTAAAATCATGTTAATATGTAATAAGTAATCTAGAGATGCAATTGAATATAAATCAGGTTAGTTGTATGCAAATGGTCGTCCGACAGGGTATAAAATATAAAGGTGTACTGTGGGCTATGCAAATAATTGTTATATGATTTAAATATGAATGTGGGTTCTATGTATAATAGAACTAAATGCAACCTGGTATGTTTCGAGCTATGAATCTAAAATGATATAACGGGACGTCGCAATGTTAAAATGGAAATCATGGTATTAAAAGTAAACTACAAGTTTAACGTGCACTCAAATAGGTATGTAGTAATTTAAATAACATATATAGTAAATTTAATAGCATGTAGCAAGTTTCACTTGCCTCGATGGATCACGCGACGGATACGCACTGCAACGTCCAATGTGGTAAAAGCTGCGATGCACACACGCGTGTCCGGAACGGAACCAGCCAATGCAAAAAGTGACCACGATGCACGAGAACGTTTTTTGGGTCGTCCGGATCGTCGACGACATGCACGACTCCGATTAGACGGCCGAGACCCGATTCAAGAAAGCAAGAAAAATGGAAAGAAAGAAAATAGAAGAAGGAAGGAATGGGTTGTGGGTATTGGCTCTGTGATTGGTGTTTGAGGACAGAGGCGAGGCAAGGGAAACGAAGGCGACGATGATGTGTTTCCGGCGATCACCGGAAAAGACATCCATGAAGACATAAAGAAAAGAGAAGAAGGAACATAAGAAGAAGTGGAGAAAGAAAGAGCTTCTTGCAGGGGCTCGGGAGAAGAGTGAAGGGAAGTGGAGGAAAGGGAAGAGAAGAGGTGGTGTTGGCGTCGACGTTCAGGTCGACGGTGACGGAGACAAAGGCGAGGCTGGGTCGTGAGTTTCATTGGGTTCGAGATCTTGGGGCCAGGGAAGGAAAGGAGGTGTAAGCAGTGGCTGGTGTGGCTGCTAGGGAACGAGGGGCCGTGGGTGTCGATAAAGTTGGCCAGAGTTGAAGAGGAGACTAGGGTTTCAGGTGTGAGGAGATGGAGAGAGGTGAGGGCTGGAGATGTCGGCGGTGGGCGGAGAGGATGAGGACAAAGGCGATGGAGATGATGAAGACGAGGCGGCGGAGGCGGCGACGAAGATGGGCACGACGCAGGCGAAGAAGGAAGGCGGGAAAAGAAAAAATACAATGAAGAAGACGAAGAGGGAGGAGAGTGATAGACGTGTAAATATATATGGAAGAGAGAGAGAGAAGTAAAGAAAAGGAGGGGAGAGAAAGAGAATCAGAGAGCGAGAGGAGAGAGAGAGAGGAGAGAGATAGGGAGGATGAGAGAGATCGAGAGGAGAGAGAAAGGGAGGAGGAGAAAGAATTTTGGAGTTTTGTGGGGAGAGAGAAAGACTGTGCGGAGAAGAAAAGAGAGAGAAAGAGAAGGACATGGGCAAATGAAGTGGGGTTACATATAAAAGTTTATAATAATTAGAAAAATATAAAGAGAAAGAGATTGGAGAGAGATTGTAACTGTTTAGATTTAAAAATATTTTAGGAAATATATTAAAATATATACACCGACATAGGCAGAGAGAGTCAGTTGAAATATAAAATATAAAATATATTTTAGTTAAAAACGTATATTAATAGTTATAAGGAATTAAGGGATATAATAATAGTCCGTTTTGAGATTTTAGCAAAAACAAATTTACTCCAAAACACACCCGGGTCGGGTCTACAAATCTGGTTTAAAAATATGAAAAATATATGCAACTTCCGAATTTCAAAACGAGTGCTCAGGTAACGAAAAAGTATGCCCCCAAGAACGGATGCACGTACATGTGCGTAGCCATCCAAACACGTCCGTTTCACTGAACAGGATGAGAAACAAGATACACGGATGCTACCACGGGGTTAGGGGTATCAAGTAGGCCATGAAATGTATTTTTAAAATATTTTACGTGACTTAAAATGTTATATGATAAAACATGCGATGTCAGATGAAATGCCAATATGCAGTTTATACTAGATGCACGTGTCAAAGCAACGAGTCAGGGTAACCTATAACTATAAATCAAACAAGTTCAAGCAAGCGGGTCGGGTCGAATGCAATGTAAAATGTACAATACCATTCGCACCCAAACACGCTAAATCAAGAATAGAACATGGATAAGTAAATACGGAAACTGGAATTGATATAAATGAACTCGGGTGTTACAGTTTCATATATGAGTATCGATGAGAATATGAAGGTTTCATATTATCATCAAGTATCATATATTGGTTTTAACTTGAATATCTTGAATCACTTTCTAATTATGTGTTTGTTGTGTATTCTTGTTGTATATGTGTGTTCCGGCTATCGGGGGTAAGGCTTCTATCCCATTAAAAATGTATATAGCGAACACCCATTCGCTTATGCTTTCAACCGTTTCGAGTAAATTTCGGCAGCACCTCCCCGCTGTTCTCCGAGTACACTGTAATAGAATAGATAATCATTTCAAAGCTGTGAAACAATGTTGAAATGAACATCTAATCTATCTTTGTACACGGAGAACCAGCGGAAAGGTACCGACGAAATATCTCGAAACGGATGAAAACACAAGTGAATGAAGGTGTTTGCTTTATATATACATAACTTGTCCACACGGGATAAATCTATCGGTTACCATACGATTGAATCTTCTCGTCGCATAGACTATACGGCGGTTGTAAGTATCGAGCTATACCGTCCGATATTTAACAACCTTCGTATAGTTCTATGTCACGACGAACATCGCACGTATGTTAACCGATAGACGGGGACTAAGTGGCGCTTTTAGTTTCATATATGAGTATCGATGAGAATAGGAAGGTTTCATATTATCATCGAGTATCATATATTGGTTTTAACTTGAACATCTTGAATCGCTCTCTAATGATGCGTTTATTGTGCATTCGTGTTGTATGTGTAACATGATTTTAAGCCATTGAGATCAAGATTGATAGAACTGATCATCCACAAAGAGATTAAGGATTGACTTTTGACAGTCATATGAAGGAATATTTTCTCCTACGGCAACCTAATAATATACCCATTATCCTCATATATACATATATGCAGGCATGCATGGATACATACATGCAAATATTTGAAAAATTAATATATCAACCAAAAACTATTATTGCAATGGCATTCATCTATAACAATCAACAATTAAAACTACAAATATAGGATACTGATATCATAAAGCGTTATACGCAACATACGAAATCACATGACTGAAACATGCATAAAAAAACATGTTCATCCAAAAGAAAGGCCACTGTCAACAAATATAGACAAATACGTCATAAAAACAGTAACTAATTAACAAGTTGATTAGCATCTGGATCAAGAAAATGATAGAAAAAACAATCGACTATGATCTATAATGACAAGTCTATTACCATGACTCTCGACTAACAAAGGTGGCTTTTCGTCCTCGGTAGCTTGATAATTGGGATTTCATGGCGAATAAAATATGCATATGCCGTTTGACCGGGAACTTCAATAGGAAACTCAATGAGGTCGGGTGTACTGAAGTACGCTTTGTATTTCGCTATATCAGGTGATGAAGCCCAAGCCCTAGCCCCAGCCCCAGCCGAACCCTAGCCCCAGCCCCAGCCCAGCCCCAACCCCAACCAAACCCTAGCCCCAGCCCCAGCCCAACCCCATCCCAACCGAACCCTAGCCCTAGCCCCAACCCAGCCCCAACCCCAACCGAACCCTAGCCTTAACCCCAACCGAACCCTAGCCCCAGCCCCAGCCCAGCCCCAGCCCCGCCCTAGCCCCAACCCCTAACCCCAACCGAACCCCAGAACCGAACCCTAACCCCAAAACCCGATGCCGATGCCGATGCCAAACCCTCACCCCTACCCGAACCTGGCCTGGACCCTAGACCTAACATCATCAAAATTAAAAATAATTTGAAATTTAATTACTAACCGGGCGCACGGTGGAGGAGACGACAGAAATCGGTGGTCGACGACGATCGGCGAAGGTGGCGACGAGGCGCGGGAAGTCGACGAAGGTGTGGGAATGACCTACGAAGGTGGCAACGAGGCGCGGAGCGCGGTGGCGACGAGGCGTAGGAACAGGCGATATGAGGCGCGGGAGTGAGAGAGAGAAATTTCGGGAACGATGAATGACATTTCTGTGCTTTTTTTTATTAATAACCTATTTATATGCCCGTACGGACATAACCGTAGGTCCACCGTTTGCGGCTCCGTAGGACCAAACAAAATATTAGAACGTAAGGCCCCGTAGGGACAACGATGTGGCCCTACGGATAAATCCGTAGGGGCAAGAAATATTTGCACCTACGGATTCCTGAGTCCGTAGGGGCAACCCCATATTGTAGTAGTGTATGAGTTACCTAGAAAGTCATTTTAAAATAACTCTACATTTTCAAAGATTCCTATTAACAAATACAACCAACTCTTTCTGTGGTATAGTTGTACTTCTATCTATATATATAGAAGGTAATTTTAGTTATTGCCATTTCAAAGTTCAACAATTTAACGGATATTATTATAAGTCAATTTTTATTATACTTGAATAAAATTTAAAGTTTTTCTTTATTTTTTTACTCGATTGCCTTCTTAGTCGATTATGTCTCTATGCTAGAGTTTGAAATGAAAAGTTTAAAATTCTCTTAAGTTTCATAAAAAAATATCTCACTGACTTTGGATGCATAGTTTTTTCTTTTAGAGTTCAATTTTGATATTATAAAAATATTATACTTATTTAAATGTTTTTATTTAAGTTCATGTATGGTACTTTGCGTTATTTGTTTATATCGTTCATTTAATTTCTTTGAAGTAATATCCATTTTGATATTTTTTTGTTATTTTCCTATACAACTCATTTTTATTTCTTGAGATAACAATATTTACTTAGTTGGGTATACTTGCTGAAACGAAGAACAATAATAAATCAATACAATATATATATATATATATATATATATATATATATATATGATTTCAACTACATAGCAGTATCTAAAATTAGTTTAATGGAATATTAATACAATGATATGGATTCAGATAAACGATTAGTATTGCATTGAATGGATCAAACCATTGGGCTCCCTGGAATGTCATCTCCATCAACCGGAAATGTAAGTTCTCTTCCATATACAGAATTGTATAATGGTAGAGTATAATTAACAATTTCTGTATTATTTTATAATTTTCTAATACTATTTTTTTATAAAAATCATGAAATATGTTAAGCTCAATTTTATTCTATTAAAATTTCTATTAGAAAGAAAAAAAATTAATAACTAAAAAAATCTTAACTATATATAATTTCAAATTTTTAATTTCAGGATGAGCATAAGGATGTACTCAGAATGCAATTAGAATTGTGCATTACAGAAGAATATACTGCTAAATGGACAGCGAGAGTTGATATTGTCAATTTTAGTATATTATGTTTTATGTTTCGTGATTTCATAACCAATGGATACCATCCAGTTGGATTTAGTTTAGGTGGGATATGCTATCAGTTGTCTGAAAATCATAGTTATGTTTCTTTGCGATCGGATCTTGATGTCTTCTGCATATTTTATTGCTATCAACGAACCTATCCGGTCCGAATATATCGTGAAAGTGATGTTCATAAGAATGACCATCATTGCACATTTATCACTCCGTCTTATGAAGTGTTCGAGCATACAATAATTATCGCATCTTTAATGCGTGAAGATTATCCTTGATGTAAAAGTATTTTGCTATGTATAATGAAATTCTAAAATCAAGATGTAATATCGCAGAGTTTAAGTGAAATTTATCTTTCATTTTTTATCATGTCAGTTATAGGTTATTTTTATACAATTATGTAAACTTTAGTTATATGAATATTTTATAAATCCTTGCAATCATTATACTTATGATACCTTACTTGCTATATAATATTTTTTGTTAATAAGAAAATTAAAATAATAAGTCTAAAAGAAAATAAAAATCAATAAGCCAAACAATATACATTCATTTATTCTAAATATTAAGTTATATGCTGAATAGAAAGTATAACGTTGATTGGACAGATGATTGTTTGTACAATATCATATATAGATATATGAAGAAAAATGAATGATGGGATAGATGAATCCAGCAATTCTAATTCACCATAATTGCATTCTCTATTTTTGCGTTTGAAACGCATTTGATTGTCTTCTCTACTATTAGACAACATCAAGTATTATGTTTTCCAAATATTTTTATTTGATTTACTCAAGTTACGATGCTATCAAATCAGTCAAATTATACATTTACCAGAATATACTTTATTGAGAATCTTTCGCATGTATAGTACAATTATGATATGATCTATAAATACATATACTTCATCCGTCCAATCATGCGTTTTTTGCATCCCTATATATATATATATATATATATATATGACACGACATCAAAATGAAGAAAAATGCATGATTGGACACATGAAGCCAACATTTCGAGTTCACCCTAATTGCATTCCCTTTTTTCGTGGCTGAAGCACTTTTTGTTGTCTTTTCTGTCACCAGACAACATAAAGTAATGTCTTTTTTAAATATTTTTATTTAATTTACTCAACTTACGATGCTATCAAACCAGTCAAATTATATTTTATCAGAATATGTTTTATTGAGAATTTTTCACATGCATAGTGCAATTATGATATGAGCTATAAATGCATATATTTCATCCATCCAATCATGTGTTTTTTCTTCATGCATATTTATATATGATATGACATCAAAATGAAGAAAAATACATGATGAGACCACATGCAGCTATACATTTCCAATTCACCATAATTGCATTCGCTACTTGCTAATTTTAAATTTCAAACTGACTTGGTGACTCTTACATATATATATAAACCATGATCATGCATTTTCTCACTAAAACTTGTGCCTGACTATTTCAAGCACTCAAGTTGTCCATGATGAAGCTTAAGCTTAGTCCGTCGGTAATGAAGAAAGGCCATAAAAAAAGTAAGACGTCGACTGTGACCTCTCTCCCACAAGATATCCTCATTGAAATAGCCATGCAAGTCTTCTCCAAGTCCTCGGCTCTTCTCGATGATATTAAAAACCTACATGCAACGTAAGCATTTATTAATTTTTATAATTTCAGAACCAACATATAAATTATCTAATATCGTTTTGTATGCATTTTAGATGTAAGAGTTTTTACCGTGCCTTCAAAAATAAGATGGTTGGGCGTTCAATATCGGTGATTAAGGAGTACTTGAGGATGTATTGGTGGGGAAAATGGGCATATCTAATTTTGCTTCGAAACTGTGCAAATAGCGGCAATCTTGATGCCAACTTTATTCTTGGACTAGTAAATAATTTGATTTAATACATATCTTCCTATATATATATATATATATATATATATATATATATATATATATTGTCTAATTCATCGATGTTGGGTTTTTCTTTAAACCTATAGGAAGAGATATACAATTTAGGAAGGATGACTTTGGGTATGGAGCATCTCAAGACAGCGATGACTGGTGGCCACTTTACAGCGGCATATGTGGTCGGGATCATACTGTTTTTTGATGCATATACACGGGCACACGCCATGGAAATTCTGAACAAGGTTTCTTGCGGCGATCTTTTATACGCTGGTCATGAAGTTAAAGAGTGTATGTGATCGGGCAATCCGATAATAGACAGATGCAGAAGAGATGCTTTGCAGATTACGAATAAAAGTTGGACAAGGATGATGTTGAAGATGGAACCGAGATCTCCCTGCAAGGATAAGCTCTGTGGAAGGGTTGTGAAGGCAAAAAGTGATGGCTAATGGGTTGATAATGATCGACTTCCGAGGGCATTTTGCGGTCAGTTTTGCCGAAGGATGGACGAGTGCTACAAATTCTTTGGAAATTAATGCCAATGGAAACTTTGCTACCATCTCTTAATTGATTGTGTTTTCGATGTTTTTTTCTTCAATTTTTAGGTTTCAGAAGTATGTGTCATATTTGCTGGGTAGGATGTTGAAATCTGTGATCACTTTGCAATGGTTCGTTTTTGTAAGTAAGAAACCAACATCTCCTTTTGTTGCTAAATATAATTTTCATATCGTAACCGATTTTAGTTTGCTGTTGAATGATAATAGTCTCAGCAGATTACATTGAAATCGGAAATATTGGCGCCATTCATTTTTTGTTGTGTTCTTCATCACTAAACAATATCAAATATTATCTTTTTCAAATATTTTTATTTAATTTACTCAAGTTACAATGCTATCAAATCAGTCAAGTTATGTTTTGTCAAATCTACTTTATTGAAAACCGTTCAAATACAGAGTGAATTATGATAAGAGTAAGAGTTCAAAAAGTAATACCTTATTAACAAAATAAAATGATATATTTATTAATATTTTATTTTACTATTACTTTTTGAACTCTTACTCTCCCATATAAGGCCACTTTATTCATTTACCAAGTATTCCATTATATTAGGCCGCTGTGAGATTGTAAGTTTTTTTTTCAGTTTGTTAATTAGTGTTGTTTTATTTTTTTATGTAATACGGATATGGTGATGTACTTTATGAATACTTAGGACATGAATTTTTGCTTATATTATACGTCTATTTCAATGAAATAGATGACTAATAATGTGCATTTCCTTAAAATATTTTTATGCTTTCACATTTTATATGTTTAGGTTAAATAAAAATCATGTACCATATTATGCTATCATCCATTAATTCCTTAAATGTCTTTTCAATTCAGAGAAACAAAGAAACACATTCTTAATTCCAATTTAAAATAAAAAATATAACTTATAGTATCTTAAGTATCTATTAATCATTAAGTATAACCAAGATAAGTTGAGAGTACGAGAGACTAAATAGAATTTAAATATTTACTTGAAAACTACTTCATCGTTTCATTTTTCTTTGATTCATGATATCCCAACGCGTAGCGCGGGTACAATGCTAGTTAAATTAGATAGCAAATAACAAGGAACAGAATGGGTCTCAGCCTCTCTTTCTTCATAAGCCTTTGTAAGAGTTCAAATCTGAGGCCAATATCACAAGAAGTTGCTTGTTAAGGGGAAATCTGTAGCATGAAGGAGGAGCAAGTGAAGCCGATAGTTACAGAGGAAGAAGTACTTAAGGAGAAGAAGAAGAGGGAAGAAGGCGGCATGGCCTTGGTGGTGCCTTACTTCTCAGCTGGTTCTCGCCCCGTGATGGAGGGTGGAATCTTCTTCAGATGTTGCTTCCCGTTGATCTGCGGATGGCTGCGATGTGTGGCTGAGATTGGGTCTGAAGGCTGTCGCTCCTGAAGCGTGTGGATCTCAATGGCTTGAGGTTGTGGTTACCGAGTTACCTGCAAGAAAGTCCCGGGGTGGTTGTACCACCGAGGACCTTCCGACGATCAAGTTAGTCTAGAGATCCGAGCAGAGTAACGGCTTAGTGGAGTAGAATTGGCTTACCTTGGCCGTCTGAAAGAGGGGTTTAAGTAGCGGTGGCAGCAGGCGCGAGAATCACGCCGGCCGTTACGCTCCCAACGTCACACCCGCGTGATGAGCGGGACCTCCCATTAATAGCGAGACAAGCTCGTTAATGGGGGATCATAGTGGCGTGGAACGTGGGATGTGGCCGGCGGAGATCTCGCGCATGGCGAGATTCACGGGATGGCGGTTACGCCTGCAAGCGGTGCTGTTGGTCGGTCGATGAGTCCGAGGAAGATGACCTCGGTGGGAGAGCTCGCGGACAAGCGGGGGAGCCGAGGTATCTAGTTTCTGCGGTAGCTCGGGAACGAGCTGTGAGGCCCAGGAGGCCAATTGTGCTGGGGCTCGGAGGCGAGCCAGCCTCGTTAGTAGGACATGCATAGGAGCGGTCTGGTCGGCCCCTGTAGGTCCTTTCTTGCATGCTCTGGGACACATCATCTGCCACGTGTCATGATCTGGGAGGTCACCGATATCGAGCATCATCATTAGCCCCCACTCTTGTCCCGACCAGCTGATGGGTCGGATCGAGAGTGGTCTGCCGGGTCACCCGATGTGAGCTCTCTTCCGAAGATATCGTCGGGCGTGTCCCTGGGCAATCCGTTGTCTTTTTTTGGATGACGCAGGTGAATTAGGATGAGATCTTCTGCATTAAAGAGGGGCGCCGGATCGTGCACACTTTTGACGAAGCGGCAGCCCACGTGTCGAGCGTTGGTTGGTGGATGCGATGGGCCGCAGGCCTCTGGCGTCTGATGGGATGTTGTCCTATGTGCGCACGCCAGGTGGAGCGGTCTGGGTCGTCGAATGTGAAGGGTTGTTTTTGGCAGGAGTCGACGGTTGCCGTTGGATGGGGCGCCGGAGGCTATAGGTAGAGGTGGGGCCTTCTACAGGGCCCATTTCTCTTCATATTTCCCTCATCTTTCATCTCGTATGCTCGGTGCTCTCATCTTAGGTCAGATCTTTTACTTTCCCGGGGGCTTCTCAATCAGGTTAAATGTCTTGTTTTTTCTTTCTTCTGCTTTTTCTCGTTCTGAGTCGAGCATCTTCTCCTTTTTGGCAGGACGGATGGTTCGATCCCAGACTCTTGGTGTCTTCGGCGCTCGGTCCCGAAGGGGAGACCGCGGTGCGGCCTTTCCTCTGGCTGACTCGAGCCCCGCGCTGGATGTGCCCCCGATGATGGGGCCACCTGCTCTGCCACAAGCTCTTGGTGATTGTTCCGGTGGCGGCCAAAGGCGTACACGGGTTCTCGACTCTCAGACGAGGGATGCTGGAAAGAGTGAAGATGGGGCTCCTCTCAAGTGGTAGAGGACGATCCCTCATGCACCACCGACGAACATTCTGGAGGGGACCCCCGTGCAGGAGGGGGACGCCCAGTTCGTGGTCCCGTCGAGGCTCTCCGTTGCGGCCATTCTTCTCACTGGCATGGAGGAGTCGGCCGGGGGCCGGATGCCACGGGGGACCTTGAGGGCCCGAATGGCTGCTATCGTAGAGGAGGCGGTTCTGGTATGCACTCCCTCATGTGTTGCTTCGGGCGACCTTTTCTTAGTTCGGGTGTCCTTAGGTTTTCCTGCCATTTTTCGCCAGGTCCTTCAGCACTACGCCCTTATCGCTCGTATAGAAGCCGAGGGGGCTATTCGGGCTGCGGGGTCAGCAGAATAATCTTCTTCGGAGGTCAAGGGTATGCGATTCGAGCTGCGCCTGGAGAGGGAGAGGTCACTCGCCCTCAAAGATCGGTCTGAAGTTGCGGACCTCGCCGTTTCGAAGTGCCGGGAGTCCTACCGCCGCCTGAGCGAGTCCCACCGAGTTGTTGAGGCGAAGTTGGTGGAACTGGCCGATCGTTTTGCAGCAATGAAGTGGGCGAGGGATGCCAGCAAGCGGGATGCCGACGCGGCGCGTCAAGCGGTGGAGGCCGCTGAAGCCCGGTCTAGGTGGGCGGTGACGGATTACAAGGAGTCGGACCAGTATTACGTCGACCTCGACGAGGCCTGGAATAAAGCTCTTGATGCCGTCAAGGAGCAGCTTCCGGAGTTCGCTGACAGTGAGCTCCGTGCTTGGGTCCCACTTTCGGTGGTCCCGCCTCCGGCCGATAGTGATGAGGGGAGTGAGGTCTAGGCGGGGCTTGCTGCCCGATCGTTTTGGTTTTTCCTCCTCTCTCTCTTGTAAGCCTCCGGGTAATTTGATAAGGAGGGGAGCCCATAGTACCCTTGTAAAAGCTTTGACTTTTTGAATAAAAAACTTTTTGTTTTTGCAGTAGTGTTTGTGCTTGTGTTTCCTTTTGTTGGTAGACACTTGTATCTGCACAGTACTGCTTTATGGTCGGCATGTTCCTCGTCTAGCGATTACTCGTCAACTTGACTCTGATCATTTTCCGAGTGTGCGAGGACCGGAGGGAAGACGGTGTCTCCCTGGCCCCGAAGTCGAAGTGTAGATCGCTAGGACGTTGATAGATTGGATGCCTCTTGTTGAGTTCACGTTCCTTAGTTGTTGGAGGGGCCGTAATTGGCCAACTGAGGATATTGCCGAGCAGGGTAGCTGCTCGGTGCCTCTTGGTGAGGGCTTTGACCCTTAGCGCTGGAGGAGCCGTGAGAGGCCTGCGAAGGATGGCCGCACAGGGTAGCTGCTCGGTGCCTCCTGGCGAGGGCTTTGATCCTCAGCGCGAGAAGGGCCGTGAGAGGCCCGCTGAGGATGGACAAGCAGGGTAGCTGCTCGGTGCCTCTTAGCTAGGGCTTTGATCCTCAGCGTGAGAGGGTCCATGAGAGGCCTGCTGAGGATGGCCGAGCAGGGTAGCTGCTTGGTGCCTCTTGGCGAGGGCTTTGATATTCAGCTTGAGAGGGGCCGTGAGAGGCCTGCTGAGGATGGCCGAGCAGGGTAGCTGCTCGGTGCCTCTTGGCGAGGGCTTTGATCCTCAGCGTGAGAGGGGTCGTGAGAGGCCTGCTGAGGATGGCCGAGCAAGGTAGCTGCTCGGTTCTCTTGGCGAGCGCTTTGATCCTTAGCTGTTGGAGGGGTCGTATGAGGCCTGCTAAGGTTGGCCGAGCATGGTAGCTGCTTGGTGCCTCTTGGCGAAGGCTTTGATCCTCATCGTGAGGGGGCCGTGAAAGGCCTGCTGAGGATGGCCGAGCAGGGTAGCTGCTCGGTGCCTCTTGGAGAGGACTTTGATCCTTAGCTGTTGGAGGGTCCGTATGAGGCCTGCTAAGGGTGGCCGAGCAGGATAGCTGCTTGGTGCCTCTTGGCGAGGGCTTTGATCCTTAGCTGTTGGAGGGGTCGTATGAGGCCTGCTAAGGATGGCCGAGTAGGGTAGCTGCTCGGTGCCTCTTGGCGAGGGCTTTGATCCTCAGCGTGAGCGGGGTCGTGAGAGGCCTGCTGAGAATCGCCGAGCAGGGTAGCTGCTCAGTGCCTCGTGGCGAGGGCTTTGATCCTCAGCGCGAGAGGGGCCGTGAGAGGCCTGCTGAGGACGGCCGAGCAGGGTAGCTGCTCGGTGCCTCTTGGCGAGGGCTTTGATCCTTAAGGATGCCCAAGCGGGGTTGCCGCCCGGTGCCCCTTGGCGAGGGCTTTGATCCCTGGTTTTGCCAGGAATAACCGAGCACGGATCATGCTAAGCGGTTGCCTCTTTCGAGGGCTTTTCATCCTTAGCGCGGGAGGGGCGTGGGAGGCCTACTAAGGATTTCCGGGCGGGGTTGCCGCTCGGTGCCTCATGTCGAGGGCTTTGATCCCTGGTGGTGTGCCAGGGATAACCGAGCATGGTTGTGCTAAGCGGTTGCCTCTTTCGAGGGCTTTTTGGTCCTTATGGATGGCCGAGCAGGGTTGCTGCCCAGTTCCTCTTGGCGAGGGCTTTGATCCCTGGCGTTGTGGGTAGGGAAGCTACCAGCCAGGGATAGCTGAGCAGGGTAGCTGCAGGGCTGCCTCTTAGCGAGGGCTTTGATCCCTAGCGTTGCAGGTAGGGAAGTTAGCAGCCACGGATAGCCGAGCAGGGTAGCTGCAAGGCTGCCTCTTGGCTAGGGGTAGGGAAGCTACCAGTCTGGGATAGCCGAGCAGGGTAGCTGCAGGGCTGTCTCTTTGTGAGGGCTTTGATCCCTGGCGTTGTGGGTAGGGAAGCTACCGGCCAGGGATAGCCGAGCAGGGTAGCTGCAGGGCTGCCTCCTTGTGAGGGCTTTGATCCTTGGCGTTGTGGGTAGAGAATCTACCATCCAGGGATAGCCGAGCAGGGTAGATGCAGGGCTGCCTCCTTGTGAGGGCTTTGATCCCTGGCGTCGTGGGGTAAAGAAGCTACCAGCCAGGGATAGCCGAGCAGGATAGATGCAGGGTTGCCTCCTTGTGAGGGCTTTGCTCCATGAAGAAGGACCGAGCAGTGAAGCTGCTCGGTTGCTTCTTGGCGAGGCTTTGTCCGACCTTCCCATGTGAGCACCGTGGAGTGGGACGGCATCGAAGAAACATGTCGTAAGGGCGCTGTGAAGGCGAAGCGCCAGAGTCTCGTCGTTTCAGTTTCGCATAGGGAGGTGCGACGTTTGCCGCGTGCCGCCTGCGTTGAGTGTGAAACGGGCGACTGTTGGATTCCCAAGCGTCGTTGGCTATAAGATGGAATAATTTGGGATTGTTGATTACTCTTTTCCTTGCAACCGAAACGCAAAAATACAGGACTTCCCCTTCACCATCGAAGACATTTTAAGCTTCGAGGATGTCAACCTCTATGACCCGTACTGCACCGAGGACACGGTGCAGTTGGTAATAGGTAGGATCGAGGACCACTTCGGCTGATTGCTTACCCGGCGGTCCTCCCTCCTTCAGCTTCTAATGTATTCCATCTGGAGGGCGTCGCCGGGGCTTTACAACCCCTTATCCGAAATGCTGTTCGATGAGGCCATATGTAAGCTAAGGTCTCTGAGGCGCTTCGGCCTGATCTCCGCGAGCTGGCTAAACCGCTCGGAAGCGCTCGTCCGTGAGTGCTACCAGTTGAGGCTCGACGCTGAAGCTTGGGGGGGGATCTGAGGCAGAGGTTAGACGCTGCGAGGTCTCGGCTGGAGGGGGACACTGCTTCTGCTCGCGGTCAGCTTTCCGCTTGTCCCTCAGGTACGCCGCGAGGTGACCCGAACAGATCAGCTCCTCAATGTAATCTCGGAGTTGTTTGTAGCTCTCCGTTGAGTGGCCCAGCGACCTATGAAAGCCGTGGTAGGGGCCCCGGGTTCTCTTTGAAGCCGAGCATGGGACCGGGGGGAACTTGAAGAACCCTTCGCCCTTGGCCTCCTCAAGTAGCACTGTCTGGGAGACATTAAGCGGCGTGTACTCCTGGAACTTTGGGCGATAGGGTTTTTGCTGTTCCGGTCTTCTTCTCTCGTCCCTGGCCCTCTTTTTCTGGTAGGCTTGCTCTGCTCGAGGGAGGCTTGCGTTCACGGACTCGAGCTGGACCTCGCGCTCGGTCCAGGCCTTTACCTCGGCCATGGTCTTAGGTTGCACCAGTGCAAAAGAGCGTAACCACTCCTTGTGCCTAAGACCAGACCTTAGAGGATGACTATTTCGTCACGGTGCTCTGGGACCTTGAGAAGGGCGTTGTAGAAACGGGTGACGTAGGCCTTGAACGTCTCCTTGTCCCCGCTCTTGATCGTGAAAAGGTGGTCGACTGTGCGCTTCTGCCGCCTGTTCCCGACGAAGTGGCCGAGGAATTGTATGGCCAGCTCGTCAAAGGTTAAGATCGAGCGCGGTTCGAGTCCTCGAAACCAGTCTCGCCTACCACGGATGAGAGTATCCGAGAAAGCTCGGCACTTGGCGGCATTGGAGTGGTCTTGGAAGCTCATTCCCGCGGTGAACGCATCCAAGTGGTCCTTTGGGTCAGATTTTTCGTCGAAGAGGGAGACCTTTGGGGGCTTGTTGCGGGAGGAGACGTGGACGGCGAGCAGCTCCTCGGTGAACGGTTTTGTGAGCGAGTCGGCGGCATACTTAGCCCCGTCGCTCGAACGGTGACCTTCCCGATGCAGACTCTCGATCTTCTTCTCGAGGGCGTCGAGTCGGACATGGTACCCCGACGACTCGGCGCATTCTTATCCCAGGCCCCTTCTGTTGGCGGCCTGCGTCTGGCCTTGGCCGCGGTTTCTCTCAATGAGGTTCCTTAAATCCCCGGGTGAGGTGGCCCTTGAGTTTCCTTGACGAGCCCCGTCTGCACGGCCCCGTCAGGGGAGGGTGTGTCGGCCATGCCTAGTGGCAGCCAAGTTGACCGACATTTCCTCAGGAGGGAAAGGCGCTCGAAAGATCTCGGGTTGAGGCACTCTAGCGACGGACCTCGGTGTCGAGCTGTTGGGTGCCCAGCGGGTCGAAAAACGTACTGGCCCGGGGGATCCGCGGCCGTGGGAGGCAGCGAGGCAGCGGTTGTGGGTTCCGACGCGGGCTGAGTCTTCTCTTTCCCCATAGAGGTCCTGGTCCCGAGGCGGGGAAGCGACGACCTAGGGATTTTGCCCCGCCGTTTGGACGCGGATGAGCGCCTCCACGAAGGATGCGAGTCGGTCTATCTGGCCGGTGAGGGCGTTGATGGCATTCGGCGGAGGAGGCTCGTCTGTGCCACCGTTGAGAGGGAGGCGGCGGTTGGCGCTTGGATCGTCTTGATGATCTCTCGCCATTGGAGTGAGATCGGGAGGCGAACTTTTGTTTTTTTGGAATCTACGTTCCCACAGATGGCGCCAGCTGATGGAGGGCGGAATCTTCTTCAGATGTTGCTTCCCGTTGATCTGCGGATGGCTGCGATGTGTGGCTGAGATTGGATCTGGAGGCTGTCGCTCCTGAAGCGTGTGGATCTCAATGGGTTGAGGTTGTGGTTGCCGAGTTACCTGCAAGGAAGTCCCGGGATGGTTGTACCACCGAGGACCCTCCGACGATCAAGTTAGTATAGAGATCCGAGCAGAGTAACGGCTTAGTGGAGTAGAATTGGCTTACCTTGACCGTCTGAAAGAAGGGTTTAAGTAGCGGTGGCAGCAAGTGCAGCAGGCGCGAGAATCACGCCGGCCGTTACGCTCCCGACATCACACCCGCGTGATGAGCGGGACCTCCCATTAATGGCGAAACAGGCTCGTTAATGGGGGATCGTGGTGGCGTGGAACGTGGGATGTGGCCGGCGGAGATCTCGCGCATGAAGAGATTCGCGGGATGGCGGTTATGCCTGCAAGCGGTGCTGTTGGTCGGTCGATGAGACCAAAGAAGATGACCTCGGCGGGAGAGCTCGTGGATGAGCGGGAGAGCCGAGATATCTAGTTTCCGCGGTAGCTCGGGAACGAGCTGTGAGGCCGAGGAGGCCAATTGTGCTGGGGCTCGGAGATGAGCCAGCCTCGTTGGTAGGACAGGCATAGGAGCAGTCTGGTCGGCCCCTGTAGGTCCTTTCTTGCATGCTCTGGGGCACGTCGTCTGCCACGTTTCATGATCTGGGAGGTCACCGATATCGAGCATCATCACCCCGGCATCCTCTGATACATATATGCGGATGCATGACATGCCTTGGATTAATCTAATGCGCTCCATTGATATATAACTTAGGACATGCCTTGGATGCATGCAGCTGGAATGTTGGATGCACCATTTTCTTTTATTTGTTGCTACATATATGGGAGGCAACCGCTGCACCCTCTTTTATCCGTCATTATTATGTATGTTGAATGTTGGATGTTGGATGCACCATTTCAGGCTTGTTGCAAATTAAGGATCTCAGGGATCTTTTCGACTTTAAATTTTTTTGATCGCAGATCTCATAAGTACAAATTAAGGAGGTTGGTATTGTAAGTGGCAGTTGCATCCATACATGATAATCGTGGCTCTTGATACATGTGATCTTTCCTTCGTTAAATTTGTACATGCTTAGAAAACATTGAGGGGTTAGGAATCATAGGAAAGTTTCGACTCTTCCAACATCGATCGCTGCTTTTCTTCTTTATTCAGTTGTAGATTGCTGAAGAAAACACATAATATTTTGGCTTAAGAAAGGGAGAGCTGTAGCATGAAGGAGGAGCAAGCGAAGCCGATAGTTATGGAGGAAGAAGTACTTAAGGAGGAGCAAGCGAAGCCGATAGTTACTCAAATCGCCGTCACCTTCTTCATCACCAGGGCGTTGGACCGCGGCCTCTCTTGCAGCCCTTCTTCTTCTTCTTCTTCTTCTTTCACCGACGCTTCGGTCTCGCTGTCTCTCTTCGATCGTCGGAGCTCTGGCGGCGGTCTCAGTTGGCCCCAGCAAGGACTCGGAACGAGGATCGACCTGAAGATCTACATGTGCGAGGAAGGAAAGATCGATGGGCTGAGGGTGCTGATGCGTGGCAGGAACGGCAACATCCCCCGCTGATGCCTGCGCCAAAGGCCAATGGGGAACTCAGGTAACATCTTTGCGAGCTTTGAAGCATCACTTATTCCCATCCTGATTTTTTTTTAAAACCTTAGCTCTTTAAGCGTTGGACTTCAATCCTTTGTTCCCGATTAATTTGAGCTTTATCCTTATTTTAAACCTTCGATCTTTCACTTGAGCTTTATCCTTATGTTATTCTCCGTTGCTCGATGAGCTGAAACCATGATTTAAAATGCCGGTATCAGATGGTATTGGAATCAACAATCTCGGCCGTGTCGGCCGTCTCAGATCCGTAATATCGGAATTTATACCGTTTAAGAAGTATAATGTTTAAGAATTAGAAACTCTCTTGAATAAGTAGCTAAAGTAACTAAAAAAATTCTGCAAATTATTATAGTAATTAATGATGTGTGAAGTCCTCTTAAATGGTATCAAATAACAATAATAATCCAGTAACCTATAATAAACCCCTTAACTAATAACAAACCCATTAGCCCATCGATAAACCCACCAACCATTGATAACCTTGATACGAAAACCGAACTAATCAAATGGTAAACCAAATATTGTTCGAATCGAGCGGTATCGGTTTTGGAACTCGGATGGCCGTTTTTAGGATCGGAATCAGCCATCTTGGATTGGGATTGCCCGATATTTCAAACCATGGGTGAAACGAACTTGTATCTTGGCTCTTTTGCTCCAGCGTTCCTTCTGTCTTTATAATGCCGTTTAACCTACTTGCAGATGCAAACTCAAGTCAAGCATTAGTTATATACTTTGATGTTTGCTATTATTTAAATGTTCTCTATTTCCATTGAAATGTTAAGGGTAGGAAAGATTGTTGTTAGGGCATGCAAAGGGAAAACCTTTCATTTATTAATAACTAGAAAACTGACCTGGTTTTGGCTAATCATCCCTGGCAACCTGACCTGTAATCAAATGGGTTGAGGCATGTCTGCTGATTTGTTTGATAATATATGTAAATCTCAGAATCATAATAGGCTCCTAACTCCCTCCCTCCACCCACATTGTTTACTTTATTCAGGTGAAAATACATCAATTGCTTCTCAAGTCAAAGTTTAGGACCTCAAAGAAAGAGGAAACAGATCTTTTCTTTATTGACCCAGACGATTTTGCAGGATCTTTGATTTGGCTGTTGGAACATACGAATCAAACAAGATTTGACATTTCGGGATTCTCAGGTTGAACTAGACCCGACGTGTTTTGGATCGGTCGAGCCGCTCCAAGTAGGCTATGGCTGCATTAATAAGACATAATATCAGTGCATAGACTGAGAGGGGACAAAGGGCCACGTGCAAGTTCATGCAGTCGAAAAATAGTGCCGTTAATATTAGTTATGATTTGACATAAAAAATAACATTAGTCATGATGGCCAGAAAAAAGGACATTAGGCGTGATTTGACAGAAAAAATGATATTAGTCATGATGGACAGAAAAAAGGACATTAGGCGTGATTTGACAGAAAAAAGATATTAGCCATGATGTACTGTAGAAAAATAGTGACGTTGACATTGGTCGTGTTTTGACAGAAAATGGACCTTAGTCATGATAGACCGTAGAAAAATAGTGATGTTAATATTGATCGTGATATGACAGAAAATGATATTAGTCATGTCCACCTCCTATTGCAACCTGTCCCATCTCCTATTGGCACCTGTGTCCACCTCTGCTCTATTTAAGCCAGGGCACTTCATCTTCAATCTTTACAGAAGAGAAAACGTCAAAAAAAGATAAGACAGAAATTTTGCATCCCTCAATGGCATAAAATCTTAATGCAGAACAGCCGTTGCCTCTCTCAATGGTCAAAAACTATAACAAACCGCCGTTGTTTCTCTTCCTCCATGCGAAACTGACGACCACGTCTTCGGATACCGATGGTGCCGATCCTTCCGTTTGCACCCATTGATACATTGAATACTCAGCCCAAGTGATCATCCTCCATCTCGTTGGCCCTTGTAATGGTACAAAGTGTATTTTGGACGAAATGTCACTATATAAGAATCGCAAATATGTAGCCTCTCAATTACGTTCGCCCGAGAACTTCGTAGTTTCGCTCACTGGATGGTCCGTCGTAAATTCCCCATTCAAGATTAGCGTCACATGTATCTTGAAACGGAGATCGGCGGGTTTGTCCATGAATGTGGAGGTAGCAAATGCTAAGTTTCATACCAAGGTATATATTTATACTAGCATTGATAGGACAATGACAATCAAGAGATCGCGTAAGCGAAAGAGACAAGAGTTGAAGGACGAGAATGACGATATTGTTTGTGCTGTGTGCTTCGATGAAATTGAGATGTGTAGTAGTAGTGATTTGTTCGAAAGAGTGTTGTTCTGCTGTGATCATGAATTCCACATAAAGTGGATTGTTCCTTAGTTGTTCAACAACAACTCATGTCCGCTATATCGATATGAGAACCCATGTCAAATAGATTAGGATATTAATTTTATTTTTTCTTTGTTAATCAATCGTCTGTTATTTCTGTTATTTTGGCATGTAAAATTTGAAGAAGAGATGAACAATGTTCACAAATTCTGACTGTGTTTCTTAATATTTTCAATTGGTTTAATATATTTAATATGATGATCATATGATGTGTTTTGATATATAGTATAAATCGCTTAATTTTCTAAATCGGTCATGTTTTTGCAATCAATTTTAACAAAGGACAAAAAAATTGAGAAGGTAACAACGTGCAGGTGAAGAAAAAACTCGAATGAAAAGGAACAATGATATTACCAATTGGTTTTAATGGATACTTCTTTGGTTGGAAAACATGCATGTTATGGCCATTATTTGTAACAATCATAACTAAGCATTATTAACCAGAAAAAGACATTAGTCATATTACTCTTTTTTAATTGGTAAGTGGTGCGGCTCTGATTTGGGATACGGCACTTCTAAACTGATTTGAGAGGAATTGAAAAATAACAACGGCAATTTCGACAAACTAGGGTTTTATTTAATCAAAAGTTGCCTCTTACAGTTGCAAAATCGAAATTACAACTAATTTGCTTATAAAGAAAAACTGCTAAAAATATAAAAATTACTAAAAATAATGCATAAAACTGAGTTCAGGATTCTCGGGTTGAACAAGACGCGACGTGATTTAGATCGATCAAACCGCTCCATATAGGCTAAGACTGCATCAATAAGGCATAATACCAGCGCGTAGATTGATAGGGGACAATGGCCCCGCGTATAAATGCATGCAGTTGAGTATATATATGAGGAAAAACGTTATCAGGTACAAACAGGACAGAAAAAGGACATTGGTCGCGATGGACAGAAAAATTGAAAGGTTAGTGTAGCACGCTATGAAGAGTTTTGAAGCATCACATGACCCAAAGTTTTAATTTTTAAGGTGCTAAACTAACATGCAAGGGGATCGATCCTAGAAATTAGGGTTATAAAACTATAAGCCAGTAAAGATTAGGGTTTGAAGGCTACAACCTTTGTAGCTCCACTTTTTGCTTCACTCCTTAGGCTCTTGGGTGTTGGAAGAAGGTCCTCTTGTTGTCCTCTTATGTCCACGACGATCCACCCGGAGTTTCCCGTCCAAGCTAGCAAATTTGGAAAAACCAAGAGAACACTCTAATCAAGTCGGCTAAACTTGATCAGAATGATGTTGTGGCTATGGATCTCACTTCAAAATCCTATTTTTATGAGTATTTTACTCTCTTATAAGAACTAGAGAGCAAAGCATGGAGGTTGATGAAGATGGTGGTCTTTTTTGAAGAAGAGAATGAATTATCCTTGAAAGAGAAAAGAAAAATAACTATATATATTTTTCTTTCTCATAACCAACCATGGTTAGATTTAAAGATATCATTTGATTTAGGTTAAAAGCATAATAAGAAAATAAACCATGGGTTAAAAGTTAGGTGAGCATGGTAGAGTTTAGAAGAGTGTAGAAACTCTTAAATGATTTAACCCATTTTTCATTTCCTTTTGCTTTAATTTAAATCCAATAATAATCCAAAAATAACCATGGTGTAATTCTTATATATCCACCATTCTCATTGTATAAACAACCATGATAAAATGATGTATGTATGCATGTGTGCTTGCACATCAATATGTACATGAACAAGAATGAATGCATACATGCATGCATACATCCAAAATAAGCAAGATAGGATTTGTAGTGAGAAACTAATGATGAATCAACACTTGATTCACTAATCCGGTCATATCACATATGACCCGACCATTAGCAAGCCGCCCAATTAATATACGGTATCCTATACACGCATTTTAATCGGGTCCAAGCGCATATCGCATACGCGCACCACAACTTTTCGCCTGGACTAGGTAACTCCTATGTGGGACTCTAAGACTCGTCAATACGCCGGCAGTGGGTGATGATCATATCAAGCACCCCCAAGCCGCAAGCGGTCAGCTAAACGTAACGGCCACCCGGGTATTGAGCGATTAGAAGAAAACAAGCGAACCTGTTACAACTCCCGTCGAGCCATCCGGCAACACTACCGTACAGTCCGGTCTCTTCGTCAGATATGCTGCATATCGAGCCTAGGGATGGTCACGTCGACCCCAATAACTCAATAATTCGTGCCGGTGAATGGTCTATAACAGATCGAGAAACTACTGATAACACTTATCAGCAAATCTCAGCAGCCCTGGCCAGGGACTTGCTGTTATAACCAGTCGGGCACAGCACATCATCAACTCCCAATACCGAGAGAGAAGAAACCCCTCCTATCGCTCATCGTCTTCATGTGTCTCGGGACTGTACCCAACGGCCACCTGTTTGCACGACTCAGTAGAGCCGTGGTAGGGTGGCAATCAAAGTACAGTGGGAGAACACACAAGACTCCATGACGATCTCGGGTCTACAGACTAACCTGTACCAGTGTCACCTGAGAACTGCTATCCGACGATAGATATAATTCCATATAGGAGTTCTCGGTGAGTCCGTCCAGTGTACCCAGTCACCACTGAGCACCCGTATATGATCTTGATGTCAAACATCGATGAATGTGGGAACATTCATCGCCCATCGTATGGGTCTAGTATCATATACTCTAGTCTACTCTGGTATATCAATGCCTCGTCTCGATATACCTACGACTAGGGACGTTCCAGGATATGCTTATAGACTACAGATGTCCCACTAGTATGATCTCCATCATAATCAGAGTAGTCAAGCCAATATCCTTAGGGCTTTATCAGCATGTATGAATGAATAAAAGCATGATCAAATCAACATGTCAGATAAAGAAGAACCAGATAGCATACTATCATGTCGAGCAAGAATGCAAACTGAATATATATACATGTATAGATACATCGACTATCACATAATGGCCTCTAGGGCATACATATATCCAACAATCTCCCACTTGCACTAAGGCCAGTTATTGGCGTATCTCATACCCAACTGCTCAAAAAGTCGCTCATGCTGCGGCTGAGGGAGGGCCTTGGTGAATGGATCCGCGGCGTTATTCTTTGTGTCTACTCTCTTAATCTCGATCTCGCGGCGATCTACAATCTCCCGGATCAAATGAAAACGCCTCAGGATATGTCTGGACCGCTGATGGGATCTGGGCTCCTTGGCTAACGCCATGGCCCCATTATTATCACAATACAAGGGTATTGGATCAATAATGGTTGGAACTACTCCTAGCTCCGAGACGAACTTCTTCATCCAGACGGCTTCCTTGGCGGCATCATTTGCAGCAACGTACTCCGCTTATATCGTAGAGTCTGCAACGGTATCTTGTTTGGAACTCTTCCAACTTACCGCCCCTCCATTGAGGGTAAATACAAACCCAGAGATAGATTTGCTGTCAACCTTATCGCTTTGGAAGCTCGAATCGGTAAAGGCCTCCATTTGGAGATCTGTATTACCATACACCAAGAACAATTCTTTAGTCCTTCGTAAGTACTTAAGAATGTTCTTCACAGCTGTCCAGTGGTTCTCCCCTGGGTTGGATTGATACCTGCTTACGACACTAAGTGCATAAGCTACATCTGGGCGTGTACATAACATCGCATACATTATAGATCCTACTGCCGAAGCATAAGGTATAATGCTCATGCGAGCTCTCTCTTCATCGGTCTTTGGACAAGAATCCTTAGAGAGAGTGACTCCATGGCAAGCGGGTAAGGCACCCCGCTTGGAGTCTTCCATACTAAACCTTTTTAGGATGGTGTTGATGTACCTGGTTTGCGACAATCCCAATAACTTTTTGGATCTATCCCTATAGATCCTTATGCCTAGGATGTATGTGGCATCACCCAGGTCCTTCATGGAGAACCTTACTGATAAGAATGATTTGACCGACTGTAGCATAGGAATGTCATTTCCTATCAGAAGAATGTCATCCACATACAATACGAGGAATGTGACAGCTCTTCCTACAGCCTTCCTATAAACACAAGGTTCATCTGGATTTTTGATGAAATCAAACTCTTTGATAACATCATCGAAACAGATGTTCCAACTCCGAGATGCTTGCTTTAACCCATATATGGATTTAAGCAATCTACATGCTTTCTCGCTGCTCCCACTGTCAATGAAGCCCTCTGGCTGATCCATATAAACGCATTCTTCTAAATCTCCATTTAGAAATGCTGTTTTAACGTCCATCTGCCAGATTTCATAGTCGTAGTGAGCAGCAATAGCAAGTAGGATCCGAATGGATTTAAGCATGGCTACGGGCGAAAAAGTTTCGTCATAGTCCAAGCCTGGTCTTTGACGAAAACCTTTCGCCACAAGTCTTGCCTTATAGGTCTCTACCTGCCCATCCACACCAATCTTTCTTTTAAAGATCCATTTGCACCCTACAGGTTTTACCCCAGGGGGTACAACGTCCAAAGTCCATACTTTGTTGGTGTACATAGACTCCATTTCGGATCTCATGGCATCCAGCCACTTCACAGAGTCACCACTCGTGATAGCTTGCTGAAAACTGGTAGGATCATCATCATCCATGATGCAATCTTCTCTGTCACCATCAATGAGGAAACCGTAGTACCTCTCCGGTGGGCAAGAAGTCCTACCAGACCTACGGAGTGGCCGAGGTTCTTCAGTTTCTGTTGCAACAGCCGGTTCAACCAAATCGTCATTTGTAGTTTGTGTCTCTAGAACCTCTTCTAGATCCACCACTTTGCCATCATCTTTATCTGTGAAAAACTCTTTTTCCAAGAATGTGGCATGTTGAGAAACAAACGCTTTTTGTTCCTCTTTGTGGTAGAATAGATATCCATAAGAATTCTTTGGATATCCTACAAAGTTACACATGACTGACCGTATCTCGAGTTTGTCCGGATTCTGCCTTTTAACATAGGCCGGGCAACCCCAAATCTTAATTCTCTTAAGAGATGGTCTCTTCCCATTCCATATCTCATATGGCATGGTAGACACGGCTTTGGTTGGAACCCTGTTTAGCAGAAACGCTGCAGTCTCCAATGCATGCCCCCAAAACGAGACTGGTAACTCAGCATCACTCATCATGGACCGGACCATATCTAATAGGGTCCTATTCCGTCGTTCTGACACACCGTTGTGCTGTGGTGTGTAAGGAGGAGTGAGCTGAGAGAGAATCCCATTCTCTTTTAGGAAGTTTGCAAATTTTGTACTGAGATACTCTCCACCTCGATCTGATCGAAGCATCTTAATACTCAAGCCGGTTTGTTTTTCTACTTCTTATTTATATTCAATGAATTTCTCGAAAGCGTCAGACTTGTGCTTTAATAAAAATACATGACCGAATCTTGAGAAGTCTTCAGTGAACGTAATGAAGTATGAAAAACCGCCTCTAGCCTGTGTAGACATTGGCCCACATACATCACTATGTATGAGGCCCAGGAGCTGAGTAGCTCTTTCTCCGTGTCCGGTAAACGGAGTTTTGGTCATTTTACCCTTGATACAAGACTGGCAAGTCGCATAAGATTTATATTCAAAAGAATTTAAATATCCATCTTTGTATAACTTGTTTAGTCTTGTTTCGTTAATATGACCAAGTCTACAGTGCCAAAGAAAAGCTTCATTCAATTCTGAAAGTTTTCTTTTATTAGTGTGTTGTATACTGAAAACTGTGTGTTGATTTAGGACATATATTCCGTTATTAAGCGTACCATACCCAACCAACATTTGATTTAGGTGAATATTCATAATATTGTTCTGCAACACAAAATTATATCCTTCATTGTCCAACAAAGAAACGGATATTATATTACATAGCATACTTGGTACAAAATAACATGGATTCAAAATCAAAATACATCCAGATGGCAACCCCAAGTGATACTCTCCCACTGCGACTGTATGTACATTGGAACCATTTCCAACGCGGAGAGTATGGTCACCTGTCCTCAAAACCTTGCTATTTCTCAGCCCCTGCATAGAATTGCAAATGTGAGAACCTGAACCGGTATCCAATACCCAGGAAGCAGAGTTTATAGAAAAACAGTTTTCAGTCACAAACGCACCTGAAGCAGAAGCATCACCATGCTTCTTCTTGAGACTTAGGTACTCCGTGCAATTGCGCTTCCAGTGTCCTGTCTTGTGGCAATGAAAACACTCGCCTTTCCTCGGGTCTCCAGCTGTGGACTTTCCCTTTCCCTTCACCTTTTTGACTCCGCCCTTAGGATTAGTGGGTTTCTTCTTTTTCTTTCCTTTGGCCTTAGCTTTCGGGCGAGAAGAAGAAGACTGTCCAATAGTCATAACAGGAGTCTTTGCTGATTTCATAGTGCTCTCTGCACTCCTTAACATATTAAGGAGTTCAGGGAGTTCCTTCTCCATGCTATGCATGTTAAAGTTCACTATGAACTGAGCAAAGGTGGAGGGGAGGGACTGCAGAATAATATCTATATATTGTTCATTGTCCATTGTCCATCCGAGGCCCTCAAGCTCTTCTATAAGAGCTATCATCTTCAAAACATGGTCTCCTACTGGTGTGCCAGGGGCCATCCGCATCTGAAACAGTTTCTTTGATGCTTCGTATCGTAATACACGGGACTGCTCCCCATACAACTCCTTTGTATGGAGCAATATCCCGTGAATGTCCATGTTCTCGTGCTGCTTTTGATGTGTGTTGTCCATCGATGCAAGCGCGAGGCATTTTGCCGTGGCACAGTCAGCGTCCCATGTCTTGCGGACTTCAATGTCCGCAACTGAGGACTTTGGGCCTGGGACGGGCGGGGCTGAAGCCGTGAGGACATATGATACTTTATCATAAGTCAAGGCGATCTTTAGATTCCTCAGCCAGTCTTTATAGTTGGTCCCATTCAGTTTGTTTTTATCTAGTAGAAGCTTAAGTCCAGTCATTGGTATCTGCCATTAAGAGAGAGAAAAGAATACACTCAGCGAAAGCTCTTGCACAGATTAGATTGGTTTATTATCTTGTCTAATCGATGTTTCCCACTTCTTTTTATCAAGTTTTCTTTCAAACCTTAAAAAGAAAAACTAGCCAGGATTAATTACAGTTTACAACTTCGCTAACCGTTCAGCCAGGCCAGTGTCGGTACTTTGAGGGAGGTTCCCCGTGCTCTCGCACGGACCTAATTAGAGTAAACCTCGTTTTCCCAGAGGCGGAGCCCCGTTAACACCTTTCTATACACCTAATGAGTTAGCTAATTGTAAACTGTAAAACTCTCCCAGGAGCAACTATTGCCCACAGTGGGATCGGGATCCAACCATCATATGGAAGGTATGCAATCTCATTGCAAATTTCAACACTTGAAATTCCCGATGTGGTTTTTACCCCTAATACTCGTGACCTTGGCTAAGGTCAACAAATCACGAGCACTAGTCAAGCTCAACCCGTCATTTCTTGATTAATTAGACCTGTTCACATGACCCTTGGCTAAGGTCAACAAAGTCATATGCCCGTCCTAATTAATCTGCATCATATGGGTTTGTAGGAAGACATCACTTAGCTACCGTACACTACGCCTTGGCTAAGGTCAACAAACGTAGCACGAATACTATGTACTCTACTTCCTAAAATGACGGAGGGTTGCGAATGATTTTTAAGAAAATCTTTAACGCTTTGAACTTGATATCGTTGTAGAATCAAACAGTTTTCAAAAGGAGTGGCTTAAGCTCCGCAGTTTTGAAATGTAGCTTTTTCATAAATAGCCGAGTAGTTTTTAAATCCGATTCTACAACATCATTTTAGGTTTATTTTCTTTACATTAATCACATTAATGTAATCCCATCATTTAAGTCCTAAAGCCAATCACAGAAAAGAAACGAAAATAACACGTACGCTTATGCCATCCGCATTCGCCGCAATGTTCCGTTATGCACCGTTAGGTTACTTAACTAACGGCATACCGGGACGGGACTAGCGCGGGTGTAAAATATAAGCAACGTCTACTATATATCATATATATAATATGTCATTCGTCTCAGATATCACAGAACACAGGCAGCAGAAATATAGATATAACGTGGGATATACTAGGACGTCCGTATTTAGTATTTAGCCAGAATAGAAAATACGGTTTCCACAGTCACGATGAATAGCCAAGCCCACACCCTGGACCCCTACGAGAGCGGCAAGTGACCCTACCAATCCTGGAGTTTAGGAGATCCGGTCTCGACTCCTCGAGATGGCCTCCCACTGAACCCCAGAACCCGGTCACCTGTGCTCCCCTCCTTGGGTCCATCCTAATGCGGAAAAGTAAATAATATACAACACTGGTGACACAACCGCAACCTGGAAGTGCCCCAAATAAAAGAATATTACATTACATTTGAATTTACATGAATGAATATATAAATCTCTCATCTCACAAAAAACCCCGGCTATTCGATCGCGATAATCCTACACATCATATCTCAGCAACACATAATATCACATATCATCAACGTAAGTAAGTATGCATACCCCAATTGTCGTTGATGTATAGCAACGAAACCGGCGATATCTAACATACTACACTTACGGTCACAGAAAAGAAAGTGTAAAACTACAATATTTGGAATCCAGATTCTCTTTAGACATCATAAATGCGAAATATCACATATTTCGTATTTCATGCCTAAACCATATGAATTCCACATATTGTATCACATTCCAGACAAACAGACAGTATTAAAGTTTTCGAACGAACAATCAAGCACCCAAGATTCACTAAAGCTCAACACTTGAGCAGGGTTCAAAAGATCCGGAGTGTGACACAGTTGTGGCGGTCCAGCCGTAGAAGGGTCAAGCCAATGCCTCACATGTGGCACGCCGTACTGCCCCAAACCCTAGGGTTCAAAGGGCAGTTCGAGACGGTCACATAATCGAGTTAAGGTTTGTTGTCTTCTAGAGGGACCACCGCAAAAAGACTTGCACGTATCTCCAAACTATTTAAACCCCGTGAATATTGAGTAAATGATATTCGTTCAAACACTTCAATACTTTCTAGTTTACCCGGAAAAGAAAACGAAATGAAAATTCCGATCGAAACCACGAGTCCAAAAACATCTCCAGAATTTTTCAACAGCAGATTCAGATTAAACATACTCAAAATATACTATAGCAGGTAAAGAAAAACACTGTGCAAAAATTGGTCAAAGATCCCCTTATATGGCCGCGGATCCGCGGCCTAAGCTTGCTTATGCCGCGGTTCCGCGGCCAAAAGTACTGTTCATGGGCACGAATTTTCCAGTTTGTCTTATATTTACCTGCTCTATTTTTTGAGAATTTTTAATTCTGAAAAAAGTCAGTTTTTAAAAAATTTCCAGAGAGCACCCTTAAAAGTCGTATTTCGGTTCGATCGGAGTTTTAACTCCGTAAAAAGGTCGCCTAATGTTCTAGGTCGGCTCTGATACCAATGTAAGGTTAGTGTAGCACCCGATGAAGAGTTTTGAAGCATCACATGACCCAAAATTTTAATTTTTAAGGTGCTAAACTAACATGCAAGGGGATCGATCCTAGAAATTAGGGTTATAAAACTATAAGCTAGTAAAGATTAGGGTTTGAAGGCTACAACCTTTGTAGCTCCCCTTTTTGCTTCACTCCTTAGGCTCTTGGGTGTTGGAAGAAGGTCCTCTTGTTGTCCTCTTACGTCCACGACGATCCACCCGGAGTTTCCCGTCCAAGCTAGCAAATTTAGAAAAACCAAGAGAACACTCTAATCAAGTCGACTAAATTTGATCAGAATGATGTTGTGGCTATGGATCTCACTTCAAAATCCTATTTTTATGAGTATTTTACTCTCTTATAAGAACTATAGAGCAAAGCATGGAGGTTGATGAAGATGGTGGTCTTTTTTGAAGAAGAGAATGAATTATCCTTGAAAGAGAAAAGAAAAATAACTATATATATTTTTCTTTCTCATAACCAACCATGGTTAGATTTAAAGATATCATTTGATTTAGGTTAAAAGCATAATAAGAAAATAAACCATGGGTTAAAAGTTAGGTGAGCATGGTAGAGTTTAGAAGAGTATAGAAACTCTTAAATGATTTAACCCATTTTTCATTTCCTTTTGCTTTAATTTAAATCCAATAATAATCCAAAAATAACCATGGTGTAATTCTTATATATCCACCATTCTCATTGTATAAACAACCATGATAAAATGATGTATGTATGCATGTGTGCTTGCACATCAATATGTGCATGAACAAGAATGAATGCATACATGCATGCATACATCCAAAATAAGCAAGATAGGATTTGTAGTGAGAAACTAATGATGAATCAACACTTGATTCACTAATCCGGTCATATCACATATGACCCGACCATTAGCAAGCCGCTCAATTAATATACGGTATCCTATACACGCATTTTAATCGGGTCCAAGCGCATATCGCATACGCGCACCACAACTTTTCGCCTGGACTAGGTAACTCCTATGTGGGACTCTAAGACTCGTCAATACGCCGGCAGTGGGTGATGATCATATCAAGCACCCCCAAGCCGCAAGCGGTCAGCTAAACGTAACGGCCACCCGGGTATTGAGCGATTAGAAGAAAACAAGCGAACCTGTTACAACTCCCGTCGAGCCATCCAGCAACACTACCGTACAGTCCGGTCTCTTCGTCAGATATGCTGCATATCGAGCCTAGGGATGGTCACGTCGACCCCAATAATTCAATAATTCGTGCCGGTGAATGGTCTATAACAGATCGAGAAACTACTGATAACACTTATCAGCAAATCTCAGCAGCCCTGGCCAGGGACTTGCTGTTATAACCAGTCGGGCACAGCACAGCATCAACTCCCAAAACCGAGAGAGACGAAACCCCTCCTATCGCTCATCGTCTTCGTGTGTCTCGGGACTGTACCCAACGGCCACCTATTTGCACAACTCAGTAGAGCCGTGGTAGGGTGGCAATCAAAGTACAGTGGGAGAACACACAAGACTCCATGACGATCTCGGGTCTACAGACTAACCTGTACCAGTGTTACCTGAGAACTGCTATCCGACGATAGATATAATTCCATATATGAGTTCTCGGTGAGTCCGTCCAGTGTACCCAGTCACCACTGAGCACCCGTATATGATCTTGATGTCAAACATCGATGAATGTGGGAACATTCATCGCCCATCGTATGGGTCTAGTATCATATACGCTAGTCTACTCTGGTATATCAATTCCCCGTCTCGATATACCTACGACTAGGGACGTTCCAGGATATGCTTATAGACTACAGATGTCCCACTAGTATGATCTCCATCATAATCAGAGTAGTCAAGCCAATATCCTCAGGGCTTTATCAGCATGTATGAATGAATAAAAGTATGATCAAATCAACATGTCAGATAAAGAAGAACCAGATAGCATACTATCATGTCGAGCAAGAATGCAAATTGAATATATATACATGTATAGATACATCGACTATCACATAATGGCCTCTAGGGCATACATATATCCAACAAAAATAACGGTAGTCATGATTTGACAGAAAAAGAATATTAGTCATGATAGACTGTAGAAAAATAATGATGTTAACATTATTCATGATTTTACAGAAAAAGAATATTAGTCATGATAGACTGTAGAAAAATAGTGACGTTAACATTATTCATTATTTGACAGAAAAAGGATATTAGTCATGATAGACTATAGAAAAATAGTGACGTTAATATTGGTCATGATTTGACAAAAAAATGACTATTCATGATTTGACAAAAAAATGACATTAGTCATAATCGACTGTAGAAAAATAGTGTTAAAGACAGAAAAATGAAATTACCCATGACGGACTGTAGAAAAATAGCGACATTAAAATTGGTAATGATTTGACAAAAAATGACATTAGTCATGATTTACTCTAGAAAATAGTAATGTAAACATTATTAATGATTTGACAGAAAAAGGAAATTAATCTTAAAGGACTGTAAAAAAATAGTGGCGTTAACATTGGTCATGATTTGACTGAAAAAGAACATTAGTCATGACGGACTGTAGGAAAATAATGACGTTAATATTGAGCGTGATTTGACAGAAAAAGGACATTGGACTGTAGAAAAATAGTTTTAACAGAAAAAAAGACATTAGTCATGGCGGACTGTAGAAAAATAGTGACGTTAATATTGGTAATGATTTGACAGAAAAAGGACATTACTCTAGAAAAATAGTGACGTTAATATTATTCATGATTTGACAGAAAAAGGACATCAGTCATGACAGACTGTAGAAAAATAGTGACGTTAACATTAGCTATGATTTGACAGAAAAATTATATTAGTCATGATAATGGACTGTAGAAAAATAGTGTTACAGCAGAAAAATGATATTTGTCATAACGGATTTTAGAAAAATAGTGACGTTAATATTGGTAATGATTTGACAGAAAATAACATTAGTGATGACGAACTCTAAAAAATAGTAACGCAACATTGACTGTGATTTGAAAGAAAAAAGATATTAGTCATGACAGACTGTAGAAAAATAGTGACATTAATATTGACCGTGATTTGACAGAAAAATGATATTAGTCATGACGTTAATATTGGCCGTGATTTGACATAAAAAAACATTAGTAATGACGGACTCTAGAAAAATAGTGACGTTAAAATTGGTCGTGATTTGACAGAAAAAGAACATCAGTCATGATGGCCAGAAAAATGATATTAGTCATGATTTGACAGAAAAAGAACATAAATTATGATGGACTGTAGAAAAATAGTGACGTTAATATTAGTCCTGATTTGACAGAAAAAGAACATTGGTCATGGTGAAAAGAAAAAGGTCATTAATCATGATTTGACAGCAAAAGCACATTAGTCATGATTGAATGTAGAAAAATAGAGACGTTACCGGATACAAACATGACGGAAATGACAAGTATGACAGAAAATATCAATAGAAAAATAAAATGAAGAAGAGAGACACGTTACCAGGTGCAAAAGGACAGTAGAAAATCAGAGACGTTGGTGAAGATGAGAAATAGTAAATAAAATAAATTCATATGATAAAATCAAAATATTTTATCAGAAATTTTAGAAAATAAATATGAAATGAATTTGTTCTTGTTCCCACCTTCTATTGATGCCATACTGTACCATCTCCTTCCCCTATTTAATCCAGAGCTCTTCATCTTCTTTCCCGCTTGAAGAAAAAAGGAAAAAATTGAAAATAGGGAAAATAGAGATAGAAAGATCTTATTTTTAACAAATTCCGGTTTTTCCAATGTTTTTGAAATTTAAATTCTTGACTTGGATTTGTTTCAAAACACCATAGCTTCAGTAAGTATTTTTATCTTTCTTTATTTTCTTTTTCAACATATATGATCATGAATCAGGATGGTTTGCACTAAACTTTCTTTCCATAACTAAACTTTTCTTTTTCAACATATTATTTTTCATTCTTAATTTAGTATATTTTTAACTGGCGAGAATATTTTTAAAATTTGCCATTATTAATGCAATACTTGACTTGAATTGATATTTTCCATTTGCAGGAAAGTGTTCATTTGATTTGGTCAACAACAAAATTGGAGTGAAAACTAAGATAACAAAAAATCTATTATTTAAAAAATTTAGTATTTAAATTTTTTATTTATTTATGCTTAAATGGAGAAGTAAATTATTTGTTCTCTAAATTTAAATTCCTATTGGTATCTGTACATTTTTTTCATTTAAGTTATTAATAATTGATGTGATATATTTGTTGTTATTAGTTAATCATTTGTGTTGATCTCTATAATTGTTTCTATTGTGATATTATGCTTTATCTTTTATTTAGCAATGCATAAGAATAAATCAAAACGCATTTGGAAAATGTTATCACGAGCACAAAAACAACGTGAACATGAACGTGAAAGAATAAGATATAAAAAAAACTGTTATCCAACACTAATACTAAAAATGATGAATTTTCTTCCAAGCGAAAACAAGAGACATTTGATTTTGGTATCCCGCACTTCAAAATACCATTAGAACAAATTCCTAATCTTTCTGCCAATGTTGAATGCAACACATCTTTGATGTATAATGATACCGCTTTGTGTCTGTTCCCGCCAAAATTTTCGGGCAAGAGCTACTTGTTCTCTTACAAAAAAATGGAGAATCTTTAAAAAAAACAGGCATCACGTGTAAAATACGTGGGCGCACATATGCAAAGCATATGAGCGTTGAACATAAATAACCAAGGGACAAATAGGCATCACGTGTAAACCACGTTGGCGCACATATGCAAAGCATATGAGCGCTGAACATAAATAACCAAGGGCCAAACATGCCTACATACGTGAGGGCTCTAAACATACACAGGCTAAAACCCACACTATGGGTCACGTGTTAAACATGTAAGTGCTTTTTCCAAATACATGCAAAGCATGTGAGCACCCTAATTTAAAATGTTCCTATCAAATTCTAGAATTAAATTCTATTTGGGAAATATTTTCTTAACCTTTCTTAAACTAGAAGGATCTTCTCTGTTAAATAGAGGACCCTTGGATCAAAGATCCAGCGGTGATCATTTGATAGAATAAAAATCTATCATAGGAAATATTTTCCTAATCTTATAAAAAAGAATAAAATTCTATGTTAACAAGATATCCATATTAAGAAAACATATTTCTGATCTTTTTAAACTAAAAAGATATGATAAAATAAAATTCTAATCTTATTAAAACTAACAAGATATTCACAATCTTGTTAAAAAAACAAGAAATCTTCTCTGTTAAAGAGAGAACCTTTGGATTAAAAATCCAACGGTGAATAAAATTCACCAATTGATCTAAAAGATCATAGAATCAATCATGATCTCTCAATGAGAGATTTTCTTAACAAATTGATTCTTTTTCTTCTCATATAAATAGGAGCAAGGAAAAGAGAGACGGAAGAGGGGGGAAGAAAAATAGAGAGAGAATTTAATTCTCTAAAGAAGAGGAACCCCTCCCAAAAGCTCCCACAAAAAGAGAATTTAATTCTCAAACTAAAAGTTTAACTCTTCTCAAAGAACTTAGTTCTTCCTCTGGTTAAGATCTGCAGAAGCAGATCTCCCCACAAGTTGAGAATTTCATTCTCATCGCGGAGATTCTGTCATGCAGATTCAAAGCCTTGGGGAAAGAACTGAATCCAAAAGAGTTTAACTCTTACAAAACATATATGAATTTAATTCCTCTGGAACTGGGGTTTAACCCTTTAAAAAGAATTTAATCTCTACAAAGAACAAAAGGAGAACTTGATCCCTCAGAACCATAGAAAAACAACCTGATAGTTCGTTAGCATTCAAACGCTACATAAAAACTCACGTGTTCCCACGTGAGCACTTTTGAGGAACAAAGAGGGAAAGAATGAGATCTAGTCACGTGGCCCCACGTGACCCTTGATAAGTGCTCAGCACTTATAAAAGAGAAAAATGAATAAACCCTATTTTTGGAACACATCACGTGACCCAACGTGACCTCTGAGAAGTGCTCAGCACTTATAAAAGAGAAAATGGAATAAAACCTATTTTTTGAGCACTTCACGTGACCCCTGAGAAGTAGTCAGCACTTATAAAAGATAAAAGGGAATAAACCATATTTTTTTAGCACCTCACGTGACCCCCAAACAGTGCTTAACTTTTATAAAGCAGAAAGGGAATAAATCAAAGGGAAGTTTCCATTCTTGGGGAGTCTCACGTGATCCCACATGACCCAATAGTGCTTAGCATTCAGAAAAGAAACAAGGGAATAAACCCAAAGGAGCAGCGCCAACTTCAAGCGTCTCACGTGACCCCACGTTAGCGCATCAAATTCTTAGTGTTTAACACTATTTCAAGCGCCTCACGTGGGAGCACGTGAGCGCTGATCATACACCAATGTTTAACACTACTTTAAGACCTCACGTGGGAGCACGTGAGAGCCGATCAGATATTAGTGTTTAACACTATGAGAGGCCAATATTAGCCAAACTTAGATCAAATCTCCCGTGGCCAATCAATCGAGCCCCCATGCTCAGGATCCCCCAAACCGATCCCAGTCCTAGAGATAGCTAATGAGCTCCTAACAGATGACATCTAAAATGATGTTCATCCCACCATGATCTCTACCCTCGATCTGAAATTTGGTTCAAGGGTACATCTCTCCACAACTCTGATACATGTTGTTGTAATTCTTCAACGTCTTCAGAGATGTGGAGGGTCTCAATAACCAATAACTCTTGGCTCACCACCGAACAAGCTTTTCAAAAAAGGGGAGTAAATCTTAAACACATCTCAATTTGGGGGCGCCTCACGTGATCCCTTGATAGTGCTTAGCACTCAGAAAAAGAAAAGGAGAATAAAATAAAGGCAATTTTCATTCTTCAGAGTGCCTCACGTGATCTCACGTGACCCAATAGTACTTAGCACTCAGAAAAGGAAAAAGGGAATAAACCCAAGATAGCTCCGATTTTGGGGGCACCTCACGTGCTCCCACGTGACCCCCAATCAGTTGTGTATAAAAGAGGGAGAAATTCCAAAGATAGCGTTCGCATTTTGAAGGCACCTCACGTGTCTGCACGTGACTTTTTTGATGAACCAAGTGCTTAACACTTATAAATGAAAGAGGAATAAAATCCAGAGAACAGTTCTCACCTCGGGCGCCTCACGTGCTCACACGTGAGCTAAGTGCTCGGCACTTATATATATATATATATATATATATATATATATATATATATATATATATATATATATATATATATGAGGGAATAAACTCAAGGAACAATGCCCATTTCGGGGCCCCTCACGTGTTCACACGTGAGCTCCTCCAAAATCCAGTGTTTAACACTGATTCAGTGCTTAGCACTATGGGGTGACTAAGGGAAATCAACCTTAGCTCAAATTAACCAAGTCTTCCGAAGCCAAGACCCTTTTTGTCACCAATCAACCGAGCCCTCATGTTCAGGTCTCCCCAAACTAATCCTAGTCCCAAAGATGACTAGTGTTCTCCTAATAGATGACATCAAACTGATGTTCATCCCATTCCCCAAATCGGGATATTGGTTCAAGGGTACATCTCTTTATACCTCTGATACATGTCGTTGTAATTCTTCAACGTCTTCAGAGAGATGGAGGGTCCCAATAACCGATAACTTTTGTTGCATCCCCAAACGGTTGAACCAAAACCACACTGACTATGACGTCTTTAAATTGGACTATGATGTCCTTAAACTTTACGGACTGTGGGGTCCTTAAACTCATGGACTATGATGTCCTTAAACTTTATGGATTGTGGGTCCTTAAACTCATGGACTATGATGTCCTTAAACTTTATGGACTGTGGGGTCCTTAAACTCATGGACTATAATGTCCTTAAACTTTACAGACTATGATGTCTTTAAACTGGACCGCAAAGTCCCTAAACTAAAACAATAGAGCCCAAATGCTCTTTTGTTGGATCTAAATGATCCTGTTAAGTTGATCTTAGTCTAAAATTAGACTAACATATTCTTAACATCCTGTTAAGTTGATCTTAGTCTAAAATTAGACTAACGTATTCTTAACAAACATTTAAGTTGATCTTAGTCTCAAATGAGACTAACGTATCATTAAACCCAAACCAAAACCCAAATCTAAGAAAATACGGATTTGGGGTAAACCACGCCCTACGAGCGACAACATAAATTATTCTCCGTATACAATCCACGGGCAACCAAAAAAAAAACACACACGACACGAAGTGACCATCTGGAGAAGAAGAAAGTTGTTACCGTCATGCGGCAACGTATTAACTGCAGGAGCTTGCGCCTGTAGGGAAGAGCGTCCCCACAATCAAAAACCCCTCAAATGAGGGGGAATCTGACGAAGTCTGCTACATCGGCCGCATCCGTCTAAACCTCCGATACACGATGCTATAAATCAACTTGGCATCTTCGGAGAGGTGGACGGATAAAACCAAATAGAATCTGCCCCCAAAATTCAAGCCAGACGTCCCAACGTCCCGGTCGCGTCTTTCGGCGGAGAACAGATTCTGGCACGCCCGGTGGGACCTTTTCCTCTTTCCACTCCACACTTCATGTGTCGTGTTTTTCCCGTGATCAGATAATCGCGGTGTGTATGTTTGTGGTTGCTCTTAGGGGAGTGGATATTGAAGTCGGAGTTTCGTCTCTATGAAGAATGGAGTTTGTTCCCACCTTAGCAACATGGGCTCTATCATATCTGGTGGAGTCAAGTACGGGCCACTTACAGGCTCAAATCTCTGCAATCCGGCTCTTCAAGAAATCAACGGGCTTCTCTTTGGGTCGATGCTCCCACCTCCCACCCTCGGCGCCTCAACGCCGATGGAGGAAGCCCAGAGGAAGTCTGTCGTCCACAGGCGGGCTCCTCAAGCACCAGCTTTGCCAATGGAATCAGTCCTCAAACAAATGGCACATGCCAAGGACCAATGTTGACGCAGGGGGCAGAATATTCAAGCTCTTAAAGGAAACAGGGGGCAGGCTCGGCAAAATCCTGAAGCTAATCAAATCCCGGCCGTAAGAAATGGTCGACGTCGATATCGGCATCATACAAAATGAGCTGGGGGCAGTTCTCCGTATGGTCCCGTTTCAACCCCAGTGGTGAATGTTGTTGTTCCAACTGGGAACAGTTTCAAACTGTTGTGAAGGGTCAGATAAAGTTCTCCTACCGCAATATTGAAGAAGTCTCCGCAGCCCATGAAGATCCCACGAGAGCAGAAACAAGTTCTCTCCCTGAGACAACTTTCCTCATCTATATATAAGATGTGGAAGCAGGTGAAGGGGACTCGCCCCAAGACGGATCCTGATACAGCGGTTCCTCCCAAAACCAAAGCGGCGTTTCACAAAAGAGGCCCAATAAAGCTCAAGTGCCCGAAGCAAACTCCAAAGGCCAAAAAAAACTCCAAACACCCCAAGCCTGGGGGAATTGTAGTTCACATAGTCTATGTGGTGAATTCCAAAGACGAAGTTCGAACTTCTACTAGTCACCGACCTCAAACTCGGTCCCTGAAAAAAGTTCAACTGCAAACGTGAAAAGCTGCAGGATATGCTCGCTCAGGCGGCAGCAAACGCTAATCCATCGTCTAAGGAAAATCCCGAGGACGCACCCAAAGAAAGAATAGAGAAGGAGTCGGCTACTGATTTTCTAAAGCTCGCTCTGAAAAAGGGAGATGCAGAAGCGGCATAAATGTCCACTAAAATGAACCAGATGGCCCTTCTGATTCAGAATATGGCTGGAATGATGGTTCAATCGGAACCACTGGCAGATGAACTGCCAGTAGTCGGTCTTAAAGATACGGATGGCATTTCAAATCCTCTGCAAAGTTCATTAATGGCTGAGGAGGAAATGATTTCTAAAAGCAAAGCTGAACGAATATATCGCTCAGCAAATCGAAGCTCACTACGCCAGTGAAGCCGCAAATAGATCGATCAAGATTGGTCGACCGTATCCGACATGGCACAATCAAATACAGTACCCGCCAGAGTACACACTTTCGACTCCACATATACAAAGGAACCGGGAATCCTCACCAGCACATCGCGCGATTTAAATCCATGTGCGGTAACACTGGAGAGAATGATATACTTCTCCTCTTACAGTTCTTCAGCTGTCTGACGGGCATTGCCTTCGAATGGTATGCGGAACTCCCGAATGACTCCATGAATACCTTCGACGAAATGGAGATGCCTTCCCGTCAGAGATTCGCTAGTGTGAATAAACGCACTACCGTGACAGCACTGGTCAACGAAAGGGTTAGACCGAATGAGACTTGGGTTCAATGTGTTACCCGATGGCGAAATCTCTGGTCAAATACAAGCAACGCATCGATGAAGTTGCAGCAATGGGAATGCTCATAGCCACCCTTGACCCAAATTCAAAGACGTCCTCGTATATGGCCCTCTTCAAGCCGACAGTCTTCCAAGAGCTCAAGGATAAAATGACTCGATTGGATCAGCTGAGTCAAGACCCTTCATCATCTGATGAAGATGAATGAAAAGCGGAAGTAAGGTGGTATTTGTCGTCGACGCTCAACAAAAAAAAAGAGCGATTTTGAAGCAACCTGTCACCAAAATAGTGACAGAGTGGGTACTCGCTCCCACGAGGTATACACAGGAGGCATATTTCTTACTGGAGAAAGAATCTCTACGTAAGATGGTCCTTTCTTCTCAAAGAATAGAAAGGATATCAAGGGGCTTACAAACGAGTTCTGCAGTCAAGTGGAATATCCCACTTAAACAAAAAACAACAACGGTATGTCCACAAGCAAAATAGGCACGGATGAAAACCCGAAAGGGCTCCGTGAGTAAAAACAGCAGGACTACCGGCGATGTTTGTGAAAACCCAAAAGGGCACAGACTCGTAGTAAACAAAAACAGGTACGTCCGCAAGAAAAATGGGCATGGATGAAAACCCGAAAGGGCTCCATGAGTAAAAACAGCAGGGCTACCGGTGAGTCTGTGAAAACCCGAAAGAGCGCAGACTCGTAAAAAATTCATGCACACCGGCAAGGTCCTCTAGACCTTGTAAGGAGAAAATACCTGCGTGAGATCCTTAAGACTCACAAGGGAGCAACACACTTAGGGATCCCCACAATTCCTGAGGAGAAATGCACTTACGAGATCCTCACAACTCGTAAGGAAAAATATCTTTATGAGACCCTTACGGCTCATGAAGTCAAAAGCCTTAGTCGACAGGATCCTAACCCTATTTGCTAAGCCACCTTTGTTCGAACCGGCAGATGCAAATGATGATTCGCTCATGGCAATGTCCCAGTGGTAGCGATGCTGATGCCTAAATTGGTATCAAATCCCAAGTCCTTTCATGGCAAATGATGATTCGCTCCTGGCAACATTCCAGTCGCAGCGATAGTGATGCTAAGATTGGTATCAGATCTTGAGTTCCATACTCGCTGTCACGTCCCGCTTCCCAGTGTACGGCGAAGGGGACGCGACGAGGCCCGCTACGTATATACTCAGAAGTACATACGCTAAGCGTATCTAAGCAATATAAAAGTAAATCACAAGAGACAAGAGATATAGAAATAACAGCAACTTTATTAATAACATTCTTTTGTACAATGCATGAAAAGTAAATACAACTGAAATGGAAAGCGATGCCTAAACAGTGGCATAACAGGAAATGAAAATACTGAAAAGAACAAGGTACAATATCTAGAGCTCGGGGTCTTCGTGAAACTGCTCCAAGTCTTCACCGGTGGGCTCGATCTCTGCTGGGTCCAAAGCGCCTGACGATATTCAAAGAAGAAAGAAATAGAATGTTGTCAGCGAACAGGCCGCTCGGTAAGTCCCAAGATAAGGGAGAAATAGACAGAGAGAGAGAGAGAGAGAGAGAGAGCTTTTAATGTTGTATTATAATATTGTAATATTGTATTAACGTTGTTGTTTGTAGCCTGGTACAGAAGATGCCAGTGTATACGAGGGGAGTCCCACTTACACCGGGGACCTTGGTAACCTGTAGTACAAGGCTCCGTCGATAATACCACGGAACAATGGCATGGATGCAATTACGTCTTAAGTGACCACCTCCTGCCATCTTTAACATATTCCGTAGCAGTCTACCCTTTAAACCCCGTAGTGTTATGATTGTATTATAGTATTGTATTGTATAAGTTGGATGACTGATCAAAACCATAATATCAGTAAATATGTTGTAACTGCATAATCAGGTAAATGGAATAACAGAATAATGGATGTATATCCATGGTTTGATTCAGTCAAGTTGTAATGATTGTTAACAGGATTCTGGGATTCATGTGTTCATATTGAGTTGGAATATTAAAGAATATAGATTGACTAGAATCATATTCAAGTCAAAAATAATCAGACTCAAACCCGAGTCAGACTAAAAGAAATGTAAGTCGAAGTTCTATATTTGTTAGGGTCATTATTGTAATTTATAAAACTTGAGGTGGTTTTATGTAAAAGTACTTTTGTATAGTTTTCAGGATACATCTCAAGTATTTATTATTCGTCTTTATAGTTATAATGAGTGTAGATTTTATTTGTGTTATTCTAGTGAATATATTCTAATAAAAGTATTAATTTATAATATTGATTTATTTGAAATTCATGGTATTTTAATATAACTTTTAATCTTGTAATTTTTAGGAAAATGTGGAAACTTTATCTTAGAACAAAATAGGTGTTTAAATGTTAAATATACATATGTTAATACAAGAATAATTTTAAATAAATATTTTATTCTCCAAAATCTCATTTTCTTAAATGTCGTATTTTAAACCTTTCGAGACTGAATGCTCCTTGCGGATGTCTGAATCTCGCACTACTAAGCTCGAGGGTGCACGATAAACCGTACTATCCCTAACGAGTTCCCCATAGGTGGGTTGTAGTGGCGCTTTGCAAAGATTTAATAAATACTAGTCATTTAGAAAAAAAATGGTTTTATAAAGTAAAAGTTATTTATTTGTAAAAGGTGTAAATTTCCGTATTTTAGATTCTAAGGTTTCCTAAGCCAACTAGCCTATTTCTAAAGGGTCTAAACGACAAGTCATTAGAAGCCTCAAATCGCCTCTTCACCGCCAATTGCGGCCAGATAAGTGCAAGGTAAGTGGGAGGCTCTCCACTACAAGTAGTGGCCCTAATTAAGTAACCACTTGCCTTAGACACACTTGCCTAGACACCACAAAGTCAGGGTTAGATAAACGATCGATGTCCATGACATATCGTATTTCCTATTAAAAGATTTTGTTTTAAAATTGTAAACAACTTAGAACTTTTAGAAAAGGTTTATAAAGAAAATGGTATTTTAATGTAAAATCTTGTATTATTGTATTCTTTGTTTTGATGATATCAATTAGGGTTGTATTTGCGTGTGTGTGGAGGTAGGTTATTACCTCGTGATCTACGTTAAGGTATAGCAATTGTTAAGGGTTAAATGTGATAACTAAACATGGTGGTATTTAAGTGCGAAAATACGGTGTTTTGCAAAAGTTATCATTTCATGTGTGAAAACTTATTCAAATTGATTTTTACAAGTTTAATGGTCAAGATAAACATGTTTAGGAATGGTTGAATTGATTAGAAGAAGAAACATAAACATTATGGTATTAAAGTGAAAAAGAATACGATATTGCAAAAGTTATCATTTCATGTGAGAAACTTTATCCAAATTAGTTGTTATGTGATTAATAGTCAACATGAATAAGTTTAAGTATTATGGAATTGGTGACAAGCGAGATTTTATAGTAAACCGAATTGGAAATCGGTTTGTTCCGATTTCCGTCGGGTTTGTAAAGTCGTATTTTACTTGAGAGAAAAGAAAGATAGAAAGAGGGGGACTTACGGGTTTTGGACACGTTAGAGAGTGAGAGGGAGGTAGAGGGTTTGCCGAGCGTCGAATCGTCGTGAATAGGTCCTAGTACGATCGCCGGGATTCGCCGTCGATTTCGGCAGCGCTTCGCCTTTCGCTCGTTTTCTAATGTACCGAGTTCTCTTAAGATTTTTAGAGAGTAGACTTAGGAATGTAGGGTGAGAGGGTAGAGGGTAGGGGGGTTTATATAGGGTTAGGCTAGGGTTAGGGCTTTAATTAAAGAAATATATATAAATGTATAAAAATTCATTAAAATTGGGAGTAAAAGGGGTGTAATGAGCATTTGATAACCGATAAAAGAATTTAGTGTATACAGCGGGGAAGACCAGGTCAACACGGAGAAATTCCGTGTTGACGACTCGGCCGTCCGGCGGCGCCGGCCCGAGTCAGGGTACCATCGGGTGGGTCATCACCTGGGGGGAATTTTGGTATATTTAACTTTTTGGGTTCAGTATAAATTTTGAGAGTTATGACGGTTTGACTGTTGACTTTCCAAAAATTTAAAACAAAATAATTATAAAAATAATGTGGGGCATGGGATTCGAACTCTGGTGGCTTGGTTCAGCAGTGCAAGGTATTACCAATGAGCTACAAGCTCCTTCTCGTAATTATTGTGGTATTTAATTACTTAAAATGATAGCAGCAAGAATAAATGCTCCTTGTATACATTAAATTTAAAATAAATTCTTGTACACTAAAAATGGAGTTATTACATTCTTGTAGCTTGTAATTAAAAACAAAATAATTACCTATATCTTGTGCTCATGCTAAAATACCCCTTTGTGGATTTTAGAAAAAAAATATTTGAAAAATTTTGGTGTAGAAAAATAGGGTTGTTACATTCTACCCTCCTTATAAAAATTCCGTCCACGAAATTTGTAAAAGGAAAGTGTAACAGTTTGGTGACAGAACTAAAGATTGTAAAGAAGTTTTGGTCAAAGTTGTGAGAGAGTTACCTGGGTTACTTTGGTTCACAGTTTCAGGTTCTATGGCTGCTAAGGTGAAAGCCTGTCGCCATGGCACGTTCTTCCTAGCTGGAGGCATATTCCTCTGTACTCGAGGCATATTTCTAAGTGACTGATGGAATTGGCGATTTGGCTGAGCAGGGAATCCACGTGGAGGTGGTGCTGGGAGTGCAGGACGAGTTGCAGGAGCTTGGATAGCTGGCTGCTGCGGGTAGTTGGCGGATGTGTGTGCTGAGCTGCGTCTATAAGGACAGTTTCCAATTCCGTGATTGGACGCGCCACAAACTAAGCATAGGCCTTTTGCGCGCCTACAGTCCTTCCACAAGTATCCTTCCCTCTTGCAATAAAAACAAAAATCGGGTTTTGACCGATCCTTAACTTTCTCCAGTCTTCTGAGTTCAACAGCTGGCCTTGAAGAGGCCCCTCCTGCCATTTGAGTGGCAGGACGTTTCACTCCTGCAGGCTGCGGTCTGCCTCTTGCCTTTATCACTGCTTCATAACTGCGGGCAGCTTCCAGAGCATCTTCATGAGTCAGAAATTTTCCCGTGGCTAGGGCAGCCTGAATCTCCGTATCCAGTCCTTGTTGAAAGCGAAGGGCTCTGATCTCGTCCGTCGGCATCAAGTGTGCTGCGAATCGGCTTAACATGGTGAATTCAGCGTCGTATTCATCTACTGATTTGTCCCACATCGATCCTTGTTGTAGATGAATGAATTGCTGCTCCATTGCAAACCTGGCAGTCGCTGGAAAGTATTTCGCGTCGAACTTCTCGCGAAAAGTCTTCCATTGAATCGGTTGTACCAGACGGCTTTCTTCCACCTTCCACCAGTTGCGAGCATTATCCGTGAGCTGTAGTTTTGCTACACGGACCCAAGCGATGTCTGGCACTTGAGCTGCTGCCAGATCGTCTTCGATGCCTTGTGCCCATTCTTCCGCTTCAAGAGGGCTTCCTTTTCCAGAGAACTGCTTCGGATGTAAAGCCCTGAATTGCTTTACTCCCGGTGCGTTGGTCTCAGGTCGGTTCAAAAGTTGTTGTTGTCCCTCAAGAAGGCTGCGGATCGCCTCAAGTAGCACTGTTTGCTCTGTGGATGGTGCAGGAACAGCTGGTGCGAGAGGTAGTGCTGGAGGGGTGTTGTTGACGTTGGTGCTGGTGTTGTTCGGGGAATCCATAACCCTGAAGAAAAATTTGGGTTAGGACAGATTCAAATGAAATGATAAGATTCAAGGAATATGAAATTGTAAGATTCAAGGAACATGAATTGTAAAGAATGTTTTAGTTGCTGGTTCTTGTGTTATATTGCTTAGGTTGTTCACGCAGACCAGAACTGCATGATAGGGATTCATACAGTTCTGACCTGCATGGGCCATCAAAAAAACCTGTCACGCCCCGCTTCCCAGTGTACGGCTAAGGGGACGCAACGAGGCCCGCTACGTATATACTCAGAAGTACATACGCCAAGCGTATCTAAGCAATATAAAAGTAAATCACAAGAGACAAGAGATATAGAAATAACAGCAACTTTATTAATAACATTCTTTTGTACAATGCATGAAAAGTAAATACAACTGAAATGGAAAGAGATGCCTAAACAGTAGCATAACAGGAAATGAAAATACTGAAAAGAACAAGGTACAATATCTAGAGCTCGGGGTCTTCGTGAAACTGCTCCAAGTCTTCACCGGTGGGCTCGATCTCTGCTGGGTCCAAAGCACCTGACGACATTCAAAGAAGAAAGAAATAGAATGTTGTCAGCGAACAGGTCGCTCGGTAAGTCCCAAGCTAAGGGAGAAATAGACAGAAAGTAAGAGAGAGAGAGCGCGCTTTTAATGTTGTATTATAATATTGTAATATTGTATTAACGTTGTTGTTTGTAGCATGGTACAGAAGATGCCAGTGTATACGAGGGGAGTCCCACTTATACCGGGGACCTTGGTAACCTGTAGTACAAGGCTCCGTCGATAATACCACGGAACAACGGCATGGATGTAATTACGTCTTAAGTGACCACATCGTGCCACCTTTAACATATTCCGTACCAGTCTACCCCTTAAACCCCGTAGTGTTATGATTGCATTGTAGTATTGTATTGTATAAGTTGGATGACTGATCAAAACCATGATATCAGTAAACATGTTGTAACTGCATAATCAGGTAAATGGAATAACGGAATAATGGATGTATATCCATGGTTTGATTCGGTCAAGTTGTAATGATTGTTAACAGGATTCTGGGATTCATGTGTTCATATTGAGTTGGAATATTAAAGAATATAGATTGACTTGAATCATATTCAAGTCAGAAATAATCAGACTCAAACCTGAGTCAGACTAAAAGAAATGTAAGTCGAAGTTCTATATTTGTTAGGGTCATTATTGTAATTTATAAAACTTGAGGTGTTTTTATGTAAAAGTACTTTTCTATAGTTTTCAGGATACACCTCAAGTATTTATTATTCGTCTTTATAGTTATAATGAGTGTAGATTTTATTTGTGTTATTCTAGTGAATATATTTTAATAAAAGTATTAATTTATAATATTGATTTATTTGAAATTCATGGTATTTTAATGTAACTTTTAATCTTGTAATTTTTAGGAAAATGTGGAAACTTTATCTTATAACAAAATAGGTGTTTAAATGTTAAATATACATATGGTAATACAAGAATAATTTTAAATAAATATTTTATTCTCCAAAATCTCATTTTTCTTAAATGTCGTATTTTAAACCTTTCGAGACCGATTGCTCCTTGCGGAGGTCTGAATCTCGCACTACTAAGCTCGAGGGTGCACGATAAACCGTACTATCCCTAACGAGTTCCCCAAAGGTGGGTTGTAGTGGCGCTTTGCAAAGATTTAATAAATACTAGTCATTTAGAAAAAAAATGGTTTTATAAAGTAAAAGGAATTTATTTGTAAAAGGTATAAATTTCCGTATTTTAGATTCTAGGGTTTTCTAAGCCAACTAGCCTATTTCTAAAAGGTCTAAACGACAAGTCATTAGAAGCCTCAAATCGCCTCTTCACCGCCAATTGCGGCCAGGTAAGTGGGAGGCTCTCCACTACAAGTTGTGGCCCTAATTAAGTAACCACTTGCCTTATACACACTTGCCTAGACACCACAAAATCAAGTTTAGATAAACTATTGATGTCCATGACATATCGTATTTTCCTATTAAAAGATTTTGTTTTAAAATTGTAAACAACTTAGAACTTTTAGAAAAGGTTTATAAAGAAAATGGTATTTTAATGTAAAATCTTGTATTATCGTATTCTAAGTTTTGATGATATCAATTAGGGTTGTATTTGCGTGTATGTGGAGGTAGGTTATTACCTCGTGATCTACGTTAAGGTATAGCAATTGTTAAGGGTTAAATGTGATAACTAAACACGGTGGTATTTAAGTGCGAAAATATGGTGTTTCGCAAAAGTTATCATTTCATGTGTGAAAACTTATTCAAATTGATTTTTACAAGTTTAATGGTCAAGATAAACATGTTTAGGAATGGTTGAATTGATTAGAAGAAAAAAAATAAATATTATGGTATTAAAGTGAAAAAGAATACGATATTGCAAAAGTTATCATTTCATGTGAGAAACTTTATCCAAATTAGTTGTTATGTGATTAATAGTCAACATGAATAAATTTAAGTATTACGGAATTGGTGACAAGTGAGATTTTATAGAAAACCGAATCGGAAATCGGTTTGTTCCGATTTCCGTCGGGTTTGTAAAGTCGTATTTTACTTGAGAGAAAAGAAAGATAGAAAGAGGGGGACTTACGGGTTTTGGACACGTTAGAGAGTGAGAGTGAGGTAGAGGGTTTGCCGGGCGTCGAATCATTGTGAATAGGTCCTAGTACGATCACCGGGATTCGCCGTCGATTTCGGTAGCGCTTCGCCTTTCGCTCGTTTTCTAATGTACCGAGTTCTCTTGAGATTTTTAGAGAGTGGACTTAGGAATGTAGGGTGAGAGGGTAGAGGGTAGGGGGGTTTATATAGGGTTAGGCTAAGGTTAGGGTTTTAATTAAAAAATGTATAAAAATGTATAAAAATTCATTAAAATTGGGAGTAAAAGGGGTTTAATGAGCATTTGATAACCGATAAAAGAATTTAGTGTATACAGGGGGGAAGACCAGGTCAACATGGAGAAATTCCGTGTTGACGACTCGGTCGTCCGGCCGAGTCCGGCCGGCGACGCCGGCCGACTCGGCCGAGTCGGGGTACCATCAGGTGGTTCATCACCTGGGGGAATTTTGGTATATTTAAATTTTTGGGTTCAGTATAAATTTTGAGAGTTATGACGGTTTGACTGTTGACTTTCCAAAAATTTAAAACAACATAATTATAAAAATAATGTGGGGCATGGGATTCAAACTCTGGTGGCTTGGTTCAGCAGTGCAAGGTATTACCAATGAGCTACAAGCTCCTTCTTGTAATTATTGTGGTATTTAATTACTTAAAATGATAGCAGCAAGAATAAATGCTCCTTGTATACATTAAATTTAAAGTAAATTCTTGTACACAAAAAATGGAGTTATTACATTCTTGTAGCTTGTAATTAAAAACAAAATAATTACCTATATTTTGTGCTCATGCTTAAATACCCCTTTGCGGATTTTAGAAAAAAAATATTTGAAAAATTTTAGTGTAGAAAAATAGGGTTGTTACACTCGCAGAAAAAAATGGTACGTCCATAAGCGAGATGGGCACGGATGAAAATCCGAAAGGGCTCCGTGATTAAAAACAGCAGGACTACCGGTGAGTTTGTGAAAACCCGAAAGGGCGCAATCTCGTTAAAAGACACAAGGTCCTCACGACCTTGCAAGGAGAAAATACCTGCGTGAGATCCTTACGACTCACAAGGGAACAACACATTTAGGAATCCCCACGATTTCTAAGGAGAACATTCACTTACGAGATCCTCACGACTCGTAAGGAGAAACCTCTTATGAGACCCTCACGGCTTATAGGATTCAAAAGCATTAAGCTACAGGGATCTGAACCTGTTCTTAAGCCATCACATTTCCCAGATTGCCCTACAAGCGGTTCGATATTGACCTTTGTATACAATCCACGGGCACGAATAAACCTTTCCCTAACAAAGTTCCACCAGTGACTAGGGATATGCTCACACAGTGAGCGACCCTTATAAGTCCTCTCGACTTATAAGGAGAAAACACTCTTGTAAGATCCTTACGATTTATAAGAGAACATACACTTAAGAATCTTCACGATTTTTGAGGAGAAAACGCAACTACGAGATCCTCACGACTCGTAGTGAGAAACACCTTTATGAGACCCTTACGGCTCATAAAGTCAAAAGCCTTAGTCGACAGGATCTTAACCCTGTTTGCTAAGCCACCTTTGCTCGAACCGACGAAGGCAAATGATGATTCGCTCATGGCAATATCTCAGTAGTAGCGATGCTGATGCCTAAATCAGTATCAAATCCTAATTCCTTTCACGGTAAATGATGATTCACTCCTGGCAATATTCCAGTCGAAGCGATGCTGATACTAAGATCAGCATCAGATTCCAAGCTCCATACTCGCAGCAAAAAGTCAGCGAGCTATAAACGCATGTGAAATAGCTGAAATGATTGGGCAACTCCGCAATAAAAATCAGCGAGTAAAATATATGCATATGAAATAGCCAAAATGATTGGGCAACTCGCAATAAAAAAAACAACGAGTAAAAAAAACAGCCAAAATGATTGGGCACCGCAAAAGATAGCCGAAATGATTGGGCAATCGCGACTTTCGCGATACAAAAAGCTGAAATGATAGAGCATCGCGGAAAGAAAATAAAATACGTATAAAATGAAACTTTTTTCCTACAGGCAGTCCATACTGACTTCTGTATACAATCCATGGGCATAAACGAAAAGGGAACCACATGTCCCCTACCAGATCCTGTCAAAAGGGAAAGTCAGATCTCAACAGTAACATCTGCATCCCAGAAGATCAACAACGGCGTTCCTTCTTATGCCACCAGGGCACGGAAGCGACATAACGAATCGGAGCCATGGCAAAGTCCCTAGTTCCAAATCTTAACGGAAATATCTACGACCTAAAAATCAGCAACGGTGATCCTCCTCATTCCAACAGGATTCGGACGCAACATCACCAAACGGAGCCATGGCAAAGTCCCTAGTTCCAAGACTCTACGGTCCACAGACAACCTAGAGTCAACCAATGATCTCCTCGCCGGATCAATGCTCCGTCTCGGAAACAAGTCAACCGACCCCCAAGGAAATCAGTGTTTTTGCAGGAATCTCTCGATTCGTCTCAACTCCGAGGAAATCAGTGTCCTTGGCAAATACCTCGATTCAGGAAAATCAGCGTCTTTGACGAGAGCATCTCGATTCGCATCGACCCGCAAGGAAATCAGTGTCTTTGTATGAATATCTCGATTCGTCTCAACTCCGAGGAAATCAGTTTCCTTGGCAAATACCTCGATTCAGGGAAATGAGCGTCCTTGACAAGAGCATCTCGATTCGTGTCGACCTGCAAGGAAATCAGTGTCTTTGCAAGGATACCTCGATTCATCTCAACTCTGAGGAAATCGGTGTCCTTGGCAAATACCTCGATTTAGAGAAATCAGCGTCCTTGACGAGAGCATCTCGATTCGCGTCGACCCGCAAAGAAATCGGTGTCTTTGTAGGAATATCTCGATTCATCTCAACTCCGAGAAAATCAGTGTCCTTGGCAAATACCTCGATTCAGGGAAATCGGCATCCTTGATGAGAGCATCTCGATTCGCGTCGACCCGCAAGGAAATTAGTGTCGTTGCAGGAATATCTCGATTCATCTCAACTCTGAGGAAATCAGTGTCCTTGGCAAATACCTCAATTCCGGGAAATCAGCGTCCTTGACGAGAGCATCTCGATTCACGTCGACCCGCAAGAAAATCAGTGTCTTTGCAGGAATACCTCGATTCGTCTCAACTCCGAGGAAATCAGTGTCCTTGGCAAATATCTCGATTCACGGAAATCAGCGTCCTTGATGAGAGCATCTCGATTCGCGTCGACCTGCAAGGAAATCAGTGTCTTTGCAGGAATACCTCGATTCGTCTTAACTCCGAGGAAATCAGTGTCCTTGGCAAATACCTCGATTCAGGGAAATCAGCGTCCTTGGCGAGAGCATCTCGATTCGCGTCAACCCGCAAGGAAATCAGTGTCTTTGCAGGAATACCTCGATTCATTTCGACTCCAGGGAAATCGGTGGCCTTGGAAAATACCTCGATTCAGGAAAATCTGTTTCCTTGACGAAAGCATCTCGATTCGCTTCGACCCGCAGAGAAATCAGTGTCTTTGCAGGAATACCTCGATTCGTTTTGACTCCGAGGAAATCAGTGTCCTTGGCAAAATACCTCGATTCAGAGAAATCAGCGTCATTAACGAGAGCACCTCGATTCGCTTTAACCCACAGAGAAATCAGTGTCTTTGCAAGAATACCTTGATTCGTCTCAACCCCGAGGAATTCAGTGTCCTTGGCAAAATACCTCGATTCAGGGAAATCAGCGTCCTTGACGAGAGCATCTCGATTCGCGTCGACCCGCAGAGAAATCAGTGTATTTGCATGAATACCCCGATTCGTTTCGACTCCAGGGAAATCAGTGGCGTTGGTAAATACCTCGATTCAGGGAAATCAACGTCCTTGACGAAAGCATCTCGATTCGCGTCGACCCACAGAGAAATCAGCGTCTTTGCAGGAATACCTCGATTCGTTTCAACTCCAAGGAAATCAGTGTCCTTGGCAAAAGCCTAGATTCAGGAAAATCAGCGTCCTTGACGAGAGCATCTCGATTCGTGTCGACCCGTAGAGAAATCAGTGTCTTTCCAAGAGTACCTCTATCCGTCTCAACCCCCAAGGAAATCAGCTTCCTTGGAAAATACCTCGATTCAGGGAAATCAGCGTCCTTGACGAAAGCATCTCGATTCGCGCCGACCCGCAGAGAAATCAGTATCTCTGCAGGAATATACAACGTCAGCCAAACGGAGCTACGGCAAAGTCCCTAGTTCCAAATCTCGACGGTTCACAGACAACCTAGAGACCACCTCGGCATTCGTCTCATTACAGCAGACGCAACATCAGCAAAACGGAGCCACGGCAAAGTCCCTAGTTCCAGGTCCCGACGGTTCACCAACAACCTAGAGACCACCTCGACGTTCGTCTCGATACAGCAGACGCGATGTCACCCCAGCGTTCTTCCTCCAACAGGATGCAGACGCGACACCAACAGTGGAGCCATGGCAAAGTCCCTAGTTCCAAACCTCGACGGTTTACCAACAACCTAGAGACAACCGCGATATTCGTCTCGATACAGTAGACACAATGCCAGCAAACGAAGCAAAGGCAATATTCCTAGCTTCAGGGTCTTTACAACAACTCATATAAAACCTGAAAAACTATCGAAGATTATCCCACACCAGCGCGGAGTGGTTATGACTCATCGGGGCTCCCAAACTGAGCCTAACCTCAAGTAAAAAGCGACATGGAATATCCCTAACGCTTGCTCTTTCGACGGTAATACTACGTGGAAGATTGCTTGAAGACGTCTTGTCCAACCCCCGAATGGATCAGAGATACGATAGTCACAAGGCTACTCGAACAGCAAGATTGTACATCGAGGAATACACCAACCAATGCGACGGTGCGACGGGTAGAAAACCCTAGTACCAAAGACCCTAACGGACTTCTATTAGCAGGAGTTAACTGTGACGTTAGGAAACCCTTGCGAGAACTTCTCGATTCGTCTCGACTCGTAGGGAAAAGGCTTAGGCAGTGGGGATTAAAAAAAACCTGTTTCCTAAGCAATGGGGCCCTGCAAGTCAGTCTAAGATGGGCGCTTGCATACTATTCACAGGCCACACTCTCCGAAGCGGAACATCGACAAGGAGGGAAACAACCACTTACGAGTCTTCTCGACTTGTAAGCGGGAAAATTCTCTTGTGAGATCCTTACGACTCTCAAGAGAAAACGCACTTAGGAATCCTCACGATTCCTAAGGAGAAAATACACCTACGAGATCCTCTCGACTCGTAGGGAGAAAAGTCTTTATGAGACCCTCACGGCTCATAAAGTTGAAAAGTCTTAGGCGGCGGATACGAACCTGTTTCCTAAGCCATCGCTGCTCTATAAGGAAGTCAATATGGACTATCTGCGTGCTACATTTGCCAAAGCCACATTCGCCGCTGAAGTAAAGAAGCTACTTACGGGTCCTCACGATTCGTAAGGAAAAATACCTGAGTGAGATCCTTACGACTCACGGAGGCGATGAACACTTAGAGATCCTCACGATTTCTAGGGAGAATTTACGCCTACGAGATCCTCTCAACTTGTAGGGAGAAAAAACCTTCTTGAGACCCTTACGGCTCATGAAGATGAAAAAAGTCTTAGGCTACAAGGACTCTAAACTCGTCCCCTAAGCCGTCAATTCTATTGCCATGCATAACTCTGCACTACTTCACCCACGTACATGCTTACGTGGGAAAGTAGTGGGGGCATTTGTTCCCGCCAAAATATTCGGCCAAGAGCTACTTGTTCTCTTACAAAAAAGGAGAATCTTAAAAAAACATGCATCACGTGTAAAACACGTGGGCACACATATGCAAAGCATATGAGTGATGAACATAAATAACCAAGGGCCAAACAAGTATCACGTGTAAAACACGTGGGCGCACATATGCAAAGCATATGAGCGCTGAACATAAATAACCAAGGGCCAAACATGCCTCACGTATTACACACGTGAGCGCTCTAAATATACACAGGCTAAAACCCACACTATAGGTCACGTGTTAAACACGTGAGTGCTTTTGCCAAACACATGCAAAGCATGTGAGCACCCAAATTTAAAATGTTCATATCAAATTCTAGAATTAAATTCTATTTGGGAAATATTTTCTTAATCTTCCTTAAACTAGAAAGATCTTCTCTGTTTAACAGAGGGCTCTTGGATCAAAGATCCAGCGGTGATCATTTGAGAGAATAAAAATCTATCATAAGAAAATATTTTCCTAATCTTATAAAAAAGAATAAAATTCTATGTTAACAAGATATCCATATTAAGAAAACATATTTCTGATCTTTTTAAACTAAAAAGATATAATAGAATAAAATTCTAATCTTGTTAAAACTAACAAGATATTCACAATCTTGTTAAAGAAATAAGAAATCTTCTCTGTTAAACAGAGAACCATTGGATTAAAAATCCAACGGTGAATAAAATTCACCAATTGATCTAAAAGATCATGGAATCAATTATGATCTCTCAATGAGGGATTTTCTTAACAAATTGATTCTTTTTCTTCTTATATAAATAGGAGCAAGGAAAAAGGAGATAGTATAGGGGGGAAGAAAAATAAAGAGATAATTTAATTCTCTAAAGAAGAGGAACCCTTCCAAAAGCTCCCACAAAAAGAGAATTTAATTCTCAAACCAAGAGTTTAACTCTTCTCAAAGAACTTAGTTCTTCTTCTGGTTAAGATCTGCAAAAGCAAATCTCCCCACAAGTTGAGAATTTAATTCTCATCGGGGAGATTCTGTCATGCAGATTGAATGCCTAGGGGAAAGAACTAAATCCAAAAGAGTTTAACTCTTACAAAACATATGGGAATTTAATTCCTCTGGAACTGGGGTTTAACCATTTAAAAAGAATTTAATCCCTACAAAGAACAAAAGGAGAACTTGATCGCAGAACCATAGAAGAACAGCCTGATGATTCGTTAGCATTCAAACGCTACATAAAAACTCGCGTATTCCCACGTGAGCACATTTGAGGAACAAAGAGGGAAAGAATGAGATCTAGTCACGTGCCACATATGACCCCTGAGAAGTTCTCAACACTTATAAAAGAGAAAAGGGAATAAACCCTATTTTTAGGACGCCTCACGTGACTCTACGTGACCCCTGAGAAGTGCTCAGCACTTATAAAAGAGAAAAGGGAATAAACCCTATTTTTTTAGCACCTCACGTGACCCCACGTGACCCTACGCGACCCCTGAGAAGTTCTTAGCACTTATAAAAAAGAAAAGGGAATAAACCGTATTTTTTTGAGCACCTCACGTGAACCCCAAGCAGTGCTTAACTTTTATAAAGCAGAAAGGGAATAAATCAAAGGGCAGTTTCCATTCTTGGGGCGCCTCACGTGATCCCACGTGACCCAATAGTGCTTAGCATTTAGAAAATAAATAAAGGAATAAACCCAAAGGGGCAGCGCCAACTTCAAGCGTCTCACGTGACCCCACGTGAGCGCATCGAATTCTTAATGTTTAACACTATTTCAAGCGCCTTACGTGGGAGCACGTGAGCGCTGATCATACACCAGTGTTTAACACTACTTTAAGGCCTCACATGGGAGCACGTGAGCGCCGATCAGATATTAATGTTTAACACTATGAGAGGCCAATATTAGCCAAACTTAGATCAAATCTCCCGAGGGCAATCAATCGAGCCCCCATGCTCAGGGTCCCCCAAACCGATCTCAGTCCTAGAGATAGCTAATGAGCTCTTAACAGATGACATCTAAAATGATGTTCATCCCACCATGATCTCTACCCTCGATCTGGAATTTGGTTCAAGGGTATATCTCTCCACACCTCCGATACATGTCGTTGTAATTCTTCAACGTCTTCAGAGAGGTGGAAGGTCCCAATAACCAATAACTCTTGGCTCACCACCGAACAAGCTTTTCAAAAAAGGGGAGTAAATCTAAAACACATCTCAATTTGGGGGCGCCTCAAGTGGCCTCACGTGATCCCTTGATAGTGCTTAGCACTCATAAAAAGAAAAGGAGAATAAAACAAAGGCAATTTTCATTCTTCAGAGTGCCTCACGTGATCTCACGTGACCCAATAGTGCTTAGCACTCAGAAAAGGGAAAAGGGAATAAACCCAAGATAGCTCCCATTTTGGGGGCACCTCATGTGTTCCACGTGACCCCCAAACAGTTGTGTATAAAAGAGGGAGAAAATTCCAAAGACAGCGCTCGCATTTTGAAGGCACCTCACGTGTCTGCACGTAACTGTTTGATGAACCAAGTGCTTAGCACTTATAAATGAAAGAGGAATAAAATCCAGAGAACAGTTCTCACCTCGGGTGCCTCACGTGCTCACACGTGAGCCAAGTGCTCAGCACTTATATATATATATATATATATATATATATATATATATATATATATATATATATATATATGAGGGAATAAACTCAAAGAACAATGCCCACTTCGGGGCCCCTCACGTGTTCACACGTGAGCTCCTCCAAAGTCCAGTGTTTAACATTGATTCAGTGCTTAGCACTATGGGGTGATTAAGGGAAATCAACCTTAGCTCAAATTAGCCAAGTCTTCCGAAGCCAAGACCTTTTTTGTCACCAATCAACCGAGCCGTCATGTTCAGGTCTCCCCAAACTAATCTTATTCCCAAAGATGACTATTGTTCTCCTAACAGATGACATCTAAACTGATGTTCATCCCATTCCCCAAATCGGGATATTGGTTCAAGGGTACATCTCTTCATACCTTTGATACATGTCGTTGTAATCCTTCAACGTCTTCAGAGAGATGGAGGGTCGCAATAACCGATAACTTTTGGTGCATCCCCAAACGGTTGAACCAAAACCACACAGACTATGATGTCTTTAAACTGGACTATGATGTCCTTAAACTTTATAGACTATGATATCCTTAAACTGGACCGCAAAGTCCCGAAACTAAAACAATAGAGCCCAAATTCTCTTTTGTTGGATCTAAATGATCCTGTAAAGTTGATCTTAGTCTAAAATTAGACTAACGTATCTTTAACATCCTGTTAAGTTGATCTTAGTCTAAAATTAGACTAACGTATCCTTAACAAACGTTTAAGTTGATCTTAGTCTCAAATGAGACTAACGTATCCTTAAACCCAAACCAAAACCCAAATCTAAGAAAATACGGATTTGGACTAATCCACGCTCTACGGGCGACAACATAAATTAGTCTCCGTATATAATCCACGGGCAACCGAAAATAAAACACACACACACGATACGAAGTGACCATGTGGAGAAGGAGAAAATTGTTACCGCGATGCGGTAGCGTAATTAACCGCAGGGGCTTGCGCCTGCAAAGAAGAGCGTCCCACAATCAAAAACCCCTCAAATGAGGGGGAATCTGACGAATTCTGCTACATCGGCCGCATCCGTCAGAACCTCCGATACACTGTGCCATAAATCAACTTGGCATCTTCGGAGAGGTGGACGGATAAAACAAAATAGTATCTGCTCCCAAAATTCAGGCCAGACGTCCCAACGTCCCGGTCGCGTCTTTCGGCGGAGAACAGTGTCATTCTCCGGAAGTGGGCTTTTTGAATGATCACCATATAGTTAATAAAGACATTCGTCATGATTTGTCATGCAGTCAAAAAACGATAATGATGGTAAGAGCATGCTTCATCCTCATTATATATCCCTATAAAACACAAAGTTTTATCTAATTTTACTTGAATATTTAATATTAAATATTTTTAAAGAACATATTACTCAAAAATCTTAAATTTTTTTAATTTTGTTGATTTACAAATATTTTACATGTTTTGTCATGCCGCGCTTCCCAGTAGACGGAAACGTTGACGTGGCGGGCCACAACGTATTTAGTAAGAAATAAATACGTTAAGCGTAATTAAGCAATATATAAAGTGAACAAGATTGACAAGTGAATAAATTAAACAGTAACTTTATTTATACATCTTTACATACAGCTGTTTTGGAAATAAAAGATACAATGATATAAAGCAATGCCTAAACAGTGGCATACAAAATAAAAGTGTAGGTGAACTAGTAGTTGAAAGTGTGTCTTAGTAATACCACTAGGTTTAGACAAGCATTAAGTATGCAATTTTAAAAAATCTAGAGTGCTAAACTACACCAACCTAGAATCGAACTAGAGAATTAGGGTTTTCTAGGCATGTAAACAAGTTTTACACTAACTGAAGAGGCTTACAACCTTTGTAGACCAAGTCCTTCACTTCAATAGCTTCAAGTAGTAGTCCCTAAGCTCTAAGTAGTGGTCCCTAGAACTCTTCTTGGTTCTACTTGAAAAAAAGATCGAGCTTGCTACGTCGTCTTCGAGGCCGAAGATGATCCTCCTTGAAGTTTCTCTAACTCAAACTATCTCTTCACTAATTAAAGAATTAGTGAAGTAAACAACCTAATCTAATAGGCTATATGAGAGTAGGTTGATGAAGTACGAATTTTGCTCACTTTAGAAATTCTTTTCACTTTTTATTTTTCCTGCTCAAGAAAAGCAAGAGAAGAGGATGATGAACTTGGGTGAAGAAATATCTCAAGTGATGAGTAGAGAAAGTTAACCATGGGCTAAAAATAATGGTTGGGTTATAAAATATCTAGAGTAAAAAAAATTAAGTGGGATGAGTCATGGCTTCTACATGTTTCTACAGGCATCTAAGCCATGCTCATTTCCAACTCATTATTTTGTTTTCCTCTTAATAAATAACCACCCTAATTATCTTTATCCTTGGTTTGAGTCTCATACACCCGTGTCTAATGTATCATCAAGCATGATACATTATATAAATACATATATTAATATATATCACATATATATTAAATGTATTTAGAAGAGAATAAAATCTTTAGTGAGCACAATATTAGTTAATATATAAATATATCAAATATAAATATATATTAAATTATTAAATCAACACTTGATTCAATAATTCGGTTATATCATATATAACCGACTAATATCATCTATATATGTATACCGCATTATTAAATCAACACTTGATTTAATAATCTGGTTATATCACATATAACCGTCTAATATTCAATGCTAGTTAATATAACACACACACACACACACACACACACACATATATCAAATTATTAAATCAACACTTGATTTAATAATCCGGCTATATCAAATATAATTCGGCTAATATCAAATACACAAATATATATAAAATATATATTAACAACATATACATATATCATTGAATCAACACTTGATTCAATAATCCGGTTATATCACATATAACCTAACCGATATCAAATATCGCGAGATTAGAATACGGTATCACATACTCGTATTTAATCAACCGCACATATCAGCATATGTGCCCTACTTCGCTTCTCTTGATCTAGAAAACCTCTGTGTGGGACTAGCTAGACGTAACGACTACCCAGGTATTGAGCGAATAGAAGATCAATAAGCAAGCTTGTCCAAACTCCCGCAAATCCTATAAGCAACACTTACTGTACAGTCCGGTCTCTTCATCTGATATGTCACATATCGAGTCTAGGGGTGGAATCGTTAGATCCCAGTAACTTGACAAGTCATGCCGATGTGTGGACTATAACCGTTCGAGAAACTACTGATAATACTTACCAGTAAATCTCATCAGCCCTGGCCAGGGACTTGTTGTTATAGCCAATCGAGCATAGCGCAACATCAACTCCCTATACTAGGAGAGACGAAACCCCTCCTATCACTCATTGCCTCCTTGTGACTCGGTACTGTACCCAAAATCCGCCTGTTTTCACGACTCTTTTGAGCCGTGGAAGGGAGGAAATCAAAGGACAGTGGGAATCACACAAGACTCTATGACGATCTCGGGTCTACAGACCAACATGTACAAGTGTCACCAGAGAACTGCTATCTGAAAATAGGTATGGTACCAACTAGGAGTTCTCGGCGAGTCCTGTTCGGTGTATCCATTCTCTAATGAGCACATGTGTACAATCTTTGATGTCAAACACCAATGGATGTGGGATCAACCATCACCCCATACAGGTTTAAGAAACGTACACACTAGTCTACTCTGGAATATCGATGCCCTGTCTCGATACTCTCTCGACTAGGAATTGTTTAAAGGATGTGCTTGTGGACTACACAAGCCCCACTAGTATGATCTACATCATAGTCCTGGTAGTCAAGTCAACATCCTAAGGGCTTTATCAACATGTATCAGAGAGACGGTATAATAATACTAGTGTACATGTTAAGATAAAGAGCAACCAGATAGCATACTGTCATGTCGAGCAAGAAAGTCATATATATATATATATATATATATATGTGTGTGTGTGTGTGTGTGTGTGTGTCCAAGCATCCATTATATCATACAATAATGGCCTCTAGGGCTTACATATTCCTAACAATCTCTCACTTGCACTAAGACCGGTTGTTGTAGTATCTCATACCCAACATCCCAAAAATTCTCTCGAATTGCGTCTGGGGGAGAGCCTTAATGAATGGATCTGCTGTGTTGTCCTTCGTGTCAACTCTCCTGACCCCGATCTCCCGGAAATCTACTATCTCCCGGATCAGGTGATACCGCCTAAGAATATGTCTGGATCACTGATGGGACCGGGATTCCTTGGCCAAACCCACAGCTCCATTGTTAACACAATACAAGGGTATTGGATCCTCAGTGGATGGAACCACACCAAGTTCAGCAATGGACTTCTTCATCCAGACAGCCTCTTTGGCAGCATCGTTGGCAGCGATGTATTCAGCCTCCATCATCAAGTTTGCCACGGTATCTTGCTTGGAACTCTTCCAACATACCGTCTCTCCATTGAGGGTGAAGACAAAATTCGAGACCGACTTGTTGTCGTCCATATCACTCTAGAAGCTCGAATCGGTAAAGAACTCCACTTGAAGTTCACCGTTAGCATACACCAACAACATTTCTTTAGTCCTTCTTAAGTACTTAAAAATGTTCTTCACGGCTGTCCAGTGTTTCTCCTCAGGATCTGATTGATACCTGCTTACTGCATTAAGTGCGTAAGCTACATCCGGTCTGGTTCATAACATCGCGTACATGATTGACCCAACTGCAGACACATAGGGTATCCCTTGCATGCGAGCCCTCTCCAAATCGGTCTTGGGAGACATCTCTTTGGAGAGAGTGATTCCTGAGCAAGCGGGTAAATTACCACGCTTAGAATCTTCCATACTAAAGCTCTTTAGTATGGTGTCAATGTACTTGGAATGGGACAATCCCAACATCCGCTTAGATCTATCTCTATAGATCTTAATCCCCAGGATATAGGAGGCATCACCCAGATCTTTCATGGAGAACTTTTGTGATAAGAAGAGCTTGACCGAGTGCAGCATAGGAACATCATTTCTTATCAAGAGTATTTCATCCACGTACAATATGAGGAAGACAACCTTACTCTCTACAACCTTCTTATATATACAAGGTTCATCTACATTTTTGATGAAGTCAAACTCTTTGGCTGCCACATCAAAACAGATGTTCCATCTTTGCGATGCCTGCTTTAATCCGTAGATTGATTTAAGCAGTTTGCACACCTTTCCACTACTCCCACTGTCTATGAAGCCCTCTGGCTGTGTCATGTACACGCTCTCTTCTAAATCACCATTTAGAAAAGCGGTCTTGACGTCCATCTGCCAGATTTCGTAGTTATGGTATGCTGCAATGGAAAGTAGGACCCTGATGGACTTAAGCATAGCCACTGGAGAAAAGGTTTTATCATAATCGACACCTGGTCGTTGACGAAAACCTTTTGCTATAAGTCTAGCTTTGAAGGTCTCAACCATTCCATCTACACCAAGTTTCTTCTTAAAGATCCACTTTCTCCCAATGAGTTTTACCCCTTTAGGAGCAACTTCCAAAGTCCATACATTGTTGGTGTACATGGATTCTATCTCAGATCGCATAGCATCCAGCCATTTCATAAAGTCCCCACTTATGATGGCCTGCTCGAAACTAGTTGGGTCATTATCTTTCATGATGCAATCCTCGCTTCCATGATGCATAAATCTGCAGAGTGGATGAGGTTCGTCGGGGACTATCGAATCCTCCGGTTCTACCAAATCATCAGTTATAGTTTGTGTAGCTGGAACTTCTTCCAGTTCTACCTCATTGCCACTAATTTCTTTCATAAGAAATTCCTTTTCTAAAAAGGTGGCATATTGAGAAAAAAATACTTTTTGTTCCTCAGTGTGGTTGAAGATATATCCATATGAATTCTTTGGATATCTCATAAACTAGCATAACAGACCTTGCCTCGAGTTTATCCGGATTTTTCATTTTAACATAGGCCGGACAACCCCATATCTTAACTCGTTTAAGAGAGAGTCTCTTCCCATACCATATCTCATATGGAGTGGTAGGCACGGATTTGGTCGGAACTCTATTCAATAGGTATGCAGCTGTCTCAAGTGTATAACCCCAAAAGAAAATAGGTAACTCAGAAACACTCATCATATAGCGCATAATATCTAATAGGGTGCGATTTCTCCACTCCGAAACTCCATTGTGCTGTAGTGTATACGGAGGAGTAAGCTGAGAGAGAATCTCATTCTCTTTTAAATAGTCTCGGAATTCCGTGCTTAAGTATTCTCCTCCTCGATCAGATCGAAGGACTTTAATACTTTTACCCGTCTGGTTCTCGACTTCGTACTTATATTCTTTGAATTTCTCAAAAGCTTCAGATTTGTGTGTCAACAAGAACACATGTCCGAATCATGATGGATCATTGGTGAATGTAATAAAGTATGAGGAACCGTTGCTGGCATGTGTAGACATAGGACCACATATATCACTATGTATCAGTCCCAAGAGTTGAGTAGCTCTTTCTCCGTGTCCTGTAAACGGAGTTTTGGTCATTTTTCCTTTGAGATATGACTCGCAAGTTTCATAAGATGTAAACTAGAACGGATTCAAATATCCATCTTTATGCAACTTAGCTAGTCTGGTCGTATTGATATGACCAAATCTACAATGCCGCAAGAAGACTTCATTCATTTATGAACTTTTACTCTTGTGTGTGTTCTGTATATTTAGAACCGTGTTTTGATTTAGAACGTATATACCGTTACACAACGTACTAAACCCAATCAACACTTGATTTAGGAAAATGTTCATAACATTTTTCTCTAGTGCAAAATTATATCCTTCTTTATCTAATAAAGAAACGGATATTATGTTGCACATCATCAATGGTACGTAATAACAGTCATTCAAAATCAATGTATTACCGTTTGGCAATACAAGGTGATATTTACCGGCAGCTTTGGCAGCAAATATTGCTCCGTTCCTTACTCTGAAGGACATATCACCCTTTCGCAGTTCTCTACTCTTCTTAACCCTTGTAACTGATTACAAATATGGGATCCTGATCCAGTATCTAATACCCAGGACGTAGAGAAAACTGAGAAACAGTTCTCAATAATGAACACACCCGAATAAGATGCATTAGCATGCTCTTTCTTCGTTCGGGTTGCGTGGGAATCCTGATATTCCCTTATTCCTTACTCAGACTCATGACAGTCATAAGATAGAGTGGAGACAACGTTCCCCAGCCAAGTATAATAAGCAGGTTCGGTCAATACATCCATATTATTATCTTGATTAAGGCGTGTCATGGGCGCTACCAGGAGAGAGAGAGAGAGGAAAACACTTTAGCGTGCGCTCTTACAAGATTAGACTGGTTATTATTGTTGGGGACAAAAATTACACCCCGGATGACCAATTCAAAGTCAAAGTCAACCCCAAATAAGCGGGCCCAAGCCTAGGACAAGTGGTCCAATGCCAAAGTCGAGCCCCACGGCCGGCCTCTCCCATGCCAAAATGAAAATCATGTAATAAATAATTTTGATATATTTTTTATGAATAAATATAAGAAAATTAGGCATAAAGCCAAATTTTTGTAAAGCCCAAAACTCATATACAAAAGAAATGAGCACATGAGGCATAAGATGGGCAAAATGCCATTTTGTAAAGCCCAGTGGGCTATGTATAAATTTGTAAGCCTATATAAGGCAACATGATAATGAAATGAAGACAATAATTCATTCCCTCTCAAAAATTAATGTTTCTGTGCCTCCTTCTGCTTCCTCAAGGTTCTAAACCTTCTTATCTTTTTTTTTTTGAATTAAATCAAGAGTTTAACTCTTTCTTTTCCAAAAATAAATAATTTTTTCACCACAAAATCCTTGAAGGGGAGCTCGGATCTGCCACCAAATCCCTAAAATGGGAGATTTTTAAGTCTCACCCCTTTTCCCCCAAGATCCAGCCAACAGAGAGGATGAAGAAGGTGGCCCATGTCCAAAAATCCCATTCCGGGAGGATCCGAGGCACAAAAGAAGATCCAAGGCTAAAGAGGAGAAGAAGGGGGTCCCTTTCGATCATCTTCAAAGATTTATAGGAGTTTAACTCCATTCAAGATCTGTTAGATTTTAACTCAATAAATCAAACCCTTTTTTTAGTAGTTTAACTCCATTCAACATCTTGCGGAGTTTAACTCCATAAATAAAAAAAAATCCTCTTTTGGATTTAACTCATAATTCCGGGGCTAAAAACCCCTTCTTTCCGTGGGCACCTAGCGCCCACGTGCCAGGCGCGTGAGGGGCTAACGCCCAGCTCCCACGTGCTTGTGAGGCGCTCGCGCCCAGTACTAGCATCCAGCACCCAGCGCCCACGTGCCGGGCACGTGAGGTGCAGTGCCAGCGCCCAGTGCCAGCGTTCAGCGTCCAGCGCCCACGTGCCAAGCACGTGAGGCGTTGGCGTTCACGCGCCCTTTAGACACTATTCACCCCTCTTTTCCCATGCACTCTATACTAAAAATACCTCCTCCGTTAGAAAAAAAACATGTGAGGCGCTGGCGTCCGGTGCCCGGCGCCCGCGTGCTGGGCACGTGAGGCGCTGCACCGCGTTCTTTGGACGCTATTTTCCCTTTTTTTATATACACATTCCATAACACTTTCCCAGTTAGTCGTTTACGGAACAAAAATTTTCAAACGCACTGGCCATCACCCGTAGCCGTTTGCGGAACAAAAATTTTCAAACGATTCAAAACTAGCGCTAGAATAACCCTATTCTGGATCTTACCATAAACCTAACTAGCGACAAAAGGGTTCTATCTACTATGATAGAAATAATACCTAAAGAACCAAGTCTTTCGGGTCTTCACGTTGTCCTCCTCCTCGTCAAATGCTCCAAGGATCGTAACGGATTGATACTTCCTCATCGGCATCCTCGAGTCAAGGATGATCCACCCGAGAGTCTATAGATCGAGCTCCCACCGTAAATCCGATGTAACTAGTGCATCTAGTTTGATAAACTAGATGTCCTAGATGATGTGGAGAGTGTAGATGGATTGGTATGTCTCTTATAGCCTTAGGTTTCTCAACACATGAGACATGAAAGGTTAGAGGTAGAAGAAGGTGTGCTTGAGGAAAGGATGGTGAAGAGTTAGCATAGAAATGGAGAGTGTACTCTCTTATGAATGATGAATCATACCATAATGCAATAAGCATAATCTTATCACAAAATCAAGCATGGTTCATAATTCATTTGGTGAGTCATCGCTTAAAATACCACCATGTGTCACCAAAAGCCATGCTCCATATTATGCAAACCTCTGCCTCATTTCCTCTACCTCATAATTTATTAAACATTTAACCTAAAATGGTTAATACAAATATGAAGTGTCACCTTTTGGAAACAATCTTGAGCAAATTACAAGAATGCCCTTCATCCGTATATACATACCCGTATCCGTATTCCGAAAAATACCAATACAAAAGAGACGAAAATAATCCATCAATATAATACTAGGATCCGGCTTAAACCAAATCCCACTAGTATTATCTGTCTGAATCATCATCCGTGCATAAGTACACGTATGTGATCGAACCCTATCGTAAAACCATACTACTTCCACATTTTTCGCACGATGTAGGGAAACCCTCTGTGTGGGACTCTAAAGACTCTGTTGGATATAGTGCCCTCAAGTCAATTATTGGATCGCAGGAATATGATTTCAATGATTGAGGGAGGACCTATACCGGTAGGACGGTCTTACTCAAGATGATAGTATGCTATCTGGTTTATCTTTATCATCGTGTACATGGTTAAGGTGATATTACAGATCACTATTACACGTTGATAGAGCCCTTAGCATTCTTGCTTGACTACCAGCACTATGATGGCGATCATATACGTGAGAGTTGGGTAGTCTATAAGCACATCCTTAAAGTGTTCCTAGTTGTGGGAGTTTCGAGACTAGGCATCGATACTCCATCAGTGGACTAGTGTATACAGTCGAGACCCCGACGAGGGGCGGTGGCCGGTCTCACAAGCCATTGGTGTCAGTTGGTTCACCTAAGAAGTATACAGGTGCTCATTGGGTTATGAGTACACCGGACAGGACTCGCCGGGAACCTGCTAGTTAGTATTATACATACGTCAGATAGCAGTTCCCTGGTAATATGTGTACAGGTTAGCTCATCGACCTAAGATCGTCATTTGTCTCGTGTGAGTTCCCACTGTGCTTTGATTACTACCCTACCACGGCTCAAAGGAGTCATGCAAACAGGTTTTAGTTGGGTACAGTCCCGAGACAAATGGGGGCAGTGAGAAGATCTGCAGGGGTTTCGTCTCTCCCGATACTGGGGGGTGAGATCGCGTTGTGTCTAGGAGAGCCAATTACACGAAGTCCTTGGCCAAGGCAAGTGAGATTTACTGATAGGTATTGCAGTAGTATCTCAGGGTGTTCTGGGCTACACTCCTACACGACTTATACTGCTTTTGGGGGTCTAATGTTTACCAACCCCCTAGGCCCGACATGCGATACTCATAGACGAACGGACCAGACTGTACGGATATTGTCACTGATAGGCTCAGTAGGGTTCCAGGATGAGTTCGCTCATCGGCTTCCCTTTTGCTCAATACATGGGCAGCCGTTACGTACAGCTAGTACCACTAACGTGCTTGTGGTCAAACCCACTGCCAGAGTATTGACGAGTCTTTAGAGTCCTCCACAGATAGTTTCCCAAGTTCGGGCGAAACGTTGTAGAGGCCGTATGGTTTTATTGCAGGGTTCGAACATGCACGTGCACTTGTGCATGCGTCATAGTTCGGACAGATAATACTAGTAGGCTTTGGTTTAAGCCGGATCCTAGTATTATATTATGTAGGAATATTTTTGTCTCATTGCATTCGTATTCGGTCGGAATACAAATGCGGGTATGTTTATACAGTTGTGGGGTAATCCTGTAATTCATTACGGGATTACTTTTGAAGTTGCCAGTTTTTCTCCGCTTGATTAAACATTAGTTTTAATGTTTAATTATTGGTTAAAATTTGTGCATTCATTTTTGGCCATTTTCCTTCATCATATTCATCATGGCCGAACCTCATTTGGTAGTAGGCTTGTTTTGTTTGGTGAGTCATTGATGAGGTGTCTTGCTGTCACGCCCCGCTTCCCAAAATACGGAATACGAGGTATGACTAGGCCAGCCATGCTCCTACGGTCAAGGGATTATCCCGCCGTAGTCACACTTCGGCTTCTAGCACTACATGTTAATCAGTAAATAAAGCACAGTATTAAAGGAATCACATCACTAATTTATTATATTAAAATTCCATTGTTCACAAAATTACAGATAATAAGAACAATAACTAACCAAGTTCAATCTCACGATCACTCTATGGAAAGCAGTAAAGATAGAGAGTACACCAGACTATATCTCTGTGAACTCGAAGGGTAGATCTGTCTCCTGTGCTGGTCCTCCCGCAGAATCTGAGCATGCATACTCAGGTCGTCAGAGCGACACAATAACAATATTATTATATTAAGATAAAACAGGTAAATGAAGTAATACTGGTATAAGAACAATGCAAGTAATCACTGTGTCACTATATGATGCAGAATATATTATGTGTCCCTATCGGTCTCTAGGTCATGTTTGAAATCACATAGTGGAAGGAGGATCATGTTTAACAGGAGTCTCATACATACCCGAGACCACGGCCCACATGCCCGGGACATAACCCTGTCAGCCGGATCGCTAGATCCTACCCTACACGTATCAGTATCACGGTTCGAATGATCATCCTCTAAACACGGTCCCGCTAAATACGATACTCTTTCCACTTTGATATCCCCTTTTTTCCCAGGTTCTCACTAGTTATTACCTTGATTTAGTCGTGTACGAGTATACCAATGGCACAGTTTTGTCACTGTTCACTGTATCAATCACTGTCACGAATATTCACTTTCCATTGGTGTACTCGTCACTCCTAAACCAACATCTATCACGCACGACAATGCAATGTCCACACGCACTAATCACTGAGTATATGGCAAGGGTATGATATATGTATTGTATGCTACCAATAAACTCTGTATGTTATGAATCAACACGCATGTCATTAACTAAATTAATTTGCATAAATTAATATGTTAAGAATTCAGCAAAATGATACAAGTGAGATAAATAGAACACTCAGTCAGAAATTCATCAAAATTTGTTTCAGTTCAATCGGGATTCCGGTTTTCAAGATATAGCTATTTCATTTTAAGTGCTCGCGGCTGGAAATTCAGTTTCAGAACTGAACGTCCGTTTCGCGACACGAATTGTACCCAGTTGGGCTCAGAATTTAGCGATGTTACATTTAAATGAAATCTAGGGTTTTAAATGTAGTATTCAACGCAATAGACGTATCACCAATCGCATCTGTACGTTTAAAGTTATACACAGTTTAACCTCAGTATGTCATTTCAGAATCTGTTCTGGACAGTTATACGTTCTGCCCATTTAAATACAGTTTAAAATAGTAAATGGCGATGAAATGGAATGGAACCACCTGTTTTATTTAGCTAACAGAATTATATTTAATCTACTGTAGAGTCCCGTAATATACGACTTCAGGAAACACAGTGATACAGGTCTTGGGACAGAACACAATAATCAGAAACGCTCTGGACTGCAGTCCAGAGTCGCATTCCAATCCAATTATCATCACGGTTACAGAACAGAAATCATTAGAATTTTACATAGGGTTAAATTCCGTCGAGTCGGCTTCGATTTAAGCCCTCGAACGCATCATTCCAGTTTGAATATAATTTATGGTGATTTTATTCGTTTTCAGGTACGAGAAAATTCTAGTTTTACCGGCATATTTGGGGTATCAATTTTTGTCACTAACAATCGTATTTTCCAGCGAGATTCACACACGATATTCATCATTATAAGGGCCAACAGAAAGTATCGGTTTCCATCAAATTAAACAATTATTTCCATTGGGATCTAGCATCGAACACTTAGGTCATGATATATATCGGTAATCGGTAAATTTAATAACTATGTGATTTAGGTTTGTAACACAACTAAATTAGCATGAAGCAAGTAAATACTTGCCTGGAAACGCCTCAGGGTCACACGGCAGCAACGATGTCGCGAACGCGCGTTGTACGCCGCGAAACAAGTTCGCGCGAGCTTGGCTCGAGACACGGGTTTGACGTCGGAGTTACCCGGAGCTGTCAAGTGCTTGCTGGAAGCGGAAGTGGTGCTCTGTGGTTGGCCTGGGACTTGCTGGGGTCGACGATGTCGGCGATGGTCGCTCCGGCGATGTGCACAGTGAATGCGCAGTACGGGGAGAATGTGGGGTTTTGGTGATAAAGAGAGAGATAGAGCAGTGGGGACTTGGGAATTGTGGCGAGGGTGATGATGCTGAGGAGGTGGAGGTCGACGACGTGGTGGGGGTCGCCGGCGTCGAGGAGGCGTGCAGGGGTGACTCGAGCTCGGTCGGGTGATGGGTTTCTGTGTGCAGAGGTGTGGGTGTAGGGGTCTCTAGTTGGTGGAGGTGGAGTCGTGGAGGGAGGAGGTTGGTGGAGGAGGCGTGAGGGATCGCTGAGGAGCTGTCGTCAGAGGTGGAGGTGGCAGTGGGTTGTTCGAGGTTGGGGGCTCGGTGGGTGTAGCGAGAGAGATGAAGAGTGAGTTGGAGAGGGAGAGTGATGAGAGGAGTTGGAAACGAGGTTGAAAAACTTGGGTGTAACGTCGCAGTAATGGGCGTGAGCAAGGGCGTGGGCTGCGGCGGAGGAAACGATCGCGCGCTGTGAACAGGGATGTTACCGTTGGAGGAAGGAGAAGGTGAATAGGAGTGGGGTCGGGTCGGGTGAGGGAAATGGTCACGGGCCGCAAAAGAAAAGAAAATTTATTCCATTTAAAAACGAAGTGGGCTGAATGAAGTGGGCCGGGGAAAATTCTATAAATTGGTTAAAAGATTATTAGTGGGCTGAGGGAAATGCTATCGGGCTGGGGAAAAATATAGTGAGGGTGTTAGTGTATATGCCCTAGAGGCCATTACTGTATCATACTAGTTTGTATATTACTTAATGGAAGCTTGGGATATTCACAGTTGTATATACAATTTTGCTCGAAATGGTAGTATGCTGCTTGGTTTGTCTCTGCTTTAATATGTGCATGTGTTTCTTTTAGCATATTGCAGGTATACATATTAGTAGAGCCCTTAGGATCTTTGCTTGATTACCAGCGTTGTGATGGCGCTCGCACTCGTGGGAGCTGGGTAATCTATAAGCACATCCTTATACAGGTCCCTGGTCGTTGGACTATCGAGACAGGGCATCGATACTCCGGAGTAGACCAGCGTATGCGCTTCTCATCCCAGTGTGGGAGACGGTCTGTCCCACAGCCGTTAGTACGTCGTACTTGGGATAGTATGCGGGTGCTCGTTAGGTTACGAGTACACTGGACAGGACTCGTCGGGAACTGTTGGTTGGTAATATACCTATCGTCAGTTATCAGTTCCCAGGTGACATGAGTACAGCTTAGTCCGCTGACTTGACACTGTCACTTCGCCTCGAGTGTGTTCCCACTGCACTTTGATTACTACCCTACCACGGCTCAGAGGAGTCGTGCAAACAGGTAGTTTTTGGGTGCAGTCCCGAAGCACTTGGAGGCAGTGACGGTTAGACAGGATTCGTCTCTCCCGGTATTGGGGGTTGACATCGCGCTGTGTCCAGGAGAGCCATTACACGAGTAGTCCCTGGCCAGGGCAAGCGAGATATACTGGTAGGTTTCCAGTGTTATCTCAGGGTGTTCTGGGCTTCACTCCGACACGACTTGTACCGCTATTAGGGGACTGACGTTCACCGCCCCCCTAGGCCCGCCATGCGATGTATCAGACGAACAGACCGGACTGTACGGAGATTGTCACATACAGGCTCAGCAGGAGTGCAGATGGGGTTCACCTCGTCAGTCTTCTTTTCGACATCTACCTGGGGACCGTTACGTACAGCTAGTGCCGCTTGCGGTCTGTGGTTAAACCCACTGCCAGCGTAGTGTCGAGTCTTTAGAGTCCCACACAGAGAGCTATTCGCCTTTAGGCAAAACGAGTAGAGGTCGCATGGTTTTGCGACAGGGTTCGTTCGCATCCGCGCACTTGTGCACGGTTGCTGTCCGGACAGTTTATACTAGCGGGCTTTGGTTTAAGCCGGATCCTAGTATATGTTTTGAGATTGGTTTTTCTCATTGTGTTCGTGTTCCTCGGATCACGAATGCGGGTGCGTATGCACAGTTGCTTGAGATTGAGGGAGAGGACCTTGTTTAGGGTTAATGACTTTTGTCATTTTATTAACCCTATTGTTTTTGTGTGGATTATAGTTAATTGATAATTAGCTTAATAAATTGTGCATGGTTGTTGTTGACATTTTGACTTCGTTGACTTGTTGACCTTGTTGACCACTTGACCATCATCATTTGTTTTGGAAGATGCTCTTTGATCTTTGCAAAATTGAAATGATAATGGTCATGTCATGATTTATCATGACAATTTTCAAGCTAATTATCTAATTAAAATTATCCTCACATATTAGTGAGAATGGCTCACTAATTTATTCATTCTATGATATCTTTTCTCTCTCTTGTTCATCCTCTCCCTCAAGCTCTCTCCCTCTCATGTGTTGAGAAACAAAAAGCTTGAGAAAAACCCTCACTTGATCTTCTCTACTCACTTCTAGGGTTCAAGTCTTAGCATTTCTTGAACTCTAGTTACTCCTAGCTTGGAGTTGAAGCTAAAGGTGGTGGCTTTCAAGTGGATCGTTCTTTGACGGAAGGAGACTAGCAAGGTGAGGCCTTTCTACCGTTCCGACGAGCAAGGAGAGAAGGACTAAAGACCAAAGGTATAACCTTTCCATCACTTAGCTACTTTGTAGTTAGGGTTAGCTAGTTTTAGTTTAGCAAAGATCCTCACAAGCTTGGTCCATGTTGCCTAAGTCATTAAAAATTCGTTTTTTATTATGTTTTCCGCCTCCCCGAAAGTACCGGGGTGGGCAACACGGACTTACAGTGGTATCAGAGCCTAACTAAACTCAAACTAGCTAGGTAGTGAAGTGTAACGAAGTTTCGAAACCGAAAAATCCAAAAACCGAACTTTGAAAAACCCTAGTTTCTGTTGAAATTTTTTCTGCACAAAATAGAAAACTTTATATCTGTAAATTCATCTCAGGGTTTTTAAAAAACACACAAGAAAAACGAGACAGAGAATCATCCAAACCGCCGCCTTTCCGCCGCACGAGGTAGGCTCGTGCCGCGGAAGCGCCGCGGTTTGATGACGTCACTGCATCGTTTTTCGTGCAGTGTTTTACTGTGTTGATTTTGGGATTTTTAGGATATATAATATATGCCCAGATTTTCCAGAACTAAAATTTGCTTTTGCGGGCCTATAAATCCGTATTTTTTCGGAACTTCACTACGCTTTAACTACATCGGTTATATCTGTAATGCTTGCATGTATTAAACGTCGGCTAATCGCTATAAGACGATTAGTCGGGGTTATACATGATCTGTGATTGTTGATTGGTTTGTGGATATGAATGGATTGGATTGTCGCGGGTGAATAGCCGGGTTGGATGTGAGATGAGCGTTGTTTTTCTTTCATTCATTTGTAACATGTAAATTGATGTAATAATATTCTTTGTATGGCCGCACAACCGGGTCGGGGTTGTTGCCGTCATTGTATAATTCTTTTTACTGTTTTTGCTCCTAGGATAGGCCCATGGAGGGGGTGCACAAACTACCGGGTACTCGAAGTGCCGAGTGGCCTACTCACGGTGGTGAGGGAGGTTGCTTCGCTTCGGGTGCTTGGCGGGTAGTTTGCCGCACCCGTAGGGGTCTTGGGTGGGGTATTGGCTATTCACCGCGACCGTGTAATCCGCTTTGCGTTGCAGGCTCGAACGCATTGCGGATTCCTAGTATATCCAATGTATTCATCTGTGATCTGTAATGTCTATCATTGCTGTATATATATATATATAAATAACTATTTAGGCGTTGCTTATGTTTTACAGCCGCGCTAGCCCAGCCCCCGCTCTGTCGTTAGTTAAGTAACCTAACGGGTGATGACGGGGCCCCGTGGCGAATGCGAATGGCATAAGCGTACGTCATATTTTGGTTGTTTTCTGCAATGGTAGGATTAAATGATGGGACGCATTAAAAGAACTAATGCAAGAAATAAACCAAGTAAAAGTCGATTGGAACACTTTGAAAACCACTCGGTTCTTTTCAAAACGAAACTTTTAAACGCGGAGCTTGAACCACTCCTTTTAAAAGCTATCTCGTTCCATCGACCATATCAAGTTCACTACGTTCACGGTTTCGCCAAAACCATTCGTAGCCCTCCGTCATACCACATGAATGGTCAAAAGTATTCAAGCTGTGTATTTTGGCCAAAGTCAAGGCATAGTGTTTGGTAGCGTTTGGGCATTCATGTGTAGCATAGATAGATGCGTTGATTTGGGACAGTCGTGCTGCCATTTTGGCCAAAGTCAAGGGTAGGTACGGGTGGGTCCAAATTAACCAGGAGAATGACGGGTAGAACTTGACATGTGACTTATGATATTTTGGCCAAAGTCAAGGTCATAAGAGCATGGGGCAAAAATCCACATCGGGAGTTTCATAAGTACTGAAACTTGCTAGATTTGCATACCATTTGGAGTGTGATGATTCTGGTAGGATTCCTTCGGTTTTATCACGCGATGATATTTGGATCCCGATCCTACTGTGAGTATATGCTACTCCTCGGGAAAACTCTCACTTAACGATCAATGCTATAAACCTAGTAGGTGCCTAGAAAGGTGTTAGCGGGGCTACGCCCACAGGGAAAAGAGGTTACTTAATTAAGGAACTTCGCGAAAGCGTTGGAAAACCTCCCTCGAAGTACCGACACTGGCCTGGCTGAACGGTTAAGCAAGTATTGTACGGTGAGAATGATCCCGGCTAATCCTTTTCTTTACGGTTTGAGAAGGGATTCGAGAAACAGTGGGAGCCATCCAGTTTAGACAAACTTAAAACCACTCTAAACTTGCAAGAGCATCATGCTAAAGTGTTTCTTTTCTCTCTCCTAATTGCAGCGACCATTCAACATGACCGGACTTAAGTTACTGTTAGATAAAAATAAATTGACAGGGCCAAACTACAAAGATTGGCTCAGGAATGTCAAGATTGCAATCACCTATGACAAGCTGGGGTATCTTCTTACCACCAAAGCTCCCCCTGTCCCTGGTCCAACTTCCAGTATCGCGGATAAGGAAATCCGCAAGACTTGGGAGATTGATAGCGCGAAGGCCAAGTGCCTCCTGCTTGCCTCGATGGACAACGAACATCAGAGGAGGCATGAGAATATGGACATGGAATCCATATTGCTCCATACAAAAGAACTGTATGGAGAGCAATCACGTATCGCAAGATACGAAGCTTCGAAAAAGTTATTTTCGACAAGAATGGCCGTCGGATCATCAGTAGCCGAGCATGTGCTAAAGATGATCGGCTACATTGAGGAGCTCGCTGACCTAGGGATCACATTGGAGAGTGAGCTATATACGGATATAGTTCTCCAGTCCCTTCCTTCCACTTACGCCCAGTTCATACTGAACTTTAACCTACAAGAAAAAGAGGTTGAACTTTCAGAGCTCCTCAACATGCTGAGGAGCGCAGAGGGCACCCTACAGAAAGGTAGGGAGACATCCACTTTGTTTGTAGGAGGATCTTCCTCTTCTAGGTCCAGGGCGAAAGCCAAGGGCAAGAAGAAGAAAGCCCCCGCCAAACCAAGAGGCGGTGTTGGTAAAGTGGATACGAAGGGAAAAGGTAAAGCAACAAAGGTAGCGGGGAAGCTTGTGGATAAGGAGGAATGCTTCTTTTGTCATAAGAAAGGACACTGGAAGAGTGATTGCAGGGCCTGGAAGGCCAGAACACAGGAATTGAAGCAGGTTGCAGCTTCAGCTTCAGGTGTGTATGTTATTGAAAACTGTCTATCTATAAACTCTACTTCCTGGGTATTGGATACCGGATCAGGATCTCATATCTGTAATTCTTTGCAGGCGTTGAGAAAGCGTAGAGTTTTGAAGGCAGGTGACATGACCCTCAGAGTTGCGAACGGTGCTAGCATGGATGCAGAGGCCGTGGGGGACTATCACCTGGGATTATCTGATGGACACTTTTTGGTTTTGCGTAGTTGTTATTATGTACCAAATGCAACCTGTAATATCATATCTGTATCTTTATTATCTAAAGAAGGTTATGAATTTGCATTTGTAAGTAATGTAGTGAACATTCACCTTAATCAAGTTTTGATTGGGTCAGGTACATTGAACAACGGTATTTACGTTTTAAGCCAACCACAGGTTTTCAATATCCAGAATACACACAAAAGAAAGTCTCCAGAAATTAATAAAACTTTCTTATGGCATTGTAGACTGGGTCACATCAATGAGAGAAGATTGACTAAGTTACATACTGAAGGATATTTGGATCCGTTCGAATATCAATCGTATGCAACTTGTCAATCCTGTCTCAAAGGAAAGATGACAAAGGCTCCGTTTTCTGGACACGGAGGAAGAGCGAGCGAGCTCTTGGGACTCGTACACAGCGACGTGTGCGGTCCAATGTCTACACATGCGCGAAGCGGTTTTTCTTACTTCATTACCTTTACGGATGATTTTTCAAGGTACGGTTATGTTTTCTTAATGAAACATAAATCCGAGGCTTTTGAAAAATTCCAGGAATATAAGAATGAAGTAGAAAAGCAAACCGGCAAAAGTATCAAGATCCTAAGATCGGATCGAGGAGGAGAATACTTAAGTGCCGAATTCCTGAACTACTTAAAAGAGAATGGAATTCTCTCTCAGCTTACTCCTCCATACACTCCGCAACATAATGGTGTATCGGAGAGACGGAACCGGACCCTATTGGATATGGTACGGTCCATGATGAGTAACGCTGAGTTACCGCGATCGTTCTGGGGATATGCGCTAGAATCAGCAGCATACCTTTTGAACCGAGTTCCAACTAAGACTGTGCCTACTACACCATATGAAATGTGGTGTGGGAAGAGACCCCATCTTAATCACATTAAGACATGGGGATGTCCAGCTTTTGTAAAAAAGCAGCATGCGGACAAGCTCGAGGCACGCTCAGTACAGTGCAAGTTTGTGGGATATCCGAAGAACTCCAAGGGATATTACTTCTATTGCGAAGAGGAACAAAAAGTCCTTGTTTCTCGACATGCCCACTTTCTAGAACATCAGTTCATAGAAAAAGAATTAAGTGGGAGCGCGATAGAACTGGAAGAAGTTCCAGAACCGCAAGCTATTACTGAAAGCTTAGTAGAGCCAGAAGGTTCGAAAGATCAAGACATTCCCGTGCCACTCCGCAGGAGTAGTAGGCAGTCTCATCCGCCCGAGAGGTACTACGGTTTTCTCATTGACGGGGATAGAGAGGACTGCATCCTAGATTGTGATGAGCCTACTAGCTTCCAGCAAGCCATTCAGAGCGTCGACTCGGTAAAATGGCTGGATGCAATGCGGACCGAAATGGAGTCCATGTACACCAACAAAGTATGGACGTTGGACATTGCTCCAGACGGGGTAAAACCCGTAGGATGCAAGTGGATCTTCAAAAGGAAGATTGGTGTAGATGGACAGGTTGAGACCTATAAAGCTAGACTGGTAGCAAAGGGCTTTCGTCAGCGACCTGGTTTGGACTATGACGAAACCTTTTCTCCAGTAGCTATGCTGAAATCCATTCGGATCCTTCTTGCCATCGCTGCTTTCCACGATTATGAGATTTGGCAGATGGACGTAAAGACAGCTTTTCTAAATGGTCATTTAGAGGAGTGTGTCTATATGGACCAGCCAGAGGGTTTCATTCAGGGTGGGAGCAGCGGAAAGGTGTGCAAGTTGCTCAAGTCCATTTATGGACTCAAGCAGGCATCGCGGAGTTGGAACATCTGCTTTGATGAGACGGTCAAAGAATTTGGCTTTATCAAAAATCCAGATGAACCATGCATCTATTGTAGATTTGTAGCGAGAACTGTAGTATTCCTCGTTTTATACGTGGATGACATTCTCTTAATAGGAAATGACATTCCTATGCTGCAATCTGTCAAGGGGTTCTTGTCACAAAGGTTCTCCATGAAAGACCTGGGTGATGCCTCATACATTCTGGGTATCCGGATCTACCGTGACAGATCCAAGAGGATATTAGGACTCTCACAGTCCAGGTACATCGACACCATACTGAAGAGATTCAGTATGGAAGATTCCAAGCGCGGTAATCTACCGGCTTGTCACGGGATCACTCTCTCCAAAGAGATGTCTCCCAAGACTGATTTGGAGAGGGATCGCATGTCTATTATACCCTACGCTTCTGCGGTAGGCTCTATAATGTATGAGATGTTGTGTACCAGACCGGATGTGGCTTATGCACTGAGTGTGGTAAGCAGGTATCAGTCAAACCCAGGGGAGAAACATTGGATAGCAGTAAAGAACATTCTCAAGTACCTGAGAAGGACTAAGGAGATGTTCTTGGTGTATGGCGGAAAAGACCTGCAGATTGAGGCCTTTGCTGACTCCAGCTTCCAGAGTGACAAGGATGATTCCAAGTCCATGTCGGGTTTTGTCTTTACCCTCAATGGAGGGGCGGTGTGTTGGAAGAGCTCCAAACAGGAAACCGTTGCTGACTCGACTATGGAAGCGGAATACATCGCTGCATCTGATGCCGCAAAAGAAGCTGTCTGGATGAGGAAGTTCTTGAAAGAACTTCAGGTGGTTCCGTCCATTGTTGACCCAATACCTCTGTATTGCGACAACAACGGGGCTATAGCTTTAGCGAAGGAACCCAGGTCCCATCAGAAATCCAGACACATCTTAAGGCGGTATCACCTGATCAGGGAGATCGTGGATCGCCAGGAGATCGAGGTCCGGAGAGTTGCATCAGAGGATAACACAGCAGATCCATTCACCAAGGCCTTACCCCAGACTCAGTTTGAGCGGCTGATCGAGATGATAGGTCTTCGATACGCCAGTACATGGCCTTAGTGCAAGTGGGAGATTGTTAGTGTATATGCCCTAGAGGCCATTACTGTATCATACTAGTTTGTATATTACTTAATGGAAGCTTGGGATATTCACAGTTGTATATACAATCTTGCTCGAAATGGTAGTATGCTACTTGGTTTGTCTCTGCTTTAATATGTGCATGTGTTTCTTTTAGCATATTGCAGGTATACATATTAGTAGAGCCCTTAGGATCTTTGCTTGATTACCAGCGTTGTGATGGCGCTCGCACTCGTGGGAGCTGGGTAATCTATAAGAACATCCTTATACAGGTCCCTGGTCGTTGGACTATCGAGACAGGGCATCGATACTCCGGAGTAGACCAGCGTATGCGCTTCTCATCCCAGTGTGGGAGACGGTCTGTCCCACAGCCGTTAGTACGTCGTACTTGGGATAGTATGCGGGTGCTCGTTAGGTTACGAGTACACTGGACAGGACTCGTCGGGAACTGTTGGTTGGTAATATACCTATCGTCAGTTATCAGTTCCCAGGTGACATGAGTACAGCTTAGTCCGCTGACTTGACACTGTCACTTCGCCTCGAGTGTGTTCCCACTGCACTTTGATTACTACCCTACCACGGCTCAGAGGAGTCGTGCAAACAGGTAGTTTTTGGGTGCAGTCCCGAAGCACTTGGAGGCAGTGACGGTTAGACAGGATTCGTCTCTCCCGGTATTGGGGGTTGACATCGCGCTGTGTCCAGGAGAGCCATTACACGAGTAGTCCCTGGCCAGGGCAAGCGAGATATACTGGTAGGTTTCCAGTGTTATCTCAGGGTGTTCTGGGCTTCACTCCGACACGACTTGTACCGCTATTAGGGGACTGACGTTCACCGCCCCCCTAGGCCCGCCATGCGATGTATCAGACGAACAGACCGGACTGTACGGAGATTGTCACATACAGGCTCAGCAGGAGTGCAGATGGGGTTCACCTCGTCAGTCTTCTTTTCGACATCTACCTGGGGACCGTTACGTACAGCTAGTGCCGCTTGCGGTCTGTGGTTAAACCCACTGCCAGCGTAGTGTCGAGTCTTTAGAGTCCCACACAGAGAGCTATTCGCCTTTAGGCAAAACGAGTAGAGGTCGCATGGTTTTGCGACAGGGTTCGTTCGCATCCGCGCACTTGTGCACGGTTGCTGTCCGGACAGTTTATACTAGCGGGCTTTGGTTTAAGCCGGATCCTAGTATATGTTTTGAGATTGGTTTTTCTCATTGTGTTCGTGTTCCTCGGATCACGAATGCGGGTGCGTATGCACAGTTGCTTGAGATTGAGGGAGAGGACCTTGTTTAGGGTTAATGACTTTTGTCATTTTATTAACCCTATTGTTTTTGTGTGGATTATAGTTAATTGATAATTAGCTTAATAAATTGTGCATGGTTGTTGTTGACATTTTGACTTCGTTGACTTGTTGACCTTGTTGACCACTTGACCATCATCATTTGTTTTGGAAGATGCTCTTTGATCTTTGCAAAATTGAAATGATAATGGTCATGTCATGATTTATCATGACAATTTTCAAGCTAATTATCTAATTAAAATTATCCTCACATATTAGTGAGAATGGCTCACTAATTTATTCATTCTATGATATCTTTTCTCTCTCTTGTTCATCCTCTCCCTCAAGCTCTCTCCCTCTCATGTGTTGAGAAACAAAAAGCTTGAGAAAAACCCTCACTTGATCTTCTCTACTCACTTCTAGGGTTCAAGTCTTAGCATTTCTTGAACTCTAGTTACTCCTAGCTTGGAGTTGAAGCTAAAGGTGGTGGCTTTCAAGTGGATCGTTCTTTGATGGAAGGAGACTAGCAAGGTGAGGCCTTTCTACCGTTCCGACGAGCAAGGAGAGAAGGACTAAAGACCAAAGGTATAACCTTTCCATCACTTAGCTACTTTGTAGTTAGGGTTAGCTAGTTTTAGTTTAGCAAAGATCCTCACAAGCTTGGTCCATGTTGCCTAAGTCATTAAAAATTCGTTTTTTATTATGTTTTCCGCCTCCCCGAAAGTACCGGGGTGGGCAACACGGACTTACAGAGGGCTGGGGAAAAATATAGTGAGGGCTGAAGGTATAGTTTAGGGTTTTAATTTATATTAGCCTTGGTTTTAATTCGGCTTTGGTTTTTAAATCTTGGGTTTTAACTTTTAGGGTTTGGAAAAATATAAATATTGGGCTTAAACAACCAATTCAAAATATGAAGGAAAAAGAAAAGAAACTACTGGAAATCAGAGAATAGGAAACTTTTATTAGAATGGAAACGGGAATTTACATCATACCCCCCTTAACAAAAATTTCGTCCTCGAAATTTAACAAAGATACAAGAAAAATGCACTATACAAAGAGATGCGGATAACGATCACGGATATCTTCCTCCGGCACCCAGGTGGATTCCCCTGGAGAACGACCGCCCCAGGACACTCGGACTAAAGGAATGATCTTATTCTTCAGCACTTTCTCTCTGCGGTCGAGAATGGTAGTAGGCTGCTCCTCGTATGATAAATCGGTACCCAAAACTAGCTCTGAATGGTCCAGGACATGGCTCTCGTCCCGAACATAACGCCGCAACTGTGACACGTGGAAGGTATTGTGCACACCAGCTAGTGATGGAGGCAAGGCAAGTCGATAGGCCACCTCTCCTACTCGCTCTAGCACCTCAAAAGGTCCGATAAAACGGGGACTAAGCTTTCCCCGACTTCCGAACCTGATAACTCCACGAGTAGGGGAAATCTTCAAGAACACATGATCTCCGACTTCGAATTCTAGTGCCCTTCTGCTGGTATCTGCCCAATTCTTTTGTCGATCATGAGCCGTCTTAATACGCTGCCTGATCATTTGGACCTTGTCGACTGTCTGAACAATGAGTTCGGGGCCCAGTAGTCTTCGTTCTCCCACATCATCCCAACATACTGGGGATCGACACTTCCGCCCGTATAGTGCTTCGAAAGGAGCCATCTGAATACTAGCCTGATAACTATTGTTGTAAGAGAACTCGACTAGGTGCAGATGGTCCTCCCAGGAACCCTGAAAGTCCAACATACAGGCTCTCAACATATCCTCGAGCGTCTGAATCGTACGCTCGGATTGTCCATCCGTCTGTGGGTGATAAGCTGTGCTGAATTTAAGACGGGTTCCCAAACTGTCCTGTAAGCTCTTCCAAAAGTGCGACAAGAATCTCGTGTCCCGGTCTGACACAATGCTGACTGGAACACCGTGAAGTCGCACAATCTCCTGCATATATCTTTCTGCCAGTGAATCTGTCGACTGTCCCACTCGGAAAGGTAGGAAGTGTGCAGCTTTTGTGAGGCGATCGACGATAACCCAAATAGCGTTATTGCCCCTAGGGCTCCGTGGTAAGGCCGTCACAAAATCCATAGTAATGTGCTCCCACTTCCATTTAGGTATCGGCAATGGTTGTAACAATCCTGCTGTCCTCTGATGTTCCGCCTTCACCTGCTGACATACCAAGCACCTGGATACGAACCTCGCAATTTCCCGCTTCATTCCGTTCCACCAAAAGTGCTGCTTTAGGTCCTGATGCATTTTTGTACCTCCTGGATGCACAGAATAAGCTGAACTGTGTGCTTCAGCCAAAACTTCATCTCGAACATCTCCTTTAGGTACGCAAAGTCTGCTACCAAATCTCAGAGAGCCATCTTCATGTATAATCAAATCCGTTCTCAGTCCAGCTTCCACTTGCTCTCTGAATTTTTGCAATCGGGGATCATCCACTTGTGCAATCTTGATGCGATTCACCAGAGAAGATTGCACCTGTAGTTGCCAAAATTTACTGAGTGCGTTCGGCGTAACGACTTCAAGTTCAAGTCTCTGAAAATCCTCAACAATGCTCCTCTGATCGGTCAACATCATGACCGCTGGCTTGCGACTGAGCGCATCTGGTACAACATTGACCTTCTCCGGGTGATACTGAAGGTCTAAATCATAATCTGCCATTAGCTCTAGCCATCGGCGCTGCCTCATGTTTAGTTCCTTCTGAGTGAAAACTTATTTTAAACTTTTGTGATCTGTGTACACTTCCACTTTCTCACCCAAAAGATAGTGCCTCCAAATCTTCAATGCAAATACTACCGCAGTTAACTCCAAGTCATGTGTAGGGTAGTTCTTCTCGTGGTTTCTCAGTTGTCGAGAGGCGTAAGCAACCACTCGGCCGTGCTGCATCAAAACACAGCCTAAACCCTTCCCTGAGGCATCACTGTGTATCACTAAACCACCGGAATCATCTGGTACTGTGAGAATAGGCGTCGTGGTTAACTTCTGCTTTAGTGTGTCGAATGCCTGAGTGCACTCCTCTGTCCATGTAAATGGCACGTCCTTCTGTGTCAGCCTCGTCAATGGTTCCGCGATCCTTGAGAAATCTTGGACGAATCTCCGATAATAACCTGCCAATCCCAGAAAGCTCCTGATCTCGGCTACTGACTTCGGCGTTGACCAATCTCTGACAGATTCTATCTTTGCCGGGTCCACCGAGATGCCTTCGCCCGAAACAATGTCCCAAAAACTGAAGCTTGTCAAGCCAGAATTCACACTTGCTCAGCTTCGCATACAACTTCTCTTCCCGAAGAACTTGCAGTACCATGCGCAAGTGCTCAGCATGCTCTTCCCGGGTCTTCGAGTAGACAAGTATGTCGTCGATAAACACAACGAAGAACGTGTCCAAGTATTTCGCGAACACCCTGTTCATCAAGTCCATGAATATTGCTGGGGCATTGGTACCACCGAACGGCATCACAAGAAACTCATAGTGTCCGTATCGGGTCCTGAAAGCCGTCTTGCATACATCCTCGGCTGCTACTCTGATTTGATGATATCCAGAACGAAGGTCCAACTTCGAGAATACCTTAGCTCCACTTAGCTGATCGAATAGGTCGCCAATGCTCGGTATTGGGTACTTGTTCTTTATTGTGACCTTGTTCAGCTCCCGATAATCTATACACATTCGCAGCGATCCATCCTTCTTCTTTACTAGCAGGACTGGTGCACCCCACGGTGAAGCGCTTGGCCGAATAAATCCCTTCCCCAATAGTTCTTCAACCTGCTTCTTCAATTCCGCCAACTCAACTGGTGCCATTCTGTATGGGGCCCTGGATACTGGGGCTGTACCTGAAATCAAATCGATTGAGAACTCCAAGATTCGAGGAGGTGGTAGACCTGGTAGATCTTCGGGAAATACATCAAGAAAGTCCCGAACAATTACTGGAACTGGGCTCTTATCAATCTCCATAGCTGACAGTTCCTTGGGCTTGGCTCTATACTTAGCTGGCTCCAAAGATTCACTTCCGCCCTCGAAAATAAACTCCGGGTGATTAGGGATGCGGAAGATCACCTTCCTTGCACGACAATCGATAACTGTATGGAAAGTGCTCATCCAATCCATCCTGAGAATTGCGTCGTAACTGCCTGTCCCGATCAGAAGGAAATTCGCATAGAATTCCCTGCCACACACTACAACTGGGCATAATCTACATTCTCGACTAGATATAATAATGCCATTACCCGTATGAATTTCCCATCCCTTGGTTAGTGGTTCATGTGGTATTGAGTGTGTATTAGTGAAATGCTCAGACTAGAAACAATGCGATGCTCCTGAATCAAATAGTACTCTAGCTGGTAAGGAATGTACGAGTAGAGTACCTGTAACCACGTCTCCTGACGCCTCTGCCTGCTCGGCGGTCAAGGTGAAAGCCCGTCCCTGACCGCGACCTGTAAAGGGTTGCCTCTGCTCCTGTGGCCTCTGTTGTGGCGGTCCAGAACCTCCCTGTATCTCTGCTCGCTCAGGGCAACTGTTAATCCTGTGCTGACTGGAACCGCAAATTAGGCACTGTCCCTTGGCACGGCGACAGTCCTTCTGGGTATGTCCTCCTCTACCGCAATAGCCGCAAGTTACGCCCTGTCTCTTGGGGCGATGCTGTGGTACGAACGGGCGCTTCATTTGTGTCGTTCCTGCTCTGTGAACTGATATGGCTCCTCAAGAAGGCGCGTGGGTACATGCTGGAGCGACTGGGGGTCTTCTGAACTTGTTAATCAATTGCTCCTGAACTCTCGCCGCGTTGAGTACCTGTGCGAAAGTCTGCAAATCCAATAATGCAATCAATTGCTGCAACTCGAAATCTAACCCCTGAAGGAAGCGTCTGGCCCTGGTGGCCTCTGATTTGACCATGTATGGAGCAAAGCGGCTCAGACGGTTGAACTCTGCCGCATATACGTCCACTGGGCGTCCATTCTGCTTCAAAAGAATAAACCTTTCCTCCATTTCTGCCTTGGCTGTGGGAGGAAAATAATGATCTAGGAAGCACTCCTTAAACTTGCTCCATTCAATCAGCTCATCAAGTCTGCTTTCTTCCACCGACCACCACGTACGGGCTTCGTCTTCTAATTGAATTTTGATCACTTCCACTCTGTCTTCCTCTGGAATCCTGGCGGCTGTCAATAAATTCTCCATGTTCACCAGCCATTGCTCAGCCTCAAGGGGTTCAGCTAGCCCTGTGAATGCAGCTGGGTGTAACCGTCGGAAGTCTGATACGGTACCAGCCCTAGTCTGATAAGCTGGTGGAGCAGCGCCCTCGGGGGCGGTAATAAGTGCGGAGGGTCCTCCTGCAGCGGTAATCGCCCTGAGTCCCTCAGTGAGTAAATCTGTCTTCCTCTCCTGAGCTTCCGCGAGAGTGGTCAGTGCACTAAGTATTCTTTCCGTGCGGTCCTGAGAGCTGGAGTCCAAAGAGGGGTCGTTCGGGGACGTCATATCGTTGGAAGATTCAAAAGGATAGGATCAGATTCAAGGATGGAAATCAAAAGTAGTGAAACAAGAATAACATAATACAGCATAGTTAATGTTATCCCTTGATACTAAACACAGGCTTTGATACCAACTAAACCATGTCACGCCCCGCTTCCCAAAATACGGAATACGATGTATGACTAGGCCAGCCATACTCCTACGGTCAAGGGATTATCCCGCCGTAGTCACACTTCGGCTTCTAGCACTACATGGTAATCAGTAAATAAAGCACAGTATTAAAGGAATCACATCACTAATTTATTACATTAAAATTCCATTGTTCACAAAATTACAGATAATAAGAACAATAACTAACCAAGTTCAATCTCACGATCACTCTATGGAAAGCAGAAAAGATAGGGAGTACACCAGACTATATCTCTGTGAACTCGAATGGTAGATCCGTCTCCTGTGCTGGTCCTCCCGCGGAATCTGAGCATGCATACTCAGGTCGTCAGAGCGACACAATAACAATATTATTATAATAAGATGAAACAGGTAAATGAGGTAATACTGGTATAAGAACAATGCAAGTAATCACTGTGTCACTATATGATGCAGAATATATTCTGTGTCCCTATCGGTCTCTAGGTCATGTTTGAAATCACATAGTGGAAGGAGGATCATGTTTAACAGGAGTATCGTACATACCCGAGACCACGGCCCACATGCCCGGGACATAACCCTGTCAGCCGGATCGCTAGATCCTACCCTACACGTATCAGTATCACGGTTCGAATGATCATCCTCTAAACACGGTCCCGCTAAATACGATACTCTTTCCACTTTGATTTCCCCTTTTTCCCTAGGTTATCACTAGTTATTACCTAGATTTAGTCGTGTACGAGTATACCAATGGCACGGTTTTGTCACTGTTCACTGTATCAATCACTGTCACGAATATTCACTTTCCATTGGTGTACTCGTCACTCCTAAACCAACATCTATCACGCACGATAATGCAATGTCCACACGCACTAATCACTGAGTATATGGCAAGGGTATGATATATGTATTGTATGCTACCAATAAACTCTGTATGTTATGAATCAACACGCATGTCATTAACTAAATTAATTTGCATAAATTAATATGTTAAGAATTCAGCAAAATGATACAAGTGAGATAAATAGAACACTCAGTCAGCAATTCATCAAAATTTGTTTCAGTTCAATCGGGATTCCGGTTTTCAAGATATAGCTATTTCATTTTAAGTGCTCGCGGCTGGAAATTCAGTTTCAGAACTGAACGTCCATTTCGCGATACGAATTGCACCCAGTTGGGCTCAGAATTTAGCGATGTTACAGTTAAATGAAATCTAGGGTTTTAAATGGAGTATTCAACGCAATAGACGGATCACCAATCGCATCTGTACGTTGAAAGTTATGCACAGTTTAAACTCAATATGTCATTTCAGAATCTGTTCTGGACAGTTATACGTTCTGCCCATTTAAATACAGTTTAAAATAGTAAATGGCGATGAAACGGAATGGAACCACCTGTTTTATTTAGCTAACAGAATTATCTTTAATCTACTGTAGAGTCCCGTAACATACGACTTCAGGAAACACAGTGATATAGGTCTTGGGACAGAACACAATAATCAGAAACGCTCTGGACTGCAGTCCAGAGTCGCATTCCGATCCAATTATCATCACGGTTACAGAACAGAAATCATTAGAATTTTACATAGGGTTAAATTTCGTCGAGTCTTCTTCGATTTAAGCCCTCGAACGCATCATTCCAGTTTGAATATAATTTATGGTGATTTTATTCGTTTTCAGGTACGAGAAAATTCTAGTTTTACCGGCATATTTGGGGGTATCAATTTTTGTCACTAACAATCGCATTTTCCAGCGAGATTCACACACGATATTCATCATTATAAGGGCCAACAGAAAGTATCGGTTTCCGTCAAATTAAATAATTATTTCCATTGGGATCTAGCATCGAACACTTAGGTCATGATATATATCGGTAATCGGTAAATTTAATAACTATGTGATTTAGGTTTGTAACACAACTAAATTAGCATGAAGCAAGTAAATACTTGCCTGGAAACGCCTCGGGGTCGCACGGCAGCAACGATGTCGCGAACGCGCGTTGTACGCCGCGAAACAAGTTCGCGCGAGCTTGGCTCGAGACACGGGTTTGACGTCGGAGTTCCCCGGAGCCGTCAAGTGCTTGCTGGAAGCGGAGGTGGTGCTCTGTAGTTGGCCTGGGACTTGCTGGGGTCGACGATGTCGGCGATGGTCGCTCCGGCGATGTGCACAGTGAATGCGCAGTGCGGGGAGAATGTGGGTTTTTGGTGATAAAGAGAGAGAGAGCAGTGGGGACTTGGGAATTGTGGCGAGGGTGATGATGCTGAGGAGGTGGAGGTCGACGACGTGGTGGGGGTCGCCGGCGTCGAGGAGGCGTGCAGCGGTGACTCGAGCTCGGTCGGGTGATGGGTTTCTGTGTGCAGAGGTGTGGGTGCAGGGGTCTCGAGTTGGTGGAGGTGGAGTCGTGGAGGGAGGAGGTTGGTGGAGGAGGCGTGAGGGATCGCTGAGGAGCTGTCGTCGGAGGTGGAGGTGGCAGTGGGTTGTTCGAGGTTGGGGGCTCGGTGGGTGTAGCGAGAGAGATGAAGAGTGAGTTGGAGAGGGAGAGTGATGAGAGGAGTTGGAAACGAGGTTGAAAAACTTGGGTGTAACGTCGCAGTAATGGGCGTGAGCAAGGGCGTGGGTTGCGGCGGAGGAAACGATCGCGCGCGTGAACAGGGATGTTACCGTTGGAGGAAGGAGAAGGTGAATAGGAGTGGGGTCGGGTCGGGTGAGGGAAATGGTCACGGGCCGCAAAAGAAAAGAAAATTTATTCCCTTTAAAAACAAAGTGGGCTGAATGAAGTGGGCCGGGGAAAATTCTATAAATTGGTTAAAAGATTATTAGTGGGCTGAGGGAAATGCTATCGGGCTGGGGAAAAATATTGTGAGGGCTGGGGAAAAATTTAGTAAGGGCTGAAGGTATAATTTAGGGTTTTAATTTATATTAGCCTTGGTTTTAATTCGGCTTTGGTTTTTAAATCTTGGGTTTTAACTTTTAGGGTTTGGAAAAATATAAATATTGGGCTTAAACACCCAATTCAAAATATGAAGAAAAAAGAAAAGAAACTGCTGAAAATCAGAGAATAGGAAACTTTTATTAGAATGGAAACGGGGATTTACACTTGCATTAATGATAATTGTCTTGCATAAGATATTTCTTGGTGCATTAATTTGGCTTGTGCCATTTCATTTTCCTAGTGAACAAATTTCGAACTGGGGGGCTGCCCAATTTCGTAGGAATGGGGGGTGTCATTGGTTAGGTGGCATGAGTGGATAAGCTTTTGCTTGTTCATTAATTGCTTTTTTCCAAGCTTAAGATATTTCTTATGATATATATTTATCCTTATGGTCACAACTTACTAGCTTATTCTCACCTCCCCAAAATGATTGACCAGTGAACAATTTCCTTCTTGTAGAGATGGTGGCCGGGCACTTTTTTTTGGTGCAGAAAATTTGGCCGAGCACAAATTTGTTTTGGGTGAGGAAAATTTTCTTCATTGCAAATTCCTTTGTTCACTTCATTACTTCAAATTAGAAACTTCGTTTACCTTCACCCAATCCATTGGGTGCCTTAAGACAAAATATTCTACACTCACTCTACTTCAATCTTGGACATGTCGGCTAACAAATTTCATGTCCGAGTTGCTTCGTTTTGAAGCGGGATCCCGTATAAAGATCCGTTGACGTATTGCCACTTCGACGAGGAGACCTGAGATCGAACGAGATCGGAGATGCCGCGAGGAGCGTGGGATGATGGCTAAAGACCGAAGGACACGGATCGATCGGTATATCCATTCTATCATTTTACAGTTTGCTAGTTTAGTGTTAATGGCATGATCCGGGTGAAAGTCTATCTTAGCGCCAGTTATAAAAGTTTTTGTTCCGCGTTTGGCCTCGGATTGACGGTCGGGGTGCTACCGTAGACATACATGGTATCAGAGCCACGCCATTAACCTTTACTAGTTGGTTTAGACAATGTTAAAGTATCGAAACTGAAAAAACCCTAACACTGCCCTTGAACTTTGTAGTTTCTGTTGTTTTTAGAAGTATCTTGAAAAATTATTTAAACAAGTGCATAAGACTACTTGAGAGACCACAAGACCACACCCCTAACACGACCCCAATCCCTCGGATTTTGGCCAATCACAAGCCCAAAATTTCCGAGGTCGCCAGCCCTTTAGTGTCTTCTGGTGTTCGTTTTTTGTGTATGGTCTGGTCTCTGTATTGTTGGTTCAGTGGTGTTGTTTGTTTAGCCCAGTTTGGATAAATTTTATCAAGTTGTTTGGGCTATTTGGGGGTTATTTCGAAGTCGATATTTTCTAACATTGTTTAAAGTCTTACAGTGCTTACATTATATCTGCGACCGTGAATGTCATTTGAGCGGTAAATCTTGTCTGATTGCTATAGTCCTTTTAGACAGGTTTGCGAACGTGACATTCACGTTGATGTTCTGTGTTGTGCTGTATTGTTGCGGATTTGTCATGGTGGATAGCCGTGTGCAATGGTAGTACAGTTTAGTTTTATCTGTATATTTGATATCGCGGGGCGAGCGTCCGACATGTGGACTGCCGTCACAGCCTATTTGTATATTATTTGTTTGGGGCAAGACTGGGTTGAGGTCGATATCACCGAAACATATTTTTTTTTGTACTAGGATTACACCACGGTGGAGTGCACGGATAGCCGGGTTCTGGAGGGCAACGGGCCCGCATCTCATGACTTTGAGACGGAGGGGGCCTCACTCTAGAATTGGAGGGCTATTCGCCGCACTCGTAGGGGGTATAGGTTGACCCAAGGAGGGTGCTCAAATTACCGGATTCCGTAAAGTGCTGGGTGGTCCATTCACTTTGCTGAAGGGGGCTGCCTCGCTTCAGGTTTTGGCGGGTAACTTGCCGCACTCGTAGGGGTCTAGGTTTTCATTGCACAGGCTATCCACACGACCAGGGGAACGTCGGGTTTCAGTTACAGCTCAAAGGAAACCCGGGGCTCTCACATTATCTGTATTGTTCTGTGATGCTTATTACTTTTCTGTGATGTTGCATTTATCATGCCTGGAGCGATTATTATATATTGATATATATAGTAGTAGATATTGTATATGTTTTACACCCGCGCTAGTCTAATCCCCGCTCTATCGTTAGTTAAGTAACCTAACGGGTGATGACGGGACCCAGTGGCGAATGCGTAGGGCATATACGTACATCATATTTTCGTTCTTTTGTGGCGTGATCACTTGATGTGACTGCGTTGATTCAGATCAATGCAAGGAAAACAAACCTATTTGATGTTGTTGGAACAATTTTCAAAAAGCTGTTATTACAAGGACGTTTTCTTTTGTTTTGAACAGAGGTATTCGGTTATGAATATCCAGCACCTCATTCGACGAGGCAAGGGCCGAGATCGCTTCATCGGGAGTGACCCCTTGGGCAGAGGTTTGCGTCAGGGTAATAAATTCACTATAGTCGATTACTTTTTGCTTTGAATCGCAGTATTCAGTTGGAATATCCTGCACCTCATTCTACGAGGAAAGAGTCGAGATCCCTTTACCGGGAGTGACCTCTTTAGCAAAGGTTTTCGCCACTATATATTTATAAAAAGCTATCTGGTTCCTTCAACGATAACAAGTTCATTACGTTAAAGGTTTTTCGCCAAAAACCATTCGTGGCCCTCCATCATTTCAGACGGGTAGCACTTAGTATTCATGCTATGTATGTTGGCCTTCGTCAAGGCATAGGTATGGTAGCTATTTGTTGCTTTTTTGTTGCATAGATAGATGTGTTGGTTTGGGACAGTCGTACTACTATTTTGGCCTTCGTCAAAGGTATGTACGGGTGGGTTCAAATTAACCTGGATGATGACGGGTAGAACTTGACGTGTGGCTTATGATATATTGGCCTTCGTCAAGGTCATAAGAGCATGGGGTAAAAATCACATCGGGAGTTTCTAAAGAAACTGAAACTTGCCATGCATGCGCATACCTTCTGGAGTGTGATAACTTGAGTGGATTCCATCATGTTATAATGCGAAGATAGTTGGATCCCGATTCCCACTGATGAGTTGGTTTACTTTTCGGGTGATCCCGACTAATTCTTCTTTCAGGTTTGGAGGAGAATTTGAGGATACATTGGGAGGTTTCCTGATTAGATAAAGTGATAACCATTCTGATCTAGGTTAGAGTGCACGCAGAGTGTTTCTTTTCTCTCTCTCTTTGGCAGCGACCATAGCCCGACCCTACACTATGATTCAGTGACCAAGTTAATCGAACTTTCTTAAAACACTGGCTTTTGGATTGTCTGAGTTGGATACATCATTGCCACTCCTTCTTTTACCCTTTGCATTTCTCCGGAACACCCCGTATCATTACGAACACCCACTTCCATTGGATATATCCATCGTATGGTCATATACGAACTCGAAGAAACTTGTTCCAAATTCGAGGATGGATTCTGGTTCTGGAGAGATTGAATAGGATTATTCAGTTGTCTTTTCCTTTTACCTTCTCTCAGGTTGTGAGGGCTCCTAGGATTAGGAGAGAGTACACATATTGCGCTTATTGGATAGTCTTCTTCCAAACCATAGGCAGGTACCGAAAGGTAGGGAATGAAGAAAACCAATTAGCCTAAGTGTGGTGTACAGGAGGTAATAAGTAAAGACAAATAAAGGGATTAGAAAGAAGGAAAAGTAAATTATGACTGCTATCATTCACGACCAAACCACGTAGTTCATCGCCACTCCTACTTCACCTTTGCATTTCTCCGGTTCAGGAGAAATAGAATAAGGTTTATTTAGTTGTCTTTTATCATCACCTTCTCTCAGGTTGCGAGTACTTCTAGGATTAGGAAAGTACACCTATTATGCTTATTGGATAGTCTTCTTCCAAACCATAGGCTGGTGCCGAACGGTGGGGAAGGAAGAAAACCATTTATCCTAATGATGGTGTACAGAAGGTAATGACTAAAGACAAATAAAGGGATTTAGAGAGATGGCAACAAAATATACGGTTGCCGTCATGAATCTGGATAATGGAAGAGGCATTATTAGGAATACCCGGATACTCCTTCAAAACATTTTCATGTTTCAGTTTCACTGTGCATTGTTAATTGTAAACTGATTTCCTAATTAGACCCTTTCTCCAGGGTATGTATTTACCAGGTATGATTCTCACATCTGTATAGTTTTACAGATGATGAGTGGGAGTAAGTTGTTAGGAATTAGGTGATCATCCTCATTATATCGGAATTCGTTGTAATTGGTAATATTTGAGGAAATCGCCTGGGTACAGTTTTCAACCTACGACACACAGGGTTTGAGTTATTAAACTCAGAGGACTTATACAAAGTATTGTATGTTATCCAGTGTCCATTAGGACAAAGGGGATGGTCCTCGTACCGTATTCTGTTTACTTGTGACTTCTCAAGTTTTAGACAAGCATTTCTTAGAAATACAAGGTCTAAGTTTTGAGAAGTTATAGGTAAAAAAATAAAGTTGAGAACCAGGTGTTGCAAGTATCGGGATTCTTCAAGGTGATCGAAGATGTAGATACTTGTGTATGGTATTCAGTTGATAGTAATGGTTTTGAGAAACTTTTTTCTCTTTCAGGTTACTCATAATTGGATGCACTCCTAAGTTGAGTAATGTTGATCGGCCTCTCTCCATTTAGTTAACATGCGCTAGAGACAGCTGCATGATTTGAATCTGGTTCCAATTAAATCAGTGCCTCTGTTCTATAAGGTATATAGAATGGTTCATATCTTAACGATGTTAAGGTACGGGGAGTTGTCCAGCTTATGCTTAAAACCAGACTCTGGATAACTCAAGGCACGTTTCTGTAATGGCAGTTTGTGGGTTAACCCGGGCTATGACGAGGGTTGACTTTCTACCATCTGGAAGATCAATAGTGATATCGTTCTTGACTCGCCACAGTTTTAGTAAAATGGATTTTTTCAGAAAACAGTAGTGGGAGTATGGTAGAACTGGAAGTGATTCCTGAACCGCAAACGATTACTGAAAATTTAATAGGACCTAAAGATTCAATCAGCTTTGACATTCCATTAGCCACTCCGCAGATATGGTGGGTAACCTCAGGAACCCGAGAAGTACTCCGGTATCCTCAAGGAGGGTGACATGGAGGTTCTTGTTTTCCTAGACTTGACACTACTGTTGTTCTTGGATATGTCGGGAGCCACGCAGAGTTTTTACGGGGGTCCCGCTACCCGGATAGCGGGCTGGGGGTCAAGAGGGCTAGCAGCCCCCTTGCGGGGTGCGGGGCAGCGCCCCGTTAGAAATTTTTTTCTAACAGGGACAGTGTCGTGGAGTATGTGTGTATGTACATATGTATAGATATACATGTATATATATAAAAGGGGAAAAGACATCCAAAGGATGCATGGGGCAGCACCTTGGACGCTGTGCGCCTAGGTGCTATGCGCTCAGGCGCTAGAGTGCCACGTGTCGACACGTGGGCGCTCTGCGCTTGAGCGCTTAGTGCTTGAGCGCAAGTGCGCCACGTGTCGGCACGGGGGCGATTTGCGCTTGAGCGCTTGCGCTCGAGTGCAAGTGCGCCACGTGTCGGCACGGGGGCGACTTGCGCTCGAGCGCAAGCGCGCCACGTGTCGGCACCGGGGCGACTTGCGCTTGAGCGCAAGCGCGCCACGTGTCGGTACACGGGCGCTTTGCGCTTGAGCGCCGGCGAGGAAAAGAGGCTTTTAGCCTGAAAAAAAGATTTCTCGAAAGAGAAATCAGAGAGGAGTTGGACTCCTGAGTGTGTTTTTGGGGTTAATGGAAGGGGTTCTTCTTCTTCCTTCTCTGTTAGCTGGATCTTGAAGATCAAGAGATGTGAGATCTGAAAATCTCTCATTTTGAGATCTGATGACAGATCCAAGTTCCCCTTTGTGGGTTTCATGGTGGAAGACTTCTTAGTTTTTGAAAAGAAAGAGTAAAACTCTTGATTTAATTCAAAAGAAATGAGAAGGTTTGAGACCTTCAGAAAAGGGAAAGAGATACAAACCCTAGGTTTTTTGTGAGAATGAAAAGTGTATGCTTTATTCATCATCATGTTGCCTTTTATAGGCTTACATATTTACATATAGCCCCTTGGGCTTTACAAAAATGGCATTTTAGCCATCCCATGGCTCATGTGTTATTTCATTTTTGCACATAAGCCATGAGCTTACAAAATATTTTCTTTATGCCCATTTGGTTTACATTCATGCATAAACAATTACATAAAAATTATTTATTACATGATTTTGTTGTTGGCATGGGGAGGCTGGCTGCGGGCTCGACTTAGGCATGGGCCCGCTTGACCTGGGCTTGGGCCCACCTGGCTTGGGGTTGACTTTGATTTTGACTTGGTCAACCGGGGTGTAAATTTTTACCCCAACAAATTTCCCCCCATCAATAAATGCACACAGCATATGTGGGTCGTGTGCATGAAATTGATGGATTTTCTTTTGCGAGGAGGCGACTTGCTTTGGTTCCCACTTTTTGGGATGCACTGTCTATTTTACGACATGGACGGTCGGCGCTTGATCCGTCTTCGAGATGGAGTGTCTTTGGTAGACGTTTCTCTGGCCCAGAGTAATTTGGTAGATGTGTCCCTGGCACGGAGTGTCTGTTGTCGGACGTTTCCCCGAGACGGAGTGCCTGCTGTAGGTCGTATCACCGAGACGGATGGCCTGTGGTAGGACATTTCCCCGAGACGGAGTGCCTGTTGTTGGACGTTTCCCCGAGACGGAGTGCCTGTTGTTGGACGTTTCCCCGAGACGGAGTGCTTGTTGTTGGACGTTTCCCCGAGACGGAGTGCCAGTGGTAGGACGTTTCCCCGAGACGGAGTGCCTGTTGTTGGACGTTTTCCCGAGACGGAGTGCCTGTGGTAGGACGTTTCCCCTGAGACGGAGTGCCTGCTATAGGCCGTATCCCCGAGATGGAGTGCCTGTGGTAGGACGTTTCCCCGATACGGAGTGCCTGTGGTAGGACGTTTCCCCGAGACGGAGTGCCTGCTGTAGGACGTTTCCCCGAGACGGAGTGCCTGCTGTAGGACGTTTCCCCGAGACGGAGTGCCTGTTGTAGGACATATCCCCGAGACGGAGTGCCTGTGGTCGGACGTTTCCCCGAGACGGAGTGCCTGTGGTAGGACGTTTCCCCGAGACGGAGTGCCTGTGGTAGGACGTTTCCCCGAGACGGAGTAACTGTGGTAGGACGTTTCCCCTGAGATGGAGTGCCTGCTGTAGGCCGTATCCCCGAGATGGAGTGCCTGTGGTAGGACGTTTCCCCTGAGATGGAGTGCCTGCTGTAGGCCGTATCCCCGAGACGGAGTGCCTGTTGTAGGACGTATCCCCGAGACGGAGTGCCTGTTGTTGGATGTTTCCCCGAGACGGAGTGCCTGTTGTAGGACATATCCCCGAGACGGAGTGCTTGTTGTTGGACGTTTTCCCAAGACGGAGTGCCTGTGGTAGGACGTTTCCCCGAGACGGAGTGCCTGTTGTTGGACGTTTCCCCGAGACGAAGTGCCTGTGGTAGGACGTTTTCCCTGAGACCGAGTGCCTGCTGTAGGCCGTATCCCCGAGACGGAGTACCTGTGGTAGGACGTTTCCTCGAGACGGAGTGCCTGTGGTAGGAAATTTCCCCTAGACAGAGTGCCTGCTGTAGGACGTTTCCCCGAGACGGAGTGCCTGTTGTTGGACGTTTGCCCGAGACGGAGTGCCTGTTGTAGGACGTATCCCCGAGATGGAGTGCCTGTGGTAGGATGTTTCCCCGAGACGGAGTGTCTGTGGTAGGACGTTTCCCCGAGACGGAGTGCCTGTTGTTGGACGTTTCCCCGAGACGGAGTGCCTGTAGTAGGACGTTTCCCCGAGACGGAGTGCCTGTTGTTGGACGTTTCCCCGAGACGTAGTGCCTGTGGTAAGACGTTTCCCCAAGACGGAGTGCCTGTGGTAGGACGTTTCCCCTGAGACGGAGTGCCTGCTGTAGGCCGTATCCCCGAGACGGAGTGCCTGTTGTAGGACGTATCCCCGAGACGGAGTGCATGTTGTTGGATGTTTCCCCGAGACGGAGTGCCTGTGGTAGGACGTTTCCCCGAGACAGAGTGCCTGTGGTAGGACGTTTCCCCTGAGACGGAGTGCCTGCTGTAGGCTGTATCCCCGAGACGGAGTGACTGTGGTAGGACGTTTCCCCGAAACGGAGTGCCTGTGGTAGGACGTTTCCCCGAGACGGAGTGCCTGCTGTAGGACGTTTCCCCGAGACGGAGTGCCTGTTGTTGGATGTTTCCCCGAGACGTTGTGACTGTGGTAGGACGTTTCCCCGAGACGGAGTGCCTGTTGTTGGACGTTTCCCTGAGACGGAGTGCCTGTGGTAGGACGTTTCCCCGAGATGGAGTGCCTGTGGTAGGACGTTTCCCCTGAGACGGAGTGCCTGCTGTAGGACGTATCCCCGAGACGGAGTGCCTGTTGTAGGACGTATCCCCGAGACGGAGTGCCTGTGGTTGGACGTTTCCCCGAGACGGAGTGCCTGTGGTAGGACGTTTCCCCGAGACGGAGTGCCTGCTGTAGGATGTATCCCCGAGACGGAGTGCCTGTGGTTGGACGTTTCCCCGAGATGGAGTGCCTGCTGTCGGACGTTTCCCCGAGACGGAGTGCCTGTGGTAGGACGTTTCCCCGAGATGGAGTGCCTGTTGCAGGACGTATCCCCGAGACGGAGTGCCTGTGGTAGGACGTTTCCCCGAGACGAAGTGCCTGCTGTAGGACGTTTCCCCCAGACGGAGTGCCTCTTGTTGGACGTTTCCCCGAGACGGAGTGCCTGCTGTAGGACGTATCCCCGAGACGGAGTGCCTGCTGTAGGCCGTATCCCCGAGACGGAGTGCCTGTTGTAGGTCGTATCCTCGAGACGGAGTGCCTGTTGTTGGACGTTTCCTCGAGACGGAGTGCCGATGGTAGGACGTTTCCCCGAGACGGAGTGCCTGTGGTAGGACGTTTTCCCTGAGACGGAGTGCCTGCTGTAGGCCGTATCCCCGAGACGGAGTGCCTGTGGTAGGACGTTTCCCCGAGACGGAGTGCCTGTGGTAGGACGTTTCCCCTAGACGGAGTGCCTGTGGTAGGACGTTTCCCGGAGACGGAGTGCCTGCTGTAGGACGTTTCCCCGAGACGGAGTGCCTTGTGTTGGACGTTTCCCCGAGACGGAGTGCCTTGTGTTGGACGTTTCCCCGAGACGGAGTGCCTGCTGTAGGACGTTTCCCCGAGACGGAGTGTCTGTTGTTGGACGTTTCCCCGAGACGGAGTGCCTGCTGTAGGACGTATCCCCGAGACGGAGTGCCTGTGGTAGGACGTTTCCCCGAGACGGAGTGCCTGTGGTAGGACGTTTTCCCGAGACGGTTTGGGAATTGGTAGCTTAGGAGACAGGTTTAGATCCCTTATCACCTAAGACTTTTCAATTTTGTGAGCCGTAAGGGTCTCACAAAGCATTTTCTCCTTACGGGTCGTGAGGATCCCGTAAGTGTATTTTCTCCTTGGGAGTCGTGGGGACTCCCAAGTGTGTTGCTCCTTTGTGAGTCGTAAGGATCTCACGCGGGAATTTTCTCCACACAAAGTCTAGAGGACTTTGCGAGTGCATTTCATTTCTTCTTTTTTTTACGAGTTTGTGCCCTTTCGGGTTTTTACAAACTCGCCTGCATTCCTGCTGTTTTTACTCACGGAGCCCTTTCGGGTTTTCATCCGTGCCCATTTTGCTTGTGGACATACCGTTCTTTTTTTTTTCTTTCTTTTTCTTTTGGAGAGATCGGGATTGTTTTACGCCCGTGGATTGTATACGGTTTTGCAGGATGTATGATCCAGACCGTAGGGCCGGAAAAATTTCAGGACTTTGTTGGCGTCTGCATCGCTGCACTGGAATATGGTACCAGGAGCGACTCATCATTCGCCGTTGGGGTATGGGATTTGGAATTTGGTTGGCGTCTACATCGCTACACTGGAATATGGTACCAGGAGCGACTCATCATTCGCCACTTTGGGGTTGCGGAGCGATAGCTTAGGAGACAGGTTTAGATCCCTGTCACCTAAGACTTTTCAATTTTATGGGCCGTGAGGGTCCCATAAAAGCATTTTCTCCCTACGATTCGTAAGGATCTCGCAGGTGTATTTTCTCCTTAGGAGTCGTGAGGACTCCTAAGTGTGTTTTTCCTTTGTGAGTCGTAAGGATCCCACAAAGGTTTGTTCTCCTCATGTATCGTGAGGACACATGAGTGGGTCTTCTCAATGGAGCATAACTCCAAAGGCGGAGACCAGCCGCGTAACTGGTGATTATGGTGGGGCATGGGTATGATGAGAATTATTTGAGCCCGTGGATTGTATACGGCAGTCAATTTGGGGACTGGCCGTAGGGCCGGAAGAATTTTGAAAAAATGGATTTTTGTTGGCGTCTGCATCGCTGCACTGGAATATGGTACCAGGAGCGACTCATCATTCGCCGTTTTTTTTTGTATATATTTTTTTCCGCGATTGCTCTATCATTTCAGCTTTTCCTATCGCGAAGGTCGCGATTGCCCTATCATTTCGGCTATTTATTCGCGGTTGCCCTATCATTTCGGCTTTATTTTTCATCTTTATTTTACTCGCTGATTTTTATTGTGAGTTGCCCCATCATTTTGGCTTTTCTTTATTTCTCTTTTATTTACACATTTTTTTGTTTATTTACATATATATATATATATTTTTTTTTTTACATTCCCAGTTTAAGGACTTAGAGGTCGGTTGTTCCCAGTTTAATGACGTGGTGGTCCTCTGTTTCCAGTTTAACGACGTAGTGGTCATCTGTTTCCAGTTTAAAGACTTAGAGGTCTATTGTTTCCAGTTTAACGACTTAGAGGTCATCTGTTTCCAGTTTAACGACGTAGAGGTCATCTGTTTCCAGTTTAACGATGTAGAGGTCATCTGTTTCCAGTTTAACGACTTGGAGGTCATCTGTTTCCAGTTTAACGACTTAGAGGTCATCTGTTTCTAGTTTAACGACTTGGAGGTCATCTGTTTCCAGTTTAACGACTTAGAGGTCATGTGACGAGGAGCTTAGAGAAGATACATGATTGAGTAGCTGTAAGGGGCACCGCTGGAGTTTTCCCGAGATGCCTTATTACTTTGTCAGTGTTGATGGCCTTGCCCCCAGCTGGGGCCAAGAAAAATCGTTCAAATACCGACTTGCATCGAATATGGCAATTGGAAATTGTTAACCCTGCAAATGGAAACATTATTTCAGTATAGGCAATCGATATGTATATTGATTGAGTTCGCATGAACATTTAACCCGAAATATGGGAGGAGAGATGGTCCCACCGGGCATGCCAGAATCTGTAGGGTGTTTTTCGTCACCCCATTGAGATGGGAATACGCGTGCGCTTGTCAGGCGTACTACAGATTCCCCCTGCCTAGGGTAGGCCGGGGTTTAATGATTGTGGGGATCCGAATCTCCGGCAGCCGCGAACTAAGCTGCCATTAATTACCCCTCGCCTTTGGAGCGAGGGAACCTCCGATTGACGGGTTAAACTGGTCATGCGAACTCAATATGCGGTGTACGTGCGATGTGTTTTGAAAGGGGTTTTTGGATATGTCGGGAGCCACGCAGAGTTTTTACGGGGGTCCCGCTACCCGGATAGCGGGCTGGGGGTCAAGAGGGCTAGCAGCCTCCTTGCGGGGTGCGGGGCAGCGCCCCGTTAAAAATTTTTTTCTAACAGGGACAGTGTCGTGGAGTATGTGTGTATGTACATATGTATACATATGTATAGATATACATGTATATATATAAAAGGGGAAAAGTCATCCAAAGGATGCGTGGGGCAGCACCTTGGGCGCTGTGCGCCTAGGTGCTATGCGCCTAGGTGCTATGCGCCTAGGTGCTATGCGCTCAGGCGCTAGAGTGCCACGTGTCGGCACGTGGGCGCTCTGCACTTGAGCGCTGGGCGCTTGAGTGCAAGTGCGCCACGTGTCGGCACGGGGGCGACTTGCGCTCGAGCGCTTGCGCTGGAGCGCACGCGCGCCATGTGTCGGCACGGGGGCGACTTGCGCTCGAGCGCTTGCGCTGGAGCGCAAGCGCGCAACGTGTCGGCACCGGGGCGACTTGCGCTGGAGCGCTTGCGCTGGAGCGCAAGCGCGCCACGTGTCGACACCGGGGCGACTTGCGCTGGAGCGCAAGCGCGCCACGTGTCGGCACGCGGGCGCTCTGCGCTTGAGCGCCGGTGAGGAAAAGAGGCTTTTAGCCTGAAAAAAAGATTTCTCGAAAGAGAAATCAGAGAGGAGTTGGACTCCTGAGTGTGTTTTTGGGGTTAATGTAAGGGGTTCTTCTTCTTCCTCCTCTGTTAGCTGGATCTTGAAGATCAAGAGATGTGAGATCTCAAAATCTCTCCTTTTTGAGATCTGATGACAGATCCAAGTTCCCCTTTGTGGGTTTCGTGGTGGAAGACTTCTTAGTTTTTGAAAAGAAAGAGTAAAACTCTTGATTTAATTCAAAAGAAATGAGAAGGTTTGAGACCTTCAGAAAAGGGAAAGAGATATAAACCCTAGGTTTTTGTGAGAATGAAAAGTGTATGCTTTATTCATCATCATGTTGCCTTTTATAGGCTTACATATTTACATATAGCCCCTTGGGCTTTACAAAAATGGCATTTTAGCCATCCCATGGCTCATGTGTCATTTCATTTTTGCACATAAGCCATGGGCTTACAAAATATTGGCTTTATGCCCATTTGGTTTACATTCATGCATAAAAAATTACATAAAAATTATTTATTACATGATTTTGTTGTTGGCATGGGGAGGCTGGCTGCGGGCTCGACTTGGGCATGGGCCTGCTTGACCTGGGCTTGGGCCCACCTAGCTTGGGGTTGACTTTGATTTTGACTTGGTCAACCGGGGTGTAAATTTTTACCCTAACAATGGGCTTTGACTTCATCAAAATAGGGGATGGATCTGTTAAGAAGGTAGTAGGGTGTGATGTCCTGGTATTTGGATGACATACATAGAGTAGGAAGTAAAATTCCTATACTACGATCAGTTATATTATGGTTGTCACACAGTAGTTTCTCCACATAGGATATGGATATTATATCAGACATTCTGGTTACTAGATCTATGGTTTTAGATCTAGATTTGGGTAGTTTCCCATTCTTGGTACTTAGACAGTATTCTAAAGGTATTTTAGAATGGACGACTCCTGGCATGGTGGTATACCTGCAGGTGATGGAGTCACCCTCTCTAAAGGTGTCTTACAGACTAAAGGTGAGAGGGATATGCATGATTGGCGTATCACTTGCTTAGACAATTGAGTTGATCATGAGATGTCAAGTACCACACTAGATGTTGTTTTTGCACTAGCTGCAATAAGTTGATATTAATCCAATCCAAGAGAAAGGTTCGGAAGCAGTTTTGGAACATAAGTGGATGTTCTAGAGATTTGATAACGGAAGCCTCCTTTAGGAGACGGTTATCATTCCACGCTTCCAAGGTGACCTGGATGACAGAGTGACTGTCAGAGTTATAGTTTTCTCTCTGACGAGGGACAGTATTTTGGACAGGTGGTTCAAGCGGATACTGAGGGAGGTGTGGCACAGGATACTGATTAGGTTCAGTTGACAATACAGTCTTAGAAGTTTGGATTTGGAGCTCATTTATGAAGTAGGACCCATCAAATATTCAGACATATTCTAAGACAGGTATTGCTCAATTCGGGAGATGTCTTTCTCCGCGAACTTGAGATAAAGAGAGACATAGGAAGAAACATCAGAGCGGATCCACTCATTGAGGCTATTTCTCGAACGCAATAGTTTTACAAACGAGATTTGTGAAACTGATTAGTAGAGGAGTTGGATGTTCGGTATCACACGGGCTATGAGTATGCGACATCGCAATAATTAGCCTTAAGTGCAAGTGGGAGATTGTTGGATATAGTGCCCTTAAGTCAATTATTGGATCGCAGGCACGTGATTTCAATGATTGAGGGAGAACCTATACCTGTAGGACAGTCTTACTCAAGATGATAGTATGCTATCCGGTTTATCTTTATCATCGTGTACATGGTTTAGGTGATATTACAGATCACTATTACACGTTGATAGAGCCCTTAGGATTCTTGCTTGACTACCAGCAGTATGATGGCGATCATATACGTGAGAGTTGGGTAGTCTATAAGAACATCCTTAAAGTGTCCCTAGTCGTGGGAGTTTCGAGACTAGGCATCGATACTCCATCAGTAGACTAGTGTATACAGTCGAAACCCCGACGAGAGGCGGTGGCCGGTCTCACAAGCCATTGGTGTCAGTTGGTTCACCTAAGATGTATACAGGTGCTCATTGGATTATGAGTACACCGGACAGGACTCGCCGGGAACCTGCTAGTTGGTATTATACATAGCGTCAGATAGCAGTTCCCTGGTGACATGTGTACAGGTTAGTTCATCGACCTGAAATCTTCATTTGTCTCGTGTGAGTCCCCACTGTGCTTTGATTACTACCCTACCACGGCTCAAAGGAGTCGTGCAAACAGGTTTTAGTTGGGTACAGTCCCGAGCCACATGGAGGCAGTGAGCGGATCGGCAGGGGTTTCATCTCTCCCGGTATTGGGGGTGAGATCGCGCTGTGTCTAGGAGAGCCATTACACGAAGTCCTTAGCCAAGGCAAGTGAGATTTACTGGTAGGTATTGCAGTAGTATCTCAGGATGTTCTGGGCTACACTCCGACATGACTTGTACCGCTTTTGGGGGTCTGACATTTACCAGCCCCCCTAGGCCCGACATGCGATACTCATAGACGAACGGACCGGACTGTACGGATATTGTCACTGATAGGCTCAGTAGGGTTCCAGGATGAGTTCGCTCATCGACTTCCCTTTTGCTCAATACATGGGCAGCCTTTACGTACAGCTAATACCACTGACGTGCTTGTGGTTAAACCCACTGCCAGTGTATTGACGAGTCTTTAGAGTCCCCAACAGATAGTTTCCCAAGTTCGGGCGAAATGTTGTAGAGGCCGTATGGTTTTATGGCAGGGTTCGAACATGCACGTGCACTTGTGCACGTGTCATGGTTCGGACAGATAATACTAGTAGACTTTGGTTTAAGCCGGATCCTAGTATTATATTGTGTAGGAATATTTTTGTCTCATTGCATTCGTATTCGGGTCGAAATACAAATGCGGGTATGTTTATACAGTTGTGGAGTAATCCTGTAATTCGTTACGGGATTACTTTTGAAGTTGCAAGTTTTTCTCCGCTTGATTAAACATTAGTTTTAATGTTTAATTATTGGTTAAAGTTTGTGCATTCATTTTTGGCCATTTTCCTTCATCATATTCATCATGGCCGAGCCTCATTTGGGAGTGGGCTTGTTTTGTTTTTGGTGAGTCATTGATGAGGTGTCTTGCATTAATGATAATTGTCTTGCATAAGATATTTCTTGGTGCATTAATTTGGCTTGGGCCATTTTTCCTAGTGAACAAATTTCGAACTAGAGGGCTGCCCAATTTCGCAGGAATGGGGGGATGTCATTGGTGAGGTGGCATGAGTGGATAAGCTTTTGCTTGTTCATTAATTGCTTTTGTCCAACCTTAAGATATTTCTTATGATAGATATTTATCCTTAAGGTCACCACTTACTAGCTTATTCTCACCTCCCCAAAATGATTGACCAGTGAACAATTTCCTTCTTGTAGAGATGGTGGCCGGGCACTTTTTTTGGTGTAGAAAATTTGGCCGAGCCCAAATTTGTTTTGGGTGAGGAAAATTTTCTTCATTGCAAATTCCTTTGTTCACTTCATTACTTCAAATTGGCAATTTCATTTACCTTCACCCAATCCATTGGGTGCCTTGAGACAAAGTATTCTACGCTCTCTCTAATTCAATCTTGGACATGTCGGCTAGCAAACTTCATGTCCGAGTTGCTTCGGTTTGAAGCGGGAGCCCGTATAAATATTCGTTGACGTGGTGCCACTTCGACGAGAAGACCGGAGATCGAGCGTGACGGAGATGCCGCGAGGAGCGTGGGATGATGGCTAAAGACCGAAGGACACGAATCGAGCGGTATAGCCATTCTATCATTTTACAGTTTGCTAGTTTAGTGTTAATGGCACGATCCGGGTGAAAGTCTATGTTAGCGCAGTTATATAAGTTTTTGTTCCGCGTTTGGCCTCGGATTGACGGCCGGGGCGCTACCGTAGACTTACAGACTCGAAACTACGCTGGCAGTGGGTTTAACCACAAGTTGTCAGCAGTACTAGCTGTACGTAATGGCTTCCCAGGTATATGTCGATAAGAAGGCCGATGAGCAAACTCATCTGAACTCCTACTGAGCCTATCTGTGACAATCTCCATACAGTCCGGTCTTTTCGTCTAAGAGTATCGCATACCGGGTCTAGGGGGTGGTAAATGTCAGACCCTAATAATCCGATAATTCGTTCAGATTTGGCTCAGGGCCAATCCGGGAAACTACTGATCAACCTATCAGTAAATCCCAACTGCCTTGGCCAAGGTCTTATGGTCCTGACCAATCGAACACAGTGCGATATCGACTCCCAAAACCAGGAGAGACGAATCCCCAACAATTACTTACTGCCTCCATGTGGCTCGGGACTGTACCCAACCAAAACCTGTTTGCACGACTCAGTAGAACCATCGTAGGGTAGTGATCAAAGCACAGTGGGAACTCACATGAGACAAATGACGATCTCAGGTCTGAAGACTAACCTGTACACATGTCACCTGAGAACTTCCATCTGACGATAAGTATAATAGCATCTGGAAGTTCTCCGTGAGTCCGGCCAGTGTACTCACACCCAGTGAGCACCTGTATACGATCTTAGGTGCATTTGACCAATGGCTGCGGGACCAACCATTGCCCCTTATCGGGGCTAGAAACGTATACACTAGTCTACTCTGGAGTATAAATGCCCAGTCTCGATACTTACGCGATTAGGGTCCATTTAAGGATGTGCTTATGGACTACCCTGTTCCCACAAGTATGATCGCCATCACAACGTAGGTAGCCAAGCAAGATCCTACGGACTTTATCAACATGTAACCGCAATATGTAATAATGTGTATAACATATGCCATGTTAAGATAAAGTCAAACCATAATAGTATACCACAGAATCATGTATTTATCAATATTTGTAAGATGGATAAAGCAACAATAAAAACAAATACACATATCCTGATAAAGAAAACATAAACAATATGCTATATAACTGAGCAAGAATGTCCTGTACATACATATCTCTAGTATCCATATGTATACATCTACAATAATGGCCTCTAGGGCATACATATCCAACAGATGGCGCAATCTCTCCGTCAAATATAA